>OY997270.1:210085730-211515611 GCA_963921465.1 Triticum timopheevii
TAGGCAAAGTTATTAGTTCTTCAAAATGAGAGCCACAAGTTGGCAAGCCTAAGGGAATCTTGCCACATTTTTTGTGTGTATGTCATGTGGGGCCTTAGTGTGGCTTTCCTAAGGTGTGGCTTGAACCAAACGCTCACCTGAGTTAATCAAACTTGCCTAACCTTACATTCCACCAGTTTTTGCCACATGTTAGAATCCAGAAAACTCCACATGTAGAAGCATAATGCACAAACCACCAGAATCTCATGCGTGCAATGCACGTGTACCTTACTAGTACTAGTTGGTAGTAGTAAGAAACAAATTCCAGTTTTGGCACGAGCTCGTACTGCGGGAGCACCACAAGGCCAGCCGCAGGAGTTACATTTCCCTCTCGGGGCCCACGGGACCGAACTTTAGTGGCTTAGGGCCCGGCCTATGAGTCAATGACATGCGGACCTTAAATGCGGCTGGCCCACATGTCATTCTCATGGTGGTGGTGTGGTTCGCGACTCGCTCGTTCGAGATGAACCGGCCGGTGGTGGCGTGGCCATGGCGAGGGTGCCACAGCTGGGCGTCGGGGCGTTACGAGGCGTAGATGGCCACACCGGCGGTACTAGCTGTAGTACATAAGTACTCCAGCTGAGGATTGATGCTCGGGACGAAATGTGTCACAGCCGCTGGATGAAAATTCGATGGTGCGAGAGTACGGATCGGAGCACAGCAGCGGAGCAGGCAAACCGCGTCCAATCGGGTGTGTCTGTGGTAGAAAGTTGATGGTCGCTGCAGTTCAGCTGGCCCGCATGTCATGCACACAAAGGCAGAGGAGCGGTGGGGCCAAGAGGGATGAGGGGCACGAACAATCCTACCATTCTGTCACTGACATGTGGGACCCATAAGCATGGGTCCCACCTGTCAGCGAAGGAAAGGCAAGGCAAGGCAGTGATAGCCACGTCAGAGGATCCATGTCCACGTCGGGGGACGTCGTGCCGTGGGTTGGAGCGGCGTCGTTGGAATCGCGTGTGGGTTTGTGAAAGTGCAACTATCTCTAGGTGGTTTTGGTAATTCATAACAACATATAGCTCATTGAGCTAATGCTGTTCCAAGACTATCATTTCAGGAAAGCTCAATGAATGGCATGGCATGGATGATGAAAGTGGATCCCTCAAAGTACTAATGACAAAGGATTGGCTCAAGCTCAAATGCTCAAGACTCTTCATTTTACATTTTAGTGATCCAAGATCACATTGAGTCTATAGGAAAAGCCAATACTATCAAGGAGGGATGAGGTGTTGCTTAATGAGCCTCTTGCTTCATGTGCTTGGTGATATGCTCCAAAAACCCTCAACTACTTTCTCACATCCACAAATGACCTAAACCTAAAGCCAAAATCAGTCACACCGATTCTTTCTATCCGGCGCCACCGAGTTCTAATGTCATAGCCACTGCCACAAACCCTAGGCAAATCGGTCCTACCGATAGGGATCTCGGACTCACCGAGATGGGATTGTAATCTCTCTGTTTCCCTTCGTAACGTTTCGGTCTAACCGAAGTGAGCGATCGGTCCCACCGAGATTGCAATGTAAACTCTCTATTTCCCTTTTGTAACATTTTGGTCTCACCAAAAAGAGCAAATCGGTCCCACCGAGTTCACCTGACCAACTCTCTGGAAAGCTTATTACCAAAATCGGTCTCACCGAGTTTGAGTGATCGGTCTTACCGAGATTATGTTATGCCCTAACCCTAACCGAATCGGTCTTACCGAGTTGCATGTCGGTCCCACCGAAAATCCTAACGGTCACTAGGTTTACTAAATCGGTCCGACCGAGTCTGTTGAATCGATCCCACCGAGTTTGGTAAATTGTGTGTAACGGTTAGATTTTGTGTGGAGGCTATATATACCCCTCCACCTCCTCTTCATTCGTGGAGAGAGCCATGAGAACAAACCTACACTTCCAACTTACCATTTCTGAGAGAGAACCACCTACTTATGTGTTGAGGCCAAGATATTCCATTCCTACCATATGAATCTTGATCTCTAGCCTTTCCAAGTTGCTTTCCACTCAAATCTTCTTTCCACCAGATCCAAATCCTATGAGAGAGAGTTGAGTGTTGGGGAGACTATCATTTGAGGCACAAGAGCAAGGAGTTCATCATCAACACACCATTTGTTACTTCTTGGAGAGTGGTGTCTCCTAGATTGGCTAGGTGTCACTTGGGAGCCTCCGACAAGATTGTGGAGTTGAACCAAGGAGTTTGTAAGGGCAAGGAGATCGCCTACTTTGTGAAGATCTACCGCTAGTGAGGCAAGTCCATCGTGGGCGACGGCCATGGTGGGATAGACAAGGTTGCTTCTTCGTGGACCCTTCATGGGTGGAGCCCTCCGTTGACTCGCGCAACCATTACCCTTCGTGGGTTGAAGTCTCCATCAATGTGGATGTACGATAGCACCACCTATCGGAACCACGCCAAAAACATCCGTGTCTCCAATTGCGTTTGAATCTTCCAAACCCTTCCCTTTACTTTCTTGCAAGTTGCATGCTTTAATTTCTGCTGCCTATATACTCTTTGCATGCTTGCTTGAATTGTGTGATGATTGCTTGACTTGTCCTAAGATAGCTAAAATCTGCCAAACTCTAAAATTGGGAAAAGGTTAAGTTTTTAATTGGTCAAGTAGTCTAATCACCCCCCTCTAGACATACTTCAAGGTCCTACAAGTGGTATCAGAGCCTTAGTTTCCATTTGCTTTGATTTCCATAGCTTTTGGTGGTCATAGCCTTGGTTTCACAACCTAGGAGAGTATGGCGTCTAGTGAGGGAAATTATCACCGTAGAGGTCCCAACTTTGATGGTACTAATTTTGCTAGTTGGAAGCATAAGATGAAAATGCATATTCTCGGACATACCCCCGCCGTTTGGGCAATTATTTGTATTGGCTTGCAAGGTGAATTGTTTGATGGGAGAGAGCCGAACCGTGAAGCTAACGCAGAAGAATTGAAGATGCTGCAATACAACGCTCAAGCTTGTGATATCATCTTCAACGGATTGTGCCCCGAAGAATTCAACAAAATCAGCCGTCTTGAGAATGCAAAGGAAATTTGGGATACTTTGATTGATATGCATGAAGATACCGACTCCGTCAAGGAATCCAAGTTGGATGTGCTCCAAAGTCAGCTTGACAAGTTCAAAATGAAGGATGGTGAAGGTGTCGCTGAAATCTACTCTAGGCTTGCACTTATCACAAATGAGATTGCCGGCTTAGGGAGTGAAGAGATGACCGACAGATTCATCATCAAGAAGATCCTAAGAGTATTGGATGGAAAGTATGATACTGTGTGCACATTGATCCAAATGATGCCAAACTACAAAGATCTCAAGCCAACGGAAGTCACTGGAAGAATTGTTGCTCATGAGATGTCACTCAAGGATAAGGAGGAACTTCACAACAAGTCAAGTGGTGCTTACAAAGCCTCAAGTGAAGCCCCCACATCATCAAGTGAGAAACAAACCTTCAATGAAGAATTAAGCTTAATGGTGAAGAACTTCAACAAATTCTACAAGAGTAGAAGCAAAGAAAGAAGCTCCAAGTCAAGGTCTTACAATGACAAAAGATCTTCTAGTCGAGAGCGAAATTGCTACAATTGTGGGAGACCCGGACACTATTCCAATGAGTGTACGGCACCCTACAAAAGAAGAGAAGATTCTCCAAAAAGAAGAAGCAAAAGAGAAGAATCACCACCGAGAGAGAGGAGAGTAGAGATGATCGTTATGAACGAAGACCCTCACGGAGAAGCAAGGATTCGGAAAGGAAGGACAAGTCATCAAGGAGCTACACAAAACGAAGACATCAAGCTCATGTTGGTGAATGGGTATCCGGCTCTGACTCCGACAATCACTCCGAGAGAAGCTATCACTCCGACTCCGAATATACTCAAGATGAAGGTGCTGCCGGTCTAGCACTTGTGTCAACCAACTCCTACGACATATTTGATTCACCAAATGAAGGAATTGGAAGATGCTTCATGGCCAAAGGTAACACATCCTGAGTATGTTGATATCAATAGTGATGAAGATGACTTACTTGTGGATGATGATTTACTTGTTGACAACTCTAGTGATGAATACTATGATGAAACGTCAATTAATCATGCTAATCAAGATAAAATGAATGACAATGATAAGGAGAAGATTGAGCTTCTAACTAAAGAACTAAACACTCTTAAGTTAGCTCATGAAACTATCTTCGAAGATCATCGAGAACTTTTAAGGGCTCATGAGAAGTTACGCTTTGAAAAGCTCAATCTTGAGCAAGAGCATGAGTTCTTAAAAGCAATCAATGATGATCTCCGTAAGAAGAGTTCTTCTTACATTGCCAAGCGTTTACTCTTATCTACTTGCATGCCTCAAGTCAAGTCTAGTAACAAGTACAAGAAAGATTCTTCCTCTAGTAGTAACAATAATAATGTCAAATCCAATATTGTTGCTTCTAGTAGTTCTCTTGATTCCACTAATGATTCTCTTAGCCAAGTTACACTTGAGCAAGAAAATAGCTTATTGAAGGGAATTATAGAGAAAGGTGTTTACAAGAGCCTTGCCAGGAGTAAGCAATTCGAGGAAATTGTACACAAGCAAGGAAGGCACCGGAAGAATCAAGGTGTTGGTTTTGAACAAAAGTTCAATGCCAATGGAGTTGAGTGGGAAGAAGATCAATACCCCAAGACGAAGTTTGTTCCTCAACAAGAGAAGTATGATCCTACTTCCTTCAAAGGAACACAAGCACAAGATGATCTTCCACCACAAGACCACAAGAACAAAGGCAAGGACAAGCTTCAAGAAGAGATTGATGCATTTGAAGAAGCACCTAAGGTCTCGGTCAAGTGGGTTCCCAAGACTACGTCAAGTTCTACTTCATCAAGTACAACTACAACTCCAAGGATTCCCATCAAGATGATGTGGATCCCGAAGAAGAAGAACTAGAGAGTTCTTGAGGGTGACTCCGCCAACATTCTTCATTCATATCTTTTTGGCAACCACAAGTGCAATCAACTTTCACATCGTGCACTAGTTCAAGGAGTCACAAACCCTCATGTTGGTAAGGCAAGGGACAAGGTAACCTAATGATTTCATGGACATCATCCTGTGTATGCTTCACTCTATGTCTATGGATATTCTTGTTTGTTCCTTGTGGGACTAACCCATGTAGGTGAGTTGAAAGTGCAACTCACTCCAAAGGATTGCTCCAAATGATCTACATCAACATTGAGCATCCACATCTTCAACACCTACATGAAGTCATCATCGACAAAACCCAAGGTTAGTGCATCCCTCTAAAAGGGGATCTCACATCTAGGGGGAGCTTAACTCTAAGAATTGAGTCAAAGCAACTCTAACGGTGTGAACACATCAATGCATTATGTAAAAGTGGTAACCCCACTTGAGCTTAAACGATGAGTATGACCTATGATCAAATGTTTTCATTTGACTCCTAAGTCAATATACTCATATATTGATGACCTAGTCATCGCCAATTGTTTGATAGATACTAGAATTGGTTGTGCATGTTTTGCCACATATTTCATTTGCCATTTTATTGTGTGAGCATGTTGGTGCATATTTTACTCATTCAGGAACATCCACTTGTTGTTTTGAGTGATTGGCTTCCTTTCTTTTTGCCAAGTGGATGGACAAGAATGCCTAAGAACCTTCTCTAGCTATCTATGATTTTCTCATCTCAAACTCTATTCATGCTACATCACAAAATTTGATCAAGTCAGATTCGAACCACTCTGTGTGAGGAGCACTCGGAGTGCCCGATTCGTCATAGACTTAAACTTCCAAAACTTCTTTCTGATTCTCGGTCTGACCGATTCCTCCATTTCCGTCCTACCAAGATCACTAAGTCGATCTAGGTTTTCAATCTTGGTGCAACCGGTTTGAACTTTTCGATCACAACGAGTTGCTGTAACTGTACACAGTTATGCTTCTCGGTGCCACCGAGTTGTTCCACTCAGTCACACCGACAGGGTCGGGCTATATATAGTCACGGGCAAAAATTTGGAAATTTCTCCGAACCTCTTCGCCCGCGCAATAGCTCGCTCTGCCATCAGGGTCTCCGAATTGTCTCCTTGTTGCCAGCTGCCTCCTGTCGCTGGTCTCCGCCGCCGTCAACGGATTTCACCCCCGCCGTTGCCGCCGTAGTGAGTTCATTGCCAAGCTAGGGTATGGACTCGATCACAGTGCTATCCTCGTCCGATTCCTAGCACATTGTGTTCTTAATGATTCTTGCCACGATTGAAACACTCCTATCCAGTCAATGCAATCCTTAGATTAGATGGGATTCTAAAATTTAGGGTTAGGTTTCCGCCGAAACCATCTCGGACCCACCGAGTTGAAAAACTCGGTCCCACCGATTTGGCTAACGCCATTGCACTAGTAACTCTCGGTCTGACCGAGAATTGCTAATTGGTGAGACCGATTTTAGGACTTTGTGAAACCCTAGCAGTCTCGGTGCCACCGAACTGTGACTTGGTCCAACCGAGTTCATCAGTTTAGGTTCCAAAACTGCTTCGGTATCACGGAGTTTGAAAATCGGTTGATCCGAAATGCTTTCTGTGGAAAACTAAAACTGAATTTTTGAATCATTCTTTTGCAAAAATCTCTGCATTTTGTGATGCTCATCCACTCTATCTCATCTATAACTCTTCACAGGGTCAGCAGTCAGTGATTTGCAGCATGTCAGACCAAAGTGATAGTCAGAACAGGTCAGAAGAGCACAATCACATGAGTGAGGGCACTAGTCCCTCTAGCACTTCAGATGAAGGCAGCAGGAGCACCCCAAGCAATCTGCCTAAAGCTGCCACCAGGACAAGGAAGAAGAGAACCTCAGATTCTGAGGATGAGGATTATAGAGCAGAAGAGGATGAGGCTACCACCAAGAAGGTAGTGCTCAAAAAGGAGTATGCCTCAGCACAGAACACTAAGCCTGGACTCAATAGGAAGGTTCCTGCCAAGAGGACACCTATGCTGAAGGTCAGAGGATCTACTCAAGTGCCTGAAAAGACTGAACCCAAAGAGGCAACTGCAAAGAGAGTCACAACTTCCAAACCCAAGAAATTTCCCACTGGAGAAACTATGAAGTTTACCATTGAATCAGAAGATGAAGCTGCTGCTCAGGATAAGAAGAAGAAGAGAGCCAGAACCACTACTGCCCAGGTTCTTGGAAATCCCTCAATGAGGAGAGACTCTGAAGAGGAAGAAGAGGTTGCTACACCAGCACTCAAGGCACAAAAGCTTATGGGTGATGCTATTAAGTCAGGGGCTACAACATCAAAGCCCAAGGAAGCACCCAAAGCGCCCCCCAAGCCCAAGCTTGCACCAAAGAGGAATACCAGGAGTATTCCAGCTGTTGAGAAGAACAAGGCCCCAGTGCCTGAAGTTGATGATGAGGAAGATGAAGAAGGACAAGTCCTGAGGAAGCTCAAGCCCAAGATACCAGACCATAATGATGCCCATCCTGTGGCTGAGGACATGAAGATCAGAAGAGACTCAGGGTTGAGGCTATGGAGGATGACAGATCCATATGCCACAAGGAGAAGGACTGCTGTTGATTACAGGTTCCATACAAAGGAACAGTAGGACTTCTATGAGACAATCTTGTTGGACAAGAAGCCCATAGTGTGTGATATGAGGTGGGTCGACTGGACCTACATGAAAGAAAATGAAGAACACTATCCTGGAGTGCAAGATAGTTTTGTTGCTTGTGGAGTTGCAGATTTTGTTGGACAAAAGCTCACCAACTGGAATGATGAACTCATTATGCAATTCTACTCCACAGCACACTTCTATCCAGATGGGAGGATAGTTTGGATGTCTGAAGGTACAAGGTACCAGTCAACCGTTGAGGAGTGGGCAAAACTGATCAATGCCCCAAAGGAGAGTGAAGATGAATTGGATGTCTATGCCAAGAAGAAGATGGACCACAATTCCATGGCACACATGTACAAGGAGATCCCAGACAAAGCCATTGAGACACATAAGTTTGGGTCAGTCCACTTTCTTCTGTCAGGGCTGCCAACAATCAACTGGATCCTAAGGCACACTCTGTTGCCTAAGTCTGGTGACCACAACATGATTAGAGGGCATGCAATCAACATGTTGCACTTGTTTGATGTGCCACAGAAATTCAAGGTCATGAGCCTTATGGTAGAGACCATTAAGAGGACTGCAGCAGACCATAAGAGAAGTTGTGGATATGCCCTCAGATTCAGGAGTTGATTAACTCAAAGATGGGCACAGGCAAATATCTATTGGATAAGGAACATTTTCCTCTCTATCCAGACTTTGAGGATAATCAGGTTGTCATGAATGAGAATGAACCATCATCAGTACAAGCTCAAGAGAAGAAGGAGAAGGCAAGGAAAGAGAAGGCTGCCAAGATGCCAACTCAAGAGGAGGCATCTGAGTACTTTTTGAAGAACAAGCAGGAGCAACTTGGTTACTTGATAGCATCAACTCTGAGGATTGAGAAGGGATTGGCCACCCTAACGCAAAATCAGGAGAGCTTGGAAAGAATCATGGAACAAAAATTCTATGATCTAGATGTCAAAGTAACTGAGATTCAGTCAGTTGTGGAGCAGCTACAGGATGACATGCAGGAGAGGAAGGGCAAGACTACCACTAATGTATTTGCCAGAGTGCCTAGAGCTCAGAGATCAGCTGCAGTGCCTGTGACAGACACCAGAGCCACATCATCTGCACCAGCTATAGCTCCCACAGCTCCAGTGCAACCAGCTCCAGCACCAATTCCTCCAGCTCCATCCACTTCAACTGAAGCCTTCGTCCAAGGAGCCATCTCTACACCACCACCTGAAGATCAAGCCTGAGAGTCGATCTAGCACTATGCATTTTCTATGAACTTTTTGGTAACTTGTTGCCAAAGGGGGAGAAAAATGTATAGATCATAGGCTTTGAGAGAGAGAGTGTTGCTTTTGTTCTCTCTTGCTTTGGTGGTTAAACTTTGTTTGCTTTTGATTGCTTGAGATACTACGCTGTTTTTGTGAGACATTGATGATCATGTGTTTGATCATAAGCTACACTTATGCATGTTTGATGATATTATCTTACCTATCCATATGTGATCATTCACTTTGCTTGGTGATGAGTGCATGTATTCAATCTTTATCATTTTGAGCGCTCCACCAAGATGTATGTGACATGGAAGAGTAACCCATGAGCCTAATTTCTTGTGCATTTGCAGTCCAAAGCAAATCCTAAACTTGCACAAATTTAGGGGGAGCTCTTGCTTATCACATAATTCTCAAAGCGACGATGCTTTTCAATCTTATTATCATTTGTCGAAGCTTTGATCAATATGTTGTCATCAATTACCAAAAAGGGGGAGACTGAAAGTGCAACTATCCCTAGGTGGTTTTGGTAATTCATAACAACATATAGCTCATTGAGCTAATGCTATTCCAAGACTATTATTTCAGGAAAGCTCAATGAATGGCATGGCATGGATGATGAAAGTGGATCCCTCAAAGTACTAATGACAAAGGATTGGCTCAAGCTCAAAAGCTCAAGACTCTTCATTTTACATTTTAGTGATCCAAGATCACATTGAGTCTATAGGAAAAGCCAATACTATCAAGGAGGGATGAGGTGTTGCTTAATGAGCCTCTTGCTTCATGTGCTTGGTGATATGCTCCAAAAACCCTCAACTACTTTCTCACATCCACAAATGACCTAAACCTAGAGCCAAAATCGGTCACACCGATTCTTTCTATCCAGTGCCACCGAGTTCTAATGTCATAGCCACTGCCACAAACCCTAGGCAAATCGGTCCTACCGATAGGGATCTCGGTCTCACCGAGATGGGATTGTAATCTCTCTGTTTCCCTTCGTAACATTTCGGTCTAACCGAAGTGAGCGATCGGTCCCACCGAGATTGCAATGTAAACTCTCTGTTTCCCTTTTGTAACATTTCGGTCTCACCGAAAAGAGCAAATCGGTCCCACCGAGTTCACCTGACCAACTCTCTGGAAAGCTTATTACCAAAATCGGTCTCACCGAGTTTGAGTGATCGGTCTTACCGAGATTACGTTATGCCCTAACCCTAACCGAATCGGTCTTACCGAGTTGCATGTCGGTCCCACCGAAAATCCTAACGGTCACTAGGTTTACTAAATCGGTCCGACCGAGTCTGTTGAATCGATCCTACCGAGTTTGGTAAATTGTGTGTAACGGTTAGATTTTGTGTGGAGGCTATATATACCCCTCCACCTTCTCTTCATTCGTGGAGAGAGCCATCAGAACAAACCTACACTTCCAACTTACCATTTCTGAGAGAGAACCACCTACTCATGTGTTGAGGCCAAGATATTCCATTCCTACCATATGAATCTTGATCTCTAGCCTTCCCAAGTTGCTTTCCACTCAAATCTTCTTTCCACCAGATCCAAATCCTATGAGAGAGAGTTGAGTGTTGAGGAGACTATCATTTGAAGCATAAGAGCAAGGAGTTCATCATCAACGCACCATTTGTTACTTCTTGGAGAGTGGTGTCTCCTAGATTTGCTAGGTATCACTTGGGAGCCTCCGACAAGATTGTGGAGTTGAACCAAGGAGTTTGTAAGGGCAAGGAGATCGCCTACTTCGTGAAGATCTACCACTAGTGAGGCAAATCCTTTGTGGGCGATGGCCATGGTGGGATAGACAAGGTTGCTTCTTCGTGGACCCTTCGTGGATGGAGCCCTCCATGGACTCGCACAACCGTTACCCTTCGTGGGTTGAAGTCTCCATCAACGTGGATGTACGATAGCACCACCTATCGGAACCACGCCAAAAACATCCGTGTCTCCAATTGCATTTGAATCCTCCAAACCCTTCCCTTTACTTTCTTGCAAGTTGCATGCTTTAATTTCTGCTGCCTATATACTCTTTGCATGCTTGCTTGAATTGTGTGATGATTGCTTGACTTGTCCTAAGATAGCTAAAAATCTGCCAAACTCTAAAATTGGGAAAAGGTTAAGTTTTTAATTGGTCAAGTAGTCTAATCACCCCCCTCTAGACATACTTCAGGGTCCTACAGTGTGGCAGTGGTAGAAACAAGAAACGTGATGGTCGTCGTGGTTGAACTTCCATGGACAAGCTATCGTGTCTGCTGACACATGTATATCAAAACTAGAGTCTTTATATTCAAGCACGTGAACAAGTAGTATTCTACTAGTTTGGATCCATTGCAACGCACGGGCCAGCACATTGGTAGTAGTAGTGTCCATGTCTATCTCTAGAGGCCTTCCCTTGTTCATCCTTTTCTCTCACAAGATAAACTACTCATACAAATGCATCTTGATGTTCCGTGGAACGCACGAGGATGTTTCCTTGGGGGTCTCTCCAGCGCGGCGTGGCTATAGTTGCAAGTTGACGCCCCTTGAGATGCCGACGTTGAGGGGCAATCGGATTTCCTCCGATGAGCAGGTAAGAGAGTTTGATCACGTAGTAAATGCATTCTAAAGACTACTTCCGTGTCTATTTCCTAATTCTCTCCCTGCCCACTGTTTCACAGGCTAGGCTTGATACGAGTGGAGATTGGCTTGCATATGTACGGGAGGGTACCAACATCAATTTGCACAACATTTACAACGGTGACACCATTCTCGTAGAACCTTTTTCCAACATTGGGATCAGCCATGCAATGGGCAACCGCATGAATTGGTACGATGGAACCACGGTGAGATTGAATAAGATAGCACGAACCTTGCACATGGCGGTCAAAGGCGGACCATGCTGTCTGCGGCCGATTTGTTGCCATACGAGTAGGAAGACGCTGTGCTCCTTTCTAACCGCATCTTCGCAGTGACAAACCAGGGGACTTATTTTGTATGGGACACATCCTACGATATACTCCCTCTCTCCCAGTTTATTTGTTTTGAATCTTTTCATTTTATAAGTTTCAAATTCAAATTTAGAGCTCCCCATCACATGTTGAGATTACAATGCCCATTAAATCATTGCGTGCATGTATAGTAAAGAAACAAATCTCAAGTTTGGCACGAGTTCGTGCTGCGGGAGCACCACAAGCCCTGGCGCAGGAGTTACATTTCCCTCTCAGGGCCGTCGGGACTAGGCTTCAGCGCCTTACTACACCTACCTTTGAGTCAATAACATGTGGACCCGATAGGTGACTGGTCCACATGTAATGCTCTCGAAGGCAGAGGGGCAGTGGGGCCAAGAGGGGTGAGCCGCAGGTCGGGGGACGTGTGGTTTCATGGGTTTGAGCGGCGTCGTGGGAATCGCGGGTGGTTGTGGTAGAAACTTGATGCTCGCCGCATTTTAGGTGGACCACATGTCATGCACACAAAGGCAGAGGGGCGGTGCGGCCGAGAGGGGTGAGGCGCACGTCGGGGGGCATGGTGCCGTGGGTTGGAGAGGCGCCGTGGGAATCGCGAGATGAAACATGATGGTCGCCATAGTTGAACTTCCATGGACAAGCTATCATGTCTACGGACACATGCACTGCATACCGATCACTAGAAGGAGTAGCAGAGAAAGCTATATATGCGGATAAATAGTTCCTTATAGTCAAGCAGACCCACGCTACTACTCTGTTCCAAAGACATGCACACCATCGAAATAGTCCATCTATATCAATATACACCGAGAGGGAATAATTTTTTTTTGCAAGAGAGGAAATAGTTCATCCATCCATAATGCCCTCCTGCTGGTGCAGCGTTTTCTTCTTCTTCTTCTTCTTCTTCTTCTTCTTCTTCTTGTTGTTGTTGTTGTTGTTGTTGTTGTTGTTGTTGTTGTTGTTCTCATTCTCTGTGGGAGACGGCTTCGCAACAAGCTCTTTGTACCTTGCAGCTCTCTCAAAACTCACGCGGGCATCGAGGGCAGCATATTTTATCTGCTCGTACGTCAAGGGATAATTCTCCCATCCAGACAACCTTAATGCCACCGTCTCATCACCCTTCTGAAGATTTGTACCGAGCACAAAATTTTCTATGTCGAATAGGGATGGTGTCTGTTTAGCACAATCTTCTACAGGAATTTTGATTCTGGTTTGTAGGTCAGCGATGCTTTTCAAATCAAGGTTGTACGGCTCCAGCTTCTGTTTGTCCCCTTCGATGGCTGCCCCACTGAAGTATACGTCCTCCCGAGACAAGAAATCGTGAAGCTCACCTAGTATGGAGGGCGAGTGTATGATGTGTTACACCAAAACATCATCTTCGAGGCACAACTGAAGGACGGCGGCGCGCTGGATCTTCCCAGGGGCACGCTCCGTGTACTCTGTGTCGAGACCGATGACCCTCGTCTCTACCTTTTCGAGGGAGTTGGATACATTGTTGATCCACTGCCGTACAACCCTTGGGTGGACGGTGACGGTGGCAACTATGCGCATCGAGCCTTCGACGAGGACATGTTGGACACTAAAAACCTGCATCTCGATCTCTTTCGCCATTTGGAACCGCTGGAATGGAGGGCTATGGTTTGGAGAATTAGGATTAGATGGCTAGTCTAACTGAAGTAGTAGATGATTATTTAAAGAGGTTAAAACAATGTGAACGCAGTGGGGTTTGGATGCAAATGAAGACGAAGGGGAGGTGAAGAAGCCGAGGTGAATCGGTTCCCGATGGAGAAGTAAATGGGAGAAGTGGCGTGTAGGCAGTTGATTAGATGGCTAGGTAGACTAAACGAAAAGGCTATGCAGGTAGACTGAGGAGTCGTACATGTTCGTGTACGTGCCCATCCTTCCTGATAGGTGGGACCTATGCAAACAGATAAAAAAATGTGTCGTAGCTTTTTTTTTAGCGCGTGAGTGGGAGACACAACATTCTCTGGTTAAGGAATACTCCCTCCGTTTAGGTGAGTATTAGTCACCTTATGAAAATCAGGTTTTCCCAAAACCTTTAGGCGTGGAGCATTAACTTCCTACTCGATCCCCTCCCAGCCTCGTTAGCCAGCGTTCTCTTCCTCTGCTGCCGGGTTCTACCTTTCCATTTTTCCTCTTCTCAAGTGTGGAACGATCTGCATGCCGTCCTTGATGCACCAGAACGACCACTACATGCATCGTGGCAGGGCGTTGATTGGGCATGCACGAGAATTTGGTTCTGCTCGCAATATGGATGATACCTGAACGATGAAGTGAATAGGCATGCTAGCACGGGAGACCTATTTCCGCTATACAATACTGGAGTACTCATGTTCCTACTACTACTAGTAGTAGTAGTACAACTGTGGTACACTTGATGGTCAAAATACTATTCATCCGGTCCTCACAGTGAAGTGACAACACCCTGCGCCTGAGACTAGTCTAGACGAGGCGGCGTGTTCGGATTACCAAAGTCAGCCTCACCCTGTGCACTGTGCAGTCTGTCACCGCTGCTATACAACACATTGGCGCCTCGCCTCGTCTCCCTCTCCGCTCCCATAGCACCACTCCATCTCCATCTCCTTCTCCGTCTCCGTCTCCGCCTCCATCTCACTGTGCCCCCGTGTACCGTCGCCTCACTCACCTCCCCCAGTACCACTATTCCCTCGCTAGCCGCTCCAGCATCGACATCCTTCTCCCCCGTAAATCAAGCCCCCTTCCAAACTCCACCATGGCCGAACGTGAACCTCACAGCATCCATATGAGCTGCGATTGGAGCAATCTCCCCAGTGACATCCTCGACCTCTGTTGTTCGTGAATGTATATGTTGACCGCCCTGCGGCTGGCTGCATGCTCGAGGGACATGCACATGGCCATCGCTGAAGCGAGGCCTAAGCTTTTCAAGATATCCTGCTTGCTGCTATCTGGTCTTGCGAGATTGGCTCACCATGATACGGAGGCGTGCATGATGCCCCTCGACTTCAATCCGATATCCATTAGCCAAAACTTCTTTGCAGGTATGCAGTGTGTCGCCGTACATCATTTCCCTCGACATCGATCTGATCACCATCGCCCGAAACTTCTTGGCAGGTATGTACTGGGTCGGCATGAACTCCCACTGGATGGCTGCCTTCAGAGAAGACGGTAAAAAGTTGGTGCTCGTGAACTTCCAGACCTCCCATGAGATTATCCTTCCTCCATTGGATTATACAGAGTATTACCATCGCGGTCCAAGTCATCTAGATTACTATGTCAGTTGGACGGACCTTGTTTTGCAGAAGATTGTAATCTGCCAAGTGCCCACACGACATGCGAATTACGCAGACTTCAAGCTAATTGCCTTGTTCGACCGCGGACTCGCCTATCTTTACGCCGGTGCGTTTTTTAGTTGGAGACAACTCAGCTCGCAGTGGATCATCGTCAAAGCTGATACACACTTCTGTGATGCTATTGAACACAATGGCATCATCTGCGCGATCGACAAAGCAGATGGCACCACGTATTGCTGGGACGGCGCGTGTAAGTTGTTTCCTTCTCATGTTAATGATGACGCCATGACACTGTTTGAACTTTTTGTGATGATTGGCATATCCCTGTTTGAGCAGAATTTGAGTAGAACTATGGCAATATATTAGAGACGCCGTAAATCAGCTATATTTTGAATGGGTTAATTCATGCGATTGTGACCATGTCATTACAGCCAATTTGTACCCTGAATAATCAAACGGTTAGGAATATATGGATATTATCCTTATTTTACAGTAATCTATATACTACTACTAAATATGAGTGTGTATCAATGGCCATGTTAGTTTCCTCATTTTCATGATGTAGAAACATGCACCACACTGTTGGTTTCATCTAACCATACATTAGGGAAGTAAATGTGCATATGGAGAACTCTATATTTGGAAGTAGTGAAATCCTGCAATGCTTACCATGTGTACATACCTATATTTGCCCTTCAGCAATCAATGGCTAGAATAATATCCTCACAAAAATTTTGCCCATAGAACACGAGTATATAACAATGCATGGTCTGTTAGTTACCTTGAAGAATTTGTTTGTGAGGACAGAACATGATTACATAACATGCATGACATGGTAGTTTCCTGTGAAGAATCGATTGCGAGATAACATGAGTATAACCATGCATGGCACTTCTATATTTTCGAACCCAGTATACATTTCCCTGTATTTTCCTCCCAGTTCCAACAGGGACATATCAATGTTGTTTCTTGCATTATCCTACTCATACTCTGAACAATGCTGATCTTACATTAACAATGCCTGTCCTTTTTGATATGATGCAGTGTCCCTACAGTTACTGCCCTTTGTAATCACACCACCTTTGCCAAAAACAGGGAAGCACAACTGGTTCCTCGCTCGATCAGACGACGGCAAAAGACTGATGATCATTCGCACACATGAGCCGGAAAAGTTATATTGCAAAAACCCCACTGTATACAAGCACTGTGTAATACATGAGTATCCGGACAGTGGCTGTTACGTCTATGAGCAGGATACTAGCTTGTTGGGGACTTTAGGATTTTTTAGTTGGAGGCGGGTAAACAGCCTTGGTTCACACTCTCTGTTTCTCGGACTCAATTACCCGATTAACCAGGAGATCACCATTGGCAAGGACCTTGATGGGAGAGAGGCTCTGTTTGCTATGGAAAACTGTGTCTACACGGCGAGCCCTAGGAGTTCGGGAGCAAACTCCCCTGATTGTCAACGATACAGCCTGCAGCCAAAAGAAGGTGAGAATGACAAAGGCATCTGGATTAACTTTGATCCTTGGATGTCTCAATTACGACAGGCAGTGATGTGGTCCAAGCCTTCAGGTTGATAGGTAATTGGGCTGTTGCATCGAAAGGGTGGAGTACTGGTGTCTCCGGATCACTGGTCGCTGAAGCGGGGCTGCAAATTATGATGGTGTTGGATCATCTCTTCGAATGACTTTGTTGTCTTTGTTGCTGGTTCTGGATGGGTAGTTCTTTCTTTTGTTATGCATATTCCTTGTCATTTGGTCATCCTCGTCTATGTCACTCTTTCTATGTAATAGTTGCTTCTGTTTAGAATGTCATTCTTATCTGGATCACGAGAGTCTGAGCACTGCAGATGGGTACGTTTTGGTGGTGTAGCAAGGCTTCTTATGAACTATCATGTCTTGCTGTTTATGTCAGTAGTAGTCACTAGTCAGTGTTTGAATGTTGTATATATCATTGTTTCGAACTGTTTATTGTCTCGAACTACTGGTGGGCTAAATGAGGGCATCACCATTCTCCAGTGTTCGGAGTATATCTCCTTTTTTCAAGTTATATAATTTGAGCTCACTGTCTTTTCGATGATGTACACTTGTTTGGGCCAGTGAGGTGTCATTGAATATGGGCCAAGTAGTAACGCAATGCCAAACAGGTCAATTATGACTCTCGGGCCGGGCTCTCAAAAGATCCTGAAAAAAAGGCCGGGCTCTCCAAAAAAGAAAGAATAAGGACTCTTAGGCCGACATGTGGGCGCCACCGGTGTTTTTGTGCGCTTACGCGCCGAGAGCAGATTGGCACGTGCTTGAAATTCATGCTACCTTTTCATCCCTAGTCTCCCGCCACTCCCCCACCTCTGGAATCTCGATTCCTACTCCAGTTCCCCCAAATCCCCCTCCTGTACTCCCTGTACTTAAGCACACTATCATGTCACCGGTCAACGCGGATCTCCGAGCCGGAGATCCTGAGGTCCGTCCTGCCTTCGATTGCTGTGTGCTGTCGCTCAACCATGGCGGCGCTTGACACCCAGTTTGCCGGCAAAGTGTTGATGGTAACCATCAATAGCGATCGGCCTCCCGTCTCGCCGGACGACCTTGTCAAAGCTCTTGGCATTGTGCACGGCATCCAAATAAGTGGCTTGATCGTCGAAGTCTGCTGCCACCGGCTGATTTCTTTGTCAGGTTCCGGACAACTTTCGACTGCAGTCGTGTGTTCGAATCTTCCCGGCGTTTGTTCTGCGATGGCGCGCTGGTGAGCTTTGATCGGTGGCACCCAGGATGGGGCTCGGTGCCCTCTGAGCTTGAGTTTTTTACAAAGCTTACCTTCCACGGCATTCCTCGACGTGCTTGGAACAGCGAGTCCATGAACGAGCTTATCAACGACATTGGAGGTGAGGTCGTAAGTATGTTTGTTCCTACAGACAGCTGGGCTCTGACAGTTATGGCATGGATGAAGAAGCCGTCCACCATACCAAAGGTGATTGGTGTTGAGATACCGGTGCAGGAACCGGGGTTGTACTATTCGTCGCCACCAAGGCCGCCGCGGACCATGATAGGGATGTACCTGTATCGAGTGTTCGTGCATGTCGAAGAAGTGGTCAATCCATCAATCGAAGTCCTGCCGCCGCCGCTGGTGCCAGGGTCCGTCGACGACGTCCATTACAGGAGTCAACGTCACACTTTCCCCGTGTTGCTCAGAATGATGGATGGCACAGGGACTACTCCATCGCGCGGTGGAGGCCACTGCTTCTTTGGGAGAAGAGGCAGGGCTGGCTGCCTGGATGTGCTCTAATTTGAGGTAACAACTGAATCTTGTCAGATAGTACTAGTTAAATCCGAGCTATGGGTCTGAAGCACTGATATGCCAGTACATTTGATTGTGACCTATTCTAATTTTGTACCTGAACTTTTTTTAGAAAGGGCTGTACGTCAACTTAATGTGCTAGCAGAACCTATTGTGTTGTCTGTCTGTTTTCTTTGCACAACATTCAAGATATTTCCCCGTCATTTATAAAGACGATGAACCATTATGTATGACTTCGTTGGTTCCAACATAGCCCTTCCCGTAGCGATCCACTGCTTCCATCCTGATTATGCCGCCTGCATGAAATTTTTGTATGCAAGTTCAGTGTGCTATGATGTTCTATATGATTTTGTCAACTATATAAGTTTTTACTGAGCATCAGCAATGCATATGGCTGAAAGATGTATTTACGAGCATCGACCGATGGGTCTCTCTCTCTCTCTCTCTCTCTCTCTCTCTCTCTCTCTCTCTCTCACACACACACACACACACACGCACACGCACAAGTGGGACCCGTTGAATTATTTATTTGCTCATGACAACTTTTAATTAGGTTCCACTGTAATCTAACTTTTTCCTTAAGTTATTAACTGAGCTCAGTGACTTCAAAAATTTGTACAGAAGCCTTGTTTGGGCCTTTCCGGCATCGCTGAATGTGGGGTGAGTAACCATGTTAGGTTGTACTGTACTACACAGGCCTTTTTTTTCAACATCAACAATGCAACTGGGCCGACAGTTGTACACAGTATCCGGGTCAACTTGTTATCCGCCCCGCTGGGCTGCAAAGTTTCCTAGGAGGTATGCATTAGGCTTAACAAGAAAATGGACTTTAAGAAATAATAAATGGGATGTAATTATAATAACTGGGCAATTACTATGCACCAAACACGTAATTAGTTTGAAAAATATATTATTTTTGGAATTTGGAAATTTTAATTTCATTACTTGTTGCGCGCGCAATATTTCGTTGGATTTTAACGTGATACAACTTTATTTTGAAATTATATTTAACCTGACTAGAAATTTCGGATAAAAATATTTCAGATCCCATCAAAATGTGGGAATTTTTTTTGAATTCTGTTTTGAGCGGTTGTTTGAAATTATTAATCATTGTCCTAGCTAGAAGTTGGGCTGTACTTTTAACAAACTATAAATGGGTTGTAGAAATTCCATTAGAATTAAAAAATGGGCTATACATTCTTACACATCGCAAATGGGCTATATGTTCTCTCCCAAATCCGAGCTGTGCGCCTACTAAGTTAACGCATACCAAGGGCTTTGTCAACTTAGTCAATATAAACGATTCTAGCTGCAGTGATCGTACGATGTCCATCCAACGGCCGTAGTGCTTCTTCAACCTCTGGTCTTCTTGCTCCAGCCGCCCAAAGCAGCGCCGGTCGTGTCGCGTGCTCCTGCCTCCCGTGGCCGGCTGTGATGCCGCGGAGGCCTCACCGCCCCGTACTACTCCCACCGCTGGCCAGGCCATCCCTCTACTCACCCAAACCCCCTGTAATTCTGCGGCGACGACAGCCTCACACCGCAGCCGAACCAGTGAACCCTCGTACTCCTCTCCGCACGGGCTTCCACTCCTGCATCTTCCCCGGCTCCGTGTCGTCCCCTTCCTAGGCCTCGCCGTCGTCCAGACCACCGCCCTGGTGCTCTCGGCGCGGCATGGTCAACATGGTCAACGACCGACTTCCATCGGAAGAGTACTATACGTGGAGAGGCTGACAGCTGGGTCCAGGCGGCCGCAAGGAAGTGCCTCTTTATTACACGCAAAATAATTATTCCTCCACCTGACAGCAGGGACCATCGGACGGGCCACCTTATTTCACGAAAAAAGTTTCCCCCTGACTGCTGGGACCCATCGGACGGGCCAGCGTATTTCGCGAAAAAAACGTTCCCCGCGCTGTCAGCTCGGACCCATCGGAAGTGCCTCCTTATTACGCACAAAAAATGAGTACCCCCCTGCTAGCTGGGACCCACCATGGTGGGAGGCTGACTTGTGGGCCTACTAAGTTGACTGGGATGGGGGCCTTTGTCAACTTTAGTCAATATGAACGATTCTAGCTCCAGTGACCGTACGATGTCCATCCAACGGCCGTAGTGCTTCTTCAACCTCTGGTCTTCTTGCTCCAGCTGCCCAAAGCAGCGCCGATCGTGCTGCATGCTCATGCCTTCCATGGCCGGCTGTGCTACCGCGGAGGCCTCACCGCCCCCTACTATTCCCACCGCTGGCCAGGCCCTGCGACGACGGCAGCCTCACACTGCAGCCGAACCAGTGAACCCTCGTACTCCTCTCCGCGCGGGCTTCCACTGCCGCGTCTTCCCCGGCTCCGCATCGTCCCCTTCCTAGGCCTCGCCGTCGTCCAGACCATCGCCCTAGTGCTCTCGGTGCAGCGTTGTCAACGTGGTCAACGACTGACTTCCATCGAAAGAGTACTGTACGTGGAGAGGCTGACAGCTGGGTCCAGGCGGCCGCAAGGAAGTGCCTCCTTATTACGCGCAAAATAATTATTCCTCCACCTGACAGCAGGGGACCCACCGGACGGTCCACCTTATTTCACGAAAAAACGTTTCCCCCTGACTGCTGGGACCCACCGGACGGGCCAGTGTATTTCGCGAAAAAAACGTTCCCCGCGCTGTCAGCTTGGACCCACCGGAAGTGCCTCCTTATTACGCACAAAAAAATGAATACTCCCCCTGCTATCTGGGACCCACCATGGTGGGAGGCTGACTTATGGGCCTAATAAGTTGACTGGGACGGGGGCCTTTGTCAACTTTAGTCAATATGAACGATTCTAGCTCCAGTGACCGTAGGATGTCCATCCAACGGCCGTAGTGCTTCTTCAACCTTTGGTCTTCTTGCTCCAGCAGCCCAAAGCAGCGCTGGTCGTGCCGCATGCTCCTGCCTTCCATGGCCGGCTATGCTACCGCGGAGGCCTCACCGCCCCTACTATTCCCACCGCTGGCCAGGCCCTGCGGCGATGGCAGCCTCACACCGCAGCCGAACCAATGAACCCTCGTACTCCTCTCCGCGCGGGCTTCCACTGCTGTGACTTCCCCGGCTCCCCATCGTCCCCTTCCTAGGCCTCGCCATCATCCACCGCCCTGGTGCCCTCGGCGCGGCGTGATCAACGTGGTCAAGGAACGACTTCCATTGGACGTGGACTGTACATGGAGAGGCTGACAGCTGGGTCCACGGCCGCAGCAAGGAAGTGCCTCCTTATTACACGGAAAATAATGATTCCTCCACCTGACAGCTGGGACCCACCAGACGGGCCACTGTTTTTCATGAACAAAACATTTCCCCATGGCTGCTGGGACCCACCAGCTACATCTTCGCACACAACGAAGTGCGTCCGGGCAAAAAAAAACGATTCGCCCCCTGACTGCTGTGACCCACCAGCTACATCTTCGCACGCAAGGAAGTGCCTGACAGTCGGGACCCACCTGGTCAAAGCGTACGTAGCGTTGTCATTCTGGTCGCGAACGTGTACGTACATATATACTGGTGGATGTAGAGGCGCGCACGTGTCGTAGTAGAGGCGCGCACGTAGCATGTACATGTACGTACAACGGCGAGGGTGCAAGAAAGAAAATACGGCCACGTACGTACATACGGGCAGGGTCTCGAACGCCTACTCGCGCATACGTACATGGCTGGGTCGGAACGGAGAAACAACATTGTCGTCGTGTTCATGGGGAGGCAACGGAATGCGTCGTGTTCATGGGGAGGCAACGGAATGCGTCGTGTTCATTGGGAGGCAACGGAGCGCGTGGGAGCCAACTGGCTGGGTCGGAACGGAATGCATGGTAGTGTTCATCAGGAGGGCTTGGACGGTACAGGCGATGGAAACGAGGCCTGGCGTACCGCAGAACGGAGGAAAAGGACCTCCTACGTTCGGAACGGGGTCCTATTGATCGGGAGGGGTGTGGCGTACCGCAAAACGGAGGAAACGGACCTCCTACGGTCGAAACGGGGGTCCTATTGATCGGGAGGGGTGTGGCGTACCGCAAAACGGAGGAACGGACCTCCTACTGTTGAAACGGGGGTCCTGTTGATCGGGAGGGGTGTGGCGTACCACAAAACGGACGAAACAGACTTGTGTTGGAGCGCTACGGTCGAAAGGGGGGTGCTGTTCATCGGGAGGGGTGTGGCGTACCGCTAAACGGGACTCCACGGGATACTGTTCATCTCCACCATCGACCTCCTCCAGCCTCCACGGGCTACCGTCGACCTCCTCCAGCCTCCACGGGCTCCTGTTGATCGAGCCTCCACCGTGCGCTACTCCACCGGCTACTATTCAACCACCCCTCCACGGGCACCCCCCACCGTTTACTGTTCATCCAGCCCTCCACACCATGCGGTCCTGTTCAACCACCCCTCCACGGCCACCCCCCCACCGTCTACTGTTCATCCAGCCCTCCACACCACGGGGTCCTGCTCATCCAGAGGCAACGCCACCGCTCACTGTTCATCCACCCCCCCGCAACGCTCACTGTTCATCCAATCGACCGGCTTCAGTTAGCAGCAGTAGCGAAGGAATCGCTCGATCGGGTTCAGTTAACAGCCATCGATCGATCGCTCGGGTTCAGTAACGCGTAGCCTACAGTGCAATCGCTCAGGTTCAGTTAGAGCCCAACGCCTCGCTCGGGTTCAGTTAGAGCCAACACCTCGCACACATGCGCGTACATGTACGAGAGAAACACGCATCGCTCGGCCCCTGACTTCCCACCGTAACCGGCAACTCCCCGAAATTTTCCTCCTCCTCGCTTCTACCATGGTTTTTTTCTGTCATGGACGGCCTAAACAATGTCATGCAGTTGCGTCTCCGGCCTACCCAGGATGAAAAGACCATTTTCTGTCATGATTTTTTGTCATAGAAGTAGGAGCCCACCACATCTTTGATGATACCGGGTTTTGTCACAATTTTCCTCATAGAAGTATCATATGTATGATAGATTTTTTTTTCGTTCGGCCCAAAATGTCACGGATGTGTCTTTTTTTTGTAGTGCAAGGTGAGAAAGGGCAATGCGCGGTACCGTAGAGGCTAGCAATGATGGAAGGGTAAGAGTGCGTATAATCCATGGACTCACATTAGTCATAAAGAACTCATATACTTATTGCAAAAGTTTATTAGCCCTCAAAACAAAGTACTACTACGCATGCTCCTAGGGGAAGGGTTGGTAGGAGTTAACCATCGCGCGATCCCGACCTCCACTCAGGAAGGCAATCAAAAGAGCACCCCATGCTACAAATTTGTTACACAACTTTTACCATACGTGCATGCTACGGGACTTGCCAACTTTAACACAAGTATTTCTCAATTTCATAATTACCCAACTAGCATGACTCTAACATTACCACCTTTATATCTCAAAACAATTATCAAGCGTCAAATTGATCATAGTATTCAATGCACTTTCTATGATAGTTTTTATTATACCCAACTTGGATGCCCATCATTCTAGGACAAATTTTATAACCATAGCAAATACCATGTTGTTCTAAAATACTCTACAAATTTTATAAGCATGAGAGATTAATAATTTATACAAATAAAACCATCGCCGTGCTCTAAAAAGATATAAGTGAAGTACTAGAGCAAGATTGTCTAGCTCAAAAGATATATGTGAAGCACATAGAGTATTCTAATAAATTCCGAATCATGTGTGTCTCTCCCAAAAGGTGTGTACAGCAAGGATGATTGTGGTAAACTAAAAACCAAAGACTCATATCATACAAGACGCTCCAAGAAAAACACATATCATGTGGTGAATAAAAATATAGCTCCAAGTAAAGTTACCGATAGACGAAGACGAAAGAGGGGATGCCTTCCGGGGCATCCCCAAGCTTAGGCTTTTGGTTGTCCTTGAATTACCTTGGGGTGCCATGGGCATCCACAAGCTCAGGCTCTTGCCACTCCTTATTCCATAGTACATCAAATATTTACCCAAAACTTGAAAACTTCACAACACAAAACTCAACAGAAAATCTCATGAGCTCTGTTAGTGTAAGAAAATAAAACCACCTCTTAGGTACTGTTGTGAACTCATTATAAATTCATATTGGTGTAATATTTACTGTATTAAAACTTCTCTATGGTTCATACCCTCCAATCCTACTCATAGATTCATCAAAATAAGCAAACAACACAATGAAAACAGAATCTGTCAAAAACAGAACAGTCTGTAGTAATCTGTATCATTAGAATACTTATGTAACTCCAAAAATTCTGAAATAAATTGGTGGACCTGGGGAATTTTTCTATTAATCATATGCATAAATAATAAACCTAAAATCACTCTCCAGTAAAAAATGGCAGCTAATCTCGTGAGCGCTAAAGTTTCTGTTTTTTACAGCAAGATCGCATAGACTTCACCCAAGTCTTCCCAAAGGTTCTACTTGGCACAAACACTAATTAAAACATAAAACCAGATCTAACCAGAGGCTATATGAATTATTTATTACTAAATAGGAGCAAAATTAAAGGACAAAAATAAAATTGGGTTGCCTCCCAACAAGCGCTATCGTTTAACGCCCCTAGCTAGGCATGATGATTTCAATGATGGTCACATAAAATATAAGAATTGAAACATAAAGAGAGCATCATGAAGAATAGGACTAGCACATTTAAGTCTAACCCGCTTCCTATGCATAGAGATTTTGTGAGCAAACAACTTATGGGAATAGTAATCAACTAGCATAAGAAGGCAAAACAAGCATAGCTTCAAGATTTTAAGCACATAGAGAGGAAACTTGATATTATTGCAATTCCTACAAGCATATGTTCCTCCCTCATAATAATTTTCAGTAGCATTATGAATGAATTCAACAATATAACCATCACCTAAAGCATTCTTTTCATGATCTACAAGCATAGAAATTTTATTACTCTCCACATAAGCAAAATTCTTCTCATTCGGAATAGTGGGAGTATCATAAGAGACTCGAATACTATAAATTGTTTCCACATTAAAAGAGTAATGTCAGAAAAAGGGTAATCATAATCATGAAAAGTTTTATAAATATAAAACTCACTATTTTTTATAGCATAAGTATCATCACAATAATCATCATAAGTAGCAACTTTGTTCTCATCATAATCAATTGAAACCTCTTCCAAAATAGTGGATTCATCAGTAAATAAAGTCATGACCTCTCCAAATCCACTTTCATAAATATTATAAAATTCAACAACCTCCAAAATAGTGGGATCATTACTTCCTAAAGTTGACTCTCTTCCAAACCCACTTTCATCAATATAATCATCATAAGTAGGAGGCATGCTATCATCATAATAAATTTGCTCATCAAAACTTGGGAGGCAAAAAATATCATCTGCATTAAACATAGCATCCCCAAGATTGGGACGAACATTAATTGCAGCACTCAAACATGTCATTCTCATCAAACATAGCATCCCCAAGCTTGGGCCTTTTCATATCATAAGCATAATCATTCTCATCATTAATAGTATGGATAGCACCAATAGTATAGCAATTATCATCATCACAATGAGTAATAGGAGAAACATCATTTGGGAGGGATACCTTTCTACCTTTGCTTCTCTGTCTTTTCTTTTTCTTACTCACATCATGTGTGGGTTTAATCCTCTTTTTTGAGCTCCTTATTAATGAGATTGGTTGAATAGAAAGATTCTCCTCGTTACCTGATTCATCATAAGAAATAATAGCAGTATATTGGGAAGTCTCTTCCCTTTCATTAGTATTCTCTTCATCTTCTATTTCTTTTCTTTTCTTTATGTAATTGGCAATATAAGGATTTTCAGTGCAATTCATCGAACAATACATATAAATTTCCTCTAGATCAATATGAAGGAATTTCTCAAGGTTATATTCTGGAATATCCTTAGTTAAACATTTCATTTCTTCATAACCCAAAAGCAAACTAAGCTCATTATGATGTGCAAGGGAAATCAAGTCATCACAATTTTTGGACACGGTTCAATCATGAAATAATTTGCATTGGAGATTTCAATGACCATGTTCATTGCAAAGTTCACAAGTATGGCTAAGAAATAAATTTTCAGCACAAACATTTAGCCTTTCTTGCAACCATTTAGTTTCTAAACACTTATGCCTCTTGCAAAATCTATCTTCCCTATTTGATGTGTACTTGCAAACTCTATGCACTCCACAAAAGTTGACATGCTTATAAGAGACATTTTCATCATGACTAGTGCAATCATCATTAGTACTATGGATATTCAAAGAGTTTATACTAACAACATTGCAATCATGCTTATCATCCAAAGATTTAGTGCCAAACATTTTATAGACTTCTTCTTCTAGCACTTGAGCACAATTTTCCTTTCCATCATTCTCACAAAAGATATTAAAAAGATGAAGCATATGAGACAAACTCAATTCCATTTTTTGTATAAACTAAACTAGTGATAAAACAAGAAACAAAAAGATTCGATTGCAAGATCTAAAGATATACCTTCAAGCACCCACCTCCCCAGCAACGGCGCTAGAAAAGAGCTTGATGTCTACTACGCAACCTTCTCCTTGTAGACGTTGTTGGGCCTCCAAGTGCAGAGGTTTGTAGGACAGTAGCAAATTTCCCTCAACTGGATGACCTAAGGTTTATCAATCCGTGGGAGGCATAGGATGAAGATGGTCTCTCTCAAACAACCCTGCAACCAAATAACAAAGAGTCTCTTGTGTCCCCAACACACCCAATACAAAGGTAAATTGTATAGGTGCACTAGTTCAGCGAAGAGATGGTGATACAAGTGCAATATGGATGATAGATATAGGTTTTTGTAATCTGGAAATATAAAAACAACAAGGTAACTAATGATAAAAGTGAGCGTAAATGGTATTGCAATGCTAGGAAACAAGGCCTAGGGTTCATACTTTCACTAGTGCAAGTTCTCTCAACAATAATAACATAACCGGATCATATAACTATCCCTCAACATGCAACAAAGAGTCACTCCAAAGCCACTAATAGCGGAGAACAAATGAAGAGATTATTGGAGGGTACAAAACCACCTTAAAGTTATCCTTTCTGAACGATCTATTCAAGAGTTCGTAGTAAAATAACATGAAGCTATTCTTTCCGTTCGATCTATCCTAGAGTTCATACTAGAATAACACCTTAAGACACAAATCAACCAAAACCCTAATGTCACCTAGATACTCCAATGTCACCTCAAGTATCTGTGGGTATGATTATACGATATGCATCACACAATCTCAGATTCATCTATTCAACCAACACATAGAACTTCAAAGAGTGCCCCAAAGTTTCTACCGGAGAGTCAAGACGAAAACGTGTGCCAACCCCTATGCATAAGTTCACAAGGTCACTGAACCCGCAAGTTGATCACCAAAACATACATCAAGTAGATCACGTGATATCCCATTGTCACCACAGATAAGCACATGCAAGACATACATCAAGTGTTCTCAAATCCTTAAAGACTCAATCCGATAAGCTAACTTCAAAGGGAAAACTCAATCCATTACAAGAGAGTAGAGGGGGAGAAACATCATAAGATCCAACTATAATAGCAAAGCTCGCGATACATCAAGATCGTACCACCTCAAGAACACGAGAGAGAGAGAGAGAGAGAGATCAAACACATAGCTACTGGTACATACCCTCAGCCCCGAGGGTGAACTACTCCCTCCTCGTCATGGAGAGCGCCGGGATGATGAAGATGGCCACCGGTGAGGGATCCCCCCTCCGGCAGGGTGCCGGAACAGGGTCCCGATTGGTTTTTGGTGGCTACAGAGGCTTGCGGCGGCGGAACTCCCGATCTATCGTGCTCCCGGATATTTTCGGGGTATATGGATATATATAGGTGAAAGAAGTCGGTCAGGGGAGCCACGAGGGGCCCACAAGGGTGGGGGCGTGCCCAGGGGGGTAGGGCGCGCCCTGGACCCTCGTGGCCACCTCGAAGCTTCCCTGACGTCTACTCCAAGTCTCCTGGATTGCTTCCATTCCAAAAATAACTCTCCTGAAGCTTTCATTCTGTTTGGACTCCGTTTGATATTCCTTTTCTTCAAAACACTGAAATAGGTAAGAAAACAACAATTTGGGTCGGGCCTCCGGTTAATAGGTTAGTCCCAAAAATAATATAAAAGTGTATAATAAAGCCCATAAACATCCAAAACAGATAATATAATAGCATGGAACAATAAAAAATTATAGATACTTTGGAGACGTATGAGAGGGGTGTGTGTCCAAACTTTCATCAAGCAAGCCAATTTTTGTACCACATCATCTTGGTGGCATGACATTACATCAAGCACGATTTCATGTTTTTTGATCATTTTTTAATTTTTTGGAATAAAAATGCCATGGCACTCCATGCATGTACATGTGTCCATGCCATGAGACCAATATGTTTGAAAATTCCTTCTAATTTACTGCACTGGAATTAACTCGCACACAAGTACACAAATATGATTTTTCAAACAGTTATGGTTAGCCATTGCATGTACATCTAGTTCAAATTTGAATTACAGTCATTAAATGGCTAGGAAATCACTTAAATGTCTTCAAAAAGTCAAATGACCCCTGAAATTTTTCAAATTTTCGCATGACAGTTTGTATCAGCGCACATTACACGTAGAAAATTTTTGAAGACCGTAAGAGGAAGCTATCTGCCGTTCGTCATCAAACATGCATTGTTCCCTCTCGGAACCACGAGCCTTCAAGTGAGTTGCTCTGGTTTGTGAGGGGTATGTCTCCAAACTTTCGTCAAACAAGCCAATTTTTGTACCACATCATCTTGGTGGCATGACATTACATCAAGCAAGGTTTCATGTTTTCCTGATCATTTTTTAATTTTTTGGAATTAAAATGCCATGGCACTCCATGCATGTACATGTGTCCATGCCATGAGACCAATATGTTTGAAAATTCCTTCTAATTTACTGTACATGGAATTAACTCGCACACAAGTACACAAATATGAGTTTTTCAAACCGTTATGGTTAGCCTTTGCATGTACATCTAATTCAAATTAGAATTACGGTCATTAAATCGCTAGGAAATCACTTAAATGTCTTCAAAAAGTCAAATGACCCCTGAAATTTTCCAAATTTTCACAAGACAGTTTGTATCAGTGCACATTACACCTAGACAAATTTTGAAGGCTGTAAGAGGAAGCTATCTGCCGTTCATCATCAAACATGCATCGTGCCCTCTCGGAACCATGAGCCTTCTAGTTAGTTGCTCCGGTTTGTTAGGGGTGTGTGTCCAAACTTTCGTCAAACAGGCCAATTTTTGTACCACATCATCTTGGTGGCATGACATTACATCAAGCAAAGTTTCATGTTTTCCTGATCACTTTTTAATATTTTGGAATTAAAATGCCATGGCACTCCATGCATGTGTCCATGCCGTGAGACCAATATGTTTGAAAATTCTTTCTAATTTACCACACATGGAATAAACTCACACACAAGTACACAAACATGTTTTTTCAAACCGTTATGATTAGCCGTCGCATCTACAGCTAGTTCAAATTTGAATTACGGTCATTAAATGGCTAGAAAATCACTAAAATGTCTTCAAAAGGTCAAATGACCCCTGAAATTTTCCAAATTTTCACATGACAGTTAGTATCAGTGCACATTACACGTAGAATTTTTTGAAGGCCGTAAGAGGAAGCTATCTGCCGTTCGTCAGCAAACATGCATTGTTCCCTCTCAGAACCATGAGCCTTCTAGTGAGTTGCTCTGGTTTGTGAGGGGTGTGTGTCCAAACTTTCGTCAAACAGGCCAATTTTTGTACCACATCATCTTGGTGGTATGACATTACATCAAGCAAGGTTTCATGTTTTTAATTTTTTGGAATTTAAATGCCATGGCACTCCATGTTTAATTGTGTCATAGCCGTTAGACCAATATGTTTGATAATTCCTTCCAATTTACTGCACATGGAATTAAATCGCAAACAAGTACACAAAATATGACTTTTCAAACCATTTTGGTTAGCTCTTGCATGTACATGTAGTTCGAATTTCAATTACGGTCATTAAATGGCTAGAAAATCACTTAAATATCTTAAAAGGTCAAATGACTCCTGAAATTTTCCAAAATTTGACATGACAGTTGTATTAGTACTACAAATTTTCTCGTACATTTCAAACACCATCCGTTGCCACCTTACTCCAAATTTGTCTTTCACAACTAATAAAAAATATCTACAACATCACACACAGTTGTTTTGTAGGATCGTTTGCGATGAAAAATTCTGGGTCTATTTAAGTGTTCCTCCTTAAGTTCGCCGGCTCGTCTACTCTAGTGCCGGCAACCCTCGAATCCACAAATCCCGATCCCCATTCCTGCACCCCCTTCTTGCAAAGATGACACCGTGACATACGCGGGGAAATTTCCACCAAAATTTCAATTGTCAAACTCATCCCATGCGCGCTAAGCAGAAGAAGTGTTTGCGATGCACACTATCGTTGAAAGTGAATGGTGTCCGGCGGCACCGCACGCAAAGTTTCCCTCCACATTTCAAATTTTTTGGCCTACCGCCGAGATATCTACCCTCCCCATCCCCTTTTCTCCCCAAACAAAAGTCACATTTCCCCTATTTCCCCCTTCCTTCCTTCCTAAGCTATAGCCGCTTCCACGCTTGCTTCCTCGCTCTCGCCGTCTCGCATCCTACCGCCGGGGTCGCCAAGGTCTTCTTGAAAGACCGCTCCAGCGGTTCCTTCTCCTGCGACGACTCCTTCACCACCCGGGTATGGCTCTCTTCTCTCTCTCGGGCTATGACTTGGAATGAAAGATTTTTACCCGGCGGTCGATTTGAGTCATTTCTTCCTCTTAAAGTTCCCTAGGTCCATCAATTGCAACGAATGGAGCGGGGTGGCTGAAGATCTGTCTGCTCGTTGTCACCATCAATCTCCATGCGTGAATCTAGTTGCATTTGAATCTGTGGACAGTGGGAGGAAGTTTCTGGCATGTGCAGAGAAGGTTAGACCCTCTTTCGTTGTTACAAATCATTTGTTAGATGTAATTCAGACACTGCCACTGTCCCAACCCATTCATACCACACCTTCAACCAAACGCATCCTAAGATAGTGTCACAGTTTGTACCTACTATCTAAAAATGTTGCCATCTCATCAGTAGTGCCATTAGAAAATTATTTGGCACCACTTTAGCAGTTTGTGGATCCAACTTGTCCACAAATCCGAGCAACCAAGCAGTAAAATACTAAATCTTTATGGAACGAAGGAACTGGGCATTGGAGCAACTAGGTGCTCCGGAGTTCGGTCCCTGATTTTTTTCTGCTGCATCGGCTCGCCAGTGCAGGGCACCGGTGCGAGATGTAGCAACAGTTGTCTTTACACCGGTTTTGGCATACATAGTGGACACCTTAGTGCTATTAGTTCTATGTTACTAAATTTGTGCATGTACACACATGTTAGTATCAATTTACTGTCATCCAAATACTATCGCTATGTTGTTGCAGTTATATTTACCTTCCTCTTAAAATGTTCAATTTGTTATTTATAGGACATGAGTAAGAACTTGTAGTGTTCTTGTAGTTAATTATAGCTTCTGATGTTTCAGAATTTGGTTGTTGTGTCAGTAGCAATTAATTCATTTGCACATTGATCTTTTTGAGAAGATATGTCATAATTAACCTGTTTCTTCCGTTTTTCAAAATAAGTATGGGTGATTTTCTATGTTGCTATAAACTCATTTTCCCTACAATTGTTACTGATCTAGTTTTAAATATTATAGGATGAATGGAAGTGTTCTTACTTGGAGTGGGTTGATGAAGAGTGGCCACAATCTTTGAAGATGTGCCTAGCAAAGCTCTGGAGGATGTATCAGGAAGAGAACATAGCTAGGCTTAGAGAAAGTGTTGTCAATGCTGAAGAATATTTGAAGATGTGGGATAAAAAGAGGAAGGTGGAGAATGAGCTCAGATTTTTTATATCAGACTTTGCTAAGAGGTGTTGGCGAAGGAGGAGGCACTTTCCCTGTTGGCCAGTGCAAAACAGGTTCTTACTGAACTGAAATCAGAGGTGGATAAGGCGAGCCTAGATGATCTCGATTAGGGAAATGAATATAATGTTCTAATATTGTTCTTAATTATGAAGTTGAACTATCTATATGATGTACTGTGCTGTTTGCCGGTAGCTATCATACTGTGATGTTAAAATATATCTATGTGCCTGATATGAAATTGGCAAACAGCTGTTCGATATGAAATGTGAATTTGTGTAATAATGGAATTATTAATTGTAAACTAATAAACCTGCAAAATGGGTCATGAAACTTTGCAAACGGTTCTAGAAGTAAAAGCGCTTGTGATGGATAGCCCAATGGCAGACAGTTTTCTTCATCAAATCATGTGTGATGTAGTTGATAAAAGCAAACGGTTAACCAAGGCAGAGCGTGTGTGATAGTTACACGTATCACACACGAGCCTATACATAAACCCGCGTGGGATGTACATATGAACGGAAACGTTTTCCCTGGATTGACTATGTGGGATGTACATACGAACTGAAACGTTTTCCCTGGATTGACTGTGTGGGAAGTACATACGAACGAAAACGTTTTCCCTGGATTCACTGTGTGGGTTGTACATGAGAACGGAAACATTCTCCTTGGATTGACTGTGTGTGATATACATATGAACGGAAATGTTTGCGTTTCGATGCCTTGCCCAATCGCACACGAGCCATCTTGTGTGCCCGCGGGGCCTATGCCTGACAATTTCTGGGTCGTGTGGGAAGGACCCCCCTATCGCCCACACTCACTTGGCGACAGTTCCAAATGCCACTGCACAAAGGGGTTAAAAACCGTTTGTATAGCACCGACGCGTACCGGTGCTATATCCTCATCAAACGTTAAGCGTGCGGACCCTACGAGTTCGATAACTATGTAGACATGACCGAGATACCTCTTTGGTCAATAACCAATAGCGGAACCTAGATGCCCATATTGGCTCCTACATATTCTATGAAGATCTTTATCGGTCGAACCATTATGAGAACATACGTAATTCCCTTTGTCCATCGGTATGCTACTTGCCCGAGATTCAATCGTCGGTATCTTTATACCTAGTTCAATCTCGTTACCAGCACGTCTTTTTTACTCGTTCCGCAATATATCACCTCGTGACTAACTCCATAGTCATTTGCTTACAAGCTTATGATGTGTATTACCGAGAGGGCCCAGAGATACCTCTGCGATACTCGGAGTGACAAACCCTAATCTCGATCTATGCCAACTCAACAAACACCTGCTTCGGAGATACCTATAGAGCATCTTTATAATCACCTAGTTATGTTGTGACATTTGATAGCACACAAGGCACTCCTCTGGTATCCGGGAGTTGCATAGTCTCATAGTCGAAGGAATATGTATTTGACATGAAGAAAGCAATAGTAATAAAACTGAACGATCATTATGCTAAGCTAACAGATGGGTCTTGTCCATCACATCATTCTCCTAATGATGTAATCCCGTTATCAAATGACAACACATATCTATGGTTAGGAAACCTTAACCATCTTTGATCAACGAGCTAGTCTAGTAGAGGCTTACTAGGGACACGGTATTTGTTTATGTATTCACACATGTATTTAAGTTTCTGATCAATATAATTCTAGCATGAATAATAAACCTTTATCATGAATAAGGAAATATAAAATAACAACTTTATCATTGCCTCTAGGGCATATTTCCTTAAGTCTCCCACTTGCACTAGAGTCAATAATCTAGTTCACATCGCCATGTGATTAACAGCCATAGTTCACATCACCATGTGACCAACACCCAAAGAGTTTACTAGAGTCATTAATCTAGTTCACAACGCCACGTTATTAACACCCAAAGAGTACTAAGGTGTGATCATGTTTTTCTTTTGAGAGAAGTTTAGTCAACAGGTCTGTCACATTCAGATCCATATGTATTTTGCAAATTTCTATGTCTACAATGCTCTGCGTGGAACTACTTTAGCTGATTGCTCCCACGTTCAATATATATCCAGATTGAGACTCATAGTAATCTGAATCGGTGTCAAAGCTAGCATCGACGTAACCCTTTACGACGAATTCTTTATCAACTCCATAACCGAGAAATATTTCCTTATTCCTCTAAGGATAATTTTGACCGATGTCCAGTGATCTACTCCTGGATTACTATTGTACCCCCTTGCCAAACTCATGGCAAGGTACACAATAGGTCTGGTAAACAACATGGCATATGAGGGAGTCCTGGACTAGGGGTGTCCGGATAGCCGAACTATCATCATCGGCCGGACTCCCAGACTATGAAGATACAAGATTGAAGACTTCGTCCCGTGTCCGGATGGGACTTTCCTTGGCATGGAAGGCAAGCTTGGCAATACGGATATGTAGATCTCCTACCATTGTAACTGACTCTGTGTAACCCTAGCCCTCTCCGGTGTCTATATAAACCGGAGGGTTTTAGTCCGTAGGACAACAATCATACCATAGGCTAGCTTCTAGGGTTTAGCCTCCTTGATATCGTGGTAGATCCACTCTTGTACTACCCATATCATCAATATCAATCAAGCAGGAGTAGGGTTTTACCTCCATCGAGAGGGCCCGAACCTGGGTAAAAACATCGTGTCCCTTGTCTCCTGTTACCATCTGCCTAGACGCACAGTTCGGGACCCCCTACCCGAGATCCGCCGGTTTTGACACCGACATTGGTGCTTTCATTGAGAGTTCCTCTGTGTCGTCACCGGCAGGCTTGATGGCTCCTTCGATCATCAACAACGACGCAGTCCAGGGTAAGACTTTTCTCCCTGGACAGATCTTCGTATTCGGCGGCTTTGCCCTACCGGCAAATTCGCTTGGCCATCTGGAGCAGATCGAAAGCTACGCCCCTGGCCATTAGGTCAGATTTGGAAGTCTAAACTTCACGGCTGACATCCGTGGAGACTTGATCTTCGATGGATTCGAGCCACAGCCGAGCACGCCGCATTGTCTCGATGGGCATGACTTAGCTCTGCTGCCGGACAGTGCCCTGGAGGCCACACATGAGTCCGCTCTGACCCTTAATTCGGAGCCGACTGCACAGATTGAGGAGGGGTGGCTAGACACTGCCTCGGGGGCTGCAACCTCTACAACGATGGAGTCGAATACGGACCTTGTCCCTTGCAACGCTCGTGACTCTGAGGCGCCGGACTCCTCGCTGGACTCCAAACCTCCTGCGTCCCCTCCAATCTAATCCGATTGGGCACCGATCATGGAGTTCACCGCCACGGACATCTTTCAACACTCACCTTTTGGTGACATCCTGAATTCGCTAAGGTATCTCTCGCTATCAGGAGAGCCCTAGCCGAATTGCGGTCAGGAGGGTTGGGATGCGGACAACGAAGAAATTCAAAGCCCACCCACCACCCACTTTGTAGCCACTGTCGACGATCTAACCGACATGCTAGACTACGACTCCGAAGACATCGACGGTATGGACAACGATGCCGGAGACGACCAAGAACCAGCGCCTACGGGGCACTGGAAGACCACCTCGTCATACGACATATATATGGTGGACATCCCAATGGATGGGAATGGTGAGGAAAAAGCGGAGGAAGACTCCTCCAAGAAACAGCCCAAGCGCCGGCGTCAGCGGCGCCGCTCTAAATCCTGCCACAGCAAGAATGGAGATTCCGGCTCCGGAGATAACAACACCCCAGAGAGTGCCGAAGAGAACCTCCTCCAGCAAGATTCAGCATAGGAGGACGGAGAAGCCAGCCCTCATGTGAGAGCGGCAGACGAAGAGGTAGAGGATGATAATTACATGCCTCCCTCCAGAGACGAGGCAAGCCTCAACAACGATGAATTCGTCGTGCCCGAGGATCCCGTCGAACAAGAGCGTTTCAAATGCAGGCTAATGGCCACGGCGAACAGCCTAAAGAAAAAGCAGCAACAGCTTAGAGTTGATCAAGACCTGCTAGCCGACAGATGGACTGAAGTCCTTGCGGTCGAAGAGTATGAACTCGAACGCCCCTCCAAAAGCTACCCCAAACGCAAGTTGATCCCCCGATTAGAGGAGGAGGCATATAAACCTACATCACCAGAGTGCAATACGGCTGACCGACCACCTCGTGGCCGCGACAGAGAGGCTTTTATACCCTCCATTAGAACCGTACCCCGGCACCGCTCGAAAAGTACGAAGCCACGGGGGAATGCGCCGGACTTGCGAGACATATTGGAGGATAAGGCAAGACAATCAAGATCGATCTACGGATCGCGTGGGCGCCCCACGATGCGCGACGATGACTGTCGCACCGGATACAGCAACTCCGGCCGGGCCGGACACAGTAGACAAAGCTCGTTGGAGCTACGTCGTGATATAGCCCAATATAGAGGCGCCGCACACCCACTATGCTTCACAGACGAAGTAACGGATCATCAAATCCCCGAAGGGTTTAAACCCGTGAACATTGAATCCTACGATGGCACAACAAACCCCGTGGTTTGGATCGAAGACTATCTCCTTCATATCCACATGGCCAGCTGTGACGATCTTCACGCCATCAAATATCTCCCACTCAAGCTTAAAGGACCAGCTCGGCATTGGCTTAACAGCTTGCCAGCAGAGTCAATTGGGTGTTGGGAAGACCTGGAAGCCGCATTCCTCGACAACTTCCAGGGCACATATGTGCGACCACCAGACGCCGATGACCTAAGCCACATAATTCAGTAGCCAGACGAATTGGCCAGACAGTTCTGGACACGGTTCTTAACAAAGAAAAATCAAATCGTCGACTGTCCGAATGCAGAGGCCCTCGCAGCCTTCAAACATAACATCCGCGACGAGTGGCTTGCCCGGCACCTAGGACAGGAAAAGCCGAAATCCATGGCAGCCCTCACATCACTTATGACCCGCTTCTGCGCGAGAGAGGACAGCTGGTTAGCCCGCAGTAACAACCTCAGCAAAAATTCTGGCAGTCCGGATACCAAGGACTGCAATGGCAGGTCGCGTCGCAACAAAAACAAACACCGCGTTAACAGCGATAACACTGAGGATACGACAGTCAACGCCGGATTCAGAGGCTCTAAACCCGGTCAGCGGAAAAAGCCATTCAAAAGAACCACTCCGGGTCCATCCAATTTGGACCGAATACTCGACCACTCTTGCCAGATACATGGCACCCCCGAAAAACTAGCTAATCACACCAACAAGGATTGTTGGGTATTCAAGCAGGCAGGCAAGTTAATTGCTGAAAACAATGACAAGGGGCTGCATAGCGATGACGAGGAAGAGACCCGGCCGCTGAACAATAGAGGACAGAAGGGTTTACCCCCACAAGTGCGGACGGTGAACATGATATACGCAACTCACATACCCAAGAGGGAGCGGAAGCGTGCACTCAGGGACGTATACGCGATGGAGCCAGTCGCCCCAAAGTTCAACCCATGGTCCTCCTGCCCGATCACTTTTGATCGAAGGGACCACCCCACTAGTATCCGCCACGGCGGATTCGCGGCATTGGTCTTAGACCCAATCGTCGATGGATTTCACCTCACTAGAGTCCTGATGGACGGCGGCAGCAGCCTGAACCTGCTTTATTAGGATACAGTGCGCAAGATGGGCATAGACCCCTCAAGGATTAAACCCACAAAGATGACCTTCAAAGGCGTCATACCAGGTGTAGAGGCCAATTGTACGGGCTCAGTTACATTGGAAGTGGTCTTCGGATCCCCGGATAACTTTCGAAGCGAGGAGTTAATCTTCGATATAGTCCCGTTCCACAGCGGCTATCATGCTCTGCTCGGGCGAACCGTGTTTGCAAAGTTCAACGCAGTGCCGCACTACGCATACCTCAAGCTCAAGATGCCAGGCCCTCGAGGAGTCATTACGGTCAACGGAAACACTGAACGCTCCCTCCGAACGGAGGAACACACAGAGGCTCTCGCGGCAGAAGTACAGAGCAGCCTCTTAAGGCAATTCTCGAGTCCGGCCGTTAAGCGACCGGACACGGCCAAACGCGCCCGGAGTAACTTACAACAAGACCACCTGGCACGTTCCGAGAACGCGTAGCAGTGCGGCCCCAACCCCAGCCCTCACAAAATTGCAAGACTGGTCCTTCGTGTACATCATTACGCTCTGGAGATACCATGGGCATAGGGGGAGGGGCACAACCACAACAGGCCTAGAGTGCGGCTCAACCACACCAGGGGCTCCCAAGTGTGTCATCCTTCTTTTTTCTTCTTATCCACAGGACTCCACTTACTAGAGGGCCTGTCCGGCAGCAGACCTGCCGAACTCATGATGCAACAGCCAGGGGAGGAGAAAGGCTACGACGAGTATCCAGGTGGTCTCCATTACGAGCATTAAATCCGTTTTATACACCATTCCGCAGCCTACCCCTGGAGGGGGACATGTTTAATAGTCCTATCCCCTGCTTACCGCACTATTTGTATCGTTCTGCATTCATGGCAGTATTTCTTGAATAAACAATGCATTGCTTTTCGCTTATAACTGCATTTCTTTCTTACACATATGTTCATTTATGACATGCTGCATCCGTACACTTTGGTACGGCTAAATACACCAGGGGCTTAAGTTTCCCACATTATGGTGTGATAAGTCCGAACACTTTCACAAGTGCGGCACCCCAAACTTATAGCATTATATGCATCAGCTCCGAATCATGTCTTGGGTCAATAGTTGGGTTTGCCCGGCTCCCATGTTTTGGTACCTTACGTTCCGTTCTATAGGCTAAGGTAGCACTGGGAGAACCACTGCGATTGCGCCCCGGTTGAGCTGGGCGAGCGCCTCGGTGGAGAAAGCTAAAACTGACCGTCATGATAAGGCGAGAGCTGGTCGCTGTTCGAGAGGTCTTTTCGAGTCCCTAAAGACTTATGCCGCTTAGAGCGAGGAACCGGCTTTTGTCCAGCCCAGGCATGCCGAACTCGGTCTTCCGAACACTAGGGGCTTCGCCGAAATTTAAAATTATAGAATTCTATGGCTAAGTGAGAGTGTTCAAGCATTATAAGTCCGGTTGCCTCGTTCGTTGTGTTGAGCGCCTCCCTAGATGGACCCAAAAATGGGAACAAGAGCGCTCAAGTTTATCCCGAACACCCCAGCACTCGTGGCATGGGGGCTGAAGCCGACGACTTGCCATCTCTCAGATTTGATAAACGGCCGCACAAAAGGTAATATTTTAAATTAATAAGCGTTGCTTAGCGCATATGAACAAAGTCTTCAGCGCACAGGATAACAAAATGCGAGTTTACTCAAATATTACATCTTTGGAGCACTCACCCGCAATCATGTGGGCACCCTTCCGGACTCTCTTATAATACATTTCGGGCATACGATACTCCTTGCCCGCTGGCGGCGCGTCCGTCAGCAGCTTCTCAGCATCCATCCTGCCCCAGTGCACTTTTGCACGGGCAAGGGCCCGACGGGCACCTTCAATGCAGGCAGAGTGCTTGACGACCTCAACCCAGGGACACGCGTCCACCAGCCGCCGCACCAGGCCGAAGTAGCTCCTAGGCATGGCCTCCTTGGGCCACAGCTGAACTATGAGGCCCTTCATGGCCTGTTCGGCCACCTTGTGAAGCTCGACCAGCTGCTTCAGCTGGTCGCTAAGGGGCACCGGATGTCCGGCCTCAGCATACTGAGACCAGAAGACCTTCTCCGTCGAGCTCCCCTCCTCGGCCCGGTAGAAAGCAGCGGCATCAGACACGCTGCGGGGCAGATCTACGAACGCTCCTGGAGAGCTCTGAATTCAGGTAAGTAATACGTAATTCACATCCACATGCTTGATTTGCATGAAAAATGCCTTACCCGCTGCTATCTTCTTCAACGCCTCGATTTCCTGGAGGGCCCTGTGGGCTTCGGTCTTAGCGGCTTTGGCACTCTCAAGGGCCGATGCAAGCTCGGACTCTCGAGTCTTTGAGTCACGCTCCAAACCCTCATGTTTTTCCATGAGAACCTGGAGCTCTTGCCACAGTTCCGCCACCCGCGCCTCCTGCTTCTCTCGCTCGGCTCGCTCCGCGGCCGCATTGCTTTCGGCCGCGGACACCGCCTCCTTCAGGGTCGCCACCTCGTTTGTGGCCCCTGTAGTACCCACGTTATCCTTGTTATTTCTCTTGCAACCAAATCCTTTTTTGTAAGGTACAAACTTAATACGGTGTTACTCACCTTCCTTGTCCTCGAGCTGCTTCTTGGCATGGCCGAGCTCACTCTCAGACTGCTCGAGGCTCTGTTTCAAAGCATTGACCTCCGCAATCAGTGCGGCAGAGGTCAGAAGCGCAGCCTGCAATCCCATATTGACATATTTTTTAGAACTCCTGCGTATATCTTTTTAGATCCTCAGTCCGGCTTTTGTTTCCGAACACCGAACCGAGCATCAGGGGCTACTATCTATGCGGTATTATATTACATATCTTAAAATTCTTACCTCAAAGCCTGTTAGAAGGCTGCTGCAGGCTTCGGTCAGTCCGCTCTTGGCAAGCTGAACCTTCTGAATCACCGCACTCATGACATTGCGTTGTTTTTCTTCAATGGAAGTGCCTTTGAGCGCCTCCAGCAAGTTATCCGGCGCCTCCGGTTGGACGGAGGCCGCTGGTGTCACAGTCTTGCCCTTCTTACGAAGGGGCCGCTCACCGGACTCCGGAACCACTGCAGGTTTCGGTGCAGAGTCCGGCGCAGAGTCCGGGAGGTTGCCTTGCGGCACCTCCGGGGCCTCCTCCTCCTGGCGGGTCCCTTCCCGGGATCCCACCTCAGCGTCGTCAGCGTCACGGGGGGTTGAGGCAGTCGGGAGAGAATCCATATCCGATGTATCCAAGGACCCGCTCGACGAAGCGGGAAGATCGTCCTTGGCCGGACTACAGGTTGTATGCGGCGTTAGAAAGACACCATGTGGCAAAATGAAAAATTATAAACTATCTAGGAGTCCGGATACTTACGATCTCGCCAGGGGCTTGGCCCTTGAAGGCCACTCCTCGTTGCCGTCGCCAACGTTGGCGGAGCAGTCCGGGGGAAGGGTCCTTCCCTTCTTGGACCCTTCGGCCTCCCTCGTTGGGGAGGCCTTCCTCTTCTTCTCTCCCCCCGCTGGGGGAGAGGCCTCTTTCTTCTCCTCCTCGTCTTCGGGGGAGGAGTCCGCCTCGGAGTCAGCGGACGATGAGTCCGATATCACCTGACGCCGGGAACTCCTTCGAGTTCCCGTGGCCTTCTTCTTGGCCTTCTTCTCCGGCACCACGTAGAGTGTCGGTACCAGCAGCCCCGTCAAAGGGGTGTCCGCTGGGTCTTCTGGAAGGGGAGCCGGACAGTTAATCTGTCCGGGCGTCTTCTGCCAGTCCTGTTAAAGGTATTGGGAGTTTAGATCCCACATAGAGTCAAACTATGAGAGAAAATGAGTGTCCCATAAAGGATAACGTAGCTTACCTCGCCGGCCGGGCGCTGCGTGCTGAATCCGCGATCTTCGGTTGCGGATGCGGGGGCTTCTCCGCCCTTGAACAGCACCCTCCAGGCAGCTTCGTACGTCATGTCGAAGAGCCCGCTCAAGGTCCGGTGCTGTGCCGGATCAAACTCCCACAAATTGAAGGCCCGTTGCTGGCAGGGGAGAATCCGGCGGACCAGCATGACCTGGATCACATTGACAAGTTTAAGCTTCTTGTTTACCAGGGTCTGGAGATAGGACTAGAGTCCGGTCAGCTCCTCCGAACTACCCCATAGCAAGCCTTTCTCTTTCCAGGAGGTGAGCTGCATGGGGATGCCAGATCTGAATTCGGGGGCCGCTGCCCATTTAGGGTCACGCGGCTCGGTGATGTAGAACCACCCCGATTGCCACCCTTTGATGGATTCCACGAAGGCACCCTCAAGCCAAGTGACGTTGGGCATTTTGCCCACCATGGCGCCTCCGCACTCCGCTTGGCTGCCCTTCACAACCTTCGGCTTGACATTGAAGGTCTTTAGCCACAAGTCGAAGTGGGGCTGGATGCAGAGGAAGGCCTCGCACACGATGATAAACGCCGAGATGTTGAGGATGAAGTTTGGCGCCAGATCGTGGAAGTCCAGGCCGTAGTAGTACATGAGCCCCCGGACAAAGGGGTGAAGTGGGAAGCCCAGTCCGCGGAGGAAGTGGGGAAGAAATACAACCCTCTCATGGGGCCTGGGGGTGGGGATGAGCTACCCCTCGTCGGGCAGCCGGTGCGCGATGTCGTTGGATAGGTATCCGGCGCCGCGCAGCTTCTCGATGTGTCCCTCCGTAACGGAGGAGGCCATCCACTTGCCTCCCGCTCCGGACATGGCTGGAAAGGGTCGAGGTGAGATGCGTGGACTTGGGAGCTAGAGCTCGAGTGCGCGGAGATGGATAAGCAAAGGAGGAAGAAGGCGTAGGTAAAAGAGGTGGATCCTTATCCCCTTATATATGGGCGGACAAAGCTATACGTCCCCACCGGCCTGGTAAAACTTGCTTATCTCCCAAGCGCTACAATCAATGGCGCGGTTGGGTTACCCACGTCCGTATTGATGGGAATCCTGGAATAAGGGGAAACACGATCTCTGCTTCGACAAGACGTGCCAAGGAAACCGCTTCGCTAAACGCGCTGAGGTGGTATAATAAAAATTCAAGTAAAGGCTTGGTAGTGGTGTGACGTCACGCCACAAAGTACGTCAGCAGATTGAACTTGTGTAAATATTATTCTCTCTACGGTGGTACGTGGAATTTATTTTACAGAGCCGGACACTATCCTGGCGTTCACGATCTTCTATGAATTATTCGGAGGAGGAACCCGCCTTGCAATGCCGAAGACAATATGCGCGCCGAACTCGTTGTCATTGAAGCCTGGTTTAGGGGCTACTGAGGGAGTCCTAGACTAGGGGGTGTCCGGGTAGCCGAACTATCATCATCGGCCGGACTCCCAGACTATGAAGATACAAGATTGAAGACTTCGTCCCGTGTCCGGATGGGACTTTCCTTGGCGTGGAAGGCAAGCTTGGCAATACGGATATGTAGATCTCCTACCATTGTAACCGACTCTATGTAACCCTAGCCCTCTCTGGTGTCTATATAAACCGGAGGGTTTTAGTCCGTAGGACAACAATCACAACAACAATCATACCATAGGCTAGCTTCTAGGGTTTAGCCTCCTTGATCTCGTGGTAGATCCACTCTTGTACTACCCATATCATAAATATCAATCAAGCAGGAGTAGGGTTTTACCTCCATCGAGAGGGCCCGAACCTGGGTAAAAAAATCGTGTCCCTTGTCTCCTGTTACCATCCGCCTAGACGCACAGTTCGGGACCCCCTACCCGAGATCCGCCGGTTTTGACACCGACAGCATACTTTATAGAACCTATGGCTGAGGCATAGGGAATGACTTTCATTCTCTCTCTATCTTATGCTCTGGTCGGGATTTGAGTCTTACTCAACTTCACACCTTACAATACAGGAAATACCTCCATCTTTGACTGATCCATTTTGAACTCCTTCAAAATCTTATCAAGGTATGTATTCATTGAAAAATCTTATCAAGTGTCTTGATCTATCTTTATAGATCTTGATGCCTAATATGTAAGCAGCTTGGCCGAGGTCTTTCATTGAAAGATTATTATTCAAATATCCGTTCATGCTATCCAGAAATTCTATATCATTTCCAGTCAGCAATATGTCATCCACATATAATATCAGAAATGCTATAGATCTCCCACTTACTTTCTTGTAAATACAGGCTTCACCATAATTCTGTATAAAACCATATGCTTTGATCACCTCATCAAAGTGTATATTCCAACTCCGAGATGCTTGCACCAGTCCATAGATGGATCGCTGGAGCTTGCACACTTTGTTAGTGCTACCTCTTGAGCATGCGTTAGTTTTTCCTTTGAAGAGGAAAGGGTGATGCAGCAAAGTAGCGTAAGTATTTCCCTCAGTTTTTGAGAACCAAGGTATCAATCCAGTAGGAGGCTACACGCAAATCCCTCATACCTACACAAACAGTTAAGAACCTTGCAACCAACGTGATAAAGGGGTTGTCAATCCCTTCACGGCCACTTGCAAAAGTGAGATCTGATAGAGAATATAATAAGATAAATATTTTTGGTATTTTTATGATATAGATTGGAAAGTAAATATTGCAAAATAAACCAGATCGGAAACTTATATGATGGAAAGTAGACCCGGGGGCTATATGTTTCACTAGTGGCTTCTCTCAAGATAGCATAAGTATTATGGTGGGTGAACAAATTACTGTCGAGCAATTGATAGAAAAGTGCATAGTTATGAGGATATCTAGGCATGATCATGTATATAGGCATCATATCCGCGACAAGTAGATCGAAATGATTCTGCATCTACTACTATTACTCCACACATCGACCGCTATCCAGCATGCATCTAGAGTATTAAGTTCATATGAACAGAGTAACGCATTAGGCAAGATGACATGATGTAGAGGGATAAACTTAAGCAATATGATATAAACCCCATCTTTTTATCCTCGATGGCAATAATACAATACATGACTTGCTGTCCCTGCTGTCACTGGGAAAGGACACCGCAAGATTGAACCCAAAGCTAAGCACTTCTCCCATTGCAAGAAAGATCAATCTAGTAGGCCAAACCAAACTGATAATTGGAAGAGACTTGCAAAGATAACAATTCATACATAAAAGAATTCAGAGGATATTCAAATATTGTTCATAGATAATCTTGATCATAAACCCACAATTCATCGGATCTCGACAAACACACCGCAAAAAGAGTTACATCAAATAGATCTCCAAGAAGATCGAGGAGAACTTTGTATTGAGAATCAAAGAGAGAGAAGAAGCCATCTAGCTAATAACTATGGACCCGAAGCGGTCTGTGGTAAACTACTCACACTTCATCGGAGAGGCTATGGCATTGATGTAGAAGCCCTCTGTGATCGATTCCCCCTCCGGCGGAGCGCCGGAAAAAGGCCCCAAGATGAGATCTCACGGGTACAGAAGGTTGCGGCGATGGAAATAGGGTTTCGTGGTGCTCCTGGATGTTTTTAGGGTATATGGATATATATAGGCAAAGAAAGTCGGTCAGGGGAGCCACGAGGGGCCCACGAGGGTGGGGGGCGCGCCTCCCTGCCTCGTGGCCGCCTTGTTTCTTTCTTGACGTCCACTCTATGTCTCATGGATTGCGTTTGTTCCAAAAATAACTCTCCCGAAGGTTTCATTCCGTTTGGACTCCGTTTGATATTCCTTTTCTGCGGAACACTGAAATAGGCAAAAAAACAACAATTTGGGTTGGGCTTCCGGTTAATAGGTTAGTTCCAAAAATAATATAAAAGTGTATATAAAGCCCATTAAACATCCAAAACAGATAATATAATAGCATGGAACAATCAAAAATTATAGATACATTGGAGATGTATCAAGCATCCCCAAGCTTAATTCCCGCTCGTCCTCGAGTAGGTAAATGATAAAAATAGAATTTTTGATGTGGAATGCTACCTAGGATATTTCTCAATGTAATTTTCCTAAAGATTCAAGACAAAAGTTTAATGTTGACATAAGAGTAATAATATTTCAAGCATACTAACAAAGTAATCATGTCTTGTCAAAATAACATGGCCAAAGAAAGTTATCCCTACAAAATCATATAGTCTGGCTATGCTCTATCTTCATCACACAAAATATTTAAATCATGCACAACCCCGGTTTTAGCCAAGCAATTGTTTCATACTTTAGTATTTTCAAACTTTTTCAATCTTCATGCAATACATGAGCATGAGCCATGGACATAGCACTATAGGTGGAATAGGATGGTGGTTGTGGAGAAGACAAAAAGGAGAAGATAGTCTCACATCAACTAGGCGTATCAATAGGCTATGGAGATGCCCATTAATAGATATCAATGTGAGTGAGTAGGGATTGCCATGCAACGGATGCACTAGAGCTATAAGTGTATGAAAGCTCATCAAAAGAAACTAAGTGGGTGTGCATCCAACTCGCTTGCTTAGGAAGACCTAGGACAATTTGAGGAAGCCCATCATTGGAATATACAAGACAAGTTCTATAATGAAAAATTACCACTAGCATATGAAGGTGACAACATAGGAGACTCTCTATCATGAAAATCATGGTGCTACTTTGAAGCACAAGTGTGGTAAAAGGATAGTAACATTGTCCCTTCTCTCTTTTTCTCTCATTTTTTCTTTTGGTGGGCTTCTTTGGCCTCTTTTTTTTAATTTCGGCTTCTTTGGCCTCTTTTATTTTTCATAAAGTCCGGAGACTCATCCCAACTTGTGAGGGAATCATTGCTTCCATCATCCTTTCCTCACATGGGACAATGCTCTAACAATGAAGATCATCACACTTTTATTTACTTACAACTCAAAAATCTTAGAACAAAATATGACTCTATGTGAATGCCTCTGGCGGTGTAACGGGATATGCAATGAATCAAGAGTGACATGTATGAAAGAATTATAAAGGTAGCTTTCCCACAAATACGATGTCAACTACATGATCATGCAAAAGCAATATGACAATGATGGAGCTTGTCATAATAAACGTAACGGTGGAAAGTTGCATGGCAATATATCTCGGAATGGCTATGGAAATGCCATAATAGGTAGGTATGGTGTCTGTTTTGAGGAAGGTGTATGGTGGGTGTATGATACCGGCAAAAGTTGCGCGGCACAAGAGAGGCTAGCAATGGTGGAAGGGTGAGAGTGCGTATAATCCATGGACTCAACATTAGTCATAAAGAACTCACATATTTATTGCAAAAAATCTACAAGTTATCAAAACAAAGTACTACACGCATGCTTCTAGGGGAAGGGTTGGTAGGAGTTAACCATCGCGCTATCCCGATCTCCACACATAAGGAAGACAATCAATAAATAAATCATGCTCCAACTTCATCACATAACGGTTCACCATACGTGCATGCTACGGGAATCACAAACTTTTAACACAAGTATTCCTCAAATTCACAATTACTCAACTAGCATGACTCTAATATTACCATCCTCATATCTCAAAACAATCATCAAGTATCAAACTTCTCATAGTATTCAATGCACTTTATATGATAGTTTTTATTATACCTATCTTGGATGCCCATCATATTAGGACTAATTTTATAAACAAAGCAAATACCATGGTGTTCTAAAAGACTCTCAAAATAGTATAAGTGAAGCATGATAGATCAATAATTTCTATAAAATAAAACCACCGCCGTGCTCTAAAAAGATATAAGTGAAGCACTAGAGCAAAATTATCTAGCTCATAAGATATAAGTGAAATACATAGAGTATTCTAATAAATTCAGATTCATGTGTGTCTCTCCCAAAAGGTGTGTACACCAAGGATTATTGTGGTAAACTAAAAATCAAAGACTCAAATCATACAAGATGCTCCAAGCAAAACACATATCATGTGGTGAATAAAAATATAGCATCAAGTAAAGTTACCGATGGACAAAGACGAAAGAGGGGATGCCTTCCGGGGCATCCCCAAGCTTAGGCTTTTGGTTGTCCTTGAATTTTACCTTGGGGTGCCTTGGGCATCCCCAAGCTTAGGCTCTTTCCACTCCTTATTCTATAATCCATCAAATCTTTACGCAAAACTTGAAAACTTCACAACACAAAACTCAACAGAAAATCTCATGAGCTCCGTTAGTGCAAGAAAGCAAACCACCACTTTAAGGTACTGTCATGAAATCATTATTTATTTATATTGGTGTTAAGCCTACTGTATTCCAACTTATATATGGTTCATACCCCCCGATACTAGCCATAGATTTATCAAAATAAGCAAACAACACACGAAAAACAGAATCTGTCAAAAACAGAACAGTCTGTAGTAATCTGTAACTTTCGAATACTTATGAAACCCCAAAAATCCTACCAAACTAGGAAGTCCTAGGAAATTTGTCTATTAATCTTCTGCAAAAATAATCAACTAAAAATCACATTTCTGTGATTTATTAACATTATTCTCATGCGTGCAAAAGTTTCTGTTTTTCAGCAAGATCACATTAACTATCACCCAAGATGATCCTATAGGTTCTACTTGGCACAAACACTAACTAAAACATAAAACCACATCTAACCAGAGGCTAGATGAATTATTTAATACTAAACAGTAGCAAAAAGTAAAGAACAAAAATAAAATTGGGTTGCCTCCCAACAAACGCTATCGTTTAACGCCCCTAGCTAGCAATAAAAGCGAGAATAGATCTAAGTATTGCCATCTTTGGTATTCAATTCATAGGTGGCTCTCATAATAGATTCATAAGGTAATTTGATTTTCTTCCTAGGAAAGTGTTCCATGCCTTTCCTTAATGTAAATTGTAATCTAATATTTCCTTCTTTCATATCAATAATTGCACCAATCGTTCTAAGAAAAGGTCTAGCAAGAATAATATGACATGAAAGATTGCAATCTATATCAAGAACAATAAAATCTACAAGCACATAATTCCTATTTGCAACCATAAGAACATCATTAATCCTTCCCATAGGTTTCTTAATGGTGGAATCTGCAACGTGTAAGTTTAAAGAGCAATCATCAAATTCACGGAAACCTAACACATCACACAAAGTTTTTGGAATCGTGGAAACACTAGCACCCAAATCACACAAAGCATAGCATTCATGATCTTTAATTTTAATTTTAATAGTAGGTTCCCACTCATCAGAAAGTTTTCTAGGGATAGAAACTTCTAATTCAAGTTTTTCTTCATAAGATTGCATTAACGCATCAACGATATGTTTGGTAAAAGCTTTATTTTGACTATAAGCATGAGGAGAATTTAACACGGATTGCAACAAGGAGTACAATCTGTTAAAGAAAAATTATCATAATTAAATTCCTTGAAATCCAAAATAGTGGGTTCATTGCTATGTAAAGTTTTGACCTCTTCAATCCCATTTTTACCAATTTTAGCATCAAGATCTAAAAACTCCGAATCATTGGGACGCCTTTTAACTAAAGTTGACTCATCTCCAGTCCCATCATTATCAAGATTCATATTGCAAAACAAAGATTTAATAGGAGACACATCAATCACTTTTAGATCCTCATCCCTATTATCATGAAAACTAGAAGAACACGCTTTTATGAAGCAATCATTCTTAGCACGCATCCTAGCGGTTCTTTCCTTGCACTCATCAATGGAAATTCTCATACATTTGAGAGACTCATTGATATCATGCTTAGGTGGAATAGATCTAAGTTTCAAAGAATCAACATCAAGAGAAATTCTATCTACGTTCCTAGCCAACTCATCAATCTTAGGCAATTTTTCTTCAAGCAAAGCATTTGAATTCTTTTGAGAAATCATAAACTCCTTAACACTAATCTCAAAATCAGAGGACATCTTATTAAAATTTCCATAAGAGTTGTTCTAGGAGTTACCATAATTATTAGAGGAATTACTAGGAAACGGCCTAGGATCAAAGTTTCCTCTATATGCGTTGTTACCAAAATTATTCCTACCAACAAAATTCACATCCATAGATTCATTATTATTCTCAATCAAAGTAGACAAAGGCATATCATTAGGATCAATAGGAGCACTCTTAGTAGCAAACAATTTCATAAGTTCATCCATCTTTCCACTCAAAACAGTAATCTCTTCTATCACATGAACCTTTTTACTAGTAGATCTTTCGGTGTGCCATTGAGAATAATTAACCATAATATTATCTAGGAGTTTAGTAGCTTCTCCTAAAGTGATTTCGATAAAAGTGCCTCCCGAGGCCGAATCTAAAAGACTTCTAGAAGCAAAATTCAATCCGGCATAAATTTTTTGTATGATCATCCATAAATTTAATCCATGTGTAGGGCAGTTGCGAATCATTAATTTCATCCTCTCCCAAGATTGTGCAACGTGCTCATGATCAAGTTGCTTAAAATTCATAATATCGTTTCTAAGAGAGATGATCTTAGCGGGAGGAAAATACTTAGAGATAAAAGCATCTTTGCACTTATTCCATGAATCAATACTATTTTTAGGCGAAGACGAAAACCAAGTTTTAGCACGATCTCTAAGCGAAAACAGAAATAGCTTCAATTTAGCAATATCATTACCCACTTCTTTCTTCTTTTGCATATCACACAAATCAACAAAGTTGTTTAGATGAGTAGCGGCATCTTCACTAGGAAGGCCAGAGAATTGATCTTTCATGACAAGATTCAAGAAAGCAGCATTAATTTCACAAGATTCAGCATCGGTAAGAGGCGCAATCGGAGTGCTAAGAAAATCATTATTGTTGGTATTGGAAAAGTCACACAATTTAGTATTATCTTGAGCCATCAAGAAAAACAATCCAACACACAAGCACACAAGAGGCAAGTGAAAAAGAGGCAAACGGGAAAGAGAGGGCGAATAAAATGGCAAGGGTGAAGTGCGGGAGAGGAAAACGAGAGGCAAATGACAAATAATGTAATGCGAGGGAGAAGAGTTTGTGATGGGTACTTGGTATGTATTGACTTGTGCGTAGACCTCCCTGGCAATGGCGCCAGAAATCCTTCTTGCTACCTCTTGAGCATGCTTTGGTTTTTCCCTTGAAGAGGAAAGGGTGATGCAGCAAAGTAGCGCAAGAATTTCCCTCAGTTTTTGAGAACCGAGGTATCAATCCAGTAGGTGGCTACACACAAATCCCTCGCACCTACACAAACAATTAAGAACCTTGCAACCAACGCGATAAAGGAGTTGTCAATCCCTTCACGGCCACTTGCAAAAGTGAGATCTGATAGAGATAATAATAAGATAAATATTTTTGGTATTTTTATGATGTAGATTGGAAAGTAAAGATTGCAAAATAATACAAACCGGAAACTTATATGATGGAAAATATACCCGGGGGCCATAGGTTTCACTAGTGGCTTCTCTCAAGATAGCATAACTATTACGGCGGGTGGAACAAGTTAATGTTGATTAATTGATAGAAAAGTGCATGGTTATGAGAATATCTAGGCATGATCATGTATATAGGCATCACGTCCGTGACAAGTAGATCGAAATGATTTTGCATCTACTACTATTACTCCACACATCGACCGCTATCCAGCATGCATCTAGAGTATTAAGTTCATAAGAACAGAGTAACGCATTAGGCAAGATGACATGATGTAGAGGGATAAACTGAAGCAATATGATATAAACCCCATCTTTTTATCCTCGATGGCAACAATACAATACATGCCTTGCTGCCCCTGCTGTCACTGGGAAAGGACACCACAAGATTGAACCCAAAGCTAAGAACTTCTCCCATTGCAAGAAAGATCAATCTAGTAGGCCAAACCAAACTGATAATTCGAAAAGACTTGCAAAGATAACAAATCATACATAAAAGAATTCATAGGAGATTCAAATATTGTTCATAGATAATCTTGATCATAAACCCACAACTCATCGGATCTCGACAAACACACCACAAAAAGATTTACATCAAATAGATCTCCAAGAAGACCGAGGAGAACTTTGTATTGATAATCAAATAGAGAGAATAACACATCTAGGTAATAACTATGGAACCGAAGGTCTGTGGTAAACTACTCACACTTCATCGGAGAGGCTATGGCGTTACTGTAGAAGCCCTCCGTGATCGATTCCCTCTCCGGCGGAGCACCGGAAAAGGCCCCAAGATGGGATCTCATGGGTAAAGAAGGTTGCGGCGATGGAAACAGGGTTTCGTGGTGCTCCTGGATGTTTTTAGGGTATATGGATATATATAGGCGAAGGATGTCGGTAAGGGGAGCTCGAGGGGCCCACTAGGGTGGGGGGCGCGCCCACCCCCCTAGGGCGCACTTCCCTGCCTGTGGCCGCCTCATTTCTTTCTTGACGTCCACTCCAAGTCTCTTGGATTGCATTTGTTCCAAAAATAACTCTCCTGAAGGTTTCATTCCGTTTGGACTCCGTTTGATATTCTTTTTCTGCGAAACACTGAAATAGGCAAAAAAACCAGCAATTTGGGCTGGGCCTCCGGTTAATAGGTTAGTCCCAAAAATAATACAAAAGTGTCTATAAAGCCCATTAAATATCCAAAACAGATAATATAATAGCATGGAACAATCAAAAATTATAGATACGTTGGAGACGTATCAGTTAGCACCTTTAGGATCGACAAAAACTTCTGGTTGCATCATAACAACTCTTGTTTAATATCCATTAAGGAATGCAATTTTTGATATCCATTTGCCAGATTTCATAATTATAAAATGCGGTAATTGCTAACATGATTCAGACGGACTTAAGCATCGCTACGGGTGAGAAAGTCTCATTGTACTCAACCCCTTGAACTTGTCGAAAACACTTTTGTGACAAGTCGAGCTTTGTAGATAGTGATATTACCATCAGCATCTGTTTTCCTCTTAAAAATCCATTTATTTCTCAATGGCTTGCCGATCATTGGGAAAATCCACCAAAGTCCACACTTTGTTCTCATACATGGACCCTATCTCAGATTTCATGGCCTCAAGCCATTTACCGGAATCTGGGCTCTTCATAGCTTCTTCATAGTTCGTAGGTTCGCCATGGTCTAACAACATGACTTCCAGGATAGGATTACTATACCACTCTGGTGCGGAACGTGCTCCGTTCAACCTACGAAGTCAAGTAGTAACTTGATGCGAAGTTTCATGATCATCATCATTAGCTTCCTCTTTAGTTGGTGTAGGCATCACGGGAACGGATTTCTCTAATGTGCTACTCTCCAATTCGAGAGAAGGTATAATTACCTCACCAAGTTCTACTTTCCTCCCACTCACTTCTTTTGAGAGAAAACTCCTTCTCTAGAAAGGACCCATTCTTAGCAACAAAGATCTTGCCTTCAGATCTGTGGTAGAAGGTGTACCCCAAAAGTTTCTTTAGGGTATCCTATGAAGACGCACTTCTCCGATTTAGGTTCGAGCTTATCAGGATGAAGCCTTTTGACATAAGCATCACATTCCCAAACTTTAAGAAATGACCCAAACTTTAAGAAATGACAGCTTAGGTTTCTTGCAAAACCATAGTTCATACGGTGTCGTCTCAATGAATTTATACGGTGCCCTATTTAACGTGAATGCGGCTGTCTCTAATGCATAACCCCAAAATGATAGTGGTAAATCGGTAAGAGACATCATAGATCGCACCATATCTAATAAAGTACGGTAATGACGTTTGGACACACCATTACGCTGTGGTGTTCCAGGTGGCGTGATTTGTGAAACTATTACACATTGTTTTAAATGAAGGACAAACTCGTAACTCAAATATTTACCTCCACGATCAGATTGTAGAAACTTTATTTTCTTGTTATGATGATTCTCCACTTCACTATGAAATTCTTTGAATTTTTCAAATGTTTTAGACTTGTGTTTCATCAAGTAGATATACCCATACCTACTCAAATCATCTGTGAAGGTCAGAAAATAACAATACCACCGCGTGCTTCAACACTCATTGGACCGCATACATCGGTATGTATTATTTCCACTAAGTCATTAGCTTGCTCCATTGTTTCGGAGAATGGAGTTTTAGTCATCTTTCCCATGAGGCATGGTTCGCAAGTATCAAATGATTCATAATCAAGTGATTCCAAAATCCCATCTGCATGGAGTTTCTTCATGCGCTTTACACCAATATGACCTAAACGGCAGTGCCACAAGTATGTTGCACTATCATTATCAACTTTGCATCTTTTGGCATCAATATTATGAATATGTGTATCACTGCGATCGAGATTAAATAAACCATTCACATTGGGTGTATGAGCATAGAAGGATTTATTCATGTAAACAGAACAACAATTATTCTCTAACATAAATGAATAACCATATTGCCATAAACATGATCTAACCATATTCATGCTCATTGCAAACACCAAATAACATTTATTTTGGTTCAACCCTAATCCCGAAGGTAGAGGGAGCGTGCGATGGTGATCATATCAACCTTGGAATCACTTCCAACACACATCATCACCTTGCTTTTAACTAGTCTTTGCAACTCCTATTTCGAGTTACTAATCTTAGCAACTGAACTGGTATCGAATACCCAGGTGCTACTACGAACACTAGTAAGGTACACATCAATAACATGTATATCAAATATACTTTTGTTCTCTTTGCCATTCTTCAAATTCTCCAAGTATTTGGGGAAGTTCTGCTTCTAGTGACCATTTCGTTTGCAGTAGAAGCACTCAGTTTCAGGCTTGGGTCTAGCTTTGGGCTTCTTCATGGGAGCGACAACTTGCTTGCCATTATTCTTGAAGTTCCCTTTCTTTCCTTCACCCTTTTTATTGAAACTAGTGGTCTTGTATAACCATCAACACTTAATGCTCTTTCTTGATTTTTACCTTCGCCAATTTTAGCATCGCGAAGAGCTCGGGAATTGTTTTCGTCATCCCTTGCATATTATAGTTTATCACAAAGTTCTAGTAGCTTGGTGATAGTGACTAGAGAATTCTATCAATCACTATCTTACCTGGAAGATTAACTCCCACTTGATTCAAGCGGTTGTAGTACCCAGACATTCTGAGTACATGCTCACTGGCTGAGCTATTCTCCTCCATATTGTAGGCAAAGTACTTGTCAGAGGTCTTATACCTCTCAACACGGGCATAAGTCTGAAATACCAATTTCAGCTCTTGGAACATCTCATATGTTTCATGTCGTTCAAAACATCTTTGAAGCCTCAATTCTAAGCCGTAAAGCACGGCACACTAAAATATCAGGTAGTCATCATATCGAGCTTGCCAAACATTGATAATGTCTGCATCAGCTCCTGCAACAAGTCTGTCACCTAGCGGTGCATCAAGGACATAATTCTTCTATGCAGCAATGAGGATACTCCTCAGATTATGGACCCAGTCAATATTATCGCTACCATCATCTTTCCACTTAGTTTTCTCTAAGAACATTAAAATATATGGGAGCTATATTGCGAGCTATTGATCTACAACATAGATATGCAAAAACTATTAAGACTAAGTTCATGATAAATTTAAGTTCAATTAATCAAATTACTAATGAACTCCCACTTAAATAAACATCCCTCAAGTTATCTAAGTGATACGTGATCCAAATCAACTAACCCATGTCCGATCATCACGTGAGATGGGGTAGTCATCAATGGTGAACATCTCCATGTTGATCATATCTACTATATGATTCACGTTCGATCTTTCGGTCTCTAGTGTTCCGAGACCATGTCTGTACATGCTAGGCTCGTCAAGTTTAACCCAAGTATTCTGCATGTGCAAAACTTTCTTATACCCGTTGTATGTGAACGTAGAGTCTATCACACCCGATCATCACGTGGTTTATACGTCCATTTTGCGTCATGCTTTTATATCGATATTTATTGCATTATGGGCTGTTATTACACGTTATGTCACAATACTTATGGCTATTCTCTCTTCTTTTACAAGGTTTATCATGAAGAGGGAGAATGCCGACAGCCGGGATTCTGGGCTGGAAAAGGAGCAAATATTGGAAACCTATTCTGCACAGCTCCAAAAGTCCTGAAACTCCACGAAATTCATTTTTGGAATTAATAAGAATTATTGAGGAAAGAAAGTACCGGAGGGGCCCCACACCCTGGCCACGAGGTGGCCCTCCGGTGCCCATCTTCTGCTATATGAAGGCTTTTACCCTGGAAAAAATCATAAGCAAGCTTACGGGACGAAACTCCGCCGCCACGAGGCGGAACCTTGACCGAACCAATCTAGGGCTCCGGCGGAGCTGTTCTGCCGGGGAAACTTCCCTCCGGGAGGGGGAAATCATCATCATCGGTATCACCAACGATCCTCTCATCGGGAGGGGGTCAATCTCCATCAACATCTTCACCAACACCATCTCCTCTCAAACCCTAGTTCATCTCCTGTATCCAATCTTGTATCAAAACCACAAATTGGCACCTGTGGGTTGCTAGTAGTGTTGAGTACTCCTTGTAGTTGATGCTAATTGGTTTATTTGGTGGAAGATCATATGTTCAAATCCTTAATGCATATTAATACTCCTCTGATCATGAACGTGAATATGCTTTGTGAGTAGTTACGTTTGTTCTTGAGGACATGGGTGAAGTCTTGCTATTAGTAGTCATGTGAATTTGGTATTCGTTCGATATTTTGATGAGATGTATGTTGTCTCTCCTCTAGTGGTGTTATGTGAACGTCGACTACATGACACTTCACCATTATTTGGGCCTAGAGGAAGGCATTGGGAAGTAATAAGTAGATGATGAGTTGCTAGAGTGATAGAAGCTTAAACCCTAGTTTATGCGTTGCTTCGTAAGGGGCTGATTTGGATCCACTAGTTTCATGCTATGGTTAGGTTTACCTTAATACTTCTTTGTAGTTGCGGATGCTTGCAATAGGGGTTAATCATAAGTGGGATGCTTGTCCAAGAAAGGGCAGTACCCAAGCACCGGTCCACCCACATATCAAATTATCAAAGTAATGAACGCGAATCATATGAGCGTGATGAAACTAGCTTGACGATAATTCCCATGTGTCCTCGGGAGCGCTTTTCTCATTGTAAGAAATTGTCCAGGCTTTTTGCTACAAAAAGTATTGGGCCACCTTGCTTCACTATATTTAATTTCATTGCTTGTTACCCGTTACAAATTATCTTATCACAAAACTATCTGTTACCTACAATTTCAGTGCTTGTAGAGAATACCTTACTGAAAACCGCTTGTCATTTCCTTCTGCTCCTCGTTGGGTTCGACACTCTTACTTATTGAAAGGACTACAATAGATCCCCTATACTTGTGGGTCATGAGTGGTGTGTCGAAACGACGAACTATAGCAACGGTGCATACTTAGGGAGAACACTTTTATCTTGAAATTAAGTGAATGGATCATCTTATAATGCTACCGCCATTCTAAGCAAAATAAGATGCATAAAGGATGAACATCACATGCAATCAAAATATGTGACATAATATGGCCATCATCATCTTGTGCTTTTTGATCTCCATCTCCAAAGCATCGTCATGATCTCCATCGTAACCGGCTCGACACTTTGATCTCCATTGTAGCGTCGTTGCGTCGAGGTCGTCACACCAACTATTGCTTCTACACTAACGCATAGTGATAAAGTAAAGCAATTACATGGCGCATGCACTTCATACAATAAAGAGACAACCCTAAGGCTCCTGCCGGTTGTCGATATTACAAAACATGATCATCTCATACATCAACATATATCACATCATATCTTGACCATATCACATCACAACATGCCCTGCAAAAACAAGTTACACGTCCTCTAATTTGTTGTTGCAAGTTTTACATGGCTGCTACGGGCTTCTAGCAAGAACCATTCTTACCTACGCATAAAACAACAATGGTGTTTCATCAAGTTTGCTATTTTAACCTTCTTCAAGGACCGGCCACAGTCAAATTCGGTTCAACTACAGTAGGAGAAACAAACACCCGCCAGCCACCTTTATGCAAAACTAGTTGCATGTTATCGGTGGAACCGGTCTCATGTGCGTGGACATGTAAGGTTCGTCCGGGCCGCTTCATCCCACAATACCACCGAATCAAATAAGATGTTGGTGGTAAGTAGTATGACTATCACCGCCCATGTTCTACTTGTGCATATCATCTACGCATAGACCTGGCTCACGATGCCACTGTTGGGAAAGGTTGCATGGAAAATAAAGAAATTTCTACGCACACGCAATGACCCATCCATGGAGATGCATAGCAACAAGAGGGAGAGTGTGTCTACGTACCCTCATTGACCGTAAGAAGAAGTGTTTCACAACGCGGTTGATGTAGTCGAACTTCTTCGCGCTTCAACCGATCAAGTACCGAACGCATGACACCTCCGCGTTCTGCATACGTTCAGCTCAATGACGTCCCTCGCCTTCTTGATCTAGCAAGAAGTCGAGGTAGTAGATGAGTTCCATCGGCATGATGGTGTGGTGACGGTGATGGTGAAGTGATCTCCACAGGGCTTCGCCTAAGCACTACAAAAATATGACCGGGGTTGTAAACGGTGGAGGGGCGCCGCACACGGCTAGGTAATTGCCAAGGGTGTGCTAGGCGCCCCTCCTCATATATATAGGTGGGAGGGAGAGGGGAGAGTCCAAGGGGCACCCCAAGTAGGTCTGAATCCTACTTGGGCTCCTGCCCTTGGCCGCGCCCCCTGCCATGTTTGTCGGGGGGGGGGGGGGAGGAAAGAGGGGAGGAGAGGGAAGGAAGTGGGAGTCCTAATCCACACTTTCCTTTCCCTCCCCCTTTCTTTATCCTCCTTTGGCTGGCCCATATGGGGGGCGCACCAGCCCCTTGTGACTGGTGCGTTTCCCCTCTTGGTCCATAAGGCCCATATCTTTTGTCGGGAGTGTCCGGAACCTCTTTCGGTGACCCGATAAGTACCCGGTACCCCCCGAAACACTTCCGGTGTCTGAATACTATATATATATATATATATATATCAATCTTTACCTCCTGACCATTTTGAGACTCCACGTCATGTCCGTGATCTCATCTGAGACTCTGAACAACATTCAGTCACCAAATCACATAACTCATATAATACTATATCGTCATCGAACGTTAAGCATGTGGACCTTACGGGTTAGAGAACTATGTAGACATGACTGAGACACCGCTCCAGTCAATAACCAATAGCGGAACATGGATGCCCATATTGGCTCCTACATATTCTATGAATATCTTTATCGGTCGAACCGTTATGACAACATACGTAATTCCTCCTTTCCATCGGTATGTCACTTGCCCGAGATTCGATCGTCGGTATCTTTATACCTAGTTCAATCTCATTACCGGCGAGTGTCTTTACTCGTTCCGTAATACATCACCTCGTGACTAACTCCTTAGTCATTTGCTTGCAAGCGATGTGTATTACCGAGAGGGCCCCGAGATACCTCTCTGATACTCGGAGAGTCAAATCCTAATCTCGATCTATGCCAACTCAACAAACACCTTTGGAGATACCTGTACAGCATCTTTATAATCACCCAGTTACGTTGTGACGTTTGATAGCACACAAGGCATTCCTATGGTATCTGGGAGTTGCATAATCTCATAGTCGAAGGAATATGTATTTGACATGAAGAAAGAAATAGCAATAAAATTGAACGATCATTATGCTAAGCTAACATATGGGTCTTGTCCATTACACCATTCTCCTAATGATGTGATCCCGTTATCAAATGGCAACACATGTCTATGGTTAGGAAACCTTAACCATCTTTGAGCAACGAGCTAGTCTAGTAGAGGCTTACTAGGGACACTGTATTTGTTTATGTATTCACACATGTACAATTCTAGCATGAATAGTAAACCTTTATCATGAATAAGGAAATATAAAATGACAACTTTATTATAGCCTTTAAGGCATATTTCCTTCAATAATATTGTATTATTATATTCCCATTATTCATAATTAATAGTTTATATTTCATGCTATAACTGCTATGATCCTAGAATATGCGATTCAATGGAAAACTCATATGCACATGTGAAATGATAAACGGTCAAACAATAGGTTCCCAGTCTAGCCTCTAGGAATGGCTCAAGTGTTGTTGCTGATCACGTTTTACGGATCTTAGGATATCGTTAGATGCAACGATAGTCCTAAAACAACATTGAGGGTATGACATTAGAAGAACGATCATATGGAATTGACCCAATCTTGTATGTTATACTTTGTGATCATATCGTCTGAAATCATCTGTCATAACATGGAGTGTTAGCTTGTGTTCTTTAGTTCCTCAGAACATGAGAGTTTCTCGGTCACTTCCTACCAGTTGGTGGACTTTGGGGTTGCTCAAACGTCATCTATAATAAGGTGATCATAGCGACAACTTACAGGCTCACCGGAAAGTTTGACAAGTGAACGAACAGCTCAAGAGTGGGATTAGCTCCTTCGACGATGGAGAGATATTCTTAGGGCCCTCTCGGTGTGATGGCATCCATCATCGTCTGGCCAGACACAAGTGACTTCGTCATGGGATGTCGGAACACGTCAATGAGAAAGAAGAACAAAACCGGTAACGAGAGCGACGGTATAGTGAGCATGGTGATGACTCAGGAGGATACCGATGCAAACCAGGTTTTATAAAGTATTGCAAAGCAAAGGGAATGCCACATGATAACCAAAGGTTCACTCGAATATCATTCATGTAATCGTAGGGATCGATATGGATGTCCACGGTTCCGCTATTGGTCATTGAACGAAGGGGTTTCGTTCATGTCAACCTACGGGGTCACTAGCTTAAGGTAATTATGATTTGCTGAGTGTTAGTGGAATGGTAGTGATGAGTATATATTCGTGAAATAGTTTCATTAATATCCGGAATAGTTTTAAGAGGTTTCGGAAGTGTTCTGGGGTCACCGGAAGGGTTTCGGTGAATATCGGGTAATACCGGGTATTATCGATTAAATATACATTGGTACGCGACGGTGCTATACACACGGTTTTTAACCCCTTTCTGTGATGGAATTTGGAACCGTCGCCAAGTGAGTGTGAGCGATAGGGGGGTCCTTCCCACACTACCCAGAAACCGTCAGGGATATGGAGCAATGATCCAGAGGCCTTGCAAAATGTAATAATCTGCGATGCAGCACACACTAAATTCTTTCACACGTGTGGGATCGGTGATTAAATGTTTCTAATGACACGGTGAAAGCAAACGGTGTGTTGTAATGAACCATTTGGGAAACAATCCGTAAGGCACACAGGCCAATATATGAACTGTGTGCGATATGTGCCCCATCACACACGAGTTTTCTGTGGAACGCGTCTGTCATGCAAGACTCCATCACACACGTTTCCCAACATTTTACCGCCTGCGATAATGTTCTATCACAAACGGTTCAGGAGTCCCTTTGCACACATACAAGTGTTGCAGACCGTTTGTGATTTGTTATGTATCACCGACGGTTGCGGCAAGAGTGACATGTGCTTTTCGTTTGGGATCCCACACGTTTCCTGAAGAGATTCGACTCGGATTGTATTTTACATTGGGCACGGTTTACTCTGAGTTCTTGTGTGCGATAACTTGATATCAAAAATGGTTTCGGAGAGCCTACACACACGTAGTAGCGCTGCAAATCGTTTGCGATCTGCTGTGTATCACCGACGATTCCGCTACGATTGACGCATGCTTTCCAATGTGGATCGCACACACTCATTTAGTTGAACCGTGTGTGGAGCAATTGCCAGGTTAAAACAAAAATATCCCATTTTGAATCGGCATGCAAAAAGAAAATTCGCCAGAATATTCAATTGAACAAATAAACAAAAATATCCCATTTTGAATCGGCACACAAAAAGAAAATTCGCCACAATATTCAATTGAACAAATAAAAAAAAATATCCCATTTTGAATCGGCACGCAAAGAGCAAATTTGCCACAATATTCAATTGAACAAATAGTGTCCACAGGAAGAACATTCATCAGATTTCGCAACAATTGCAATTGAACATATGGTAGCTAAATTCCAATGTTTGTCCACACATATATGCATTACATAATTAATCATAGTGTACGAAATACGAAGGCCTCATCAGATGGAAAAGAATGGATCCACGCGTATATGTTTAGTTGCTAACTCTTACTCAATGTTTCAGGAGAAGGCATGCTAAAATCTTCATTATCACCAGTGGGATTGATGTAGTGATTCAGGAAGAAGTCGCTAATAAATATCTGAACCATCAGCAATTCACCAGCCAGGAGCAGTTCAGGGGTCCTCGGTTCTAAGATGAGCTGCAGTATTTTTAAGATCAGAATGTGCCATATGAGTGGAGTAGAAGATATTAATTAAGACAGACTTACTGGTACTAATTCGCGAGGATCGTCACAACTATCAGCAGATTTGCAGATGGAGATCATGTGTCTGCAAACATAGTACCCACAAAGGTTGGTCCCTGCTTCTTGCTGAGGACACTGAAATTTTTTGTACAGAATTAGTCATGTATTTGTCCTGTTAGGAACAACCTAACCGGTGTTGGATGTATTATTTTTTCTTTGGACAAAATAGAAAGAGGTTTATTTAGAAGCTTGAACATTTGACTAGCGTAAGAAAAGGTATTTGCAGACTGTTGGATAAATTTTCTGAAAATAACGGATTTCGGTTTGTTACCGGAGAAACGATCTCGTGATGCAGAGGTAGTTCCCTCTTGAACAGGTTCCCTGGTTTAGTTTTCCACAATGCGAGCACACTGCAAATGAAGATGAATTTTGACAACATCAATTATTGAATGAGACATGAATACAAATTAATTTCAACATCATAGAATTGAATTCAATACCTATCCATGAATTGCTGAAGATGCGTCAGATCCTGAGCGTTTGTTGACTCTTTGAGAGAATCGATGTAGTAAACAGTGTTTTTGTTTGGAACAATGAATACCAATATCTAGTGATGGCTACATATTAAGAAAGCCATGAACTTACAAATTATGTCGAAATCTGAAAGACAATCAGTGTATGCGTGGTTGTTTACTTGACTTAGAGTTCATGATATGGCCAGAGAAATGATTCTGCATGGGACGTGTTTTTGAAGAGACAGATGACCATGTTAACGGCCCAGTCCCGTATGTCCTTACCATGTAATGTTGTGCCATTTGCTAATTCAGGATATATGAAATATACACTCTCCCTTTTTCTTCTCTGCACATTCAATCCCCTGAGAGAAATAAAATGCAGTTAGCTATTTATCATTTACAACCTTGTATGGAGAAGTGAACAGAGTTTGTTAAGTACTTACAAAATCAGGCATCTAACAAGAGTGGCAGTTGAAGTTGAAGAAGAGATGTAAGTCCTCGAAACTCACATTGATGGAACCAACATCGTGTCGGAAATGATCTCTGTTGTAGTGGACTAGCAACTGATGATGACCTGCTGAGATTTGATCCATGCAATATTCATGTAACTCGCGGCAACTGGAGTTGCACTCATCAAAGTATTCGCCAACAAGAAATGGCTGGACATGGACGTAATTGTGTGCTTCAATTACGTCTACTTTTCTTTTAGCAAGCAACAAATTTACTTCTTCATCATCCATGCTGTCAGAAATAATATTACTCCCCGATTCAAACAACCTGTTGTTAATTTGGTTCTAGGTGTTGATTGCTTAGGCAAGAGGCAATCGTTCTCTTTCCTCTTCACTCTCCTACTGCGCTTCCTCGTGGGTGTAACCTTTTTGTCCACTTCCTTCTTGGTACTTGAAGCATTTCTAGCAGAACGTCTGGTTGGCTGCAAGGTAGACTGCTTACTAGATGGTGAAGCTTCGACGGACTGCTTACCAGACGGTTTATCTATGCTGGACCGGTGAGCTAGCGGTGCTGCTGTGATGGACTACGGGGCTATAGGAGCAGAGGCATCAGACTGCGGACCATGTGTTGAAGCTATGTCGGGTTTCTACGCAGGTGGTCCCAACTTGTCAGTGTTGTGAGGAGGTGACACGTCTCCGTCGTATCTATAATTTTTGATTGTTTCATGCCAATATTCTACAACTTTCATATACTTTTGGCAACTTTTTATACACTATTTTTTGGGACTAACATATTGATCCAGTGCCCAGTGCCAGTTCCTGTCTGTTGCATGTTTTATGTTTTGCAGAAACCCCATATCAAACAGAGTCCAAACAGGATAAAAATGGACGGAGAGTTATTTTGGAATATTTGTGATTTTTGGGAGGAAGAATCAACGCGAGAAGATGCCCGAGGTGGCCAAGAGATAGGGGCCCACGCCCACTTAAAGTGGGCGCGCCCCCCACTCACGTGGGCCACCTGTAGGGCGGTTGATGCCCTTCTTTGGCTGCAAGAAAGCTAATTTTTTTGAAAACGATCTGGGCGAAGGTTTCAATCCAATCGGAGTTACGGATCTCCAGATATAAAGGAAACGGTGCCAGGGCAGAATTCTAGAACGCGGAAACAGAGAGATAGATCCAATCTCGGAGGGGCTCTCTGTCAGGAACCCGACTCAATGCCACATCGATCTAGCATGTAATACCTCATATCACTTTGCGGCCTCATGCACGGTATTCCCACGGGTGTCACCTCACCTTTGCCCGGTACCGTTTGCGCCTTTTGGCACACGTATATGATAGTGTCGCTAGCATCCATATGATAAGGAGCCCGGGCTGACATGGCTAGTCGTAAACCCAAAGTGGCACAAACTTACAGGGACAGGCATCCATGACACAAATCGAACGTGTCGGTCATCAGCGAGTGAGTCCAGGCTGTAGCACTGGGCTAGCAGGACTCCGGTGAACCGGGTTGTAGCGGGCTAACAGGACTCCGGCATTCATCGTGTGACATTTCCCCGAGGGGACAGACACAGGAACGAAGAAGGACACATGCCGGCCAGCCTAAGTGTTCCTAAGCAGTAGCAAGCTACCATGGCTCAGTGGAAACACTAGGAGACATTTCCCGGTAAGAGAGGCTACTAAGGATAAACAACTAGATAGTCAGATCCCACACATACCGAGCATTTCAACAACATACACACAATATGCTCGATATGTGCAAATACAACATGGCATCACAACATGACTCTACAACTCAAGTATTTTATTCAATAGGCTCCGAGGAGCGAGATATTACAAACATGGGTCTCTCGACCCAGCATTCAGAGCATACAAGTCAAGCACATGCGGAAGCTTAACATGTCTGAGTACAGACAACTACAAATGAAAAAGGCTGAGAAGCCTGACTAACTACCAAATCCTGCCGAGGGCACAAGATCGTAGCTGAGGTAACAAGCTAAACGTCGAAGTCCACACGGAACTACTAGTGAGACTGAAGTCTCTCTGCAAAAACATAAAATAGGCAAACGTGAGTACAAATGTACCCAGCAAGACTTACATCAAAACTATCTACATATGCATCATTATCAACAAAGGGGATGGTGGGGTTTAATTGCAGCAAGCCAGCTTTGACTCGGTGGCTATCCTGAACTACGATTGCAAGTAACTCTTTTGAGGTGGCGCACATGAGTCCACATATTCACCATATCAATACTCCACTATGGATCCGCTCCCGTCTCCCTACGAGAACGCCATCCATAGCACTCACGCTTATCTTGCGTATTTTAGAGTATCCACTTTCACTTGTCTATGAACTATGTGATAGAGGCGGAGGTGTCCCGTCTTTTGATGAGATGGTGGATTTCGCTTTGGTGGAAGTCGACTTTGACGATCCGACTACGAGCGTGCGAGGACGTCACGCCTTAGCAATCGCTAAACCAACTCCGAGAGGTTATTGACCACGCTGGAGCACGATCAACCTGACCACGAGGGTCTGTTTCCTGCGAGCAAACGAAGAACAAGCAAGAAACTGAGATTGCAATCTGGATATTGCGAATATAAGATGAAAGCTTTATTGATCAAGGTGGGGTTCTGTGACGCCTTTGTCTGGTCGTTGAACACAAACGAAGTACGCGAAGTTGCAGCTATGGCGAACTTTTAATCTAAACAAAACCCAAAGTCTAAACGGTGCCCTAAGGGCTGTATATATGGAGGAAGAGGAGGGAATTTCGTGGCCCTTGAGGGTGGGGTCCGAAACCATCCCTAACTCTTGTTTCCCCACACATACGGACTCTAAAAATAGCCTACACTTAAGTATTTCGAAATTACACGGGCCTGGCCCAATAATAAGGTGACGCAGCACCTAAAATAGCCTATGGACGAATATTATGAAGTGGCATCTTGTATATTTCGTCCAAGGCTTCATGCACTCCTTATGGTGGCTTCAAAGTCCTGAAATCATCACTTGTAACTCCATTCTTGATCCCCTTGCGCATGCCATCAACTCCATGCGTGTTCTTGCTCCAATGTTCATCCTTCTCCAAGCTAGTACCTTCATTTGTAAGCAAAACAAATGTATCCAATTTAGGCAGCATCATATTCTCATGAACATTAGAATCATTACCAAGAAACGAAAGTACCTGGTAATTTAATTGGCATGCGCGAGCTCTAGTAATTGGTCATGTATATGTAACAGTAGGGGCTGTGGGTGTAACAATGGTATTGATGTCCTCATCACCCTCCCCTTCTTGAAATGAAGTCGTCCTCGACGGAAGCTCATCTTCCTCACCCAAATAAGGCTTCAAATCTGCAATGTTAAAAGTGGGACTAACCCCAAAATCTGCAGGTAGCTCAAGTTTATATGCATTATCATTTATTTTCTCTAACACCTTAAAAGGACCATCAACACATGGCATTAGCTTTGATTTGCGCAAATTAGGAAATCTATCTTTACGCAAATGTAACCAAACAAGATCTCCAGGTGCAAACACAACATGTTTTCTACCCTTATCTCCAGCAAGTTTATATTTAGCATTCATACGCTCAATGTTTTCCTTAGTTAACTCATGCATTTTTAAAATCAATTCAGAACGTTCTTTAGCATCAAAATTAACCTTCTCCGAAGATGGAAGAGGCAACAAATCAATAGGTGCACGAGGTAGGAAACCATACACAATTTCAAAAGGGCACATCTTAGTAGTAGAATGCAATGAACGATTATAAGCAAATTCAATATGAGGCAAGCATTCTTCCCACATTTTCTTATTATTCTTCAAAACAGCCCTAAGCATAGTAGACAATGTTCTATTGACTACTTCAGTTTGTCCATCAGTTTGGGGATGACAAGTAGTACTAAAAAGCAATTTAGTCCCCAACTTAGCCCATAAACATCTCCAAAAGTGGCTAAGAAATTTAGTATCCCGGTCTGAAACAATAGTATTTGGCACACCATGCAAGCGAATAATTTCACGAAAGAACAAATCAGCAACATTAACAGCATCATCGCTTTTATGACATGGTATAAAGTGTGCCATTTTCGAGAATCTATCCACGGCAACAAATATGCTATCCCTCCCCTTCTTTGTTCTAGGTAAACCTAAAACAAAGTCCATAGATATATCCTCCCAAGGAACACTAGGTACAGGCAAAGGCATATATAAACCATGAGGATTGAGTCGTGACTTAGCTTTTTGACATGAAGTGCAGCGAGCAATAAAACGCTCAACATCCCGTCTCATCTTTGGCCAAAAGAAATGTGTAGCAAGTACGTCCTCCGTCTTCTTCACGCCAAAGTGTCCCATTAATCCTCCTCCATGCGCCTCCTGCAACAACAAAAGACGAACGGAGCTAGCTGGAATGCATAGCTTGTTAGCACGAAACACAAATCCATCGTTAACGACGAACTTGTTCCATGTTCTACCTTCTTTACAATTCTGCAATACATCGCTAAATTCAGCATCATGCACATATTGATCTTTGATGGTCTCCAAACCAAATATTTTAAAGTCAAGTTGTGAAAGCATAGTATAACGACGAGACAATGCATCAGCAATAACATTTTCTTTACCCTTCTTGTGTTTAATGACATAAGGGAAAGTCTCAATGAATTCAACCAATTTAGCATGTCTACGATTCAGTTTAGCTTGACTTCTAATATGTTTCAAAGATTCATGATCAGAATGTATAACAAATTCTTTGGGCCATAAATAATGTTGCCATGTCTCTAAAGTCCGAACAAGAGCATATAATTCTTTATCATAAGTAGAATAGTTCAAACTAGGCCCACTCAATTTTTCAGAAAAGTATGCAACAGGTTTGCCATCTTGTAATAACACACCTCCTAATCCAATTCCACTAGCATCACATTCAAGCTCAAAAGTCTTATTAAAATCAGGAAGTTGGAGTAAAGGAGCATGTGTCAACTTAGCTTTCAATACCGTGAAGGCTTCTTCCTGTGCGGTACCCCAAACAAAAGGCACATCCTTCTTTGTAAGCTCGTTGAGAGGTGCAGCAATGGTGCTGAAATCTCTCACAAAACGCCTATAGAAACCAGCGAGGCCAAGGAAACTCCTCACTTGTGTGACCGTTTTGGGCTGCGGCCAACTCTCAATAGCTTCAATCTTGGCTTTATCAACTTCAATTCCCTGTGGAGTAACAACATAGCCAAGAAAAGATACTCGGTCGGTGCAAAAGGTGCACTTCCCAAGGTTACCAAACAAACGTGCATCACGTAGAGCATTAAAAACAGCACGTAAATGTTCCAAATGTTCTTCCAAAGATTTGCTATAAATCAGTATATCATCAAAATAGACTACCACAAATCATCCAATGAAAGCACGTAAAACTTCGTTCATTAATCTCATGAAAGTACTAGGTGCATTAGTTAACCCAAAAGGCATGACTAACCACTCATATAATCCAAACTTAGTTTTAAATGCTGTTTTCCATTCATCTCCCAATTTCATACGAATTTGATGGTATCCACTATGCAAATCAACTTTGGAGAATATAGTAGAGCCACTCAATTCATCAAGCATATCATCTAGCCTAGGAATAGGGTGACGATAACGAATAGTAATATTATTAATGCCTCTACAATCAACACACATACGTGACGTACCATCCTTTTTCGGCACTAGAATAATAGGAACAGCACAAGGACTAAGGGATTCGCGTATATAACCTTTGTCGAGCAACTCCTGTACTTGACGCATAATCTCCTTCGTCTCCTCTGGATTGGTACGGTATGGTGCACGGTTGGGTAATGATGCACCAGGAATTAAGTCAATTTGATGCTCAATCCCTCGAATTGGTGGTAATCCCGGTGGCACGTCTTGTGGAAAGACGTCAGCAAACTCCTGCAAAATGTTAGTGACAGCAGGGGGCAAAGAGAAAGGCACGTCCTCGAATGAAAATAATGCCTCTTTGCACACAAAAGCATAGCAAATAGATTTGCTAAAATCTAGCTCATCAATATCGGATTTGGTGGCAAGTAAACATGCACTTTTCAATTTAATTTCAGAAGCAACAGTAGATGGTTTATTATTAGGCTTCATGTGTTGCTCAAATTCTTTTGCCACAATCTGATTTTCACTCTTATTTTTCTCCTGTTTTGCTTTATTAGCTCTATTAATATCATCTTTCAAAATGGACTCAGGAGTCATAGGAAGCAAAGTAATATTTTTATCCTTATGAACAAGAGTATACTGATTGTTTCTACCATGGTGTACAGAATTTTTATCAAATTGCCATGGTCTACCAAGTAATAAGGAACATGCTTGCATAGGTACCACATCACAATCAACATAATCAGCATATGTAGAGATACTAAAATGCACATGAACAGTACGTGTTACCTTAACCTTGCCGCTGTTGTTGAACCATTGGATGTAGTAAGGATGTGGATGTGGTCTTGTGGTGAGAGATAGCTTCTCCACCATCTCCATGCTAGCCAATTTGTTGCAGCTACCTCCGTCTATGATGACGCGCACAGAACGTTCCTTCACAACTCCCTTGGTATGGAACAAATTGTGCCTCTGATTTTGCTCAGCTTGTGTGACCTGCACACTCAAAACACGTTGAGCAACTAAACATTCATACCTGTCAGCGTCTTCAGGAGCCATGTATTGCGTCTCATGATCAGAATCATCTCCACCATGTTCTTCACGTGTAATAAGAGCCAAAGTCTCCTCATCATAGTCACTAGCGGACTCATATCCACCACCCTCAGTAACAATCATCACACGCTTAGATGGGCATTCTCTCGCATAATGACCTCCACCCTTGCAACGTCGACAAATAAGATCATGTGTTTGCCCTGTTGATGCCATGGATGAAGAAGAGCTCTTTGCAGGCCCAGAAGGTGTGCTCTTGGCAGATAGTGGTGATTGTGCCTGCTTTATTGTATCACGGTTGGAGGTGGCAGCCGACGGAGGCGCCGGTGTAGCAGAACGTGTGGAAGAAGATGATGCACGTGGTGTCCATGATGAAGGTCGACCTGCAGAAAAGTTAGTCCGCGCCAATGCTTGTCGATCCTGCACTTCACGTTCAGCTTTACAAACAAGATGGAATAAACGAGTGATATTAGTATACTCCTTATAGTCTAGAATGGTCTGAATCTCTCTATTTAATCCACCCAGAAAACGTGCAAGCATAGCTTTATTCTCCTCAACAATACCACATCTAATCATGTCAGTTTGTAATTCCTGATAATATTCTTCTATAGAATTTTTTACTTGTCTTAAACGCTGCAATTTTTTAAGCAATTCACGTTGATAATATGGTGGAACCCAACGAGTGCGCATAGCAGTTTTCAAAGCAGCCCAAGTAGCGGGAATAGGATATAATCTACAATGTTCAGACCACCATACACATGCAAAACTAGTGAAAGCACAAACAGCAGCAGCAACCCGTCTCTCCTCGGGATATTGTAAACATGTAAAACGTTGTTCAGTTTCTAACTCCCAAGTAAGATATATATCAGGAACATATCTACCCTCAAATGGTGGAATATTCAATTTCAGTTTAGGAATATGGACATCATCTCGTACCTGAGGTGGTGGTGCAGGCCTACCATTACAAATATATACCTGAGGTCGACCTGGTGGTGGTGGTGGTGGTGGCTGCACGTAGTGCTGATTTTGATCAACCTCATCCTCATAATCGCCCGCATACTCATCATCCTCCTGGGTACCAGCAGCAGCAGTAGCAGGGGCCAAAGAAGCATCAACAAAATGAACAGTAGCACCAGAAGTTTGGCCATCCTCAATAGGAACACGTTTCGCTCGTCCATACTGATTCGAAAGGATGCGTTGTTGTTGTTGTTGTTGTTGGAGAGGTGCGTTAGGTGCAGCGGGTGGTGGTGGTGGAAGACGCGCGAGCAATTCATTAAACTTGTTATCGAGCTTTGTTTCGAACGTGTTCTCCATGCCATCTATCTTCTCCATGGCCTCTTCAAATCTGTTTAGCACATCTTGCACCTGTCCACTCATCATTTGCTGAAATTTATCATGCAATTCCTTATTCGTCATGTTCTCCCAGTCAGTCTCGTCGGCTTGTGATCCTGGCATGGTTAGCAGCAATAGAAACACACAAGAATATGATCCTACAGACTACTAACAAGAGGTGGTGGTGGGTGTCACAAATCCATCAAGCAAATCGCAAATTCTTACCAGTTCTTACCCAGCAGCAGGCGGTGATCGGCAACCGTTGTAGTCAAAAACTCTCAAAGCTTGGATAGAGTGATTACCAGGGAGAGTCAAACGCACGACGTAGATGTATGTGGAGCTGGGAAGGCTTATAATATGGTAGCAAAAAGGGTCAGCAATAATCAATTCAGAGATGCAAAGTTGAATAAACGCTCAACGACGGTATTGTGCTGGTCCTAGGCTAGACTGTGCTAGAGACGCGAGCCTAGAACACCAACAAAATCACGGCGCGGCACGTAAACAAGGGAGGAGCACACTCTGAATTTTTTTTCTCTTTTTTTTGCACTTTTTTTCCTCTTTTTTTTTGCTCCGCAACAAATTTTTTTCGAAGAAGTCTACAAATGGTCTAAAAACTGCCTAGCCAGAATTTTCCAGACTTAGTTTTTTTTTTGAAACTGGAACTATTTTTCTTCTACGGATGGCTCGGAAGTTGGGGAGTCCTTCTCTGTCACGACTCGGAGTATCGCGTGATCTGGAAATCGAGAACAATGCAACAATTACTGGACTCGGACTAGGACTGGTGGTGGATATGAATCTGGTGGAACTCGGACTGGTGGCGGAGATGAATCTGGTGGAACACGGACAGGTGGCGGATATATGTTGCAGGTGAACTCGGATTGGCATGATGGCGGCGGATATGTGGTGGCGTATATGGATTCGGATTGGCGGTGAATATGTGGTGGTGGTATATGGCAACAGCGACGATGACAACCTGTGAACAGAACTCGAAACTCTAAAAGACTAGACGCTAAGACCAGCAACTTGACACGACGATGCAACCGCAAATTCAACAAAGCAAATACAGAAAAGATTATGCAAAGGCTCAGATTGGTTCGGATATGATGAACTAACCCTAATTTTTTTTGTGGCTTTTTCGTGGACTGTAGGTGTGAAGAACAGACTCGATCTAAACTACGAAAAACTGTAAAATCTCACCGAGCAACCTGGAAATCTGATACCACTTGATAGAGGCGGAGGTGTCCCGTCTTTCGATGAGATGGTGGATTTCGCTTTGGTGGAAGTCGACTTTGACGATCCGACTACGAGCGTGCGAGGACGTCGCGCCTTAGCAATCGCTAAACCAACTCCGAGAGGTTATTGACCACGCCGGAGCACGATCAACCTGACCACGAGGGTCTGTTTCCTGCGAGCAAACGAAGAACAAGCAAGAAACTGAGATTGCAATCTGGATATTGCGAATATAAGATGAAAGCTTTATTGATCAAGGTGGGGTTCTGTGACGCCTTTGTCTGGTCGTTGAACACAAACGAAGTACGCGAAGTTGCAGCTATGGCGAACTTTTAATCTAAACAAAACCCAAAGTCTAAACGGTGCCCTAAGGGCTGTATATATGGAGGAAGAGGAGGGAATTTCGTGGCCCTTGAGGGTGGGGTCCGAAACCATCCCTAACTCTTGTTTCCCCACACATACGGACTCTAAAAATAGCCTACACTTAAGTATTTCAAAATTACACGGGCCTGGCCCAATAATAAGGTGACGCAGCACCTAAAATAGCCTATGGACGAATATTATGAAGTGGTATCTTGTATATTTCGTCCAAGGCTTCATGCACTCCTTATGGTGGCTTCAAAGTCCTGAAATCATCACTTGTAACTCCGTTCTTGATCCCCTTGCGCATGCCATCAACTCCATGCGTGTTCTTGCTCCAATGTTCATCCTTCTCCAAGCTAGTACCTTCATTTGTAAGCAAAACAAATGTATCCAATTTAGGCAGCATCATATTCTCATGAACATTAGAATCATTACCAAGAAACAAAAGTACCTGGTAATTTAATTGGCGTGCGCGAGCTCTAGTAATTGGTCATGTATATGTAACAGTAGGGGCTGTGGGTGTAACAATGGTATTGATGTCCTCATCACTATGCAAGTAGTCCAAGTTTCCATATCCGAGGAATCCGGCTATTCGAATAGATAATGATAACCCTACAGGGGTGTACTTCTTCACACACGCTCTCGCCACTTATCGCCCTGTACACGTCATGTACCTCGGCAACCTTCAAGCGGAAGCCGGGCGAGGGAGTCGGCCACGACCTGACTAACCACACAAGTCTCTCATCCAGGTTTATCGCCTATTCGGGTTCCATCCGCAAGGAGATCCGGCCGGGGTGTCGCTCACGGCCACAAACGATGTGTGCAGGGTTCCCAAGTCCACCATCCGGGTGCCACTTGGTACACCGGGCCACTGTGCCTAGTCTGTCCCAAGCCCACCTGTACCGGGTGCCACTTGGTAGACTACTAACACTACCTACAAACACCAGAAACTAGTTGCAACTCCTGGACAGAGATCAGGTTGGTTAATAAGTCGAGAGGGGCCGAGTTATCGGAACCCAATGTGTGGTAGTAGCTGTTCATGGATCACAAACACAGAACTCAGTTCCTGAGGACGGCTGCAATGAGACAACCCACCATGTACTCCTACATGGCCTCTCACCGCTACCTTTACCAAATCGTGTTCACACACTTAGCTCTCAACAATAGGACATGTTCACACACCTCCGATTCATCTCCGATGAATCAGACCTGACTCAACTCTAAGCAGTAGCAGGCATGACAAACAAGCATGAATGAGTAGGCACATCAGGGCTCAAACAACTCCTACTCATGCTAGTGGGTTTCATCTATTTACTGTGGCAATGACAGGTCATGCAAAGGATAAAGGGGTTCAACTACCGCAGCAAGTAGCAGATGTATCGTTGTTGTCCTAATGCAGTAAAAGAGAGCAGGAGCGAGAGAGTGGGATTGTATCGGAATGAACAAGGGGGTTTTGCTTGCCTGGCACTTCTGAAGATAATATAATTCTTCATCGGTGTCATCGATCACATCGTCGGAACACGTCTACTGAGAGGGGACAAACACCGGCAACAGAGAGGAAACACAATCAATGCAATGCAACATTATGATGCATGATCATGACATGGCAACATGCTTGTGTTTTGAGCTAATGCAACTAGCAACAAAGTTAAATGAAGTTGGTTTGAACCCTAAGTTCAAATCCAAACTCCATATGTGAAATTCAAATGCCATTATTTGATTTGCCCTAAACAGTAGCCATAAGTTGTTCTAACATGCATGAAAATGGTACAGATGGATAGATTGGATTTTTCTGATCATTTTTCATATATAATTTGTTTCATTTGGAGTTACGGTTAAATTACTATGAATTTTTGAAGTTAGCACTATTTTCTGGATTTTCCTGAATAAGAATAAATACAGAAAAAGATTAACTGCGTCAGCATGACGTCGGGGTGACGTCATCAGGTCAAAGGCGCCAGCCCAGGTCAAACCTGACGGCTGGGACCCACGGGTCAGTGTAACAGGGCAAGAACAGAGGCTGACCAGTGGGGCCAGGTCAATGTTGACATGGCAGGGTCAACTTACAGGCGAGGCCGACAGGTTTAATTTAAGCTAAACAGGGAATAAATCCCAGGGTTAATTAGGGCATTGGGCCCACTGTTAGTTGCACATGGTTTAGTTAGCGGGGTGATTAGCCCCTAATCTCGCGGCCACGTCGGCACGCCGGAGTTAGGCCGCCGGCGAGGTGCCGCGGTGGCAGGCGCTTCGGAAAACCGCCGTGCTGCACCGTTTGAGTCGGGGTTTGCTCCTACGTGTTCCTGGGAGCGAGCTGCGTCGAGCAGTGGTGGTGGCCGGAGCTGCGGTGGCTAGGATCAACGGCGGCGACCAAAACGGCGGCGGCCGGAGTTTCGGCGTCCGTGCAACTACAGCCTAAAGGACGCGGGAAAGCCGGGGAAGAGGGGGAGTCGAAGCGGGTGCTCACAGGGAGGCGGCAGGGTAGCTCAGGGGCTCGGGGACGCTCCAGTTGTTGTGGATCGACGGCGATGGTCGGCGTTGCCGCTTGAAGACGAGGAAGATGCCGGTGATGCAGGGCGTCCGGCGATGCTTGGCTTGGTGAGGAGCTCGAGGACGGAGTGACGGAGCTCGTGGTCAGCTCAGAAGCTCGAGGGGGAGGCAGTGGCTGTGGTGGTGGCGAGCGGCGGCCCGGCCATGGCGGGGAGCGAGGGAGAGAGGGGAAAAGGTGAGCAGAGGAAGAGGGAGAAAGTCCAGGGCGTATAGGCATTTCCACGAGCAAGACGAGGACGCAGGAAGCATCGACAGCGCGAAGCAGGAGGTGGCCAGGGGCTCTCGGGCGCGCGCCACGCCTCGCCTCTGCCTTCTGGCAGAGGTGGAAGATGGCTGGCAATGGGGCCAGTGGGCTGGGCCGGCAGCTGGGCTGCACAGAACCTGGGCCAGTCAGGTAAGCTACACGTAAGCTCTCTTTTCCTTTTGTTCCAGTTTTTCTATTTCTTTTATTCTGTTTTGAATTAGTAAAAATACTAATCCATTTTGTAAAATCCTGAAAATAATTTTGGGCACTATTTGAAATATATGCAACAACCCTCATTTAGTTTCAGAATTATTTGAGCATTTAAATTATTTATAGCATTTAAATGCCCAAATTCAAATACTTTATGAATTAATTCAAAAATCCAAAATGGACCTAGAAATATGTGCATCATTTTTGGCAGAGGTTTTAAACCAATCCAAAAATGATGAACTTTTCTGAAGGGCATTTTGGGTTCATTGAGAATAGTTTTATTTGAACCTAGTTAATTTGATCTGGTGCTAGGGTTTGAGCAATCCCCATTTCAAATTTCAAATAAATTTAGACATGATGCAGCAACCAAGCTAGTCCAAGTGCATAGCAAGGCTAGGGACGTGACACTCTCGCCCCTCCCAAGCCATGGGAGCCAAGGACCAGAGGGGAAAACCTTCTCCCATCTAGGGAGAAGGTCAAGGAAGAAGAAGAAGAAGGGGGGCTCTCTCTCCCTTGCTTCCGGTGGCGCCGGAGCGCTGCCGGGGCCATCATCATCACCGCGATCTTCACCAACACCTCCGCCATCTTCACCAACATCTCCATCACCTTCCCCCATCTATATCCAGCGGTCCACTCTCCCGCAACCCGTTGTACCCTCTACTTGAACATGGTGCTTTATGCTTCATATTATTATCCAATGATGTGTTGCCATCCTATGATGTCTGAGTAGATTTTCATTGTCCTATTGGTGGTTGATGAATTGCTATGATTGGTTTAATTTGCTTGTGGTTATGTTGCTGTCCTATTGTGTCCTCTGTAATGCGCAAGTGTGAGGGATTCCCGCTGTAGGGTGTTGCAATACGTTCATGATTCTTTTATGGTGGGTTGCTTGAGTGACAGAAGCATAAACCCGAGTAAGGAGATTGTAGCGTATGGGATAAAGGGGACTTGATGCTTTAATGCTATGGTTGAGTTTTACCTTAATGAATCTTTAATAGTTGCGGACGCTTGCTAGAGTTCCAATCATAAGTGCATATGATCTAAGAAGAGAAAGTATGTTAGCTTATGCCTCTCCCACATAAAACTTGCTATTGGTCTAGTATCATAGTCAATTGCTTAGGGACACTTTCACAACTCCTACCACCACTTTCCCACACTCGCTTTATTTACTTTATTGCATCTTTATCTAAACAGCCCCTACTTTTTATTTACACATTCGTTATTATCTTGCAAACCTATCCAACAACACCTACAAAGTACTTCTAGTTTCATACTTGTTCTAGGTAAAGCGAACGTCAAGCATGCGTAGAGTCGTATCAGTGGCCAATAGGAATTGAGAGAGTATTTGTTCTACCTTTAGCTCCTCATTGGGTTCAACACTCTTACTTATCGAAAGAGGCTACAACTATCCCGTATACTTGCGGGTTATCAAGACCTTTTTCTGGCGCCGTTGCCAGGGAGCCATAGCGTGGGGTGAATATTCTTGTGTGTGCTTGTTTGCTTTATCACTAAGTAATTTTTAGTTGTTGTTCTAAGTTGTTCTCTATCTTTAGTTATGGATATAGAACGCAAAATATCAAAAAATTAGGTGTACTTGCTACTCATGGAGATGGGGTAACTCCTAAAACCCTCGATTCTCATTATGTGAAAGATATTATGTACTACTTTGATAATCATGAGAAAACCCCATTCAACTTTATAATGGGAGACACGTTGGATCAACGTGAATACTTTAGGGATTATCGCTCGACACAAAAAGGGAAACTATTATGGGACCAATTTATTATGTTGCTTTGGTATGCCCAGGATCTATGCTTGAGATATGATATTACTTGTTGCTCTAGGATGAAGGCTCCACACCTTCCCTTTTCATGCAAATTTAATGATAATGAAACCTTAGCCTCTTATGCTAATGGTATATATGACTACTATGATGTGGAACAAATAGAAGAATTTGTTGCTTTTAAGGCTGCTTATGAAATTGAATCTTTGTTTGAAAAGTATGAAGCTTTAGATGATGATGTTTATAGGCCTGAAAATCTTGCTATACTTAGATATTGCTATGAAAATTATGAATACAATTACTATATTAATGCATTTATTGAGAAAGTCTCCGCTGTCCAAGAAAAGACTAATATTTTGCAGGAAGCTATGGAAGAAGAAATTGATGAAACTGTGAGCTCATTGGATGAAAAAGATGATGAGGAGAGCGAAGAACAAAAGGAGGAAGAGCGGATTGATCACCCGTGCCCACCTTCTAATGAGAGTAACTCTTTAACTCATACATTGTTTAATTCCCCTTCGTGCTTACCGAAGGATGATTGCTATGATGATTGTTATGATCCCGTTGATTCTCTTGAAATATCCCTTTTTCATGATGCTTGCTATGTTTGTGGCCAAGATGCCAATATGAATTACGCTTATGGAGATGAACTTGCTATAGTTCCTTATGTTAAACATGAAATTGTTGCTATTGCACCCACGCATGATAGTCCTATTATCTTTTTGAATTCTCCCGACTACACTATATCGGAGAAGTTTGCGCTTAGTAAGGATTATATTGATGGGTTGCCTTTTACCATTGCACATGATGATTTTGATGAATGTAATATGCATGTGCTTGCTGCTCCTACTTGCAATTATTATGAGAGAGGAACTATATCTCCGCCTCTTTATGTTTCCAATATGATAAAATTGCAAGAAACTGCTTATACTATGCATTGGCCTTTACTATGTGTGCATGAATTATTCTTTTATGACATGACGATGCATAGGAAGAGAGTTAGACTTCGTTGTTGCTTGATATATGTTACTTTGTGCTCACTACTAAATTACAAATCATTGTTAATTAAAATTGGCTTTGATATACCTTGGGATCCGGGTGGATTCATTACTTGAGCACGAAATGCCTAGCTTAATGGCTTTAAAGAAAGCGCTGCTAGGGAGACAACCCGGAAGATTTAGAGAGTCATTTATTTCTGTTGAGTGCTTTCATATAGTTTAAAAACAAAAAAAAAATAAAGAGGGGAACCTAAAAACTTTTCAAAAAGGAAAGTGAAAGTGAGAAAGACAAGCATTGTTGAAGTGGGAGCTAGCCTTGAACTTTGTTCATGCTCACGGAAATTTTGTGAATCTTGATTACAGAAACTTTTCAACAAAAGTAATTATCCCCTTGTACAATTCCATTGTATTATAAAAATAATGTGCCAAGGTTTGCCTTTAGGATGTTTACAATGCTTGTTGGTTTGTACAGTGCAGGACAGAAACTTTGGCTATAGTGCGCCATTTTATATTTTTAACTGGAACGTCAATTGGTTATGATTCCTTTTTCACTGTCTTTCTATGCAAATTTTTTATTTTTTCTAATTTTGGTAGAAGTTTTGGGGTACCATAAGTATGGTGGATGTTCAGATTGCTACAGACTGTTCTGTTTTTGACAGATTCTGTTTTTGATGCATAGTTTGCTTGTTTTGATGAATCTATCAATTTGTATCAGTGGATTAAGCCATTGAAAAGCTATATTACAGTAGACACAATTCAAAAACAAAATATGAATTTGTTTGCAATAGTACTTAGAGTGGTGATTTGCTTTATTATACTAACGGATCTTACCGAGTTTTCTGTTGAAGTTTTGTGTGGATGTAGTGTCTAATCGAGGATGTCTCAATATGAGGAAAAGGAAGAGAGGCAAGAGCTCAAGCTTAGGGATGCCCGAGGCACCCCAAGTAAATATTCAAGGAGACTCAAGTGTCTAAGCTTGGGGATTCCCCGGAATGCATCCCCTCTTTCTTCAACAAGTATCGGTATGTTTTCGAATTCGTTTCGTTCATGCATTATGTGCAAGTCTTGGAGCGTCTTTTGCATTTAGTTTTCACTTTTCTTTTATGCACCATGCTGGTATGAGATAGTCCTTGGTTGATTTATATAATGCTCATTGCACTTCACTTAAATCTTTTGAGTATGGCTTTATAAAATGCTTCACGTGCTTCACTTATATCATTTGAAGTTTGGATTGGCTGTTTCCCTTTACATAGAAAACCACCATTTGTAGAATGCTCTTTTGCTTCACTTATATTTGTTAGAGCGTGGGCATATCTTTTGTAGAAAGAATTAAACTCTCTTGCTTCACTTATATCAATTTAGAGAGATGACAGGAATTGGTCATTCACATGGTTAGTCATAAAATCCTAAATAAACTTGTAGATCGCTGAATATGATATGTTTGATTCCTTGCAATAGTTTTGCGATATAAAGGTGGTGATATTAGAGTCATGCTAGTGGGTGATTTTGGATTAGTAGAAATACTTGTGTTGAGGTTTGTGATTCCCGTAGCATGCACGTATGGTGAACCGCTTTGTGATGAAGTTGGAGCACAATTTTATTTATTGATTGTCTTCCTTATGAGTGGTGGTCGGGGACGAGCGATGGTCTTTTCCTACCAATCTATCCCCCTAGGAGAATGCGCATAGTACTTTGTTTTCAACGACTTGTAGATTTTTGCAATAAGTATATGAGTTCTTTATGACTAATGTTGAGTCCATGGATTATACGCACTCTCACCCTTCCATCATTGCTAGCCTCTTCGGTACCGTGCATTGCCCTTTCTCACATCAAGAGTTGGTGCAAACTTCGCTGGTGCATCCAAATCCCGTGATACGATACGCTCTATCACACATAAACCTCCTTATATCTTCCTCAAAACAGCCACCATACCTACCTATCATGGCATTTCCATAGCCATTCTGAGGTATATTACCATGCAACTTCCATCATCATCATATACATGACTTGAGCATTTATTGTCATATTGCTTTGCATGATCGTAAGATAGCTAGCATGATGTTTTCATGGCTTGTCCGTTTTTTGATGTCATTGATATGCTAGATCATTGCACATCCCGGTAGACCGCCGGAGGCATTCATATAGAGTCATATCTTTGTTCTAGATATCGAGTTGTAATATTGAGTTGTAAGTAAATAAAAGTGTGATGATCATCATTATTAGAGCATTGCCCCAGTGAGGAAAGGATGAAGGAGACTATGATTCGCCCACAAGTCAGGATGAGACTCCGGACTTTATGAAAAATAAAAGAGGCCAAAGAAGCCCAAATAAAAAAAGAGGCCAAAGAAGCCCAGCAAAAAGAAAGAAAAAAATAATAAAAAAAAGAAAAAATAAAAGAAAAAATGAGAGAAAAAGAGAGAAGGGGCAATGTTACTATCCTTTTACCACACTTGTGCTTTAAAGTAGCACCATGTTCTTCATAGAGAGAGCCTCCTATGCTTTCACTTTCATATACTAGTGGGAATTTTCATTATAGAACTTGGCTTGTATATTCCGATGATGGGCTTCCTCAAATGCCCGAGGTCTTCATGAGCAAGCAAGTTGGATGCACACCCACTTAGTTTCAATTTGAGCTTTCATACACTTATAGCTCTAGTGCACCCGTTGCATGGCAATCCCTACTCACTCACATTGATATCTATTGATGGGCATCTCCATAGCCCGTTGATACGCCTAGTTGATGTGAGACTTTCTCCCTTTTTGTCTTCTCCACATTACCTCCACCATCATATTCTATTCCACCTATAGTGTTATATCCATGGCTCACACTCATGTATTGCGTGAAAGTTGAAAATGTTTGAGATTATTAAAGCATGAAACAATTGCTTGGCTTGTCATCGAGGTTGTGCATGATTAAATACTTTGTGTGATGAAGATAGAGCAACATCCAGACTATATGATTTTGTAGGGATAAGTTTCTTTGGCCATGTTGTTTTGAAAAGACATGATTGCTTATTGGTACGCTCGAAGTATTATTATTTTTATGTCAAATGATAGACTATTGCTTTGAATCACTCGTGTCTTAATATTCATGCCATGATTAGACTTATGATCAAGATTATGCTAGGTAGCATTCCAAATCAAAAATTATCTTTTTTATCATTTACCTACTCGAGGACGATCAGGAATTAAGCTTGGGGATGCTGATATGTCTCCGTCGCATCTATAATTTTTGATTGTTTCATGCCAATATTCTACAACTTTCATATACTTTTGGTAACTTTTTATACTATTTTTTGGGACTAACATATTGATCCAGTGCCCAGTGCTAGTTCCTGTCTGTTGCATGTTTTATGTTTCGCAGAAACCCCATATCAAACGGAGTCCAAACAGGATAAAAATGGACGGAGAGTTATTTTGGAATATTTGTGATTTTTGGGAGGAATAATCAACGCGAGACGATGCCTGAGGTGGCCACGAGATAGGGGGCCACACCCACTTAAAGTGGGTGCCCCCCCACTCTCGTGGGCCACCCGTAGGGCGGTTGATGCCCTTCTTTGGCTGCAAGAAAGCAAATTTTTTAAAACGATCTGGGCGAAGGTTTCAATCCAATCGGAGTTACGGATCTCCAGATATAAAGGAAACGGTGCCAGGGCAGAATTCCAGAACGCGGAAACAGAGAGATAGATCCAATCTCGGAGGGGCTCTCGCCCCTCCCAAGCCATGGGAGCCAAGGACCAGAGGGGAAAACCTTCTCCCATCTAGGGAGAAGGTCAAGGAAGAAGAAGAAGAAGGGGGCTTTCTCTCCCTTGCTTCCGGTGGCGCCGGAGCGCTGCAGGGGCCATAATCATCACCGCGATCTTCACCAACACCTCCGCCATCTTCACCAACATCTCCATCACCTTCCCCCATCTATATCCAGCGGTCCACTCTCCCGCAACCCGCTGTACCCTCTACTTGAACATGGTGATTTATGCTTCATATTATTATCCAATGATGTGTTGCCATCCTATGATGTCTGAGTAGATTTTCATTATCCTATTGGTGGTTGATGAATTGCTATGATTGGTTTAATTTGCTTGTGGTTATGTTGCTGTCCTATTGTGCCCTCCATAACGCGCAAGCGTGAGGGATTCCCGCTGTAGGGTGTTGCAATACGTTCATGATTCTTTTATGGTGGGTTGCTTGAGTGACAGAAGCATAAACCCGAGTAAGGAGATTGTAGCGTATGGGATAAAGGGGACTTGATGCTTTAATGCTATGGTTGAGTTTTACCTTAATGAATCTTTAATAGTTGCGAACGCTTGCTAGAGTTCCAATCATAAGTGCATATGATCCAAGAAGAGAAAGTATGTTAGCTTATGCCTCTCCCACATAAAACTTGCTATTGGTCTAGTAACATAGTCAATTGCTTAGGGACACTTTCACAACTCCTACCACCACTTTTCCACACTCGATTTATTTACTTTATTGCATCGTTATCTAAACAGCCCCTACTTTTAATTTTCGCGTTCTTTATTATCTTGCAAACCTATCCAACAACACCTACAAAGTACTTCTAGTTTCATACTTGTTCTAGGTAAAGTGAACGTCAAGCGTGCGTAGAGTCGTATCAGTGGCTGATAGGACTTGAGAGAGTATTTGTTCTACCTTTAGCTCCTCGTTGGGTTCGACACTCTTACTTATCGAAAGAGGCTACAACTATCCCGTATACTTGCAGGTTATCAGGAGGCCGTGCCAACGCGTTGGTTTGCTGAGCAGGAAGTGCTGACACATTGGTATGCTGATCACGCGACTGCGGACCGACAGACTGATGAGCAGTTGGTTCTGGACCTACAGACTGCTTAGCAGTCGGTTCCGAAGCATCAGACTGCTTAGCAGTCCGTTCTATCATGTTGGTGTGCTGAGCATGTGCTGCAGCTGGGTCTCCCCCGCTGCTTCAGCGGCCGACATCTGAACTGGTGGTGCGTCTTCAACAGTTGTAGGCCTTGCCACTGGATGCTTTGGGACAGAGGATGACATGTCTTGTACGCCACAAAGTCGGGCCAGCTGATCACAGGTTGATGCATCAGCCATCGAATTACGAGTATTATGTTCTTTGGGGGAAGCACGCGAGAGCTACTGTGGCAAGGAGAGCATCACCGGTTGAGGGGGGCATTGGTTGCTCTTGGTGGGGCTTCATGGATCTCATCGATGAACTCTATTTCCTTTCGTGGCCACTGGATGTGATGTAACAGTGTTTCTCCCAAGGTCCTTTGCTCATCAAAGTTTCCTCGGATATTCTTCAGGGAAAACTCGTTGAATCCTGGCTTTACTTCAGTCACGTAGCACTTCACACAGCCCGGCTTCAATGGCACATTGTCCAACAAGAGGCCATCTTCCAAGAAGGGTGGGCAAACCCAAGCTATTGCACATTTTAATGTACCTTCATAATGTGTAAGCACGCCTTTCAGTCTGTCTTTCTTTCCAGATAGATCAGATATAGCATCATCACGAGCAGCTGTAGTCTCAGTATCGCTGGAGCTTCCTTGGAGCATTCCTCCGTGTCCTGACTGGAAGGGTAATTGCTGCAGCTTTATCCCGTTCAAGATTACTTGATCCCTCACCATCTACTCAAGACCTAGGGTTGTCGGAATCAGATGAAGATACATCGCCTAATGCATGAGTGCTGTCGCTGCTATTCAACATCTACATAGAACACATGCGAAACTCAGGAAAGGAGGATAAGCATAAAACTAACAACTTGGTATCAAGCTTTCTAAACATGTCATGCAATAATTTAGAAAATGTACGCCTAATTTGTTAAGTTTGTGTGACTCGGGCACCCGCGATCTGTAAATCGACAGTAACTTATTGGAACAAATAGAGCTTATATGTACTAGTTAGGAAGGTAGATAATGAACATATATATGCTCTCCATTATTTTATAGCCAATTTGGGAACATACATAACGAAATAGGAAGAAGGATTGCGAGGAAATATGCCTCACCGTGATAGAGAGCAGTAACTAACAGGCTTCTTAATGCAAACCCGGCCGAACCACAGGAGAGGCGAGGGTTACAACATTGATATGCTCGAGGTTGGCTGGCGAGAAAACAAAGACGGCGAGGCGCGGACAGCCGCGTGTTGGGAATGGCAGTGGAGGTAGGCTTAATGCCGAAGAGCGGGCACATGGCCGGGGTGAGCACGTCGGCTTCGGAGAGGGTTCTGCTGTGGATCTGGGGGACGGGAGCTGGCAATGGAGATTAGTTGGACTGGTTGAGTGAAACGCGGGCGGGCCAGGGGGGTGTTGGTGTTGGCGGCCTAGGTGAAAAGGGTGGAAAATATCCCCAGTCGCCGCGCGGAAAGGCCTATGCAAACTGTTGCCTCTAAGCGCTCGTGTGCACAAAGAGAATAATTTTGTTTGAAATACAGACGTACTAATTTTGAAATTAAGACGTGAGTTCATCGTTTCGCCTCTAAATTTTTCCCACGTTAAGCAATCACCATTATACCACGGGTTTGATTTGCTTGCGCATTTCAGGTCTAGTGTGCTATATGTAAGACATTTTTTGGCATTTACCATGCATTTTGGCATATAAATCAATTCCTAGCTGGACTGCATTTCCCGTTGAAAGGGATGAGGATTGTAGTTCGATCTGGGAGCATCCAACAATGCAGACGTACGATCCGTGGGGTTTGGGTTCTGGCCAATCAGAACACATGACTCAGATCGCGTGCGCAGCAAGGGGGGGCATCGGCCATGGTTTGGTAGGCACACGGCTTTTGTGAGTGAACCGTGTGCTATTTGAAAACATTTACATGAACTAACAACATATTTTTGTTTGAATGAAAACAAGAGTTCATCGTTTCACCTCGAAATTGTTTTCCACGGTAAGAAATCACCATTGTACCCTATAGTTCGATTTTCTCGTGCATTTGAGGTATCGTTTTCTATATTTGAGTCATTTTCTATATAGTCGCAACTACACGTGGGTGCTAGCTAGCTAGCAAGATCATTTGTGTGTCGCTTTGGGAGTTTTCATTCATTGTTCGAGAAACGGGAAAAAATTCAAACAGTTCAGCCGTAGGGTGCGGCCAGAGCCGTAGGGTTTGTCACTGTGCCGTGTTCTTAGGATCACATGGAAATTTTTTGGTAAAGATGGACGAGTTTTGATGCTCACAAGAAGGATCATAGTTTCCAAAAGGAGATGCGGCACTTCGGACTCCAATCGTCACTGACTACATCGTTCTGCTTTGAATTATTTTCACGGTAAACAATCACGTATATACCCTAGGTTTGATTTTTCTGGCCCATTTCAGGTCTCGTTCCTATATTCAAGTCATTTTTTGCACTTACCTTCCATTTTGTGCATATAATTAAATTCAAAACCGTTCTACAACTACACATCTGAGTGTTAGTTAGCAAAGAAGGTGTACAAATCATTTGTGTGTTGCTTTGCGAGTTTTCGTCCATTGTCTGAGAAACGGGGAGAAGTTTCAAACATTTCGGCCACGACGTGCGGCCACTGGCGTAGGCCTAGTTGGTATTTTAATTACTGGGAATTCAGATGGAGTCCGGACTACATCAAAATCGTTGTGTGCCCGTGTCGTGCTCTCACGACCCTGGGGAATTTTTTGGTAAAGTTTGGCACATGTTTTGATGATACCTCCTTCCAGACCGGAGCATATGACATGAAGGACCATGGTTTCCAAAAGGAGACGTGTCAATTCAAACTTCAATGGTCGGTGACTTCATCGTTTGGCCTCATAAAAATTTCCATGGTACATATTCACCATTATACGACGGGTTTGATTTTCTAACGCATTTCAGGTATCATTTGCTATATTGAAGACAGTTTTGGAATTTAACGTGCAATTTATGGATATAAATAAAATCACAACCAGAACTGCATGTGCTGTCGAAAGGGATGAGGAGCGCCGTTCGATCAAGGAGAATCCAACGGTGCAGACGTATGATCCGTGGGGTTTGGTTCTGGCCAATCAGAATGCACGACTCAGATCGCGCGCTTGGCAAGGGGGGACATCGGCCATGGTCTAGTTGACACACGGCTTTCGTGAGTGAACCGTGTGCTATTTGAAAACATTTACATTAACTAACAACATATTTTTGTTTGAATGAAAACATGAGTTCATCGTTTCACCTCCAGATTTTTTTTCACGATAAGAAATCACGATTGTACCCTAGGATTCGATTTTCTGGTACATTTTACCAGGCGGCAGGCCTCGCTAGCAATCTCAAATTTTGAATATGCAAAAAGAAAAGAGATCTCGTTTAATATATATATATATATATATATATATATATATATATATATATATATATATAATCTCAACTACACACGCGTGTTAGCAAGATCATTTGTGTGTCGCTTTGCGAGTTTTCATTCATTGTGCGAGAAACAGGAAAATAACTTCAAACAGTTCGGCCGCAGGGTGCGACCAGAGGCGTAGGCCTTGTTGGTATTTTAATTTTAGGAAATGCATATAGAGTCCGGAAAATAACGAAAATCATTGTGCCATTGTGGCGTGCTCTCACAATCGCTTGTTAAAAAATTGGTAATGTTTGGCACAAGTTTTGCTGCTCGCACCTTCCGCTCCTGAGCATCTCACAAGAAGGATCATAGTTTCCAAAAGGAGACGCGGCACTTCGGACTATAAATCGTCAGTTACTAGCTACATCGTTCTGCCTCGAAAAAAATCATGGTAAACAATCGCGGATATACCCTTGGCTTGATTTTCCGGCCCATTTCAGGTCGTCTGCTATGTTTAAGTCATTCTTTGCACTTACCTTGCATTTTAGTGCATATAAAGTCAAAAACCCTACTACAACTACATGTGGGTGTTTTAGTTAGGCTATACTTAGGATACTCATAGTGGAGAGTGTCATATACTAGCTAGTATCATGCATATATATATATATATAGGGTGGGTCTATTATATAACACCCTTAAGACCTTATTCTAATAACACCTAAATCTTATTCTGCTAACACCCCACCCCGCCGAACCACCTTCTTCTCGCCGCCGAACACCTCCTCCTCCACCCCAGTGAACCAGGCGCCTCCCCCACCACCGATCCCCCCAAAACCACCTTCTTCCTCTGCCCCCACCCCACCCTAGTGCTGCCGCACCCCCGCCCCTAGCGCCGCCGCACTCTATCCTAGCGACGCCTCCCTCCCCGTCCTACAACCACCGCCCCCTCCCCGTCTCGCCCAATCCACCAGTTACTTGTTGCGTCGTCGCCGCCGCCGGCCTTCGGCCATCAGCCCATCCCCCTTGATGGTGACCATGCCCGGTGCCCCCACCCCGTCGCCTCCCCTGCAACGGATATAGGCCGAGCTGGTCCTGCTGCGCTAGTAGGAGACGGGATCGAGCAAAATACCGCTGACCCGCGCGTTCCCCCTCGCTGCTAGCCTTGATGGATCGAGCAGGCTGCCCCGCATCGGAGCCCCTCCCCGCCTCTGATCGCCATTGTTCCCGGCGACCCTGCCTTCTTCGTGACTGGCCAGCACCGCGCCCGCTACTTTTCCCGGACTCGTCGATGCACGAGCCACCCGACCCCAACCCCGCTCCCACTCCTCCGATGGAAACCACCACCCTGGCCCTGCATCCTTCCTCCATCGTGCTCACCCGTCGAGAGCCACATCCTCCTGACCCCATTTTCTCTTCTCTGTGTAGCTCGGCAGCGCGTTAATGTGCAGTGCGGTAGTGCGTAAGCGTGAAGTGCGGCGGTGCTGGCACACCCCGCCCCCTCCCTCATCCTCCGGCCACATCCCCGGGGCCCTCCCACAGTCGAGCGACAACTCGTTCCTGTCCTCACAAGTTGCAGGTCCGCCACCCAAGTAAGTGCTTCTCTCCTCCACAAGATTTAATCGGGAAGCACAGAACAAAAATGGGAAAATTAACATAAGCCTCGTTCGTCCACTGCTGGTGCTCGGTTCAATCTTCTCAGAGAGGAAGGAGCGCGGGCGGCGGGAGAAGAGAGCAGCATGCTGCCTGGTTCTCTTCCTCTTCTTCCACCGCCGCCACCGGCAGAGGAGGTCGGGCGATGGCGCCAGATGGGGTGCAGTCCCCTGGGATCTCCAAGTGGTTCAATTGCCCCAGGGTTGAAGTGCGGTTCCTCGTGAGAGGCATGTGGCGTCCCGAGCCGTCCTGATGCACACGGGCTTGCAGTGGAGCACCTCCTGTTCTGTGATGCGTGGACCTAAGATCGAGAGTTCCATGCTCTGCGATGGGAGAGCACCTATCGGCAAGCCCAGCAAGCCATCGCTGTAGTCGATGAATGCGGCTCTGCGCACGGGCATGCAGTTCTGCCCATGGCGAAGTGCAGCTCGACCAACAGGGACCTGCAGTTCTGCCCATGCCGTCGAAGGTTTCTAACTCTACACATGGGTGTGTAGTACTGCCCATGGGGAAGTGCAGCTCGACCAACGGGGGCCTGCAGTTCTGCCCACGGTGTCGAAAGCTTCTACTCCCTCCGTTCCTAAATATTTGTCTTTTTAGAGATTTCAAATGGTTACCACATACAGATGTATATAGACATATTTTAGAGTGTAGATTCACTCATTTTGCTCCGTATGTAGTCACTTGTTGAAATCTCTAGAAAGACAAATATTTAGGAACGGAGGGAGTACTATATAAATGGGCGTATATTACTACTGGTGGGGGTGTAGCTCGAACAAAGATCAGGGTTGACGATGGAGTTCGATTCGGATGTTGGAGGTCGTGTAGCTCGATTGGTGCTCCCCCAGTGCAGCTCATAACAATTTCTCTGTTTAGATATGCAGTGTAGAGCATAGTTGACCGGGGATGCTCAAGTGTAGTTTGTCTCTTTTTTCATGAAGTATTGTGTAGTTTGTCACTTGTGCCGTGCAGGTTCCCTTTGTCTATGTGGATCACTTTGTGAAAAAAATTGTACCAAGGAGTTCACGTTTTATTGTTTTAGGAGGAGTTGTTGTTGCAATATTGTATGGACTAGTTCATAATCTGTTAAAAAAGATGCATCTCACTAAGAAAACCTAGTTCATAATCTATTAAAAAATGATGCAGCTCACTAAGAAAACCTTTGCGGTGCACTTTGCAAAACAAAGGAGTTCACTTTGTAAAAAAAATTATAGAGGAGTTCACTTTTTATTTATTTTGGAGGAATTGTTTTTTGCAAATTTGTAAGGACATGGTGTATAATTTGTTAAAAATCGATGCAGCCCACTAAGAAAACCTTTGCGGCGCACTTTGCAAAACAAAGGAGTTCACTTTGTAAAAAAAATGTATAGAGTATTTCACTTTTTATTATTTTTGGAGGAATTGTTTTTTGCAAATTTGTAAGGACATGGTGTATAATTTGTTAAAATCGATGCAGCTCGTTAAGAAAACCTTTGCGGTGCACTTTGCAAAACAAAGGAGTTCACTTTGTAAAAAAATGTATAGAGGAGTTCACCTTTTATTATTTTTGGAGGAATTGTACACCATTTAGAACAAAAATGCATTTAAGACATGCAAATGCAGTGTTCTTTGGTCTTGTAAAAAAGTCCACTACGAACAAAAAAGCATTTAAAACATGCAAATGCAGTGCCTTTGGTCTTGCAAAAAAGTCCACTACGAAGAACTTTTCGGTACAGTTCATCTAAAACAAAATTGAATTTACAAAAAAGTGCAAATGCGATGCACTTTGGTCTAAAAATGCATTTAAAAAAACATGCAAATGCAGTGCACTTTGATCTTGAAAGAAGTGCAATATGAAGGACTTTTTAGTACACTACATTTGAAACACAAATGCATTTAAAAATTGTAGTGCGCTTGATTGTCTGATGCAGTGCGGTTTTCTGTCCGAAGCAGTGCGGTTTTCTGTCTGATGCGGTCTACTCATCGATTTTAGTGTCGCGAAAAAACAGAGTACCGCATTTCGGTAGAATTAAAACTGCTCTTAAACTGTATGGAATTAGAGAGTGTGTTCTAAATGAAAAAGTTGCGTCTCTTCGATATCTTTCCAACAGCGTATCATTTGAATCATTCCGATCAGCGGATTGTAAAAAATCACGAAAAAACTACCGCAGTTACTCGTCGTCTGTCGCACGATTTTTAAAATTAACTTAAAACTATAAGGAATCTCAAAATAATTTATACATATGAAAGTTGCGCGTCGTCCATAGCTTTCCAAGGGCATATCACACTAACCGTTTCGACAAACAGTTAAAAAACTGAAACAATAGCAGTACAAAAAATTTACAAAATTTTGAAAAACAGAATTCCGCGATTAAGTAAATTTGAAAATGCTCTTAAACCGTTACGAATTTGAGAATGTAATACATACGAAAAAGTTGCGCCCCGTCGATATATTTCCAACGGCGTATCATTTGCTTCATTCCGATAAGCGGTTTGTGAATAAACGCGAAAATACGCTCGCTGCTACTCGTTGGGCGCCAACCGTTTCGAAACTGCTCTTAAACCGCGACGAATCTCGAAAAGTGTTCAACATGGTGAAGTTGCACCTAATCCATAGTTTTCCAATGCTATATTATACGCCTCATTCTGACAAATGGTTGAAAAACTAGAGCGAAAACGGTATCAAAAAAACTCCGCATGCAGTTTTTTCCGATGCGAAGGTCACTAGTGTATGCACTGCAGTGCTTTTGCTAGAGAAAGTGCAGTGCCCTCGTGTTGAACGTGCAGTGCGGAAGTGTTATCAGAATAGTTATTTTGTTAATATTAGCATAATAGAACGGCCGTATATATATATATATATATATATATATATATATATATATATATATATATATGTGTGTGTGTGTGTGTGTATGACAACACTATTCTAATCCTGGGATTAGAATAACTATTCTGATCACGTTCGGCTCTGTATAGGCGCGACGCCACGCTCCCTATATATATATATATATATATATATATATATATATATATATATATATATGTGTGTGTGTGTATGACAACACTATTCTAATACTGGGATTAGAATAACTATTCTGATCACGTTCGGCTCTGTATAGGCGCGACGCCACGCTCCCGAACTGGTGCGCCCCGATAAAAAAGATAGCCCACCCACCACCCGCAGCCCACGATCCTCTCCCGCATCCATCCACGCTCGATACCCACCTGCCGCCGTTGCCCTGATCCACATCCAGCGCCAGATCAAGATGCAGCTCTCCCTCCTCCCAGATTAGGCGTCAAACCCAACCCCTTGGGCCACCGGATCCTGGGGTCACCGGTCGACCACTACGCCGTCACTACCCATCCAAGCCTGTGTCGGGAGCCAAGATCATCCTCCCCTCAGCATCGGCACGGCTCACGGCTTGCATCCTCCACCGCCCTTGAACACGCCGCTCCAGCCTTCTTCCACAGAGCCGGTGGCAGCTCCGCCTTCCACCAGCTGCCCTGTGCTGCTTCAGTTTATCATGGTCATCCATTGCTCCGCCATCCTCCTCCATCGACGCCTACATCCTCACCAGTGGCGCATCCTTCCTCCCCGCAGCCTAAAGCAATTCACCGCCTCCCCATCCCTCCGTCCTCGACCTGCAGCTGCAGGATGTCTCGACCTACAGCTGGTCGCGTGCCCCACTGCGACCCACTGCACCAATTACAGCCAGCTCCCCCTGTCATTTCCCTCCTGACTTCCCTCTCCGTCTACAGCGATGAGCTCCTATGAGCAGTGAGCTTTTGTCCGTGTCATCCACAGCCACCCTCGAGCTTGCAAGATAGGTCACTGCCAACGCACGGGTCCGATGCATACATGCCAATGTGTAGCTGAAGAAGATCAAACAGGGTGCGCGCGAAACAGAGTGCGAGAAGTCTACCTCTCCTTGCTGTTCTTTTTTTAATCATGGTGCCATCAATCCATCTGCATCGAGGCCATCATGATGCAGCAGTTGCGTTCGAGACTGGCTACATCCTCAGCGTCGAGGTCTCCATAGTAGGTCGGACTATGAAGAAGTAGCAGGCCAGACTGAAGAAAAATAGCAGGTTGACAGATTCGCCCTCATCCAGAGGGGATGCAGGCCACCGCCTGTCTCCTCGGCCTGCACAACCATCTCCACGCTGCATCATCATTCCAGTCTACGCTCACCTCGCCTGCCAAGTGGAAGTTCAATTTCTCTTGCAAGGTCCGGTCACCTTCGTGTTCATGTCACTGCGAGATGCCGGGCCGCGGCGTCCAGTTGCACAACGGAGTACAGGGTGTACATGTCGAGAGGCCCATGCCGCTGGTGTCCAGCGTCACCAAGCTCCTCCCAAGTGCAGCCTCCCAGAGCTGGTCTGGCCATGGTCCGTCGGGCGCCTGAACTCGAAGAGAGCCTGAACTTTTGTAGCTCAGGTTGTTGCATCCAGTTTCTATCTTCCGTATGAATGAGTAGAGGAAAGTCATAGAGCGGAGAGAGAATGAGGAATAAAACGTGTGGTGCTGGTTACTTCTAGGAGATAAGTGGAGAGGTGACGACCAAAAGGCGTGGTGTAAAAACATGCAAGGCTTTGTGTATAAAAATGACTATTTGTATGCAAAAAAGCGTACTGCTGGTGCTACTTTCATTCCATGGACAGTGCACTATTTTCTTTCAATTGAAGGCTGTTGATCTTACGGGAGTTACTACCAAAACACAACTAGCCAAACAAAAAAGACATTTCAGAAAATAGAATCCCAAGTTCAAAGGATGTTGTCGAGCAAATTCATGCACTTAGGAAAAACATAGTTGGAAAGACGTTTAATAAAAAAAGATAGTTTGGAGACGTCAAATAGGGATGTTTGGAAAATCAAAACACTACAAAAAATAAATAAGTCGAAGTTCGTATCTAAAAATATGGGGAGGTCAAAAGCAGTACAAACATATAAAAAAAATCTTCGGCGGCAAGTAACATCGAAAGTGAATTTTTTTTACCAGTGAGGTTCGAATGACACACAAAAGCTTCGCCGGAAAGATAGAACTTAACCAAATGTTTAAAGAAATGATGTTCAAAAACAAGAAAACGTGAAGTTCAGACTATTCAACTTTTACGAAAAATAAGATATTTTCCGTTACTATAAGAATAATATGAAGAAGTTCAAATTAAAATAATGGATCGATTCGATGTTTATGTACCAGGAAGAAAACTTGCCTCACTGAGAAAAATGTTAACTTTGAGAATCAATAAATTGGAGAGTTCAGTAATACGAAAAATAAGATATTTTCCATTACTATAAGATTATTTAGTTTAAAAATGTGTTGTCTAGTTCTAGTTCTATACTATTTTTTCTGAAGTTAAATAATATCCGTGGGGGCAGAAAAATCAGGGTTTTGATATGTTGGTTTCAGTTTCTGAAATGCTCCAGAAAAAATGCAAAAGAAAAATGGAGCAGGGGTTGCACGAAGAATAAAAATGACAAAGTTCAAATTAAAATAGAGCAGCAATTCGATGTATACGAGAAACTCAAACAATTACCGTTTCTAAGAAAAATAAAACTATGAAGTTCAATTTACAAAAAAAAAATGTTTACTTCTTATTTTAAAACATATTTCCTTTCTAAGAATATGACTAAGAAGTTGAAGTTAAAATAACAGAGAAGTTTGAAGTATAGAAAAAAACTCAGATTTGTCGTGAGAAGTTCATGTGCACCTCCGTGCACGGTTCAAAATTTATATTGCGGGACGTCCGACTTCCAATTACATCTTTTACAATGGAAAAAATGACGTCTGACCTTCAATTGCATGTAATTCGATGTATACACAAAAATGCGATAGAAGTTTATAGTGAAAACAACGAGAAGTTCAAGTACCGCAAGGAATGCATTTCAGGTGACAATAAAAGTATTGTAAAATAAAAGCTTAAAATGTTTGTTGAAAGAAGTTCAAGTGCTTTGTCCGGTGAAGTTCAGAAATTCTTACGAGAGAGGTTCACCTTGTATTTCCATGATGCCTATTTAAAAAAAATGAAGAATACGTGGCCGAAGTTCAACGTGAAAATAGCGAGCAGTTCAAGTACTATACTGAATGAATTTCAGATGAGAATAAGAAAATACAAAACTAAAAGTCTAAAATGTTTGTTGCAAGAAGTTCACGTGCTCTACCCTGCATGGTTAAAAAATTATATCACGAGACATCCGACCTTCAATTACAAGTTCAAAAAAGCAAGGAAAAAACAAAAACATTTTTGCAATTTTTAAAACTCCTCTCAAACGGCAACGAATTTGTAACACTTGTCTACATGAAAAGGTTGCTCCTATTCATAAGCTTTCCAACGGTATATTATATGCTATATTCCGATGTACGGTTTAAAAGTTTCATGTATACCAATTAAAACATTTTTATATGTTGAAAAAAATTGAACTATCGCGAGTATGAAAATGATCAATATGGGAAAGTTGCATGTTTTCAACAGATTTTGATCGGTATATCATTTGCTCAAATTCGGTAAGTGCTTGGGGAACGGGCAAAAAACAACACGTGAAAAACGGAGTGATGTTCAAACAGAACTGCTCCAGAAGTTCAACCTCTTCATGGAGTGCATTTTCGGAGACTCTGTTTTCACGATGAAGGCGGAACTCATGATCTCAGAAGTTCATGTTCATAACTGCCAGAAGTTCACGTACTACGCGGTGTGCATTTTGTATTAAGAAAATAATGAAAAAGCAAAGGTTGAAAGTTCTATTGCTTAATTTTCAAGTGCTCGGCCCGAGAAAGTTCAAAAATTCTTGTGAGAGAGGTTGAACAAAAATGCATGACAGAAGTTCAAGGTGAAAACAGCGGGAAGTTCAACTACTTCGTTTCAAAAGAGAATAAAAGAATACAAAACTAAAAGCCTAAAATATTTGTTACAAGAAGTTCACATGCTCCACCCTGCATGGTTCAAAAATTATATTTATGACACGCCCGTCGTGCATTTATATGTTGTTTTAAAAAGCAAAAAACAACATTGTTTTGCCATTTTAAAAACTTCTCTCAAACGGCAACGAATTTGTAATACATGTCTACATGAAAAACTTGCTGCGATTCATAAGCTTTCCACCTGGTATATTATGTGCCACATTTCGATGAATGGTTTAAAATTTTCATGTATAGCATTCAAAACACGTTTTGATGTATTCAAAAAATTCTTACCTGTGGAAAGAAGTTCATAGTGAAAACAATGAGAAGTTCAAGTACTGCAAGGAATGCATTTCAGGTGAGAATAAAAGTATAGAAAAATAAAAGTTTAAAAGGTTTGTTGAAATAAGTTCAAGTTCTCTTTCCGGGGAACTTCAAATTTTTTTGCGAGAGAGGTTCACCTTGTATTTGCATGTCCAATTTTTTCCGTATAAAAACTGAATACAATTCTTTACTCAAAATATAAAAAGGTGAAGTTCAAATTGAAATAACGGAGAAGTTCAGAGTTTATTAAAACATAGGATTTACCTGTTCAAAAAATAAAAAACACAACACCATTTTTTGCACTTTTAAAAACAACTCATAAACGAAAAAAATGGTTGCTAGAAGTTCAAGTGCTCGGCGAGGAAAAGTTGAAAAATTCTTCTGAGAGAGGTTCACCGTGTATTTAGATGTCCAAAATACATAAAAAAATATGTTATTTTTTGTGTTTTAAAATAATTCTCTCAAACCAGAGAGAAGTTCAAAGTGATAACAACCGGAAGTTCACGCACTACATGGTGTGTATTTCATATAAGAAAAAATACAAAAAAAGTGAAACAGGGTGATGTTCAAACAGAGATGCCCCAGAAGTTCAATTACTTCACGTAGTGCAAAAAACACCACGTAAAAATCAGCACGTCAAAAACAGAGTGAAGTTCGAACACACACGTCCTAGAAGTTCAACTACTTCACGCAGTGCAAAAAACAACACGTTAAAAACAGTGTGAAGTTCGAACAGACATGCACGAGAAGTTCAACTACTTCACGCAGTGTATTTCCATTCGCGATGAAGGCAGAAATCATGATCTCGTCAATTTCTAATTTACTTCAAAATAGTAGGAAATCATTTGTGTAAGTTCAAGTCCTCGGTTGAAGAAAGTTAAAAAAATTATTGTGAGAGAGGTTTGTACAAAAGAAATATCATTTGTGTGACATTGATGAACAAAAGAAATACGTCATGGAAGTTCAACGTGAAAACAGCTGGAAGTTCAACTACTACACTGAATGAATTTTAGATGAAAAACTTTTAAAACCGTTGCGAGTATGAAAAAATGATCAACATGGGAAAGTTGCGTGTCTACAGCAGCTTTCCATCGGTATATCACTTACTCAATTCCGGTGAGTGTTCCGGTGCGTGGATGGAGAGCTATGGGCAAAAAAAGCACGTGAAAAACAGAGTGAAGTTCAAGGTTACATAACGAGAAGTACCATGTACTTCACGCGATGCATTTTTGGCGAATCTGTTTCGCGATAAAGGTAGAACGAATGATCTCGCCATTTCTGAAATTACTTGAAAACGGTTTGGAATCAGAGAAAACTGTCAACATGAAAAAGTTTTGCATTTTTCGTAGCTTTTCAACAGTATATTTTTTGCGCCATTCCAATAAAGTTTGTAGAGAAATACGGTGAAAATACGTTTTCCACCATTTTAGAAACTGACTTAAAACCGTAAAGAATTTGGATAAATAATACATACTAAAAAGTTTCGCATTTGGTCAAGCTTTCCAACGCCATACCATTTTCTGCATTCGGACGCACGGTTAAAAAATTAGCTCTAAAATACGAACTCGGTAGGACTTGTACCTTTTTCTAAATTACTTTTAAACCGTGCAAAATTAGAAAAAACTTTTAAAATGAAAGAGTAGCGCATTTTCATAAGCTTTCCAACACCATATCATATGCCTCAATTGGGTTAGCCGTTTAGAAATAAAGTTGAAAATACGAACTCGGCTGTTCGGTTTGCGAGATTTTACCTTTTTTTTTAAATTACACTTTAACCATAGAGAATTAGAGAAAACTTTCAACATATGGAAGTAGCGGTTTTGCAGCGGCTTTCCAATGCCATATTTAATGCCTCATTCCGATAAATGATTTAGAAATGCGATCGAAAATACGATTCACGTTTTTTGTGTGAAGAAAAAACGGTTTTCAAAACTGCTCTTAAACCGCTTACATTTTGCCAAAAATTTAAGTTGGGTCATGAACTGGTGTCCATAGCTTTCCAACGATATATCGCAAGCCCCATTTGGGCAATGTTGACGGAAGTTCAACCTACTTCACACGGAAGTTCAACGCACTACTAGCGGGGCAGGTCAGGTTGTGATCAGAATATTATTCTCATCCCGTGATCAGAATAGTGTTTATGTATATATATATATAACGCATAGTATAATACATAGAGTATATATAGTATCATAGATCATATTTACTGCCGTGCATGACACAAATTAGCATCACATTTAACATGCGGTATCTACGTATATGTTACTCTAACCCTCACTATATTTAATTTTTAGCCACACATGAGCATACTTGCAATATTTTCCGAGTGCATGATACCGTTGGCTATGATACCACTACTTTGGCCAGCCTTGCATAGTGGGGAAGTATCATATACTATATTATCATGCATATGATACTATATGATACTACGTATGTACCTTCATAGTGCATATATATAGTATCATAGAGTAGTGTGTGTGTAGGACTGGACTATTCTGTTACTAGTAACAGAATATTACTTTGTTACCATCGGTCTCTATAAGGACGCGATGCGCTCACTATAGTAGAAACTCCCCAGCCCGCCTCCTACCGCCGGAGCCGGAGCGAGGGAGCCCGCAGCATCGTGACGGGTCGCTCCTCCGACCCACGCGCTTCCGCCGGCTGGCCGTCCGCATGCCTCCCCGCTGACGGGCTCGCCTCCTCTTGTCCCGGACCCCTTGTCCTGGATGATTGCCCCAACCCGATCCCCCCACCCCGAGCGCGAGCGCACCGCCGTCGGCCACCTGCGTAGCGCCGCCGCCTCCCCCCTCCCCAGCGCGCCTCGGCCGGTCACTACATCAGCACGCCGCTATCGCCCCACTGCCCCAGCACGCCGCCTCCACGACCTCCCTCCCCTAGTGTGCCGCCGCCTACCCCTGCCTCCGTGCGCCACCACCTACCTCCGAGCGCCACCGGTCTTCGTGCACAACTGGCCACCACTGCCTCCTGCGCCAACTATGTCCCGAGACTAGCCATGGTGGTGCATCCAAGATCCGCCGAGGGAAAAGGGGAGCTGCTGCTCCCTGTTGATGGCCGGTCCTTGCCACCGGCCGCGGCACTCCCGACGTGTCCGAGCGCGAGCGCCCCTAGAGGCTCGCTCCCCTGCACCCCTGAACCAGCGCCATCCACCACTCGAGCAGGATGGCAATGGTGACAACATCCGGCGGTCCTCCTTTGCCTCTGCTTGCCCTGCCTTCATCACTGGCCAACCGTGCAAATCCATGTAAAATGAGTTCAGGTAAGTTTAGATCCCTGTACAAATTTCAGCTAAGATTCAAGCACATTTCCTGCTGGCCACACAATGCTTGAACTGACGGCCTTGATTTATGCGTGCTGATGGCCACCTGCCTAGGCAAGCACATTTCCTTGCTTGCCTAGCTACTAGCCGGATTCTTGTTCTGTTATGGGTGTCGTGGTTATTTGAACTTTAATTGCAGCTACCATTGCAGTGTGTGCCTACATGACTGAAACTGTATGATGTGTGTGCCATTGTTACCTGAACCTTAATTGCATCTACTATTACAGTGTGTGCGTACATGACTGAAACTGTATGATGTGTGTGCCATGGTTACCTGAACTTCAATTCTAGCTACTATTCAAATCTAATACTAGCACGCACAAGACTGGACTCGTACTACTGCGTACTAGTGTGCCTTTTGCTTATTCTTTCCTTGAACTTTGCATGCTCTCTATTCTTTCAGAGATATGTTCAAAGCTAGTTCCTCAGAGGTGTATTCTTTCATAGATATGTTAAAGCTAGTTCTTTATTCTTTCAGAGATATATTGTTTTCATACTTTCAGCTCACATTGTAGCTTTTTTCAGTCCAATGGATTCCAAAAAGGAAAAAATTATGGATGGGTGAGAAATCAACTTCCTGTACAGTTCTGCCATGAGCATTGGACGACCCCAACCACCGGCACCACTGCTTCCTGACCTCTTGCTTGCATCGCCATCTCCCGGTGGGGCTCTGCCGTCAGAGCACCCTGGCCGTTCACAGCCACCACTCCAGGCCGTTGAAATAAATCAAGCAGTGTTTTGTCGACAACATGGTGACAGCCCTTCACTGAATAAATCAGGTATGTTAGCCGCAGGAGTTCAAAAATCAGCTGCTTTTCAACTGAATAAAATGTGTCACGCAAGTTCAAGTATACCTACAACAGGAGTTTAAAAATCTGAGAAATGAAGCTCAAACCAAGTTCAAAAATTCTTTCCTTCATAAATTAGTTGTTTTTGGTTAATTCGTTGTTATGGATAGTACAAATACACACTGCTGTGTGGTACATGTGTGTATTGTAAGTGTAATAGTGCTTTGCAATTATAATAGTACATGTATTCTATTTTTTTGAGTTAGCATGTATTCTGGTGTTTTTGGTGGTTGGTAAGTTCACCGATCAAAATCTAAAAAGTACATGCTCAAGAGGTGAGTAAGTTTAATGGATTGTCTAAATTTTCATTACTAGGGAAAAATCGGGAGTGAAAAACAAACCATGTAGAAGTTTTTTTGATTTTTTCTCAATTGCTACTGTACTTTGCAGTTCGGCCAGTTCTTGTGTTAGTGATTCAAAATTAGCGCCAAAAGTAGGGCAAACCATGATGCATGGTAGAACAGGTTATGCTTTTGCTTTTCAATTATTTTTCCTTGTTGACGATTCAACATTTGCACCTTTGGGTTGTAGGTAGATATGACAAAAAGATTACTGTTTAATGTACCAATGTTCAATCTCTTCGTAATTCATTCAGTCCAAATCCAACACATGCAAAAGAAAGCTATATTGAGTGATTTTCCAGATGTGTGTGTGTCTTCTGATTCTGTGATCTGTCCTTTTTGCCAATCAATATCACTTTGTAGAAGCAATCAATATAACTAAATGTATATTTTAGGCAATCAACATCAATATTTTCTTCTCAAAATATATTTTTACCATCAGTGGTAGATCAGTATGTTAACACCATCTAGCGCTCTGAACTTATGCTATTGATATGCGGTTGATCCTTCCTTTTCAGACCTCGAATCCGAGTTCTTCATGGAGTATGGTGAAATAAACCGGTATCAGGTTGGTGGTGATTAAGGCCGATACGTCAGTCCAATCCCACCTCCTAGACAGGTCTCCGCCGCTACATCATCTCGCAAACCGAGCCCCCCTGGTGCCGCATCTTGTCGAGCTCACTGCCTTGCCGTGGTTCCAGTGGGGGACGGGCAGGCTCATACACACGAGGATGGATGCCCTGGTCTGGTACGACGAGGATGGTATCGGTGCTCCGGCCAACTCCATCGATCTGCTCAGTAAATGCCCACTCCTAAATCCGTTTGAAGTTTTGGTTATGATCGCCATGTTCTTCTCAATTTTAAAAACTTTAAGAGTTCAAAGTACACAAGAACATAAGTCCCCTATGCTTTGCGTCAGATATCTGATATTTGTGAGGGGAACTTCAATTTTCTTCAATTCAACTTTTAAATGTGTTTCAGTTCGTCTACTTCCCAGTCGTCCTGTGTCAATCAAAAAAAGCAGCAGTTTAGCACAAAAAATAGAGCCTTTTCTCTTCTCTGTACACAACACAGAAGGTATTTGTCTCCAACTTGCATTAAGAGTTCAAAGTACATAGAGGAAAAAGGTTCAATTTTCAAAACTTTAAGAGTTCAAAGTACACAAGAACATAAGTCCACTATGCTTTGTGTCAGATATCTGATATTTGTGAGGGGAACTTCAATTTTCTTCAGTTCAACTTTTGAATGTGTTTCAGTTCGTCTACTTCCCAGTCGTCCTGTGTTAGCTAGATCAGTACTAGTGCTCAGCAGTATGACAAGTAGCAGTACTGATCAGTACGACCTACACAAATACTATTACTGATCAGTAATATTCTTAATGTTAAAAGTAACATCCATATAGAAAAAATGCTTCTATTCTAACACACAATTTTTTGGAAAAAATAGCACTAGTACTGATGAGTCGTACCGACAAGGATGCCGTCTACAATTCTGAAATTATTGTTGAGTCGTACTAGTACTATTACTGATGAAAATGGGAAGCAAGTGTCACATGAATCATCAATTGAATGGGAAGCAAGGTGATCCTCGCTCCTTCAACTCCACTTCGCTAGTGCCCGTCAGTATGCGGGAGTAGGGGCGGCGTGCCCGTCAACAAACAAGAACAGAAGGTATGTTCTTGGAAAACTTAAAATTATGTTCACATTTGGGCAACAGTAGTTTTAGCTTCTCTCAAAGTTCAAAATGAAAGATATTCAGATTAACTTGTTCTAGCAAAACATCTGTGGGACCTTGTCAGCATGTCAGACACACTATCTAGTGCAGAAAAAATGTTCGGCGTAATTCAGCGCGCCGCCGCCGCCTACCCTCTGCCTCCAAGTGCCGCTGGTCTATGAGTTCAACATGTATAACCCTATAAGTTCATAGAAAAATAGAAAACTAGATAAACAAAAATAATGATACACGAAACTCATGGAATTCAGAGGGAAAAGATATCGAGTTCTAAGGAAATAAATGTAGAAGTTCATATTTCAAAATAAATGAAGTATTTGGGAAGTAAAAATGAAGTATTTCAAAGTGTAGAAATCTTTTTAGGTTTCTTTGGGAATTTCTAATGTTACTACACATGAACTTGCTTGGTTACACAAATATGAAACTGATTGTGCAAGTCACTTAAAATGTGTTTGAACTTGTTATGGGAACTCATGAATTGTTATGATTAAATGCAGGGAGCAACTGGTGCCGAATGGACCCCTGGGAGCTAGTCCAACCCGCTCGCAGACTGGAGGGCATGCTGGTTTATTTCCAATGAAGCTCTATGTACAATCAGTCTGTTCGTTTGATAAGAAAGGAGACAACATAGAAGTTATGGTTGAAGCAAGTCCCTCCGTCCAGTTATGTCCAATTTTTGTGATAGTAGTTCAAAATGAGGTATATATTGTATAAACTTTTTTGGACTTGTGCCCAGGCTGCTTCTGAACAACTCCAATGCTTTATTGGCCTCAGTACTACAGTTTGGTAACTTTGAACTGAGAACTCTATGAACTCTTGGACATGTTCATAAAGTATTCCTGGACTAAGAACTCGATGAACTCCTAGACCTGTTCATAATGTATTGTTGGAGAACTCTCAGTAGTTCTAGTATTAGAGTGTGTGTTTTGAACTAAGAGATATACTCTATGAACTTTCTCTACTCTTGAAGCATTTTGTTCTCATATATAAAATCAAGTACATATATGAAATCTTGAACAAAATGCTCTATGGACTCTTGGACTGCATTGTTGGAGAACTGTTGTTTGGTACCTAATGGAATTTCCACACGAAGCATTTTGTTCTCAGTTTTTTGGTGAAAGTTTGCTTCCTATTGCATAGCTGCTGCAGTAGACCTTCTATGCATGGCAATGTAAACATACAAAATGTATATACTACTCCCGGATGGGCTACTGTAGTGAACAATTTTCTACCATGAATTTTTTTCCTAAATGGGCTGCTATAGTGAACATGGTGCCAACTTGTTGCTAGTTATATTGAAAGTCCACCTTGCAAAACAACATCAGTTCTCTCATGAACATGCATTGGTTTAAGGGGTGGACATGCATCGGTTCAAGGGGTCACAAAGTAAAGCAATGTATACACACAGCCCATAACAATGTTCCCTTCTATAAAAAATATTTAACTAGGTAATGTAAGGCATCACACCGGTTGAATATAGTCAGAAAAAACCCTAATAGTTCAACCGAGGCCATTGGGAGGTTCAATGAAATACAGTATGACAGTTAGAAAAAAGATAGCATGTTTTATAAAAAAATGTGCTTTGGTCCGTGAAAACACGCTCTGTACAAATCCATGCGGAGATCAATTTGGGTACTCTATTTTCGAAACGAAGAAAAGCACGAACGGTTTCACCGTATTAAAAATACTCTATGAAAAAATACATCAGCACAAGCAAACACATAAATCAGTACAAGTACTCTGTTTTACGAGGAAAACCATGCGAAAAAACAGAGAAAGTCTAGTCTGTGAAAACATGTTCAGTACAAATCCATACGGACATCCGTTCAGGTACTCTTTTTTCGGAACCTTTCAAAATTACTCTCCAAAGAATACATTAGTACAAACGCACAAGTAGATCAGTACAAGTGCTCTGTTTTTTCTGACGGCAAAACAGCACGATGGGTCTCACCGTAAATCCAAATTACTCTTCAACGGTTGCAAACTTGAGAAAACATTCAACATGACTAAGTTTCGTATTTTCGATATCTTTCCAACCGTATATTATTTGCCTCATTTCGACAAACATTAAAAAAAATTGCATTCGAAATCAAATTTGACTGTATTCCATTTTTTTAAACCGTAAGTAATCAGTAAAACATTTCAATATGAAAAAGTTGCGCATTTTTCATAGCTTTCCAACGCCGTATCATTTGCATCAATCCGACAAACTGTTTGCAAAAAATCACAAAAATACGTTTCGCCCAGGATTTCACTGTTTTCTAAATTACTTTTAAATCGTATAGAATTAGAAAAAACATTAGATATATGGAAGATGTGGATTTTCACCAGCTTTCCAACTCCATCTTATTTGCTCAATTCCTACAAACCGTTGAAAATTGAGTCCAAAATACGATTCGCGTTTTCGGTTTTGAAAAAAACGGGTTTTTCAAAACTGCTCTTAAACCATAATGATTTTGTAAAAACGTTCAATATACTTGAAATATAATTCACAAAAGCTTCCCAACGATATATTACACGCCCCATTCCAACAAAAAAATTGCAAAAAAAAATTCAACTAAAGAAGACGATGTGTTAAACAGAACCGAAAGTATCAGTTCAACCGCTTCGAAATCATCAGTACAACCTCCTGAAACCGTCAGTTCAAAAAGGGTAACAGAATAATATTCTGTTACGCGTAACAGAATAGCCCAGATGTACATATGTATATTTATATATATATATATATATATATATATATATATGTATATATATATATATATATATATATATATATATATATATATATATATGACCGTATTTATGGCTATGCATGACACAAAGTAGTACAACATTTATATTATATATATTTTACAACATCTATGTTACTATTTCTTTGCCACATCATCATATTTGCTATTCCCGAGTGCATGATATATACCGGCTATGATACCCCCACTATGTCCACCCTAAGGCTGGTCGTAATGGGAGTATCAAGCGGTATCATGCATGCCAACTAGACTTTTTGGATGATGTGGCACACAGTTCAATGAGGAAATAGAGGGTGTGGGTGTCATATCATGATACTGTATCATATTAAATGTTGTACTACTTTGTGTCATGCATGGAAATTAATAAGGCAACTTAAGATACTAACTTATGATACTATGCGCGCATTACAGAGGTAGTGTCGATCATATATATACTAGTATCATGCATATATATATAAATGATACTAGCTAGTCTATGATATACTATAGGTACCTCACTAATGCATAGTACTACCTCCGTCTGGGTTTATTGGTTCCCTTCATACTTTGTGGTTAACTTTGACCATAGATTTGACTAACAAAATATAAGCTGTATGACATAAAACTTATATTGTTGGATGCATTTTTGAAAGAGGTTTCCAATTACACTATTTTTAGGGTATATAACTTATATTTTAATATTTAAATCAAGGGTCAAAGTTTGACCAAAACTACGAGGAGGCCTAATAAGCCAGGACGGAGGTAGTATCATAGAAATTAGTATCGTGTAGTACTTTATTTATTGTCATGCATGACACATAGTAGCATAGCATTTATTATGATACGGTTTCATGATATGATACTTAACTCTCTCTTTCTTCATTTAATTCTATGACAGCTTATCAAAAGTGCCTAGTTGGCATGCATGATACTAGCTATGATATCCCATTACGACCAGCCTAGCAAAGAAGGTGTACAGATCATTTGTGCGTTGCTTTGTGAGTTTTCATTCGTCTGCTGGAGAAGCAAGAATAAGTTTCAAACATGTCGGCCGTGAGGTGCGGCTACTGGTGTAGGCCTAGTTGTTATTTTAATTACAGGAAATTCAGATGGAGTCCGGACATCATCAAAATCGTTGTGTGCCCGTGGCGTGCTATCACGACCCTATGGAAAAAAATTGGTAAAGTTTGGCACAAGTTTTGATGATCGCTCCTTCCAAACCAGAGCATCTTGATAACTCACAAGTATAGGGGATCAATTATAGCCTCTTTCGATAAGTAAGAGTGTCGAACCCAACGAGGAACTAAAGGTAGAACAAATATTCCCTCAAGTTCTATCTACCACTGATATAACTCTACGCACGCTTAACGTTCGCTTTACCTAGAACAAATATGAAACTAGAAGGACTTTGTAGGTGTTGTTGGATAGGTCTGCAAGAATATAAATATCACGTAAATAAAAACTAGGGGCTGTTTAGATAAAGAAAACATAAAGTTAGTATAGCGAGTGTGGAAAAGTGATGGTAGGAGTTGTGAAATTGTCCCTAAGCAATTGACTACTTTAATAGACCGATAACAAGTTTTATGTGGGAAAGGCCACTGCTAGCATGTCATCCCTGACTTGGAATTCTATGCACTTATGAGTGGAACTATTAGCAAGCATCCACAACTACTAACATTCATTAAGGTAAAACCCAACCATAGCATTAAGATATATTGGTCCCCCTTCAATCCTGTATGCATCAATTTCTATACTAGATTGAAGCTTCTGTCACTCTTGCCCTCCAATACATAGTCCTATCAACATACAACTAACCCTATGGTGTGATCCACGCACGCGCTTATATGATGGGCACCAAAGGTCAGCAACATAAACACAAGCAAATTAAACCAATCATAGCAATTCACCAATTACCGATAGGACAACGAAAATCTACTCAGACATCATAGGATGGCAACACATCATTGGATAATAATATGAAGCATAAAGCACCATGTTCAAGTAGAGGGTACAGTGGGTTGCGGGAGAGTGGACCGCTGTAGATAGATAGATGGGGGAAGGTGATGGAGATGTTGGTAAAGATGACGGAGGTGTTGGTAGATCGCGATGACGATGATGGCCCCGGCTGCGTCCGGCGCCACCTGGAGAGAGGGGGAAAGAGCCCCCCGTCTTCTTCTTCTTCCTTGAACTTCTCCCTAGACGGGAGAAGGGTTTCCCCTCGAGTCCATGGTCTCCATGGCGTGGGAGGGGCGAGAGCCCCTCCGAGATTGGATCTGTCTCTCTGTCTCTCTCTATTTCTGTGTTCCCAGATTTTGCCCTTTCACCATTTCTTATATTCCCGTAGATCCGTAACTCCAATTTGATTGAAACCTTCAACATGATTTTTTCCAGATATTATCTTTCTTGCGGCGAAAGAAGGGCAAAAACCACCTTACTGGGTGTCCACGAGGGTCAGGGGCACGCCCACCCCCCTGGGGCACGCCCCCTGCCTCGTGGGCCCCTCAAACATCGTCTCACGTTGATTCCACTTCCCAAAATTCAGAAATATTCCAAAATAAATCTCCGTCCATTTTTATCCCGTTTGGACTGCGTTTGATATGGATTTTCTGCGAAACAAAAAACATGCAACAAACAGGAACTAGCACTGGGCACTGGATCAATATGTTAGTCCCAAAAATAGTATAAAAAGTTACCAAAAGTATATGAAAGTTGTGTAATATTGGCATGGAATAATAAAAAATTATAGATACGACAAAGACGTATCACATCTCACATGAAGGATCATGGTTTCCAAAGGGAGACTTGTCGATTCAAACTCCTGTGGCCGTTGACTTGATCGTTTGGCCTCATATAAATTTCCATGGTATGTGTCGGTGTCAAAACCGGCGGACCTCGGGTAGGGGGTCCCGATCTGTGCGTCTTAGGCTGATGGTCACAGGAAGCAAGGGACACAATGTTTACCCAGGTTCGGGCCCTCTCGATGGAGGTAAAACCCTACTTCATGCTTGATTAATATTGAAGATACGAGTAGTACAAGAGTAGATCTACCACGAGATCGTAGTGGCTAAACCCTAGAAGCTAGCCTATGATGATTATGATTGTAATTGTGATCGGCCTTCTAAGGACCAACCTCTCCGGTTTATATAGACACCGGAGAGGGCTAGGGTTTACATGGAGTCGGTTACAAGGAAGGAAATACAATATCCGGATCGCCAAGCTTGTCTTCCACGCAAAGGAGAGTCCCATCCGGACACGGGACGAAGTCTTGAGTCTTGCTTCAATAGTCCGGACGATGCATATAGTCCGGCTGTCCGGATACCCCCTAATCCAGGACTCCCTCAGTAGCCCCTGAACCAGGCTTCAATGACGATGAGTCCGACGCATAGTCTTGTCTTCCGCATTGCAAGGCGGGTTCCATCTCCGAATACTCCAAAGTACCTGTTACGACGAATAGTGTCTGGCATCCCATAAATGTTGTACCCCTCGGCATCAGTGCCTCAATAATGACCATCTCGACGTGTCGAGCGAATGCGAGGGGCTGAGACAATTTTGCATTTGCCACCCCCAATCCTTCGGGCTGACCGTCTATTTGAAGAGACGGGGATTCTCAGATCCAAACCCCACTCTCCCCCACGAGCAAGCATCCAACAGAGCGCTCCGAAAAACCATTTCAACATGGACAGTCGTCGCAGCTCTTCTGCTCGCTCTTCTCGCTCCAAGCCGGGGGACTGGGAAGAGTGTTCAGTTCCTCATAGCCGTTGATAGAGTTGCAAACCCAGGGGTTTTTCCCACCGGCGTTCATGGTCCCTGTCCGAGCCGGAATAGCCACCTATAACGGAGGGGAACAAGAGGAGGGATCTCCTAATCCATCAACAGAGGAGCGAATATGCCTCACCCCGCATCTGCTAAGGGGCGTCGGGTTTCCTATCCACCCGTTCATTCGCGGGCTCCTGGAGTTCTACGGCCTCCAGTTGCACAACTTTACCCCTGCCTCCGTACTACACATAATCGGGTACGTTGCCCTTTGCGAGCTATTTCTAGGCTGCGAGCCTCACTTCGGGTTATGGAAAAAGTTGTTCCGCCTTGTCCCTCGCAACCAAGGGGAATCCCTACGTCAAGTGGGCGGGGCCGAAGTATGGCGCATTGCTGAGACCGGCCTTCGAAGGCATCAGAGAACTGGCCTTCGAAGTGGTTTTACATTGATGACGTCCCCCTTCCGGATCCAGTCCGGACGGGTCTCCCCAAGTTCAGTGACGTCCCACCGAGGGCACGTATAAGCTGGCGCCCCCGGGGCCCCCAAGAGGAGGATACCAAGGAAATACACTTCCTGATGAGCAGGATAAAATTACTGGCCAAGTCCAGACTGACGATAGTCGAGGTTATGGCAATATGCATAATACGGGGGGTGCAACCGCTTCAATATCGGGGGAAGCCCATGTGGCACTTCAACGGGGAAGATGATGCCACCCGCTATGGCCGTAAGGGTCTGGACTTCACCACTGCCTTGGCAAGGACATTGTCTGATTTATACAAAGGAGAAGAGGAAGAATTCCTCCACATTTAAACCGCGGGATGGATTCTCCATGTACAACCCCCCAAACTGGGTAAGTCGTCATTCTTTCCCCCGCTTCACTTATTGTAGCGTTCTTTGCTAAGATTACTTGCCTTGATATTTCTGAGCAGGAACCGAGGAGGGCCGTAGAAGACATTTCCGACCCTTCCCCATAGCCAGAGGACCCCGGAAGGGCCCCAGATCCAGGACTTGAAGAAGATCCGGATATTACCGTGGATCTTGTCAATGGGACATTCTATCAAGCGAGTTGTGATGGCACCTCAGTGGCCATTATTGCCGACTATCCCGAACCGCTACCCACGTCGCGTGTAAGCCAAGCCGAAAAACCCTATCCTCCGAAGAGGACTCCCATCAGATGTCAAGCCTTACCCTTGAAGTGTCGTGTTTTTTGCAGAGACAACGGTCGGAGCGCGGGGCCGAGCCCCTAGGGACTCGTCGACCACGGGCGTCCGGATTGGGCAAGATCAAGAGGAAGGCGGTAAGGGTCGACACGCCGCTGCAGAGGTAAGGAAAAACATGTCCTACGATTATGGTATTGGGAGTATAACAGTGCCCTTTGTGTCCCGGCAGGAAGAGGAGCAGCCGGACTATATCCGGGGACCCCACCAATCACGCCTCCACCAGCCGGATTCCAGAACCGGCTTTGAGGGTGGAGGCGGAAGTGGGGCCGATGCCGCATAGTTCTCCGACAGAGGACGTGGATATGCTCTCAGCCACAAACACCAAAGTAGAGAGCGCCATGAATCACCGGCGCCGACGGGCCGTGCTTTGGAACAACATCTTTTCCGAAGAGGCATTTAATGCCTTCAATTCGGGAGATGCATACCTCCGAGCTGCTCAAGGTGGGCTTGCCCGAGCAACGGGCCAGTATGCCAAAGATATACGGGTAAGAAAATTTGATGAGCATGTATAACAGTAGCCCCTGAGACTTAAAATGGTTGGAACAACTGTTTTAAGGATCAATTTATGCACAGGTCCTTGTAGATAAGAATGAGCAATTGGCTCGGGAGCTGGAGGAATGCAAGGCCCAGCTGAGGGACACGGTTGCCAAGTTAGAGGAATCCCAGAAGGCCTCATATGGTAACATTTGTCTTAATTCTATGAAGATGCACCAGCTAGTAAATGGTTGGCATAATAAGTCTAACAGAGGATTTTGCAGACAATCCCGGGGTGAATCCGGAGGGTGTAAGAGATGACGACTCGCATCTCAAAAGGCAACTAAAGTCTGGCGAGCGCATTCTTACGCAAGTTAGGTAGGAGAAGAACAATCTTCAAGATGCCAATGTCCGGCTAGACATAGAATTAAAAGACGTTCGCGCCCAGATGGCGGACTCCGTGAAGGAAAACAAAAGGCTTCGACGCGGCATTTATGGTGAGTGCCTAGACGAACCGTATGATAGTTCAGCGAGGAAGTATATTGAAAGAATTTTGCTTGCAGGAATGTTAACGGGTCGCCCTGAAGAGGAGATGCCCTCATCTACAAGTGATTTACTGCAAGACCTCTCGCAACTGCATGAGCGAGGTCGGCAAGTGATGCAGGGTGTTGCTCAGGCCTTGTGGCCATCAAGCGTACTGCCGAATGGCATGGGAGAGCTTGTGGATATGCTTCAAGGAGCACGGCGGCGCTTCCGATTGTGGAAGATGTCAGCTTGCCGGCAAGGTGCAAGAGAATTCTGGGCTATGGTGAAGACGTGCTACACCAAGCTGGACCCGAACCATATGGCCGAAGTAGGACCGGCGGGGCCCGATGGGCAAGAGATTCCCGTGAGTCTGGTATATGACCAGGTAGCGTTAGCCGCCAAGTATTCTCAACAGGATTGTAAGCTAGACAGCCTGTCGGATGGTATAGAGGAGGAATATAGCCAGTCCAAGTGACTGTGTAATTCCATGGACATAATTAGTCCCTAGCCGGATTAAAATCATTTGTCATGGTGGACCTTTTCGCTTCAGCCCCCGGATCCTACAGTCCGGGGTGTGTCCGAATACCCACTCATTTATATAAAACCGAGGTATGCGTGGAAACCAGGCGTAGGGGTCATAAGTGCTTGAACAGACAAGTACCCAACTAGTTATGTTATATTACATGGATAGTAAGAAACATCTTCCAGGGAGAATAGTTCCGTTAGGGGTTCCTTTCCCTGGGTACGCATGCGACAATGCACATGTCCAGACTGCAAACGATGGCGCAGGATACAAGACTTCTGGGGATTTACGTTGTAATAAACAAATACATCTTTTGTTCACCGACTGAATATTCTCTTAAGGAAACTAGCTTTCGGCTTCACCCAGTCTGAGGTACACATCCGGCTGAACCGACAGTAACAATCGCAGAGGTGCTCCCCTTATGCCCTAGCCGAATTAACGGGAAGGTAGGGCATAAACACAGGAGCCAGGCAACCCAGCTTGGCCACATCTTAAGTCATGTCGATGCATATAATGGTGAAGAAAAGGCACATATGAAAAAAGAAACGCATATGTGATGGGAAAAAAGCCATTTGAGTAATTATTTTTAGCTTCCGTATAGGAAGCCCCCAGGTATTGCTTACACACATAGTGCGGCTGGAGTGATCTGGAAGTCCGTGCTGTATTAAATACTTTTGTGAGGAGGAAAAAGGTCGAGAAAGGGAAAGGGGTGGAGCATAATTAAAAAGTAGGGGTAAGGAGACGAACTCTGAGTTCGGCGCTAGGCGTAGAATTTCCGGAGTCTGGCCGCGTTCCATGGGTTTGGCTCGAGTCTGTTATCGGATGCGTTACGTAAGCGGTATGCTCCTCCGGTGAGAACTTTGTCAATGACAAAGGGACCTTCCCACTTGGGCTTGAGCTTGTCCTTCTTCTTCTCCGGTAGGCGTAGAACGAGGTCGCCAATATTGTAAGTTTTGGCCCGCACTTCTCTGCTTTGATATCGTCGAGCCTACTGCTGATAGAATGCGAAGCGGGATTTTGCGATGTCGCGCTCCTCCTCTAGGGCATCCAAGTTATCCTGCCGATCTAACTCGGCTTCCTTCTCTTCGTACATGCGTACGCATGGCGAATCATGTTTTATGTCGCAGGATAGTACCGCTTCCGCGCCGTATACCATAAAAAATGGTGTATATCCTATGGTGCGATTCGGCGTGGTCCGCAGCCCCCAGTGTACGGAGTCGAGCTCTTTGACCCAGTGCGTATCCGACTCTGTCAAGGATCGCACTAGTCTGGGTTTGATGCCGCTCATGATGAGACCATTTGCCCGCTCTACCTGGCCGTTTGTTTGGGGATGGTAGATGGAGGCGTAATCAAGCTTAATGCCCATTTTTCCGCACCAAGTTTTCACTTCATCGGCTGTGAAATTTGAGCCATTATCAGTGATGATGCTGTGGGGGACACCGTATCGGTGTACGACCCCGTATATGAAGTCTATTACTGGTCCGGATTCAGCCGTTTTGACTGGTTTGGCTTCTATCCATTTGGTGAACTTGTCCACCATGACCAATAAGTATTTTTTCTTATGGCTTCCCCCTTTAAGAGGTCCGACCATATCCAGCCCCCAGACCGCGAAGGGCCAAGTTATGGGGATTGTTTGGAGAGCGGTAGGGGGCATATGACTTTGATTGGCAAAGAGCTGGCAACTGATGCAATGTTGGACAAGGTCCTGTGCATCTGCTCGGCCCGTCGGCCAATAGAACCCTATACGGAAGGCCTTGCTGACTAGTGCTCGAGCCGCGGTGTGGTGCCCGCCCAGTCCGGCATGGATTTCAGCCAAGAGCTGCCGCCCTTCCTCTTCGGAGATGCATCTTTGGAGCACTCCGGTAGCACTTTTCTTGTAGAGTTCCCCTTCATGGACTTTGTAAGCCTTTGAACGCCGGACGATGCAGCGTGCTTCATTTTGGTCTTCGGGGAGCTCCTGCCTATTTAGGTAGGCCAAGAAAGGCTCGGTCCATGGGGCGATTACAACCATGATTTTGTGGGCCGAAGATGTTATTTCGATGGTAGAGCCTCCGATTATGTCTGATGGTTCGGAATCTGGGGGTGTGTTCGGATCCGTGCTAGTATTGCCGGAATCCCCTTCCCATACTACGGATGGTTTGAACAACCTTTCCAGGAATATGTTAGGTGGGACAGGGTCACGTTTAGCGCCGATGCGGGCGAGGACGTCCGCCGCTTGATTGTTTTCTCGAGCCACATGGTGGAATTCGAGCCCCTCGAACCAAGCTGACATTTTGAGGACGGCATTGCGATATGCCGCCATTTTCGGATCCTTGGCATCAAAGTCCACGTTTATTTGTGATATTGCGAGGTTCGAATCCCCACGCACTTCTAGGCGTTGGATGCCCATAGAGACTGCCATCCGAAGACCGTGCAACAGAGCCTCGTATTCGGCTGCATTGTTGGAGTCTGTGTATAATATTTGGAGGACGTACTGGACCGTGTCTCCGGTGGGAGACGTCAGGACTACACCCTCTCCCAATCCGGCTAGCATTTTAGAGCCGTCGAAGTGCATGATCCAGTTGTGGTACGCGCCGTCCTCTTTAGGGAGTTCGTCTTCTGTCCATTCGGCGACAAAGTCAGCCAGTACTTGCGACTTGATGGCCCGCCGTGGTTTGTATGTTATGTAGAACGGAAGGAGCTCGATAGCCCATTTAGCAATCCGGCCTGTAGTGTCATGGTTATTTATTATGTCATTGAGTGGTACTTCGGAGACCACCGTAATCGAACACTCTTGAAAGTAGTGTCGCAGCTTCTGGGATGCCATGAAGACCGCGTATGCTATTTTTTGATAGTGTGGGTATCGGGATTTGCATGGGGTGAGGACTGTGGATACGTAATAAACCGGCTTTTGGAGCGGGAATTTGTATCCGTCAACCTCTCGTATGACGACAAGCACTGCTCTTACAACTTGATGTGTTGCAGCTATGTACAGCAGCATAGGCTCACTGATATTTGGCGTTGTTAGGACTGGATTATTGGCTAGTAAGGTCTTTATTTCATCGAGTCCGGCAGCCGCTTCATCCATCCACATGAAGTGTTCGGTGGGCCGAAGAAGGCGGTAAAGAGGCAGTGCCTTTTCTCCTAATCTGGAGATAAAGCGGCTCAAAGCGGCCACACATCCAGCTAGTTTCTGGATGTGCTTGAGGTCTGTTGGTATAGCCAATAGCGACAGAGCTCAAATTTTTTCCGGATTCGCTTCATTTCCTCTATTGGAAATGATGAAGCCCAGCAGTTTCCCCGAGGGGACGCCGAAAACGCATTTCTCCGGATTCAGCTTGATGTCGTAAGTCTGGAGGTTATCGAATGTAAGCCTCAAGTCATCTATTAGGGTTTCGACATGTCTTGTTTTTATGACCACGTCGTCCACATATGCCTCCACTGTTTTGCCGATTTGCTTTTCCAGGCATGTTTGAATCATGCGTCGATAGGTTGCGCCGGCGTTCTTAAGCCCGAAAGGCATAGTGTTGAAGCAAAAAGGGCCATATGGCGTTATGAAAGCTGTTGCAGCTTGGTCAGACTCTGCCATCTTTATTTGGTGGTATCCATAGTATGCGTCGAGGAAACGCAGCGAGTCGTGTCCTACTGTAGCATCGATAATTTGATCTATGCTAGGGAGGGGAAAGGGATCCTTGGGGCAAGCCTTGTTGAGGTCTTTAAAGTCGACACATAGGCGCCAGGATTTGTCCTTCTTTGGTACCATTACCAGATTTGCCAGCCAATCCGGATGCTTGGTATCTCTGATGAATCCGGCTTCGAGTAGTTTGGCAAGCTCTTCCTCCATGGCTTGCCGTTTGGGCTCTGAAAACCGCCTTAGAGTCTGCTTGACCGGTATGTATCCTTTTAGTATATTGAGGCTGTGTTCGGCCAATCTACGTGGGATGCCCGACATGTCTGATGGGTGCCAGGCGAAAATGTCCCAATTATCGCGTAAGAAGTCTCGTAGTGCAGTGTCCATTGCGGGGCTCAACTGTGTCCCGATGGAAGCTGTCTTCGCGGGGTCCGTCGGATGGACTTGGAATTTGACTATCTCGTCCGCGGGTTTGAATGAGGTGGACTTGGGTCGCTTGTCGAGTATCACGTCGTCCCTGTCCACGGTGGCCCGTAGCGTTGTTAATTCTTCGGCTGCTAGGCCGTCGGATAGTGCTTCCAGGGCTAGTGCCGCGGTTTTGTTTTCGGCGTGAAGTGCGACGTCCGGATCACTGGCTAGAGTGATGATTCTGTTGGGTCCGGGCATTTTAAGCTTCATGTACCGGTAATGGGGTATAGCTTGAAAGCTCGTAAACGCGTCCCGCCCTAGAAGGGCGTGGTATCCGCTTCTAAAAGGAGCCACTGGGAATGTGATTTCTTTGGACCTATAATTCTCCGGGGTGCCGAATACCACATCGAGTGTGATTTTTCCCGCGCACCGCGCTTCCCGACTAGGAATAATTCCCGTGAAGGTTGTGCCGCTTTGTTCAATGCGGCTTTTGTCAATTTCCATCTTTTTGAGTGTTTCTTCATAGATCAAATTTAATCCGCTTCTGCCGTCCATGAGCACTTTGGTGAGCCGAAAGCCGTCCACAATTGGGCTAAGGACCAGAGCGGCTGGTGCCCGGACAGTCTGGAATCGAGGTTCATCACTGGCATTGAAAGTTATAGCAGTGTCATTCCAGGGGTTTATTTTTGCCACATGGCAAATTTCTGCGGAGCTTCGATGAGCTCGCTTGCGCCTATTGTTTGAGGCAAAAGTCTCGAAGACTGTTAGTACCGTATTGTGTTCGTTGGCGGGATGTTGTTCAGCTTTATGGCTTGCCAGAAGATCCTTGCCACTTTTTGCAACCTGCCGGAGTATCCAACATGCCCTAAGGCTATGAGTTGGTATTGTGTCCGGAGTACTGTGGAGCTTACATGGCCTATTGAGCCATTCTTCCGATACGGTTCCCCGCCCTGGGGCAGGCTTTGGTTTCTTGGGGATGGTGTCGGCCGACTTACGAGAGTTTGACCGTTTAGTTTGGACAAAGGTTTTGGTGAGAGTTGGACTATCCCAAAATTCGGTTTGGGTTTTCCAGGCGCTTTCCATCGCACAGTACTTCTGTACTGTGGTTGCCAAGTCCGCGAAGTGCACTATGTCACGGCGACTTATAGCATTGATGATTCCTTTGTTCGTGCAGTTCTTGCAGAAAAGGGAGACTACGTCCTCCTCGCGGCAGTCCTTGACCTTGTTTAGCACAAGGAGGAATCCGGCCCAGTAATGGTGTACTGTCTCCCGGGGCTCTTGCCTGATATGGGAGAGACGGTTTAAGTCCGTGTGGGTGGAAATAGCTGAATCCAGATTCTGATCCGATCTGATAGCCAGGGGTATGAGAGCCTCCGAGCCTGACAGCTCGGGATCCGGGGTACTGCCCAATTTCTCTGGCCCAATGCCCGATTCTAAGCTCGGGATCCGGGTCATGTCTTCCCTTGGGCGGGTGTCCGGCTCCGGGAGGTCGGTGATCCGGACATAATTCGTCCTCAAAATCGAGGGGTAATCCGTGTGCGGTTCCTCCACTACCGCTATCTCATGGGTGGCCGGCGGGGATTTAATGTCCCTTTGGTCGGGTTAGAGCCCGATCCGGTCATAGTCCGTAGCGACTCCTAGAGCGGCGATGCGATCCAAGAGCTCATTGAGGGAGGAGAGCTCTATCGGATCCATTTGTTCGACGAGTTCCGAATTGATGCGGAGGTTATGCGTGATGACCCGAGAGGCCATCGTCGGCGCGACGGCCGATGGGGCGTCCATGACGAAGCCGCCAAGCCAGAGAGTTTGGCCTACAGCCAGAGCTCCCCCAGAGGTAATGTTGTCCTGGACAACAAGATGAGCCATCGAGCCTTGCAGCAACGACACAGAGGAACTCTCAATGAAAGCACCAATGTCGGTGTCAAAACCGGTGGATCTCGAGTAGGGGGTCCCGATTTGTGCGTCTTAGGCTGATGGTAATAGGAAGTGAGGGACACAATGTTTACCCAGGTTCGGGCCCTCTCGATGGAGGTAAAACCCTACTTCCTGCTTGAGTAATATTGAAGAGTAGTACAAGAGTAGATCTAACACGAGATCGTAGAGGCTAAACCCTAGAAGCTAGCCTATGATGATTATGATTGTAATTGTGATCGGCCTTCTAAGGACCAACCTCTCTGGTTTATATAGACACCGGAGAGGGCTAGGGTTTACATGGAGTCGGTTACAAGGAAGGAAATACAATATCCGGATCGCCAAGCTTGTCTTCCACGCAAAGGAGAGTCCCATCTGGACACGGGATGAAGTCTTGAGTCTTGCTTCAATAGTCCAGACGATGCATATAGTCCGGCTATCCGGATACCCCCTAATCCAGGACTTCCTCAGTATGCAATCACCATTATACCACGGGTTCTATTTTCTGGCTCATTTCGGCTATCGTTAGCTATATCTAAGACATTTTTTGAGTTTAACGTGCATTTTGTGCATAAAAATAAAATTACAACTGGAACTGCATATGCTGTCAAAAGGGATGTGGATAGTCGTTTGATCTGGGAGCATCCAACGATGCAGACGTACGATCCGTGAGGTTTGGGTTCTGGCCAATCAGAAAGCACGACTCAGATCATGGGCGGGGTTTGGTCAGCACACGGCTTTCATCAAGGAACCATGTGCTATTCGCAAACCAGATTGCATATTTTTGTTCACACATACTGTAGTGAGATCAATTGAGTGTGCTACCTCTATGATATAATAATAATAACAACAAAAATAGTTCATATTCATTGCCTCAGCTGATAGCTTATCAAGGTCAACATATTAACGGTTCTTACATCAATAGAAAACCGAGCATAACTCACAAATTCAATACACGTGATAGTTCTAAATTGAACGAGATAAGTTGCAGGGTAGGCATAAAGACCAGTCTTATGGCTTAATCCCCATGTACAAGGGGGAACTGGGATCATTAGTTGACCCCGAATGAACTTGGATTTTTGGATGATTTTACCTTCTCTGTTACACGGGTGCATGATCCCTTGGCTCACAACTCATCATATTCATCATACTCGTCCTCATCGGCAACATCGTCGACACCCAGTACACCCCTCTTCCCATGCATCACTACGTGGCAGTTCTTATGCAAAGGGTCTTCCATAAAGAAAATATCGGTAGCATCACTAGCAAGAATGAACGGGTCCACGTGATATGCCATTGCTGTCCTGTTAACACAGGTCTTCTTGTAATCATCATCCTTTACTTGACCAAGAGGGATCCATGAACACCTGAATAATGCCACCTTAACTTTCACATACTCATGCTCCCAAATCTCTTTGATGGTTCCATAGTATACCCTTTTACCAGCTTCATCTACAGTCATGCATTCTATTCGAATAGAGTTGTTCTGATATGAGGTCTTCTCATCACGTTCCTCAGTGTAGAACATATATCCATTTATGTCGTATGCTTGGTATGTAAACACCTTAGGTGATGGCTTTTGGGCCAACCACGTAGCAATGTCATCAATGGATCCTTGTGCCAAATGCTTCTTCAACCATCCGGCATTATTCTTAGTGTGCTCCTTCATCTCCACATCTGATGAAGGCACCATTGGTAAGAAGCTTTGGCGTATCTCCGCCAACTGTTCTTCAGCATAAACGCTGAGAACAGGGCTGTTAAGCAGTACCGTCAAATGGGCTTCCTCTGCCAATTCTCCGGGTGCAGCCATTTGCGTGCCAGCAAGGACCGGCTTACCTTTCAGCCTTCCCTCGTGGCAAGAGAGGGGCAAACCTATAGGTCGTTGTTTCATGTATCCGGTGTAAAACTCAACCACCTCCTCCACGGTATAACCTTGTAGGATGCTTGCCTCTGGATGGTTTCGGTTCCGACAAAAGCGCTCCAATATTCCCATGAACCGCTTGAAGGGATACATGTTGCGAAGAAACACAGGACCACAATACTTTATCTCGTTGACAAGGTGCACAGTGAGATGGACCATGACATCAAAGAATGACGATGGGAAAAAAATCTCTAGGTTGGACAATATGCTTGCAATATCATCTTGCATATGATCCAGCTCTCCAGGATCTACAACTTTCTGCCATAGTTGGTTGAATAAATCACAGAGCTCAATGAGTGTGTTCCTTATATCTTTGTCCAACAGATTCCTAATGGCCGTCGAGAGGATTTGTGTCAACATTACGTGGCAATCATGTGACTTCATGTGTCCCAACTTCATTTTACCAGAGCTCACATCCATGAGACTTCTATTGTTTGCGGAGTAGGAAGAGGGTGTCTTAACTGACAACAAATAGGTGAAGAACTGTGTTGCTTCCTTTGTACTAAAGTTGTAACTCTGGCGAGCTTTGATGAATTTGTCATCATCTTCTTCTTCACTATTGCCGTTTGATTGATCAACAAGCATATCGAGTCGTGAGCCCTCACCATCCTTTCTTTTACCTTTAATCTGGAGCAGAGTACCAAGCATGCTTTCGCATACGTTTTTCTCTATGTGCATGACATCGATGTAGTCACGTACACGTAGAATCTCCCTGTAAGGTAATTTCCAGAACACCAATTTCTTCTTAAACACTTGTCTGGGTGTTCGTTTCACCATCAAAGCGTGATTCTTTACAAGCACAACATTAATTTTTTTAGCCATGTTGTGGACCACCTCCCCATCATAGGGTCTTGGGCCCACACCTACCTCTGCCGTACCATCAAATTCAGCTTTCATCTTTCGGTATGGGTGATCTTTTTGTAAGAACCTACGATGACGCAAATACACGGTTTTGTGCGATTTGGGAAGTCTTCTGCTAGCTGTCTATCTATGCATGCGACACATCCTACATCTCCCTTTGTTTTTAGCCCCGATGTGTTTCCTAATACCGGCATATATTGAATGGTGTGCACCAGCATCACATGTAGATCGAACATCTCCCTTCGGTAAGCATCATAACATTTTACAGCAGGTGCATCTATCCACACTGTTAGCAGTTCTTCTACCAGTAGATGAAAGTAAACGTCGATGTCATTTCTAGGTTGCTTCAGGCCTTGGATAATCACTGATATCATAATGTATTTTTTCTTCATACACAACCAAGGAGCTAGGTTATATATGCACAGAAGCACCGGCCATGTGCTGTGATTGGTGCTCATATCGCCAAAAGGATTCATCCGGTCAGCACACTCCCCGAGCCTTATACTTCTAGGATCCTTGGCAAAGTCTTCAAACTTGTTGTCGACTAATTCCCACTGAGCGCCATCTTTCGGGTGCCTCATATACTTATCTGCAATTCGCTCATCATGATGCCACCGCAACCTCTTTGCCTCTCTAGGGTTTGCAAACAAACGCCCCAACCTTGGAATTAAAGGCAAGTACCAAACAACCTTGAACAAGATTCCTGTCTTGATCTTGTCATCCAATTTGTACTTGTCCTTTGCTCTCCTGTGCTTGTATCGTGCATACTTGCATTTGGGACATGCACACAAATCTTTGTACTCACCACGGTACAATATAGAATCATTCACACAAGCGTGTATCTTCTATACTTCAAGTTCCAATGGGCAAACAATTTTCTTTGCTTCATTCATGCTTTGGGGATCACATTATCTTCTGGAAGAATTTCTTTGAAAAGACCTAACATCTCTATGAAGCCCTTGTTTGATAGACCGTTTGCTGCTTTAAATCTAAGAAGCGCCAGGGTGGCACTCAACCTGGAGTATTTCTTTTTGCAACCTAGATACAATTCTTTCTTGGAGTCCGCATCAATGTTTGGCAGATCCTTGTACCCAATCATATCCTTTTTTGGGCCCTCGAAATCTGCAATCATAGCAGCAAAATCTGGCATATCAAGATCGTCGTCATCTATGTTGATGTCTTGATTTTCCAGTGGGCGTTTCGGCTTTCCGGTGTTCCATTGGTAGCTTGACGCCTCTGCCCCAATGTTAGATTCAACATCCATGTGACACTGATCGGGGTTTGGCATCTCGCAGCCCTGGGTATCTTCATCCATGACCTCCTCTTCACCGTGTCGGGTCCAACGTGTCTATCCATCCATGAATCCCCGAGAGACTAAGTGCCACTAGACATCTGCAACTTCATGCAACTCTGTATTGGCACAGTCAGTACATGGACACATGATGTAATCCACATCACCAATTCTCCTCTTTGTACTTTCAGCCAAATTCTTGAACTCTTTCATGCCACTGATAAAATCTACGGTTTTCCGATCCTCCATCCATTGAGATCGTTCCATCTGCACCACACGAATGGTAGTTGAAAACAAAACAACAACATTAATACACGATTAGCTGCTGCCCATGATGCATGAATAAATCACAAGGCTTTATTTTCATAATTACTAAGGGCGCTCCATATTGTTATCCAGATATGCAATGACAAAAATTAATGGCTAGTCAATTTATACGCAGAGTACTAGTACAACACTACCCATAGGAATTGAATACCTTAATTAAGCCACTCTCAAAAAGAATACCTTAATTAATTAGCCACGCGGAGACCTCCACCCAGCACACAGAGAAGCGCGATGCGGCGGCATGCTGAGACAGCAAGGTCGAGGAGCAAAGCTTAGTGTGGCTGCCGTATGAAGTTCGACCTCCACTATCCCGCCATCGACCGCGATGGATGTGCTCGAATCATGCCACCGCCGACCTCGACGATTGAGCTCCTCCTATCTCCAGGCGTAGACCGAGGATTTACCTCCTATGACGCCGCCACTGCCCACCGACCGAGGATTGACCTCTTCTCCAGTAGCCGCTGTGTAGGCCGCCACCGCCATCTCTTTATGCAGACCGGCTATTTTTTATGGATATCCGCAGAGTGACTATTTACATGGTATCACTGTAACTCAGTTATATGTATAGGGTAGTACATCACATACGGTTATGTAATGGCAACCGTGTCTCACCTACATTGTCTTCTCACACGGCTTGGTGCGGAAATCATGTGTGACGTTGTAATACCAAACACAAACAACATGTATAAACAATGTGCCCTATACTCCAACATATAGTGCCATAAGTAGTTCCCGACCGTTAGCTTATCCCCACAGTTTCCCCATTTCCCGCAAATCCCTACATAGCCTCCAAATTCCCTCACGTGGAGCTGACATTGGGGGAAAGCAGACAAGTGGTGCTGATGGTTTCGGTGCGGCTGCTCCTGCTCGTGTAGCCGCCACGACTGTGGTTGCCGCCGAGCGCTTGCCTAAGGTTATCAGAAGGCAGGTGTACTACGAATTTGGATCGTCCTGTCAGGTTCCAATCTATCCCGATCTTTTTTAGCATGTCCAAAGTAGCTCCTTGCTGAATCCGTCCTGAATGAACCCCCCCCCCTCCCAGGAAAGCGATCTGCCGCCGGATCCATAGCATGACTCCAGACTCCCGCAGCACGAGTTCGACTCCGAGTTTTGCGCCACTGACAAGTACCAAAAGCTGAGTTGTGTGCACGGGCACACTCCCGCTCGACGTGTATGCACGGGGGGATTCGACATTGGCAGGCGGTTTCTTAATTGCCCTTAGAGGTTAGTGCTAAGTTCATCATTTTACTTGAGTTAATGCCACCGCTCATCCTGAATACTATTTAACATTGGCAGGGATATGAGGCTTGTGCGTTTGTTAACTAGCTGGATGAGGAATGGCATGGAAGGGCTCGGAGTTTTATCACCAAGCTCAGAGAAGATAACATAAAGCTGAAGAAGAAACTGGCTGATCTGGAATGTACTATCAGTACGATGAAGCAAGAAAGAATCAATCACAGGTGATACGTCTCCAACGTATCTACTTTTCCAAACACTTTTGTCCTTGTTTTGGACTCTAACTTGCATGATTTGAATGAAACTAACCCGGACTGACGTTGTTTTTAGCAGAACTGCCATGATGTTGTTTTATGTGTAGAAAAGAAAAGTTCTCAGAATGTCCTGGAAATCCACGGAGGCACTTTTTGGAATTAATAAGAATTTTTCGCAAAAGAATTAATGCCAGGGGGCCCAGGGCCTGTCCACGAGACAGGGGGCGCCCCCCGTAGGGCGTGGCCTCCTATCTCATGGGCCCCCTGGACCTCCACCAACCTCAACTCCAACTCCATATATTCACGTTCGGGGAGAAAAAAATCAGAGAGAAAGTTTCATCGCGTTTTACGACACGGAGCCGCTGCCAAGCCCTAATCTCTCTCGGGAGGGCTGATCTGGAGTCTGTTCGGGGCTCCGGAGAGGGGGATTCGTGGCCGTCGTCATCATCAACCATCCTCCATCACCAATTTCATGATGCTCACCGCCGTGCGTGAGTAATTCCATCGTAGGCTTGCTGGACGGTGATGGGTTGGATGAGATTTACCATGTAATCAAGTTAGTTTTGTTAGGGTTTGATCCCTAGTATCCACTATGTTCTGAGAGTGATGTTGCTATGACTTTGCTATGCTTAATGCTTGTCACTAGGGCCCGAGTGCCATGATTTCATATCTAAACCTATTATGTTTTCATGAATATATGTGCGTTCTTGATCCTATCTTGCAAGTCTATAGTCACCTATTTTGTGTTATGATCCGACAACCCCGAAGTGATAATAATCGGGATACTTCTCGGTGATGACCGTAGTTTGTGGAGTTCATGTATTCACTATGTGCTAATGCTTTGTTCCGGTTCTCTATTAAAAGGAGGCCTTAATATCCCTTAGTTTCTACTAGGACCGCGCTGCCACGGGAGGGTAGGACAAAAGATGTCATGCAAGTTCTTTTCCATAAGCACGTATGACTATTTACGGAATACATGCCTACATTACATTGATGAACTGGAGCTAGTTCTATATCACCCTATGTTATAGCTATTACATGAGGAATCGCATCCGGCATAATTATCCATCACTGATCCATTGCCTACGAGCTTTTCACATATTGTTCTTCGCTTATTTACTTTTCCTTTGCTAGTGTTACAACTACTACAAAAACCCAAAAACATTTATCTTTACTTTTGCTACCGTTACTTTTATTATCATACCACTTTTGCTACTAAACACTTTGCTGCAGATACTAAGTTATCCAGGTGTGGTTGAATTGACAACTCAACTGCTAATACTCAAGAATATTCTTTGGCTCCCCTTGTGTCGATCAATAAATTTGGGTTGAATACTTTACCCTCGAAAGCTGTTGCGATCCCCTACACTTGTGGGTTATCAAGACTAATTTCTGGCGCCGTTGCCAGGGAGCATAGCTCTATTCTCTGGGTCACTTGGGATTTATATTTGTTGATCACTATGAAGAACTTGAAAGACGCTAAAACCAAGATTTTGCCCTCAACTACGACGGGAGGTAAGGAACTGCCATCTAGCTAGGCACTCGATTCTCCTTCCGTTATTAGTAAGCTTGTGACATCTAAACCTGCTACTGCTATGAATTCTGATATGTCGCATGTTATTGATGATGCCACTTCTGCTATGCATGATGAAACTACTTCTGTTCGTGATACTACTTTGCCATTAGGTGAATTTCTTGATGAACAACTTGCTAGAGTTAGGGGGAATGATATTACTAAAGATCCTATTACTGATGATAGTGATGATGAAGGTTCCCCCAATGATTATGTATTACCTGTTGTTCCTAAGGGTTATGTTATGAATGAAGAAGCTGCTAGGGAAATTTTTGCTTGCAATGATAGAAATGATCTTAAGAAATATTAGCTAAGTGGAAGCATCAATCTCTTAATGCTAGAATGAAACCCGATCCTGCTTTTGCTACTTCACCTATCTGTGTTACTGATAAGGATTATGAATTCTCTATTGATCTTGAGATTATTACTTTAGTTGAATCTAATCCTTTTTATGGCCTTGAATCTGAAACTGTTGTGGCACATCTTACCAAGTTGAATGATATAGCCACCCTATTTACTAATGATGAGAAGTCTTGCTATTTATATATCCTTAAGATATTTCTGTTCTCATTAAAGGGTGATGCTAAGACTTGGTATAATTCTCTTGCTCCTGGTTGTGTGCGTAGTCCCCAGGATATGATTTTTTACTTCTCTGCTAAGTATTTCCCTGCTCATAAGAAACAAGCTGCCTTGCGAGAAATATATAATTTTGTGCAAATTAAAGAAGAGAGTCTCCCACAAGCTTGGGGGAGGCTTCTCCGGTTACTTAATGCTTTGCGTGATCATCCTCTTAAGAAAAATGAAATACTTGATATCTTTTATAATGGACTAACCGATGCTTCCAAGGACTACTTGGATAGTTGTGCTGGTTGTGTTTTCAGGGAAAGAACAGTCGACGAAGCCGAAATACCATTGAATAATATGTTGACTAATGAAAATAATTGGACTCTTCCCGAGCCAATTCCTGAAGTAATTCCTGAACCAATTGAGCCAACTCCCGAGCCTATTCCTAAACCCACTCCGAAGAAGAGAGGTGTTTTATTTCTCAATCCTGAAGATATGCAAGAGGCAAAGAAATCAATGAAAGAAAAAGGTATTAAAGCTGAAGATGTTAAGAATTTACCACCTATTGAAGAAACACATGGTCTTAATATACCGCCCGAAGAACCATATTGTTTTGATAACCCGATACAGGTAGTAAAGGTAAATTCTCTCTATAGATATGATAAAGTTGAAATCCCCTCTACTAAATTTCATAGCCCATGCTTAGATGAATTTGATGATTTTATGGCTAGACAAGAAAGTTTTAATGTTTATGTTGGTAGAGAGTTAAAGAATAATGCTTTCGAGATAGGACGTGTAAGCGATAATCTGGCTAGAGTTAAAGATGAACTTCATCGCGTTAGCAAATATGCTTCTATGGTTGCTACTCAAGCTGAGCAAGTACTGAAAGCTCAAAATGATTTGCTTGATGAATTAAATAATAAAAATGACTTTGCTGTTAGAGTGGCTACTAGAACTGGTAGAATGACTCAGGAACCTTTGTATCCTGAAGGCCAGCCTAAGAGAATCGAGCAAGATTCTCAGATAAATAATTTAGAGGCACCTAGTTCTTCTAAAAAGAAGAAAAAGAAAAACGATAGAACTTTGCATTCTTCTAGTGAACCTACTGTAGACACACCTGAGAATCCCAATGATATTTCTATCTCTGATGCTAAAACACAATCAGTTGATGAACATGAACCTAGTGATAATGTTAATGATAATGTTCATGTTGATGCTCAACTTAGCAAAAACAATGATGTAGAGATTGAACCTGCTTTTGATCTTGATAACCCACAATAAAAGAATCAACGTTATGATAAGAGAGATTTTGTTGCTAGGAAGCACGGTAAAGAAAGAGAACCATGGGTTCAGAAACCCATGCCCTTTCCTCCTAAACCATCCAAGTCAAAGGATGATGAGGATTTTGAGCGCTTTGCTGATATGATTAGACCTATTTTCTTACGTATGCGCTTAACTGATATGCTAAAGTAAATCCTTATGCTAAATATATGAAGGATATCATTACAAACAAAAGAAAGATACCGGAAGCTGAAATTTCCACCATGCTTGCTAATTACACTTTTAAGGGTGGAATACCAAAGAAACTTGGAGATCCGGGGGTACCAACTATACCATGCTCCATTAAAAGAAATTATGTTAGAACTGCTTTATGTGATCTTGGAGCCGGTGTTAGTGTTATGCCTCTCTCTTTATATCGTAAACTTGAATTGAATAAGTTGACACCTACTGAAATATCTTTGCAAATGGCTGATAAATCAACTGCTATACCTGTCGGTATTTGTGAGGATGTGCCTCTTGTGGTTGCAAATGTCACTATCTTAACGAACTTTGTTATTCTTGATATTCCCGAGGACGATAGTATGTCTATTATCCTTGGTAGAACTTTTCTTAATACTGCAGGGGCTGTTATTGATTGCAACAAAGGCAATGTCACTTTTCATGTTAATGGTAATGAGAATACGGTACACTTTCCGAGGAAACAATCTCAAGTTCATAGCATCAATTCAATTGAAAAAGTTCCAACTATCATTTTTGGAGGCTTTGAATTTCCTCTCCCTACTGTCAAGAAAAAGTATGCTATTCTTATTGTTGGGGATTTTCATATCCCCGTTGAGGTAACTTAGTGTTATTCGAAATTTCTCCGGTTCCGTGTTATTCGGAATGAGTTTGTTAACAAGACTTGATCAACCTTGTTAGTAGGTTCATTTTGATGATCACGAGATGGATGAAACTAGAAGGCACAACCTTCTGTACCCCCTTTTAACTTTCTGTTATTTAGAATAATAAAGCAAAAATAGTATTATCCGTCTATTTTCTGAATTATCCGTGCATTAAAAAATAGTCCGAAAATAAAAGTGCTCCAAATGCCCTGCAAATTTAGTATGATTTTTTCTGGAATATTTGAGGATTTTAGGCACTGAAAACACTGCAGGAGGGGCAAGCACCAGGCCACGAGAGAGGAGGGCGCCCCCCTATAGGGTGCGCCCCCTGTCTCGTGGGCCCCTGGTGGCTCCCCTCCACTTATGCCAGCACCCACACACTTCTTCTTCTACCCAAAAAAATCCCCATCCATCTCAAGCACGAGTTATAGCTCGTTTTGCTGCGATTTTCTATCTCTTAGCTCAAAGCTCCATTCACAAAACTGCTTTGGGAGATTGTTGCTTGGGATGTGACTCCTCCATTAGTCCAATTAGTTTTTGTTCTAGTGCTTTATTCATTTCAAATTTTTGCTGCATAGGTGAACATGTTCTTGAGCTTGCATGTTAAATTTATGAGGTCCCAAGCAATTTTGATGCATGATATGGGCTCTAGGCACTTGTAGGAGTAGTTGCTATCAATCTTGTTTAGTTTTATTCACTTTTATTTTGAAGTTACTAAAGTTTCCGAAATTTTAAGAAAATGTTAAGGAGGCTCTTTAAGGGCTCTTCTAGCCAAAGTTCTCAGGAAAAACAAGCCAAAGAGAAGGAAAAAGCCAAGTATAATCTTCCTCGCTTAGCGGAAGTACGGTCATGCGAATGGCCATGTGAGGATTTCTTGAAAGAAGCTGGAATTCATGAAGATTTTTATTCTTTGATCGAGACTGCAGGCCTCACCGGTTTCATGAATGATCGAATCGATCAGTATCTCTTACTCACCAATACTTTCGTGCAAAACTTTTATTATTATCCTAAGAAGTCACCGCCTGCAGTATCATTTCATTTATATGATGAATTCAAAGAAATGTCTTTACATCATTTTTGTGCGGTATGTAGGATAACTTATGAGGGAGAATTAGAGGAACCCCATCGTGAAGCTATGGGTGGCTTCGTTAAAACTATTGTTGTGGAAGAGCCAAAGAAGGGCTTTGAGGCAAAAAGTCTCTAGCATACACTTTCCTGTTTTACGCTACTTTGCCATATTTGCTAGTAGATGTTTGATTGGTCGTGGAAATAGTGGAAATTTGAACGTTCCAGATATTATTATTCTTCAACTTTTACTCCAGAACCTGAACCTGAGCCGGAACCTGAGCTGGACCCTTATCGTGCATCATCTGTCCAATGGGATCCGGAGATGACCAGCCAGTGGTATCCTGATTATACCTCCCACTACACCGGGGAGAGTAGCAGTGGTCCTTGATACTAGACCAACTTAGGACAAAAGCCTAAGCTTGGGGGAGTACGTATTTCTCACCGACTTTACATTCATGTTCACACACTAGTCGTCGGTGCTCATACTCTTTCATTGTATTATCCATGCTAGTTTAAATTTCTTTTTCTAGTTTTCTTCTTGTGTGCTTGATAAACCTTAAGAAAAGCCAAAAAAATTAGTTAGTTTAATTTCCGTGCTTGTAGTAGAATTAAAATGAAAACCAAAAAAAGATTTCTAGTTCTTCTTCTTACTTGTTTGGAGCTTTCCCGTGTAAATAGTTTTATTTTCTTTTCTTTCCTTTGGGGGTCGAGAAGACCATACTGAAAATGCTTAGTGGCTCTTATATGCATGATTGTCTATTTAACTTAGAGCCCACATTACCTTGTCTTCTCTCTTGAGTTGAATGCTTGCAGATTCCAGCTTAGTCCAATGCACGTGCACTCTTTTTATTATACACATCGTTCGGTCGTGCAAGTGAAAGGCAATAATGACGATATATGATAGACTTATTGGGATGAGAAAAGCTGGTATGAACTCGACCTCTCTTGTTTTTGTAAATATGATGATTCATCGTTCCTGAGTCATCTATTACGAAGTAAACATATTTGCAATAACATTTAGAGATTATAGTTGCTTGTGCCATGCTTGATTAGCTATGAGTTATAATGGTTTACCTTGCGTGCCAACATGCTATTAGAATAATTATGATGTGGTATAATGGGATGGTATCCTCCTTTAAATGAATTGAGTGACTCGACTTGGCACATGTTCACGCATGTAGTTGAAACAAATCAACATAGCCTTCATGATATTTATGTTCATGGTGGATTATATCCTACTCATGTTTGTACTCAGTGTAAATTAATTTTAATGCATGTTTACGACTGTTGTCGCTCTCTCAGTTGGTCGCTTCCCAGTCTTTTGCTAGCATTCACCTGTACTAAGCAGGAATACTGCTTGTGCATCCAAACTCCTTAAAACCCCCAAAGTTGTTCCATATGAGTCCACTACACCTTCCTATATGCGGTATTTACCTGCCGTTCCAAGTAAATTTGTATGTGCCAAACTCCAAACCTTCAAATGAAATTCTGTTTTGTATGCTCGAGCAGCTCATGTTACAACTAGGGCTGCCTATATCTTCCATGCTAGGTGGGTTATTCTCACGAGGAGTGGACTCCGCTCCTCATTCACGAGAAAGGGCCGGTAACCGGGATGCCCAGTCCCATGATCCAAAAAGATCAAAGCAAATCAAAATAATTAAACAAAACTCCCCCAGGGCTGTTGTATGTTGGAGGCACTCGTTGTTTCGAGCAAGCCATGGATTGATGCTTGTTGGTGGTTGGGGGAGCATAAACCTTTACTATTCTGTTTGGGAACTGCCTATAATGCCTGTAGTATGGAAGATACAGCCATCTCATAGTTGTTGCGTTGACAGCGAAAGTATGCCACTCAAAATGTTATTCAATCTCTATTTTAAAATCGAGCTCTGGCACCTCTACAAATCCCTGCTTCCCTCTGTGAAGGGCCGATTTATTTACTTTTATGTTGAGTCATCACCCTTCTTATTAAAAGCACCTACTGGAGAGCACACTATAATTTGCATTCATTACTATTAGTTTATATTGGGTATGACTTGACTGGATCTCTTTTACCATGAATTACAATGTTTAGTCAGTCCTTGATCTTTAAAGGTGCTATGCATTTATGTTTTGCGGTCTCAGAAAGGGCTAGCGAGATACCATTTTGTTATATCATGTTATAATTATTTTGAGAAAGTGTTGTCATCCGAGTTTTATTATTATGGCTCGCTAGCTGATTATGTTATTGATATGAGTAATTGTGAGAGCTAAGTGTTATTGTAAGTATGGTTAGTTCATAATATTTTCTAAAACTTGAATGCTGGCTTTTCATGTTTACAACAACAAGAGAAAACAGAGTTTGTAAAAGTTTTTCTTTATCACTTTCAGTTTATCAACTGAATTGCTTGAGGACAAGCAAAGGTTTAAGCTTGGGGGAGTTGATACGTCTCCAACGTATCTACTTTTCCAAACACTTTTGTCCTTGTTTTGGACTCTAACTTGCATGATTTGAATGAAACTAACCCGGACTGATGCTGTTTTTAGCAGAACTGCCATGATGTTGTTTTATGTGTAGAAAAGAAAAGTTCTCAGAATGTCCTGGAAATCCACGGAGGCACCTTCTGGAATTAATAAGAATTTTTGGCGAAATAATTAATGCCAGGGGGCCCAGGGCCTATCCACGAGACAGGGGGCGCGCCCCCCCTGTAGGGCGCGACCTCCTATCTCGTGGGCCCCCTGGACCTCCACCGACCTCAACTCCAACTCTATATATTCACGTTCGGGGAGAAAAAAATCAAAGAGAAAGATTCATCACGTTTTACGACACAGAGCCGCCGCCAAGCCCTAATCTCTCTCGGGAGGGCTGATCTGGAGTCCGTTCGGGGCTCCGGAGAGGGGGATTCGTAGCCGTCGTCATCATCAACCATCCTCCATCACCAATTTCATGATGCTCACCGCCGTGCGTGAGTAATTCCATCGTAGGCTTGCTGGACGGTGATGGGTTGGATGAGATTTACCATGTAATCAAGTTAGTTTTGTTAGGGTTTGATCCCTAGTATCCACTATGTTCTGAGACTGATGTTGCTATGACTTTGCTATGCTTAATGCTTGTCACTAGGGCCCGAGTGCCATGATTTCAGATCTGAACCTATTATGTTTTCATGAATATATGTGTGTTCTTGATCCTATCTTGCAAGTCTATAGTCACCTATTATGTGTTATGATCCGACAACCCCGAAGTGACAATAATCGGGATACTTCTCGGTGATGACCATAGTTTGAGGAGTTCATGTATTCACTATGTGTAATGCTTTGTTCCGGGTCTCTATTAAAAGGAGGCCTTAATATCCCTTAGTTTCTACTAGGACCCTGTTGCCACGGGAGGGTAGGACAAAAGATGTCATGCAAGTTCTTTTCCATAAGCACGTATGACTATTTATGGAATACATGCCTACATTACATTGACGAACTAGAGCTAGTTCTATATCACCCTATGTTATAGCTATTACATGAGGAATAGCATCCGGCATAATTATCCATCACTGATCCATTGCCTACGAGCTTTTCACATATTGTTCTTCGCTTATTTACTTTTCCGTTGCTACTGTTACAACTAATACAAAAACCCCAAAACATTTATCTTTACTTTTGCTACCGTTACTTTTATTATCATACCACTTTTGCTACTAAACACTTTGCTGCAGATACTAAGTTATCCATGTGTGGTTGATTTGACAACTCAGCTGCTAATACTCAAGAATATTCTTTGGCTCCCCTTGTGTCGAATCAAAAAATTTGGGTTGAATACTTTACCCTCGAAAGCTGTTGCGATCCCCTACACTTGTGGGTTATCAACATGCAACAGATGAAAGCAAGAGACAAGAAGGAACTAGCATGTGTAGTTGTGGTTGTCGCATTAGCCATGTTCTATGCGCTGTTTGCAATGATGATTAGGGTTTTGTTTGACAGTATTGCTAAAGGACATCTAGATGTGCTCTAAGTAATGCACATCTATGTCCTATGCAATTGATGTTACACGAAGATTCGTGCAGATATTTTTCTTTATATTTTTTCTTTTCCTTTCTAGTTTGATTATTAATGGCACTACTAGGGAAAAGCCTATACACAGAATCTTAGCAGCAGCGCGGCTCAAAAAGGAGCGCTGCTGCTAACTAGTAGTAGCGCGTGTGCGGGAAACTCGCTGCTGATAAGGATTTAGCAGTAGCGCGCTCGGCGTAAAAAGCGCTGCTACAAATATCGACCGGCAGTGTTCACCTAACTCTAATTAGCAGTAGCGCGGTCACGCGAACCACGCTACTGCTAAGGATGTAGTAGTAGCGCGCTTTTTCTGAGATCGCTGCTGCTAAATTTCAAATTGCCACACTTTTTTGTCCCAGTTAGCAGAAGCGCCGTATCCCAAAGCGCGCTGCTGTTAATTCCTTAGCAGCAGCGCGTTTTAGATCCCGCGCTACTGCTAACCCGCACCAACCCACCACCTTTCCCCACCCGTCCCTTCCCTCCCCCTCCTCTCTTTCCCTTCCCCTACCTCCCCCTCCCCCTCCTCTCTTCCCTTCCCCCTACCTCCCCCACGTGCTCCCACTCTCACTTTTCTTCTTCCTCAATACTTCTCCCCCATTAGTCTCTCTCTTCTATCCACCTTTCTCTCTCTTCATTACTCCTACCTAACTACACCACCTCCATTAATGCATCTCCTTTCTCTTTTTCCTTCCCCCTCCACTAGTTGAAGTTGTCTCCTCCCAAATTAGGTAGCTAGGTAGATGTAGGATTTAGTTAAGTGACCTATTTGCCCCCTAACTAGATCTATCTTTGTCAAGAAGAGCTTTGTGCACTTTTGATCTCCCTACAACATCATCTCCACCGTGTGCTCGATCTCGATCGAGATAGAGGTGATGAAAATTTCATGCTTTTGCAAAATGGAAATATGTTTATTTGTGTGTGATATGTTTGTGGAAATTGTGTGTGTGGCATGAGTTGACGCCAAATTGTGCTTTTGAGTTGCCTATGTTTTGCCGAAATGTCGATTTATTTCCGTTTCGGCGAATTCGGGGCAAACTCTAGATCCATAGATGTCCTATTTTTAGGGAAGGTCATGCCAATTTTTTTTATGACTTTGATGCATGCATGCATTTTTATAATCAATTTGTTTATTATTACCGTGCAGAGTTGACGATGGTCAGTGGAACGATGGTGGACAGGTGGTTGCGGTCGGCGGTGCAGGACATGAAAGAAAATAACCGGACAGAGGTTTTATGTCCGTGTCGAAAATGCAAAGGAATAGTTTGGCTCGACCCCCATGACGATGGTCGTGTCGAAGCGCACCTGCTCATGACTGGTTTCATGGATGTCTATACTCGATGGATAATTGAAGATGAGGATGACGATGTTGAGGATGCCGACGGGGCAGACAATGATGACACGGGGCAAGATGAAGAGATGATCGATAATGGCGGCGGGGAAGAGGCCGGACATGGCGGCGGAGAAGGGGCCGGACATGGCGGAGGAGAAGGGGCCGAACATGGCGGCGGAGAGAACGACATGGACTCCATGCAGCAGAGTTCGTCGATACTAAGTTCATTTGTGCGGGACCCTCATGTTCAAGCATTGCTTCGCAAGGAGACGAGTACTAAGAGAGCTGCTTCTAGTGAGGAGGCTAAGCTGGAGCAACTGGTGGTAGACTCGAACACTCCATTGTATGATGGTTGCAAGCCTGAGGTGACCCGCTTGAGTTTCACGCTCCAACTCCTGAAGACGAAGGCTAAAAACAAATGGACCGACACTAGCCTCGATGAGCATCTCAAGTACCTAAAGGATGTTCTTACCGCGGGTAATCTATGTCCTACTAGTGTTGATGAGGCCAAGAAGATCGTGTGCCCTCTTGATCTGCCACACGTTAGATACCATGCATGCATCAACGATTGCATAATTTATCGGAAGGAGCACGCGGAAAAAACAAGTTGTCCGGTGTGCAATGCTTCTCGATACAAGAAGGCCGGGAAGAAATGTCCCCAGAAAGTTGTATGGTACTTACCGATCACTCCCCATCTCCAGAGGTATTTTGTAGATCCCAAGGAAGCTAAGCTAATGCGCTGGCACACGGAGAGGAAGAAGCCCAACGATGGAGATGATCCGAAGCTGAGACACGTGAAGGATGGAAGCCAGTGGAGAGCGTTGAACAGCTTCTATCGGTATATTGAATGTGATGCAAGGAACATCGTGCTCGGCACGTGTACCGATGGCATGAATCCGTTTGGCAACCAAAACACCAACCATAGCACATGGCCCGTGTTTGTATGGATGTACAACCTCCCCCCTGGTTGTGCATGAAATCGAAGTACATTCACATGAGCATGCTTATTCAAGGGCCAAAACAACCAGGAAATAATATTAATTTGTATCTGGGGCTACTTCAAGAGGAGTTAGACACGTTATGGAAAACACTGGCCAAGACATGGGACGCCAGCAAAGGTGAGTATTTCAACATGAGAGCCGCGCTGATCACGACAGTGCAGGACTATCTCGGTTACAGATATGTGGCAGGCCAGGTGTGCCATGGATATTGTGGATGCACGCAGTGCATGGATGATACGATGTCTCAGCAGCTAACGTCAAGGAAAGATAGCGGGTCTGGGAAAATCATGTACATGGGGCATCGAAGATGGCTTGAACAGGACCACCCGTGGAGAAACCGTGGAGATCTATTCAATGGTCACGCTGAGCATCGAGGACCTCCACGTAAGCGGAGCGGTGCCAAAATCGATGAGCTGTTGAAAAACTGGAAGGAGTGCCCCGCGCCGGGAAAGACGATGAGAAAGGCGCCGGAGCCGCTGCTGAAGGTATGGAAGACGAGGTCTGTGTTCTGGGACTTGGAGTACTGGCACAAACTCGATACACCTCATTGCCTTGATCAAATGCATATTTGTAAGAATGTCCTTGAGAGCTTGCTCGCAACACTAATGAACATGCTGGATAAGACCAAGGATGGGCCAAAGGCAAGAAAAGACTTGCAAGATTTGAAAATCAGGGAAGATCTGCACATGCCGCCCCATAAAATGTTAGACGAGACAGAGACGGAGACAGAGGCACGGGAGAAGAAGGGCAAGAAAATAAAGAAAGAGGATTATTGCCCCCCTTCTTGCTTCACCTTAAGTCAGGCTGAGATCAATCAATTCTTTAAGTGCCTTACCGGAGTCAAAGTTAGTTCCGGTTACTGTGGCAAGATAAGCAGATATCTAGACACGGGCAAGAAAAGGTTCAGCGGGATGAAGTCTCATGACTGTCATGTGATGATGACGCAGATACTACCTGTTGCCCTTAGAGGGATAATGGACAAGCACATCCGTGACACGCTTATTGGTCTCTGCAACTTTTTCGACATCATCTCTCGAAAGTCGATTAGTGTGAAGCAGCTCCAAAGGGTACATGAAGAGATCGTTGTGATACTGAATGAGCTTGAGATGTACTTCCCGCCCGCGTTCTTCGACGTGATGGTGCATCTGTGTGTCCATATTGTGGATGACATAATAGACCTGGGGCCGTCATTCCTGCATAACATGATGCCGTTTGAGAGGATGAATGGGATCATCAAAGGATTCATTCATAACATGTCTCGTCTGGATGGAAGCATCGTCCAGGGCTATTTGGCACAAGAGTGCATCTCTTTCTGTGAGAATTTTCTATATGGCGCAGACCAGCCGCCTTGTGTTAGTGTTGGTTTGCCCGTTAACAAGCACGATGGGAGGCTCGAAGGAGATGGTCACTGCAACGGTCGCAGGGAACTGCACGTGGCATACTCAGATCGACGTAGCGACCTTGACAGAGCAAACTTGGTAGTGCTACAACACCTAGACGAGGTAGATCCTTTCGTGGCACTGCACAAAGAAATTATCGCAAAGAAGTATCGTGACCGGGGGGTATGCAGGACGGACGCCGAAGTTACTAGAGAGCACAACTCCACTTTCCTGCATTGGTTCAAAGAGCATATTGTTGCTAATCCCCCGGAGGAGGGCTCTAAGGACGGATTGCTCATATACGCCTTAGCACATGGCCCCTCGCCCAACCTCGTAACCTATCATGCATATGATATCAACGGATACACGTTCTACACGGAGGCCAAAGATATGGACAGTGATGATCAGAACTCAGGGGTGACGATGGAATGCATGACCGGCAGCGACAACGGCGCAACTGAACAATTTTATGGAAGGGTCGAGGAGATCTGGGAGCTTGACTACTCTGGACTGCACAACACGACAATGTTCCATGTCAGATGGGCTAAGAATGTCGAAAGAGAAAGCCGGATGTTCACTACCATGACTATACCCGACGCCAAGAGCGCTACCGTGAACGCTATCGCAAAAAACGAGCCATGAGTACACGCTAAGCACGTGACACAATGCTTCTTCATAACTGACCCGCGCAATTCCAGCCATGTTGTCGTGAGGAGAAGCAAAAGGAACATCATTGGAATGGATGGAGTCGCCAACGAGGAAGACTATGATCAGTACGACAACCCAATGAGGGAAGATGACGATGATGATGAAGTATACGTCAAAAGAAGAATCAATACTACATTACCTAAGAAAAATCGTACTCCATGGAAAAGGCAAAGTCACAATGAGGGGCTCAATTATTCTTCGACGAACAAGAAGGGAAAGAAGCTGACTCAAAAACGAAAACGTCAGCACTGAGGAAACGTATGTTATCGGTCCAATGATGTGTAATATATATATATGTTCCTATTTTGTATACACACTTAGCCATTATTATGCATGGGTCCAATGATGTGTAATATATATGTTCCTATTTTGCATACATATTTAACCGTCAAATGATGCAATATATATCGCCCTCCCTTCGTTCACTGCCCTCAGGAAATAAAAGTGGGATAAAATAAAGGAAAAGAAAAAGGAAAACTGGCAGTAGCGACGGTAGTAGCAGCGCGTTTTGCATAAACCGCTGCAGCTACTGAATTTAGTAGTAGCAAATTTTGCCTAAACCGCTACAGCTACTGAAGTTAGTAGCAGCGTGTTTTGACATAATGCGCTACTGCTACGTCCACTTAACCCAAAATTCTCACTCGCCCTGCTTCATCCCGCCTTTCCCCCCCAAATCCCCACTCTCTCTTCCCCCGTCGCACCGCTGCGCCCGACCCGGTCCCGGCGCTCGCCCCCGACACCGCCGGCGCCGGCGCTAGCCCCCGACCCCGGCGCTCACCCCCGACCCGGCCCTCGACCCCGACCCCGGCGTCGGCGCTAGCCCCCGACCCCGGCGCTCACCCCCGACCCGGCCCTCGCCCCCGACTCTGGTGCCGGCGCTCGCCCCCGACCCCGGCGCGCTCGCCCCCGACCCGTCGCCCTCGCCTCCCTCCTCTCCCCTCCCGGCCGTCGTCGGGCCTGCCTCCTCGCCCCTGCACCCTCTATAAACCCCCCCTCTCTCTCTGCTAGGGTTCTTCGGTTATGTTAATTAGGTTATCTATTTAGTTATGAATTTAGCTAGGTTTCAAAATTAGCTGAATTTATATGCAAATTCGAACTGGACATGTGATATGTGCATAGTCATGTTTTGGACATGTCATGTTTGGAAAATGATCCGAGTGGCCTATGTTACATGGGAATGTTGATTCATTTCCATTCCGGTGAATTTCAGGCGCTCGATATGTCCATTTTTTAGCAAAGGTCATGCCAAAATTTCCCGTGAATAAAGGCATGAATTGTGCTACATAGTTGGCATATCGAGTGCTGGCACATAGATTTCTTTTTATGTCATTTCTCATTTATTCATACTTTTAGAAATAAATGAGGACACTTAATCATAGGAAACATGTCGAACAACGAAGAAGCTGGGCCTTCTGACCAAGATGCAGACGAGATGGATTTTGAGGGTGAACAAGAGTACCTCGACTATTTGACTGCTAAGCAAGGTTTGCAGGTCGGCCTCGATGATGGTACTGACGCCAACATCGACACCGACGGCGCCGACACCGATGGCGGCACCGAGACCGGTGGGGAAGGTACCGGCGGGGAAGGTACCGGCCCCGATGCCGCTACCGAAAAGAGGAAGCATAAGAAGCAGAGGATACGAAAACCTAACAAACTAGGGACTGGACGACTTGTGATCACAAAGATGGCACCTGGCAAGTTTGAGCCATTAGAGCCGGAAGAACCTCGCAAGTGCTATGGGAACCAAGTAGGATGCATCCTACGGGAATGCGCGAGCATCAATGACGATGACTTAAGGAGTAAAGAACATTTGACGCAGTTGCTCCTAACGAAGTTGCACAAGAGATTCAAGTTCCCCGACCGGGATGATAACATAGAACAACCGTGGGATGATCCGAAGATGAAAAAGATTAACAATCACGCCATGGGCATGTTCAGCAATGATTTGGCCTCCTGGAAAGGGAGGGTGAAACGATCTATTGAGGCTGATGAACCCCTGTCCAAGATTCTGGAGGAAAATCCGACACTTATGGAAGAGGAGTTCGAAAAGTTCAAGGACACTTGCGCTACCGAGGCAGCCAAGGTTAAGGCTGCGAAATTCAAAAGTCTTCAGCAAAGGGAGACGGGGAAGCATCGCCTCAGAAGCCATGGCTACCTCGGTAAAAGGCCCATATGGGATAAGGAGGACGCGGAACGTGAAGCCGCGGGTCTCCCAGACCCCTTCGCGAAGTTCACCAACCCCTTGGAGCATGACTTCATCAGGGCCCGCTACAAGTGGGACAAGGAGAAAAAGGTTTTTTACACGGACAAGATCATGAGGAAATTGATTAGACTACTGGAGAAGCAACACCGGCTTGCAGCCGAAAGCCCTACTTCTCCGATGAGGCCCAAGTGGGACACCCCTCTCAACCGGGCCTTGAACGAACTTAATGGACTCCCTTTGGACCAGCGGCCGCAATATGGTCGAGTGCACAGTGCTGGAGACGGCGCCACGTGGAAGGTGTTTTACAACGACGGCCCGGAGGCCAAGAAGCAGAAAAAGAAGTTTAGTCAGGAGGACATCGACGCAAAGGTGAAGCTTGCGGTCGAGAAAAAAGCAGCTGAGGACGCGAAAAAAGCAGCCGAGGACAAATATGAGTTGCTACAGCAGGCAGTCAATGCAGCTGTAACTGCCTGCAGAAATGATTTCGCTACTAACTTGGTTCCAGTTATCATCAACTGGGCGAAGGAAAATCCAGACAAGAGGGTACATGATTTCTCGATGCCCAGTTTCATCGCGAGCAACTCCATGAACAACAACACCATCGCACCATCACTTGCTCAAGCAACCGGGCCTCCTCTCGCAGCCGCTCCCGCTCATAGCAGCCCGTCCTCAGTCTCAGGCGTGCTAGGTGGGCCTTCGTCTTTGGCTGAGCTCAACGCCGTCACGGTAATTACATGTCGCACCAACATATATATATATATATATATATATATATATATATATATATATATATATATATATATATATATATATATAATATTCCATTTTTGTTGCCTTTCGGTTGTTTTACGCCACAGACATATGTGTTTGCAGGCGAAAGAAACCCCGTGCACCATACTCTACTTGATCAAAGGCCAGAAGGTGGACGTGGGAATGGGGATGATAATGGACCCCTCTCAACGCATGTTCCACAACCAGCCGATCCCCGCTAGGCACTTCAGGGTTAGCTTGACCAGTGTGAAATCAGGGCACGAGGATTTGCCTCCTCCAGTACAGCATGTGGGAGCGGACGATGAGACCCCGCCGCGGATTGGAAGCTCCAAGAATTGGGTGCTGCTATGGCCGAAGAATCTTATTCGTCTGGAGCCGGCCGAGAGCACACCAATAACTACCACACATCAACAAGCATGTGCGGATACCACCACCCCGCCTACACAATTACCAGCTCCTGTAGTGCCGGGTGAGAGCGGCGGACGACAAGATGAAGGGGGTGCAATAGTACTGGCTGATGTAATTTCTCCTGTAGAACAGAGAATGGTTGATGAGACGGAGGTCGACCCTATGGATTACCTCAATACAAACGCGTATGACTGTGACATAGATATGATGAGTCAACCATATGATGAATCGGGCTATCAGCTTGCTAATGAGGATATGGATGATATGCCCGGGCAGGGTCGTACCATGGATTGCAAAAAGTCTCTCTTCATGAAATCCTCACAGGACACACCTGAAGATGCCGCCTCAACACAGGCTCAACTAGCCGGGCGCGAGGGTCGTACAGTACTTAGCCCGGGAACACTGGGGCAGGGGTTAAGGCAGGGTCTGGAAGGTGTGCCCAAGAAAAAGGAGAGGAAGAGATCGGGAAAGGTAACTGCCTCCAAACAAGCCAGAGCACATAGCAGCCAGACGATGCATTCTGAAGAGCGTGTACCCGTGAAAGGTGCGGCCATGTTCCATCTCACGGGCAAGCCGATGCTACCGCCGAAACCGCTGGAGGCACTATCAGGGGATCTCAGGAGACTGCACGACCATGTGCTGTCGACTGAGAAAAGCCTACTAGCCTCAAAGGATCCAAGATATCCGACATACGCGGCTCGTGTGCCTGAGGGGAAGTGCTACGTCGACACACGGCCCGTAGAGGTGTTCTTCCTGCGGTTTGACCATATCTTTGAGATGTTTCTAACAAGGCGGCTTGATTTTACTATCGTCCGCCTTTTTGCGCTACATATGAGCTCCGTCATGAAGAGTGAAGAAGTCCCGCAAATCTGTGTGGCGGATCCGTACTACATGCACGAGTCTTTCTTGAGTCTCGGCGACTTTGAGCGTGAAACTGCTAGGGAGTACCTCCAAAACTTCATGGTACAGAATAAGGACCGGGAAATTGTCCTCGTGCCTTATCATCCAAAGTAAGTCAGTTCCGGACAACCCTTTCGTACATTTCAATCATTTCTTATCTCTCATATGGGGAATAATTTGCGGTGTCTTTTCCCCGCAGCAACGGGCGCGCCGTCCTTATCGTTCTTTACCCGCAAGTCTCCCACGCCGTGTATTTTGACCCTTCCGGAGACTACGAGAAAAAAGACTACACCCACATAATGAATATTCTAGATGATGCTCTCCAAGGCTTCAGCTTTAGAGGTGGCCACGTGCAGATCAGGAAACAAAGGAACAAGAAGATGGGTTTCGCGGATAAAACTAACTTCTCCTGCATCCATGTCCCAAAACCAAGCAAGAAGGATGGATTCTACATCGTCCATCTCATGATTCAGTTCAACACGGATCACCAAAAGCTTCGCATTAATAGCAGAAATGATGATCATATCCACAAGTGGCTAGAATCTCATGGAGAAGCGAATTATAAACTTAGAGATGACTTCTTTCGCATCCAAAGCGACATTGCCATGATCATCATGAAAGAAGTCGTCGATGAGAAGGGGATGTTCCACCACGGCGCTATATCGCGAGATGACGTCCGAACTCGCATAGGCATGCAACGTCTAGACCTCACGCCGTTCAAGAAGCTAGGGTTCGTCCTCGATGATATGGAAGGATGGAACTTCTAGTGATTTATGATGTCGATGATGATGATATGTGTCAGTTGAACTTGTATACTTTTTGTAGCAATGAAACTTTGTGATGTCCACAGTCCCTGCCGAACTTGCGTAATGCTACTTTGTTAGTTTGCGTACGATGACCTGCGTACCTCTAGTTAATTAATTTGCGCACTGTATATGTTGCATCTAGTTGCTAACCCTTTCTTTTTTGGTGTTGCTCTAGTATATTTTGTTGCACATATATGATTGTACATCCTCTTCATGAACATGCATCTCTAACAGGTACCTAGTTTCTTGATGGCGAGATGGAAATGCTATGTCGTGTACAAAGGGAAGGTTCCGAGGGTGTACAACGAGTGGCATGAGTGTCAGGCACAAGTGAATGGGTTCACGAGCGCCAGCCATAAAGGCTTCAAAAGCAGACAAGAAGGAGAAGCTAGTTACTTGAGGTTCATGCTAGCGTGAGAGAGGACTCGTAACCGCCACCTCATGTACTGCATAGTTCCGCTCTCACTCATAGTGATAGCACTTCTTGCGTATACCTTTGTTTAAATGGATGACGTTGTTGTAGTTGCAAGTATTCGAGACTTGCATGTATCGCTATTTTCGAGATGATGACAAGATATCACTTTGTGTTGGATGATGATTATGATGAGACTATTTGTATGTACATGCTATGATTACATTTGTGGTCTCGCAGGCATTTGTATGTGTATCATGATGACATTTCTATGTGCTAAAGATTCTTCTACAAAGCCTGTTCAAATACAAAACAAATATGCCAAAAAAAACTACTTAAATTAGCAGTAGCGAGTGTATAAAAGTTAGCAGCAGCGCCTCGATAGAAGTAGCGCATCCAGGCAAAGCGCGCTAGCGCTACTAGCAGTAGCGAGCTTCCTCTAACCGCGCTGCTGCTACACTTGTGTAGCAGTAGCGCCGGTGTGCACGCGCTACTGCTATGCGTTAGCTGTAGCGCCTTATTAGTAGCGCCTGTACCCGCGCTACTGATACATCTAAAACCCGCGCTGCTGCTAGCCTTTTCCCTAGTAGTGTGGCTTTATCAATAAGAAAAGCTCAATGTATTGCTTGCCAACTCTCCTACTCCATTCGTACTATTACCAGTGCATAATACCAAAACTCGTTCCTTGTTTTTGTCCTGAAAAAGGAAACTAGCCAAATAGTTAATAGGAGTCCTACGCAACCCCGGGAATTTGGAGCCACTGGGTACAAATAATTGCGGTTGATTATATCATCAGTTAGATTGGCAGTTCCTCTTCTCTGCATACCCCGCTTAAGTGGCCACCATCTTCATCGTCCCCGGCAGGCTGCGCTACACACTGGCAGACACTCTGCAGCCATGTCGAGTGACAGCGAGGACGACAGTTTGGCTAGCAGTCTGGCGCCCGATGATAGGCCAACATCGGAATCATCCCGCTCATCTTCTATGAGTCCGGCGTCGAGCCCAGACCTCGATTATATCTAATTCATGGAAGGGACGTCGCCTCCGGAGTCGTCAGACGACAACTAGACAGACGAGGAGCCGCCAGAGGACGAAGAAGAGGACGAAGAAGAGGACGACGACCATGATGATGAGGATTGGTCGAACGAGGAGGAGGACGACGATGACGACAATGACGATGACGATTGCGTAGCGATGAAAAGCCAACGGTCAGCGGCAAGAAGCGTCCTCGCCAAGATGATGTCGCGGGGCCATCCAACAACAACAACAACAACAAGGACTGAATTAAGCAGACTGTATATATCTTTGTTTATCCTGTCAATCTCATCACAGACTGTTAGTAATATGTATTTGACAGACACTACTACAGGATGCTGCTAATGCGACACTACGATCAGAGATCCTTCAACGAAACTGTGTGCGATGCAATAATCGGAAATGGTGGTGTAAAAAACCATCAAAAAAGGTGCAAAATGTTTTGTGATGACGGATGCATCAAACACGGTTCACATTTTTATTGCATGTGCGATTTAGGGCGTACGGTTCAGTTCAATTAACTGTTTGCGATGAGGGTGAACAAAAGAAACGGGCTGCCAGATGAAGGCATGTGCGATGTAGAGCATACGATTCACTCGGATTAACTCTTTGAAATGAGGAGGAACAACAGAAGCAGGCAGCCAGTTGAAGGTGTGTGCGATATATGGCATACAGTTCACTCGGATGAACTGTTTGCATTGAGCCAAGAGAACAGAAATGGTTCAACTTAACAAGATGTGTGTGATACGCGGCAAACATGTCTGTAATTGGAAATGTGTGGGAAGACCGATAACAACACAGACGATTCCTGTTAACAAGCCGTGTGTGTTGTGAGCAAACGATTGCTGGTATACAATTGTCAGTGATTGATGAAATCATTACCGACGGGTTCCATTGTTTAGTCCATGTGCGATGTGATTTGCTCTGTATATAGAGCATCAACATATATATACTTAAAAGGAGAACATTGCATAACCAAATTAAGCATACAATTACACAAGTGACTACACACATAACATTTTTACACGCCAAAGTAAGCAATTAGATGCATACTAAACTAGGAGAAACAAGGATCTAATCATCTACTTCTTGTTGCGATGACGCTTGCCATTGCTCTGCTTCCGGCTGGATCCCTGGCCATTTTGGCGAAGGAGGCACTTCCTCATGTTAACGATCCGCCTATACATGTCGTAGCACGTGTACGCCTCCTTGGCCGCGTACACGACGTTAGCTTTGTCGAGTTTCTCCATCCATGCCGAGTGCCAGGCACGCTTGTCCTTGTTGCAGGAATCCTTCATGTCTCTGTAGTAGGGGTCGATGATGGCCTTGGTGAGGTGAACCGGTGACTCCTTCTCATGCTCCTTGATGCCCCAGGTCTTGTATTGGCCCTGGATGTCGACAAGATTTCCGGCAGGAGATGCCCAAATTCTTGAGCACCTTGACATCGTTGGTGATGTCCACCATAGCGAACATGTAGCGGGGGCTATTGACAAACCTGGTGAAACACTCGCAAGGCCTTGTGGCCAGGAAGTTGTGGTAGACGAGGATGTGGTTGCACACGCACATATGGGCGACGACAACCTTGCGACAAGACCCAGCATGAGTGCGGGTGTACTCGAGGTCGAACCCGACCACCTTGTACTTCTCCCAGGCAAGCAACAACTCCATGATGAGGATGGAGTGCTCCACCCAGACCGGGTTGTTGGTGTACACCACCAAGAGCTCCGTGAACCTTTGGTGGGTGTCCACCACGGCATGCATAGTGCACTGCTGCTCGTCGTTGGCAGCCGCTCGGAGCGCCATTGGATCCACGCAGGATACCCTCTAAGAACTTGTCGTGGTGGGTGTGCTTCTTGCAATGGTGGGGCACGATCGAAAGGTTTAAGAGACACAAGAGGCTTAAATGGCCGCTGTAACAAGTGGGGGCCAGCCGGCCTATAATCGTCACGTCTTGTCACGATGTTCGTAGCGGAGGATTCCAATGCATGCTTGACAACACCGCACCACAGTTTGACCACACGTGGGCTTGAAGAGGCGCCAAATGAATCATCAGTGAGCCTGTTCCCACACTACCGCGCAGTTTACCATGCAAGCTTCCCGCCCGACTTGGTTTTCCACATGTCGGCTAGAAGAGGGACAAATCATGGGCGTTTATTGGCAAAAAGCCTTGTAAAAAACAAAGTGTGTGGAATGACTTCGGTTATAAGTTTACCCATCGGTGATGAGGTCAAAGTTACACGGAAGGGTGATGATGGACACCCTAGTGCGATAATTAATTCTGCACTCTACAGGGCACACAGTGGAAGAAACCAATTGTGTGCAATAATGTCGAAGATCGCAGTCGAGTTAGCTATACAGATCGTGTGTTGTGAGACCGACAAGGTAAACATATTCGAGAATGGTTAATAAAATCAAATCTAAGACCCTTGCATACTGAGGTCAAAATAGTGCTACCAATATACGAGTCTCACACGATGCCATTCCAACGATTGTACCACAAAAGCTCGAAATATTACAAGGTTCAAATTACAGAGTTATATGGCTCAAATTCGAAGATTACAAGGTTCAAACTGATATTAGAAATGAAATTCATCTCATCAGCAGCAAACGCTCATGTTGATCCGCTAAACATTGATATCAGAGAGGTTCAAACTAATGTTACCACTTCTTAGTCTGGTTTTGAAACCTCACAACTTTTCCAAAGGGGTCAGCCACTGAGAAGTCATGTATGGGGTTGACACGATGAGTTCCGATTACTTTGTCATCTGAAGTTCCAAAATGAAATTCAGCATTTTTGGAGCCCAATCCATTCTACCGTAGGCGCCGGCGCTGATCAACAAACAATTCATTTTTGTGAAATAAATGTGGGGCAAACCTCATTACCTTCAGCACCCTTGCTCTAACAACAAAGAACCTGGCGAATATAATCTCCGGTAGGGTCCCTCGGTAGGAGTTCAAAGTAATTTCTCAGAGATGCAGATCTAGGCATTCGACGTGATTGTTATATTGTATCACATTATCCACCACTGGGCCTAATCTTATCTGCAAAAAAAGAAAACGTGTTAGTGCCTAGATGCAGTTTTGAACACTACTACATGCCTATTTGGTTTGCAGGATTTGTAAAATGCACTAACATCCCATCTTTGATCTGACATGATTAACATGGGCATTAACATGCCATCTTCGATCTTCACAAGATATTAGAGTGGATGAAAAGTTCCCTAAGAAAACTAGTACAAATGAATCCAAAGGAGAAATGCATATGGATTGTAACCATATGGATCAAGCATTGTCATTGTAAACTTGGAAAAGGAGACATGTATGTACTAAAATCCTCCAAAACAATCCTTTAGAAATCATAGTACATTGTCATTGTAAACTTGGAAAAAGGTGTCACAAATTGAACTCCCTTATGGTTAACATTTAACAGGAAAGGAACATCACCTCTATATATAGCTTCTCCAGGTACGGAAAGCATCTCAGGAAACTGAGAACTTGCTCCAGGTTGCGGCCGATAGAATCTAGTGCCAAGACCTTCACTGTGCGCAGTTTCGTGGTCAAGCTTGTCGGAATCATTTTCTGAATGATAGATGAACAAACATCTTAAAAATTAGAAATAATGTTAATTTGTAGAAGGAGAGGTAGAAGGCGGCTGTTGCACCTGAATGGGTGTGGATCCAATAACAAGTTCGGAGTATTTGTCAGATGAGTATCCCATCACTGTCAATTTCGGCACATAAATGGCATTGATTCTTATTGGACCTACTTGATCAAGTACAAGTAATCTCTCAAGTGCAGGTGTGTCTTCAATTACCATACCGTGGTACACATCTTATGATGTCTTCCTGCCAAACCAGCAACACACATAAATAGTCTGGAGAGTCAAGGAGATGATGTGGAATGTACTCAACCCATTGATCACCTGAAGACGAAGGTACTCGAGTGTAGTATAGCCACGAAGCAGGCTCTCCATGTCACCGTTTGAGAGGCAGAAGATGACGAGCTCGAGGTGCTTCAGTCGTGGTAGAATAAGAGCGGGCGCGTCATTAAGGGGGGATGGCAGTTCCTAAACGTGGCGACGTGCAGCATGGGCGCGAGGCGGAGCGCGGACGTTGGTAGCGAGCGCATATACCCGGGATCAAAATTCAACTCCTCATGCCGATCTAGGGCGGGGGATCGGAACCAGCCGTCAAGCTTGGCTCAGTCCCTGCCATTGGAATGGATATTTCCCATTCTAAGGCCTCTGGTTGGGCCAAGGTGACTGCCGAGGATCTTGGAGAATGCATCCCAGCTTTTGCGATAGCCATGGCAGAGCTCGTAGGTGTCGATGAGGTCGAGAGGGGTGGACTTCCATAGGGGGCACCACTGCCGGGAAAGGACGGTTGTCCGCGCCCCACATTTGATTGGGAGGAGGGAGATGATGATGACTGTCAACATATCATCAGCGAGGCTGCTGATGAAGTCTAGGCCTGCTGGAGTCGCTTGTGGTTCTAGCTCGCACCGCCTCCGCTTGTTGGCATCCCTGTTCTCCACCTTCAGAGTCTCCTTGTCAGCAGTGCTTTCTGATAGAAATGAGAGTACAGGGAATATTTAGTTAAAACAGGGCAATAGAAAAGTGTATTGGTAACTAGAAGTTATTAGGTAGGAATATAGTAAGAAAAGGGAATAACAATTGGTTGCTTAAATACTACACAATTCATTTGACATTGCTGGGTAAGTCATCATGTAGATAGTTGAAAAGAAAACTTACTTCGAACAAATTCTGGACGGATGATTTTGTCGGGGAAGTTAGCATATATCTCATGACCAGGCCCCTATGTGCAGTGCAATTTTAGTGCCAACTTTCAGTACATAAAACTTAGAAATTTCTTTCCAAAAGCCACGCCAAAATAGGAGTCACCATGTTCATCAAGTTTTATGGTAGAAACGACTGTAAATCCATGGTTTGTGTGCAGTATGACATCCATGCAGCCTTGATCTATGTAAAGGGAAAAATTGTGCACTACATAATCTGTTGCATAGCAAGGGATGTGCTGCGGAAAATGGTAGGATTGTTAAAGAAAATATGGTAACATGCAAAGATGGGCCCAAATTGAAAGAACTGTAGAGCAGTTGAAACCAAAGGACAAAAATCTATAATTGAATAGATAGGGTAAACATGATGTCATGGAAATATGAGAGTAATCAAAAGAACACTACATCATTAATTTTCCTAATATAGAAAGAAGAGGGAAAAAATCGCCTTTGACGTATATGCTGCATGTGGCACCTTTTATCCAAATGTAGCAATATTTAGAATATGTTCAGGAAAGTAGGCCATGCCAACCGATTTAGGGTGGATTTAACATACCACGCAGATACTCAAGTCATCTGGTACGGTGGGATGGAATCTCTGGCGGAGGCCGCAAAGTCCTGATGTGTCGGTGCACTGTACACTCTATGGATGAAAGAAAACCCTCAAATTAGCTCGAATAAAAATGAATTGATGGAGATTTCCGTCGGGTGATTAAAAGAGGCAGATGACCTGGGATAAGAGATGAGATAATATCTCATTAAACTAGTTACCTCGTTGTTCGTAAGAAAGAACCCTCAGTATGGTAGATTCCCCAACTGAGAGGAGTTGGATCGACCACGAGCAGCATCGAGAAAGTCGATGGTGATAGGTGGCGGCAAGCGGAAATGGCAAAATGCGGTGCGGTTTGCCGGCAGCCTGGCGGCGGCGGCAGGCGTCAAGCTAAGTGGTTACCGCCGCGATAGGCGGTGCCATGCATAGACACGGAGGAGCTTGTGGGTCTCTTTTAGGGTGAGTTTGAGAAGAGAACACAGTGGGGTTATGTTTGAACGTAAGTAGTTCAGCATCACTTAGTGATCATTTCTAGTTTGCGACCGCTTGCGTAGCTTCTCATCTTATTCTTGTACTCGTAAGTTAGCCACCATACAATGCTTAGTCGCTTGCTGCAACCTCACCACTTATCATTTCCATACCCATTAAGCTTTGCTAGTCTTGATACCCATGGTAATGGGATTGCTGAGTCCTCGTGGCTCACAGATTACTACAACAATAGTTGCAGGTACAGGTTGCGACGATCATGACGTGAGAGTGATGTGTGCTTGTTTTGGAGTTCTTCTTCTGCTTCTTCTTCGTTCAGGGGTTAGGTTCCTGGTCAGCAGCCTGGGCTAGCAGGGTGGATGTCGTTTGAGTTTCTATTTGTGTTTCATCCATAGTCGGATGTTGCTCTTATGTATGATGTTGTTGTAATCATGTGGTATTGTATGCCTTTTGTATGTATCCCCAACTATTATGTAATGGTACGATGTAATGATATCCACCTTGCAAACGCGTGTCCAATATGCGCTTCTATCCTTGGTGGGACCTTCGAGTTCCTTTAGGATAGGGTCGCATATTGGGCGTGACAAGTTGGTATCAGAGCCTTGACCGACCATAGGAGCCCCCTTGTTTGATCGTATAGTTTGTCTGTTGACGAATCTAGAAGAAAACCATTTTCAGAGTCTAGTTATATCGGAGAGTAGGAATTCTTTTTTACTCCTCAGCCCCTTCGTCGCTGTGGTGAGGAACCTTGATGTAGGTGTTTTGAATTACTTCTCTTCCCATTCAAATTTTTCTTTAGGTTCATGCGGTTAGTTTTCTGATCGTTGGTTCTCAGCTCTTTTCATCTGGTGCACTTCTAATCAAGTTGATTCAACCCTCTTTGTTTTCGCAAGATAATCCTCAGTTCTTTCTCATCGAAGTTGTTTCCCCATCCTCAGTTGTCTTTATTTTTCCCCACCCGCCCACCCTTTTTCTTATCAGAGCCAGAGTTCGTAATCGAGTATCCATCCTACTTGTGCGAAGCCTTTGCTTTATTTCCTCAAATATTTCAGCTGATGTTTTCTCTTATTCGTCGGTTCCCCATTCAAGTTGCCTGTGTTTTCTCGCGCTCCCACCCCTTTTATTTCCGGAGTTTGAGCCTCCATTCAAGCATCAATTCATCCTTGCGGAGCCTCTTCAGTCTTTCCTCAATTGTCTTAACTGGTGAATTCTCACCTAGTTTATCATTGTTCGTTTCATTTTCTATTCCGGTGGATCCGATTCAAGTTTTTGTTGTTGATCATATTCCTTTCCTCGATTCAAGTGTTTCCCTTGCTCGTTCACTTCTCGCTATTTAACCATTCTGGAGTGTCCAAGACATCTCAATGGATTCATATTTGCATTCAATTATTTTGAGGTTGTCACCTCATTCAAATCTTTCAATTGTTCCGGTGCATCATATCTCTCTCAACTGATCCTTTTCAAAGGTGGTTTTTTTCTGTGGGCCCTAACCCACAGGTATTTTTCCAGGATCTTACCTGACTATTCTAATTATTCCAGAGCTATTCTCAAATTCTTCAAAGTGTGACGTAAGAATGAATTTCATCAGTCAGATGCTTTTCCAAGTTCGATTTCAAATTCTTTTCATTGCTGGTTCAACCTTTCCTCTTTTCATTCTTCTGGAGTCTCAACAATTTTAGTGGTGTTTATTGTCGTCATTCGAAGATCAAAGAAGAGTTTCTCTAAATCTAACAAATATTTCCTTAATCAACTTGTTATCTCTTTGTTCTTTTGCATCTAAATCCCCTCAAGCATATTTGTTCCTCTAATTCTTCCCGGTGATTCATTCTCTTTCGTCATTCATTTCTCAAATTCTTACGGTGATTCGTTCAAATTTCCTCGGCCAGTTTGTCGGGACCTCCATCTAAATTAGCGCAATGCTTTATCTTGTTCTTTGAAACCTTCGTTTCTTTAATCATTTTGTTTACCAGAGTTCTTCATGGTGGTTCTTCATGATTTAATTCATTCTTTAAGAGTTCATCAAGATTCTTGTTGATGGAGCTCAAGTATTATCATTCTTCTTGCATCTCAAAGTGCAATTAATTCTCCGTATTCTTTTGAAGTGGAGTTTTGCATTTCTTCGTTCTTCTCAGATATTCAAGCATTTGGTTGTGGCATAATTTCACCTCAAGTTTTGAGATGTTTTTCCATAAGTCGACAACAAGCTTATTCTTTTGTTGTTGATTTCTCAACAACTCCGTTTAATCCTCCCTTCTAAGGATGCTATCTAATTCAGTCATGGTGGAAGTTGTTGTTCTCTTATCCATTCTTTTCATTCCACTGTTTCAATTCTCCCGGAGGCATTGCGTGTTCATCTCATCAAGTGTCATTCCATGTTTTGAAGTTCATGTTCCATTCCTGCCATTTTCTGGCGGAGTGCTGCCGGAATTCTTTCATTCTTATTCCTTTTCTACCTTGTTCTAACCAGAGTGGTTTCAGAGTCTATCTTGTTCCTTAGGCTTTTGATGCTCGTCATACTCGTCATTCCTCTTTTCTACCCGAACGCTCTCGGACTTTGTTCATCTTCTCTCTTGCGTTCTTGTTTCACCTCATCCTCTTGTCTTCTGTCTCGTTTCTAAGATCTCGGGACGAGATCTCCTGATAGTGGAGCAGAATTGTAACACCCCGAATCCGATGCGCAAGGTGTCTTCCAGTTATTCGTTGTTGTTGCCATGTCATTCGCTTGCGTGTTGCATGTTGACATGTCATCATGTGCTTTGCATCGTCATGTTTTTCAAAACTTGCATCCAGTCTCTTTATCCGTTGTCCATCGTCATCCGACACTCCCACATGCACCCATCGCCCCTCTCAGACCTTGTTTCATGAGCGGGATAAAAACGTTTTCGGAATGGGCCAAGATTTGCCGAGTCGCCTTGGTATATCACCGGTAGACCGCCTGTCAAATTTTGTTCCATTTGGAGGTCGTTTGATGCCCCAACGGTTAACCGTGTAACCACGAAACCCCCTTCTCTTTGCAGCCCAACACCCCTTCTTAACATCCCACTAGCCCATCTAAAGCCCCTCCATGTTCTCCATCATTGGATCATGATCGTGTGGGCGAAAACCGCACCTCATTTGGACTCTCCTAGCTCCCTCTGCCTATAAATGAGTCCCTCCCCCCGAAATTCGCGGTGCAAACCCTAGTCTTCTTCATCCTCGCGCCGCCGGACACATCCGTCAGCACCAGACATGTCCAGCCTCCATGTCACCCAGACCAACCATGAGGCGCCACCTCAGCAGAGCCGCCGCTCCCGGCCAGTGGCATCACGCCATGTGTCCCGCTCCACCTCGCCGGCTCCCCGGCAGCTGCGCGGGCTCGCGAGCCCACGGCCTGCCCGCCCGGCCCGATCGCCGCTGCCGCTCCGCCCAAGCCACCCGCCGCTCAGCTCCGCCGCCCCGCCACCGGAGTTTCTCCACTGGTGACCCCGCGCTGCGCGAGCCCGACCTCCCGTTCGCCGCCGACTCCCCCGCGACGCCCCTCAGCGCTGCGCCGCTGCCGTCGAGCGCCCAGCGCCTCGCCCCTGTCACCCGAGCCGTCACAACCTCTGCTCACCATGGATCCGCGCCGCTGCCGCCATGGATCTCCGGTGAGCCCCTGCTGCCCGGATCCCATCGTCCACGTCACCACCGCAGGACCCTCCGGCCGGTTCCGGCAGGGAGATGACCGGATTCGTCCTTCCCCGCCGTCCACAACCTCCTCCGGTCATCTGTGGTGAGACTCCGGCGAGATCCGTCGTCGTTGACTTTTCCCCCCTCGAGGTCATTTTCTCTCCAAGTCCCGAAATTCCTATGTTATGTGGACCCCTTTGACAAGCCATATCTCCATGCATATAGCCCCGTTTTGCGCATATGATATATCAAAATGTTCGTCTCTGAGTGCTCTTCATGCTAGTGTCATTTGCATGCATGTTACTGTTTATCTTGATGTTTTAATATTCATTGCAAAACTGCTAATTGATATAAACTGCTGAAATCTGCTGATTGTTAACATCATGTATGCATTCATGTTAGGGTGCATCTTGATATGTTAATCTCTGTTGCAAAAGTGCATGTTGCTGTTAACTGCTGAAAACTGTTGTAACTTGCCTATTTGTCTTTTGTATATCTTTTTGTGTGATTTTCTTTTGAGCATCATGTCTACATGTTTTATGAGAATAATTATGCCAACTTTACTGGGGTGCAATCCATGTATTTTGATATGCCCTATGGTGAGTGCAACAAGCTTGTGAAGTGGGATACTTGCTGTTAATAATGTGTCAAGTCTGAATTTGTCATATCATGTTGCTAGGTTTGCTTGATGCTACCAATTAATCCATGCATAATCTGGAGATACTTAGTTGACATGTTTTGTTGTACATGTTATGCTTTATCATACCATGCCATGTGTTGCCATATATATGTCCTGTAGAATATGTTTTCATTGCCATGAACATTCCTATATGATGTTCCAGTTTTCTATAACTTAATGATGCCATGTTGTGAGCTTGATAGTAATTATTCTATGCCTCTTTTGGAGATGCTCCAATTACCTGTTTGGAAGTATATTATGATTACTCTGTTAAAATGCCATGTTTGATAATTTTGGGTATCATATGCCTCTGTTCTATGCTTGCAAACATGCTATCATAATGTTGCTGTTTTACACTTGCTGAAACTGTTTCAACATTCAATCTTGTCATGTTGGTTCCCACTAATCCATGAGCCATATGCATATGATGCCGTGATGTTATTTGCTCTTTATTATGTGTAATTTGAAACCATGTCATTGGTTGCCATGTATAGTTTCTGTAGCATCTTTGTTTCATGCCTCCAATAGGCCATCATATTAACTTTGCTCATGTATATGCTCCTGTGTTAAAAAGTTGCATTTTGCATTGATCATATTGGTTTAATCTTGATGCCTATGAACCTGAGCCTTAATGATATTTGAAGTAAGTTATCTGTACATAAAGTGAATGTCAAGTTTGTGCTCCTATGATTCCTGTAGCATGTTGTTTTGATGGTTGCAAAGTATCTAGTTGCAGTTTTGGGCAGATTGTTGTTATATCTTGTTTGGAGTGTATGTGTTGCACCGTTCTCTGTTTTGAGCATGCTATATATGAAACTTGCTTAGAATTGTATGTAGTTTCATCATGTCATGTTGAATCCTTGTTTTGAGTGTGTTTGCTTGATGTTTGTATGCATTTTGCATCAATGCCATGTTTAACTTGTTTTGCTCATATCATCTAGGCCGTAGCTCTGAATTAAATGAACTTCATATGTCACTTCACTAGAATTTTGTGTAGATCATCATGGTGCATCTTAATTAACTTGCGGTTAAAATACTTGAAAGTAAGGTTTATTCAGATCTGGACCAATTTCTAAATTTGCATATGTTGTTTCCGGCCTCATTTAAAGTTGCTTCGATGTGGTGTTCTTGTTTGCATCATCCCTTTCCATGAGTAGCATCATATAGCCTTGTCATGCATCTTACTTGGTTGAGCATCATGTCATGTTTATGTGTTGTGTGTTTACCTTGTTGTTTGCTTCTTTCCGGTTCTGCTTCTTCTCGATAGTTCTTGTTTCGTTGCGATCGTGAGGATTCGTTCGACTACGCTTGGTTTGTCTACTCCCATTCGTCTTCTTCATGGACTCGTTCTTCTTCCTAGCGGGATTTCAGGAATGATGACCGTCACCTTGGATCTCACTACTATCTTTGCTATGCTAGTTGTCTCGATGCTATCGCTATGTCGTGCTACCTACCACTTGTTTATCAAGCCTCCCAAATTGCCATGAAAACCTCTAACCTCTTTCACCCTTCCTAGCAAACCGTGGTTTGGCTATGTTACTACTTTGCTCAGCCCTTCTTATAGCGTTGCTAGTTGCAGGTGCAGTTGCAGTTTGTTCCATGTTGGGACATGGATTTCATGGGCATTCTTGGGATATCACAATATCTCTTATTTAGTTAATGCACATATATACTTGGTAAAGGATGGAAGGCTCAACCTTATGCCTGGTGTTTTGTTCCATTGCCGCCCTAGTTTCCATCATACCAGCTTTATGTTCCTTGATTTTGCGTCCCTAACATGATGAGGGGTATGGGACCCTCTCGACGCTTTGAATAAAACTCTTCCAGCAAGGCCCAACATTGGTTTTAATATTTGCCATAATAATACTTGAACCTAATAATTAATTGGCATAGGGCGTCGCGAACCCGAGGATTTTCTACCTACAGGGCGGGGCCAATGCTAATGGTGTTGGTCCCAAACAGAGCCACTTGTGGTGCCACCCCTTCTTCCGGGGTTTTCGGTTGTTGTACGTAGTGCTCATCCGGACGTGGCCTGAGATGAGATACGCGTGGCTACTATCAGGGTGTCGACTTGTCGGGTGGTCTTGCTGGACTTGTTTTACCATTGTCAAAATGTCTTGTGCATCGGGATCCTGAGTCTGATCGGAAGCCCCGTGATGAAGGATTGTCTCCGCAGATCGTGAGCTTATAATGGGCTAAGTTGGGACACCCTGGCTGGGTTTAAACTTTCGAGAGCCCTGCCCGCGGTTATGTGACAGATGGGAATTTGTTAATATCCGGTTGTAGAAAACTTGACACCAGATTCGAATTAAAATACACCAACCGCGTGTGTAACCGTGATGGTCTCTTTTGGGTGAGTTCGAGAAGAGAACACGGTGGGGTTATGTTTGAACATAAGTAGTTCAAGATCACTTAGTGATTATTTCTAGTTTGCGACCGTTTGTGTAGCTTCTCATCTTATTCTTGTACTTGTAAGGTAGCCACCATACAATGCTTAGTCACTTGCTGCAACCTCACCAGTTATCCTTTCCATATCCATTAATCTTTGCTAGTCTTGATACCCATGGTAATGGGATTGCTGAGTCCTCGTGGCTCACATATTACTACAACAACAGTTACAGGTATAGGTTGCGATGATCATGACATGAGAGCGATGTTTGCTTGTTTTGGTGTTCTTCTTCTACTTCTTCTTCGTTCAGGGGTTAGGTTCCTGGTCGGCAGCCTGGCCTAGAAGGGTGGATGTCATTTGAGTTTCTGTTTGTGTTTCATCTGTAGTCGGATGTTGCTCTTATGTATGATGTTGTTGTATTCATGTGGCATTGTATGCATTTTGTATGTATCCCCAACTATTATGTAATGGTACAATGTAATGATATCCACCTTGCAACAGTGTCTCCAATATGCGCTGATATACTTGGTGGGACCTACGAGTTCCTTAGGATAGGGTCGCATATTGGGCGTGACATAGACGACTATGCTTCAAAATCAAACCATAATCTCTGGATATGTATAAAAAATAGCCGTAAATTCCTAATCCTACTTCACGGCATGTAAACATTGATTTGATGCCAAATTTTGGCAACTGCCAAATGTTCGCTAGAGATTAGTTTGTAAACATTAATTTGACGCCACATTTTTTACTATTTGTATAGGTGTTGTCTGACGATGTGGACAATGATGATGAAGATGGTCAGAGAAGATACAAGAGGCAAATCCAGAGGGAGCTTTATGTGGGAATGCATAATAGGCGTATTAGGACATGGGACGGCGGCTATCGATGCCCATTTCACAACCAAAAGCTTCGTGACACGTATGAAAGTGTTCTGGCATGCAAGAGGACGAGCCGTTGGCTCCTTCAAGTAGAATTATTCTCGCAGGGTGGCGCACGCTGCATATGCCGAGTACCTGGAGAAGCTTCGGGATCGTGCCGACAGATGAGATGAGATGTGGGATCAAACTATGTATGCTTGAGTATGCTTAATGACGGTTGAACTATGCTTTTGTACGATTATTATCTATGTCCGAGTATGCTTAATCTATGTTTACTTATGTCTAAATGTGTGATATGGATGCAATTAGTTCGGCTAATTGAATCTACCTCCGTCCTGGTTTATTGGTCCCCTTTGTAATTTGTGTTTAATTTTGACCAAAGATTTAATTGACAAATTGTTAGTGGAGGTCAGCAAAAAATATATTGTTGACTACGTATTTCAACATAGTGTTCAATGATATAATTTTTGATGACATGCATAAATATTTGGTCAAAATTTGGTTAAAATTATAAACGGGACCAATAAACCAAGACGGAGGTAGTACGTCAGTCACACACGGTTCCCAAAATTGGAACCGTGTGCAATGACTTTCATTTTGCCTGTTACGTCAATCACACACGGTTGTCACTAGCAAACTGTGGCCTCGGGAACTCTTTGTGGGACAGAAAACCCTCACCACCCAATTCAGAAAATAAAAAAAAACCTCACAACGCCCGCCACCCCCTCCGGTCCCTATTCATACCTGCACAAGCTCCTCGTGTCTATGCCTGGCACCGCCTATTGCAGCGGCAACCACTTAGCTTGACGCCTGCGGTCGCCGCCGGCTGCCGGCAAACCCCACTGCACTTCTCCACTTCTGCTTGCCGTGGCCTATCACCATCGACTTTCTTGACACTGCTCATGGTCAACCCAGCTCCTCCCGGTTGGGGAATCCACAGTACTGAGATTTTTTTCTCATGGACAAAAAGGTAACTAATTTAATGATATATTATCTCATCTCTTATCCCAGTTCATTTGCTTCCTTTAATCACCAGGCCGAAATCACCGTGAATTCATTTTTATTTGAGCTGATTTGAGGGTTTTCTTTCATTCATAGAGTGTACAGTGCATGGACACATCAGGACTTTGCAGCATCCGCCAGACATCCATGGAGTTCCATCTCACCGTACTAGATGACTTGAGGATGCGCGCGGTATGTTCAGTCTCACCCTAAATCGGTTGGCATGGCCTACTTTCCTGAACATATACTAAATATTCCTACATTTGGATAAAAGGTACCACATGCACCATATACGTCAAAGGGGACTTTTTCCCTCTTCTTTCTATATTAGGAAAATTAATGATGTATTGTTCTTTTGATTACTCTCATATTTCCATGACATCATGTTTACCCTATCTGTTTAATTATAGATTTTTGTCCTTCGATTTCATCTGTTGTACAGTTCTTTCAATTTGGGCCCATATTTGCATGTTACCATATTTTCTTTAACAATCCTACCATTTTCTGCAGCGCATCCCTTGATATGCAACTAAATCTGTAGTACACAATCATTCCCTTTATATAAATCAAGACTATAGGGATGTCATACTGAACATAAACCATGGATTTACAATCGTTGCTACTGTAAGACTTGATGAACGTGGTGACTCATATTTTGGCACTGGCCTTTGGAAAGAAATTCCTAAGTTTTATGTACTGAAAGCTAGCACTAAAATTGCACTGCATATAAAAGAGCCTGGTCATGAGATATATGCTAACTTCCCCAATGATATCATCTGTCCAGACTTTGTTCGAAGTAAGTGTTCTTTTCAAGTATCTGCATGTTGACTTACCCAGCAATATCAAATGAATTGTGTAGTATTTAGGCAACCAATTGTTATTCCATTTTCTTACTCTATTCTTACCTAGTAACTTCTAGTTACCAATACACTTTTCCGTTGCCCTGTTTTAACTAAACATTCCATGTACTCCCACTTCTATCAGAAAGTGTCGCCGACAAGGAGAATCCGGAGGTGGAGAACGGGGCTGCCAACAAGTGGAGGCAGGTCGAGAAAGAACCGCAAGTGACTGCAGCAGGCCTAGACTGCATCAATAGCCTACCCGATGATATGTTGACAGTCATCATCTCCCTCCTCCCAATCAAATATGGGGCATAGACAACCGTCATTTCCCTGTGGTGGCACCTCCTATGGAACTCCACCCCTCAAGACACCCACGAGCTCTATCATGGCTATCGCAAAAGCTTGGATGCCTTCTCCAAGATCCTTGGCTGTCACCCTGGCCCAACCAGAGGCCTTAGCATGGGCAAGTTCCGTTTCAACGGTAAGGACCGAGCCAAGCTTGACGACTAGTTCCAATCCCCCGCCCTAGATCAGCTCGAGGAGCTCACTTTTGATGATGGACATATGCGCTTGCTGCCAACGTCCGTGCTCCGCCTTGCGCCCACTGTAACAGCCTGATTTTTTGTCCATTCTTTTTCTTTTGTTTTTCTGAGGTTTTTGCTTGAGTTTTCTTTTTCCGTGGCCATGTGGTTGGAAACTTAAGCAGATGACCTCTTCTTTCTTTTCATACCCAAACCCTTCCCTAGACCTTTTCATTTCCACCTTGGACCAAATCCCAATATTCTTTTTATTGGGAATATTCCTTTTCTATTAAAGGAATAACTCAATTTGCCCTAGGTTGTGAAGCAACCTATATTTCCCTCACTCCAAAAATTCCCAAATAATTTTCATAAATTGTTTGGGTCATATCTTCATCAAATATGGCAAAACTTTTCATTGCCATGTTCAAAAATAATCCTCAAATAATTCATTTCCTATTTTGCCCTAACTGGCACATTGTGAAGCAAGTGCTATTTTCCTTTGCCCAATTGACATCAATCTCCTTGGAAATATTTTACTGTCCATATCACTGCCACATGGCAAAATGCAACCTCGTTTGCTTAGTAATTATTTATTGATGATTTTCCAAAGTTATTGTCCAGTAAAAAGCTTTGTGAAGGAGGTACAAGCTAGGCATCTCCAAATGAGTTGCAATTTTGCATGGCCCTTCATATCTTCATATCATAGCCCTCCACCAAATTTGAGCTCATGTCATGCCTCCATGTGAGCTCATCTTCAATTCTTAGTTTCTGGTCAGATTTTTAGTTTGTGAAGCAACTATATTTTATATTGCTTCATTTAAGCTGCCAATTTACCAGGACATTCTATTATCAATATAAACTCCCTCCACCAAGTTGTGGATCTATCCATTACACCATTTGCACTATAGAATTTTCCAAGTTTCTGATCAGATTGAAGCTTTGTGAAGCAAGTGCCACTTTGGTTCATCCAAATGGCCCGAAACCTTTTTGAGCATGTTCATATCTTCAAATCATTGGGCCATGATCAAATTCAGCTCAATCCAATCATGTATGTGAGTGCATCATCCAAATATCTAAACCCGGCCATTATGGCACTTTCTACAGCAACCCCTCTCTAAACTCATCCTCTTAAGCTAGTTTTTGGTATCAGGATCACCTTAGTGCTTCATCAAGCTGTGAAAAAGATCAGAATCTAACTCCACACGTGAGCCACAACAAGTGACAAACACCTTTCTGTTGCAATCTTTTGGAGCTAGGTGTGAATCACTTCTTTGCCCCTAGACCAAATTATTTCCTCAGTTAGACTAAGGGCACAAGGGCCAATCCAGTAGACATGGTCGGCCTGACCAAAACCCGCAGTTTGCTCCAATGAGTGTGGTGATCGCGCTGATGTCATGCAAATTGCGTACTCACCCCTGTTCCTGTCATCTCCCTCACCGTCTCGACGTCAAACCATGTCCTGGAGCTTCCCCGTGATACACGTCATCACCCCGTGCTCGGGCCCCTCCTGTTTCGCCATAAATGAGTCGCTAGAGCCATGCCCGTGCCATGCCCAGCCACTGTCCTCCATTAGAGCTTGGCGTGAGCTCGCCCGTGATGCTCTAGAGCTCTCCCCCGTGCTTATTTAAGCTTCCCCGAGGTCCCCCGCACCTCACTCGTCCCTCCCCCGCCTCTCTAGTCAACTGGAGTCACCTCATCTCGCTGTTGTTCACCATCATCTTCCATGTCCGCCTCGGCCTCGGCTTCGGTCCGGCCACCATGGTGCTCCTCTCATCCTCCTACCACGTCCACCGACTTCCCCTCGTTCCACTCAGCCGCCCCAACCACTTGCCCCTCGCCAGAGAGCCCTGTTTCACCGAGCCCCACTCCTCCCCTATACTCCTCCTGGCGCCGCACATCACCGCCACCCTGCTGCTCCACGGCATCACCTGCTCCTCCAGATGGATCCGCCGCGCCGCCCCCGTCCCGCAGATGGCCTCGACTCGGCCAAAGCTCGCCGGAGCCAGCCGGCCCCTTCCCCGCAGCGCGTGGCCTGCCTCACTTCTCCTCTGTTCCCCACGTGGGGGAATAGGAGGAAGAAGACGAGCGTTGGCTCACCCCCCCTCCCTGTCGCGTGGGTCCCGTGCATAAGCGAGTCAAAACCCGGGCTTAGGTATGTTAAGTGTTAGCGACCTAGGCCTTGCTGGGCCTCAGGCACTACCTATCCCATGAAGGAGACGCACTACATATACAGCGGGAGGCCTCCACGAGCAAATTGGCTTGGACCGGACGGCAGCTTCGGCCGATAGGCTAGTTTATCTTCTTCCTCCCCCTGCTGTAATTCCCTTCCTTCCTCCTTCAATCCCTCATGTAATCTGAGCTTCTAATCAAATCCATGGAGATTGAGTGAATTACTGACAGAGACCCTCACAATTGGTATCAGAGCCATTCGATTCTCCACCAAAAATCCATCCAATTTCCCCCCCAAATTAATTCCATGGATTCACAACGGCGCGCGGAGCTCCTGGCGAGCCTTTCGCCGGAGGTTTTGGCGACATATGAGGTTCACAGGGCCCAGCTAGCCCATGATCTAGACCGGAGTTTTGCCGAGTCGAAGGTGAGGCTACAAAAGGCCATGGCGCCAGCGTTCGGCGACCTCCACACCAGTCTAGACAAGTTCTCATCACCAATCAATGCAGTCAAGTATGTCGGATTTCGGGTTCCGGCAGACCCTTGAGGTTCGAACACTGGGGTGCGCGCGGAGATTTCGCCCTCTACCTACCTGTTCGTCACCCGCTCGCTGAGATCTAAACTACGAAAGGATCAACACAAGAGACACAGAGTTTATACTGGTTCAGGCCACCATTGTGGTGTAATACCTTACTCCAGTGTGTGGTGTGGTGGATTGCCTCTTGGGCTGATGATGAACAATACAAGGGAGAACAGCCTCGCGAGGGTCTGTTCTTGGCTGGTGCGATGAACTGCTAGGAGGGGTTCAGTCACTCTATCTACTGGTTTCTTGGTGAGGATCCAGATGCCTCTACCCTGGGGGTGGCTAGTCCTATTTATAGGCAAAGGCCCTGGGCCTCTTCCCAAATATTGAGCGGGAAGGGCGCCAACAATTGGCCATTTTGAAGGGGAACAGCGGGTACACGTATCCTGACTAAAGTTGGTCCTCGCCTGTCAAAGGCTCTGGTGGTGACACCTGCTTGGGCTCCACAATGACTTCCTCCCTGCCGTTGGGCTGGTCTTGGTCTTGTTGCACCGAAATGGATGCCTTTGCTTGATGCTCTCGCCTGCGCTTGCTCCCTTTGCACCAAAGAGGAAAGGAGGACACTGCGCGGGCTGGCGCCCGACTGGCGCCCTTGGTTGTCATGGCTTGCGTCATGGGAACCACGCGAGGTACCCCGCCTTGATCTCTCCGCCTCCTCGCGAGCTAGCCGGATGAGGCCGTGCCGGAGGAAGCTCCTTGTCGCCCGCCCCGCGAGGCTTGGCCCCTCGCGATGGTCTTGAGCTTGTGTTGATGAAGATGGGCCGTGCTGGGCCCCCTTTGAGCCACACCGCAGGCCGCAGGCAGGCAAGTCTGGGGACCCCCATTCCCAGAACGCCGACAGTAGCCCCCGGGCCCAAGGCGTGCCTGGACTTGGCCGAGCAGAGAGGCGAAAGGGCATGTGCAAAGCACCGCGGGCCCTAACAGCCTGCGGCCTTGGGCACCGCGTGGCGGTTGATTGGACGTGGGCGTCTCCACTTCCCCATGATGCCTCGGCAACTGCGCGAATTGACAAGTCCCGGCATGCAGAGCGAGTCATGATTACCTGCGATCGTGGAGGTCGGTGGTTGGCTTCCCCTGGCTTTAAATACGGCACGTCGCGCGCCCTTCCAGTTTGCCCCCTCTTGCTTCTCCTACTTCTCCATGGCTCCGACAAGGAAGTTCTCGGCCGCGGAGAAAGGAAAGGCCCGCCAGGTTGAGTCTGCCTCTCCCTCGCCCAAGCGCGGTCGAGGCCGCCCTCGCAAACACCCTGTGGCCTCCATGGCGGCTCCCCGCGGTCGCGGAGTTGACTTCCCGCACGGCGACGGGCGGCTGGCCGTGGCCGGGGGGGCGTGCTTCAGCCGTGCGACCCCCTAGGCCGCGCTTCCACACTGCGGAGGTGCTGCCGGAGTTCGTTGTGTGGGCGGTGGAGCCGACTAGCGCCCGGCTTCAGCTCCCTCGCTTCCTCCTAGGTGAGCTCCCGGCTGGTGCCCCGGGCGGCCTCTGGCTCCAGGCAGATGGCTGCTACAGCCGGGCCTCTTGGGCTTCGCTGGAGGTCTCCGCGGCCAGGAGCCTAGCCTTGGCCCGCAGCTGGTAGACGTTTGCCCGCGCGCGTGGCCTGAGCCATCGGTGCACTCTACACTTCAAGTTCGACGGTGATGCCATCCTCTACGTGAGGGTGTTTGGGGAAGATGCTCGCCGCGCAGGGTGCTGCCCTGAAGACGACAACCACGGCCGGGGACCCAGCCCCGGCGAGGACGGGGAGGACAGCCGCGCGTGGTTGGCAGCGCACAGGGTTCCTCAAGCTTCACTGGTTCTTCTTCGGGCAGCGACTCTTCTAGCAGCGGCTGCGGTCAGCCTCCGTGTCGCTATGCCTGCTTGGAGGGTGGTAGCGGGTCTTCCCGCCGTCGCGCCTCGGTGAAGCGCGAGAGGGAGTCCGCCTGAGCTCCGGAGGCGGGTCGAGTCTTGTCTGAGGGCCCGCGTAGGGCGAGCCTCGCCTGATTTGTCCTTTCTTTTCCTTTTTCCTGCGCAAAAAGACAGTAGTGTGGGGCCCCGTGGGGGCGTGTTTGGGTTATCGTTGTTAATCATCGTACTGTTTCCATTATTTTGGTATTGTTCCTTCCGGCCGCACGCCCACGCATAGGTAATCCCCAGCCTCAGCCGTGGGGGCGACCGACCCAGGTCCTGTATTCGTGTCGCGGTGCCCGTGAGGCACGGACTGGAGGGGTGCTCCTGTAGTGGACCCGGGTCGTGAAACCTTGATTGATAAGGACAGAAACACTCGCGAGGGTGCTCGGGCTGCCCCCCTCGCAAGACCTTGCGCAAGAGAAATCGAGGTAGGAGGGCGAAAAGTCGAAGAGCCATAAGTCAAAAGACGGCGACAGCTTGAATAAAACTTCGAATGAGAATGAACTAGCCAACTACATAAAGCAAATGAAAAAGCCGCGTCCGGCACCTAGCCTAGTCTTCAACGTCTTCTCACCAGCGCGGAGCTAAGTGCTGCCACTGGGCGTGGGAGGGAGCCCCAGGGCCTGAGGCTGGCGCTTCTAAGACTCCGGGGCGTGTACAACCCCAACTCATTATTACGTGAGAGTGTCACGGGCGGCGAGCTTCACAGGCGTTGGCCTTCTTCACAGGCTCCGGGCCTTTCTTCGGGGAAGCAAGCTTCACGGGCATTGGCCCTCTTCACAGGCTCCGGGCCTTTCTTCGGGGAAGCAAGCGTCACGGGCATTGGCCCTCTTCACAGGCTCCGGGCCTTTTCCAAAAAGATAGTCTTCACAGGCATTCGCCTTCTTCACAGGCTCCGGGCCTTTTCCAAAATGCGACAGCTTCACAGGCACTTGCCTTCTTCACAGGCTCTGGGCCTTTTCCAAAAAGATAGTCTTCACAGGCATTCGCCTTCTTCACAGGCTCCGGGCCTTTTCCAAAAAGATAGTCTTCACAGGCATTCGCCTTCTTCACAGGCTCCGGGCCTTTTCCAAAAAGATAGTCTTCACAGGCATTCGCCTTCTTCACAGGCTCTGGGCCTTTTCCAAAAAGATAGTCTTCACAGGCATTCGCCTTCTTCACAGGCTCTGGGCCTTTTTAGGGGTAAAACCTCCGGAGGTGCTGGATGTTCCACGCATTCTGGACTGGCACCCCCTCCTGGGTCTCCAAGCGCGCGGAGCCGGGCCTGGAAACATGAACAACCTTGAACGGGCCCTCCCACATGGGAGAGAGCTTATGCAGTCCCTCCCTAGAGAGAACCCGCCTGAGAACGAGGTCCCCTACCTCAAGTGTCCTAGGGCGGATGTTGTGGCAGTGGTATCGCCTCAGTGCTTGCTGGTATCACGCCGCACGCAGCGCGGCTCTCGGCGACACTCCTCCCCCAGCACGAGGTCCATCCCCCGCGTGGCGTCCTGCTGCGCTTCGTCGAACGCTAGGACCCGTGCGGAACGACGTCTGACCTCGTGAGGGAGGACCGCCTCAGCTCCATAGACCAAGAAGAATGGGGTCTCTCCAGTCGGCTTGGTCGCGGTCGTGCGGATGGACCACAACACGGACTGGAGCTTGTCGTACCAGCCTCTGCCGCAGGCTCCCAACTTCTTCTTGAATGTTCTGGTCTTGAGGCCCCTCAGGACCTCCGCATTGGCCTGCTCGGCCTGGCCGTTGCTTCGGGGGTGCGCCACTGAAGCGTAGCATATCTGCATTCCAAGGTTAGCACAGTATGTTTTGAAGAGGTTACTGGTGAACTGTGAACCATTGTCGGTGATGATGCGGTTCGGCACCCCAAACCGGCTCACGATGCCCTTGATGAACTTGACTGCTGAACCCGCAGGGATGGTGCGGACGGCTTCCACTTCGGCCCACTTGGTGAAGTTGTCCACGACGACGTAGAGGTAGCGATAGCCCCCTGGCACCCGAGGGAACGGGCCCAGGATATCTAGCCCCCAGACTGCAAATGGCCATGAGAGGGGTATAGTTTGCAGACTTCCTGCCGGCTGATGGATCTGCTTGGCATGGAATTGGCAAGCTTCGCAGGCCTTCACTAGTTCGATAGCGTCATTGAGTGCAGTAGGCCAATAGAATCCGTTGCGGAATGCCTTGCCCACGAGGGTCCAGGATGATGAGTGGTGCCCACAGTCTCCACCGTGTATATCCGCTAGCATCTCCTTCCCTTGCTCCCTGGATATGCAGCGTAGGGACACACCATTTGGTCGCTTCCGGTACAGTTCTCCATCCCTAATACAGTACACTCAGGCTTGCCGCGCCACATGCTCTGCTTCCTCCTCCTTCTCCGGCAGGGTCCCTTGCGTTAAGTAACTCCGGAGCTCTGTGATCCAGCACCCCTCCTGAGGCTCCATCGTTAGGAGCAGGTGCACTCCTGAGGCTGGGCCACAGACCGGAGCCCCCGAGGCAGGTGGTTGGGGGAGCTCCTCCCGAGGCTGCGCTGTGTTTGATAGTGATGGCATGGCCGATGGCTTGAAGAGCCGCTCCTCGAAGACGCCAGGCTCCTGAGGTAACCGTCTGGACGCTCGTCTGGCGATGTCATCGGCCTCCTGATTGGTGCCACGGGGCACATGCTGCAACTCCAACCCCCAGAACTGCTTTTCCATCCTGCGAACCTCCACGAGGTAGGCCTCCATGTTCTCATCTTTTGGCTCATACACTTTGTTGGAGAAATTGATGAGGAGCTGCGAATCACCCTTGATGGTAAGGCGCTTTACCCCTAGGGCAGCCGTGGCCTTCAAGCCTGCTATCAGGCCTTCATACTCCGCTATGTTGTTGGAGACCTTTTTGCCTTGCTGGAAACAGAGCTGCACGGCGTAATAGAGCTTGTCCTGAGTGGGAGATATGAGCACCGCCCCAGCCCCCGCGCCATGCCTGGAGAACGCTCCGTCGAAGTACATGACCCAGCCTTCTGGCGCCTCGCTTCCTGGGGAGAGGGATCAATCCTCGCTGTCCTTGAGGCCCGGTGCCTCCGTCCATTCGGCCACGAAATCCGCTAGCGCGGCCCCCTTGATGACTCTGGTCGTGCTGAATTCGAGCTGAAACGCTTGCAGTTCAATGTTCCATTCGGCGACCCTTCCGGTTGAGTTTGGGCTCCTGAGCACCCTTTCCAAGGGGTATGCCAATACAACCTTGATAGGGTGACCCTGAAAGTAGTGCCGCAGCTTGCGCGAGGACACTAGTAGCGCGAGGAGGAGTTTCCGGGGCATGGGGTACCGTGCCCTCGCATCCCGCAACATTGTGCTGACAAAGTACACTGGGTGCTCGATGAGGCTTGGAGCGTCGGTGCTGGCGGCATCCTCCGGAGGCCGTGGCGCCTCCTGAGGCGGGGAAGCCTCCAGAAGCTGGTTGCCTGGGGGAAGGGCCTCTTCCGTTCCCGCTGCGTTCCCCTACTGTGGCTGACCCTCCTCAGCCGTGGTAGTGATCTCTGCGAGTCCTTCTTGGTCCTGCTTTGCCTTGACACGGGTTGCTGTCGTGGTCTTGGTCCGGCGCTCCTCCCTAACCGCCACCAGAGCCGCGCTGGCGGAGTAGGGAGTGGCGGCGAGGTAGAGTACCAAGGGCTCTTGTGGGCGCGGGGCCACCATCACCGGAGGGCTGGTTAGGTATCTCTTGAGATCTTGGAACGCCTTGTCGGCCTCTTCAGTCCATTCAAAGGGCCCCTTTTACTTCATCAGCTGGAAGAAGGGCAGCGCTCATTCCCCTAACCTGGAGATGAAGCGCCCTAGCGCAGTCACGTGCCCAGTGAGCTTCCGCATCTCTTTGAGGGTCTTTGGCGGGCTCATGTCCTCGACTGCCTTGACCTTTTCTGGGTTGGCCTCGATGCCTCGGTGGGACACGAGGAAGCCCAAGAGCTTGCCCGAGGGGACTCCAAACACACATTTCTCCAGGTTGAGCCGCAGGCTCACTACGTTGAGGTTTGCGAAGGTTTCCTCTAGGTCTTGTATCAGGTTCTTGGCCTCGCAAGACTTCACTACAATGTCGTCGACGTAAGCTTCCACATTCTTCCCGAGTTGCGGGCCCAAGGTGATGTGCATGAGCCGCTGAAAGGTCGCCCCCGCGTTGCGCAGTCCGAACGGCATGCATGTATAGCAGTACACCCCACACAGGGTCAGGAAGGCCGTCTTCTCCATGTCTTCCACCGCCATCTTGATCTGGTGATACCCGGAGAAGGCATCCAAGAAGCATAACAGGTCGCACTCAGTGGTGGAATCGACGACCTGATCGATGCGAGGGAGCGGGAACAGATCTTGCGGGCATGCTTTGTTGAGGTTGGTGAAGTCGACACACATGCGCTCCTTCCCTCCCTTCTTTGGCACAACCACAGGGTTGGCCAACCAATCTGGGTATCGGACCTCACGAATGACCCCCACGGCTTCTAGCTTGCGGGTCTCCTGGATGATGAAGGCCTGCTTTTCAGTGGACTGCCGCCTCGCCTTCTGCTTCATGGGGCGCACGTTGGGGCACACGTTGAGGTGGTGCTCGATTACGCCCCGTGGGATCCCTGCCAACTGATTGGGCTCCCAGGCAAATACCTCCTTGTTTGCGCGCAAGAACTTGACTAGGACTTCCTCCTGCTCGGGCCCGAGGTTGGCGCCTATGGTGAAAGTGGCGTTAGTGGACCCGTCCTCGTCGATGGGTATCTGCTTGGTCTCCTCCTTGTCTTGGGTGAACAACTGTTTCTTCTTGGTTGGTGCAACCCCTTGGACTCGGGGGTCCCCGCGTTGGCGGGTTGTGCCGACGCCGCCATCTTGAAGGCGAGCTTGAGTGCTCGCAGTGCATCCCCGGTGTCCCCAGGCACGGTGAGGACACCGCTACTCCCGGGCATCTTCATAAGGTTGTACGCCGGGTGAGTCGCGGCCATGAATTGGGCCAATGCTGGATAGCCGAGGATGGTGTTGTAGGGGAGGCCGATGGGGGCGATATCGAAATCAACCTGCTCCGTGCGGAAATTGTCGTAGGTGCCGAAAGTTACTAGGAGCCGGATCTGTCCCAAGGAGCTGGATGACCCGCCCCCGACGCCCAAGAAGGGCTGGCTGGGCTGCAGCCGCTCCCGGGGTATGTGGAGGAGGTTGAAGGCCTCGACTGAGAGCACGCTGAGGCCTGCGCCACCGTCGATGAGAGTCCTGGTGACGACCACCTGGTAGATGTAGGGGGTGCACAGCATGGGGAGCGCACCCGAGCAGGCCGAGTTGGAGGGATGGTCCTCCGAGCTGAAGGCCAGCCTTTCTTGTGGCTCCGACCGGTCCTGGGGAGCCCCCTGCCGCGTGGAGGCGGCGCCGACCTGGCGGACGAACGGCTTGTCGTGGTGACTGGAGGGCGGCGCCCGCGAGCCGCCCAGGAGGGCCGCGGCGACCGGGGAGGCCGGCGCGGCGTGGTGGGCGAGGAAGAGGCCGCGCGGCTCTTCCCAAGAGGCCACGGAGGGATGCTGGGACGATGCTTGCTGCTCGTTCCCTGCCTGGCCGGTGGCGGTGTTGACGGCAGGTGACGAGGAACGACGAGGACGCCCGCCGACGGGGGCCGCCTGGGCGACACGGGATGTGAGGGCGGCCCGTCGACCGGCGCGGGCCCGACGAGCGTCAAACATGGGTGCGATGGTCGGAGAAGAACACGACGACGGAAGACGAATTCCGGCGCACCCCTACCTGGCACGCCAAATGTCGGATCTCGGGTTCCGGCAGACCCTTGAGGTTCGAACACTGGGGTACGCGTGGAGATTTCGCCCTCTACCTACCTCTTCCTCACCGGCTCGCTGAGACCTAAACTACGAAAGGATCAACACAAGAGACACAGAGTTTATACTGGTTCAGGCCACCATTGTGGTGTAATACCTTACTCCAGTGTGTGGTATGGTGGATTGCCTCTTGGGCTGATGATGAACAATACAAGGGAGAACAGCCTCGCGAGGGTCTGTTCTTGGCTGGTGCGATGAACTGCTAGGAGGGGTTCTGTCACTCTATCTACTGGTTTCTTGGTGAGGATCCAGATGCCTCTACCCTAGGGGTGGCTAGTCCTATTTATAGGCAAAGGCCCTGGGCCTCTTCCCAAATATTGAGCGGGAAGGGCGCCAACAATTGGCCATTTTGAAGGGGAACAGCGGGTACACTTATCCTGACTAAAGTTGGTCCTCGCCTGTCAAAGGCTCTGGTGGTGACGCCTGCTTGGGCTCCACATGACTTCCTCCCTGCCGTTGGGCTGGTCTTGGTCTTGTTGCACCGAAATGGATGCCTTTGCTTGATGCTCTCGCCTACGCTTGCTCCCTTTGGACCAAAGAGGAAAGGAGGACACTGCGCGGGCTGGCGCCCGACTGGCGCCCGACTGGCGCCCTTGGTCGTCATGGCTTGCATCATGGGCACCTCGCGAGGTACCCTGCCTTGATCTCTCCGCCTCCTCGCGAGCTAGCCTGATGAGGCCATGCCGGAGGAAGCACCTTGTCGCCCGCCCTGCGAGGCTTGGCCCCTCGCGAGGGTCTTGAGCTTGTGTTGATGAAGATGGGCCATGCTGGGCCCCCTTTGAGCCACGCCGCAGGCCACAGGCAGGCAAGTCTGGATACCCCCATTCCTAGAACGCCGACAAAGTAGGATCTCCGATCCGACGTCACCGACCTCCACCGGAATCATCGCGTCAACGGTGAGCGCACCAACAAATTCGGGGCCACCACTGCTCCGATGACGCCTGCTGCGAGTCGGGCCTTCTCCAACCCCAGGCACACCCCTACATCAGCAAGGACCACTTCCTCAACAACGTCTGTGTCTACGCGCAGCACCAACTCCTCCACCAGTTTGGCTGCATGCTCCATGCAAACGGTGACTGCCGCGGACATCTCCATGCCGGCAACGGCCTCTGCTCCATCCGCACACAGGGCCACATCTATGTGCGTCCCCGTAGTGGCGGCGCTGGATTCTACATCGCCCTATGTCCAGCCTGTGACCGCGACCGCCGCGACGGCACATGCTTCAAGAGTTGACCTCACCTCAAGCGCGGCATTGACCACCTCGTTGGCTGTTCCGCGGCACCAGCATCAAATCCGTCGGATGTCGTCACCGCGGCCACCGCAATACCTACGCGCATCACCTCATCCATGGCCAATTGGGTCGCAACCTCCGTGCGTGCCGCGACAGCGTCGACTCCGTCCACCATGTCACCCTGCAGCAGAAGCACTGTTGATGAGCATGATGGGCTCGCAGAACCCGGCCTCCTCCATTCCCGTCTCAGTGGTAATAGTACCCGCCTTGCATGATTCTGATCTTGCTCTCGCCACACCCACCATGTGTTCGACCGAGTGCTCAAGAGAAGGCAACGAAGCAACAAGGGACACACCCACTCCAACAGGAGCACTACTCGCATCCTCGGCCAGTGTCGTTCCTGCTACGTGTGAGGTGCACTCGGAGATCAGCAGTGTGGCAACAACTTCCATGGCAAGCATGGTTGTCATCCTCACTTCACCACCCATCATGTGGACACTGGTGTTCGACAGTCCCAACAGCAGCATAGCAGGCTATGTGGTGCCGCCCAGATGTGGCATTGTGTTACATAATCTCTCATCAACACCTTATTTGGCTGCCCCGGCATCATGCACCATCGAGCTCACCATCGTGTCGTCCACCGCCCTTCAACATGTTTGTCGATGGGTCACAACCTTGACACTTCCTCGCTGGTGCTTGCAATCGCCCCTGTGTTGGACATCATTGATACATCCATGGCCGAGCAACAGGACAACCCCGAGGAGAAGGACAACTTTGCTTTGAAGATGGATACTTCTTCGTTGTGGCATGCTATTGCAGTTAGTGAGTTTTCTTCATCTCAATCTTACCGGTTTATTCTCTGTGAATCACTACAAACTGATGCTACACTAGCTTCTGTGCCACCATTTCAATGGGATGAGAAACATATCTGGCCACCCTCATTTTTTCTGAATGTGGTAGCCACTTTTGAGTTAAGTCAAACTCTGCAGCCACCTGATCAATTATACTTGCAGAATAAAAGTGCAAATTCCTCGCTATGAGGGGGTGTTTCCTGTTTACAGAGAGCAACAATAGCCAACATATGATTCTTGTCCTCCATATTTTGTCGTCGGTGCCAAACTTCCACCGTATTCAGTTCAGTTTACAACAAGGGCACTACTATAGCTACAAGCTTAAGTATGAAAGAGATACACATTATGATCCTTATTTTCTTTTGTGGGAAATTGGATGGCTGTTAGGGGACTCATTTTGTGCTATATCAGATTTTGACAAGAGTGGAATTTTTACTATTAGTGGGGTGAAATCACGGAACTATCAGTGTTGTTTTGAGCCTATCCAATGGAAAACTACATGGTCTGTGCATTTCTGTGATGCATACTTGCAGTATGAGTTTTAGTTTTACATTACTGAAGATGCTCCAATCTCTATTTCTCAACCATTGCAGTGGACTACTAACCGGTGGATCTTCTATTTGTCTGACTGTATGTATCCGTCTATTTCTGATTATTTCAATGGGAGATTGCTTGTGGATATTCGTATGATGGTACTGCAATCAAGAAACTAGTTGAGTTTATGAGGATTTTAGCGCTTGGGCAAATTTTCAGCAGGTTGAAATTTAAGGAGAGTGGAGGTTATATTGTGCAATCAATGGTTGAAGTTATGGACTCAGTCTGCTATGTTTGTACTGAAGCCATGAATTCCTTGGAAATGTTTTGCTCTGAAAGAACTTGGTGTCCTGGTTCAAGCATGGTTGATGCTCAGGATTGTAGTGTTCTAGTTTTACCAATGCCCAAACTCGAAGGTTTCATTCAATTGGTGTCCTAGCTTGCGGTTGCAATATGTGTTCCAGAGAACATAGCTATGAGCTACAGTCCTGCAAATGTTAATGGCCAAGAAAAGGGAACAGGTTATGCTGAATGCAACAGTACACTGCTTATTATGATAGCTACAGATTCAATCCTCAGGAGAAAATGTATCAGTGCATCATCGAGATGGTACAAATGCAATGGGACACATATCACAACAATGCAATGCAAAGATTGTTTGCTGCTCATTAATAATCTATCCCTATCGGCTGGGATATTGTTTGCACCTGAGTATGCTGTTTTTCAAGCAGCCTTGCTAGCTAATTGTGTTGTTTCAGATCGATCGGTGTTGCCACAGCCAATGGGTTCTTATATTTTCCTACAGCTGATTGTGATGCCCTATTTAATTCCGAGGAGAAGCTATATCAGTGCATCATCCAAAATGCTACAGCTACAATGGGACCCAGGTGATTGCTTTGTTTCAGTTTGGCGACATGAAAATCTTGCAAGAACACATGATGCCTGCCCTGGGCTTGGTATTACCACTCTTCACGTGACATGGGATCCGGGAGGTTCGACACAATATCAGTTTGTGGACCAGGCTGAAGACTGGGTTCTAGATGAGGTCCCGATGGCACTTTCCAACATCGACTTGAGGGCAAGTCGAATCTTATGGTGGAGGGATTGTCAGCGACCTGTGCCTTGCTAGGCCTCAGGTGCTACCTAGCTCACGAAGGAGACATGCTACATACATAGGGCCTCCACGAGCAACTTGGCTTGGACCGGATGGCGGCTTCGGTCGATAGGCTAGCTTATCTTCTTCCTCCTCCTGCTATAATCCCCCATCCTTCCTCCTTCAACCCCCCATGTAATCTGAGCTTGTAATCAAATCCATGGAGATTGAGTGAATTAGTGACAGAGACCCTCACATTAAGTAGAGACGTAATCCCTAGATTACGCTTTCCTATTTTGAAAGCGTACTTTTAATCTACTTCGGTTCAGAATACACTTTCTCTTTCAGAAAACGTAGTTCTCCTTATGCGCCTTCAGTTTTTCCTCCCAGGGACTTGTTAGTGATGAAAATTTTCACAGATTGGTCCCTGGTGTTCAACACCTCACAACTTTTCAACCGTAGCTCCGATTGAGGTGAAACCAACACTCACATCTTCATATCGTCGAGCTCTTTCTGTTGGTTCCATTTACACTAGGTGGACCCACAGAGAAAATGACCATTTTATCCTTGCCCATAAACAGGCCCCTTCGAGAGAGAACCGTCCGGCGTTTCTTTCCGCGGCTTCACCGCACTTCTCCCCGGTGCCGTCTTCACCCCCAGGCAAGCCACAATACCCACTTGCATCATAGTCATGCAGTAGCCATGGTTTTAAACTTGAAGGTTTAATATATGTTTTCTTGCTTAAAACATGGTTATCGTTGTTTCGATGATGCTTATGGGTTTGTGTTTACTTTCTTGATATGTTGTTATGCACCTGGTTATCATGTACTAGTTGCTAGTATTCCTTTCATATGCTTATGCTTGCTAGTAGTACATGTTGATGTCGATGATGGTCTTCGGTGCATGACTGTCGCCTCTTCCGAGTGCCTTGTTATGCATGTTCCATTGCATCCAGTTGGTTAAATGCTTGCATGGTAGCATTGGTATATATGTTCTTGCATGATATTTATTGTTGATGCTAGTGATAATGCTATGTTTCTGAGTAATGTACTTGTGATGTTCATGCTAGTCAGTATGCCATGCTCAGTCAGATATATGCTTTGTTGTTGTTGATATGTTAAGAAATAATGTTGCACAACCATGCTTATGTTGATATCCTCCTCATGCATTGTAGTTGCATCTTGTTATTTTCATATGACTCAGCTTATGCATTCAAGTTTAATCGGACTTAATTGAACTTGGGCAACTATTGGCTGAGTCATGGTGCCACCATATCGGGCTGACAAGTGCAATCACATTTGCCGGAATGGGACGGTCCTAACTGGGTTTATTGTCATGCCTCTCGCCGATGCCTCCAACTAGGGAAGGTTATGGGCGCACGCTACCCTGATCAGGTAGGCGTACATAAGCCTTGTGGGCCTGTTGTTGTTGTATGGATCCAGGTCCCCGTTTGGGACCGTTTATTTGCCACGACGATGGCCGTTTTTCCTTTGGTAGGCTCGGTCACCCAGGACTAAACCCAATAAGGGGTGTTGGTTGGAGTGGCTGGGAGAGTGTCATGGCAGTAGATCAGTTTTGTCGGAACGCCGTTGGTCCACCCGAATGGGAGTGCGAGGCCATGGGTTCTATGGTGTGGGTAAAGTGCGCTACCTCTACAGTGTGTGTGTGTGTGTGTGTGTGTGTGTGTGTGTGTGTGTGTGTGTGTGTGTGTGTGTGTGTGTGTGTGTATTAAATCTATCGACAGCTGTGCCTGCGGATAAGGGCCCAGTTCATAGTTGGTCACACTATGGGTCAACAGTAATAATAATGATGTGCTTAATAACAACCCCGGTTCAATCATGAGATAAGTTGGATATGTGATCCATGACTGATCACCGTTTGGTTATGAGGTAACCCACTGAACCAAGCGTGGTTCTGTTTGTGATCCGTGAATGATCATTCTGGCATCGAGGATACCGAGTTGTTGGATATTCGTGATGTTGTGTGAGAATCATGGGTAAAGATCAAGCTCCTTGTGGTCATGTAATGATTACTACTGTATTGTTTATACCAAGCTTGATTTGTTCCTGAGATGATCGTGTGATGTCCGAGGTTGGTAAGTGATGCATGTGATGGTTACAAGGTAACCCCAAGAAGAGTAAGTTAGTGCATGATAGGGTCATCATGTTGCATGCTAGTGTCGTCAGATTCATATGTTCATGCCATGCTCATATTGTTCTAGCTGTACCATGTTCATGTTGTTCATGCCATGCTGTTATGATGATCTCTTGTTACTTCTTGCTTAACCTGTAATTTCCATGTTGTTGTTTGTCTTGAATGCTTCGGGTTATTGTGAGCTTGCAAGTACATTCAATGTACTGACCTGGCATGTCATGCCAGTTTGCAGGTCATGCTGGATTTGATTGCTTGTTTGCCTTGGATGCCATGTTTGCAAGCTAGGATAAGTGTTCCAGCCAGAGTCCCTGTGGAGTGGAGTCACCACCGTCATTGTTGTTCCGCTGCTAGAAGTCATTCCGCAGCTTCGAGGTGTTCTACTGCTTGCATAGAGCAACTGTGGCAGGCATAGTGTCGTCGTGCCGATGTAACCCTTGTACCCAAATAGATTGTAATAAATAGCAGATTTGTTCTATCCTAAGCAGTGACGTATTGCAGACGACTTCATCTCGATCTCTGGGCTGGAATACGGGGCGTTCTGGTTTCTCTGAGCCGGGGTGCCACAGGCTTGGTATCAGAGCCGGTCTGGCTGTAGGACGCCCTAGCCTATGCGAACGTTAGAAAACGGCAGTATTGACCCCAATTGGTTTGTTGCACTTGATTGTTGCATTTGTTTGTTGCATAGCATGTATATAGACTCATTATCTTATCGCTAACGGTTAATCTTGTGAGTGTAGGTGGCATCGGTTTCGATCCACTACCTGCACCCTCCTTCTTAGCATGCCTGATCTTCGGTGTTAGGCGTCATCTCTGTCCCAGCAGAGTGATGTCCTGGTACCGAGTGTCCCAGACACCATTTGCAGGAGTTATGCTCAAGTATCGCGTCGATATCTTTCCGCCACCCACTCATATTATTTTAGTGATAGACTTGTCTCTATCCCGAATCATGCCCTCCATCTGGTCCCCTTGGCAACCCTTGCTGATCTTTGTTATCAGAAAAGGCATTGCCATTAAACCCAGTCTTCCACCGCTATCTTGCCCTGTCATTTCACTCTTTGGACGTGTACGATTCCCTTTCGTACGCCTGATGATGATGTGGTCATGACCTTTGTGTCTCGCTGCATGATCACCATGTCCATCCTCGCCCCCGTATCCATCCAGTTGTAACCGGTGTTCAGCCAGTGCTTGGTGTAGCCTTGGTTACGCCAACTCCTTTCCACGCATGGATTTCATTTTCGTGCACACCGTCACAACATATTAGACCGTAATGCTGGAGTTTCCGTGAGATTTGTTTGCTTAGGTTTGCATGCATATTATTGTGTGAGTAGTAGTAATATGTGAGATTACTTGATAGTATATTAGTTATATTATTAGTATGCTTGTGTGCTTTTGTTTTCGTCATTTCTTTCTTTGGGCCTTCGGTGTTACAATTTTTTCCCCTATTAAAGTTGCTCGTCAACCGACACCGGACCTGAAGAGTTAGCAATGAATGCATATATTTTGAAACTCAGCTAAATAGAATGGAATTATCAGCACACTGCAGTAAAATTGGGAATATCTTGTCTGAATACAAAAGAAATCCTCGATGGACCGTCAGTATCAAGTTTGCATTAGTGTGTCCTCCTCAAAACAGTATGGCATTCTCAGCTGACTACATTGAGATTTGGGGATATCTGATCGTGATACTGAATATCAAGTCTCTCTCAGTGTGCACTCCTCATAGCAGAAATGATCAAATCAGCAAGAAGATAAATTGTGTGCAAGACTGACAGAATATTATCAGTCAAAGGTATGGCTCAGATGCAATGTTTAATTTTTCGTTGAGGATGATTTTGAAACCCGATGTACCTGGAAGCAAGCAAAAATTTGGCATGTATTTAATACTCAAAAGGGAGGATAGTCCTGCAAAACCCCGTTTCATACCAGTAATCAACAACAGAAATATTAAGATGGTATGTATCTGTGGAAATCGGTCCGCATGTCACAACGAGAAGCTTCTGGTGCAAGCAACCCACTTTTCCCTCGCAAGCAACTAGAGAAGCTTCCAAGGCAAGATTCATCTATCTTCCTCAGTATGATACAAGGATGATTTCCCATCCAAGGTACTCTGCATTCTTCAGTAAGCAACCGCAAAAGCTTCTGGCATAAGGTACCGAGTTTTCCCCCAGCAAAGTCGTTAAGGGGGTAAGCTTCTGAAGCACGATATCCAGTCTTCTTCGGCAAGCTGTCCGATGAAAGTTTTGAGCACAAGCCATCCAATCTTCCTCAGTAAGGCATTGGTACAAGGTAGTCTGCGGTGAATTGACAGCATATGGAAGTGAATCCCAAGAATCAGATCCACAATAGTTAGGTCCGAAGCAAGAATCAGTCAGAGTACATGTCTGCCTTGGGAATCAAATTCTCGTACATATATGCGGTAAGCATACCACCAAGGTCTTGCAAGTTACTCGGACGAGGATCTGACAACCACGAGAGGATTGTTAAGAGAAGAAAGCCAGTATACACCACAGTGTGACAAAGGATTATGAGGATTGACGACATCAATGAGATCAGTACAAGTACCCATGAACCTGGAATATGCTCCTGATGAGCCCTTGTCTTCTTTCTCTTAGTTCGGGTGATCATTTCCCAATGGTCAGAACTTGAGAAGTGATGAACCTGCCATTTAAACAATATTACCATGTCAGAAGAATGAGGATAAGTTATGATTGCCGAAGAATTGCACCGACAATACCTATGGTCACACGAAAAAGCAATATGACCCAGCTCTTTCAGCCAAGGATCCAGACAAAGAAACCAAGAATGAAGGAGCAAAAACCACCAATACAAGTATCATAAATTGTTGCATGACCCACATGGTGTAGATACCCCAGACGGTCTGAGTTAGTAGACCGCCATGAATATTCAACTGCGGGTCTACTCAATTTTTGTAAGAACCCCTATCCAGACAACCCGCTCAGTTAACAGTATATGCTCAGACTTGTCAGTATCAAATGTCTGAGACTGTCAAGTCAGACTAAGGGTCAATTCAACAGTTTGACTCCAGCAACCATGGTGAAGCATCACACAGCCTACTATCCTCATGGGCATACTGACAGAATGAATAATCATAAGCACCCATCGTCAGTCAAGTCTGAGGATATTATCATGTAAGGTCATACCCCTTATGCTGGCCACGACAGGCGATAACCAAATATTTGGAACCGATCTGACACTCAAGATAGTGGAACTATTTAAAATAATTCAGAAGTTTCTGCGATAAGTCAAAATCTGTCAGGAAAATGATTATGCCTCAACTCACTGCTTGGAACCCGAAGGACATGCATTTACTAGAGAAACCCAATGCAAAGAGTTAGAGCTTGGGTTTTCATCAGAAAAACCTGATCACCGCTTCATGGAAGATTGTCAGTTCAGACACACCCAGCGGAAATCACTCTTGGATTTGTGAGACGGACATATATTTCAGTCATGATAACAAATCACACTCAGCTAAGTCAGCAGATCTAAAAAGAATTGGGAGCCAGTATAAGCATGAACAAGCGAGGTAAGATCAGTCAGAATGTGGATACAGTAAAGCAAACCACCCCAGGGCCAGTCAAATAAAAATTTAGTGGGAACAACAATAAAGGAAAAAGGATACCCGAGTTGGAAACGGTTTCCTTAAGTCAGTATATTCACACTTGTTCCCTAAGCAACCAAATCTCGAGGACAAGATTTCTTGAAGGGGTTAAGAGTTGTAATAGCCTGATTTTTGGTCCTTTCTTTTCCTTTTGTTTTTCTAAGGTTTTTGCCTGAGTTTTCTTTTTCCGAGGCTATGTGGTCTAGAAACTGAAGAAGATGACCTCTTCTTTCTTTCCAGAGTGGCTTCTCATACCCAAACCCTTCCCTAGACCTTTCCATTTCCACCTGGGACCAAATCCCAATATTCTTTTTATTGGGAATATTCCTTTTCTACTAAAGGAATAACTCAATTTGCCCTAGGTTGCGAAGCAACCTATATTTCCCTCACTCCTAAAATTCCCAAATAATTCTCATAAATTTTTTGGGTCATATCTTCATCAAATATGGCAAAACTTTTCATCGCCATGTTCAAAAATAATCCTCCAATAATTCATTTCCTATTCTGCCATGAATGGCACATTGTGAAGCAAGTGCTATTTTCCTTTTCCCAATTTACTTCAAACTCCTTGGACATATTGTCCTATCCATACCGATGCCACATGCCAAAATGCAACCTCATTTGCCTAGTAATTATTTATTGATGATTTTCCAAAGTTTCTGTCCAGAAAGAAGCTTTGTGAAGTAGGTACAAGATAGGTATATCCAAATGAGTTGCAATTTTGCATGGCCCTTCATATCTTTATATCATAGCCCTCCACCAAAGTTGAGCTCATGGAATACCTCGATGTGAGCTCATCTTCAATTCTTAGTTTCTGGTCAGATTTTTAGTTTGTGAAGCAACTATGTTTTATATTTCTTCATTTAAGTTGCCAATTTACCAGGACATTCTATTATCCATATAAACTCCCTCCACCAAGTTGTGGATCCATACATTACCCCATATGCCCTATGGAATTTTTCCAAGTTTCTGATTAGATTGAAACTTTGTGAAGCAAGTGCCACTTTGGTTCATCCAAATGGCCTGAAACCTTTTTGAGTATCTTCATATCTTCATATCATTAGGCCATGCTCAAATTCAGCTCAATCCAATCATGTATGTGAGTGCATCATCCAAATATATAAACCTGGCCATTATGGCACTTTCTACAACAACCCCTCTCTAAACTCATCCTCTTAAGCTGGTTTTTGGTAATCAGGATCACCTTAGTACTTCATCAAGCTGTGCCAAAGATCAGAGTCTACCTCCACACGTGAGCCAAAGCAAGTGACAAACAACTTTCTGTTGCAATCTTTTGGAGCTAGGTGTGAATCACTTCTTTGCCCCTGGACCAAATTATTTCCTCACTTAGACTAAGGGCACTAGGGTCAATCCATAGACATGGTCGACCTGCCAAAGCCCGCAGTTTGCTCCAGTGCGCGTGGTGATCACGCTGATGTCATGCAAATTGCGTGCTCTGGAGTCTTCCCGCCCCTGTTCCCGTCGTCTCCCTCGTCGTCTCGACATCAAACCATGTCCTGGAGCTTCCCCGTGATCGACTTCATCACCCCATGCTCGGGCCCTGTCACGCCCAATATGCGATACTATCTTAAAGAGACTCGAAGGTCCCACCAAGTATAGAACCGCATATTGATACGCTTTTGCAAGGTAGATATCATTACATCAACATTTTACATAATAGATGGGGATACATACAAGAGGCATACAATGCCACACGACTACAACAATACATCATCCATAAGATCAACATCCGACTATGGATGAAACACAAACAGAAACTCAACGGCATCCACCCTGCTAGCCCAGGCTGCCGACCTGGAACCTATCCCTTGAACAACAAAGGAGAAGAAGAACTCAAAACAAGCAAGCATCGCTCTCGCGTCATGATCATCGCAACCTGTACCTGCAACTATTGTTGTAGTAATCTGTGAGCCACGAGGACTCAGCAATCCCATTACCATGGGTATCAAGACTAGCAAAGCTTAATGGGTAAGGAAGGGGTAAAGTGGTGAGGTTGCAGCAGCGACTAAGCATAAATGGAGGCTAACATACGCAAATAAGAGCGAGAAGAGAGCAAACAAAATGGTCGTGAAGCTAGCAATGATCAAGAAGTGATCCTGAACTCCTGCTTACGTCAAACATAACCCAAAAACCGTGTTCACTTCCCGGACTCCACCGAAAAGAGACCATCACGGCTACAGACACGGTTGATGCATTTTAATTAAGTCAAGTGTCAAGTTCTCTACAACCGGACATTAACAAATTCCCATCTGCCACTTAACCGCAGGCACGGCTCTCGAAAGTTTATACCCTGCAGGGGTGTCCCAACTTAGCCCATCACAAGCTCTCACGGTCAACGAAGGATATTCCTTCTCCCAGGAAGACCCGATCAGTATCGAAATCCCTGTTTACAAGACATTTCGACAATGGTAAAACAAGACCAGCAAAGCCGCCTGATGTGCCGACAAATCCCGATAGGAGGTGCACATATCTCATTCTCAGGGCACACCGGATAAGCTAAGAGTACAGGTACCAACATAACCCAAGTTGCCAAGGGACGGTCCCGCACGGTGCTCTAGTTTGGACCAACACTCAGAGGAGCACTCGCCCGGGGGGGGGGGGGGGTAAATAAAGATGGCCCTTGGGCTCCGGAAACCCAAGGGAAAAAGGCTTAGGTAGGCAAATGGTAAAACCAAGGTTGGGCCTTGCTCGAGGAGTTTTATTCAAAGCGAACTGTCAAGGGGGTCCCATAAATCACCCAACCGCGTAAGGAACGCAAAATCACCGGTATGATGGAAACTAGGGCGGCAAGAGTGGAACAAAACACCAGGCATAAGGCCGAGCCTTCCACCTTTTACTAAGTATATAGGTGCATTAATTAAATAAGAGATATTGTGATATCCCAACATAATCCGGTCCATCATGGAGCAATCTTCATCTTCACCTGCAACTAACAACGCTATAAGAGGGGCTGCGCAAAAGCGGTAACATAGCCAAGCAATGGTTTGCTAGGAAGGGTGAAAAGGTTAGAGGCTGACATGGCAATTTGGGAGGCTTGAAGAGCAAATGATAGGTAGCGCAGCATAGCGATAGAACGAAGCAACTAGCATAGCAATGATAGTAGTGAGATCCAAGGTGATGGTCATCTTGCCTAAAATCCTGCTAGGAAGAAGAACGAGTCCATGAAGAAGACGAACGGATGAAGCCGAACCAAGCGTAGACGAACGAATCCTCACGATCGCAACGAAACAGGAACTATCGAGAAGAAGCACACAATATGGTAAACACACCACACATAGACAAGACATGATGCACAACCAAGCATGATGCATGACAAAGCTAGATGAGGCTACTCATGGCAAGAGATGATGCAAACAAGAACAACACATCAAGGCAAGTTTAAATGAGGCCGGAAACAACATAGAACTAATCCGGTAAGTCCTCATAAGAAAATTTCGAAATTGGTCCAGATCTGAACAAACATTAAGTTGAAGTTGTTAAACAGCAAGTTAAGATGCACCAAGATGATCTACACGAAAATCTAGTCAAGTTACATATAAAGTTCAATTAGTTCGGAGCTACGGCCTAGAAGATATGAGCAAAACAAGTTAAACATGGCATTAATGCAAAATGCATACAAACATCAAGCAAACACCTCAAAACAAGGATGCAACATGATAATATGAAACTACATGCAACCCTAAGCAAGTTTCATATAGAGCATACTCAAAACGGAGCAACGGTGCAACACATACACATGAAACAAGTTTAAAGGACAAGCTGTCCAAAACAGCAACTAGGTATCTTGCGAGCATCATGAAAATATGCTACAGGACCCTAACATGGAAACAAAAGTCATGGACGTGATTTGCAGGTAAAGCACGACAAAACATGAACACTGAGCTATCTCCAGAAATCAATAGAATATGCTCAAAAGGACATGGCAAGATTGCTTATAATAACAGTTTCACAGACAGGCAGAAATTACTGGACATGGCAGAAATAAAATTAGGTTGCAAAGTTTAGAGCTATCAAACAACATGTTACAGGAATGTATCATGGCGAACAAAGGCATTGAATGCTAATACTATAGACAAAGAACAAAACTCCCTTACTTAACAAATTCCAAAGATCAACAGAAAAGATGGTAGCATTCATGCAAACATGGCAAATGATATGACAGGTTCAGACATGGCAGGAATAACAATAAGTAGGCATGTTGGTGAGCTTGTACAATTCACCACAGAGCAATGCATGGCATGACAAGGTAACCAACAGTAAGAATACATGTTTATGGAGCTAAGTATGGCAAGAGAAAGTTCATAGGGTGCATGGATCACTAGCAAATCTCATGGAAATACTGAACTTAATGTTAACAGGCTGACAGCAACATTATTTAGCAATTTGAGATCAAGATTAGAACAAGCTAAAGCAGGCTATATATGAAACCAAGGGCATGAATAGATATATCATGAGATGTATAACAAAACATCTTTAGTGAACACCTCTAGATTATGCATAGAATGACTTGTAGAAGCAGGTTTACATAGCATCATGATATAACACATTCAGCTTAGCAAAACAGTAACAGCAATTACCCTACTTCACGAGCTCGATGCACTCACTACAATACTCACAAAAATACATGGATTGCACCACTATAAAGATGGCATGAGGCAACACAAAACTCATGTAAACATCAAGCTCATAGTATCCACACACAAAATGCAATGAAAAAGACAAAACAGCAAATTCTGTTAACAGACAGCAGTTAACATCATATAGCACTCTTGCAATGATGATTAGGGCATCAAGATGGACTCAAACAAGCATGTCACACTGGGACAAAATGAAGAGCATCTCACAATGAACATTTCGATATATCGTAAAACATCATAGGACAAATATGCACAAAATTACACACTCCACAAGATGCATGAATGATGTGAAATCTCAGGGACGGTGAAAATCTCGCCCCGGAGAAAGTTGGACGGTGAGGTTCGGGGACGGGGCGGTGCAGGCGCGCCGTTTGGTTCAGGGGTCGGGTGGATCTCATCCACCCCGACCCGATCTGGCGAGGAGGCGGCGCCGACGAGCTTGGACGCTGGCGACGGAGGAGATCCGGCAGCGGGGAAGGCCGGGCGGCGCGGGGACGGTGTGGGGCGGCGGTCAGCGGGCAGGGCGCCGGCGGAGGCGCACGTCCACGGGCGGAGGGCGTGGCGGCTCCGGTCGCCGGCGGGAGGAGCAGGGGCGGTGCACCGGGCGGCGGGGAGGCGCCTACGGGGCGCGGTCCGGCGAAGGGGCGGCGGAGCGGGGCGCTTGGGGGAGGCGAGCGGGAGCAGGGCGCTCGGGCCAGCGGCGGCGGCGGACGGGCCCCGCGGGCCGGTTGCAGGCCGCATGGGCCGGCGGCGGCAGAGGAGAGAGAGGCGGGGTGAGGTGGCGCGCGCCGGTTGGCTGAGGCGGCGGGGAAGGCGACGTGGCGGCCTCTCATTGGCCAGAGCGACGTGGCGGCGGCGGTGGACGCGTCCGACGCGGAGGCGAAGATGTCCGGCGGCGGGGAGGAGCAGGGCTAGGGTTTGGACTGTGAGATTTCGGGGGAAGGCACATATTTATAGCTAGAGGGAGCTAGGAGAGGCCAAATGGGTTGCGGTTTTTACCCACACGATCACGATCCAACAACTGAGAGCATGGGATGGGGTTTGGATGGGCTCATGGGCTGTGGTGAAGAGAGGCTGGGCTGCAAAGAGAGAGGGGTTTCGGGCTTACGCGGTTAACCGTTGGGGCATCAAACGACCTCCAAAAGGAATGGAATTTGACGAGCGGTCTACCGGTGATATACCAAGGCCACTCGGCAAATCTCGGCCCATTCCAAGAATGTTTTTATCCCACTCATGAAACAAGGACTGAGAGGGGCGACGGGTGCATGCAAGTGGTCTGGACTCCGAACGGACAACGGAGAGAACCGGCGGAACCCGAGCGGATGCAAGTTTTGAAAAAACATGCAGATGAAATGCAGATGACGACATGGGAAAATGCAACACGCAAGCCAATGACATGGCAATGACAACAAATATCTGGAAGACACCTGGCGCATTGGATCCGGGGCGTTAAAGGCCCCTCCTGTTTCGCCATAAATGAGTCCCTAAAGCCGTGTTCGTGCCATGCCCAGCCACTTTCCTCATTAGAGCTTGGCGTGAGCTCGCCCGTGATGCTCTAGTGCTCTCCCCCGCGCCTATTTAAGCTCCCATGAGGTCCTCCGCACGTCACTCATCCCTCCCCCGCCTCTCTAGTCCACTGGAGTCGCCTCATCTCACCGTTGTTCGCCGTCAGCCTCCATGGCTGCCTCTGCTTCAGCTGGGGTCCGGCCACCATAGTGCTCCTCTCCTCCTCCTACCACGTCCACCGACTTCCCCTCGTTCCACTCACCCGCCCCAACCACTCACACCTCGCCGAAGAGCCCTTTTTTGCCGAGCTCCACCACTTCCTGTGCCTCCCTGTACTCCTCCTGATGCTGCCCGTCGCCGCCACCCTGCTCCTGTGCAGCGTCGCCTGCTCCTCTGGATGGATCCGCCGTGCCGTCTCGGTCCGATAGATGGCCTCGGCTCGGCCACAGCTCGCCGGAGCCGGTCGGCCCCTTCCCTGCAGCGCGTCCCTGGCCTACCTCGCTTCTCCTCTGTTCCCCTCGTGGGGGAACAGGAGGAAGAAGACGAGCATTGGCTTGCCCCCTGATGACCCACAAGTATAGGGGATCTATCCTAGTCCTTTCAATAAGTAAGAGTGTCGAACCCAACGAGGAGCAGAAGGAAATGATAAGCGGTTTTTAGTAAGGTTTTCTCTGCAAGCACTGAAATAGTAGGTAATAGATAGTTTTGTGATAAGATAAATAGTAACGAGCAAAAGTAAATAAAGTAAATAAAGTGCAGCAAGGTGTCCCAATCCTTTATGTAGCAAAGGATAAGCCTGGACAAACTCTAACAATGAATAAGGAGCTCCCGAGGACACATTGGGAATTATCGTCAAGCTAGTTTTCATCACGTTCATAAGATTCGCGTTCGGTACTTTGATAATTTGATATGTGGGTGGACCGGCACTGGGTACTGCCCTAACATGGACAAGCATCCCACTTATGATTAACCCCTATTGCAAGCATCCGCAACTACAAAAAGGAGTATTAAGGTAAACCTAACCACAACATTAAACATATGGGTCCATATCAGCCCCTAACGAAGTAACACATAAACTAGGGTTTAAGCTTCTGTCACTCTAGCAACCCATCATCTACTTATTACTTCCCTATGCCTTCCTCTAGGCCCAAATAATGGTGAAGTGTCATGTAGTCGACGTTCACATAACACCACTAGAGGAGAGACAACATACATCTCCTCAAAATAACGAACGAATACTAAATTCACATGACTACTAATAGCAAGACTTCACCCATGTCCTTAGGAACAAACGTAACTACTCACAAAGCATATTCATGTTCATAATCAGAGGGGTAATAATATGCATAAAGGATCTAAACATATGATCTTCCACCAAGTAAACCAAATAGCATCAACCACAAGGAGTAATCAACACTACTAGCAACCCACAGGTACCAATTTGTGGTTTTGATACAAGATTGGATACAAGAGATGAACCAGGGTTTTGAGAGGAGATGGTGCTGGTGAAGATGTTGATGTAGATTGACCCCCTCCCGATGAGAGGATCATTGGTGATGACGTTGGTGATGATTCCCCCCTCCCGGAGGGAAGTGTCCCCGGCAGAACAGCTCCGCCAAAGCCCTAGATTGATTCCGCCAAGGTTCCGCCTCGTGGCGGCGGAGTTTCGTCCCGTAAGCTTGCCCACGATTTTTTCCAGGGGAAAACCCTTCATATAGCAGAAGATGGACGTCGGAGGCCCACCAGGGAGCCCAGGAGATAGGGGCGCGCCCTACAGGGGGGGGGGGGCGCCCCTTGTCTCCTGGACAGGGTGTGGGCCCCCTGGCCTATTTCTTTTGCCCAAAAATTCTTATTAAATCTGAAAAGTTGTTTCGTGGAGTCTCAGGTCTTTTGGAGTGTGCAGAATAGGTTTCCAGCGTTTGTTCCTTTTCCAGCCAGAATTCCAGCTGCCGGCATTCCCCCTCTTCATGGTAAACCTTGCAAAATAAGAGAGAATAGCCATAAGTATTGATATATAATGTGTAATAACAGCCCATAATGCAATAAATATTGATATAAAGCATGATGCAAAATGGACGTATCAACTCGCCCATGCTTAGACCTCGCTTGTCCTCAAGCGGAAGCCGAAATCGAAAAATATGTCCACATGTTTAGAGATAGAGGTGTCGATAAAGATAAAATACGGACATGAGGGCATCATGATCATTCTAATAACAGCAACATATACGGATTTTGCCATATGGCTTCCTATGTTCAAGTAATAAGCAATTCACAATGTCAAGTATGGTTCAAAAACATCATTAGGAACTAACAAACTATAATCTCAGTCATTGAAACAATTGCAATTTATCGTAATATTAGAAAGAGTCAATAATAGAACTTTTCAGCAAGCTCACATACTCAACTATCTCGTAGTCCCCTATAATTGTTAACACTCACGCAATACTTGTGGTTATAGAGTTTCAGCCGGACACTGAGAAAGATAGGGGCTTATTGTGTTGCCTCCCAACATATTCACCTTTAGGTGATGTCAACAATAATAGCCCATGCCAACTTACATCCAATTGGATATATGCATCATGATCTTTCAAACACGAGGAGCTTGCCAAAGGAAAAAATGAAAAAGGGAAAGGTGAGGATCACCTTGACTCAAGCATAAAGTAAAACATAAAGTAAAAGATAGGCCCTTAGCAGAGGGAAGCAGAGGTTGTCCTGCGCGTTTAGGGTTGATGCATAAAGTCTTAGTGCAAAAGAACGTCACTTTATATTGCCCCTTGTATGTGGACCTTTATTATGCAGTCCGTCGCTTTTATTACTTCCACAACAAGTTCGTACAAAGTTTATTTTCTCTTCACTAATAAGTCATCATATTTAGAGAGCAATTTTTATTGCTTGCACCGATGACAACTTACTTGAAGGATCTTACTCAATCCATAGGTAGGTATGGTGGACTCTCATGGCAAAGCGGGGTTTAAGGATATTTGGAAGCACAAGTAGTATCTCTACTTGGTGCAAGGAATTTGGCTAGCATGAGGGGGAAAGGCAAGCTCAACATGTTTGGAAGGTCAATGACAATATACTTTAACTGAGATGTCGGAAAACATAAACCATTACATTGTCTTCCTTATCCAACGTCAACTCTTTTAGCATGTCATACTTAATGAGTGCTTCACAATCATAAAAGATGTCCAAAATAATATATTTATATGCGAACCCCTCTTTCCTTATCACTTCCTATTAATTGCAAGGATGACCAAGGCTACGTTCATCAACTCTCAACATTTTTTATGCCTCATACTTTTTATGTGTGAAGTTATCACTATCCATAAGGTCAATATGAACTCTTTTGTTCTTTCTACTTTTTCAAGATCATAGCAACATAGCAAAGCCCTTGACTCAACACTAATCTTTATTATAGATAGCACACGGACTCGATTACAAAAAGAGATCACAACAAAAAACTCAAAACTACTTGATATCAAAACTTCGAACTAAAAGATCAAGATACCACTAAAAGGATCGAACTAAATAAAGCGGTAAAGATAGGAGTGTGACGGTGATACGATACCGGGGCACCTCCCCCAAGCTTGGCAGTTGCCAAGGGGAGTGCCCATACCCATGTGATTATTTCTTCGGAGGTGGTGAAGTAGGAGTTGTTGCACTTTTCTTTTCTAGCTTGCGTCTGAGGCTAAAATTTTCCTCCCTCAGATCCTCATTCTCGAGCTCAAGTTTCATTATCTTTTTACATAGTGTTGCCTTGCTGTCCTGCAAAAAACATGGTGGGATAGATTGGACCTTAGGGAGGCTTGACTTCTTGAACTCCACATGCATATCACCAGGTTGAGGTAGTGGATCGTCCTCTTCATCGGAACTTGTCTCCTCCTTCCTCTTGGGATCATGGTCTTCTTGTTCCTCTGTGGTCCAGCCATAGTGTTCCACATCCCCATATACTTTTGGGTTTGCAATATAATCAGCCTGTAGCTCTCTCCCTCCGAATCCTGGGACGACATCTTGTTCCAAATCTGCAATAGGAACAGCTCGAAATGAAAACAAAGGATATTTGCGTGATACGGTGGTCAAAACCTTCGGGAGTATATATAATGAATTTTTACCGACCAAAATACGTAACATACAAGAAAACGGAGTCCGGGAGGCACACGAGGTACCCACGAGACAGGGGGGCACTCCCTCCTCTCTCATGGGAGCCTCGTGCCCCTTTCGGACTACTTCTTTCTTCCTAAAATCCTTAAATAATACAAAACTGATAAAAATTGCGATTAGAGTTGTTTTGGAGTCGGTTTACTTACCGTACCACGTACCTATGCCTTTTCGGAGTCTGGAACATTCTGGAAAGTGTCTCTTATGTATTCCTCAGGGGTTATGGTTTCAATAATATTAGTTTCAACATCGATAGGATTACCTGAAATATAATGTTTAATTCTGTGGCCATTTACCACCCTTGGATTTGTGCCTTCAAAGTTGTTGATTTTTATAGCACCAGAACGATAGACCCCCTCGATAACGTAGGGACCTTCCAACTTTGAGAGAAGTTTTCCTGCAAAAAATCTTAAACGAGAGTTGAACAATAACACATAATCTCCTACGTTAAACTCACGCTTCTGTATCCTCTTATCATGCCAGCGTTTGACTTTTTCTTTGAAAAGCTTAGCATTCTCATATGCTTGGGTTCTCCATTCATCAAGTGAGCTAATATCAAATAACCTTTTCTCACCGGCAAGTTTGAAGTCATAATTGAGCTCTTTAACAGCCCAATATGCTTTATGTTCAAGTTCAAGAGGCAAATGACATGCTTTTCCATAAACCATCTTATATGGAGACATACCCATAGGATTTTTGTATGCGGTTCTATAGGCCCATAATGCATCATCAAGTTTTTTGGACCAATTCTTTCTAGATCTATTCACAGTCTTTTGCAAAATTAATTTGAGCTCTCTATTGCTCAACTCTACTTGACCACTAGACTGCGGGTGATAAGGAGATGCGACTCTATGATTGACATCATACTTAGCAAGCATCTTACGGAAAGCACCATGAATAAAGTGTGAACCACCATCAGTCATAAGATATCAAGGGACTCCAAACCTCGGGAAACTAACTTCTTTAAGCATTTTTAATAGAAGTGTTATGATCAGCACTACTAGTTGGAATAGCTTCTACCCACTTAGTAACGTAATCAGCAGCAACTAAAATATGTGTATAACCATTGGAGGCAGGAAAAGGTCCCATATAATCAAAGCCCCAAACATCAAATGGTTCAATAACAAGAGAATAATTCATAGGCATTTCTTGACGTCTACTAATGTTACCTATTCTTTGACATTCATCACAAGATACGACAAACTTACGAGCATCTTTGAAAAGAGTAGGCCAATAAAAACCAGATTGTAGTACCTTGTGTGCAGTTCTATCTCCAGCGTGGTGTCCTCCATAGAATTCAGAGTGACACTTGTGTAGGACTTGTTCCTGTTCATGCTCAGGCACACAACGTCTAATAATACCATCTACTCCTTCTTTATAAAGGTGTGGATCATCATAGAAGTAATGTCTTAAATCATAAAAAAACTTTTTCTTTTGCTGGTATGTGAAACTAGGCGGTATATATTTAGCAACAATGTAATTAGCATAATCAGCATACCAAGGAGCAGTATGGGAAGCATTGACAACTGCTAATTGTTCATCAGGAAAACTATCATTAATAGGCAGTGGGTCATCAAGAACATTCTCTAACCTAGACAAGTTGTCTGCAACGGGGTTCTCAGCTCCCTTTCTATCAATAATATGCAAGTCAAGTTCTTGGAGCAAGAGAACCCATGAGTCTAGGCTTAGCATCTTTCTTTTCCATAAGATATTTAATAGCAACATGATCAGTGTGAATAGTAACTTTGGAATCAATAATATAAGGTCTAAACTTATCACATGCAAACACAACTGCTAAGAATTCTTTTTCAGTAGTAGCATAATTTCTCTAGGCAGTATCAAGAGTCTTGCTAGCATAATGGATAACATTTAATTTCTTGTCGACTCTTTGTCCTAAAACAGCACCTACAGCATAGTCACTAGCATCGCACATAATTTCAAAAGGTAAATTCCAATTAGGTGGCTGAACAATAGGTGCAGTAATCAAAGCTTTCTTAAGTGTTTCAAATGCTTCTACACAATCATCATCAAAGACAAAAGGAATATCTTTTTGCAATAAATTAGTCAGAGGCCTAGAGATTTTAGAAAAGTCCTTAATGAACCTCCTATAAAAACCGGCATGACCAAGGAAACTTCTTATACCTTTTATGTCCTTGGGACATGGCATCTTTTCAATAGCATCAACTTTGGCTTTATCAACTTCAATACCTCTCTCGGAGATCTTGTGCCCCAAGACAATGCCTTCATTAACCATAAAGTGACACTTTTCCCAATTTAGGACGAGACTAGTGTCTTCGCATCTCTGCAAAACTCGATCAAGGTTGCTCAAACAATCATCAAAAGAGGATCCATAGACGGAGAATTCATCCATGAATAGCTCACAAATCTTTTCACAAAAATCAGAAAATATAGCCATCATGCATCTTTGAAAGGTAGCAGGTGCATTACATAAACCAAAAGGCATACGTCTATAAGCAAAAGTACCAAAAGGGCAAGTAAAAGTAGTTTTAGATTGATCCCCCGCTGATACAGGTATCTGAGAGAAGCCAGAATAACCATCTAGAAAGCAAAAATGTGTGTGTTTGGATAGCCTTTCTAGCATTTGATCAATAAAAGGTAAAGGGTAATGATCTTTCTTAGTAGCTTTATTTAACTTACGGAAACCAATTACCATCCTATAACCTGTAATAATTCTTTGCAGGATCAATTCATCTTTATCATTAGGAACAACGGTAATACCTTCCTTTTTAGGGACACAATGGACAGGGCTTACCCATTCACTATAAGCAACGGGATAAATAATAGCTGCCTCAAGGAGTTTTAGTATCTCCTTTCTTAGCACTTCCTTCATTTTGGGATTTAATCGTCTTCGAGGATCTCTGACTGGTTTGGCATCTTTCTCCACTTAAATTTTGTGTTGGCATAATGTGGGACTAATGCCCTTAAGATCATCCAGAGTATATCCAATAGCAGCTCTGTGCTTCTTCAAAGTTTTCAATAATCGTTCTTCGTCTTTCTCTGAAAGGTTAGCACTAATAATAACATGATATATTTCTTTTTCATCAAGATAAGCATACTTAAGATTATCAGGTAAGGGTTTGAGTTCAAACATGGGATCACCCTTGGGTGGTGGGGGATCCCCAAGAATTTCAACGGGAAGGTTATGTTTCAGCATAGGTTCTTGTTTAAGGAACACTTCATCTATTTCTTCCCTTTCCTTCATAAACATATCGTTTTCATGGTCTAGCAAATATTGTTCTAACAGATCAGTTGGTGGAACAACAATGGAAGCAAGACCACGAATTTCATCCTTACTAGGTGGTTCCCTTTCACGAAGTTGTCTACTAAACTTAGCAAAATTAAACTCATGAGACATACCATCTATGCCAACAGTGACAATACTCTTTTCACAATTAATCTTAGCACTAGCAGTATTCAGGAAGGGTCTACCAAAAATAATGGGACAAAAATCATCTTGTGGGGAACCAAGAACAAGAAAATCAGCAGGGTATTTAATCTTGCCACACAAGACTTCAACATCTCTAACGATCCCAATAGGTTTAATGGTGTCCCTATTAGCAAGCTTAATAGTAACATCAATGTCTTCTAATTCAATAGGTGCAATATCGTGCATAATTTCTTTATAAAGATCATAAGGTATCGCATTAGCACTAGCACCCATATCACATAAACCGTGATAACAATGATATCCTATTTTAACAGAAATAACAGGCGTGCCTACAACATGTCTACGTGTCTTAGTATCAGGTCTAGCAATATTAGCAGTTTCACCACAAAAAGAAATAACATGCCCATCTAAGTCCTCATCGAAAAGATCTTTGATCATAGCAATACCAGGTTCAACATTAATTTGCTCAGGAGGTGTATAGGTCCTAGTATTACTCTTACGGACAACAGTCGAAGCTTTGACATGATTTTTTATCCTAACAAGAAAAGGAGGTTTTTCAACATAAGCAATAGGAATAATGGGATCACTATATGTAATAGTCTTCTCTTCGACTGTAATAGGTGCAACGACTTTAACTTCAACAGGAGGATTATATTTAAACCACTTCTCTTTAGGGAGATCAACGTGAGTAGCAAAAGTTTCACAAAAAGTAGCTACTATCTCAGAGTCAAGTCCATACTTAGAGCTAAATCCACGGAAAGCATCGGTATCCATAAAAGATTTAACACAATCGAACTTAGGTGTCATACCTGACTCCTTACCATCGTCGGAACCCCAATCTTCAGAGTTGCGTTTAATTCTTTCCAATAAGTCCCATTTGAAATCAATAGTCTTCAGCATATAGTAACCAGCATGGGAAGTATCGAGCAGGTTGAGGTTATCAAGAGAAAGCCGAGCATAAAAATTCTGAATGATCATTTCCCGAGAGAGCTCGTGATTGGGGCTTGAATATAACATTGACTTAGGCCTCCCCCAAGATTGAGCGATGCTTTCTCCTTCGCGAGGCCAGAAATTATATATGTAATTACGATCATGATGAACAAGATGCATAGGATATAACTTCTGGTGAAATTCCAACTTCAACCGCTTATAGTTCCAATATCTCGTATCATCACATAGCCTATACCATGTCATTGCATCCCCCTTCAAAGATAAAGGGAAGACCTTCCTTTTGACAACATCATCGGGAATACCTACAAGCTTAAATAATCCACAAACTTCATCCACAAAGATAAGGTGTAAGTCGGGATGCAATGTTCCGTCTCCTGCAAAAGGATTAGCTAGCAGTTTCAATATCATACCTGAAGGAATCTCAAAAAGAATATTTTCATAAGGTTCAGTAGGTTTAGGATCATCTATTGGCTCTTCTGGTTGGGGTGAAGATACCCCAAACAAGCCCCTCAAAGGATTAGTTTCCATAGTGACAAGTACCAGAAAATTTCAGCACACTATATAAATGTTTCCTTACCAAGTTCCACTCACCAAGAGCGCTACGCTCCCCGGCAACGGCGCCAGAAAAGAGTCTTGATGATCCACAAGTATAGGGGATCTATCGTAGTCCTTTCGATAAGTAAGAGTGTCGAACCCAACGAGGAGCAGAAGGAAATGATAAGCGGTTTTCAGTAAGGTTTTCTCTACAAGCACTGAAATAGTAGGTAATAGATAGTTTTGTGATAAGATAAATAGTAACGAGCAAAAGTAAATAAAGTAAATACAGTGCAGCAAGGTGGCCCAATTCTTTATGTAGCAAAGGATAAGCCTGGACAAAATCTAATAATGAAGAAGGAGCTCCCGATGACACATTGGGAATTATCGTCAAGCTAGTTTTCATCACGTTCATAAGATTCGCGTTCGTTACTTTGATAATTTGATATGTGGGTGGACCGGCACTTGGGTACTGCCCAAACATGAACAAGCATCACACTTATGATTAACCCCTATTGCAAGCATCCGCAACGACAAAAATGAGTATTAAGGTAAACCTAACCACATCATTAAACATATGGGTCCATATCAGCCCCTAACGAAGCAACGCATAAACTAGGGTTTAAGCTTCTGTCACTCTAGCAACCCATCATCTACTTATTACTTCCCCATGCCTTCCTATAGGCCCAAATAATGGTGAAGTTTCATGTAGTCGACATTCACATAACACCACTAGAGGAGAGACAACATACATCTCATCAAAATATCGAACGAATACCAAATTCACATGACTACTAATAGCAAGACTTCACCCATGTCCTCAGGAACAAATGTAACTACTCACAAAGCATATTCATGTTCATAATCAGAGGGGTAATAATATGCATAAAGGATCTGAACATATGATCTTCCACCAAGTAAACCAAATAGCATCAACTACAAGGAGTAATCAACACTACTAGCAACCCACAAGTACCAATTTGTGGTTTTGATACAAGATTGGATACAAGAGATGAACTAGGATTTTGAGAGGAGATGGTGCTGGTGAAGATGTTGATGTAGATTGACCCCCTCCCGATGAGAGGATCGTTGGTGATGAGGTTGGTGATTATTTCCCCCTCCCGGAGGGAAGTGTTCCCGGCAGAACAGCTCCGCCAGAGCCCTAGATTGATTCCGCCAAGGTTCCGCCTTGTGGCGGCGGAGTTTCGTCCCGTAAGCTTGCCCACGATTTTTTCTAGGGGAAAACCCTTCATATAGCAGAAGATGGACGTCGGAGGCCCACCAGGGAGCCCAGGCGATAGGGGGCGCGCCCTATAGGGGGGCACGCCCCCTGTCTCCTGGACAGGGTGTGGGCCCCCTGGCCTATTTATTTTGCCCAAAAATTCTTATTAAATCTGAAAAGGTGTTTCGTGTAGTCTCAGGTCATTTGGAGTTGTGCAGAATAGGTTTCCAGCGTTTGTTCCTTTACCAGCCAGAATTCCAGCTGCCGACATTCCCCTATTCATGGTAAACCTTGCAAAATAAGAGAGAATAGCCATAAGTATTGATATATAATGTGTAATAACATCCCATAATGCAATAAATATTGATATAAAAGCATGATGCAAAATGGACGTATCACCCCCCCTCCCGCATGTCGTGTGGGTCCCGCGTGTAAGTGAGTCAAAACCCGGGCCCAGGTACGTTAAGTGGAGACGTAATCCCTAGATTACGTTTTCCTGTTCTGAAAGCGTATTTTAAGTCTAGTTCGGTTTGGAATTCTCTTTCAGAAAACGTATTTCTCCTTATGCGCCTTCAGTTTTTCCTCCCAGGGACTTGTTAGTGATGAAATTTTCAAAGATTAGTCCCTAGTGTTCAACGCCTCACAACTTTTCAACCGTTGCTCCGATTGAGGTGAAACGAATGCTCACATCTTCGTATCGTCGAGCTCTTTCTGTTGTTTCCATTTTCACTAGGTGGTCCCACAGTGAAAATGACCATTTTGCCCTTTCCTATAAACAGCCCCCTTCGAAAGAGAACCATCCGGCGTTTCTTTCCACAGCTTCACCGCACTTCTCCCTGGTGCCTTCTTCACCCCCAGGCAAGCCACAATACCCTCTTGCATGATAGTCATGCAGTAGCCATGGTTTTCAACTTGAATATTTTATATATGTTTGCTTGCATAAAACATGGTTATTGTTGTTCCGATGATGCTTATTGGTTTGTGTTTACTTTCTTGATATGTTGTTATGCACCTGGTTATCATGTACTAGTTGCTAGTATTCTTTTCATATGATTATGCTTGCTAGTAGTACATGTTGATGTCGGTGATGGTCTTCGGTGCATGACTGACGTCTGTTCCGAGTGCCGTTGTTATGCATGTTCCATTGCATCCAGATGGTTAAATGCCTGCTTGGTAGCATTGTTGATATGTTCTTACCTGATATTTATTGTTGATGCTAGTAGTAATGCTATGTTTCTGAGTAATGTACTTGTGATGTTCACGCTAGTCAGTATGCCATGCTCAGTTGGATATATGCTTTGTTGTTGTTGATATGTTAAGAAATAATGTTGCACCGCCATGCTTATGTTGATATCCTGCTCATGCATTGTAGTTGCATCTTGTTATTTTCATATGACTCAGCTTATTGCATTCAAGTTTAACCGAACTTAATTGAACTTGAACAACTGTTGGCATGGTGCCACCATATCGGGCTGACAAGTGCAACCACATTTGCCGGAATGGGACGGTCCTAACTGGGTTTATTGTCATGCCTGTCGCCGGTGCCTCCAACTAGGGAAGGTTATGGGCGCGCACTACCCTGATCAGGTAGGTGAACATAAGCCTTGTGGACTTGTTATTTTTGCGTGGATCCATGTCCCTGTTTGGGACCATTTATTTTCCACGACGGTGGCCGTTTTGCCTTTGGTAGGCTCGGCCACCCAGGACTAAACGCAATAAGGGGTGTTGGTCGGAGTGGCTGGGAGAGTGTCATGGAAGTAGATCAGTTTTGTCGAAACACCGTTGGTCCACCCGAATGGGAGTGCGAGGCCATGGGTTCTCTGGTGTGGGTAAAGTGTGCTACCTCTGCAGAGCGTGTCTGTGTGTTAAATCTATCGATAGCCACACCCGCGAACAAGGGCCCAGTTCGTAGTTGGTCACACTATGGGTCAACAGTAATAATAATAATAATAATGTGCTTAATAACAAACCCGGTTCGATGATGAGATAAGTTGGATATGTGATCCAGGATTGATCACCGTTTGGGTACGAGGTAACCCGTTGAACCAAGCATGGTTCTGTTTGTGATCCGTGAATGATCACCGTGGTATCGAGGATACCGAGCTGTTGGATATTCATGATGTTGTGCGAGAATCATGGGTAAAGATCAAGCTCCTTGTGGTCATGTAATGATTACTACGGTATTGTTTATACTAAGCTTTATTTGATCCTGAGATGATCGTGTGATATCCGAGGTTGGTAAGTGATGCATGTGATGGTTACGAGGTAACCCGAGAAGAGTAAGTTGGTGCATGATAGTGTCATCATGTTGCATGCTAGTGTCGTCAGATTCATAAGTTCATGCCATACTCATATTGTTCTAGCTGTACCATGTTCATGTTGTTCATGCCATGTTGTTATGATGATCTCATGTTAGTTCCTGCTTAACCTGTAATTGCCATGTTGTTGTTTGTCTTGAATGCTTCTGGTTATTGTGAGCTTGCAAGTACATTCAATGTACTGACCTGGCGTGTCATGCCAGTTTGCAGGTCATGCCGGATTTGATTGCTTGTTTGCCGTGGATGCCATGTTTGCGAGCTAGGATAAGCGTTCTAGCCAGAGTCCCTGCGGAGTGGAGTTCACCACCGTCCTCGTTGTTCCGCTTCTAGAAGTCATTCCGCTGCTTCGAGTTGTTCTGCTGCTTGCATAGAGCAACTGTGGCAGGCATAGTTTCGCCGTGCCGATGTAACCCTTGTACCCAAAAAGATTGTAATAAAGAGCATATTTGTTCTATGCTAAGCAGTTCTGTATTCTAGAAGACTTCATCTCGATCTCTGGGCTGGAATACAGGGCATTCTGGTTTCACTGAGCCGGGGTGCCACACCCACGCTGCGCGTTGTTATATTGAGGAACTACCATCCCCCCTTAATGACATGCTCACTCTTATTCTACCATGACTGAAGCACCTCGAGCTCATCTCCATCTGCCTCCCAAACGGTGACATGGAGCGCCTTCTCCGCGGGTGTGCTGCACTCAAGTACCTTAATCTTCAGGCGATCAATGGGTTGAGTAGCTTCCACATCACCTCCATGACTCTCCGGATTATTTATGTGTGTTGCTGGTGCGGCAAGAAGACATCACAAGATGTGTACCATGGTATGGTCATTGAGAACACACCTTCACTTAAGAGATTACTTGTAGTTGATCAAGAAGGTCCAACAAGAATCAATGTCATTTCTACGTCGAAATTGACAGTGGTGGGCTACTTGTTTGACAAATACTTCGAACTTGTTATTGGATCCACACCCGTTCAGGTACAACAACCGCCTTCTACCTCTCCTTCTAGAAATTAACATTATTTCCAATTTTGAAGAGGTATGTTCGTCTGTCATCCAGAAAACAATTCTGACAAGCTTGACCCCGAAACTGCGCACAGTGAAGGTCTTGGCACTAGAATCTATCGGCCCCAACCTGGAGCAAGTTGTCAGTTTCCTGAGATGCTTTCCGTGCCCGGAGAAGCTATATATCGAGGTGATGTTCCTTTCCTGTCAAATGTTAACTGTAAGTGAGTTCAATTTGTGACACCTTTTTCCAAGTTTACAATGACAATGTACTATGATTTTTGAAGGATTTTTTGGAGGATTTCAGTACATACATCCCCCCATATTGGTTGCTTGACCCATATGGTTACAATCCATAAGCATTTCTCCCGTGGATTCATCTGTACTAGTTATCTTAGGGAACTTTTCATCCACTCCAACCTCTTGTGAAGAAGGCTATTTTTCTAGATTGTAATCAAATTCCCATATTAATCATGCCAGGTCGAAGATGGCATGTTAGTGCATTTTACAAATCTTGCAAACCAAATAGGCCTGTAGTAGTGTTCAAAACTGCATCTAGGCACTAACACGTTTTCTTCTTGTGCAAATAAGATTAGGCCCGATGGTGGATAATGTGATACAATATAACAATCACATCGAATGCCTAGATATGCATTTCTCAGAAATTACTTTGAACTCCTACTGAGGGACCTTACCAGAGATTATATTCACGAGGTTCTTTGTTGTGAGAGCAAGGGTGCTAAAGGTAATGAGGTTTGCCCTACATTTATTTCACAAAAATGAACGGTCTGTTGATAAGCGCTGGCGGCTGCGATAGAATGGAATAGGCTCCAAAAATGCTGAATTTCGTTTTGGAACTTCAGATGATAGAGTAATCGGATGTCATCGTGTCAACCCGATACATGACTTCTCAGTGGCTGATCCCTTTGCAAAAATTATGCGGTTTTAAAACCAGACTTACAAGTGGTAATATTAGTTTGAAACTTTGTGATATCCATGTTCAGCGGATCAGCACGAGCGTTTGCAGCTGATGAGCTGAATTTCATTTCTAATATCAGTTTGAACCTTGTAATCTTCAAATTTGAGCCATATAACTCTGGAATTTGAACCTTGTAATATTTTGAGCTTTTGTGGTACAATCGTTGAAATGGCATCATATGAGACTCGTATATTGGTAGCACTATTTTGACCTTAATATGCAATGGACTTAGATTTTATTAACCATTCTCGTATTAGTTTACCTTGTCGATCTCATAGCACACGATCTGTATGGCTAACTCGACTGTGATCTTCGACATTATTGCACACAGTTGGTTTCTTCAACCATGTGCCCTGTAGCATGCAGAATTAATTATCGCACTCGAGTGTCCATCATCACCCTTTTGTGTTACTTTGACCTCATCACCCACGGGTAAACTTATGACCAAAGTCATTCCACACACTTTGTTTTTACAAAGCTTTTTGCCAATAAATTCCCATGATTTGTCCCTCTTCTAGCCAACGCGTGGCCAAACTAACCAGGCAGGAAGCTTGCGCGATAAACTGTGCGATAGCGAGGGAACATGCTCACGGATGATATATTTGGCGCCTCATCGAGCCCACGCATGGAACAAAACACGTGCGGTGCAGTGTTGTCAAGCATGCACTAGAATCCTCCCCCATGAACGCGGTGACAAGACATGACGATTACAGGACGGCCGGACCTCATTTATTACAACGACCATTTAACCCTTGTGTCTCTTCAACCTTTCGATCGCGCCCCACCAATGCAAGAAGCACACCCACCATGCCAAATTCTTGTTTCTCCTAGTGTCTCTTCAACCTTTCCATCCAGCCGGAAGAAGAGCAATGGCAAGCGTCATCGCAACAAGAAGTAGATGATTAGATCCTTGTTTCTCCTAGTTTAGTATGCATGTAATTGCTTACTTTGGTGTATGGAAATGTTATGTGTGTAGTCACTTGTGTAATTGTATGCTTAATTTGGTTTTGCAATGCTCTCTTTTTAAGTATATATGTTGATGCTCTGTAGACAGAGCAAATCACATCGCACATGGACTAAACAATGGAACCCGTCGGTGATGATTTCATCAATCACTGACAATTGTATACCAGCAATCATTTTCTCACAACACACACGGCTTGTTAACATGAGTCGTCTGTGTTGTTATTGGTCTTCCCACACATTTCCAATTACAGACATGTTTCTCGCGTATCACACACATCTTGTTAAGTTGAACTGTTTCTCTTCTCTTGGCTCAATGCAAACAGTTCATCTGAGTGAACTGTATGCCATATGTCGCACACACCTTCATCTGGCTGCCCATTTCTATTGTTCTGCCTCATCACAAACAGTTTATCCGAGTGAACTATATGCCGTATATCGCATACGCCTTCATCTGGCTACCCGTTTCTTTTGTTCTACCTCATCACAAACAGTTCATTGAACTGAACTATATGCCCCTCATCGCACACGCAACGAAAATCTGAACCGTGTTTAATGTATCCATCGTCGCAAATGTTTTGCATCTTTTTTATGGTTATTTTACATCACCGTTTGCGATTAATGCATCGCACACAGTTTCGTCAAAGGGTCTCTGATTGTAGTGTCGCATTAGCAGCATCCTTCAGTAGTGGTATGTCACACAATATCTAATACTAATCAATTGATGTTATTCGTGATCTGATATAGGGACTACAGAAAGCTCACAAGTTGATAAGAACTAAAGACGTGATCAAGGATGGTGATGTGATCGCTACTCAAGATTGATGGAGTCTGTCTTCAAGATTTATCTTAGGATCACATAATAGTTATTACGTTCCGGAGTTGTATAAGACATTATGTTTTGGATTATGCAATGGATATTCTTATTAAAGTTTTTAACAATAGTTGTCGAAGTGGTTATAAGAATATATGTTGGATTTACCCCAAAGTTATGATGGTTTATTCATAAAATCTTGATTTAAATGTATTACAACATTTATGCTAAATGTCTTAAGAAGACCGGTAAGTTCCACATGAATATATCTCTGCTTGGATACATCAGGAATAATCTTCATATAGATGAAGTAATCAATTATTTTGATTGATAAAATATACATAATGATGTATAAAAGTGATAAATAAAACAATATGGTGGATTATTATGCTTCGTTAAAATAAGTAATTTTTTACTCGAACTGAATTATTTGAATAAGTTTGAAGGAATTTCAGAATAAATATTATTTGAAGAGTTCAAATAATTTAGTGGAGATTAAGGATCATTATGACAGTTGATAATATGATTCTTCATTTCAAGAATAGATCTAAAGTCATAAGTTTAGCAAAACATTTGAATTATTCTATCTGCTTCTTACATTCAGGGTATAACTAAAACAACAAGATTTACACTGAACAGAAAAACCACATATAGATCTGGTTAAAAGGAAAATCATATGAGATTTGAAATTCTTTAACTAGATAATAGTTGGATTGTAGAACATTATATAACATGATTCCTCTCATTGAAATGATCAAAAGACAAAAAGATTTGTCACAAATGAAAGAAAAGGTTTTCTTGTCAAAAATAAGTGGGAGGATGTTATAGCTTTAAGAGATTAATGAATCCTTAACGGTGGTAAATTGAATCAATAAATCGAAATTTGTTCTAATAGATTGTATGTAAGACATCTCGTTAATTACTACATTGGTTGTAGGAAATTCTAAAACCTAATAACATGATCAAGAATATCGTTGAATTTATGAAATGACACGGCAAAATATTCATCTTGTAAGAAGATGAAGTTACACACTAGAAGGAAATGATAGCGACGCCTAGTTAAAAAGGGGAATGTACCTTGTCCTTGCACACCGGAATGAGAATTTATATACAATCAACTTTAGAACTTAATCGTTAATTTTCATAAATAACTAAAAAGTTTAGAACTTGATAGTCACTTCAAGTAGTATATATGAAGATAAAGGAGGATTTTAAACAAGTTTCCTAATTTGGGAAAGATGTATGACTGATACAAACAGAAAGGTTTTAAGTCCTCAAGATAACCGGATAAATGTGCAAAACTTCAAAACGATTTTTTTAGATTTAAACTAGCAAAGAAATTTTGGAATTGTCCAAAAGTATTTTGTGTAAAATTCAGTGGGAGCTACATAATATTTCCAAATATTTTATGAAAGTCATATCATGAAATGGAAATAATGTAAAACCTTCTGGGTACTAACAAAATAGCTTTGTAAAATTCAGTGGGAGTTGTATAATGTTTCTGATCATATATGTATATGATGTATTATGAGATGAAAACAATATATGTATATGATGTATTATGAGATGAAAACAATATAAAGTTCTTTAACAAATTTCCATCAGTGTATTAGGGAAAATTTTGGGCGTGGAAGAATCTATGGAGATAGATCAAAATGTCTGATTAAGCTAATATAAAGTTTATATATCTTGACAATTTTTTTAAAAGGGTTTAAAATATATATAGAGAAAAATGGTTTTCTCAAAATATCATATAACTTGATGCTTATGAATGATAAGATTGGAAGATGATATCATCCCGATAAGTTATGATATATATAATAGCCAAAAGAATATTTACTAAAAGTTAGTAAATAAAACATCAAGGAACTCAAAAGGATAAAATGTTTATTTTGAGTAATTGAGGTTAAAATTCATTATTGGGAATATATGAATATCAAACTTTACAATTGATAAGATTGTGTCGGATTCAGGGCTCCGTAGACCCAAGAAGGTTCGAACTTTGGGGCGTGTGTGAAGATCTCCGCCTCTCAAGCCTCAAGCTCGTCGCCTGATACATCTCCAACGTATCTATAATTTTTTATTGTTCCATGCTATTATATTACCCCTTTTAGATGTTTATGGGCTTTATTTTATACATTTATATCATTTTTGGGACTAACCTACTAACCGGAGGCCCAGCCCATATTGCTGTTTTTTTTGCCTATTTCAGTATTTCGAAGAAAAGGAATATCAAACGGAGTCCAAACGTAATGAAACCTTCGGGAGAGTGATTTTTGGAACGAACGTGATCCAGAGGACTTGGAGTGCAAGTCAAGAAGCTTCCGAGGAAGCCACGAGATAGGAGCCCCCCCCCCCCCCCCCCGTAGGGCGCGCCCCCTGTCTCGTGGGCCCCTCGGGCGGCCACCGACGTACTTCTTCCTCATATATATACCTACGAACCCCGAAAACATCCAGGGGCACCACGAAACACAATTTCCAACGCCGTAACCTTCTGTATCTGCGAGATCTCATCTTGGAGCCTTCATCGGCACTCTGCCGAAGGGGGAATCAACCACGAAGGGCCTCTACATCAACATCCTTGCCCCTCCGATGAGTTGTGATTAGATTACCACAGACCTACGGGTCCATAGTTATTAGCTAGATGGCTTCTTCTCTCTTTTTGGATCTCAATACAATGTTCTCACCCTCTCTTGTGGAGATCTATTCGATGTAAACTCTTTTTGCGGTGTGTTTGTCCAGATCCGATGAATTGTGGGTTTATGATCAAGTTTATCTATGAATAATATTTGAATATGTATGATTGAGTTATCTTTGCAAGTCTCTTCGAATTATCAGTTTGGTTTGGCCTACTAGATTGATCTTTCTTGCCATGGGAGAAGTGCTTAGCTTTGGGTTCAATCTTGCGGTGTCCTTACCCAGTGACAGAAAGGGTTGCAAGGCATGTATTGTATTGTTGCCATCGAGGATAACAAGATGAGGTTTATATCATATTGCTTGAGTTTATCCCTCTACATCATGTCATCTTGCTTAATGCGTTACTCTGTTCTTATGAACTTAATACTCTAGATGCAGGCAGGAGTCAGTCGATGTGTGGAGTAATAGTAGTAGATGCAGGCAGGAGTCGGTCTACTTGTTATGGACGTGATGCCTATATACATGATCATGCCTACATAATCTCATAACTATGCACTTTTCTATCAATTGCTCGATTGTAGTTTGTTCACCCACCGTAATACTTATGCTATCTTGAGAGAAGCCTCTAGTGAAACCTATGGCCCCCGGGTCTATCTCTTATCATATTTGCTTTCAATCTACTTTTATTTGCATCTTTAATTTTTGCATCTATATTATAAAATACCAAAAATATATATCTTATCTTACTATCTTTATTAGATCTCACTTTCGCAAGTGGCCGTGAAGGGATTGACAACCCCTTTATTGAGTTGGTTGCGAGTTCTCAGTTTGTTTGTGTAGGTGCGTGGGACTTTTGAGGAGCCTCCTACTGGATTGATACGTTGGTTCTCAAAACAGAGGGAAATACTTACGCTATACTTGCTGCATCACCCTCTCCTCTTCGAGGAAAACCAACGCAAGCTCAAGACATAGCAAGAAGGATTTCTGGCGCCGTTGCCGGGGAGGTCTTCGCTCAAGTCAAGACATACCAAGTACCCATCACAAACCCATCTCCCTCGCATTTACATTATTTGCCATTTGCCTCTCGTTTTCCTCTCCCCCACTTCACCCTTGCCGTTTTATTCGCCCTCTCTTTCCCAATCTCCTCCTCTCTTTTCTTTTTCGCTTGCCGTTTTTCTGTTTGCTTGTGTGTTGGATTACTTGTTGTCATGGCGCAAGATAATACCAAATTGTGTGATTTCTCGAATACCAATAATAATGATTTCCTTAGTACTCCGATTGCTCCTCTTAATGATGTTGACTCTTGTGAAATCGATACCGCTTTGCTGAATCTTGTTATGAAAGATCAATTCGCCAGCCTTCCTAGTGAAGATGCCGCTACTCATCTAAACAATTTTGTTGATTTGTGTGATATGCAAAAGAAGAAAGATACGGATAACAATATTGTCACACTGAAGTTATTTCCATTTTCACTTAGAGATTGTGCTAAAGTTTGGTTTTTGTCTTTGCCTAAAAATAGTATAGATTCTTGGAACAAGTGCAAAGATGCTTTTATCTCTAAGTATTTTCCTCCTGCTAAGATCATCACTCTTAGGAACGATATTATGAATTTTAAACAACTTGATCATGAGCATGTTGCCCAATCTTGGGAAAGAATGAAATTGATGCTTCACAATTGCCCTACTCATGGTTTGAATTTATGGATGATCATACAAATTTTTTATGCCGGTTTGCACTTTGCTTCTAGAAATCTCTTAGATTCGGCCGCGGGAGGCACATTTATGGAAATTACGTTAGGAGATGCTACAAAATTCTTGATAATATTATGGCTAATTATTCTCAATGGCACACCAAAAGATCTTCTAGTAAAAAAGTGCATGCTATAGAAGAAATCAATGTTTTGAGTGAAAAGATGGATGAACTCATAAAGATGTTTGCTACTAAAACTACTCCTTTTGATCCCAATGATATGCCTTTGTCTTCTTTGATTGAGAATAATAATGAATCTATGGATTTGAATTTTGTTGGTAGGAATAGTTTTGGAAGCAATGCTTATAGAGGAAACTTTAATGCTAGACCGTTCCCTAGTAATTCCTCTAATAATTATGGAAATTCTTACAATAATTCTTATGGTAATTTTAATAAGATGCCCTCTGATTTTGAGAATAGTGTGAAAGAATTTATGATTTCTCAAAAGAATTTTAATGCTTTGCTTGAAGAAAAATTGCTCAAAGTTGATGATTTGGCTAGGAACATTGATAGACTTTCGCTTGATGTTGATTCTCTTAAATTTAGATCTTCTCCTCCTAAGCATGATATCAATGAGTCTCTCAAAGTAATAAAAATTTCCGTTTATGAGTGTAAGGAAAGAACCGCTAGATTGCATGCTAAAAGAGATAGCTTTATAAAAGCGTGTTCTTCTAGTTTTCGTGAAAATAATGATGAGGATCTTAAAGTTATTGATGTGTCTCCTATTAGATCTATGTTTTGCAATATGAATTTTGATTATTTTGGGACTGATGATGAATCAACTTTGCCTAGAAGGCGTCCCAAGAATTCGGTATCTTTAGATCTTGATGCTAAATTTGGTAAAAGTGAGATTGGAGAATCCTCAACTTCCAATAATATTGAACCTACTATCTCGGATTTCAAGGAATTTGATTATGATAATTGTTCTTTAAAAGGTTGTATTTGCTTGTTGCAATCCGTTGTTAATTCTCCTCATGCTTATAGTCAAAATAAAGCTTTTACCAAACATATTGTTGATGCCTTGATGCAATCTTATGATGAAAAACTTAATTTGGAAGTTTCTATACCTAGAAAACTTAATGATGAGTGGGAACCTACTATAAAGATTAGAATTAAAGATTATGAGTGTTTTGCTTTGTGTGATTTGGGTGCTAGTGTTTCCACGATTCCGAAAACTTTATGTGATATTCAAGGTTTCCATGATCTTGATAATTGCTCTTTAAATTTGCACCTTGCGGATTCCACCGTTAAAAAGCCAATGGGAAGGATCAATGATGTTCTTATTGTCTCAAATAGAAATTTGGTGCCCGTAGATTTTATCGTTCTTGATATAGATTACAATCTTTCTTGCCCTATTATTCTTGGTAGACCTTTCCTTAGAACGATTGGTGCGATTATTGATATGAAGGAAGGGAACATTAGATTCCAATTTCCCTTAAAGAAAGGCATGGAGCACTTTCCAAGAAAGAAAGTAAAATTACCTTATGAATCTATCATGCGTGCTACTTACGAATTTAGTGCCAAAGATGTCACTCGTTAGATCTATCTTTGCTTTTATGCCTAGCTAGGGGCGTTAAACGATAGCGCTAGTTGGGAGGCAACCCAATTTTCATTATGTTTTTCTGTTTTTGCTCCTGTTTAGTAATAAATCTTGCATCTACCTTCTGTTTAGATGTGTTTTTATCTTTTAATTAGTGTTTGTGCCAAGTGGGACCTATAGGATAACCTACGATGATAGTTGATTTGATTCTGCTGAAAAGCAGAAACTTTGCACGCACGAATATAATTTTGTTAAATCACAGGAACGTGATTTTGTGTTGATTATTTTTTCTGCTGTTCAATAAACAAATTGTCCAGGACTTCCTATTTTGGTAGGATTTTTTGAGTTCCAGAAGTTTGCGTTAGTTACAGATTGCTACAGACTGTTCTGTTTTTGACAGATTCTGTTTTTCGTGTGTTGTTTGCTTGTTTCAATGCATCTATGGCTAGTAAATTAGTTTATAAACCATAAGGAAGTTGGAATACAGTAGGTTTAACACCAAATTAAATAAAGAATGATTTCATTGTAGTACCTTATGTGGTGGTTTTGTTTTCTTTCACTAACGGAGCTTATAAGATTTCCTGTTGAGTTTTGTGTTGTGAAGTTTTCAAGTTTTGGGTAAAGCTTTTATGGACTATGGAATAAAGGGTGGCAAGAGCCTAAGATTGGGGATGCCCAAGGCACCCCAATATATTCAAGAGTAGCCAAAAGCCTAAGCTTGGGGATGCCCCGGGAAGGCATCCCCTCTTTCGTCTTCGTTCATTGGTAACTTTACTTGGAGCTATATTTTCATTCGCTACATGATATGTGTTTTGCTTGGAGCGTCGTGTATTATATTAGTATTTGCTTTTTAGTTTACCACAATCATACTTTCTGTACACACCTTTTGGGAGAAGCCTATTTGATTAGAATTTGCTAGAATACTCTATGTGCTTCACTTATATCTTTTGAGCTTGATAGTTTTTGCTCTAGTGCTTCACTTATATCTTTTAGAGCACGGTGGTGTCTTAATTTTGAAGAAATTGCTAGTCTCTCATGCTTCACTTATATTATTTTGAGAGTCTTTTAGAACAGCATGGTATTTGCTATGGTCATAAAATTGGTCCTAGAATGGTAGGCATCCAAGTTGGGTATAATAAAAACTATCATAGGAAGTGAATTGGATGCTATGATCAATTTGATACTTGATAATTTTTTTGAGATATGGAGGTAGTGATATAAAATTCATGCTAGTTGGGTGATTATGAATTCAAAGAATTCTTGTGTTGAAGTTAGCAAGTCCCGTAGCATGCACGTATGGTTAAAGTTGTGTAACAAATTTGAAACATGAAGTGTACCTGGTTTGTGCATCCTTATGAGTGGCGGTCGGGGACGAGCGATGGTCTTTTCCTACCAATCTATTCCCCTAGGAGCATGCGCGTAGTACTTGGTTTTTGATGACTTCTAAATTTTTGCAATAAGTATATGAGTTCTTTTGACTAATGTTGAGTCCATGGATTATACGCACTTTTACCTTTCCACCTTTGCTAGCCTCTTCGGTACCGTGCGTTGCCCTTTCTCACCTTGAGAGTTGGTGAAAACTTTGCCAGTGCATCCAAACCCCGTGATACGATACGCTCTATCACACATAAACCTCCTTATATCTTCCTCAAAACAGCCACCATACCTACCTATTATGGCATTTCCATAGCTATTCCGAGATATATTGCATGCAACTTTCCACCGTTCCGTTCATCATCATCATGACATACTTTACTTTTGTCATATTGCCATTGCATGATCATGTAGTTGACATCGTATTTGTGGCAAAGCCACCTTGCATTATTTTTCATACATGTCACTCTTGATTCATTGCACCATCCCGGTACACCGCTGGAGGCATTCATATAGAGTCATATCTTATTCTATTTTCGAGTTGTAATTCTTATGTTGTAATCAATAGAAGGGTGATGATCATCATTATTAGAGCATTGCCGAAAAAAAGGAAAAAGAAAAAAAGGAAGAAAGGCCAAAAAAAGGCCCAACAAAAAGAAAAAAAGAAGAAGAAAAAAAGAAAAGAAAAAAAGAAGAAAGAAAATAAATAAAAAGGGCAATGTTACTATCTCTTTTTGAACACTTGTGCTTCAAAGTAGCACCTTGTTCTTCATGTAGTGAGTCTCATATATTGTGCTTCAAAGTAGCACCATGTTTTTCATATAGTGAGTCTCATAAGTTGTCTTTTTCATACTAGTGAGAATTTTTCATTATAAAACTTGGCTTGTATATTCCTATGATGGGCTTCCTCAAATGCCCTAGGTCTTCGTGAGCAAGCAAGTTGGATGCACACCCACTAGTTTTCTTTTGTTGAGCATTCATTTGTAGCTCTAGTGCATCCGTTGCATGGCAATCCCTACTCCTCATGTTGACATCAATTGATGGGCAACTCCATAGCCCGTTGATTATCCTCGTCAATGTGAGACTTTCTCCTTTTTTGTCTTCTCCACACAATCCCCATCATCATATTCTATTCCACCCATAGTGCTATATCCATGGCTCACGCTCATGTATTGTGTGAAGGTTGAAAAAGTTTGAGATTATTGAAGTATGAAACAATTGCTTGGCTTGTCATCGGGGATATAGAAGTTGGGAACATCTTTGTGTGACGAAAATGAAGCATAGCCTAACTATATGATTTTGTAGGGATGAACTTTCTTTTGCCATGTTATTTCGAGAAGACATGATTACTTTGATTAGTATGCTTGAAGTGTTACTATTTCTTTTATCAATATGGACTTTTATTTTGTATTCGTGCCACAATAAAGAAAACTACATTATGAATTATGCTAGATAGCATTCCACATCAAAAATTCTCTTTTTATCATTTCCCTACTCGAGGACGAGCAGGAATTAAGCTTGGGGATGCTTGATACGTCTCCAACGTATCTATAATTTTTTATTGTTCCATGATATTATATTACCCCTTTTAGATGTTTATGGGCTTTATTTTACACATTTATATCATTTTTGGGACTAACCTACTAACCGTAGGCCCAGCCCATATTGATGTTTTTTTGCCTATTTCAGTATTTCGAAGAAAAGGAATATCAAACGGAGTCCAAACGGAATGAAACCTTCGGGAGCGTGATTTTTGGACGAACGTGATCCAGAGGACTTGGAGTGCAAGTCAAGAAGCTTCCAAGGAAGCCACGAGATAGGAGGCCGCGCCCCCCCTGTAGGGCACGCCCCCCTGTCTTGTGGGCCCCTCGGGCGGCCACCGACGTACTTCTTCCTCCTATATATACCTACCTACCCCGAAAACAACCAGGGGCACCACGAAACACAATTTCCACCGCCGTAACCTTCTGTATCCGCGATATCTCATCTTGGAGCCTTCGCCGGCACTCTGCCGGAGGGGGAATCAACCACGGAAGTCCTCCACATCAACATCCTTGCCCCTCCGATGAGTTTTGAGTAGTTTACCACAGACCTACGGGTCCATAGTTATTAGCTAGATGGTTTCTTCTCTCTTTTTGGATCTCAATACAATGTTCTCCCCCTCTTGTGGAGATGTATTCAATGTAAACTCTTTTTGCGGTGTGTTTGTCGAGATCCGATGAATTGTGGGTTTATGATCAAGTTTATCTATGAATAATATTTGAATCTTCTCTGAATTCTTTTATGTATGATTGAGTTATCTTTGCAAGTCTCTTTGAATTATCAGTTTGGTTTGGCCTACTAGATTGATCTTTCTTGCCATGGGAGAAGTGCTTAGCTTTGGGTTCAATCTTGCGATGTCCTTACCCAGTGATAGAAAGGGTTGCAAGGCACGTATTGTATTGTTGCCATCGAGGATAAAAAGATGGGGTTTATATCATATTGCTTGAGTTTATCCCTCTACATCATGTCATCTTGCTTAATGCATTACTCTGTTCTTATGAACTTAATACTCTAGATGCAGGCAGGAGTCGGTCGATGTGTGGAGTAATAGTAGTAGATGCAGGCAGGAGTCGGTCTACTTGTTATGGACGTGATGCCTATATACATGATCATGCCTAGATAATCTCATAACTATGCGCTTTTCTATCAATTGCTCGACAGTAATTTGTTCACCCACCGTAATACTTATGCTATCTTGAGAGAAGCCTCTAGTGAAACCTATGGCCCCCGGGTCTATCTCTTATCATATTTGCTTTCAAACTACTTTTATTTGCATCTTTACTTTTTGCATCTATATTATAAAATACCAAAAATATATTTATCTTATCTTACTATCTTTATTAGATCTCACTTCCGCAAGTGGTTGCGAAGGGATTGACAATCCTTTTATTGTGTTGGTTGCGAGTTTTTAGTTTGTTTGTGTAGGTGCGTGGGACTTTTGAGGAGCCTCCTACTGGATTGATACCTTGGTCTCAAAACTGAGGGAAATACTTACGCTACACTTGCTGCATCACCCTCTCCTCTTCGAGGAAAACCAATGCAAGCTCAAGACGTAGCATCGCCCTACAGCCTAGCCCTGTCGGATTCGTGTGAGGGGGGAAGAAGAGATGGGCACAACATTTTACCCAGGTTCGGCCACCTTGCGGTGTAAAACCCTATTTTTGCTTTGTGGTGGATTGGCCTCACGAGGAGGTTTGAGGATGAACTAGTGCAGTGGGTGAGCTGGCTCGTGAGGGCTCGGGGGGTGAGAATGAGTCGACCCCTTCTACGGTGGTGGCTAACCTATATTTCTAGTGGCCTCGGTCCTCTTCCCCAAAACTTAGGCGGGAAGGGATTCCACAATGGATAATTTGAAAGGGGACAAGAGGTACACCCTATCCTGACAGAAGGTGGTCTTCGCCTCCAAAGCTTCTAGTCGTGATGCTGTGGTAGGCTCGGCGATGACATCCATCCTGCCGAGCTCATGGTCTTGGTCTCGTTGCACTGGAATGGAAACCTTTGGGGGGATTCCATGGGAACCCGCGTATGTACTTGCTCCCTTAGCACTGAAAGGGAAACTGTCTCCTCTGCGCTCGCTGGCACCCACCTGGCCTAGTCATCATGGCTCACGTCATCGTAGCCTCGCGAGGCTGGGTACCTGCATAGAAATCTCCGCTCCTTGGGAGGCCGGTCCCTCTGGAGGTCTTGGTGTCACCCGCCTCGCGAGGCAAGAACCCTCACGAGGGTCTTTTATTGGTGGTCTTGCAGATGGTCCGTACCAGGCCATCGAGGGAGCCACACCGTGGGCCGCAGGCAGTCAAGTATGGGTACCCTGGTTCACAGAACGCCGACAGTAGCCCCCGGGCCCAAGGCGCGCTCGGGCTGGCTTCGAGGCGAAGCCCCATGGGCCCCAATCGCCTGCGGGCCTGGCTGACGCGTGGCGCTTGACGGGACGCGGACGCCTCCACTTCCCCACGTCGCCTTGGGCAACTGCCCAGGCTAACAAAGGGCTAGCGCACGCCCGCAGAGCCATCATTGCTCTGCTACGTGCTTGCCTTCTGCCCCTCCTCCTCTTCGCAAGCTTGTGCCTTCTTTCATGGATTCCGCGCCAGCTCCAGTCCGCCTCACCTCCATGGCCCGCAAGAAGAAGAGGGGCAGGGATCCGGCAATGGCGCAGCCCCCAGCGGGGCCGGAGCCCAGGTTGGGCTGGTCCACCGTGATCAACCGCGAGCGGCTGGACAAGGTTCGACACGCAATTGCCGCCAACTCCAACAAGTGGAAGGCGACGAAGATCTGGTCGGCCTCCCGGTCTTCAGTCGACATAGAGGCTACCAATATCCCACTCCAACTTCACACCCTTTTCTCCGGTCTGCTATCGTCGTTCTCCGACTTCTTAAATGCCATGCTTACGCACTACCAAATCAACGCATTGCACGTAGATCCCGGGTCCATTGTCCTTCTCTCCACCTTCACTGTAACGCCCCGGATTCGTTGCGCCAGGTGTCCGCCAGTTATTCGCCGTCGTTTCCATGTCTTTTGCTTGCGTGTTGCACTTTGCCATGTCATCATATGCATTTCATATCATGTCATCATGTGCATTTCATTTTGCATACATGTTTGTCTCATGCATCCGAGCATTTTCCCCGTTGTCCATTTTGCAATCCGGCACTCCTATGTCATCCGGCGTTCCCCTTTTGGTCTTTCGTTGTGAGCGGGTGTTAAACTTTCTCGGAATGGCCCGAGGTTTGCCAAGCAGCCTTGGTATACCACCGGTAGACCGCCTGTCAAGTTTCGTGCCATTTGGAGGTCGTTTGATACTCCAACGGTTAACCAGGGAACCGTAAAAGCCTCTTTTGTTTGCAGCCCAACACCCCTTCCAAAGTGGCCCAAAGCCCAGTAAACTCCCCTCCATGCTCTCGGTCGTTCGATCACGATCGCATGGCCGAAAACCGCTCCTAGCTCCCTCTACCTATATATATGTGTGCCTCCCGGATTTTTTCGCATTGTCCAAACCCTAGAAAACTCCTCCCCGCACCGCCGGACATGTCCGCCCGGCGGCCGGACACGTCCACCGCCGCCTCCACGTCGCCGCGCCGAATCACGGCTTGCCACGTCAGCGCCGCCGCCTCCCTCCTCCAATCACCGGCCGCCACCTCACCCTCTCTCTCCTCCCTCCGCCGCGGCCCTGCGGAGCCCGCAGCAGGCCCGCCCGGCCCGCGCGCCGCTGCCGCCCGCGCCCGTCGCCCGCCGCCGCGCCGGCGCCGCCCTCCCGCGCCCCGTGGCCGCCGGCGCCGCCCTCCCGCACCCCGTGGCTGCCCGGCGCCGCCGGCCGCTGCCCCGGCGCGCCTCCGCGCCCCGCGCGCCTCCGCGCCCCGCGCGCTGCGCCTCCCTGCTGGAGCCGCCGCGCCCCGCCGCCCGGCGCCTCTGCCGCCGTCCGCCAGCGCCTCTGCCGCCGTCTGCCGGAGCTCTCCCGGCCCCGGCCTCCTCTGCGTCTCCCCGGCGCCGCCCCGGAGCTCCTCCTCCGGCCGGAGCTCCCTCCGCCAGCCCCGGATCCGGCGCCCCCCTGGCCAGATCTGCCCGTCTCCGGTGTCCCCGACGAACTCCGGCGAGCATCTCCGTCGCTGCCTCGAAATCTGCGCCCGGGTCAACCCCGGATCCGGAGGTGATATTTTGCCTAAGTCCCCGGTTATTTCAACATTATCATGCCATGTTCATCGCGTTGTATCTCTGCATCCGTAGCTCCGTTTTGCGCGTGTAATATATCGAATTTTTCGCCTCGACGAGTACTTCATTTCATTTCATTGCATCGTTTCCATTTGAGCTCATCGTGATGCCCGAAATGCTGTTGGAAGAGTGCTTGTTGCTGTTAATCTGCTGAAACTGTTATAACTTGCTCATTTACCATTTTTGCCATGATTGATGTGTGCATCCTATGAGGTTGAGGTCTACATGTGTTTTGATCTATGCTATGCCATCTTTCCATGGGTGCCATCCATGTATTTTTGTGATTTGTGTGCTGAGTGTATCAAGCTTGTTAAGGAGGGTACTTGCTGTTGCTATTTTCCTGACAGATTCTGTTATATTTTGTTGCTATGTAAACATGCTTCTACAAGTCATTTCGTGCATTATTCGGGAGATGTTCACTAAGGATGTTTTGTTATACATGTTATGCTATATCCATTCATGCCCCTGGTTGCATTTATAGACCACTGTAGCTTGTTGTAATCTTGCTCCAAAATTGCTAAAAATGTTGCTGTCAACCTGTTAACATGAAGTTCAGTTTTGGTCATGTGTTTTCCTAGTGATCCATGCATCCTATGAACTTGTTCTTGCCATGCTTAGCTTCATAAACATGTCTTCTTGCTGTTGGTTGCCTTGCCATGCCATGTATTGCTCTGTGGTGAGTGGTTCAAGCTCACAAACATGCCTACTTATTGTTGTTCCTGCCATGTATGAATCTGTAATATAACTTGCCATGTTTACATGGGTGCCATCATATTTTTCTGTGCCCTTTTAGCTCATGGTCAGTAAGGGTCTTTTGTTCTATGCAATTAGTAGATTCATGCTATGACTTTGTTTGCCATGATATGTTCCTGTAACATGTTGTTTGATAGCTCTAAACATTGCAACCTGATGTTATTTCTGCTAAAGTCTGAAACTATTATTATTTGCAATCTTACCATGTCTTTTTGAGCATGATCTATTGATTTTTGGAGATAGCTCAGTGTTCATGTTTTGTTATGCTTTACCTGTACTTCATGCCTGTGCCTTTTGTTATTATATTGGGGTGATGTAGCATATTGTTTTGATGCTTGTAAGATGCCTAGTTGCTGTTATGGACAGATTGTTGTTATGCCTTGTATAGAGTGTATGTGTTGAACCGTTGCTCCGTTTTGAGTGTGCTCTATATGAAACTTGCTTGATTTTGCATGTAGCTTCATATTATCTTGTTGCTTCCTTGTTTTGGTGTGTTTTCTTGTTGTTTGGGTGCATTTTGCGTCAATGCCATGCTTAACTTGTTTTGCTCATATCTTCTAGGCCGTTGCTCCGAATCTAATGAACTTTATATGTAACTTGACTAGAATTTCGTGTAGATTCTCTTGGTGCTCTTTAACTTGCTGTTTAACAACTTAAACTTAATGTTTATTCAGATCTGGACCAATTTCGAAATTTGCATATGAGGACTTACTGGAATTGTTATATGTTGTTCCCGGCCTCATTTAAACTTGCCTTGATGTGTTGTTCTTGTTTGCATCATCTCTTGCCATGAGTAGCCTCATCTAGCTTTCTCATGCATCATGCTTGTTGTGCATCATGTCTTGTTCATGTGTGGTGTGTTTACTATGTTGTGTGCTTCTTCTCGATACTTCCCGTTTCTTGTGATCGTGAGGATTCGTTCGTCTACATGTTGTTCGTCTTCCTGGCTTCATCTTCTTCATGGACTCGTTCTTCTTCATTGTGGGATTTCAGGCAAGATGACCACTACCCTGGATCTCACTACTATCATGGCTATGCTAGTTGTTTCATTCTATCGCTATGCTGCGCTTCCTATCACTTGTTCTTCAAGCCTCCCAAATTGCCATGAACCTCTAACCTTTGACACCCTTCCTAGCAAATCGTTGTTTGGCTATGTTACCACTTTGCTCAGCCCCTCTTATAGCGTTGCTAGCTGCAGGTGAAGTTGAAGATTGCTCCATGGTCGACAGGGTTATGTTGGGATATCACAATATCTCTTATTTAATTAATGCATCTATATACTTGGTAAAGGGTGGAAGGCTCGGCCTTATGCCTGGTGTTTTGTTCCACTCTTGCCGCCCTAGTTTCCGTCATACCGGTGTTATGTTCCCGGATTTTACGTTCCTAACGCGGTCGGGTGATTTATGGGACCCCCTTGACAGTTCGCTTTGAATAAGACTCCTCCAGCAAGGCCCAACATTGGTTTTACCATTTGCCTCACCACCACCTATATTTCCCTTGGGAGTAATTAACCCAAGGGTCATCTTTATTTTAGCCCCCCCGGAACAATGCTTGTCTAAGTGTTGGTCCAAACTAGAGCAACTTGCAGCGCCACCTCGGGGAAACTTGAGGGCTGGTTCTAGTTGTACGTACTGCTCATCCGGTCGTGGCCTGAGACGAGATACGCGCGGCTACTATCAGGATGTCGGCACGCCGGGAGGTCTTGCTGGTCTTGTTTTACCATTGTCGAAATGTCTTGTAAACCGGGATTCCGAGACTGATCGGGTCTTCCTGGGAGAAGGTCTATTCCTTCGTTGATCGCGAGAGCTTGTCATGGGCTAAGTTGGGACACCCCTGCAGGGTATAAACTTTTGAGAGCCGTGCCCGCGATTATGTGGCAGATGGGAATTTGTTAATGTCCAGTTGTAGAACTTGACACCAGATCCGAATTAAAATGCATCAACCGCGTGTGTAGCCGTGATGGTCTCTTCTCGGCGGAGTCCGGGAAGTGAACACGGTTTCTGGGTTATGTTTGACGTAAGTAGGTGTTCAGGATCACCTCTTGATCATTGCTAGCTTCACGACCGTTCCGCTTGTTTCTCTTCTCGCTCTCATTTGCGTATGTTAGCCACCATACTATGCTTAGCCGCTGCTGCAACCTCACCACTTTACCCCTTCCTTACCCATTAAGCTTTGCTAGTCTTGATACCCATGGTAATGGGATTGCTGGGTCCTCGTGGCTCACAGATTACTACAACAACAGTTGCAGGTACAGGTTATACGATGATCTTGACGCGAGAGCGATGCCTGCTTGTTTTGGAGTTCTTCTTCTGCTTCTTCGATCAGGGGATAGGTTCCAGGTCGGCAGCCTGGGCTAGCTGGGTGGATATTGTTTGAGTTTCTGTTTATGATTCATCCGTAGTCGGATGTTGTTCTTGTATGTTGTATTGTTGTATTCATGTGGCATTGTATGCCTTTTGTATGTATCCCCATCTATTATGTAATGTTGATGTAATGATATCCACCTTGCAAAAGCATTTCAATATGCGGGTCTATCCTTGGTGGGACCTTTGAGTTCCTTTTGGATAGGGTCGCATATTGGGCGTGACAAGTTGGTATCAGAGCCTCGACTGACCCTAGGAGCCCCCTTGATTGATCGTGTAGTTTGGCCGTTGTTGAGTCTAGAAGAAAACTGTTTTTGGAGTCTAGTTATATCGGAGAGTAGGAATTCTTTTACTCCTCAGCCTCTTCGTCGCTCTGGTAAGGAATCTTGACGTAGGTGTTTTGAACTATTCCTCTTCCCTTTCAAATTTTTCTTTAGGATCACGCGGTTAGTTTTTGTTCGTTGTCCATCCTCTTTTATCCGGTGCATCTCTCGTCAAGTTGACTCAAACCTCTTTGTCTTTCGCGAGATCAATCCTCAGCTCTTTTCGATTGACGTTGTTTTTCCCCATCCGAAGTTGTCTTTCTTTTTCCCACCCGCCCACCCTTCTTCTTCTTCAAACGGGAGTTCGTAATCGAGTATCCATCCTACTCATGCAAAGTCTTTGCTTTCTTTCCTCAATGATTTTAACCGGTGTTTTCTCTTCAAGATATTCGTCAGTTCTCCCTTCCAAGTTGCTTTTGTTTTCCCGCCCTCCCACCCTCTTCTTCCCGGAGCCTGAATCTCTCTCGACCATCAATTTCATTCGTGCGGAGCCTCTTCAGTCTTTCATCAATCATTTCAACTGGTGAATTCTCGTCTCGTTCGTCATTCTTCATCTCTTTTTCTTTTCCGGTGGATTCGATTCAAGTTTTCTGGGTTGATCACATTCTTTTCCTTGGGATCAAGTGTTCTCCTTGCTCGATTACCTCTCGCCATTCAATCATTCCGGAGTTCGGAAGACATCTTAGAAGATTCGTCTGTGTTCGAATTAATTCGAGGTTGTCACCTCATTCAAATATTTCAATAATTCCGGTGCATCATCTATCTCTTCAACAATCCTTTCCAATGGTGTTTTCTTCAGTGGGCCCTAACCCACAGGTCTTTTTCCAAGATCTTACCTGACTCTTCTAATTCTCCCGGAGTATCTCAGTAATTTTGGTGGTATTTTCCATCATCATTTGAAGACCGAAGAAGAGCTTTTCCTCTAAATCTTGTCCGTTCTCTCGAAGATTCGTGGTTCTAGCTCCATATTATCCTCTCGAATTATTCCTTTTGTCAGATATTCTTTTCTTACCCATCCGGAGTATTTCAGGAGTTGATTTCTATTTCTTTTCACCGGAGTCCATCATTCCAGTTATCGTTCTCTATTTATCCCGGTGCTTCGTTCAAGTGTTCTTTAATCAGCTCATGATCTCTTTGTTCTTTTGCATCTAAATCCCCTCGAGCATATTGGTTCTTCAAATTCTTCCCGGTGATTCAGCCTTTTTCATCAGTCATTTTGAATTCTTACGGTGGTTCATTCAAGATTCTTTTCCTTGTTTATCATACTAATTCATTCTTTCTTTTCAATCCTATCCGGTGGTTCATGAAGTCATTCTCAAGTTTGTGATATGCCATTTCTCTATCCTTTTCAAGAAGAATAAGTATTATGCAAAATCCATTGCTTGTCATAAATTTAACTTGATGAAGGATAAGCATACAATAAATCTTATTCTTATTTCATCCAAGTGATTAATCCCTTTTTCTTCGGAGTTTGTTCTTGAGGAATAAATTCTAGTTCCAAGTCTTTTCATTTTTTCTTTTCCGGAGTTCAAATTTCCTCGGTCATTTCATCGGAACCTCCATCTAAATAATCGCAAAGCTTTTATCTTATTTCTTTTTCATCCTTCATTCTATCTCATCATCTTTTGTCACCGGAGTTCTTCACGATGTTTCTTCATGATTTAATTCATTCTTCAAGAGTTCATCAAGTATCGTTCCATCTTCTCAAGCTCGTGTTCTATTCCTCCATGTTTCAGCCAAAGTGCTGCCTAAACCCTTTCAGTCTTATCCGTTTCTTTTCTCATTCTAACCACTCCGGTTAGCACGAGTGATTTCATAGTCTATCTGATTCCGTGAGCTTTTGATTCTCGTATTTCTCGTCGTTCCTCTCGTCTTCTCGAGTGCTCTCGATTCTTTGCTTCTTCTCTTGAGTTCTTGTTTCACCCCATCCTTTTTCCCTTCTGTCTCGATCCTAAGATCTTTGGACGAGATCTCTTGTTAGTGGAGGAGTGTTGTAACGCCCCGGATTCGTTGCGCCAGGTGTCCGCCAGTTATTCGCCGTCGTTGCCATGTCTTTTGCTTGCGTGTTGCACTTTGCCATGTCATCATATGCATTTCATATCATGTCATCATGTGCATTTCATTTTGCATCCGAGCATTTTCCCCGTTGTCCGTTTTGCAATCCGGCACTCCTATGTCATCCGGCGTTCCCCTTTTGGTCTTTCGTTGTGAGCGGGTGTTAAACTTTCTCGGAATGGCCCGAGGTTTGCCAAGCGGCCTTGGTATACCACCGGTAGACCGCCTGTCAAGTTTCGTGCCATTTGGAGGTCGTTTGATACTCCAACGGTTAACCGGGGAACCGTAAAAGCCTCTTTTGTTTGCAGCCCAACACCCCTTCCAAAGTGGCCCAAAGCCCAGCAAACTCCCCTCCATGCTCTCGGTCGTTCGATCACGATCGCGTGGCCGAAAACCGCTCCTAGCTCCCTCTACCTATATATATGTGTGCCTCCCGATTTTTTTCGCGCAGTCCAAACCCTAGCAAACTCCTCCCCGCGCCGCCGGACATGTCCGCCCGGCGGCCGGACACGTCCACCGCCGCCTCCACTTCGCCGCGCCCAATCACGGCTTGCCACGTCAGCGTCGCCGCCTCCCTCCTCCAATCACCGACCGCCACCTCACCCTCTCTCTCCTCCCTCCGCCGCGGCCCTACGGAGCCCGCAGCAGGCCCGCCCGGCCCGCGCGCCGCTGCCGCCCGCGCCCGTCACCCGCCGGCGCGCCGGCGCCGCCCTCCCGCGCCCCATAGCCGCCGGCGCCGCCCTCCTGCGCCCCGTGGCTGCGCGGCGGCGCCGGCCGCTGCCCCGGCGCGGCTCCACGCCCCGCGCCCTGCGCCTCCCTGCCGGAGCCGCCGCACCCCGCCGCCTTTCGCCGGCGCCTCTGCCGCCGTCCACCGGAGCTCTCCCGGCCCCGGCCTCCTCTGCGTCTCCCCGGCGCCGCCCCGGAGCTCCTCCTCTGGCCGGAGCTCCCTCCGCCAGCCCCGGATCCGGCGCCCCCCGGCCAGATCCGCCCGTCTCCGGTGTCCCCGATGAACTCCGGCGAGCATCTCCGTCGCTGCCTCGAAATCCGCGCCCGGGTCAACCCCGGATCCGGAGGTGATATTTTGCCTAAGTCCCCGGTTATTTCAACATTATCATGCCATGTTCATCGCATTGTATCTCTGCATCCGTAGCTCCGTTTTGCGCGTGTAATATATCAAATTGTTCGCCTCGACGAGTACTTCATTTCATTTCATTGCATCATTTCCATTTTAGCTCATCTTGATGCCCGAAATGCTGTTGGAAGAGTGCTTGTTGCTGTTAATCTGCTGAAACTGTTATAACTTGCTCATTTACCATTTTTGCCATGATTGATGTGTGCATCCTATGAGGTTGAGGTCTACATGTGTTTTGATGTATGCTATGCCATCTTTCCAGGGGTGCCATCCAGGTATTTTTGTGATTTGTGTGCTGAGTGTATCAAGCTTGTTAAGGAGGGTACTTGTTGTTGCTGTTTTCCTCACAGATTCTATTATATTTTGTTGCTATGTAAACATGCTTCTACAAGTCATTTCGTGCATTATTCGGGAGATGTTCACTAAGGATGTTTTGTTATACATGTTATGCTCTATCCATTCATGCCCCTGGTTGCATTTATAGACCACTGTAGCTTGTTGTAATCTTGCTCCAAAATTACTAAAAAATGTTGCTGTCAACCTGTTAACATGAAGTTCAGTTTTGGTCATGTGTTTTCCTAGTTATCCATGCACCCTATGAACTTGTTCTTGCCATGCTTAGCTTCATAAACATGTCGTCTTGCTGTTGGTTGCCTTGCCATGCCATGTATTTCTCTGTGGTGAGTGGTTCAAGCTCACGAACATGCCTACTTGTTGTTGTTCCTGCCATGTATGAATCTGTAATATAACTTGCCATGTTTACATGGGTGCCATCATATTTTTCTGTGCCCTTTTAGCTCATGGTCAGTAAGGGTCTTTTGTTCTATGCAATTAGTAGATTCATGCCATGCCTTTGTTTGCCATGATATGTTCCTGTAACATGTTGTTTGATAGCTCTAAACATTGCAACCTGATGTTATTTCAGCTAAAGTCTGAAACTATTATTATTTGCAATCTTACCATGCCTTTGTTTGCCATCTATAGAGTGTATGTGTTGCACCGTTGCTCCGTTTTGAGTGTGCTCTATATGAAACTTGCTTGATTTTGCATGTAGCTTCATATTATCTTGTTGCATCCTTGTTTTGGTGTGTTTTCTTGTTGTTTGGGTGCATTTTGCGTCAATGCCATGCTTAACTTGTTTTGCTCATATCTTCTAGGCCGTTGCTCCGAATCTAATGAACTTTATATGTAACTTGACTAGAATTTTGTGTAGATTCTCTTGGTGCTCTTTAACTTGATGTTTAACAACTTCAACTTAATGTTAATCCAGATCTGGACCAATTTCGAAATTTGCATATGAGGACTTACCGGAATTGTTATATGTTGTTCCCGGCCTCATTTAAACTTGCCTTGATGTGTTGTTCTTGTTTGCATCATCTCTTGCCATGAGTAGCCTCATCTAGCTTTCTCATGCATCATGCTTGTTGTGCATCATGTCTTGTTCATGTGTGGTGTGTTTACTATGTTGTGTGCTTCTTCTCGATAGTTCCCGTTTCGTTGCGATCGTGAGGATTCGTTCGTCTACGTGTGGTTCGTCTTCCTGGCTTCATCTTCTTCATGGACTCGTTCTTCTTCATTGCGGGATTTCAGGCAAGATGACCACTACCCTGGATCTCACTACTATCATTGCTATGCTAGTTGTTTCGTTCTATCGCTATGCTGCGCTTCCTATCACTTGTTCTTCAAGCCTCCCAAATTGCCATGAACCTCTAACCTTTGACACCCTTCCTAGCAAACCGTTGTTTGGCTATGTTACCGCTTTGCCCAGCCCCTCTTATAGCGTTGCTAGCTGCAGGTGAAGTGAAGATTGCTCCATGGTGGACAGGGTTATGTTGGGATATCACAATATCTCTTATTTAATTAATGCATCTATATACTTGGTAAAGGGTGGAAGGCTCGGCCTTATGCCTGGTGTTTTGTTCCACTCTTGCCGCCCTAGTTTCCGTCATACCGGTGTTATGTTTCCGGATTTTGCATTCCTAACGCGGTCGGGTGATTTATGGGACCCCCTTGACAGTTCTCTTTGAATAAGACTCCTCCAGCAAGGCCCAACATTGGTTTTACCATTTGCCTCACCACCACCTATATTTTCCTTGGGAGTAATTAACCCAAGGGTCATCTTTATTTTAGCCCCCCCGGGCCAATGCTTGTCTAAGTGTTGGTCCAAACTAGAGCCAGTTGCAGCGCCACCTCGGGGAAACTTGAGGGCTGGTTCTAGTTGTACGTACTGCTCATCCGGTCGTGGCCTGAGACGAGATACGCCGGGAGGTCTTGTTGGTCTTGTTTTACCATTGTCGAAATGTCTTGTAAACCGGGATTCCGAGACTGATCGGGTCTTCCTGGGAGAAGGTCTATTCCTTCGTTGATCTTGAGAGCTTGTCATGGGCTAAGTTGGGACACCCCTGCAGGGTATAAACTTTCGAGAGCCGTGCCCGCGGTTATGTGGCAGATGGGAATTTGTTAATGTCCGGTTGTAGATAACTTGACACCAGGTCCGAATTAAAACGCATCAACCGCGTGTGTAGCCGTGATGGTCTCTTCTCGGCGGAGTCCGGGAAGTGAACATGGTTTCTGGGTTATGTTTGACGTAAGTAGGTGTTCAGGATCACCTCTTGATCATTGCTAGCTTCACGACCGTTCCGCTTGTTTCTCTTCTCGCTCTCATTTGCGCATGTTAGCCACCATACTATGCTTAGCCACCATACTATGTTAGCCACCATACTATGCTTAGTCAATTCAATGTGTGGACATGATGAATAATTTGACCGACGTATACTACTACTGCTATTGTACTACTTACTAATCGTATTTAGTGTCATATTTTAATCATAGGTTTAACTAACAAGTACACACTTGAAGCCTAATTGTATATACACAGCCGGTCTATTATGCTAATATTAGCAGAATAACTATTCTGTTAACACTTCCGCACTGCATTCTAAACGCAAGTGCACGTTATTATTCGAACCAAGTGTGCTGTTGTACTCACGCGAGTGAACTTCCCATTGCAAAAAACTGCACGCTGTGTTTTTCGCTACCTTTTTTGCTCTAGTTTTTTTAACCTTTTGCCGGAACGAGGCGTATAATATACCGTTGGAAAACTATGGATTAGGCGCAACTTCGCCATGTTGAACACTTTTCGAGATTCCTCGCGGTTTAAGAGCAGTTTCAAAAACGATGCGGCGGATGACGAGTGGCAGCGAGCGTATTTTCGTGATTTTTTCTAAACCGCTCATCGGAATAAAGCAAATGATACGCCGTTGGAAATATATCATCGAGGCGCATCTTTTTCATATGTATTATTTTCACTTATTCGTTACGGTTGAAGAATAGTTTCAAATTTACTAAATCGCGGAATTACGTTTTTTTTGAAAAATTTACAATTTTCGGCACTGTTTTCACTCTAGTTTTTGAACCATTTGTCAAAACTAGGCATTTAATACATCGTTGGAAAGCTATGGAAAAGGCGCAACTTGCATATGTAGAAATGGTTTTGAGATTCCTTAGGGTTTTAAGTTAATTTTGAAAATGGTGCGGCGGACGATGAGTGACAGCGGTCATTTTTTGCGAAATTTTTACAAACTGCTTGTCGAAATGATTCGAATGATATGCCGTTGGAAAGATATCGACGTGATGCAACTTTTTCATGTAGAACGCTCTCTCTAATTCCTTACGGTGTAAGAGCAATTCTGAAAATTACGGAAGTGCGGACACTCTGTTTTTTGCGACACTCAAATCGGCGAGTGAACGTCATCGGACAGAAAACGACACTGCTTCAGATAGGAAACCGCACTGCATCCGACAGGCAAGTGAACTTCATGGTTTCTTTTTTCGGACGTAAATTTTTCTCAAAAGATTTTTTGTTGTCTTTTTTCCAACTTTTTTTATGAACGAGTGGAACGCAGAGATGAGGCAAGTGAACCGCGACAAATATCTTAGTGGACTGCATTATTTTTTTAGTTGTTTCGCTAAATTTCTCCGCACTTCCACGATGTGTGCAAGTGAACATCATCACTCTCATAAGTAGTGCACTGTTGTCTGCTATGAAATACACAACATGAGAGTAGTGCACTGCACCGAATAGAAGTGAACCTCTTTGTGGGACAAAAGCGAACCTCTCGATACAAAAAAAATAGCACGTGTCGAACGTATGTTGAAGGGGAACCGCAGTCGATGCCAAAGTGGACTGTGAAACAACACTAGTGAGTTGCACATGTCCAAAGTTTGTATTTATTTTTTTAGAAGGGAATCACATACACTTACAGCAAGAACACCCGACGAAGATATATGTCAAAATGTACTTCACAAAATGAACCGCCTCCTAGCAGAAACAAACTTCTGATAGGCACACACGAGATCACCAGCGAACAGCACACGAGATACAAACGAGCAACAACTACACTACAACACAACGGACACATCTTTTTTGAAAGTAAAAGCTTAGTGAACTGCAAACAAAACAAAATCTGAAACACACACAAACATGTCGCTAGACAACTCCATTGGTGGATAATTTTTGGATTTGACCGGGGCTTCATGTGTGCACACCTGATACTGCATAACCACTGAAAATGCACCGCCGCGCGACCAAAACTGCATGTACAGCCAAGAATTGGGGGTGTGCCACTCACAACAGAAATACAAAAATTGCATTGTGGTCCCACGAACCGCACTGCAACATCAACGCCTTGGTCTGCATCTCACGATTGGAGAGGAAGAAGAACAAGTTGATATGCAGCAAGATGGGAGGCGAGAGTCCCCGGGGTCCCCCAAGCTCACCGCTCCCCCCACCCCCCCCCCCCCCCCCCCTAAGGGTGGGGGCGATAAGGCACGGATCTGGCACCGGGCAGCCATGGGAGAATGCCGACGAGGCAGATCTAGCTGCCCCTCGACCCGGTGGTTTGCAGGGGATGGCGCCGAGTGGATCCGACGCCGGCCACGCGCGGAAGGATGGTGATGGGTGGATCAGGTGGCTAGTCCATGAGGTGGCAGGTGGGCCGAGGAGGGATGGTGGTTGGAGTGGCGTCGGGAAGATATGAAACAAGCACCGGCGACCCCTGGCCAGCTCCAAGAGGATAAGGTGAGGTGGTGGGGCAGCGGTGCCGCGTCGACGCCGTCGCGAATATGGGCCCGCGGAGAGGCAGTGGGGCGGGGTTCCACCGGAGTGCGCCAAGGCTGTAGGAGGTAAGTCGGGGCGGCGCGGGGTGGTGGCCGAGCCGGGGGCGCCGCGGGGATGGAGATGATGGGGCGCCGCGCGGGTGGAGGCGGTGGGTCACCGGTGGTGGGGCACTGACTGTGGGGTGCCTCAGGGGTGGGAAGTGGTGGGGCGCAGGAGGTGGGAGGTGGTGGGGCACCAGGGGTGGGTGGCGGTGGGGAAGAAAGATGGGCAGCGAGGGATGGTTTCCTGCGGGGAAGAAGGTAGGGTGCAGGCGTTGGGCTTTGGGCTACTGTAGTTTTATTGGGTTGCAGTGCGGTCCGGCTGAGGTGGATGAAGCAGTGTACAAGTGTTATGATAATAAGCTACTAGATCGGCAGCGCGCCTTGGCGCGAGGGTGCCTATCCGAACGTTTTAGTCAAACGTGTAATGTTAAGTTATTAGTAACTCAATTGCTATTCGGACGATAAAAAGGGCAATGAAAGCATGATATTACCACCATGTATCTAAATGGGACTAACAACGTCTGAATGAACTGGAGCCATAAATAGATGTCAAACAGAATGTAACTAAAAATATTGGTACTCGCTTAATGTTGCAACCTAAGAAACCTCGAAACACCCACCCATGAAGCTATTGCATCACAAAGTATAGACAAATGTTACACTTTGTGTATGTGAGCCAAGAGGGTTAATGTCAAGTTGTTGTAAGCTAAACAAAGCATGATTTATCGATGCCAGGAGCTGACTGTAAAATCAATAACTCTAAGTAAGGTAAAGCTAAAACAGAATGAAATGAAGCCATATAAAAAAAACTAAAGGAGATTCATATATAACAGGAAGAATCACCGAAGAACCAGTTGGAAACAAAGATTGTTCACGTGCACAAAACGGGAAATCACCTTGGCGCGAGGGTGCCGGTTCATACGTTTTGGTCAAGCAAGTAATGTTAAGTCAGTAGTAATCCAGGTTCAGTATATGTATTCATACAACAACATCCTTAAAATAGATTCATGTCTCACAACTCAGGAAAACACAATCAAAATTTTGTGTTCAATGATGAACTTGCTTGAGAAACAGAACACTTTACCCACCAAAAGTTCATACAAACGCTGACCCTATCAGACCATGTATTCTACACATGACAAAACATAATATGAAAATACCAGATATGCTATAATTGAAGTTGTCAGTTCATGTTGTCTTATAAGCAAAGTCTGTAACCCATCATAATTTGGGGCTCCATGTTTGCAATTACTGCTCCGTAACCCTGATGTGACGGCGCCCCCGGTGCCGGTGCCGGTGAAGATAGACCACGACGATGTTGACATCGTCATGGAAGTGGTACCTTGCCGTCTTCACGTCATGTACACTCGCCTCTCTCTTCCTTTTGGCTCTCTTCAAGGCATAGCGCCCTAACCATTTCTGATTTCTTGCTTGGTCATGTACATGTCTACCATATTGTAGTTCAAGTTTCTGATGTACACATGTTCCAGCCACAAACATGTAACCAAACCACCATCATAAATTGTTTACGTAAACATGGATCAAGTATCTAAAACTTTATTTTTTCAAGGGAAGTATCTACAATCGTCGCTCAAGCAAAGAATTAAGTGATGCAAACTAAAGGGAAACAAGGGTCATATTCTGAAAGAAGTGGTACACAACAAAGGCAAAGATTATATATTTAACATAGACGATTTTTCTCGTAGCTAGGGTAGAGGAGAAATATTATATTTATTTGATTAAGTTTTAGAGAGGGAGTGGGCCATGAATTCTTCAAGCAGAATTCACCAATATATAAAATACAGTTTGAAGGTTTCCCAAGACATTGGTTATCTTGTTGCAAAAACTGGAATAGAGCAAGCACAAACTAAGGTAGAGAAAAAAGAACAATAGATATGCTACCTGCAGGCTACAGCAGTTGTAGCATGGAGCCGACTGTCAGCATGGATGAGTTCACAGCAGCGGTGCAGGGTAGAAGAGATCCTGGCTCAGGCGGAAGGACCCCCGGCGGCGGCGTTAAAAGGATACCATTGGTTGTATGTAGCATCTCAATTCTTCTTTTGTGCTTGCTTTGTTTCGCCCTGTTTTTGTTGTTGCTCGCAGAAGCGCGGATTGCCATGCAACGCCTGCAGAAGCAATGGACAAACCAGAATGAATAACTAAGAATGTGAAGGTACACTGCGATGGGCGAGTGGATAAGAATCACTGACCTGTAGTGGCACAAGCCTCTGAATCAAAGAAATTGGCTAGGCAGTGACCAGGATGACAAGAGAGGTGGTGCAGCGGCCTACATCATCCTCATGCTCTGCACAGTTCCTACAAAACCATCAACAAGGTTATGAGGCCATGAAACCCAAAATTCTTTTGTCCTGCGAATTGACGGCACCAATAACCATGAAACCTCATTCCTAGAAGAGGATCAACAATTAGAAAGCTAGATCTCAACAACAACAACAACAACATAACATATTCTTCCATATCGAAGAACTAAGTTTGTTAATTCTGAATCAATGCTCTTCCAAAATCACTAAATCTCACACAAGAGCACTCACGACAAATCACTGAATCAAATGTGACGTGTTGATCCAACTCAAGACATATGTGCAATTGAATCATGGTAACAAAATTATCTTTTCATTTATATATGCAAGGCTCGCCCTATCTATTAGTTGCTTCTTCTGAATCCCCTCCTATCAAGTGCTTTCTCTGAATAAAAACCACTATTATGTTTTCTGCATCATATTGTACGGCACTGAACCAAGCAACTGAAATTAACAATGTAATGAGCCATTGCCCTTTTAGTAAGGTAAATATCCCTACGACTATGACCAATAGCAGGCACCAAAGTAAACATCTATGAAGAACTGTACACACACTAAGAAAGGCACTAAGAAATTGCTAATACAAAAACCAAAATACTGATCCGATCTCGATCTCTAATTACAATTGCAGCACACATTTGACAATATATTTCTACCAAGGATTATCTTTGTTTTGCATAATAAAGTAATTCTACACTTGGAATGTGTCGATACATCACCATATATTTTTTTATGCCAGTACAACGGTTCTGAATCCATTCGACAACAAACAATACCTAAAATGCATCAAACCTAAGTAAAATAAATGGGGGAGGGGTGCTACCTGAACACCGAGGAAACCTGCAGCAAACCGAACCACTGCCGGCTGTAAAGGTGAGGCAGAATCAACACCAAGATCCGTACCTGCAAAACAAATTAGGCAGCACACAAACAATAAATCAATTTTTGATCCCCTGTCACGTGCTAAAACTTTCTAAAAGGGTAGGAACATCTATTTATTGGTGCACCAAATCACTACTAAAAAAGCTTGAATAACTGATGGTTCAACCATGTGCAAGTACCTAAGAGTAGGCTGCTTTATCATGGAAGGAGGCATTTCACTGGTAGACACGGCAGGAGCAGCCTGATTTTAGTCGAAGAACACCTGATATGGGACACGGTAACAACAATAAAAGAGGGAACAAATTAGCCATAGCGTACTTGTACTTCCATACACGTACAAAAAGAACACATGAGTAAGGTCCGGGAACTATACTCTACATAATTCTATAGCTGCACGAAAACTTCCAGGAGAAAATTTTGAACCCAAGCACAATGCAAGCAGCAGGACTACTGTGGGGAGTTTGGGCTGTCATATGTGCCCTGCCCTCTATCGTGACCGTCTATTTTCATCCATGGATTTTACCCTAGAACATAGTGGGGAGCTAGCAAGAAGTGTATGCTTCTAAAAAGCCCGGTGGCAAACGGGATATAGTCAAACACTATAAATGGTAAAATGGGTACTGTGGTAAAACCTACACATCCACTACAAAAATGACAGCAAAGCTAGATAAATATGTGCATAAACTGATAATGCTTGACATAGTAAGAGATACATGTGTAGCCTGACAGTATGTACAGCAGGGCTCACAAAATATTGAAATTACAAATGAATTGTTAATTTTAGCCTTTTAATTGGAAATATTAAAAGAAACAAATCTCCGTAGACACCCTTTTCGGCAGTGTTCACATGCATAGAATAAAAAAAATAACAATATTAACAGTCTATAGATACTGCACTAACCAACAATACTCCAATTAAGCTAATAATGTATCTCTTTGTCCAGGTCATGAAGCAAAGAATAATAGACTTGTATGCACTAATGTATACCTCTAATTAACCACTACATGGCACTTATACATTTCTGCATAAATCACACAAGCAGGATTCTTCCAAGCTCTGCCAGCTCACCTGACGATCTCTGGGCGCTCGCGCCCGAAGCAGAAGCAGGCGGTGCGAATGAGGTTTGACTCAGAGCACCAAAGCCGCCCGGAACTCTGGCGACGCGATCTCCTGGCACACCTTATTCAGGTCCGGTTGCGCCTCCCCTGCCTCGACAACCTGCACGCCTCCCAGGTTCTTGGTGAGGTCCAGCATAGTGGTTGGGCCGGAGGAGTTGATGGAGATGGAGCACAACACCAAGCCTCCGCACGCGTTGCGCAGCTCGGCTCACCGCCCCCATGGGGCACAGGTGGTTGTGCTCACCCTCGTATGTCGCCTCTACCACCGAGCTGTCCTCCGCGCTTCTCTGCACCTGCACCACCATGGATCGCACCAAGAAATCAGTGACATAGCACAAGCTTTCCAGACCGTACATTCACTGAGCCTCTACTTAATAGAGGCACTTCAAGTAAAACAACCGCCAACAAACAATAGAAGTAAACTAACTGCAAGACACTTTCGATCGAGGACACAAAAATGTTCAGGCACACCAGCATCCGGCATGAGCTTTCTGACTGCTCATGAAACAAATAGTATACAACCCGTTTGTCCATTTCTTATTCATAATTTGGATGCCACTCTAGAGTAAGAAAGTTCTACACAGTAATGATCGTGGCAACGAAGGCCCCCGTAAATATTTTCAGATTTGAGACCCGTGGAGTTAACACTCCCAACATTCCAACACATAAGTTCTTGTAGGAGGGTCAAAGGAAAAGAACAATCAGCAATCTGACCCTTTTAGATGTCTTAAAACTCTTCCCATCATGGCCAAGAGTAAAGGAGGTATTCATAAATAACAGAAGCATCAGCATATAAGGTCAGGTTAGTGTAAGCTAAAATACATCTCTACATAAAAGTAATTTGTTGCATAAAGAAATTAATTTAAGCAGATCTGCTATTGGCTGAGTGGGATCACCTTCTAATAGTGTAGCTAACACCCATATTCTAATTATAAAATCATAGAATGGTCAACAAAATGCATAGATTTAAAGAAGGCACCTCCGTGTAAAAAAAACACCTTTCTGTGATTAAGAACATCCAATTTTCTTTCCATGCATGCAAGATATTTGTGATTGCAAAACTCAAGAAGATTTAAATCCTGGAACAGAGCAATCTAAATTTGAGTTTTCTAAAATGCAGGTTGCAGACTTGCAATATATATGGAGTTGAAATACACATGACCTTGCAGTATATATGGATTTGGAATGCATATGACCTTGCAGTATGTATGAACTTGCAGTATATATTACCAAAAAAGACAGGTAATAACCTAGAAATACATGGAGTTGGCAACATGAGAACAATAAACAGAAATACTTGCAGTGTAAACAATTTGATATATGAGTAGTGCAAATGAGAAAAACATTTCATCCCTAGTAGGATCCAGCCAAAGCACACTCCTGTAATCCACTTGAAGTTTCCTTTTGTTTGTACTTCTCTACTTGGAGTTTTGCATTTTGACTCCCTTCCACCAGTGCCTTGACTATAGATTCTGCATCACATGTAGTTGCCTACGCATCTTGAAACTTGTCTATAAGAGTAAAAGTTCAAATGATTTCTGCTGTGCAAGAACTTTGGTCTCTAAGAGCTCAGATCCAAGTGCCTGAAAGAATGATCATAGTTGAAACAAGGGATGAAGGTCGACCAACTCAAGAAATTAAATGTAACATCCATCTGCAAATACAAACTCAGCCGCTTCTACATAAAAATAAATAACAAGAAGAACAGCAACACAGAGCGACCAATGCCAAATGACAGAATGAACGACACCAAATCCTAACAGCAACCTTGCTTATCACAAGGGGAAAATGGCCTATGTAAGAATCAGATTAATGGTACATGAAATTTGAAATATTTCAGCGTAATCAGATATATAAGATGGAGGCTTTCTTCCTATGGGGATTAAATTCAACCATATTTAACCAAGACCTTTAGTTATCGTCTTGTGAAGAGAAGGAAATTTATTGCCCTATGCAGCCATAATCTCTCCCAAAAACAGGGTAAACCAAAAGCAACAAAACCTCATATTAACATACACACCTGCTAATGAAATTTAAGAAAATATAAAAAAACATGAATTATGCCCATCACTCATTTAGAATGTATACTCCAGATGCAAAGTCACACAATAAATTAGCAAGGCTGCAAGGCAAAAATGAATATCTTTTCATCTTTTTCAGGGACAAGAGTTCACCATTTTAAATATGTATGGATCAGTCTAGATGAAAAAAGAATATGGTTTACAGAACCAGTGGTAATGGACAGTTACCTCCACACATGGATCAAACAAATCAAATTTGTGATATAATGGATCAAATTGGACACTTTTCTGAGTACTAACCAAATATCACCGCGGATTGATAGACGAAAAGAAAGATGGCATCTATATATGTGAATTAAGCTCAGTTGATTTGATCATATGGATGCTATTTATGTATTGATTAAAGGGAATTGTACACAATGCATAGCAAGATAGAACAAAAGAATGTCAAAAGGGGCAGAATAAAATTGTAGAGAGGCTACCAAAATAACAACAGGGAATCCTTTTTACCAAAAGGAAAAGCAGCAACCTGCATGGTGCTCCATTAAAAGTATGCCAGATAAGGGTGTTAGGGACCTGATTCATACCTATGGCAGGAGAGCATGCAAAGCCATTGCCCTGCCCGACAGGAGCAGCGGCGACCTTCCCTTTCGTCCCTCTCGAGTTGCTGCACACATACACTGACCTATATGTCAAGATGCAGAAAAAGGGATTAGAACACACACGCAAATAGGGGAGTCCCCATGAGCAGGCATGTGCAAGAGGATGATCGGGTAAGGGGGTGCTCACCTCGGCTTGATGTGCCAGTTGATGACCTATATGTCAAGATGCAGAAAAAGGGATTAGAACACACACGCAAACAGGGGAGTCCCCATGAGCAGGCATGTGCAAGAGGATGATCGGGTAAGGGGGTGCTCACCTCGGCTTGATGTGCCAGTTGATTTTTGTGGTGGTGCACATCGAGGGACCAAATTTATGGAGGTGTAGATCAAGCAGTCGATGTAGGGCACTGCAGATCGAGCGCCTGTGTAGAGGAGGAATTCCATAATTCAGATCCATTGTGCACTCTTCAGTCAGCTTATATTCAGAATCACAAGCACAAGCAACTTCAGTCAAAATATTCAGTCAAGCAACCTCACGGTGCAGCAGATGAAGCCGGCACAAGCAAATTCAGTCATATTCTTTTAGTTTTAATAGTGACACATCTGAAAGTTTTCAGTTTTCAACAAAGACGCAGTGACAGACACTTATGCATCAAACCATAGTAGTGGACACTGTGACAAATCTGAAAGTTTTCAGTTTTCAACAAAGACGCAGTGACAGACACTTATGCATCAAACCATAGTAGTGGACGCTGTGACAAATCTGAAAGTTTTCAGTTTCAATATTATTGCTCAAGCATGTTGCTACCTGCTAGGGGAGCAGTAGTGGACGAAGTGCAGGCCTAGAGGCGCCATCTTGATCCCTCAGAATACCTGAATCAGATTACTCTATTTGAGGATGTCAATATCTCGAATCAAATCGAAGTAAAGCATGGAGAGACAGAGAGGCGTGGCATACCTGACTGTCGACGCCGAGGACGGTGTGCTGGGGTACCTCGAGGAGCAGCAGCATGACCCCTTCCGCGCAGCTCCATGGCCACCTCCGGGTCCATCCGTGCCGCCGCCGCTGCCGCACCTCCCCCTTTGGTGTGCAGCCGCTTGATGTCCCAGCCGAGCACGTGTCAGACAACAGACCCAACACGCTCAGAGGCAAAGAACAGAGGGAGGAGGGAGAGAGCAAGAGGCACCTGCGGTGAGGCAAAGACGGCGACGGTGACGGCGACGACACTAAGACCTCGATCCAGTGGCGAGAAACCCCGATCCACCAGCGCCTTGTGGTTCCCTGTGGATGACAACGGTTATGGCACGAGCTGCCCACGCTCGCGGTGCTTCCCGACGGTACTTTCCGCCGGCGACGTTCTCGGAGTGCGCGTGGTCGTGGAACTTGCGCTTCTGCCCGCCACCGGCGCCGGTGGATGCCGCGGAGGAAGCCAGCGGCGGCTTCCCGCATCTGGCCGAAGGTCTTCTTCTCCCCTCCTCCTTGCCCTTGCCCTTGGCCTCCACCGATCTAGAGAGGCGCCCTCCGACGAGGCTTGTGGCGCCCCCATCCTCCCCGGTGCGGTTGACCCGAGGCGCCCACGCCTCCGGCAACTGTGGCACGAATCCGCGGAGGCACGCGCACACCCGGCGACGCCCTTCCTCTCTAGCCACTTCCTTCATAGCGGGAGGATGGCCTGGGCGAGCGGCGGCGGCGGCGTCCGGCGGGCGCGGGCCTAGGGTTTGGACGGGGGAAGGGAGAGAGGCGAGGCGGGGGAAGAGGAGAGGGGTTCGCCCGAGTGGGGAGGCGGGTGGCGGCGGCGGCGATGTGGCTGCGGGAGGCGGGGGGAGGAGAGGAGGCGCGCAGGAGGGAGGGAGAGAGGAGGAGGCGGCTAGGTCTCTGGACAGGAGCGCCTCCCTTTTATACCCCCAATACGCGAAACGACGATTTTACCCCCGCCCAAACCACCGAATTGCCCACCTTTGCCATCTGTAAAAATATCCGACGGCTTATGTCGATTGATGAAATATCCAACGGACGATGTCACTCGGGGCTGCGATCGAACGGTTAGCAGCGACTGGGAAAACAGATCCAACGGCCGAGAAGCTCTAATCGCTGAGGAGCCTCCTGGATCCCTCCGGTTCATATCTCTTGATATATATCAGTACATCCTACGCAGGTGAGTTAGGATGCACTTGATCCCAGAACGGTATCAATCCTTCAAACCATAGGAGTGCTTCAAACTAACAAAAGTGCATAATATCCAACAAAAGAGGGTTGTGCTACAGCAGCAGAATACATGGCTCAGTCTAGATATCAGCACGAATCAAGTTGTGCATATTTGCTGTTGGCATGAACCACATCGCCGCATGTCGGGTTTGCAAAAGCCATCCATCACATGGAAGCTTGATGCCTTTCACACACTGAAGATTATCTGGCAACAAGCTGTGTCGACGAATCTCTAGATAGGGTGATTCATGAAACCCATGGTATGATGTGTAAACACTGTCCCCCCTGGCGAATGGAAGTAGCATAGCACGGTAATCATCGCCGGTGATATGATCGATGATTGGTTGGATGATCGGATAATTGAGCCCGAGGAACATGGAGTGGTTGCTGGGTCTGTAAACCCGCCTCCAGTTGAATACGCCTGGCCCAACAAAGCTGGGATCTTTCTCGAAAGCGGTCATAGCCATCAATGTCACGAACGCCCCAGGCATTGTACTGCATGTGGCTTGATGTAATGGTTTGGTCAATTTGGTACATGCGAATGAGCATCAAATGACCGCCGTCAGCTGAACGAGCGATAAACCACCACCCATCGGCTGGTATGATTCCAGGTCGTGGAATAATGAAGGCCAGCGCATTTGCATCTGCTGCAACAATTAAAATTGGAGACCAAAAGGACAAAAATGAACAATCATGTTCAGAGTATGTGTGGAATTAAGATTATTATATGAGTGACACATATCATAGACAGAGAATTGCAATGTTGTGGTCATAATCATACCCCAAGTTAAAAAAATAAGCCAATGGCTTTCATATTCTAGCAATATGTCATGGTTCAAACATCATGTAACAATGAGAGGAAAATAGATATGATAGAGCCTACTCATATTCTACCATAGCACTTACTACTACTGTTCTCATATCAACTCTAAGCAATAAGATGTATTGTTATAAAAATCTTGGAAATGAGAGTAACATATAGCAATCATGATGTTATTTTCATAATATCTATTCTAACAATCATTAGATGCCAATTGTTCTCATATCAACTCTAACAAGAACATGTGTGGTCATAAAAATCTAGGAAATGAGAGGAACATATAGCAATGATGTGGTTATAGACATACTATCTATTCTAAATTTGTAAGAATGAACAGGCAGTCGTATTCATAAGGTAAATATGAGATGAGATAGAACAATTACACGACGATAGATTCCACCAGTATAGGCAGCCAATCTGTGGATCGACCGCGTAAACGATGCCATCATGCACTATAGCATCAGACAGAAATGTTGCCTCAACAGGATTGACGATGAGCCATAACCATGTTGAACAAGGCAATGAGCTTGTAATCCGTGTAGTCTTCTGATGGTTTGGGCACTTCGCAGATTACAACTTTCAGCAAACAGAGGTCGAGCCAAAAGCTTGACCCGTCTCATGCGTAGTAAGCAGGAGTGTCCGGCGGGCCGCGAGGCTCAATGGCGGTGGTATCCAACGATGGAATGGTGATCTCTCGCTGGGTGTAGATATCCACGAGACGCCACGGACTACCGGATTGGTGGATGAGGACGATCCAGTTAGCCTTCATGCCCGCCCAGTAGTGGTCGCGCATGAAAGACAGTCGGACGGGTAGTGGTAGCATGTCGAGGGGCACCACAACAACCTCCGTAGGATCGTCAAGTCAGTGTCTGGGCCACCTACGAGGATCGGGCATCAGCAAGCAAGGTGTCTTGAAAAGAGTCGGCCGGTTGCAGATGAGTAGACGGTACAAAGACACCGAGCATGCAGCCAGATGGACGGTGCTGAGTAGGTCCATACGATTACAGATCTGCTCCAAGAGAACATCGGGGAGGGAATTCCAATCACGGATTTGCGTGTCAATCGGTTCTACCATAGGGGTTTTCGGTGCCTGCGAGCCAGCGGGCGAGTGGATTCGGGCGGGCGAGTGAAGAAGCTTCTCCTCGTGTGGCCGAGCAGTGAGCGGGGGGATATGGTACGCGCGAGCTACCAAGGAAGATGGAGCGGGCGGGTGAGCAATGAGCGGGGGGAAATGGTGTGCGGCCGACGATGTGGAAGAGAGGAGGAATAAGAAGAGACGAGGAAGAAGAGTGGAAGACGGGGAAGAAAGTGCATTAAATTTCAATTCTACTAGTACTACTACGAGGATATACCGTCCTTCGGAGTGTAAATAGTTACACCGATGACATCTGAGTCTACCACAAGAGGGCCCATATGTTAGTTAATGGAGGATAGAGGTGCGTAGGCGTATTTGCGGAAGCGTGCTCTACTGGCAAACATGATGGTGGTACTGGGTAAGGCTGATTTAGTAACACCAACACGCTGGTTTAGCTTATTAATTAAGTGTCCCATCTGCTCCAGCGTGTATTGTCACTTCACTGACATATGTTAATAAGTAGATGGGACAGTATGCCTCTATGACCGAGATGTTTAGCTTATTAACTAAAACCAACTAGTTGAATAGTTCTCTCTGACCGAGATGGGGAATAATGGATCGCGAATAATTCCTTTCTACAGTAACCCTATGCCTCTATGCTCACTTCACTCATTTTGCTCCGTACGTAGTCACTTGTTGAAATCTCCAGAAAGACAAATACTCCGTATTTGGGAACAGAGGGAGGCTTTTACTCCGTATTTGGGAACAGAGGGAGTATCACCATATGGAGGGAACAGAGGAAGCTTGAAATATGAACATGTCAATGGGAGGGAGTAAGCCCCATGCAAGCATGCATGCATGCAACATGCAACACTCACACGTACACACGAACGCACGCAACACTCACGCACCTATGCGGCACACAACACACGATGCAACACACACGCTCACGCTCAACTGCTCAACCTACTCCCTACGTCCGTGAAAGACTGTACATTTAGAGATTTACACATTGACCAGGGCATAATTAATGCCCAAAAGTAGCAGACTTATGTTTGCATGCGACCATTGAGAGAAGAAGATTAAATGAAGGTCGTTGCATGCTGTAATTAAGGATAGACATGTAGCCTATACCTAGAGCACAAGTTGGTGCATTAGTCAATCAATATCGATTTAGATTAAAGGCTATGCATTGGAAGTGTAGATGTACTACACTCTTTGTTTTTTAGCCGATGTACACTCTTTGTTGGAGGACCAAGGGAGTGCATGTGCATGCACTCACATACACAGCTAGGGTGGTTCACGCGCAATGGTTGGACTCCTGTCGCGGCTGCGTAAAGTTTTGTTTAACTGATTTCTTTTCTCTGCCAACTGACAGGTGGGACCCAGAAAACCAGGTGACATTTTAACCAGTCAACAAAGTGCCACGTCGACTATGTGGCCGGGCAGTAGGGTGCAATACGGTGCTCTACGATTAGCTAGTGATCGTATAATCACCGCAAAACTATATATAGTGACCGTAAAGAGCGTATTGTTACATACGTTGCCCACCAGTGTATTTTTCTTGTTTCAAATTAAGCCATATTAACCGGAAAGGAACACAGTATGGACTAGTACTAGTACTGCTTTGATGTGTCCCGCCAACTCGCCGAACGAGGAGAAGCTTGCTTACTATGCCTCTACCTCTCCCACACGCATGGTGGCTCGCAGGACGAGGAGAGGGTTTTGACTACAGCGCCCTCCCCCTCTCCCTCGCCCTCGCCCTTGTAGTGGACGTGCAGCAGTTCAATCGGTGTTAGATTGCCAAAAGCATATTGTACTGTAGTATCATCATTGTTGGACCTTCCGAAGAGGCGAAGAGCCAAGTGCAAGGTTTACATGAGTACGAACTGTTGAACCTCCCGAAGAGGCAAAGAGACAAGCGCAAGGTTTTATAGGAGTTGTCGTCCTAGTAGGAGTGTACTACAACTATAGAGAACGATGCTACTGTATTATGCCGCCACGTCACCTATATCCAAAGTTGTGCCACATTTTTTTTCTCAAAGAGCGTGTTGGAGCCCGTGCAACAACCACACAAGTTGCACGTACACATAACACATTTACTGCGGGGGTAGAACATTTGAGTTATTTGATACAGCAAGACTAGGCTTTTCGCTTCCATTTGTGGAGGTGTAATGGATCTCGTCGAGCTTTGTTAGTAGTTCCTTCTTCAGGAATGAGATGAGGGAAAGCTTTTGCCTTCGTTTCAAAAAAAACACGTCAAGAGGAATTTCTTTTATAGAAGAGCCGATAATGGAGTGAAGTCCATGCGTGCAATGCCACAAGCTACACAGTAGTAGTAGAGAACTTTACGTACAGAGCCATATTGCATAGTTCCCAATGCCCCGCCAGGCTTTTCTGGCTCCTCGGGCTTAATTGGGAGGCGCTAGTTTAAATATGCTACTAGCTGATGAGGAAGCTGCAAGCAAGGTGCGGCTAGGGAGAGCACGCGAGCCATGAGATGCCGCGAAGGAAAACCTGTTCACGTGGCTAGGCTATCCAGTGCACCCAGATTGTGGTGCCGCACGTCCGTTTGACTTCAAAACTAAAACAACCCGTGTAAAATATTGGCTCGCGGCGAAGTTACTATTTTAAAAAAGGCCGCCATGCGTTCGGCCAGAATCGAACCCACAAAACGAGGTATACACTTCCGTGACCACTAGTAGTACTCGTTGGAATACAACGCAACCTAGAATCGCCTTTTGTCGCTAGTAGTACATTGTTCCTTACAAGAAACCCCTAATAATGCAAGAAACCACTAATAATGCCAAGAAACTACTACCACTTGCATACGTGGCAGACTTAAGATAAGACTACCTTATCAACCATTGTACATTCCCTTACCAACCAGCCCTACCAAGAAACGACTACTCTACAAAGTGCCATTATAGGCACATTTCAACCCGTGGACCTGTTTGGATACATAGGTTAGAGTTAGTTTGGGTTAGTTTGGAGTCAACTAACCCAAAAATATCCAAACAGGGAGGGTTAGTTTGGGTTAGGTGCATCTAACCCACCGAAAAAACTAACCCATCCAAGAGGTGCTTATTTGGGTTAGTTCTTCTCGAGACCATTAAAAAACACATTTTTCTCTCGCTCTCCCGGCAGCAGCCTCGGCCTATCCTCCCGTCCAACCCTGTCATCTCCCCGCGGCCCGTCCGCCCGCCGGTAAGCAGTCATGGCTCCTTGCGCGGCCCATCCCCATTGTCCTCGGCCAGCGCGTTTCCTTGCGCAGGATGGCGGATTCAGCTGGTGGGCTGCGCGAGAGGCCAACGCGGCTCCTTGCTGGGCACATCCCCGTCTGCCTCAGATAGCGCAGCTCTCGACCAATTGATTGAGAAAGAGCATTTGTTGTCAATCTAACCCTGCCATCCAAACACCACTTTGGTTAGAGTTAGTTCAGTGTTAGAATCTAACTCTAACCTCTGACTTAGAGTATCCAAACAGGGCCCATGTCGCCCATTAAGTCAACGTCTTCTATTCGACCGGGCGTTATGCCTTGTGGGACCTACATGTTACTCTGCACAAAAATCCCGAGTGACCTCCTACCTCCGGCCCGTCCACCTAGTCATCCTCGGCCATGGGACGCAGCTACCGCCGCCAGCAGAAGGCAAGGTCAAAACCGCCGGCGGTGCGGAGCCCATCTTGCGGCAGCCCAGATGCCAGCTCCGTCCGGCGCTCGCGGCCACTAGCTAGCCAAGATAGCTCCATCCAGCTGCTTGTCTGCAAGATTTGCTAGCTCGATTGGCACCGCGGCGCGACGGCTTGCTCGCGCGCGCCACACCAAGGCCAGCCATTTGGCTCGAGCGAAGGCCAGCGTGGCAGCTTGCTCGCTTGTGAGTCATGCTCGGGCCAACCTGCCAACTCGTGCGGAGGCCAGTGCGGCGTCCGGCTTGTCCGACTGAGCGGCGGCCAACTCGCTCATCACCAGCGCCACCGACGAACACACATTAGTACTATTTGAAGTAATGTTCAGGAAAAATAATGATTTGAGGGGGAATAACAGGATAGAAGGTCAGATGTGGGTCCCCCGTGTCAATGGTCAAACAAAATGTGTTGGTTTAAGCTGCCTCGTCAACACGGACATGTGGGCCAACCCTGTCATAAATGGGTTTAAATGAACCTAATCGGTACTAGGTAGTAGTTTTTGGCGTGGATTAAGAAATTTTGGGTATGGTTTTGCTATTTTTTGTACAATAGATTCTTCCTAGGGCTAGTTGAAAGTGGTAGTTTTTTGTTAAATACTCTACATATTGTAAGTAGGAGTGGAAGTTAAGCTTTGGAAGCCAATAAGCAAGGCTAGTTACATAGTGCATATGTGTACATGATTCAAAGTAAATATCAACCATGAGTGACTAATATCTTGATGGAAAACTCAAAACTATGGAATACTAGGAATTTTTTGTTTGCATGGTTGGAAATACTAGCAATGTTCATGTGCGTTGCAATGAATCATAATTAGAATAATACTTATTCACAAACTTGATACAAAACACTCTAATTTTGATATACATATATCACTAGAGATATATTATGTTTCAATTAGAATATATTCCTTGGGCTGTTTTGGTGAGGCCAGGGAGAGATGTGGTTGGTTTTAAGATAATAATTATGGGTTTTTCTACAAATTGGTAGACAAGTGGGATGTTGGTGAGAAAAGGCAACAACTTACCTCACAGTTATTAGATGTAGATCTAATGGTCAGAAACGACGGATGGCAGACACACCATCATCACCAACTTAGTCTTCTGTAGGAGTACTAGCAAGATCCATGCATTGCATGGAACATCAAGATGCATTTTTTTATAAAACACTTGTTGTGATTGACCCATGCGGGAGTAATCCCATGTGTAAAAACTAATGATATCTCGAGAAATAGGAGATAAGGTGAAGAGGAGTGGGGCGTGGTGGTGATTGGTGGTCGGACTGAGCGGAGGCATGGGGATTGACAACGCCAGCAGCAGCCACCAGGCCAGTTTGTTCCAGAGGCTTCCTTTCTTAATTGCTCAACAATGAGGTTGTTGGAGATAAGGATGAACGAGGGAAGGCCTTGTCTGCAAATGTGGAGAGGGGTGCGGGTATCCTTTAGTTTAATTTCCATCCGCCAGATATAGATCGGACGGTCTATATTGCAAGATGGCACGCGTACCATCATCACTAACTCAGTTTTTATAAGAGAAGAAATATAAGTATGGAGATACAAACGTATAATCGATACTTGTTTCCGTAAACTAGCATCTACATTCTATTCGACGCCTCAGCATGTGGGGCCTTAGCACAATGACTTCTCGACTATGTAAAACAAAGGTTTTATCATCGCCGATAAGGAGGGGGTGACGGCGGCGTGCTTTTTGGCTTGCTCTAGTCCTAGTAGTCATACTAGGTGGTCTAAGCACGTGTATATTTATTCTTTTTCACGTCTCGTGTTCATCGTACTGCCATGACTGTCGATGAATAGACGGTAAGTTATTCACGGGGAAACCCTTGTTGAGCGTGTTTGCGAGAGAGAGAGAGAGAGACAGTGTGCATGTGTGATATGTCTAGAGACTGAGGCAATGATAACAGATTCTTTGTGTCTATGTGTGTAGAGGATCGAGAGAGACATGTACATGGGCTTTGTGTTGTGTGACGTGGAGACACATATACATAATTAGAGAGTGAGTGTGTGAGATACACATGCGGACATGGGGAGAGATGAGGATCCAGATAAATGGGTGTTTGTGCGTGTCTGTGTGTGTTTGTGCGCGCGTTTGTGTGTGAGAGGGAGTGTGTGTATGTGGAGTAGAGATACCACTAATGATGTAAGCCTAGTATAAGGGAAGGGGGAATGGTGTGATATGTGTAGTAGCAGGATAGCATGGGTGCGGGCGAGGGGAGCAGACTATTTGGAAGAGACATAGAGTGTGTGTGGGAGAGGGGTGTGAGAGTGAGAGAGAGAGAGAGAGAGCTAGCGACGGAGAGAGAGAGAGAGAGGAAGAGAGGGGGTGAGAGAGGGGTCATTTGTGTCCATAAATGGCGTATAGATAGGAGATAATGTTGATGTTGTTCAAAATTGGCCTATGTATGGAGATGCAAGGGAAGCGAGTCATTGTGTGTGTGATAGGGACTTCATGAGAGATCTAGAATTGATGGTGTAGAGAACAATGTGCGAGATCGAGAACGATGATACATTAGGGAGCTATGGAAAGAGTCACAGCATATATGTATACAGGGAAGGAGCTAGGGCGGGTCCGCATGTGGGAGAGATAGAAAGAGGAGAGTGGTGCACAAGGAGACAAAGTGTGCTTGTTTGGAGTGGGGGTGGTGTGTGAGGTGAGTGTGAGAGAACCACATAACTAGGGAGAAAAAGGTTTGGGGGCGACATTTTGTGTGTATGGGAAAGATACACTCTACATAGTGTGTGTGCTTGGGAAAGAGAGATGCCGGGAGACCTAGAGAGTGGGGGAAGAGATGTGTGCATGCCCGAGAGACAAAGTGATAGAGACCTATATTGGGGACCGGACTTTAGAAGAGAGAGGGGTGTTAATGTGCTAGTGTGTTGGTGTTTGGGGCAGAGAACGACTTCTCTGTGTGTGGTGGGGCGACGAGGGAGGGGGGTTGGCTTCAGATAAAGAGTGAGGTGTCTATATTTGAGGGACTTCAGCGTAATTAAGATATACATGGTCAATAGTGTGTGCACTCATGGTTGATCAATTTGTTTCACAGTTTGGACTATGAGATAACGATACTTTTGAACATGCGTGATATACCTTGATGTACCAGAATTACAAACCTAAGATTCGAATTTTGGAATTCAACTCCATCATTAACTTTTGTAATTCATTTAAACGGAGGTATATTTTTATGCCGGGATTTCATGATTTCAAATTCATATATCAAACCTAGAGATATACACATACGGGCATGTTTAAACTTTATAATCATCCACTTTATTCATACACATACACATTTTTGCTTTTGTCATCATATTTAGGATAAAGACATTTGGAATTTCATTTGAATTGGACCGTATGATGGTATTTGCTTGTACTAGCTCAATGATCCATATTTGAATTGAATGGACAATCTAAGTTTCGAGTTGGAGACATTGATTTTCAAAACTTGCACTTTTTTTGTGTGTGCAAAACAAACAAATTCTCAGCCATGATATCAAAGTCGGCCGTACAAGAGCAGAATATAATTTTAGGCGCCAAAATCTTTCAAACTTCCCGCTCACATCAAAATATCTCGCGCCCAAAAGTTTAGCCATGCAATATTCTTGTTTTACCCCTGCCACATGAACGGAAAAGGGCTACTTTGGTAACTTCATTATTTTCCCCTCTTTGCTCCCAACATTTTTCCCCAGAGCCACTCCCCTTCCCCTCCCGGACCCCCCCCCCCAACCACGGCAAGCTGCCGAATATAGTCCTCCGCTGCAGCGGTGGACCTCACACCCCGCCGGATCTACCTTACGCACCTTGGAACCCCCAACTACCAACTCACCACTTCACTGGAGCCGCTTCAGCGATTGGTTGTCCACCGCTCCAGATCTCCTTGACCGCCATCATGGTCCACCGCACCGGATCTGCTTAACCGATGCCCTTGTCCACCACAGTGTATGCCCTTCACTGACTCCCTCGTCCGCCCCTTCGCTGGCCCTTCATACAAGCCCTCGTCCGTCGCAATAGAGCCGCCTCACCGAAAGCACTGTATAACACGCCCACCGAAGCCTTCGTCCACTGCATCAGACCACTCCACGGACGCCATATTCAACACGGCCTGCCCTGCTTTACTGATGCCACAGCCTCATCAGGTTATTTCGATTTGTACTCCTTCGGTTTTTCTCTTTATCATGCAACTATTCACTTACCATAGATGAGCTTTCTTGTATGTCAACAGGCGCCGCAACCGTAGCAGCGGAGCCGCTTCAGCGACGGCGATAGCCGGCCCAAACTCAACCGCAACACGAGCACCATCCTTAGCTATCAAGTATGACAACGATACCCATACGCCGCCGAGAATCATGTACTATTATCAACCGGCCGACGCCTACGTTCACTTTCTTTGCATAAGCACCTCACCTTTGAATTTCTTCAGGGCATCATTCAATTTTTCATGAGATGCGTTATTCTGCTTGCACCTGTAGGGCCATACTTCTGGCAGTGAACATGTTACATGTGCTAAATTACATACCAGTGCACATATAGTTAATATGCTTTAGTTTTGTCCTAAGTATTACTGTACTTCCTAGATATCACTGCCTACTATTTTACTTCTTGCATGCTATATTTATAATAATGGTGTCGTTCTGATGCCACATGTTGGTTCCATCAGAGTGCTTAATGTTCTCTATGCTTATTTACACATCAGCAAACTAGCATGTGGTTCCGCTGCTTTTTGTTTGTTTTACCCTAAATTTTCTGATGCTAGCTATTACATCACTGCTCCGAGCCTCCGTTCATTACTTGTTTGTGTGTTCTTGATCTTCCCAAGTCGCTTGACTAATTTGATGCTTCTATTAATTATGGAGTAGCCAACCCCATCAAGCAAAATATTTGTTCTTTTGGGGCTGGCACCTCGAACAAGCATAAAAATAGAGGGAAGCAGATATATTGCCGTGTATGCACACACCCTCTTTCATTAGTTTAGATGAACCATTGATGATCAATTGGACCAGTGCATGTGATTAAAATTAATTTTACCTAAATAAAGGGTGCAGAATAAACTACAACAACTAGATTTGCAACCATGGGATGCTGACGATATCTTCAAACAACATTGCAACAGCAGCGAGGCTTCACAGCAACATATGGTAAGCCAATGTGTTTTAGTACATGTGAAATGTAATGCGAGTGGGCTGCTTTCTTGGCTTGTGCCCTCAACCTGTAATCCTACAGAATTACAAATAGTTCAGTTGTCTGCTTTGCTGTATTGCTTGATTCGAATGCTTGTTTGTTACTTGTTACGCTATACCTGAGTTGGCCAATATGTCAGCAGTGCCTGCTATACTATCGTGAAGAAATGCATGTTGGAAATATGCCCTAGAGGCAATAATAAAAGTATTATTATATTTCTTTGTTCATGATAATTGTCTTTTATTCATGCTATAACTATATTATCCGGAAATCGTAATACACGTGTGAATACATAGACCACACTATGTCCCTAGTGAGCCTCTAGTTGACTAGCTCGTTGTGATCAACAGATAGTCATGGTTTCCTGGCTATGGACATTGGATGTCGTTGATAACGGGATCACATCATTAGGAGAATGATGTGATGGACAAGACCCAATCCTAAGCATAGCACAAAGATCATGTAGTTCGTTTGCTAGAGCTTTGCCAATGTCAAGTATCTCTTCCTTCGACCATGAGATCGTGTAACTCCCGGATACCGTAGGAGTGCCTTGGGTGTATCAAACATCACAACGTAACTGGGTGACTATAAAGGTGCATTACAGGTATCTCCGAAAGTATCTGTTGGGTTGACACGGATCGAGACTGGGATTTGTCACTCCGTATGACGGAGAGGTATCTCTGGGCCAACTCGGTAATGCATCATCATAATGAGCTCAAGGTGACCAAGGTGTTGGCCACGGGATCATGCATTACGGTACGAGTAAAGTGACTTGCCGGTAACGAGACTGAACAAGGTATTGGGATACCGACGATCGAGTCTCGGGCAAGTAACGTACCGATTGACAAAGGGAATTGTATATAGGGTTTGATCGAATCCTCGACATCGTGGTTCATCCGATGACAACATCGAGGAGCATGTGGGAGCCATCATGGGTATCCAGATCCCGCTGTTGGTTATTGACCTGAGAGCGTCTCGGTCATGTCTGCATGTCTCCCGAACCCGTAGGGTCTACACACTTAAGGTTCGGTGACGCTAGGGTTATTAGGAAGACTAGTATGTGACTACCGAATGTTGTTCGGAGTCCCGGATGAGATCCCGGACGTCACGAGGAGTTCCGGAAGGGTCCGGAGGTAAAGATTTATATATGGGAAGTTGTCAAACGGACGTCGGTAAGTTTCGGGGTCATACCGGGGCCACCGGAAGGGTTCCGGAGGTCTACCGGGTGGGGCCACCCCTCCCGGGGGACCACATGGGCTGCGTGGGGCAGGGAGCCAGCCCCTGGTGGACTGGGCGCGCCTCCCCATCCAGGCCCATGTGGCTAGGGCAAGGGGAGGGGAAACCCTAAAGGGGGCGCCCCCCTGGCTTGGGGGGCAAGCCACCCTCTCCCCCTCTCCCTTTGGCCGCCGCCCCCCCTAGGGTGTTCCCTAGAGGGCCGGCCCCCCTTGCCCCCTTCCCCTATATATAGAGGGGTGAGGGGAGGGCTGCAACACACAAGCCAAGGCGCAGCCCCTCCCCTCCCCAACATCTCTCCTCCTCCATACGTGCTTGGCGAAGCTCTGTCGGAATACTGCTGCACCAACTACACCACGCCGTCGTGCTGCCGTTGGAGCGATCTTCCTCAACCTCTCCTCCCCCCTTGCTGGATCAAGAAGGAGGAGACATCTCCCGTCCCGTACGTGTGTTGAACGCGGAGGTGCTGTCCATTCAGTACTTGGTCATCGGTGATCCGAATCACGTCGAGTACGACTCCATCATCACCATCCCCTTGCAAGCTTCCGCACGCGATCTACAAGTGGTATGTAGATGCAAACTCACTCCCTTGACTCGTTGAACTCATAGATGGATCTTGGTGAAACCGTAGGAAAAATTTTATTTTCTGCTATGTTCCCCAACAGTGGCATCATGAGCTAGGTCTATGCGTAGTTCTCTTTGCACGAGTAGAACACAATTTTGTTGTGGGCGTGGATCTTGCCAACTTACTTGCCTCTACTAGTCTTTTCTTGCTTCAACGGTATTGTGGGATGAAGCGGCCCGGACCAACCTTACACGTACGCTTACGTGAGACCGGTTCCACCGATTGACATGCACTAGTTGCATAAGGTGGCTGGCGGGTGTCTGTCTCTCCCACTTTAGTTGGAGCGGATTCGATGAAAAGGGCCCTTATGAAGGGTAAATAGAAGTTGACAAAATCACGTTGTGGTTATTCGTAGGTAAGAAAACGTTCTTGCTAGAACCCAATTGCAGCCACGTAAAAGATGCAACAACAATTAGAGGACGTCTAACTTGTTTTTGCAGCAATTGATCATGTGATGTGATATGGCCAGAAGTTGTGATGAATGATGAATTGTGATGTATGAGATCATGTTCTTGTAATAGGATTCACGACTTGCATGTCGATAAGTATGACAACCAGCAGGAGCCATAGGAGTTGTCTTTATTTTTTGTATGACCTGCGTGTCATTGAAGAACGCCATGTAAACTACTTTACTTTATTACTAAACGCGTTAGTCATAGAAGTAGAAGTAGTCGTTGGCGTGACAACTTCATGAAGACACGATGATGGAGATCATGATGATGGAGATCATGGTGTCATGCCGGTGACAAGATGATCATGGAGCCCCGAAGATGAAGATCAAAGGAGCTATATGATATTGGCCATATCATGTCACTACTTTATATAATTGCATGTGATGTTTATTATGTTTTATGCATCTTGTTTACTTAGGATGACGGTAGTAAATAAGATGATACCTTACAAAAAAATTTCAAGAAGTGTTCTCCCCTAACTGTGCACCGTTGCTACAGTTCGTCGTTTCGAAGCACCACGTGATGATCGGGTGTGATAGATTCTTACGTTCACATACAACGGGTGTAAGACAGTTTTACACAGCGAAAACACTTAGGGTTAACTTGACGAGCCTAGCATGTACAGACATGGCCTCGGAACAAGGAGACCGAAAGGTCGAACACGAGTCGTATGGAAGATACGATCAACATGAAAATGTTCATCGACGATGACTAGTCCGTCTCACGTGATGATCGGACACGGGCTAGTCGACTCGGATCGTGTAACACTTAGATGACCAAAGGGATGTCTAATCTGAGTGGGAGTTCATAATTTGATTAGAACTTAATTATCATGAACTTAGTCTAAAACCTTTGCAAATATGTCTTGTAGATCAAATGGCCAACGCTCATGTCAACATGAACTTCAACGCGTTCCTAGAGAAAACCAAGCTGAAAGATGATGGCAGCAACTATACGGACTGGGTCCGGAACCTGAGGATTATCCTCATAGCTGCCAGGAAGCAATATGTCCTAGAAGGACCGCTAGGTGACGCTCCTGTCCCAGAGAACCAAGACATTATGAATGCTTGGCAAACTCGCGTTGATGATTACTCCCTCGTTCAGTGCGGCATGCTTTACAGCTTAGAACCGGGGCTTCAAAAGCGTTTTGAGCATCACGGAGCATACGAGATGTTCGAAGAGCTGAAACTAGTTTTTCAAGCTCACGCCCGGATCGAGAGATATGACATCTCCGACAAGTTCTACAGTTGTAAGATGGAGGAAAACAGTTCTGTCAGTGAGCACATACTCAAGATGTCTGGGTTACACAACCGTATGACCCAGCTGAATATTAACCTCCCAGATGAGGCGGTCATTGACAGAATCCTCCAGTCGCTCCCACCAAGCTACAAGAGCTTTGTGATGAACTACAACATGCAGGGGATGGAAAAGACCATCCCTGAAGTGTTCTCGATGCTGAAGTCAGCAGAGGCTGAAATCAAGAAAGAACATCAAGTGTTGATGGTCAATAAGACCACTAAGTTCAAGAAGGGCAAGGGCAAGAAGAACTTCAAGAAAGACGGCAAGGATGTTGCCGCACCCGGTAAGCCAGTTGCCGGGAAGAAGTCAAAGAATGGACCCAAGCCTGAGACTGAGTGTTTTTATTGCAAGGGAAAGGGTCACTGGAAGCGGAACTGCCCCAAATACTTAGCGGATAAGAAGGCCGGCAACACCAAAGGTATATTTGATATACATGTAATTGATGTGTACCTTACCAGTAATCGTAGTGACTCCTGGGTATTTGATACCGGTGCCATTGCTCATATTTGTAACACACAGCAGGAGCTGCGGAATAAACGGAGATTGGCGAAGGACGAGGTGACGATGCGAGTCGGGAATGGTTCCAAGGTCGATGTGATCGCCGTCGGCACGCTACCTCTACATTTACCTACGGGATTAGTTTTGAACCTCAATAATTGTTATTTTGTGCCAAGTTTGAGCATGAACATTGTATCAGGATCTCGTTTAATACGAGATGGCTTCTCATTTAAGTCTGAGAATAATGGTTGTTCGATTTATATGAGAGATATGTTTTATGGTCATGCTCCGACGGTCAATGGTTTATTCTTAATGAATCTCGAGTGTAATGTTACACATGTTCATAGTGTGGATGCCAAAAGATGTAAAGTTGATAACGATAGTCCTACATACTTGTGGCACTGCCGCCTTGGTCACATTGGTGTCAAGCGCATGAAGAAGCTCCATGCTGATGGACTTTTAGAGTCTCTTGATTATGAATCGTTTGACACATGCGAACCATGCCTCATGGGCAAAATGACCAAGACTCCATTCTCCGGAACAATGGAGCGAGCAACCAACTTGTTGGAAATCATACATACCGATGTGTGCGGTCCAATGAGCGTTGAGGCTCGCTGAGGATATCGTTATGTTCTCACTCTCACTGATGATTTGAGTAGATATGGATATGTTTACTTAATGAAACACAAGTCTGAAACCTTCGAAAAGTTCAAGGAATTTCAGAATGAGGTGGAGAATCAACGTGACTGAAAGATAAAGTTCCTACGATCAGATCGTGGAGGAGAATACTTAAGTCATGAATTTGGTACACACTTGAGGAAATGTGGAATCGTTTCACAACTCACGCCGCCTGGAACACCTCAGCGTAACGGTGTGTCCGAACGTCGTAATCGCACTCTATTAGATATGGTGCGGTCTATGATGTCTCTTACCGATTTACCGCTATCATTTTGGGGATACGCTCTAGAGACAGCTACATTCACTTTAAATAGGGCACCGTCTAAATCCGTTGAGACGACACCGTATGAATTATGGTTTGGAAAGAAACCTAAGCTGTCGTTTCTAAAAGTTTGGGGATGCGATGCTTATGTCAAGAAACTTCAACCTGAAAAGCTCGAACCCAAGTCGGAAAAATGCGTCTTCATAGGATACCCTAAGGAAACTGTCGGGTATACCTTCTACTTAAGATCCGAGGGCAAGATATTTGTTGCCAAGAACGGATGCTTTCTGGAAAAAGAGTTTCTCTCGAAAGAAGTAAGTGGGAGGAAGGTAGAACTCGATGAAGTACTACCTCTCGAACGGGATAGTGGTGCAGCTCAGGAAAATGTTCCTGTGATGCCCACACCAACTGAAGAGGAAACCAATGATGATGATCAAGGTACTTCGGATCAAGTTACTACTGAACTTCGTAGGTCCACAAGGACATGTTCCGCACCAGAGTGGTACGGCAACCCCGTCCTGGAAATCATGTTGTTAGACAACGGTGAACCTTCGAACTATGAAGAAGCGATGGCGGGCCCAGATTCCAACAAATGGCTTGAAGCCATGAAATCCGAGATAGAATCCATGTATGAAAACAAAGTATGGACTTTGACAGACTTGCCCGATGATCGGCGAGCGATAGAAAACAAACGGATCTTTAAGAAGAAGACGGACGCGGATGGTAATGTTACCATCTATAAAGCTCGACTTGTCGCTAAGGGTTATCGACAGGTTCAAGGGATTGACTATGACGAGACATTCTCTCCCGTAGCGAAGCTAAAGTCCGTCCGAATCATGTTAGCAATTGCCGCATACTATGATTATGAGATATGGCAGATGGACGTCAAAACGGCATTCCTTAACGGGCATCTTAAGGAAGAGCTGTATATGATGCAGCCGGAAGGTTTTGTCGATCCTAAGAACGCTAACAAAGTATGCAAGCTCCAGCGATCCATTTATGGGCTGGTGCAAGCATCTCGGAGTTGGAATATTCGCTTTGATGAGATGATTAAAGCGTTTGGGTTTACGCAGACTTATGGAGAAGCCTGCGTTTACAAGAAAGTGAGTGGGAGCTCTGTAGCATTTCTCATATTATATGTAGATGACATACTCTTGATGGGAAATAATATAGAATTTCTGGACAGCATTAAGGCCTACTTGAATAAGTGTTTTTCAATGAAGGACCTTGGAGAAGCTTCTTATATATTAGGCATCAAGATCTATAGAGATAGATCGAGACGCCTCATAGGTCTTTCACAAAGCACATACCTTGATAAGATTTTGAAAAGGTTCAAAATGGATCAGTCCAAGAAAGGGTTCTTGCCTATGTTACAAGGTGTGAGATTGAGCGCAGCTCAGTCACCGACCACGGCAAAAGATAAAGAAGAGATGAGTGTCATCCCCTATGCTTCAGCCATAGGATCTATTATGTATGCCATGCTGTGTACCAGACCTGATGTAAACCTTGCCGTAAGTTTGGTAGCAAGATACTAAAGCAATCCCGGTAAGGAACACTGGACAGTGGTCAAAAATATCCTGAAGTACCTGAAAAGGACAAAGGACATGTTTCTCGTTTATGGAGGAGACGAAGAGCTCGTCGTAAAGGGTTACGTCGACGCTAGCTTCGACTCAGATCCGGATGACTCTAAGTCACAAACCGGATACGTGTATATGTTGAATGGTGGAGCAGTAAGCTGGTGCAGCTGCAAGCAGAGCGTCGTGGCGGGATCTACATGTGAAGCGGAATACATGGCAGCCTCGGAGGCAGCGCATGAAGCGATTTGGGTGAAGGAGTTCATCACCGACCTAGGAGTCATACCCAATGTGTCGGGGCCGATCAAACTCTTCTGTGACAACACTGGAGCTATTACCCTTGCCAAGGAGCCCAGGTTTCACAAGAAGACCAGGCACATCAAGCGTCGTTTCAACTCCATCCGTGAAAATGTTCAAGATGGAGACATAGAAATTTGCAAAGTACATACAGATCTGAATGTCGCAGATCCGTTGACTAAACCTCTCTCGCGAGCAAAACATGATCAACACCAGAACTCTATGGGTGTTCGATTCATCACAATGTAACTAGATTGGTGACTCTAGTGCAAGTGGGAGACTGTTGGAAATATGCCCTAGAGGCAATAATAAAAGTATTATTATATTTCTTTGTTCATGATAATTGTCTTTTATTCATGCTATAACTATATTATCCGGAAATCGTAATACACGTGTGAATACATAGACCACACTATGTCCCTAGTGAGCCTCTAGTTGACTAGCTCGTTGTGATCAACAGATAGTCATGGTTTCCTGGCTATGGACATTGGATGTCGTTGATAACGGGATCACATCATTAGGAGAATGATGTGATGGACAAGACCCAATCCTAAGCATAGCACAAAGATCGTGTAGTTCGTTTGCTAGAGCTTTGCCAATGTCAAGTATCTCTTCCTTCGACCATGAGATCGTGTAACTCCCGGATACCGTAGGAGTTCCTTGGGTGTATCGAACGTCACAACGTAACTGGGTGACTATAAAGGTGCATTACAGGTATCTCCGAAAGTATCTGTTGGGTTGACACGGATCGAGACTGGGATTTGTCACTCCGTATGATGGAGAGGTATCTCTGGGCCAACTCGGTAATGCATCATCATAATGAGCTCAAGGTGACCAACGTGTTGGCCACGGGATCATGCATTACGGTACGAGTAAAGTGACTTGCCGGTAACGAGACTGAACAAGGTATTGGGATACCGACGATCGAGTCTCGGGCAAGTAACGTACCGATTGACAAAGGGAATTGTATACAAGGTTTGATCGAATCCTCGACATCGTGGTTCATCCGATGACAACATCGAGGAGCATGTGGGAGCCATCATGGGTATCCAGATCCCGCTGTTGGTTATTGACCTGAGAGCGTCTCGGTCATGTCTGCATGTCTCCTGAACCCGTAGGGTCTACACACTTAAGGTTCGGTGACGCTAGGGTTATTAGGAAGACTAGTATGTGACTACCGAATGTTGTTCGGAGTCCCGGGTGAGATCCCGGACGTCACGAGGAGTTCCGGAAGGGTCTGGAGGTAAAGATTTATATATGGGAAGTTGTCAAACGGACATCGGTAAGTTTCGGGGTCATACCGGGGCCACCGGAAGGGTTCCGGAGGTCCACCGGGTGGGGCCACCCCTCCCGGGGGACCACATGGGCTGCATGGGGCAGGGAGCCAGCCCCTGGTGGGCTGGGCGCGCCTCCCCACCCAGGCCCATGCGGCTAGGCAAGGGGAGGGGAAACCCTAAAGGGGGCGCCCCCCTGGCTTGGGGAGCAAGCCACCCTCTCCCCCTCTCCCTTTGGCCGCCGCCCCCCCCTAGGGTTTTCCCTAGAGGGCCGCCCCCCCTTGCCCCCTTCCCCTATATATAGAGGGGTGAGGTGAGGGCTGCAACACACAAGCCAAGGCGCAACCCCTCCCCTCCCCAACATCTCTCCTCCTCCATACGTGCTTGGCGAAGCTCTGTCGGAATACTGCTGCACCAACTACACCACGCCGTCGTGCTGCCGTTGGAGCGATCTTCCTCAACCTCTCCTCCCCCCTTGCTGGATCAAGAAGGAGGAGACATCTCCCGTCCCGTACGTGTGTTGAACGCAGAGGTCCTGTCCCTTCAGTACTTGGTCATCGGTGATCCGAATCACGTCGAGTACGACTCCATCATCATCATCCCCTTGCAAGCTTCCGCACGCGATCTACAAGTGGTATGTAGATGCAAACTCACTCCCTTGACTCGTTGCTTAGATGAACTCATAGATGGATCTTGGTGAAACCGTAGGAAAAATTTTATTTTCTGCTACGTTCCCCAACAATGCATGCATAGTTCATTTGAGTCCTTAACTTTTCCTCTGAACTTCATCACAAGACTGCCTTCATAGTTTATATGAGGCCACACTGTTAAGTGCTTTCTCAGATTATTTCAACTGGTTGGATGCCTTGGCAACTTAAATATAGCGGTGGTACACTCCCTTTCAACTAGGGATGTCAACTGGGTCCCGTTTAATACTGATTAAAGTCCACTAATGGTATGATAGTTCAAAAGAGTTTTTGTTTTTTGAGGAAAATGAACTAGGGAGCTAGCAAAAACTAACTAAATGGGACTGGCGGATGTCGTTTATTTGCCACTTACATCCCTAGTTTCATCTTAACATTTTAATTTCTTTTCGGCTGATGCTGCTTCGAACCATTTAAATATAGCTTGCCATGCTCTGTAATAATTCATATGTCATTTACCATGTAAGCTTACTGCCTGGATCATGTGATAACTATCTCTTATGTCCAGCGGAAACCTTTCAGGATGCTGTTCACACTAGGACACAATGTACAACATCTATTTGTGGAAGCAGTGCACCATACATGTTACCAGATGGTAGCAGTTCAGAGGCAACACCGCCGGAGAGCAGTCTGAGCACAGATATTATAGTTCTTGAAGCTCTACTAGAGGCAGAAAGAGACGGTGTGGCTGCCATGAATGAGGTAATCATTATCTTGAGGCTGGAAATTATGGAATTAGCGGCACACATTATTCAAGCAACCCAAGAATTGGAGGAAGTAAGAATGTTGCATTTGAAGATGGAGCAGGTCCTGCTATTTCTGCTATCTGAAGCCCAGGGTAATCCCCGTTCTTCTTTAGATACAAGTTCAAATTGTCATTAGATTATTGTACTTGCATGTTGTGTCATGTCTCTGAATGGATTATGTTGCAAGACCTCCTATGTTGTCCTGCTGTTGTAATGATCTGAATTTTTTAGGCGAGGTAATCCTCAGTACTTGTATGATTGACATAAGATGAATTGTTTTTCGTGTGAGCATATTGTATTGGATGAAATAACTGTTTGACTCAAAGTGTATCCAACCTACTGAATTCGAAGAACACGGCATTTCTAAATCATAATCATATGTAAAGGTGGAATAAATCTTTGTTGTGGTTTTGAAGAAATAAATAACAAAACATAGAATTATCTATGGATATTCGTAATCGAATACAAATTGGATTTGAATTTAGTTTGCCAGGGCCCAGGGAAAACGTGAATGCTAATTCTCCCAAGTTTTGAACAAAGCGGCTAAACACCCACTATAATTTGTGGGCTGCCCGAAGCAAGTGTTTGCGAGATGGAAATTACTGTCTACCCCTCACACTTGACATCCTTATCGACCGGATTTACACTGCTGTCGATAGGGGTAGACTAGTAACTTCATTCAGACATGACACGACGGCCTCTGAGCCCATTCAGACACGGTGGGCGCCAAACGTGGGCGGCAAAACACATTTAATTAAAGCTCGTCCGAAATACATGTGTCTCTCCCTCCATTACCCCATTCATACACGGTGGGCGGCAAAACAAACTCTCCTCATCCGAAATCGATGTAGCCTAATATTTTAAATAGGGGCAGATGTGTAACTTCCCTTAGACGTGACACAAGCGCCCTACCTGTCAGCCCCGTTCAAACATCGTGGGCGCCAACCATGGGCGGCAAAACACCCTCTCCTCGCCTGGAATAGTTACCGGCAAATATTTGGGAGATGCGAGATTACTGTCCTATCCCCGACTGACGTGATGACCGAAATTTTAAACGGGGGATAAGTTAGTAACTTTCCCACATTTCAGAGAAGCGCGTCCCAAAGTTTGAGATCCCCCCTCCCCTCCATTTCCCCATTCATACACCGTTGGCACCACGACAACCTCCCCACTGCGGCCAGCCTCCTCCGTCCGCCACCCCATCCTCCACCTTGCCGGAGCCGCTACCCCTACCCCGTCGTCCACTTCAAGAGATGGACGTCTCTCATCCACGGTGCTGCACTAGGATCCTTTCATCACGTCCTCTCGCATCATCGGCGCCGTCGTCCACCTTGCCGTTGCCGCTCCTATGACCGCCTCGTCCACGACAACATGATTTATCCCCTGACTCGGCCGTCTGCCGTCTGAAGTCTTCTTCCCTGCCGCCGACAGCCATCGCAACCGTAGCACCCTCAACGTATCAGCAGAGGCCTACACGGTGTCGCAAGAGAGGTGGTACTCTTCCATATGTGCTTAAGTTATTGATCTCACCCAGAAAATAGATCGTAATTTGTTTGCTGTACTTTTCTTGTCCATACCAAATCATAGTGGCTAGTTGAAAGCAAACATTGGTTGTGAAGTAGCTTTGTCCGGTTTGCACCTTCAGATCCGCCATGGCACGGGCACTATACTCGTAAATCTTATGGTTCCCCCCTTTATATTCACTACCATCATCGTAGGTGCTTCATGTCGTGCTAGCACTGCCTCTCAAGACCTCAACCAAGCTTACGTGTTGAAATACGAATCTGATATGATGCTCATATCACTAAAACAGAGAACGTTTAATTGTTCACCTAATGTTCCTATATTCGTTTCGAAAAGCATGTGCGCCACCCACTGGTCCAGCTAGTTCCACTTTCCTTATTTTACTCTTGATGCTTAGGGTTTTCCCCTTTTATCTACTCTACTATTATCTGTGTAGGTGCTTTCTGGCGTACTAGCATTACTCCACCCTTCAAGCTAAACAATACAACAATCAAAATTCGAAAGCTTAGTTGTTCAAATATGATTTTGATATGATACTGATATTAGTTAACAGACACATTTAATTGGTTAGCTAAAGGCCCACTTGAGTTTCCAAATGCATGTCGCGACATATAGAGAGACAGCAGAATTGCATTTCTTTGTCACTTGTTGACTGCACTTTCTTGTCCATACCAAATCTTAGTTGTTATTTCAAAGCAAACATCGGTTGCTAACTACCCTTTGCGCGGTTTGCAGCTTCAGATCTGCCATCCCACTACCATGGTCAACACTATACTAATCATGCTTATGGTTTCCCCATTTTATGATGACCACGATCATCCTACATGGTTCGTGTCGTAATAGCACTGCTCCACCCATTGAGCTAAACAAGCTTAGTTGTACAAATTCATATATGATATTATGCTGATATTAGTAAAACTGAGAGATGTTTAATTGGTCAGCTAAATGTCCCTACTTTAGTTTCGAAATGCATGTGAGCCACATATGGAGAGACCAGAAAGAATAGTATTTCTCTGTGCGCTCTGGTTCATCATGGGTGGCCAACCGATATTGTATTGAAAGACTTGTAATATCTTCAATCTGCTTGCTCTTCTGCTCTTCTTTAAGATGATCCTCTTCTCTTGCGGTCGACTGGTCAGGTCGAGTTGTTCTCCCTTAGTATATTTTGAATCTGTCAGGTCAGGTCGACTTGTTCTTCTTTACTATATGTTGAAGTTGTCATTTGCGAAGTGTCATCACTTCTGGAGCTCTCATATTTTGAGTAGTAGGACAAATTATATTAATGCACACACCAAATTACAGCATGCATGGCATCTCTTAAAAGAATTGCAGAGATAGAACAAAGGGGTTTATAGGGAAGCAGTTTAGAATCACTTCTGCATTACAAAGATAATCTCACTTGTTTTTATGTTTTCATGCATGTCAGATATTGAACATTATCAAAATGAATATGACAATGGGCGCATGAGAGGAATATTGTGGAACAATCCACTGGCTAACAAACTTGGCATGGTGGAGGATGGCCTATCTTATTCACCTATCAAGGTGCTTGCTCTAACTTGGCAAGGTTGTATTGGTCGCATATATTTTGCATCTGACCTCTTGCATTTCTTCTACTTTGTTACACCATCTGCTTAGTTTAAGCATCATATATGAGTATATGCCATACCTATCCATTTTCTGTACCTATTCCATGTGTCGTCATACTATGTTTTTCCAATCAAATGTTGTTCTTTCGTGATAGATGTCAAAAAGGAAGAGGGTGAGTGCAGATCCTCAAGGAGTACAAACTAGGTATTTGGAAAAGGTAGTGATACCTGTTAAATCAGATAGATCAGCAGCCACAGAAAACACAGGCCCAACTGTACCACACTTTGCCCCTACTCCAGTGGCCAAACCCCTATTAGAACTGCTGAGAGCCCAGCGTCAGGTACTGTCTATGATATCAATTCAAAATTAGAACTCCTAAATTTCTGCATGTGCCTTACCTTCTCTCTTGTATGAAAACTAATTTCAGATGAATCTCCTTGCTCAAAGGATCATATGATCTCACAACAATAGTGGGCTCAACATTGCTCTTGTCAGTACCTCTCTCCCTTTTGCCTTGTAACGATGTACTTAATTAATTGCTATTTGATTATGTATCATCAGTCTACACCTGAGCTTCATTATCCTCTGTTTCTTCCAATATTATTTGATCTATATTTACTCTTTGCAAAATTTAGAATAATGGCAACGCTTATAAAGAATTTTCTTTGGGGAATTTATTGAATTATCCTTCCATCAACATGGAGAAGGGCTTTGTCCAGCCCGTGTTAACATGTAATCTAAGTTTATCCTTCTCAAGCCTTCAAACTTTGTTCTAGTATAGATTTGGATAGGCATCATTTTCTCCACTGCTGTTTCCTTTGCTATTTACATCTGATTGGATGTTTGCAACAACTACCAGTTTCAAATTGTAGTTGTAAAAAAATGTTCCTTATGCAGAACAGATCCATTTATTTGCTTATATAATTGTGAAACCTGTTATGTGTCTTCTTGTTTCTCTTTCAGAGTCGTATCTCTTATGCCAGGCGGAACTTTATGGAAGATAGTGAGCCAAACCATCTTGAGGACAGCGAGATGACCCCAAGGTCCTGTCTTGATGAAGATAGTGAGTTGAAGCTGCTCACCAGCAGGTGTGAGACAACCTCTGTGCAGTCGCTGCCTCAATCAGTTCGACTTCTTGAGTCTCAACTTAAAGCGGAAAGGCTTCTTCAGCTCAGCTCCGACTTGAAGTCAAAGATGTAATGAAGATGTCAGAGGACTGCCTTGCGCACTATCATGCCGTACAGCTATGGGTGAAGCATCTATCGTTGACACAACTGAGGTCTAATCATCTTCTTCGGCTGTTTGGGGGGCCCAGCCTGGCCAGGCCTAGTGCCTTCTGAAGTGCTCTCAGTTTTGTATATTCTTATGTCGGCGTGTTTATTTGCACTGGGGGCGAACTTTGATGCCCAGTGGATGTAATATGTGTAATAGCCGTGATAGCCTAGCGTAAGTTGCTTGCTTATTTATTTCCTTGTGTCTTGTTTATTTGTTTGCTTGTAGTCAGTGCAGTTCTTTTTCCACGGTTTGCTTGTGGCCGCAATAACCTATTTTTTAAAACTAGGCCACAATAACCATGGGCTACATATTTACTGTAGTGACACCGGGCCTCCTACGAGTCGTAGAAACAATGGGCCTTCTATGGGCCGTATCAACAATGGGCCTTCTACGGGCCGTATCAACAATGGGCCTTATACGGGCTGTATGATTGATTGGCCAAACATGGGCCAGTAACAAACCGCATTATGGTCGTAAACGGGCTAGAGTTGGAATCATCCGTTCATGGGCCGACCATAATGGGCCGTCGTTAATAGGCTGTATTTGATGATGCTATGAAAACGACCCAACGTATTAACGGGCCACAAATGGGCCAACTATAACCACGGGCTGAATTTGGCCCACAAGCAGAAAATGACAGTAATGGGCCGTAAGTAACCGAATGCTGGGAATGAGCCCAAGAATAAGTGGGCCCTGAGAAGGCCGAAAGATAACATGGGCTGCAAACGGCCCAATGGATTAATGGGCCGTTAATGGGTATAAAGTGATACACTGTTCATTATGGGCCAGTTTCACCACGGGTCGTTAATGGGCCAAGAGATACAAAGGGCCTTATATGGGCCGAAAGACGTCATGGGCCATACATGGACCGGAACTTAAAATGGGCTGGAATCATATTGGACGGCCCAGATGACGCTATTGGGCCTAATTCGGATAGGTCGTAACGGGCCCTGGGTTAGCAGGCTGTAAATGGGCTATATGCGAACTGGCCGTTAACAGGCTTTCCGTGGGCCGGCCCACCACCTTTTGACCAAGTCAAACGGGCTAGCCTTTTCACAAGAATGGGCCTCTGTTGGGCCGTGCCACGTGTTGACGTATCATAGGCGCCTTCGGTCCAATGAGTGGATGACATCTGTCCTAACGGTGAGCCGACACGTGTTTCCTCCAGCCAATGATGATTTTACACATGGAAAATCCCCATTGGTCGGGGCTGTTAACGGGTTATCGGATCCAAAACCGGACCCGATAGCTTAACGGCGTTCCGTTACGGTGGATACCACGTGTAGGTCACCCTTGACGAAAGCACTTCTGTGACGCGTGATTTATCGTCATGGAAGTGGACACTTCTGTGATGATAATTTTGGTAATGTCATGGAACACTTCTACGACAACACAGGTATGACTATCTTGATTATGTCATAAAATCGTCATGGATGTACATGCATGACAAAAACGCGACCTACTGTGACAAACATGTATCATCACCGAAGTGTATTTTTTTGTAGTGTATTCCCCCTCTATGCTAAACTCAACCCAGTCTATTCACAGATTCTTCATGTGCGTTCTATTTGAATCCCGTTCAAAATCTTCACTGTGTCCTTGACAGCTGAAGAATTTGCGAACGAAACGTTAAAATTTTCATATCTAATTTTTTGGCTTTTGCCGCTCAAATCCTTCTGCATCCCATGACTGGATTAAACAACTCACCCACGATCTCACACGATCTCCACCTCTCTGTACATGGGTGACACATGTCGCTAGGATAGCAAGAGTCAGGGGCACGTTCATCCAAATTCTTCGGATGAACAATATTTTCACTTCCTTATAAATACCCCTCCCCTTGCACCTCAACTCATTTACTCCGCTCGACCTCTCTCTCTCCCGCTCGAGCTCTCTGACCTAGTGCCACCGCTAATCTCCATCATCGCCGGTGAGGAAGAGCTTAGATGCCTCGACCTCGTCGCCGTCGTACTCGTGCCGGTCGCAGAAATCTTCACCTCCGCTGCCGTCGTTGTTGTCTTCCTCCGCAAAGTTAGGGCGTGGAAGATCTGAACGGACGAGCTTCCACAGTTCATCTCACTGTTCGTCGCGTTCTTCGTCAAGGGTAAATAAAACTCGCTTTTACTGCCCTCGTTGATTCTGATGATTTACACAAAATCTTCAAAAGATGTTTATTCTTCAATCTTCACATTCTTAAACACCACAATTGCATCTTCTTGATCTTTCTCTCTAAGATGTACTTTTCTTCAAGATTCCTCAGTTGTGTGGATTTCCAATCTATACAACTTTGGAACCTAAGACAAGAACTCTTAATGAAATTCCTCAAGAATTCACTGGTCAAATTCCTCAAACTTGATTCCTTTTGAAAACAAATTTTGAGAACGCATATGACCTCTTCAAATTCTTCATGCCTATACTCTGTTCACAGGTACACACGTCTGCTGCTGAATCACTAGGTTCTCATCAACTTAACTCATTTGCAGCGTTCCTCGAAGAAAAACTGCATACTTCCTCAAAGACATCTATTGTTCAGATCCTCAGCTGAAGAAAATGTCTGGAGAAAAGCGTCCTTAGAAGGTAGGCAAGAGGCCTGAGACAAACACTCGTTTGACATCCCTGAAGACATCTATGCAGATTACTGCACTCCTGATGAGGCTACTCATGGCAGAGAAAACAAAAATTAGTGCAAGGTGCACATTCAGCAGATTGAACGCAAATGGGCACGGGAATGGAGGGAGTATTGCTATGTCACTCCTAAGTACATGAAGAAATTTGCAGTAAATCCTCCCTGTTCGAGACCTTCATTGGCACCAGGCTAAGTAGCTGATCCCTCTAGCATCAAAAGAGGTGAGGAATTTCCTAAGGAATGGGCAAAGCACCAAAGGAAATCGGCTAAGGTAGCAAAGGAGGCAGTGAAGAAATTCAACGAAGATTCTGCTGCTGCTACTGCTAAGGCCTCTGCTAATCAGCCAAATAAGGCTATGAAGAAGAAATCTGCTGTGAAGCCATCTTCTTCAGCAATGCCCTCGCAGCCCAGCTCCTCAATGCCCTCATGGCCCAGCTCCTCAAAGCCCTCAAGGTCTTCTGCTCAAGCAAAGCCCTCAGCTACACCTGCAAAGTCCTCAGCACCAGTGCATCTTGCCACGTGCCAAAGGACTACAGGCTTTTCAATTGCTTCAGGAGCTTCAGCAAGTTCCTCAGCACAGCCACAGATGCTGAAGAAAAAGGTCACTACTGGACGCGGCACAAGGCCAAGTCCTCACAAGAAGCAGGTCACCTTTTAATTCTGTCGTCTAAAGACGAAGCTGATGATGAAAAATTGACTCAAATCATCAGAGACCGACAAAACCGGGCCGCTAGTGCCAAAGGCAGTGCTATGCCACTCTTGCTGGATCTGAAGAAGATCCTTGACTACATCGGTCTTTGGCATAAAGATCCCAACACATCTCTTCCTGATCTGAACCTCACAGCAGGCCAAAGTCACGTGTTGATTGCTTTCATTGCTGAAGAAAAATGGAAGTTTGAGAAGGCCAGATCAGTGAAGAAAGCTCAGTACAAGAAGGAGCATTATCTGAAGAAAAATGCTCTAAAATTGACGACTAAAGAACTTGTAACTATTCAGTCTGAAATCCAAGCTCTCAGTGGTGAATTTGACGCATACAAAGCTGATTGATTAGGAGCCAAAGCCAGATTCGTCAAGCTGGCTAAAGGCCTCGAGCCCAATGTTGCAGCTGAAGCGCAACAAGAAGTTCCTTAGGGTGAAGCATCTGCTCAGCCCACAGAAGAACATGCCAGCACCGTTGATGACACTCACGTAGCTGAAGAAACTGAGAGCGCCAGGGATGCTAATGATATTCTAGCTCCTGATGAAACTGCTAGGGCAACCACTAACATTGCGCCTAAAGATCAATCCAGGCTAGTTGAAGAATCTATCGCTGCACCTAAAGAATCTAAACTTGCCAGGGCAACTAACGCAGTTGCACCTGAAGAAACTGTGCCTCTATCATCTGACCCCCTGCAAAATCTTCATAGATGAAAACACTCTCCTTCCTTCTGTATCAGAAGCGAAGAAAACCAAGGCTGCCGAAAGGGCAGCAACTAAGAAGAAGAAAGCATTAGACGCCTCCGAGTCTTCAGCTCCAAAGAAAGTGAAGACTTTGACGAGCTCTTTTGAGAATCCCATCGATGTTGTTCCACTGAATGTCATGCCATCAAAGGAAATTGTTCCTTTTGGTGAATAATATGTCATCAATGATGACATTGATGAAGAAGATCCTTCTGCTGCTACGTCAGAGCAATTGGATGAAGAAATTGAAGTGGTTGTTATCCCTTCACTGCTATAGGTATCATCGACACTGCCTCAGCTCACTACTGAAGAGGCTGGTGTTGAAGAAGTTGAAGCTGAAGAAGAGGATGTGGACATCGGGTCTATGACTCCTATGATGAATGACGATTATTGGGAAAATCATCATCCCAATTCTCCTCTGTTCACTCCTCTGCAGCAAATTCCTCAGTCTCCCGTCCACACTGAAGTAATTCACTCGGGTTCTGATCAAGGTCAAGCTTCTTCACTCCATTCCTGAAGAAATTCCAGCCACTAGTGCTCATGAAATTGAAATGAAGACAGCAGAAGAAATTGCTCCTGAGATTCCTCAGCGAGAGACTCCAGAGGCTGTGCTTGCAGCGGCTGTGAAGACTTCAACTTTAAGACTTCATCCCAAGCCACCGGATCCTCACTCCAAGAAGCAGAAGTTCAAGGCTGATGATTTCTTTGCTGAACGCCATTTCTTCTCTAATTTTAATCCCTATGACGCTGCTCGCCTTCGCCGCAAGCGCTTCTGGACTGCTTCTCAGATGAACTTATATTCCTCGCTGATATTTGACAAGGAAAAAGTGTTTGACCATGAGCATCTTCCTCATGTGGATATGGAGTCACTTCCATGTTTTACCCCAATCCTGAGTGTTCTTGATGACGCTGGTCTGCTCAACTTCTGCATAAACATCTACGACTGGAATGAAGAGCTAATTCTTCAGTTCTATGCCACTCTGCATCTAACAGGCAACATTGACGTTGTGAATTCATGGGTTCTGGACTGGATGACTGAAAATACACATCACAAAGCTCCGACCTCCGAATTGCTTCATGTTGTCCCAGTCAGTCCACCCACTGAATTAGCACTGAAGCTATATGAGGAACCTGAACTATCAAATCATATCATGCAAGTGTTGATGAAGCCTTTGAAGGCTGGCCAAGCGCCAAGGACAAATTTCCTCTTCAAAGATCTGATGTATGTGCCAAGAACTGTCTGTCGCATTTTGGGCAAAACCCTCAGTCCCATTAAGGGCCACAACTCTGAAGAAGAAGAAGTTGTTGGCATCATCAAGAACTTGCTTTTCAACATCATGCATGGCATTCCAATCAACTATCATGATTTCTTCATGAGGACTTTGGCCAATGCTGCTTAGCCACCCTTTGAGTTGAAGCCTTACGCTCCCTGGATCATGAAATTCATGAGATCAAGGACTTCAATTCATTACAAGGCTGATTATCAAAATCATCTCAGCTATTTGCCCACGATTGAAGTCCTCAAACGGACTATTTCCTCAGCTGATGAGAAGGGCATGACTGCAGTTATTGATGAAGGCACTCGTCCTTTGGATGGACAATTTCGAAAGGCAGCATCCTACTCCACTAATGATGACTCTGCCACACATGATACTGCTGCGAATGCTTCAAAGCAAAATCCTCAGGCAACAGTCCACATGTGATGACTAATCGTGAGTTGCTCGTAAGTCTTCATCAGAAGGTGGACAGAAATCACAAGTGGGTCAAGCTTCAGTTTGGTGCAATTCTTCACAACATGACAGTCACTCAAAATACTGTGAATAAGAATCACTATTATCTGCATCAAATCTTCGACCGCACCTAGGCTATTCTCTCACATTTATACACCGATGATGAACTCAAGAAGATGGACTTCCAACAGGACTTTAACTGGTCACAGCCACCCTCGAAGAAATTCAAGAAGGTCAAAGTTCCTCCGTTGGTCGTCAGCTCATATTCTTCATTGCGCGAGACGAATGAAGCTGAAGATTTGGATGACACTGCAACAGGCCCTACTACAACAGACGACCCCCAACAAGGCTGGTGCTCCACCATCGACATCATGATGATATTCTTCAGGGGCGTTAGTCCTCACTTTTCACCCCTTTTGGTCATTTGATGACAAAGGGGGAGAAATTTGAGTCAGTCTTCAAACGGGTCTATATATGGGCATTTTTTTTGCTAAGTTACAACTCTCACTTTTTTGAAGTATTTGTTGAATCAAGTTGTAAACTTAAGTCCGATGGTGGCCTGATACTTTTTGCTCTGTTTTTCTGCATGCTATTTCCTCATATATGTTAATGCACGCATGCTGAATTACATTAGTCACCGTATTTCATCATGCATTTCAAATTCTTCATTAGATATGTTAAATGCGTGTATGAATTACAAGATATAGGGGGAGATCTCCATGATATTACTCTATAATGTGCATTGCTTTTTGAAAGCAAATTCCTCACATATGCACATCTTCAGGGGGAGTTCTTATATATCTTGCAATCAAATTACTCAATACTTAGAACTTTCAGGTGATGTGTTTATCCCCGTTGGAAACTTAACCTATTGTCATTAATCACCAAAAGGGGGGAGATTGTAAGTGCATCTAGTGCCCCTTAGTGATTTTGGTGTATTGAAGACTTATAGGTTAAGGGACTAATATGTTTGTGAGCTTACACAGGCTCTATAAGTCGATGAGGAGTTTGATATTTATGATGAAAGTCGACTCTTAAAAATGTATGTCTACAGCTGAAGACTTTGGTTCTCCTGAAGATTTTGAAAGTGAAGAAATTGGTGTGACCTTGAAGACTTGGATATTCATGCGAGGATTATGGAGTGTGAATACTCTTGTTTTCGTAGTTTCATTTTCTCCTTCTAGAGTCATAGGAAACACCGTACTATTAAATGGGGTCGAGGTAATACTAAGGAAACTGATTTCCAAGTTATGCTCATCTCAAAATCCTACACCTACCCAATCCTTTCGAGTGAAGCCATTAGAAATCTCATATCAGTTCAATCAATTTCTTCAGTGACAGAGACGAAGATCTTCTGGTCTTTGAGGAATTTGTTTTACCTGAGGAGTTAGGAATTCGCCAGTGCGGATTGCCTACATAGTGAGGAACATGATAGCCTTGAGGAATTCAAACCTCAAACATCCGACCATTGTTGTGCTACGCGCCAGCTATCCCAAAATATCTACCCACCTAACGATCATATCATTGAAGGGCATTTCTGTTTTATCATGTCGGGCTGCTCCCTAGGCTATAAATAGCTGCCCCCTACAACCACTAGCTGGTTGGCTGCTCTGCGAGAAACTTACACTTGTCATGGAGAGCATCCCATACTCCGAGGAATTTGAGCGAAAATCATCAAGTGAGGAAAACCCAAAACCCAAACCCAAACACCTACAAACCCAAAGTGATTAAGCATCACTGAAGAGATTCTTCCTGTGTGGAACCGACACTTGTTACCTTTGAGGACTGTGTATCCTCCAGACGGTTAGGCGTCATGGTCTAAGCATCTAAGAGGAATTGTGGATTGCCGAGTGACCAAGTCTGTGAAAGTTTGGAAGTCACCTGAAGACTTACCACGAGTGTTGGGTGAGGTTTGTGTGACTTTAGCTCAAGGAGAATACGGTGATGACTATGTGTCCGGGACTGTGTGTCATCGAGTTTAAATACTGAGCTGCTCCAACCAAACGTACAACTGTCACAGTAGTTGGAACTAGTCTACCAAATCATTGTCTTCACCAAGCCAACTGGTTCTATTTCCTCAACTCTTCCATTTCCTCATTCATGTGTTGATGAACCTGATCATTACTGAAGACTTTGACTGAAGACTTTCTCTATTTCCTTAACCCAATTTCTTCAGTCACATAGTCTTGAGCCTGCTTATCCTGTTTTTACACTATCTGTACTTTGTGCTTGTTTTCATTTCATCATGATGACTATGCTGTTGCTCTGTTATGCTTATACCTGAGTACTTATTCCACTGCTAGTGTGTCGTTGCTTTGGGATTTTTTCACCTAGAAATTCCTCAGTGACGAATTTGTAGAAATCGCCTATTCACCCCCCCTTTGATCGATATAACACACTTTCACGCGCGAGGGTCCGTACGCCAAAGTCTTGGAGAGATCTGTGCGCGGGCAGGTCCACGGTTGCTGTATCCTGGGCCTGCAGGGCATCTTGAGCGCCGCCTGGCTAACCCAAGCATGCCCACCGTGCCTAGCCCCCGCTCGTGGGGTGCGGCAGAGGGAGCCATGGGCGGCCGCCACCTTTCGCAAGGACGGAAATCAAGAGAGGAAGCACCACAAGAAGAAGAAAGAGAGTCCCCCCTTTTCCAAATAAAGACGCAAGAACTTCAAATTTATTCCAAGAAATACAGATTTGGTTTACAAGAGAAAGCAAAGAACAGTCGTGTCCGGAACCTAAGCTAGTCTTCCCACCAGCACGGAGCATGGGCCTTCCACTAGGCATGGGCATAGTCGTTGTAAGATCGTGTCGTCCGCCAGCACGGAGCATGGGGCTTCCGCTTGGATGTGCGCGGGAGCCCCAGTGAGGCTCGAGGGCAGCGCTCGGGAGACTCCGGGGCGTGTACAGCCCCACTCGTTATTATGTGAGAGTGTTACGGGCCGAGATTGGAGGGGCGCAAGGTAGTCGCCTTCCTCCCTAGTGGGGACCCCACCCCTGGCCTTCGGATTGCGCGCCAGCGAGTCCGGAATGCTGGCAGCCATGGGCGGGGTCTCGGACCTAGTGACCGCCAGTGGGAAGTGCAACGCGCCTCCACACCGGCTATAGGCTGCCCAACCGGCTCACGACGCAGGCTTCGGACTCCTCCCGAGACTTTGGGTCTCGGGGCCCCCGACGTCGTGTGGTTGTGGCTCAGGGGACCCCAGGCCCTCATGAGGTGCCCTGACCTCGCGGGCTTCTCAGGTCCTCGGGCCCCCCTAGCGCCCTGTCCATACTCGAGGCGCTACCTCGAGCCTGGCGCGCCTCGGCGCACTTCGTCCGACTGCCGTTTCTCTGGCATGCTGCGGAGACGTAGTTCACCTGCATCCCAAAATTAGCATAACATGTTCTGAAAATATTTGTTGCGGCAGGGGGTGTCATTTAACGATGCGGTCGAGACCCTAGCATGGGCCCGCTTGTGGCCTCGGGGCGTCATGAGGTCTTGTCAGTCTCGAGGACCAGGCCAATGGAGGCTTGCCCTGTGACAACCCCCTAGCTCTTCAGCCCCGCCAATCACCACCCCTACCGATGAGACGATGGCCACAAGGTGGCCCGTCGCGGTGCCTCCCACGGGGGGCCTCTACCCTGCCTGAAGCCCAGGGGAGAGCTTCTTGGGCCGGAGGGGGAGATCCCGCTTGCCTCTTTTCTGCTGCACGGCCCACCAGGTCCTCCCTAGAGGGATGAGAAAACGCAGCAAGGGCACGCTCGAGTCCGTGGCGAGGGTCACAGCATAGGCGGGGGCACAGAGGCTCCATACCCCGGCAGGCAATTCGAGCAGCTCAGCAACCCGGTCGAGCTAAATGGCGTGGTCGCCATTGGCTGGGCGGTAGCGTAGTAATTCACGCACCGCGAGGATCGCGGCCTGCGCACTCGTCAGCCCCCGGTAGGCGCGGAGGGACAACGTTGTGGCAATGCTGACGAAGGGTGCGACGAATTCCCCCCGCGCGCTGCACTGTGCTGGGGCGATGGTGACGAATCCTGCCATTGGCGACGGTGAGCTGAGGAAAGTGGGGCATGGAGAGAGATGCCATGGCCGAAGGGCGCCGTCTGATCTGAATGTGTGGCCCACCGCTCGGCGCGGGCTCAGCAGGCTCTTGTCATGGGTGTGGCAAGGCGAGGATGGAGTGTGATAGACGAGGAGGTGGGGCTTCAACACGCCCCCTACCTGGCACGCCAAATGTCAGATTTAGTGCTCCGCAGACCTAAGAAGGTTCGAAATTTGGGGTGTGTGCGAAGATCTCCACCTCTCAAGCCTCGAGCTCATCACCCTACAGCCTAGCCCTGTCGGATTCACGTGAGGGGGGAAGAAGAGATGGACACGGCAGTTTAACCAAGTTCGGGCCACCTTGCGATGTAGAACCCTACTCCTGCTTTGTGGTGGGTTGACCTCACGAGTAGGTTTGAGGATGAACTAGTAAAGTGGGTGAGCTGCCACGCGAGGGCTCGGGGGGTGAGCATGAGTCAACTCCTTCTACGGTGATGGCTAACCTATATTTATAGTGGCCTCGGTGTGGCACCCCAATCCGCATGGAGCAGGGGGCCTTCGCACGTCAGCCCAGGATAAAACCTGATGCACAACAGGTCCATGATACAGCATTCCAGGTACAAGAATATTCATCAAATACATGTATAGAGAATTACATCATTGATGAATACAATCATCTGGCATAGCTCTAAGGCTATCTAAATGGTTGCGTAAGTCTTGGTTTGGCAGCATATCGACTCTGGTTGGGCTCCACAACTCATAGGACTGGCAGGGTTACGTCCTAGCACGACCAAACAAGCGAACAATCCAGGCACGACCTAAAAACTGGCATTACACGCCATGTCAGTACATTGAAAGTACTTGCAAGACAACCAAATATATAGCATCCAAGCAAACAGATGACAAGGCAAGAACCAAGCGTATGGAACAACTTATCTCATAACAATTACTAAGCATGGCATGATATTAACTAGAGACATAGATCAAACTAAGCATCAACATCATAACATCTACTAGCATGGCAATAACATGGCATATCAAAGCATACTTCTAACATGGCAACAGCAAAACATGGCATAGCATAGCGCTTCAATCATAACATGATAGAATCTAGCAAATCAATCAAAGCATGGCATGGCATAATGAAACTATGCTAAAAATAAGCTACCAGTTACCTCCCATGAAGACATATTGTATTAACTTTATGAAACAATCTCTTACTCTGCCACGGCTCCTCGGAGCAAACTCATGACTCACCGAGACCTCGTCTCATGATCATATCAAAACATCATCGTGAATTCTCATGACTATCTCATAGTCCAAGTCACCACATTATTTATCGCACATTAGTTATCAACTTAGCTATTTCAGGTTTATCCTCCATTTCGACCAAGACCTGATAGTGTGACCTACTACAAACTGTGCCCATGACCGGGGACGTGGCTATCGATAGATTTAACACACACTCTGCAGAGGTAGCACATTGTACCCACACCACAGAAGCCATGACCTTGCACTCCCATTCGGGCGGACCAACGGTGTTCCGAGAAAACCGATCTACTGTCATGACACTCTCCTGGACACTCCGACCAAATCCCCTCTGGGCTAAGTAATGGGTGGCCTCGTGCCTACCAAAGGCATCAACAGCCACCGTCGTGGCAAAACAAAACGGTCCCAAACGGGGACATGAGCTCAAAAACCAAACACGGGCACATAGGGCTTATGTCCGCCTACCTGATCAGGGTAGCGCGCACCCATAACCTTCTCTCATTGGAGGCACTGGTAAGAGACATGGCAACAAATCACATTAAGGCCCTTCCCATAAAAGGCAAATGTGGCTGCACTAGAGAAAGCTCGATTTGGTGGCATTATGACTCGATCCCATCGATGACGGAGGAGGTTTATTATTATTAAGTCATTTAATTATCTTCTCCACCATCATCAACATGCAAGAATATTTAACATGAATGCAAAAATGAGCATGAACCATAGAAATGCATGAACAAACTACCAAGCTTCTCAAGTGAACAACTATAGCATATGGGACAAGGCGAAACAAAGCATATCAACAATGCAACAGAACCATCATAGCATCGATATTACTGGCATGAAACTAGATCAAACAAGGCATGATATTATCAATAACAACATAACTAGCATGACAAATGCTATCATGAAAGGCAAGCATGACATGGCAAGTAGTACAACATATACCATAACTGAAATAACTACAAATGAAACAGATACGAAACTACTACATTTCAGACAATATGTCTTAGGCTAAGGAAAAACATAAAGAGGAAGGAGGCGTGTCCACTTATCTGACGTGGCGCCTCCTAGTCGCCGACATGTGGCGTCGCTTCGGGAGTGGGGCCCACCTGGCTGATCCTTCTTCTTCCTCCCGCGCGAGCGCGCACTTGGCTGAAGGAGGTGGCTGTCGTAGTTCAAAGACTGACAGTAGAAATGGGGGTAGGTATGGAGAGGCAAGATCTCAGCTATGGTGAAGGTGTACACATGATGTTTACGAGTTCAGGCCCTTCTCGGTGGAGTTAATAGCCCTATGTCTCGGTGCCCGGAAGCGGTCGATTGGATTATATGGGTGTGATGTTACAGGGGGTGTGAACCCTTGTGCCAGAGGAGGAGGTGGCTTATATAGAGTACGCCAGGACCCTCACCGCCCTCCATTACAAGGGACTTAATGTACATAAAGTGGGGGCGTTACTGGCAGCGCCAGCCTTAAGTGTTGTTAATGACCTTAAAGACTACGGAGTGAACGCCTGTCCATTGCAATGCTGAGTGACTCCTGATCTTCGGTAGGTCGAGTGATTCCCTGGATATTCGAGTGACAGTAGGTAGGAGGACTCCCGAGTGACATGACTGTCGAGTGGATTGCACTCGACATCTTTGACAGGGGGTCTCTTGCTGCCTCTTGGACTTCTTATCTTCTAGGATAGTGACCTTGGGTAGGGCATATAGGTCAGGCCTATGACCCTACCCCAGGTCTGTATCCTCATCAGTAGCCCCCGAATGGATTAAGGTTCGGGTGGAAAGTAGGTTGAAGTTGAACTTGTTCTGAGCTTTGCACCTTCGCGAGCGTTTTCTGCAAGATGGAAAACTCACGTTTGTACTTCAGCGTCGACTCAGCCGCCTTGATCCATTCAGAGAGTTGTCGACTGAACTTATGGCATCGTCTGCCGAGTGCTGTATTAGAGTGCAGGATCTTTGAAGCGATTGACTGCAGTGTATCCCGGATTTCACGGGATACGAAATTTTGGGGAAGCGCGCAGGACGGGGAGCGCCAAAGCGGGCGGAGCGAATAAACAGTGATGCCTCAATTTCCACGCCGCCTTTTTTGCCACGTACGTTGCACGCGACAGTTGCGGGATTTGATAGGATTGCCTGGTCCCATGCGTCAGCCACTTGGAAGCAACCCTTTATAAGGCGACGGGGTCGAGGCGTCTGCACTATGCACGCCTGTTTCTCCTTCTTCTTCCTTCGCGTCTTCACCGTGCCCAGCTCTTCTGCTCTCGACGCTGCCGCTCCACTGCCATGGTGAAGGACAAGATGGCGGCACTAGAGCGCACAAAGAAGGCGACAAGGGCACGAAAGGCAAGAAGCAGAACCACGGGTCGTCATCGCGCGCGGGGCTGCCACCGGGATGGATCCAGGGCGATTGGATCCGGTCTTCGCTTCTGTAAGAAGATCTGGACGAGTTGGCGGAGTCTGGACTGATCGCCAAGGGAGAGGCAAGGCTGCCGGAGGGGGAGATGGAGCCGCAGCCTCGACCGGGTGAGTGTGTACTGCTCGCCACTCACATCGACCGGGGTTTTTTCGCTCCCTCCGCACCCCTTCTTCTGGGGATTCCTGAATTTCTTCGGTGCTCAACTCCACCATTTTTCTCCCAACACCATCATGTATATGGACGCGTTCGTGTCGATGTGTGAAAACTTCTTGGGGTGTCGACCACACTGGGGTCTTTTCAAAGATATCTTCACCATCCGATCCCAGTCGGTCAAGAAAGCAAAGTCGAGTGACTCAAAGACCCATGTCATCTAGATGTGTGGGCGTTTGGGTATTCAGAAGAGGCATAGGAGTGCTTTCCCTGCCATGACCCTCCCTGAATCGGTCAGAGGCTGGCAGTCGACCTGGTTCTACTGCCAGGACGTCGCAGCTCTAGGCTAGTCGACTGGCCTTCTGCACTTCACATTTGACCGTGTCCAGACTCCTTCTCCACTGAAAGTGACTGTTGCTGAGAATGTGGAGACGAAGATGTTGGTGGAGAAAGTGGTCCAACTGATCAATGAGGGTGTCACTGGCCTGGACCTGCTGGAAGTGTTCCTCAGTCGATGCATCCAGCCTCTCTAGGCTCGTGACCATCCTATGTGGCTGTACTCCGGATCTGACGACACCGCTTGGGTCCATCCAGAAGAAGGGCCACCCAAGACCGTGTCCATGTGGTTGAGGAGCATCACATGCAACCATGACAACCCCACAGGATCAAGGCGAGTCATCCCCTTCAGCGACGACAACCATCCCGACAATGTATGCTCTTCCTTCCGACTGTCTTGCATATATATTCCGACTATACTTGATCTCGACTGACTTTTACTTGACTTTTTGCCTTGTAGGTTTTCACTGAGATGTATTCGATGCCCAACGGCGAACAAGCTCTAGAGCAGGACTAGGAGTGAGAGGCCAGCGCAGAGGAGAGTGGTGACTGGGAGTCTTCGGATGAAGAGGAGGAGGAGGAGAGCGAGGAGTCAGACAAAGAGGAAGAAGTCGACTCGCCGCCGCGCTCCGAACGCCGATCCGAGCAGCAACATGACCCGGCGGGCGTGCGCGGGAAGAACGTGGCTCCGAGTACTCACACTCAGAAGCACACTCGGATGTCGACTCCGGAGCCGACGGAGAAGGTCACCAAGTAGCCCAAGGTTGCTCCTCCCATGGCTCGGAAGACTTTGCCGCGGATCAAGCTGGACGTCCCTGTTGCTTCGGGGTGAGTATTTCGCTTGTGTTTACATAGGTCGACTGAAGTTTTTGTTCTGACCAACCGGATCATGTATCTTTCTAGCCCCACCTCTGTTTCCACTGACATGGACATTCCCCTTCAAAGCACCAAGAGACGAGGAGGCTACCTCTCGAGCTGGTAAGTCTGTTCGACCAGGCTTCATTTAGTTGAGTTGATCGTCAATCGGCTAAATTTCTGATATTTCTCCCTTTCTGTAGTTTTGCAAGAGATCGTCGTGCTACCTGACGATGAAGAAGAAGAAGCGCTTCTACAGGAGAGGGGGAAGAGGAGTGGGGGCTCAAGCAGGAAAAGGCTTGAAGTTCAAGTCCCCCAGTCGACGCTGGCGCTTGAGGCGCTGGTCGAATGTTCCGGAGAACCGGTTCGGACCAACGTCACATTCCCCAACTCGCTGACGACTGATCGTCCGTCGGGATCATCTGCTCTGACTCTTGCCGCTCCAGTGCAACTCCACGCGTCTGACCCAGTAACTGCTTCGACCGCCTTGGAGCCATCACTCCTCGCCGCATATCAGACCCCAGACAGCTCGCCGAGTGCCGCCAGGGAGGCTCTTCACCAGGTGAACCTTGTCATGGAGCAGGTGAAGGTGATGCACGAGGCTAGTCAGGTGGCTTACAATGCCAACACTACTTTGCAGACCAATGTTAAGGTCAGCAAACTCTGACTGAACTTTTGAATGTTGTTTTATATCCGATCACCCACTGGGGTGTGCCTTTGCTTAGAGTTTAGGAAATCTTCCACTCCATTTGACTCAAGCTGAGTCTTAGTAAACTGTCTGGATCAGTGGGGGCACGCCGAGTGCACCCACTAGGTGTAGTCCCTGAGACCACGGTCGACTGCTGGCAGTCGACCGAGGTCTTAGAACCTCATCTCTCTTTTTTTCTATACTCACGCCGGGCAGACCCTGCTGAGTGTTAATCTGAACCAGTGGGGGCACGCTAAGTGCACCCACTGGGTGTAGTCCCCGAGACTACTGTTGAATATTTGATTCGGCAGTAGTCTTAGAGTAACTTTTCACTGTCATTGTCTCTTATTTCTGTCGACTGACACATCTCTCTCGCTGACTGCAGAGGTCTTGTGATCTTGGAGCTCGACTTTCCGAGTTAAAGAATGTGAGATTTCGGGTTCCGGAAGACCCTTGAGGTTCGAACACTGGGGTGCGTGCGGAGATTCTGCCCTCTACCTACCTGCTCCTCGCTGAATCGCTAGGATCTAAACTACGAAAGAAACAACACAAGAGACACAGGATTTATACTGGTTCAGGCCACCATTGTGGTGTAATACCCTACTCCAGTGTGTGGTGTGGTGGATTGCCTCTTGGGCTGATAATGAACAATACAAGGAAGAATAGCCTCGCGAGGGTCTGTCCTTGGCCGGTGCGATGAACTGCTAGGAGGAGTTCAGTCGCTCTATCTCTCTCTCGATTCTAGATGTATGACAGATACTAGATGCCTCTACCCTGGGGGTGGCTAGTCCTATTTATAGGCAAAGGCCCTGGGCCTCTTCCCAAATATTGAGCGGGAAGGGCGCCAACAATTGGCCATTTTGAAGGGGAATAGCGGGTACACTTATCCTGACTAAAGTTGGTCCTCGCCTGTCAAAGGCTCTGGTGGTGACGCCTGCTTGAGCTCCACAATGACTTCCGTCCTGCCGTTGGGCTGGTCTTGGTCTTGTTGCACCGAAATGGATGCCTTTGCTTGATGCTCTTGCCTGCGCTTGCTCCCTTTGCACCAAAGAGGAAAGGAGGACACTGCGCGGGCTGGCGCCCTTGGTCGTCATGGCTTGCGTCATGGGCACCTCGCGAGGTACCCCGCCTTGAACTCTCCGCCTCCTCGTGAGCCAGCCTGGTGAGGTCGTGCCTGAGGAAGCTCCTTGTCGTCCACCCCGTGAGGCTTGGCCCCTCGCGAGGGTCTTGAGCTTGTGTTGATGAAGATGGGCTGCGCTGGGCCCCCTTTGAGCCACACCGCAGGCCGCAGGCAGGCAAGTCTGGGGACCCCCTTTCCCAGAACGCCGACAGTAGCCCCCGGGCCCAAGGCGCGCCCATACTTGGCCGAGCAGAGAGGCAAAAGGGCAAGTGCAAAGCGTCGCAGGCCCTAACAGCATGCGGCCTTGGGCGCCGCGTGGCAGTTGATTGGACGTGGGCGGCTCCGCTTCCCCACGACGCCTCGACAACTGCACGGATTCGACAAGTCCCTGCATGCAAAGCGGGTGAGGATTACCTGCGATCGTGGAGGTCGACGGTTGGCCTTCGCCGGTTGTAAGTACGGAACGACGCGTGACCTTCCAGTCTATCCCCTCTTGCATCTCCTTCTTCTTCATGGCTCCGCCAAGGAAGTTCTCGGCCGCAGAGAAAGGGAAGGCTCGCCAGGTCGAGTCTGCCTCTCCCCCGCCCAAGCGCGGTCGAGGCCGCCCTCGCAAACACCCTGTGGCCTCCACGGCGGCTCCCCGCGGTCGTGGAGGTGACTTCTCGCGCGGTGAGGGGCGGCTGGCCGCGGCCGGGGGGCGTGCTTCGGCCATGCGACCCCCTAGGCCACGCTTCCACTCTGTGGAGGTGCTGCCGGAGTTCGTTGTGTGGGCGGTGGAGCCGACCTGCTCCCGGCTCTAGCTCCCTCGCTCCCTCCTAGGTGAGCTCCCGGCTGGCGCCCCAGGCGGCCTCTGGCTCCAGGCAGATGGCTGTTGCAGCCGGGCCTCATGGGCTTCGCTGGAGGTCTCTGCAGCCGGGAGCCTAGCCTTGACCCGCGGCTGGCAGACGTTTGCCCGCGCGCGTGGCCTGAGCCGTCGGTGCACCCAGCACTTCAAGTTCGACGGCGACGCCACCCTCTATGTGAGGGTGTTTGCGGAAGGTGGTCGCCGCGCAGGGTGCTGCCCTGAAGACGACGACCGCGGTCGGGGACCCAGCCCCCGCGAGGATGGAGAGGACAGCGCGCGCGTGGTTGGCGGCGCCCAGGGTTCCTCAAGCTTCACTGGTTCTTCTTCAGGCAGCAACTCTTCTAGCAGCGGCCGCGGTCAGCCTCCATGCCATCATGCCTGCTTGGAGGGCGGCAGCGGGTCCGCCCACCGTCGCGCCCTGGTGAAGCGCGAGAGGGAGTCCGCCTGAGCTCCGGAGGCGGCTCGAGTCTTCCCTGAGGGCCGGCGTAGGGCGAGCTTCGCCTGATTTGTTCTTTCTTTTCCTTTCTCCTGCGCAAAAAAAGACAACAGTGTGGGGCCCCGTGGGGGCGTGTTTGGGTTACCGTTGTCGATCATCCTACTGTTTCCGTTATTTTGGTATTGTTCCTTCCTGTCGTACACCCGCGCGTAGGTAATCTCCAGCCTCAGCCGTGGTGACGACTGACCCAGGTCCTGTATTCGTGTCGCGGTGCCCGTGAGGCACGGACTGGAGGGGTGCTCCTGTAGTGGACCCGGGTCGTGAGACCTTGAGCGATAGGGACAGAAACACTCGCGAGGGCGCCCGGGGCTGCCCCCTCGCGAGACCTTGGGCAAGAGAAATCGAGGCAGGAGGGCGAAAAGTCGAAGAGCCATAAGTCAAAAGACGGCGACAGTTTCAATAAAACTTCAAATGAGAATGAACTAGCCAACTGCAGAAAGCAGATGAAAAAGCCGCATCCGGCACCTAGTCTAGTCTTCGATGTCTTCTCACCAGCGCGGAGCTAAGTGCTGCCACTGGGCGTGGGAGGGAGCCCCAGGGCCTGAGGCCGGCGCTCCTGAGACTCTGGGGCGTGTACAGCCCCAACTCATTATTACGTGAGAGTGTCACGGGCGGCGAGCTTCACAAGCGTTGGCCTTCTTCACAGGCTCCGGGCCTTTCTTCGGGGAAGCAAACTTCACGGGCATTGGCCCTCTTCACAGGCTCCGGGCCTTTTCCAAAACGCGACAGCTTCACAGGCATTCGCCTTCTTCAGAGGCTCTGGGCCATTTCCTAAAGGATAGTCTTCACAGGCATTCGCCTTCTTCACAGGCTCTGGGCCTTTTCCCAAAAGATGATCTTCACACGCATTCGCCTTCTTCACAGGCTCCGGGCCTTTTCCAAAAAGATAGTCTTCACAGGCGTTCGCCTTCTTCACAGGCTCTGGGCCTTTTCCAAAAAGATAGTCTTCACAGGCGTTCGCCTTCTTCACAGGCTCTGGGCCTTTTCCAAAAAGATAGTCTTCACAGGCTCTGGGCCCTTTAAGGGTAAAACCTCCGGAGGTGCTGGATGTTCCACGCATTCTGGACTGGCACCCCCTCCTGAGTCTCCAAGCGCGCGGAGCCGGGCCTGGAAACATGAACAACCTTGAACGGCCCTCCCACATGGGAGAGAGCTTATGCAGTCCCTCCCTAGAGAGAACCCGCCTGAGCATGAGGTCCCCTACCTCAAGAGTCCTAGGGCGGATGTTGTGGCAGTGGTATCGCCGCAGCGCTTGTTGATATCTTGCCGCTCGCAACGCCGCTTCTCGGCGACGCTCCTCCCCCAGCACAAGGTCCATCCCCCGCATGGCGTCCTGCTGCGCTTCGTCGAATGCCAGGACCCGTGCGGAACGACGTCTGACCTCGTGAGGGAGGACCGCTTCGGCTCCATAGACCAAGAAGAACGGGGTCTCTCTAGTCGGCTTGGTTGCGGTTGTGCGGATGGACCACAAAACGGGCTGGAGCTCATCGTACCAGCCTCTGCCGCAGGCTTCCAGCTTCTTCTTGAATGTTCTGGTCTTGATGCCCCTCAGGACCTCCGCGTTGGCACGCGCGGCCTGGCCGTTGCTCCGGGGGTGCGCCACTGAAGCATAGCATATCTGCATTCCAAGGTTAGCACAGTTTGTTTTGAAGAGGTTACTGGTGAACTGCGAACCATTGTCGGTGATGATGCGGTTCGGCACCCCGAACCGGCTCACGATGCCCTTGATGAACTTGACGGCTGAACCTGCAGGGATGGTGCGGACGGCTTCCACTTCGGCCCACTTGGTGAACTTGTCCACGACGACGTAGAGGTAGTGATAGCCCCCTGGCGCCCGAGGAAACGGGCCCAGGATGTCCAGCCCCCAGACCGCGAATGGCCATGAGAGGGGAATAGTTTGCAAACTTCCTGTCGGCTGATGGATCTGCTTGGCATGGAATTGGCAGGCTTCGCAGGCCTTCACTAGTTCGACTGCGTCATTGAGTGCAGTAGGCCAGTAGAAGCCGCTGCGGAATGCCTTGCCCACGAGGGTCCGCGATGACGAGTGATGCCCACAATCTCCACCGTGTACATTCGCCAGCAGCTCCTTCCCTTGCTCCCTGGATATGCAGCGTAGGGACACACCATTTGGTCGCTTCCGGTAGAGTTCTCCATCCCTGATAAAGTACGCCGAGGCTTGCGCTCCACACACTCTGCTTCCTCCTCCTTCTCCAGCAGGGTCCCTTGCGTCAAGTAACTCCGGAGTTCTGTGATCCAGCACCCCTCCTGAGGCTCCATCGTCAGGAGCAGGCGCGCTCTTGAGGCAGGGCCGCAGACCGGAGCTCCCGAGGCAGGTGGCTGGGGGAGCTCCTCCCGAGGCTGTGCCGTGTTTGATAGTGATGGCATGGCCGAGGGCTTGAAGAGCCGCTCCTCGAAGACGCCAGGCTCCTGGGGTAACCGCCTGGATGCTCGTTTGGCGATGTCATCGGCCTCCTGATTGGTGCCACGGGGCACATGCTGCAACTCCAACCCCCAGAACTGCTTTTCCATCCTGCGGACCTCCGCCAGGTAGGCCTCCATGTGCTCATCTTTAGGCTCGTACACCTTGTTGGAGAAATTGACGAGGAGCTGCGAATTGCCCTTGATGGTAAGGCGCTTTACCCCTAGGGCAGCCGCGGCCTTCAAGCCTGCTATCAGACCTTCATACTCCGCTATGTTGTTGGAGACCTTTTCGCCTTGCTGGAAACATAGCTGCACGGCGTAATAGAGCTTGTCCTTAGTGGGAGATAGGAGCACCGCCCCAGCCCCAGCGCCATGCCGGGAGAATGCTCCGTCGAAGTACATGACCCAGCCTTCTGGCGCCTCGCTTCCTGGGGAGAGGGATCGATCCTCGCCGGCCTTGAGGCCCGGTGCCTCCGTCCATTCGGCCACGAAATCCGCTAGCACGGTGCCCTTGATGACTCTGGTCGTGCTGAATTCGAGCTGAAATGCTTGCAGTTCAATGTTCCACTCGGTGACCCTTCCGGCTGAGTTAGGGCTCCTAAGCACCCTTTCCAAGGGGTACACCGAGACAACCTTGATAGGGTGACCCTAAAAGTAGTGCTGCAGCTTGCGCGAGGCCACCAGTAACGCGAGGAGGAGTTTCTGGGGCATGGGGTACCGTGCCCTTGCATCCCGCAACACTGTGCTGACGAAGTACACTGGGTGCTCGACGAGGCTTGGAGCGTCGGTGCTAGCGGCATCCTCCGGAGGCCGTGGCACCTCCTGAGGCGGGGGAGCCTCCAGAAGCTGGCTGCCTGGGGGAAGGGCCTCTTTCGTTCCTGGTGCGCTCCCCTGTGGCGGCTGATCCTCTTCGGCCGTGGTACTGATCTCCGTGAGTCCTTCTTGGTCCCCCTTTGCCTTGACACGGGTAGCTGTCGTGGCCTTGACCCGATGCTCCTCCCTAACCGCCACCAGGGTCGCACTGGCAGAGTAGGGAGTGGCAGCGAGGTAGAGCACCAAGGGCTCTTGAGGGCGTGGGGCCACCATCACCAGAGGGCTGGTTAGGTATCTCTTGAGATCTTGGAATGCCTTGTCGGCCTCTTCAGTCCATTCAAAGGGCCCCTTTTTCTTCATCAGCTGGAAGAAAGGCAGCACTCGCTCCCCTAACTTGGAGATGAAGCACCCTAGCACAGTCATGCGCTCAGTGAGCTTCTGCATCTCTCTGAGGGTCTTTGGTGGGCTCATGTCCTCGACTGCCTTGACTTTTTCTAGGTTGGCCTCGATGCCTCGGTGGGACACGAGGAATCCGAAGAGCTTGCCCGAGGGGACTCCAAACACACACTTCTCCGGGTTGAGCCGCAGGCTCACTGCGTTGAGGTTTGCGAAGGTTTCCTCCAGGTCTTGTATCAGGGTCTTGGCCTCGCGAGACTTCACTACAATGTCGTCGACGTAAGCCTCCACATTCTTCCCGAGTTGCGGGCCCAAGGTGATGTGCATGAGCCGCTGAAAGGTTGCCCCTGTGTTGCGCAGTTCGAACGGCATGCATGTATAGCAGTACACCCCACACGGGGTCAGGAAGGTCGTCTTCTCCACGTCTTCCACCGCCATCTTGATCTGGTGATACCCGGAGAAGGCATCCAAGAAGCATAACAGGTCACACTCAGCGGTGGAATCGACGATATGATCGATGCGAGGGAGCGGGAACGGATCTTGCGCGCATGCTTTGTTGAGGTTGGTGAAGTCGACACACATGCGCTCCTTCCCACCCTTCTTGGGCACAACCACAGGGTTGGCCAACCAATCTGTATATCGGACCTCGCGAATAACCCCCGCGGCTTCTAGCTTGCGGGTCTCCTGGACGATGAAGGCCTGCTTTTCAGTGGACTGCCGCCTCGCCTTCTGCTTCACGGGGCGCACGTTTGGGCACACATTGAGGTGGTGCTCGATTACGCCCCGCGGGATCCCCGCCAACTGATCGGGCTCCCAGGAGAATACCTTCTTGTTTGCGCGCAGAGACCAGGGGTTCCTTCTACTCGGGCCCGAGGTTGGCCCCTATGGTGAAAGTGGCACTAGTCGACCCGTCCTCGTCGACGGGTATCTGCTTGGTCTCCGCCTTGTCTTGGGTGAACAACTGTTTCTTCTTGGTCGGTGCAGCCCCCTTGGGCTCAGGGGTCCCCGCGTTGGCGGGCTGTGCCGACACCGCCGTTTTGAAGGCGAGCTTGAGCGCTCACAGCGCATCCCCAGTCTCCCCAGGCACGGTGAGGACACCGCTACTCCCGGGCATCTTCATAAGGTTGTACGCCGGGTGAGTCGCGGCCATGAACTGGGCCAGTGCTGGATAGCCGAGGATGGCGTTGTAGGGGAGGCCGATGGGGGCGATATCGAAATCGACCTGCTCCGTGCAAAAATTGTCGTAGGTGCCGAAAGTTACTGGGAGCCGGATCTGTCCCAAGGAGCTGGAGGACCCGCCCCCGACACCCGAGAAGGACCGGCTGGGTTGCAGCCGCTCCCGAGGTATGCGGAGGAGGTTGAAGGCTTCAACTGAGAGCACGCTGAGGCCTGCACCGCTGTTGATGAGAGTCCTGGTGACAGCCACCTGGCAGATGGTGGGGGTGCACAGCATGGGGAGCGCACCCCAGCTGGCAGAGTTGGAGGGGTGATCCTCCGAACTGAAGGCCAGCCTGGCCTATGGCTCCGACCGGTCCGGGGGAGCCCCCTGCCGCGTGGAGGCGGCGCCGACCTGGTAGATGAACGGCTTGACGTGGTGACTGAAGGGCGGCGCCTGTGAGCCGCCCAGGAGGGCCGCAACGACCGGGGAGGCCGGCGCAGCGTGGTGGGCGAGGAAGAGGCCGCGCAGCTCTCCCCGAGAGGCCACGGGGGGATGCTTGGATGATGCTTGCTGCTCGTTCCCCGCCGGGCCGGTGGCGGCGTTGACGGCGGGTGACGGGGAACGACGAGGGCACCTACCGACAGGAGCCATCTGAGCGACACGGGAGGCGAGGGCGGCTCGGCGCCCGGTGCGGGCCTGACGAGCCTCGAACATGGATGCGATGGTCGGAGAAGAACAGGACGACGGAAGACGAATTCCGGCGCACCCCTACCTGGCACGCCAAATGTCGGATTTCGGGTTCCGGCAGACCCTTGAGGTTCGAACACTGGGGTGCGTGCACAGATTTCGCCCTCTACCTACCTGCTCCTCGCCGAATTGCTAGGATCTAAACTATGAAAGCTACAACACAAGAGACACATGATTTATACTGGTTCAGGCCACCGTTGTGGTGTAATACCCTACTCTAGTGTGTGGTGTGGTGGATTGCCTCTTGGGCTGATAATGAACAATACAAGGAAGAACAGCCTCGCGAGGGTCTGTCCTTGGCCGGTGCGATGAACTGCTAGGAGGAGTTCAGTCGCTCTATCTCTCTCTCTTGATTCTAGATGTATGCCAGATACTAGATGCCTCTACCTTGGGGGTGGCTAGTCCTATTTATAGGCAAAGGCCCTGGGCCTCTTCCCAAATATTGAGCGGGAAGGGCGCCAACAATTGGCCATTTTGAAGGGGAACAACGGGTACACTTATCCTGACTAAAGTTGGTCCTCGCCTGTCAAAGGCTCTGGTGATGACGCCTGCTTGGGCTCCACAATGACTTCCTCCCTACCGTTGGGCTGGTCTTGGTCTTGTTGCACCGAAATGGACTTCAGTCGGATTTGTGACGCTCTTGGGCTGTAGGGACTCTTCAGTGAAAGGATCTCCTGAACTGAAGGTGAATGAATATATTCCAAAAACACACTGCTGGGAATGGCCTCTCTCTTTGAACCTATCTTTGCCAACTCATCTGCAACTTGATTTTTCAATCGGGGTATATGGTGAAGCTCCAACCCTTCAAACTTCTTTTCCAGGTTTCTTACTGCATTGCAATAACCTGTCATGGCCAGGCTCCTGACATCCCACTCTTTCATCACTTGATTAACCACAAAATCTGAGACGCCGTAGACCTAAAGGTGACGGATGCCAAGTGAAATGGCCATACGCAACCCGTATAAAAGTGATTCATATTCAGCTTCGTTATTGGAGGAATCAAAATGAATCTGGAGAACATAGTTAAGCTTGTCTCCACGGGGAGATACAAACATTACCCCAGCACCTGAACCATTCAACATCTTGGAGCCATCGAAGAACATTGAGGGAGTCCTGGACTAGGGGGTGTCTGGATAGTCGGACTATCATCATCGGCCGGACTCCAAGACTATGAAGATACAAGATTGAAGACTTTGTCCCATGTCCGGATGGGACTTTCCTTGGCGTGGAAGGCAAGCTTGGCGATACGGATATGTAGATCTCCTACCATTGTAACCGACTCTGTGTAACCCTAGCCCTCTCCGGTGTCTATATAAACCGGAGAGTTTTTAGTCCGTAGGACGAACAACCATTACAACAATCATACCATAGGCTAACTTCTAGGGTTTAGCCTCCTTGATCTCGTGGTAGATCCACTCTTGTACTACCCATATCATCAATATCAATCAAGCAGGAGTAGGGTTTTACCTCCATCGAGAGGGCCCGAACCTGGGTAAAAACATAGTGTCCCTTGTCTCTTGTTACCATCCGCCTAGACGCACAGTTCGGGACCCCCTACCTGAGATCCGCCGGTTTTGACACCGACATTGGTGCTTTCATTGAGAGTTCCTCTGTGTCGTCACCGATAGGCTTGATGGCTTCTTCAATCAACAACAACGCAGTCCAGGGTGAGACTTTTCTCCCCGGACAGATCATCGTATTCGGCGGCTTCGCACTGCGGGCCAATTCACTTGGCCATCTAGAGCAGATCGAAAGCTACGCCCCTGGCCATCAGGTCAGGTTTGGAAGCCTAAACTTCACGCTGACATCCGCGGAGACTTGATCTTCGATGGATTCGAGCCACAGCCGAGCATGCCGCACTGTCACGAAGGGCATGACTTAGCTCTGCCGCTGGACAGTACCCTGGAGGCCGCACACGAGTCCGCTCTGACCCGTAGTTCGGAGCCGACCGCGCAGGTCGAGGACCGGTGGCTGGACACCGCCTCGGGAGCTGCAACTGCTACGGCGATGGAGCCGAATACTGACCTTGTCCCTTATAAAGCTCGTGACTCCGAGGTGCCGGACTCCTTGCCGGACTCCGAACCTCCTGCGCCCGTACCAATCGAATCCCATTGGGCGCCGATCATGGAGTTCACAGCTGCGGACATCTTTCAGCACTCGCCCTTTGGCGACATCCTGAACTCACTAAAGCATCTGTCGTTATCAGGAGAACCCTGGCCGGACTGCGGTCAGGATGGTTGGGATGCGTACGACGAAGAAATTCAAAGCCCACCCACCACCCACTTTGTAGCCACTATCGACGATCTAACCGACATGCTAAACTACGACTCCAAAGACATCAACGGTATGGACGACGATGCCGGAGATGATCAAGAACCAGCGCCTACAGGGCATTGAAAGACCACCTCGTCATACAACATATACATGGTGGACACCCCAAAGGAAGGGGACGCCGAAGAAGCAGCGGAGGCAGATTCCTCTAAGAAACAGCCCAAGCGCCGACGTCAGCGGCGCCGCTCTAAATCCCGCCACAACAAGAATGGAGATTCCGGCACCGGAGATAATAACACCCCAGAGAGTGACGAAGACAACCCCCTCCAGCAAGATTCAGCATAGGAGGACGGGGAAGCCAGCCCTCAAGAGAGAGCGGCAGATGAGGAGGATGAAAATTACACGCCTCCCTCCGGAGACGAGGCAAGCCTCAACGACGATGAATTCGTCATGCCCGAGGATCCCGTCGAACAAGAGCGTTTTAAACGCAGGCTAATGGCCATGGTGAACAGCCTAAAGAAAAAGCAGCAACAACTTCGAGCTGATCAAGACCTGCTGGCCTACAGATGGACCGAGGTCCTCGCGGCCGAAGAGTATGAACTCGAACGCCTCTCCAAAAGCTACCCAAAACGCAAGTTGATCCCCCGACTAGAGGAGGAAGCATACAAACCTTCATCACCAGCGCACAATATAGCAGACCGACCACCTCGTGGCCGCGACAGAGAGGCATCTAGGCCCTCCGCCAGAACCGTACCCCGGCACTGCTCGAAAAGCGCAAAGCCACGGGGGAATGCGCCGGACTTGCGGGATATATTGGAGGACAAGGCAAGACAATCCAGATCTATCTACGGATCACGTGGGCGCCCCACGACCCATGACGACAACCGTCGCGCCGGATACAGCAACTCCGGCTGGGCCGAACACAGCAGATAAAGCTCTCTTGAGATACGTCGTGATATTGCTCAATATAGAGGCGCCGCACACCCACTATGCTTCACAGACGAAGTAATGGATCATCAAATCCCTGAAGGGTTTAAACCCGTGAACATTGAATCCTACGATGGCACAACAGACCCCGCGGTTTGGATCGAAGATTATCTCCTTCATATCCATATGGCCCGCGGCGACGATCTCCACGCCATCAAGTATCTCCCACTCAAGCTTAAAGGACTAGCTCGGCATTGGCTTAACAGCTTGCACGCAGAGTCAATTGGGTGTTGGGAGGACCTGGAAGCCGCATTCCTCGACAACTTCCAGGGCACATATGTGCGACCACCAGACGCCGATGACCTAAGCCACATAATTCAGCAGCCAGACGAACCGGCCAGACAGTTCTGGACACTGTTCTTAACAAAGAAAAATCAAATCATCGACTGTCCAGATGTAGAGGCCCTCGCAGCCTTCAAACATAACATCCGCGACGAGTGGTTGGCCCGGCACCTAGGACAGGAAAAGCCGAAATCCATGGCAGCCCTCGCATCACTCATGACCCGCGTCTGTGCGGGAGAGGACAGCTGGCTAGCTCGTAGTAACAACCTCAGCAAAAATTCTGGCAGTCCGTACAACAAGGACCACAATGGCAGGTCGCGTCGCAACAAAAACAAACGCCGCGTTAACGGCGACAACACTGAGGATACGGCAGTCAACGCCGGATTCAGAGGCTCTAAACCCGGTCAGCGGAAAAAGCCATTCAAAAGAACTACTCCGGGTCCGTCCAATTTGGACCGAATACTCGACCGCTCTTGCCAGATACATGGCACCCCCGAAAAGCCAGCCAACCACACCAACAGGGATTGTTGGGTATTCAAGCAGGCAGGCAAGTTAATTGCCGAAAACAATGACAAGGGGCTACACAGCGATGACGAGGAAGAGACTCGGCCGCCGAACAATAGAGGACAGAAGGGTTTCCCCCCACAAGTGCGGACGGTAAACATGATATACGCAACCCACATACCCAAGAGGGAGCGGAAGCGTGCACTTAGGGACGTATATGCGATGGAGCCAGTCGCCCCGAAGTTCAACCCATGGTCCTCTTGCCCGATCACTTTCGATCGAAGGGACCACCCTACCAGTATCCGCCATGGCGGATTCACCGCATTGGTTTTAGACCCAATCGTCGATGGATTTCACCTCACTAGAGTCCTGATGGACGGCGACAGCAGCCTGAACCTGCTTTATCAGGATACAGTGCGCAAGATGGGCATAGACCCCTCAAGGATTAAACCTACAAAGACAACCTTCAAAGGCGTCATACCAGGTGTGGAGGCCAATTGTACAGGCTCAGTCACACTGGAAGTGGTCTTCGAATCCCCGGATAATTTCCGAAGCGAGGAGTTAATCTTCGACATAGTCCCGTTCCGCAGTGGCTATCACACTCTGCTCGAACAAACCACATTTGCAAAATTCAACGCGGTGCCGCATTACGCATACCTCAAGCTCAAGATGCCAGGCCCTCCTGGAGTCATCACGGTCAACGGAAACACTGAACGCTCCCTCCGAACGGAGGAACATACAGCGGCCCTCGCGGCAGAAGTACAGAGCAGCCTCTTAAGGCAATTCTCAACTCCGGCCATTAAACGACCGGACATGGCCAAACGTGCTCCGTGTAACATACATAAAGACCACCTGGCACGTTCCGAGCACGCATAGTAATGCGGCCCCAACCCCAGCCCTCGCATGATTGCAAGACTAGCCCTTCGCGTATATCATTACGCTCTGGAGATACCATGGGCATAGGGGGAGGGACACGACCACGACAGGCCCAGAGTGCGGCTTAACCACACCAGGGGCTCCCAAGTGTGTCACTCTTTTTTATTCTTTTTTATTTTTTCCACAGGACTCCGTTCACCAGACGCCCTATCCGGCAGTAGATCTGCCGAACTCACGATGCAACAGCCAGGGAGGGACAATGGCTACGACGAACACCCAGGTGGTCTCCATTATGAGCATTAAATCTGTTTAGTACACCATTCCGCAGCCAACCCCTGGAGGGTGACATTTTTAATAGTCCAACCCTTGCTTACCGCACTATTTGTATCGTTCTGCACCCATGGCAGAATTCCTTGAATAAAAAATGCATCACTTTTTGTTTATAATTGCATTTCTTTTTTTTACATATATGTTCATTTATGACATCTTGCACCCGTACATTTTGGTGCGGCCGAATACACCAGGGGCTTATGTTCCCCGCATTATGGTGTGATAAGTCCGAACACTTTCACAAGTGCGGCACCCCGAACTTATAGCATTATATGCATCGGCTCTGAATCATGTCTTGGGTCAATAGTTGTGTTTGCCCGGCTCCCATGTTTTGGTACCTTACGTTCCATTCTATCGGCTAAGGTAGCACTGGGAGAACCACTGCGATTGTGCCCCGGTTGAGCTGGGCGAGCGCCTCAGTGGAGAAAGCTAAAACTGACTGTCATGATAAGGCGAGAGCTGGTCGCTGTTCGAGAGGTCTTTTCGAGTCCCTAAAGACTTATGCCGCTTAGAGCGAGGAACCGGCTGTGTCCGGCCCAGGCGTGGATAGCGCCCCGAATTCGGTCTTCTGAACACTAGGGGCTTCGCCGAAATTTAAAATTATAGAATTCTATGGCTAAGTGAGAGTGTTCAAGCATTATAAGTCCGGTTGCCTTGTTCGTTGTGTTGAGCGCCTCCCTAGATGGACCCAAAAATGGGAACAAGAGCACTCAAGTTTATCCCGAACACCCCAGCACTCGTGGCATGGGGGCTGAAGCCGACGACTTGCCATCTCTCAGATTTGATAAACGGCCGCACAGAAGGTAATATTTTAAATTAACAAGCGTTGCTTAGCGCATATGAACAAAGTTTTCAGCGCACAGGATAACACATTGCGAGTCTACTCAAAAATTACATCTTTGGGGCATTCATCCGCAATCTTGCGGGCACCCTTCAGGACACTCTTATAGTACATTTCGGGCGTACGATACTCCTTGCCCACCGGCGGCGCGTCCGTGATAAGCCTCTCAGCATCCAGCCTGCCCCAGTGCACCTTTGCGCGGGTAAGGGCCCGAGGGGCACCTTCAATGCAGGCGGAGCGCTTGATGACTTCCATCCAGGGGCACGCATCCACCAGCCGCCGCACGAGGCCGAAGTAGCTCCCAGGCATGGCCTCTTCAGGCCACAGCCGGACTATGAGGCCCTTCATGGCCTGCTCGGCTACCTTGTGGAGCTCGACCAGCTGCTTCAGCTGGTCGCTAAGGGGAACCGGATGTCCGGCCTAAGCATACTGAGACCAGAAGACCTTCTCCGTTGAGCTCCCCTCCTCGGCCCGGTAGAATGCGGCGGCATCGGACACGCTGCGAGGCAGATCTGCAAACGCCCCTGGAGAGCTCCGAATTCGGGTAAGTAACAGGTAATTCACATTCACATGCTTGCTTTGCATGAAAAATTCCTTACCCGCCGCTATTTTCTTCACCGCCTCAATCTCCTGGAGGGCCTTATGGGCCTCGGCCTTAGCGGCTTTGGCACTTTTAAGAGCCGAGGCAAGCTCGGACTCTCGAGTCTTTGAGTCGCGCTCCAAACTCTCATGCTTTTCCATGAGAGCCTGGAGCTCTTGCCGCACCTCCGCCACCCGCGCCTCCTGCTTCTCTCGCTCTGCTCGTTCCGCGGCTGCATTACGTTCGGCCGCGGACATGGCCTCCTTCAGGGTCGCCACCTCGTTCGTGGCCCCTGCAGTACCCACGTTATCCTTGTTATTTCTATTGCAACCAAAATCCTTTTCTGTAAGGTACAAATTTAATGCGGTGTTACTCACCTTCTTTGTCCTCGAGCTACTTCTTGGCAAGGCCGAGCTCGTGCTCGGACCGCTCGAGGTCCTGCTTCAAAGCACCGACCTCCACAGTCAGTGCGGCAGAGGTCAGCAGCGCAGCCTGCAATCCCATATTGACATAACTTTTAGAACTCCCGCATATATCTTTTTTAGATCCTCAGTCCGGTTTTTCTTTCCGAAAACCGAACCGAGCATCAGGGGCTACTGTCTATGCGGTATTACATTACATATTTTAAAACTTCTTACCTCAAAGCCTGTTAGAAGGATGCTGCAGGCTTCGGTTAGCCCGCTCTTGGCGAGCTGAACCTTCTGAATCACCGCACTCATGATAGTGCGGTGTTCTTCCTCGATGGAAGCGCCGTTGAGCGCCTCCAACAAGTTGTCCAGCGCCTCCGGTTGCACAGAGGCTGCCGGTGTCACGGTCTTGCCCTTCTTACGAAGGGGCTGCCTGCCGGACTCTGGAACCACTGCGGGTTCCGGCATCGAGTCCGGCGCAAAGTCCGGGAGGCTGCCTTGCGGCACCTCTGAAGCCTCATCCTGATGGGTCCCCTCCTGGGATCCCACCTCGGTGTCGTCGGCATCACGAGGGGTGGAGGCGGTCGGAATGGAATCCACATCCGACGGAGCCAAGGACCCGCTTGATGAAGCGGGAAGATCATCCTCGGCCGGACTACAGGTAGTGTGCGGCATTAGAAGGACACTATGTGGCACAAAAGAGAAATTATAAATCATTCAGGAATCCGGATACTTACGATCTTGCCGGAGGCTTGGCCCTTGAGGGCCACCCTTCGTCGCCAACGTTGGCGTTGGCGAAGCTGTCCGGAGGAAGGGTCCTTCCCCTCTTGGACCCTTCGGCCTCCCCCGTTGGGGAAGCCTTCCTCTTCCTCTCTCCCCCCTCCTGGGGAGAGTCCTCTTTCTCCTCCTCGTCTTCGGGGGAGGAGTCCGCCTCGGAGCCATCGGACGATGAGTCCGATATCACCTGGCGCCGGGAACTCCTTCGGGTTCCCGTGGCCTTCTTCTTGGCCTTCTTCTCCGGCACCACATAGAGTGTCGGGACTAGCAGCCCCGTTAAACGGGTATCCGCTGGGTCTTCGGGGAGGGGAGCCGGACAGTTAACCTGTCCGGACGTCCTCTGCCAGTCCTGTTAAAGGCATTGGGAATTTCAGATCCCTCAATAGAGTCAAACTATGAAAGAAATAAATGTCCCATAAAGGATAACATATCTTACCACACCCCGGGCATTTCGTGCTGAATCCGCGATCTTCAGTTGCGGATGCGGGGGCTTCTCCGCCCTTGAACAGCACCCTCCAGGCAGCTTCGTACATTGTGTCGAAGAGCCCGCTAAGGGTCCGGTGCTGGGCCGGATCAAACTCCCACAGATTGAAGGCCCATTGTTGGCAGGGGAGAATTCGGCGGACGAGCATGACCTGGATCACATTGACAAGATTGAGCTTCTTGTTCACCAAGGTCTGGAGACAGGATTGGAGTGCGGTCAGGTCCTCCGAACTGCCCCATAGGAAGCCCTTCTCTTTCCAGGAGGTGAGCTGCATGGGGGTACCAGATCTGAACTCGGGGGCCGCTGCCCATTTAGGGTCCCGCGGCTCGGTGATATAGAACCACCCCGATTGCCACCCTTTGATGGTTTCCACGAAGGCGCCCTCGAGCCAGAGGACATTGGGCATTTTGCCCACCATGGCGCCTCCGCACTCTGCTTGGACGCCCTTCACTACCTTCGGCTTGACATTGAAGGTTTTTAGCCACAAGCCGAAGTGGGGTTGGATGCAGAGGAAGGCCTCACACACGACGATAAACGCCGAGATGTTGAGGATGAAGTTTGGTGCCAGATCGTGGAAGTCCAGGCCGTAGTAGTACATGAGCCCCCAGACAAAGGGATGAAGTGGGAAGCCCAGTCCACGGAGGAAGTGGGGAAGGAATACGACCCTCTCATGGGGCCTGGGGGTGGGGATGAGCTGCCCCTTGTCGGGAAGCCGGTGCGCGATGTCGCTAGACAGGTATCCGGCGCCGCGCGGTTTTTTGATGTGCCCCTCCGTAATGGAGGAGGCCATCCACTTGCCTCCCGCTCCGGACATGGCTGCAGAAGGTTGAGGCAAGATGTGCGAACTTGGGCGCTGGAGCTCGAGTGCGCGGAGATGGATAAGCAAAGGAGGAAGAAGGCATAAGTAAAAAAAGGTGGATCCTTATCCCCTTATATATGGGCGGACGAAGACTATGCGTCCCCACCGGCCTGGTAAAACTCACTTATCTCCCAAGCGCCACCATCAATGGCGCGGTTGGGTTACCCACGTCCGTATTGATGGGAATCCCGGAATAAGGTGAACACAATCTCTGCTTCGACAAGACGTGCCAAGGAAACCGCTTCGCTAAACGCGCTGAGGTGGTATAATAAAAAACGATTCAAGTAAAGGCTTGGTGGTGGTATGACGTCATGCCACGAAATACGTCAGCAGATTGAACTTGTGTACATATTATTCTCTCTACGGTGGAATGTGGAATTTATTTTGGAGAGACGGACACTATCCTGGTGTTCACAATCTTCTATGAATTATTCGGAGGAGGAACCCGCCTTGCAATGCCGAACAATATGCATGCCGGACTCATCGTCATTGAAGCCTGGTTCAGGGGCTACTGAGGGAGTCCTGGACAAGGGGGTGCTCGGATAGCCGGACTATCATCATCGGCCGGACTCCAAAACTATGAAGATACAAGATTGTAGACTTCGTCCCGTGTCTGGATGGGACTTTCCTTGGCGTGGAAGGCAAGCTTGGCGATACAGATATGTAGATCTCCTACCATTGTAACCGATTCTGTGTAACCCTAGCCCTCTCCGGTGTCTATATAAACCGGAGGGTTTTTAGTCCGTAGGACGAACAACCATTACAACAATCATACCATAGGCTAGCTTCTAGGGTTTAGCCTCCTTGATCTTGTGGTAGATCCACACTTGTACTACCCATATCATCAATATCAATCAAGGAGGAGTAGGGTTTTACCTCCATCGAGAGGGCCTGAACCTGGGAAAAAACATCATGTCCCTTGTCTCCTGTTACCATCCGCCTAGACGCACAGTTCGGGACCCCCTACCCGAGATCCGCCAGTTTTGACACCGACAAACATAGTCCAATGCTCCGAGTGAACTTGAGTCGGCAATTGCTGCTCAATCCACTCAGCAAGGAAATCTGCGATTGCTTGGGACTTGATAGCTTTCTTTGCCTCAAACTTGATATCCAATGGAAGGAGTTCAATCGCCCATTTTGCCACTCGACCAGTTGCATCTTTGTTGTTCAGAATTTCAGATAGTAGTGCGTCGCTGACGACTGTAATGGAGTGATCAGAGAAATAATGTGCAACCTTCTTCATGGTCATGTAGATTCCATAGACAAGCTTTTGATAGTGTGGATATCGTTGCTTGGATGGAGTCAAAACTTCAGAGAGATAATATACTAGGCACTGAACCTTGTAAGCCTTTCCTTCTTCTTCCCGCTCGACCATGAGTACTGTACTGACAACTTGTCCAGTGGCTGCAATATAAAGCAGTAAAGGCTTGGTGGAGAGCAGGGTTTTGAGCTCTGCAAACGCTGCATCAGCTTCCTCAGTCCACTCGAACTTATCAGATTTCTTCATCAGTCGGTAAAGAGGTAAGGCCTTTTCACCGAGACGAGAAATGAATTGACAGAAGGCGGCCAAACAACTAGTCAGCTTCTGAACATCATGCACACGCACAGGGCATTTCATTCGGAGGATGGTATCAACTTTTTCTGGATTGGCGTCAATCCCTCGTTCGGAAATGAGAAAACCAAGTAACTTTCCACCTGGAACTCCGAATGTGCACTTTGACGGATTAAGCTTGATGTCGTACCTTCTTAGGTTGGCAAAGGTTTCTGCGAGGTCAGTTAGCAGGTCGGAACCTTTGCGAGACTTGACCACAATGTCATCCATGTATGCTTCCACATTCCGACTGATTTGAGTGAGCAGGCACTTCTGAATCATTCTCATGAATGTGGCTCCAGCATTTTTAAGACCAAATGGCACGGTGACATAGCAAAAGCACCCGAATGGGGTGATGAAGGCTGTTTTTATTTCATCGGGACCATACAGTCGGATCTGATGATACCCGGAATACGCGTCTAAAAAAGACAAACGCTCACACCCCGCCGTCGAGTCAACAATCTGATCGATGCGGGGGAGAGGGAAGTGATCTTTCGGGCAGGCCCGATTGATATGCTTGAAACCAATGCATATATGAAGTGAATCATCCTTCTTAGGGACCATGACTACATTGGCAAGCCACTCAGAGTGGTAGATCTCACGGATGAACTCTGCTGCTAGCAGTCGGGCCACTTCCTCGCCAATCGCTTTCCTCTTCTATACGCCGGACCGCCAAAGATGCTCTTTGACGGCTTTTACCTTGGGGTCAACACGCAAACGGTGCTTAGCTAGTCCTCTGGGTACACCCGGCATGTCAGAGGGTTTCCATGCAAAGATTTCCCAGTTCTCACAGAGGAACTGGATGAGCACTTCTTCCTATTTGCTGTCGAGTGTCGTTGATATATGAGTCGGTGCGGCATTGGGATCGGTCGGGTGAATATGAATCGGCTTCGTTTCACCAGACGACTGAAATGCAGAATCTGTGGCAGGCTTCTTGGCTCGGAGCAAATCACTCGGATCCGCATTCTTCTGAAACTCTTGGAGTTCAACTGCTGACATCTACGCATCGGCAATTTTGGAACCTTTCTGGAATCATTCCTCTGCTTTCTGCCGATTGCCAGTAACCGTGATCACACCTTTGGGGCTAGGCATCTTCAACTTGAGGTACACGTAACATGGTCGAGCCATAAAACATGCGTAGGCAGGCCTACCCAGAATGGCATGATAAGCACTCTGGAATCCACGACTTCAAATGTCAACTTTTCCTTACGGTAATGCTTGGAATCACCCAAAACCACGTCGAGAGCGATCTGGCTGAGTGATTCTGCTTTCTTTCCAGGGATAACACCATGGAAACTCATATTGCTCTCACTAAGTTTGGACATTGGAATACCCATCCCTTTCAAGGTTTCAGCATAAACAATATTCAGGCCGCTACCACCGTCCATCAACACTTTAGTCAGTCTAGTGCCTCCGACCACGGGGTCGACCACCAATGCCTGCCTCCCTGGGGTGGCTACATGCGCAGGGTGGTCCGACTGGTCGAATGTGATGGCTGTCTGAGACCATTTTAGGTATGTGGTCGTCGTCGCCGGAGCAACCATATTCACTTCTCTATTGATAACTTTCAACCGACTCTTGCTCTCAACATCAGCAAAAATCATGATTGTGGAATTGACGTTGGGGTAACCATCGTCTTCGTCTTCATCCTTGTCTTTGTCCGACTCTTTCTCCTTTTGACCGGGCTGTTTTTCTCGGAATTCCTGGATCAAGTGTCGACATTGCCGAGTGGTATGCTTAGGGTAGATCAGATTACCCTCTTCGTCCTTCTTCGTGTGGATGTGACACATCATTTCCTGCTTGATCTTTTACCTTCTTAGGGGGCTAGGGCCCCTTAGGTTTTCCCTTAAACTTTCCTTGAGCCACTGCTGCAATCTCACCGGGTGCTGCGGGCTCGGCCTTACACTTCTGTTTCCGATTGGAATTACCTCCACCGGCCTCTTGGCTGACTGGTTTACTCTTCCCGCTACGGAGTCGATCCTCTTCTTCTCCGTTAGCGTACCGGGTGGCTATTTCCATCATCCGAGTCAGAGTCATATCTCCACTCCGACCGAACTTCAGGACCAACTCTCGGTATTTGACGCCTTCCTTGAAGGCGCACACTGCTTGATGCTTTGATACATTTTCAACGGTGTGATGCAAAGTGGTCCATCTCTGAATGAAATCCCTTAAAGTCTCACTCGGCTTCTGCGCACAATGCTGCAACTCTGTCAACCCTGTTGGCCGCTTGCAAGTGCCCTCAAAAGTTCAGACGAACACTCGAGCAAGCTCTTCCCAACTATATATACTACCTGGAGCTAACTGAGTCAACCACGCTCAGGCCGACCCTTCCAACATCAGACGAAGATGTTTCATCGCTACTTCATCGTTTCCACCGCCAATTTGCACAGCCACTCGGTAATCCTCAAGACAAGTTTTAGGCTTGGACTCTCCAGTGAACTTACTGACTCCGGTCGCCAACCTGAAGTTGGGAGGAATCACCACTACCCTAATGGCTCTGCTGAAACACTCTGGACCAGAAACATGCACTCTGCTACCGCTCGGACGATCTCTGCCAGGGTCTTCTCTTTGCGCTCTATTTCGGTCGACTAGACCCTGAACGAGGATAGTTCTCGCATCGAAGCCCGGCTCTCTTCGGTCGACTGGTGCTCTGCGCTCGCCACTATGACAGCGCCTATCATCATTCTACCGAGGCACATATGATGCACTCCTCGGAGGAGGCGTGGGCACTCGACGACGATTGTCGCGGTCGAGCCGATGATCATATTGTTGATACGTCTCCAATGTATCTATAATTTTTGATTGCTCCATGCTACTTTATCTACTGTTTTGGACTATATTGGGCTTTATTTTCCACTTTTATATTATTTTTGGGACTAACCTATTAACCGGATGCCCAACCCAGAATTACTGTTTTTTGCCTATTTCAGTGTTTCGAAGAAACGGAATATCAAACGGAGTCCAAATGGAATGAAACCTTCGGGGTCGTTATTTTCCAAGCGAACGTGATCCAGGAGACTTGGACCCTACTCCAAGAAGTGCCAGAGGCGGTCACGAGGGTGGAGGGCGCCCCCCTGGGCGCGCCCCCCTACCTCGTGGGCCCCCTGACGCTCCACCGACGTACTCCTTCCTCCTATATATACATATGTATCCCCAAACGATCAGAACAGGAGCCAAAAACCTAATTCCACCGCCGCAACCTTCTGTATCCACGAGATCCCATCTTGGAGTCTGTTCCGGAGCTCCGCTGGAGGGGGCATCCACCATGGAGGGCTTCTACATCATCACCATAGCCCCTCCTATGAAGTGTGAGTTGTTTACTTCAGACCTTCGGGTCCATAGCTAGTAGCTAGATGGCTTCTTCTCTCCTTTTGGATCTCAATACAATGTTCTCCCCCTCTCTCGTGGAGATCTATTCGATGTAATCTTCTTTTTGCGGTGTGTTTGTTGAGACCGATGAATTGTGGATTTATGATCCAGTATTATCTATGGAAAATATTTGATTCTTCTCTGAATTCTTTCATGTATGCTTGAGTTATCTTTGCAAGTCTCTTCGAATTATCCTTTTTGGTTTGGCCAACTAGATTGGTAGTTCTTGCAATGGGAGAAGTGCTTAGCTTTGGGTTCAATCTTACGGTGTCCTTACCCAGTGACAGAAGGGGCAGCAAGGCACGTATTGTATTGTTGCCTTCGAGGATAACAAGATGGGGGTTTTATCATATTGCATGAATTTATCCCTCTACATCATGTCATCTTGCTTAAGGCGTTACTTTGATTTTAACTTAATACTCTAGATGCATGCTGGATAGCGGTCGATGAGTGGAGTAATAGTAGTAGATGCAGAATCGTTTCGATCTACTTGTCACGGATGTGATGCCTATATACATGATCATTGCCTAGATATACTCATAACTATGCTCAATTTTGTCAATTGCTCAACAGTAATTTGTTCACCCACCGTAGAATACTTATGCTCTTGAGAGAATCCACTAGTGAAACCTATGGCCCTCGGGTCTATTCTCATCATATCAATCTCTATCACTTTATTTACTTGCTTTTCTTTTACTTTGCTTTTTTACTTTTTACTTTGCATCTATCTATCAAAAATACCAAAAATATTATTTATCATCTCTATCAGATCTCATTATCGTAAGTGACCATGAAGGGATTGACAACCCCTAATCGCATTGGTTGCGAGTTGCTATCGTTTTGTGTAGGTACGAGGGACTTGTGCGTGGTCTCCTACTGAATTGATACCTTGGTTCTCAAAAACTGAGGGAAATACTTACGCTACTTTGCTTCATCATCCTCTCCTCGTCGGGGAAATCCAACGTAGTGCTCAAGAGGTAGCAAGTAGAATTTGTGGCGCCGTTGCCGGGGATGCTCACGCAAGCAAGTAAACCATACCAAGTACCCATCACAATCCCTATCTCCCTCATTACATTATTTGCCATTTGCCTCTCGTTTTCCTCTCCCCCACTTCACGCTTGCCGTTTTATTCGCCCTTCTTCCGTTCGATCTTATGTTTGCTTGTACCTTCTTTTTGCTTGCATCTTTGCTCGCTAAAAGTTTATGGATCCTCATCCACTTGCTAATCTCTTTAAGAGTCCAATTATGTTGAACCAATTGCTAGTGAGTTTTGTGCACTAGATTATCTTTATGAGGTTTTGCTTGAAATTCGTGAATCTAGAAATTGTGATGAAGTACTTTATGAAGTGATTCACGATAGATCTTTGAATAAAAAGCATGATTGCAATGATTTTACTATAAATTCTCTTGATGTCAATTGTGCTAATAATAAGCAAAACCCTAAGCTTGGGGATGCTAGTTTTGCTATGTCTACTACTTGTTGCCATGATCATGATTGGGGTGATTCTTCTTATGATCTTGAAAATTTATTTAAGCCCCATGATGAATATGTGATTGATAATAATGTTTGCAATATTATTGAAAGTGGGTTTGGAAGAGTGTCAACTTTAGATCCCACATATTTGGATAATGTTCAATCTTATGATATTTTTGATAAAAGTGGGTTTGGAGAGGTCATGACTTTAGGTAATGTTAATCCCACTATTTTGGAAGAGTGTCAACTTTGCATGCATGTAGATCATGTTGAAAATATTTTATGTGATAGCTATTTTGTTGAATTTGCTTATGATCCCACATGTAATTATTATGAGAGAGGAAAATATGGTCTGAGAAATTTTTATCTCACTAAATTACCTCTCGTCATGTTGAGATTGCTATCTTTGTTCTTCCTTGCATATGCTAGTTTTTGTTTGCCTTGCAAATTTGTTTGCTTATAATATGCCTATGCATAGGAAGTATGTTAGACTTAGATGTGTTTGTCACGTGTTTCATGATGCTCTCTTTGCGCTTCAATTCTTGTCTTTCTTGTGAGCATCATTAAAATTCTCAATGCCTAGCTAGGGGCGTTAAACGATAGCACTTATTGGGAGGCAACCCAATTTTTTTTTGCTTCTGTTTAGGAATAAATAATCCATCTACCTTCTGTTTCGATGTGGTTTTATGTTTTAATTAGTGTTTGTGCCAAGTAGAACCTATAGGATAACCTACGATGATAGTTGATTTGATTCTGCTGAAAAACAGAAACTTTGCACGCACGAATATAATTTTGTTAAATCACAGGAACGTGATTTTGCGTTGATTCTTTTTTATGCTGTTCAATAAACAAATTTTCCAGGACTTCCTATTTTGGTAGAATTTTTAGAGTTCCTTAAGTTTGCGTTAGTTACAGATTGCTACAGACTGTTCTGTTTTTGACAGATTCTGTTTTTTCGTGTGTTGTTTGCTTATTTTGATGAATCTATGGCTAGTAAAATAGTTTATAAACCATAGAGAAGTTGGAATACAGTAGGTTTAACACCAATATAAATAAAGAATGAGTTCATTACAGTACCTTAAGTAGTTCTTTGTTTTCTTTCCCTAACGGAGCTCACGAGATTTCTGTTGAGTTTTGTGTTGTGAAGTTTTCATGTTTTGGGTGAATTCTTTTGATGGATTATGGAACAAGGAGTGGCAAGAGCCTAAGCTTGGGGATGCCCATGGCACCCCCAAGATAATCCAAGGACACCAAAAAAGTCAAAGCTTGGGGATGCCCCGGAAGGCATCCCCTCTTTCGTCCACTTCCATCGGTAATTTACTTGGAGCTATATTTTTATTCACCACATGATATGTGTTTTGCTTGGAGAGTCTTGTATTATTTGTGTCTTTGCTTGTTAGTCTACCACAATCATCCTTGCTGTACACATATTTTGAGAGAGCCATACATGAATTGGAATTTGTTAGAATACTCTATGTGCTTCACTTATATCTTTTGATCTTGATAAGTTTTGCTCATAGTGCTTCACTTATATCTTTTGAGCATGATAATTTTTGCTCTAGTGCTTCACTTATATCTTCTAGAGCACGGTGGTGGATTTGTTTTAAGGAAACTATTGATCTCTCATGCTTCACTTAGATTATTTTGAGAGTCGTTAATAGCATGGTAATTTGCTTAATGTTAATATACTTTGTGTTCAAGATATGTGAAACTTTATTTTGAGTGAATTAAATACTAAGATACGTTTGATGCTTGATAATTGTTTTGAGATATGGAGGTGATAATATCAAAGTCATGCTAGATGATAATTGTGAATTTGAGAAATACTTGTGTTGAAGTTTGCAAGTCCCGTAGCATGAACGTATGGTTAAAGTTGTGTAATAAATTTGAAACATGAAGTGTACCTGGCATGTGCATCCTTATGAGTGGCGGTCGGGGACGAGCGATGGTCTTTTCCTACCAATCTATCCCCCTAGGAGCATGCGCGTAGTACTTGATTTTTGATGACTTATAAATTTTTGCAATAAGTATATGAGTTCTTTTGACTAATGTTGAGTCCATGGATTATACGCACTCTCATCTTTCCGCCTTTGCTAGCCTCTTCAGTACCGTGCATTGCCCTTTCTCACCTTGAGAGTTGGTGCAAACTTAGCCGGTGCATCCAAACCCCGTGATACGATACGCTCTATCACACATAAACCTCCTTATATCTTCCTCAAAACAGCCACCATACCTACCTATCATGGCATTTCCATAGCCATTCCGAGATATATTGCCATGCAACTTCCATCATCATATTCATGACATACATTACTTTTGTCATATTGCCATTGCATGATCATGTAGTTGACATCGTATTTGTGGCAAAGCCACCATGCATTATTTCCATACATGTCACTCTTGATTCATTGCACCATCCCGGTACACCGCCGGAGGCATTCATATAGAGTCATATCTTGTTCTAAGTTTCGAGTTGTAATCCTTATGTTGTAATCAATAGAAGTGTGATGATCATCATTATTAGAGCATTGCCCAAAAAAAGAGAAAGGCCAAAAGAAAAAATAAAGGAAGGCCCAAATATATATATATATATATATATATATATATATATATATATTAGGGGCAATGCTACTGTCTCTTTTTCCACACTTGTGCTTCAAAGTAGCACCTTGTTCCTCATGTAGTGAGTCTCATAAAGTTGTCCTTTTCATACTAGTGGGAATTTTTCATTATAGAACTTGGCTTGTATATTCCTACGATGGGCTTCCTCAAATGCCCTAGGTCTTCATGAGCAAGCAAGTTGGATGCACACCCACTAGTTTTCTTTTGTTGAGCATTCATAGCTCTAGTGCATCCGTTGCATGGCAATCCCTACTCCTCATGTTGACATCAATTGATGGGCATCTCCATAGCCCGTTGATTAGCCTCGTCAATGTGAGACTTTCTCCTTTTTTGTCTTCTCCACACAATCCCCATCATCATATTCTATTCCACCCATAGTGCTATATCCATGGCTCACGCTCATGTATTGCGTGAAGGTTGAAAAAGTTTGAGATTATTTAAGTATGAAACAATTGCTTGGCTTGTCATCGGGGGTATAGAAATTGGGAACATCTTTGTGTGACAAAAATGAAGCATAGCCTAACTATATGATTTTGTAGGGATGAACTCTCTTTTGCCATGTTATTTTGAGAAGACATGATTGCTTTGATTAGTATGCTTGAAGTATTATTATTTTTGTGTCAATATGAACTTTTGTCTTGAATCTTTCGGATCTGAATATTCATATCACAATTAAGAAGATTTACATTGAAATTATGCCAAAGTATCACTCCGCATCAAAAATTCTTTTTTATCATTTACCTACTCGAGGACGAGCAGGAATTAAGCTTGGGGATGCCTGATACGTCTCCAACGTATCTATAATTTCTCATTGCTCCATGCTACTTTATCTACTGTATTGGACTATATTGGGCTTTATTTTCCAATTTTATATTATTTTTGGGACTAACCTATTAACCGGAGGCCCAGCCCAGAATTGCTGTTTTTTTTGCCTATTTCAGTGTTTCAAAGAAACGGAATATCAAATGGAGTCCAAACGGAATGAAACCTTCGGGATCGTGATTTTCCAACCGAACGTGATCCAAGAGACTTGGACCCTACTCCAAGAAGTGCTAGAGGCGGTCACGAGGGTGGAGGGCGCCCCCCTGGGCGTGCCCCCCTACCTCGTGGGCCCCCTGACGCTCCACCGACGTACTCCTTCCTCCTATATATACCTACGTATCCCCAAACGATCAGAACAGGAGCCAAAAACCTAATTCCACCGCCGCAACCTTCTGTATCCACGAGATCCCATCTTGGGGCCTGTTCCGGAGCTCCGCCAAAGGGGGCATCCACCACGGAGGGCTTCTACATCATCACCATAGCCCCTCCTATGAAGTGTGAGTAGTTTACCTCAGACCTTCGGGTCCATAGCTAGTAGCTAGATGGCTTTTCTCTCCTTTTGGATCTCAATACAATGTTCTCCCCCTCTCTCATGGAGATCTATTCGATGTAATCTTCTTTTTGCAGTGTGTTTGTTGAGACCGATGAATTGTGGATTTATGATCCAGTATTATCTCTGGAAAATATTTGATTCTTCTCTGAATTCTTTTATGTATGATTGAGTAATCTTTGCAAGTCTCTTCGAATTATCCTTTTTGGTTTGGCCAACTAGATTGGTAGTTCTTGCAATGAGAGAAGTGCTTAGCTTTGGGTTCAATCTTACGGTGTCCTTACCCAGTGACAGAAGGGGCAGCAAGGCACGTATTGTATTGTTGCCATCGAGGATAACAAGATGGGGTTTTTATCATATTGCATGAATTTATCCCTCTACATCATGTCATCTTGCTTAAGGCGTTACTCTGTTTTTAACTTAATACTCTAGATGCATGCTGGATAGCGGTCGATGAGTGGAGTAATAGTAGTAGATGAAGAATCGTTTCGATCTACTTGTCACGGACGTGATGCCTATATACATGATCATTGGCTAGATATACTCATAACTATGCTCAATTCTGTCAATTGCTCAACAGTAATTTGTTCACCCATGTAGAATACTTATGCTCTTGAGAGAAGCCACTAGTGAAACATATGGCCCCCGGGTCTATTCTCATCATATCAATCTCTTTCACTTTATTTACTTGCTTTGATTTTGCTTTGCTTTTTTACTTTTTACTTTGCATCTATCTATCAAAAATACCAAAAATATTATTTATCATCTCTATCATATCACATTATCGTAAGTGACCATGAAGGGATTGACAACCCCTAATCGCGTTGGTTGCGAGTTGCTATCGTTTTGTGTAGGTATGAGGGACTTGTGTGTGGTCTCCTACTGGATTGATACCTTGGTTCTCAAAAACTGAGGGAAATACTTACGCTACTTTGCTGCATCATCCTCTCCTCTTCGGGGAAATCCAACGCAGTGCTCAAGAGGTAGCAATTGTCCACGGCATTCACGCCGCAGGAGCGATCTCGGGCTGTGGGCTGACTGAACTGTATCCGCTACTACGGATCTTCTGTGAATCCTATTCCGCGACTGAGACACTGCTGTGTTCTGCTCTCCTGATGCCCGGAGCAAGGCCCGGATCTGCATGAAACCTCTGCCGGCCTCCAACTAGGAAGGTTGAATTAACTCTGCTATTCGGGCTGCAACTGTGACATTTTGGATCGGAGTACGGTATACCTTAGGTGGAGGAGGGAAAAGCTGTCGTCGACTGGACTCAGGGACCCGCTCTCGAGCCCGCTCGTCGAGAGCGCGCTGAAGGTTCTCCAGTCGAGTCTGCTCAGCCAAATTAGCCAGGCGCACCTCTTCTAAGGCATGAGCCTCAGGGGTTTCTCCAACGATGGGCGTGGGGAGTGCATCAATGTTGCGACGACGAAGTTCTTCCCTCTACTACGAAGAAAGGGGTTCAAAATGGTATTCCTCATGGACGCGCGATGGATCGCCGCCACCATCTTCGCCGTCTTCACGGCGGAAACCAGGCGGGCCACGCGGTCCATCGACCATCAAGACTTCAGCCGCAGGGTCGCTGCTATCGCACTCGGATGCGGTCTTCGCGGAGCCAGTCGACAGATCGAACAGGCCGTGGAGAGTTTTGTCGGGCTCGATTGCCGCGACTTGATGGGTGGCCGAACGTCGAGCCACCACGTGTTTCACCCACCACTGAAGCCGCGACCGACCGGATCGCTTGCGGCGGCGAACAGCGGGGAGGGAAGACACCATCAGAGCCGATCGATACTGAGTCGACGGCTGCCGGAGAAGGACGCCGCGAACGCACGCGCGAAAGTGTGTCGCCCCTCGGACAGGGAGCGCCTCAACGTCAAGGGGAGCTTCCTGAAGCCACGCAGAGTCGACGGCGATGAAAACGAGCATGCCGAGACGGATCTCGCGGCCCTCAGCCAATCCGCCGCTGAAAACCATGATGATGATGATCGGAAAAACTTGCAACTTCAGCAACAAGTCGCTAAGACACCTGCCCCAAGGTGGGCGCCAACTGTTGTTGTTCTAAGACTGACAGTAGAAAGAGGGGTAGGTATGGAGAGGCAAGATCTCAGCTATGGTGAAGGTGTACACATGATGTTTACGAGTTCAAGCCCTTCTCGGTGGAAGTAATAGCCCTACGTCTCGGTGCCCGGAGGCGGTCGATTGGATTATATGGGTGTGATGTTACTTGGGGTGCGAACCCTTGTGCCAGAGGAGGGGGTGTCTTATATAGAGTACGCCAGGACCCTCACCGCCCTCCATTACAAGGGACTTAATGTACATAATATGGGGGCATTACAGGTAACGCCAGCCTTAAGTGCTGTTAATGACCTTAAAGACTACAGAGTGAATGCCTGTTCGTTGCAATGCTGAGTGACTCCTGATCTTCGGTAGGTCGAGTGATTCCCTGGATGCTCGAGTGACAGTAGGCAGGAGTACTCCTGATTGACATGACTGTCGAGTGGATTGCACTCGACATCTTTCACTGGGGGTCTCTTGCTGCCTCTTGGACTTCTTATCTTCTAGGGTAGTGACCTTGGGTAGGACGTATAGGTCAGGCCTATGACCCTACCCCAGGTCTGTATCCTCATCGGCGGCCTACCCGACGGCGGCTGCCGGCGATTTCGGCCACGGAGGAGGGCGTGCGACCTATAGATCTTCTCAGGGGAGGATGGCGCATCTAGAGGTGGTGGTTTCTGCCGGCTAGGAGAGCTGGAGAGGGAGCAACAAAGTTCGCAGCGGAGAGGGGTCCGGCCGCCGGTCAGACATTGCGCAACAGTAGGGAGAAGAGGGGCTGAGGCCACGGCAAGACCTGTCGGTCCTCAGGTGATGTAGTGGTGGAGGTGGAACGACGAGGTGAGCGCCAGGTTGCCGGAACCAGAGAGGACCGAAGCGGCGACCACGATGGCGGTGGCGGTCAGAGAGGAGCTCCGGGGACGAGACGAGAGCTTGGGGAGGCATAGAGAAGGAAGGGGGAGCTGCTTGTGTGCTTGGACGGGTCGCGGGCAGGCTATTTATAGCCGGGCGAGGGCACCCGAGCCGGTCGCCATCGAGCGAGCCCGGCCAAGGCTCTGCCGGTCGCAGCGGTCGCGGGGATGAGCGGGAAGACGCCGAGGAGGATGCAGATGAGCGCCAGAGGGTCATGGAGACGAGCAGAGCTCGAGGACAAGAGGAGGAAGAGGACACCGAGCTAGAAGAAGACGGAGCTCACGGGCGCGCACTGTGCGGCGACGGTGACGACACGCCAAGGAAGAAAATGAAGGGGGGACGAGACCAGGGGGAAGAGGACGTCGCGGGGAGGCGGTTGGGCACGCTCTAACGAACCAGGTCCGGCCGAAGCAGGGCTACCGACGAGAATAGTGCGCATACCACCGATTTGGCCGGCATCACCTCATGGTCACCACAGACAACACACACTCTAGACTCCTACTTCATGCCAAACCATGTCAGCGGTGAAGTCCTTCCAAGATGCATTAACACTGAAGTGATGGCACGGGAAGAGGCACAGAGATCAGAGAGAACCAAGCTCCACAAGTTTGCTGTAGCAAACTTGACCGCATCTTTGTGATCAAACTAGTGAGGTTAAGGAGTAAACTTGTTGTCTGGGAGGTTTATGGTAGCAAGGACCGCAGTCCTGGGAATTATGAGGTCATTTGGACAAGTATTTAGCATAGTTACTTTGCAACTGCTAATTCTGGTCCAGAGACAAATGAGGAAAAGGCACTCACTAGGAGTGTTAGATTGGGCTGAAAATGAACATGGCAGGGTTATTTGGACACGCAGAGATTGTGTAAAAAATTCATACCATTTGGAGCTTCCAGAGTGGTACTTGTTTCACAAACATCTTTTTTGTCCAAAATGTAGAGAAAATTCTAGGAAAATATTGGCTAGATGAAATGAGCCAAAATCTTTTGGAGATAGGTTATATGGATAGGAGAAGGCTCAGAAAAATTTTCAGCCATAATGGAGTAGGATAAAATATACTTGCTTCACATACTGAAAATTTGGACAGAAATAAAGAATTGCTCTTGGGATCACATAGATCAAGGTAATGAGATGAATTTTGGTGGAGACTAATGATTTGGGATATGTGAGAAGCTAGTAAAGTTTCATTCCATTTGGACACTCTATGAAGGTACTTCCTTCACAAAGTTGCAATCTGGTCAGAAACTTTGAAACATTGCACAGGGAGATAGGATGAAGGGATGGAGCTGATTTTTTGTATCCATGGGTGATTTTTTAATGTTAATTACTCTGACACAGTTCATCTCAATTGGAATTAGGAATCAAGCACTTCATTTGCAAAATTTCAGAGAAGGCAGAAACTTGCATTGGATCATGTGCCCAATTTTTGATCTGTGGAACATGAGGTTTGGATGGAACTAGTGAAGATATAGCATGGACAAGCTCCACAAATTATTTGGGAATTTTCCCTGCTATAAAAATGGTAGTTCCTTTAGAAAATGGCAGAAATGGAATATTGGCTTAAAATAGGAACAGGCAATTTTCCCTATTTAATTATGTCCAATTTTTTTGCCAGAGCTTGGATTAGGCATAAATATCAACTCCACCAATTTTCATGAATTTAGGAGATGGCTAGCTATGCCTTTGGATTTTATTCCTCGGAAAGACAAGAAAAGGAATAAATCTCAAATGAAAAATATTGCATAAGACTTAGCAATATTTTTTTATATCCAAGGTTTAGAAAGGTAGGAGGGTCTCTGGGAACATTTGGGATGATCAAAAGATCAAGGGAAATGATGGCTCCTTTGTATTCACAAAGGGCATATTCAAATTCCAAAAATTTGGAATTAGGGTTTTAATGGGTTTGAGATGATGCAAATGAGGTCTTGCCCACTTACAAAGACATGAGCAAGGTTTTGGAAGGTTGGAAATGACAAGAATTCTCAGAGTCATCTAGCAAACTCAAGAGAAAGATTTTGAAAATTATTGCCAGGAAGGAATAACAGCACAAAAATTGATTACCCAATTTTGGGGTTGTTACAAACCTTCCCCCTTAATAAAATCTCTTCCTCAAGATTCCTAGGGTTACAGCATAGATGAAATGATAGCCACTCCAGGGAAAACCCGTTGGGTTAAATTTTAACCTTTGGTAGGATACAAACGAGTTGGGGGCACCGATAATTGGTACACCCAGGGAGAGATATGGGCAAACAAGATTACTTCCACGTCTAGGGGCACTCGAGATCAAATTATTGGAAAATGCTGGATGCACCCCAATGAATAGTGGTTTCACCTGCTGACACGTGGGTCCAGGGCCCACTAGCAGCCTCCTTCTTCTACCTCCACCTTGCTGCTTCTTCTTTGTTACTGCTCCTCGTGCGGCTTAGCGCAGCGTGAGTCTAGCTCCTAGGTTGATGAGGACCCTAGTGCCGTAGTGCGCGACAAGCACGGTGCCGGGGTAGCCAGCACTCACGTCGCGGGCCAGCACCTTGTCGGCACTACTCTTGGATTCGCCTCCTAGACGCCGGTGATCGGGCGATGAGCGGTTCTCCTGGACCTCGCTCATCGTACACCAGGGTTGAGCTATAAAGGATGGTAGCGTGGCTCTTCTCCAACACACAAACACCATGCCGCTCTACTACCTCTTCGGGTTGGATGAGATCAAGCTGAGCTCCTACGGCGAGGTTGTGGTCTTGGTGGCGCTGCGATTGTTCCTAGCTGAGCTGCTGGGCATGCTGATCGACTCGTCGATCCTCCTAGTGATACTCATTAGGAATGATCGGGCCCGAGAAAACGCGCGACTAGGTGCGGTGGCTCGAGATGTGGGAGAAGATGGTGCACTGGGTGGTCCTCTGCCACGCTTGATCCTCCGCCGCTTCACGCCGATAGAGTAATCACGTGCTGCGGTGGAGCGGTGGTGGCGACGGGGTCTGGATGCGGGTGAGGTGTCTGCGCCAGCTCAGGAATCACACTAGGGCACAGGGAAAAATTCACAGATAGCTCCATGAAATGAAGGCATCGAGGTAGAATCGGAGTTGAAATCTGTATTAGGGTAGATGTACTGGATCGAGTGAAATAAAGCTGGCAGTGTTTCTCTGGAAATGAAATTGGGGCTAACGAAAAAGAATTAGGGACGAGAAATGGCCAGATGGAAATGCCTCTTCGAGGTTCTGGGTCTGGAAATCTGGCACACGGGGTATGCATAGATAGAGCTAGAGATGCGACTTTGCATTCCCCGAGTACTGCTCAAATGTACTCATGGGTGAACCTAGTATGCGTGCAGGACAGATGCAACACACATGCAAAGGAAAAACACACAAGACAAATCATACTAAGGTGTTTTAATGCTAGTGGGTATATGTATTCCTGGTATACATATATCTACACTAGCGCGCATTTATTATAGACTCAGGACAAGTCAATGTTGTTTCTGTATGTGCTCTACTGATTAAAATCTTGTTTGTAACACATTGTCGGCCCTGTCAAACATTTCTGCTTGACAGAGAGACAAAAAAACAAAAAGCAAGGAAGCATACATAAAACACAGCATAGAGGTTACAAATAGTACAAGCATACAACAAAGCACGAACGCGCTACGCGCTAAACAAAACAACTCACTCTAGGATACATGGTTCTATCCTCATATCGAGGATGAACCGACAGAACGACCTACTCGCAGTACCACCCGACTGCGTGACTGAGGTCATGTAGAGGACTGGTCCTGCTGGGGTTCTCCTGGAAGACGAAGACTGTCGTGGTGTTCTCACGGGGGGGGGGGGTGCAAGATGACATATGCCACAAGGTGGCTTCGTGTGAGGGCAAGACTGTTGCTGATAGGCCCGGGAGCGGGTATGCGAGTAGCATGCGGTGGTTTACCCAACTTCGGAGCTCTCCGGAGAGATAATACTCCTACCGCTGCATGTCTGAATGTATCTGGTATAGAGTGCTCCTGGAGCTGTATCTGAGGTCAGTGCCATAGGCATCTGGCCTCGTATATATGAGCACAAGTATGTGTGGCCGCATGTGCTTGAGCATGCATGCGTGAGTGTGTGCTCATGTGGATGGATGGATGGATAGCTAGCTAGCTTGCTAGCTAGTGGCTTGTGTGTGTGCGTGAGAGTCCATCCTGGATGGATGGATGTGTGCCCATATATATAGGCATGGCTAGCTTAGGAAGTAAGCTAAGTGGTGGCATGGGCAAGGCATGGTAGGGTGTCATGCTTGTCCCCTGGTTCACTTCATAAATAGTGCCAGCGGACAAGTGACACTGTACATGATGGCTGGGGCGTCACGTGAACAGTGCCGGGTACGGTCGTCACGTCGGGGTCGCGTCAGGCTGCAGTCGGCAGTCGGCCTGGTGGCGCAGTCGGCAGTCGGCAGTCGGCCTGGTGGTGCAGTCGGCAGCCAGTAGTCGGCAGCTAGCAGTCGGCCTGGTGGCGGAGTCGGCAGTCGGCAGTCGGCCTGGTGGCGCAGTTGGCAGTCGGCAGTCGGCCTGGTGGCGCAGTCGGCAGTCGGCAGTCGGCCTGGTGGCGCAGTCGGCAGTCGGCAGTCGGCCTGGTGGCGCAGTCGGCAGCCGGCAGTCGGCCTGGTGGCGCAGTCAGTAGACAGCAGTCAGCAGCCGACCGGGAAGTCGGACTGAGGGGCTTTGCTAGCCCCGATGTCTTGAAATATTGTCTCGCCGTCTTCGGGGTATCCGTGTCCAATTACTCCGACAAAGACTGAGCCAACCTGCACCTTCATCATCGGACACTTCTATGGGTTGGGGCTCAGCTGCTGGGGATGCGGCTAGAACTAATCCAAGCAAATGCTGCTGGTGAATACAGTAAAGAGCCTTGTTGAAGGAGTCGAGGGTGATGATGTTTGGTTTTAGCCACGGCATAGGCTGAGAGGGTAGCACTGGGTTGGAGGGCGTTGGGCGAATGGCTTGAGATGCAAATTTACGAGCCTCATGATAAGCTTCCGTGACAACCCGAGTAGCATAGCGGTCCAGGGTTCTAAACTCGGCAATCATCTTTGCAATCATCATTCCCTGGGCAGTGATATAGTGCACCAGGTGAGCGATTACGGGGTCATCTTCCTGGATAGCGAGGGAGGCTGACTACCTGCATCTGCCACAACGGGGAAAAAAGCAAAACTCCCGCCTTTCTGCCACTTGCGGAAACTTGGTACATAGGTATAGGATAGCCTCCACGGCAGCGGCCTGAATTGCCAAATCAGCAGTGTGCATGGGTCTGCCCTAAAAAAACCAAGGGCTGACCATCTTCCGTAGGGCCTACCCAGATGTGCACTCTTGCATCATAGCGGTGAAGGTGAGGGACAGGTGCCAATTGGAACACCGGGTAATATAGCATTACAACCAAGGGCTTTGGTGAGCATATCAGTGAGAAGGGGTGGGAAGCTAGCATGATTGACGGCAAAGGTTCGGGTGTAAAATTTGGGAGCTTTGAGGGAGCGAGTCATGGCTGCGTATTTACTAGCTAGGCTTCTCTACAGGGACATCACTGACTGAGTGGTCAGCAATGCGGCTAGCAGAAATGGGATTTTATAGGCAGCTATGCGGGACATGCTCGCATGGCATGGCCCCTTTCCCTTAATGGTGAAGGGTACGCGGTGCGGCTGACCAGAAAGGATAGGGTTGCTATCCGATCTGCAAAAAACTAGGCAGGGACAATGGGGTAGGGACGTGTCAATCCCGACTGCACCACCTGCTGCTCAACAATGACCATGCTGGATGCCAGGGATGGGTCAAATCCCTTAAGGTCATTACGGGTTGATGGTAATGGGGGTCTAATGCTAGGGTAATCCTATGCCAGCCTGGCTGCTATGATACCATCTACGGTGGCACCCTGATCCGCATGGAGCAGGGGGCCTTCGCACGTCAGCCCAAGATAACACCTGACGCACGACAGGTCCATGATACAACATTCGAGGTATAAGAATATTCATCAAATAAATGTACAGAGAATTACATCATTGATGAATACAATCATATGGCATAGCTCTAAGGCTATCTAAATGGCGGCGGCAGTCTTGGTTTGGCAGCATACCGACTCTGGTTGGGCTCCACAACTCATAGGACTTGCAAGGTTACAGCCTAGCGCGGCCAAACAAGCGAACAATCCAGGCACGACCTACAAACTGGCATGACACGCCAAGTCGGTACATTGAATGTACTTGCAAGACAACCAAATATATAGCATCCAAACAAATAGATGACAAGACAAGAACCAAGCGTATGCAACAACTTATCTCATAACAATTACTAAGCATGGCATGATATTAACTAGAGACATAGATCAAACTAAGCATCAACATCATAACATCTACTAGCATGGCAATAACATGGCATATAAAAAGCATACTTCTAACATGGCAAAAACAAAACATGGCATATCATAGCATTTCAATCATAACATGACATAATCTAGCAATTCAATCAAAGCATGGCACGGCATCATGAAACTATGCTGAAAATAAGCTACGAGTTACCTCCCATGAAGACATATTGTATTAACTTTATGCAACAATCTCTTACTCTGCCACGGCTCCTCGGAGCAAATCATGACTCGCCGAGACCTCGTCTCGTGATCATATCAAAACACCACCATGAATTCTCATGACTATATCATAGTCCAAGTCACCACATTATTTATGGCACATTAGTTATCAACTTAGTTATTTCAGGTTTATCCTCCATTTCGACCAAGACCCGATAGTGTGACCTACTACGAACTGTGCCCATGACCGAGGACGCGGCTATAGATAGATTTCACACACACCCTGCAGAGGTAGCACACTGTACCCACACCACGGAACCCATGGCCTTGCACTCCCATTCGGGTGGACCAACGGCGTTCTGACAAAACCGATCTACTTTCATGACACTCTCCCGGCCAATCCGACCAACTCCCCTCTGGGCTAAGTCATGGGTGGCCCCGTGCCTACCAAAGGCATCAACAGCCATCATCGTGGCAAAACAAAACTAGGTTCTATGGATAGGAAAAGGCTTAGAAAAATTTTCAGCCATAATGGAGCAAGATAAAATATACTTGCTTCACAAACTGAAAATTTGGACAGAAACAAAGAGTTGCTCCTGGGATCACATAAATCATGGGAATGAGATGAATTTTGGTGGAGACTAATGATTTGGGATATGTGAGAAGCTAGTAAAGTTTCATTCCATTTGGACACTCTATGAAGGTACTTCCTTCACAAAGTTGCAATCTGGTCAAGAACTTTGAAAAAAATGCACAGTGAGATAGAATGAAGGGATGGAGCCGACTTTTGGTATCCATGGGTGATTTATCAATCTTAATTACTCTAACAAAGTTCAGCTCAATTGGAATTAGGAATCAAGCACTTCCTTTGCAAAATTTCAGAGAAGGCAGAAACTTGCATTGGATCATGTGCCCAATTTTAGTTCTGTGGAACATGAGGTTTGGATGGAACTAGTGAAGATATAGCAAGGAAAAGCTCCACAAATTATTTGGGAATTTTTCCTGGTATAAAAATGGTAGTTCCTTTAGAAAATGGCAGAAATGGAATATTTGCTTAAAATAGGAAAAGGCAATTTCCCTATTTAATTATGGCCAATATTGTTGCCAGAGCTTGGATTAGGCATAAATATCAACTCCACCAATTTTCATGAATTTAGGAGGTGGCTAGCCATGCCTTTGGATTTTATTCCTCAAAAAGACAAGAAAAGGAATAAATCTCAAATGAAAAATATTGCATAAGACTTAGCAATATTTTTGCATATCCAAGGTTTAGAAAGGTAGGAGGGTCTCTGGGAACAATTGGGATTGTCGGTGTCAAAACCGGCGGATCTCGGGTAGGGGGTCCCGAACTGTGCGTCTAGGCGGATGGTAACAGGAGACAAGGGACACGATGTTTTTACCCAGGTTCGGGCCCTCTCGATGGAGGTAAAACCCTACTCCAGCTTGATTGATTTTGATGATATGGGTAGTACAAGAGTGGATCTACCACGAGATCAAGGAGGCTAAACCCTAGAAGCTAGCCTATGGTATGATTGTTGTAATGGTTGTTGTGTCCTACGGACTAAAACCTCCGGTTTATATATACACCGGAGAGGACTAGGGTTACACAGAGTCGGTTACAATGGTAGGAGATCTACATATCCGTATCGCCAAGCTTGCCTTCCACGCCAAGGAAAGTCCCATCCGGACACGGGACAGAGTCTTCAATCTTGTATCTTCGTAGTCTTGGAGTCCGGCGGACGATGATAGTCCGGCTGTCCGGACACCCCCTAGTCCAGGACTCCCTCAGTAACCCCTGAACCTGGCTTCAATGACGATAAGTCCGGCGCGCATAATGTTCGGCATTGCAAGGCGGGTTCCTCCTCCGAATAATCCATAGAAGATTGTGAACACCAGGATAGTGTCCAGCTCTGCAAAATAAATTCCACATACCACCGTAGAGAGAATATTATGTACACAAGCTCAATCTGCTGACGTATCTTGTAGCGTGACGTCACGCCACTACCAAGCCTTTACTTGAATCGTTTTTTATCATACCACCTCAGCGCGTTTAGCGAAGCGGTTTCCTTGGCACGTCTTATCGAAGCAGAGATCGTGTTCCCCTTATCCCAGGATTCTCATCAATACAGACGTGGGTAACCCAACCGCGCCATTGATGGTGGCGCTTGGGAGATAAACGAGTTTTACTAGGCCGGTGGGGACGCATAGTCTTCGTCCGCCTATATATAAGGGGATAAGGATCCACCTCTTCACCTACGCCTTCTTCCTCCTTTGCTTATCCATCTCCGCGCACTCTCGAGCTCCAGCGCCCAAGTCCGTGCGTCTCGCCTCGACCTTCTCGGACCATGTCCGGAGCGGGAGGCAAATGGCTGGCCTCCACCGTTAAGGAGGAGCACATCGAAAAGCTGCGCGGCGCCGGATACCTCTCCAGCGACATCGCGCACTGGCTGCCCGACAAGGGGCAGCTCATCCCCACCCCCAGGCCCCATGAGAGGGTCGTTTTCCTTCCCCACTTCCTCCGCGGACTGGGCTTTCCACTCCACCCATTTGTCCGGGGGCTCATGTTCTACTACGGCATAGATTTCCAAGATCTGGCACCGAACTTCGTCCTCAACATCTCGGCATTTATCGTCGTGTGCGAGGCCTTCCTCTGCATCCAGCCCCACTTCGGCTTGTGGCTCAAGACCTTCAATGTCAAGCCGAAGGTAGTGAAGGGCACTCAAGCGGAGTGCGGAGGCGCTATGTTGGGCAAGATGCCCAACGTCCTCTGGTTCGAAGGGGCCTTTGTGGAGTCCGTCAAGGGGTGGCAATCGGGGTGGTTTTACATCACCGAGCCGCGCGACCCTACGTGGGCGGCGGCCCCCCGAGTTCAGATCTGCTACCCTTCGCAGCTCACCTCCTGGAAAGAGAAGGGCTTGCTATGGGGTAGTTCGGAGGAGCTGACAGGACTCCAAGCCTGTATCCAGAAGCTGGTGAACAAGAAGCTCAGGCTTCTCAATGTGGTCCAAGTCATGCTCATCTGCCGGATTCTCCCCTGCCAACAACGGGCATTTAAATTGTGGGAGTTCAATCCGGCACAGCACCAGGCATTGAGCGGGCTCTTCGACACGACGTACGAAGGCGCCTGGAGAGTGCTGTTCAAGGGCGCCGAAGCTCCCGCATCCGCTACTGAAGATCGCGGATTTCGCTCGCAGCGACCAGCTGATGAGGTAAGTGATTCTACCCCTTTATGGGACACTTGTTTTCAATGGTTTGACCCTATGCGGGTCTCAATCTTCCTTTTCCTTTGACAGGACTGGATGAAGAAGTCCAAGCAGATCATCTGCCTGGCTCCCATGCCAGAAAACCCAGTAGGCGCCCGTCTAGCGGGGCTGCTGGTTCCGGCACCGCATGTGGTGCCAGAGAAGAAGGCCAAGAAGGAGGCCATGGGTACTCGAAAGAGTTCCCGTTTTCAGGTGTCCGACGACTCCGAGGCGGACTCCTCCCCTGAAGGCGAGGAGGAGGAAGAAGACTCTCTCCCAGAGGAAGGAGAGAGGAAGAGGAAGGCTTCCCCGACAGGGGAGGCCGAGGGGTCCAAGAGGGGAAGAACTATTCCCCCGGACAGCTCCGCCAACGCCAACGTTGGCGAAGAAGAGTAGCTCTCGAGGGCCAGGCCTCCAGCAAGATCGTAAGTATCCTGATTCTGAATGATCTGTAATTTCTGTTGTGTCACATAGTGTCCTTCTAATGCCGCATACTGCCTGCAGTCCGGCCGACGATGATCTCCCCGCTTCGTCGAGCGGGTCGTTGGCTCCGTCGGATGTGGATTCCATCCCGACTGCCTCCACCCCTCGCGCCGCTGAGGACGCCGAGGTGGGATCCCAGGAAGGGACCCATTAGGAGGAGGCTCTGGAGGCGCCGCAAGGCAGCCTCCCGGACTTTGCGCCGGACTCCACGCCGGAACCGCAGTGGTTCCGGAGTCCGGCAGGCGGCCCCTTCGCAAGAAGGGCAAGACCGTGATGCCGCCGGCCCCCGTCCAACCAGAGGCGCCGGACAACTTGTTGGAGGCGCTCAAAGGCGCTTCCATCGAGGAAGAACACCGCACTATCATGAGTGCGGTGATTCAGAAGGTTCAGCTCGCCAAGAGCGGGTTGACCGAAGCCTGCACCAGCCTTCTAACAGGCTTTGAGGTAAGAAGTTAAAAATATGTAATGTAATACCGCATAGACAGTAGCCCCTGATGCTCTGTTCGGTGTTCGGAAAGAAAAGCCGGACTGAGGATCTATAAAGATGTACGCGGGGTTGTTAAAAATTATGTCAATATGGGTTTGCAGGCTGCGCTGCTGACCTCTGCCGCACTGGCTGTGGAGGTCGGTGCATTGAAGCAAGATCTCGAGCGGTCCGAGCAAGAGCTAGGACATGCCAGGAAGCAGCTCGAGGACAAAGAAGGTGAATAACACCACTTTGAATATTTACCTTACAGAAAAGGATTTCGGTTGCAATAAAAATAACAAGGATAACGTGGGTACTACAGGGGCCACGAACGAGGTGGCGGCCCTGAAGGAGGCCGTGTCCGCGGCCGAACGCAATGCGGCCGTGGAACGAGCGGAGCGAGAGAAGCAGGAGGCGCGGGTGGCAGAAGTGCGGCAAGAGCTCCAGGCTCTCATGGAAAAGCATGAGGGTTTGGAGCGCGACTCAAAGACTCGAGAGTCCGAGCTTGCCTCGGCTCTCGAAAGTGCCAAAGCCGCCAAGGCCGAGGCCCATAAGGCCCTTCAGGAGATTGAGGCGGTGAAGAAAACAGCGGCGGGTAAGGCATTTTTCATGCAAAGCAAGCATGTTAATGTAAACTACTTGACACTTACCCGAATTCGGAGCTCTCCAGGGGCGTTTGCAGATCTGCCTCGCAGTGTGTCCGATGCCGCCGCATTCTAACGAGCCGAGGAGGGGAGCTCAACGGAGACGGTCTTCTGGTCTCAGTACGCTGAGACCGGCCATCCGGTGCCCCCTAGCGACTAGCTGAAGCAGTTGGTCGAGCTCCACAAGGTAGCCGAGCAGGCCATGAAGGGCCTCATAGTCCGGCTGTGGCCTGGAGGGGCCATGCGTGGGAGCTACTTCGGCCTCGTGCGGCGGCTGGTGGATGCGTGCCCCTGGGTGGAGGTCATCAAGCGCTCCGCCTGTATTGAAGGTGCTCGTCAGGCCCTTGCCCGCGCAAAGGTGCACTAGGGCAGGCTGGATGTGGAGAGGCTTATCACTGACGCGCCGCCAGCGGGCAAGGAGTATCGTACGCTCGAGATGTACTATAAAACTATCCTGAAGGGTGCCCGCAATATTGTGGATGAGTGCCCCAGAGATGTAATTATTGAGTAAACTCGCTATGTGTTATCCTGTGCGCTGAAAACTTTGTTCATATGCGCTAAGCAACGCTTGTTAATTTAAAATATTACCTTCTGTGCGGCCGTTTATCAAATCTGAGAGATGGCAAGTCGTCGGCTTCAGCCCCCATGCCACGAGTGCTGGGGTGTTCGGGATAAACTTGAGTGCTCTTGTTCCCATTTTTGGGTCCATCTAGGGAGGCGCTCAACACAACGAACAAGGCAACCGGACTTATAATGCTTGAACACTCTCACTTAGCCATAAAATTCTATAATTTTAAATTTCGGCAAAGCCCCTAGTATTCGGAAGACCGAGTTCGGGGCGCTATCCATGCCTTGGCCGGACATTATCCGGTTCTTCGCTTGAAGCGGCATAAGTCTTTAAGGACTCGAAAAGACCTCTCGAACAGCGACCAGTCTCTTGCCTTATCACGACAGTCAGTTTTAGCTTTCTCCACTGAGGCGCTCGCCCAGCTCAACCGGGGCGTAATCGCAGTGGTTCTCCCAGTGCCACCTTAGCCGACAGAACGGAACGTAAGGTACCAAAATGTGGGAGCCGGGCAAACCCAACTATTGACCCAAGACATGATTCGGAGACGATTCAGATAATGCTATAAGTTCGGGGTGCCGCACTTGTGAAAGTGTTCGGACTTATCACACCATAATGCGGGGAACATAAGCCCCTGGTGTATTCGGCCGTACCAAAATATACGGGTGCAAGATGTCATTAGTGAACATATATGTAAAGTAATGCAATTACAGGTAAAAAGTGCTGCATTATTTATTCAAGGAATTCTGCTATGAGTGCGGAATGATACAAATAGTGCGGTAAGCAGGGGATTGGACTAATTAAACATGTCCCCCTCCAGGGGTGGGCTGCGGACTGGTGTATATAATCGAATTTAATGCTCATAATGGAGACCACCTGAGTGTTCGTCACAGCCTTTTTCCTTCCCTGGCTGTTGCATCATAAGTTCGGCGGGTTCGCCGCCGGACAGGGCCTCTGGTGAACGGAGTCCTGTGTATACAAAGAAGGAAAATAAAAAATAAAAAAGAGCGACACACTTGTGAGCCCCTGGTGTGGTCGAGCCGCACTCTGGGTCTGTTGTGGTCGTGCCCCTCCTCCTAGGCCCATGGTATCTCCAGAGCGTAATGATGTACGCGGAGGGTTGGTCTTGCAATCATGTGAGGGCTGGGGTTGGGGCCGCATTGGTACGCGTGCTCGGAACATGCCAGGTGGTCTTGGTTGATGTTGCTCCGGGCACGTTTGGCCGTGTCCGGCCGTTTAACGGCCGGACTCGAAAATTGCCTTAGAAGGCTGCTCTGTACTTCTGCCGCGAGAGCCGCTGTATGTTCCTCCGTTCGGAGGGAGTGTTCCGTATTTCCGTTGACCGTGATGACTCCATGAGGGCCTGGCATCTTGAGCTTGAGGTATGCGTAATGCGGCACCGCGTTGAACTTTGCGAACGCGGTTCGTCCGAGCAGAGCGTGATAGCCGCTGTGGAACGGGACTATGTCGAAGATTAATTCCTCGCTCCGGAAATTATCCGGGGATCCGAAGACCACTTCCAGTGTGACTGAGCCTGTAGAATTGGCCTCAACACCTGGTATAACGCCTTTGAAGGTCGTCTTTGTAGGTCTAATCCTTGAGGGGTCTATGCCCATCTTGCGCACTGTATCCTGATAAAGCAGGTTCAGGCTACTGCCGCCGTCCATCAGGACTCTCGTGAGGTGAAATCCATCGACGATTGGGTCTAAAACCAATGCGGCGAATCTGCCATGGCGGATACTGGTCGGATGGTCTCTTCGATCGAAAGTGATCGGGCAAGAGGACCATGGATTGAACTTAGGGGCGACTGGCTCCATCACATATACGTCCCTTAGTGCACGCTTCCGCTCCCTCTTGGGTATATGGGTTGCGTATATCATGTTTACCGTACTCACTTGTGGGGGGAAACCCTTCTGTCCTCTACTGTTCGGCGGCCGGGTCTCCTCCTCGTCGTCGCTGTGCAGCGTTGTTTTCGGCAATTAACTTGCCTGCCTGCTTGAATACCCAACAATCTCTGTTGGTGTGGTTATCTGGTTTTTCGGGGGTGCCATGTATCTGGCAAGAGCGGTCGAGTATTCGGTCCAAATTGGACGGACCCGGGGTGGTTCTTTTAAATGGCTTCTTCCGCTGACCGGGTTTAGAGCCTCGGAATCTGGCGTTGACTGCCGTATCCTCCTTGTCGTTGCCGTTAACGTGGCGTTTGTTTTTGCTTCAACGCGACCTGCCGTTATGGTCCTTAGTATCCGGACTGCCAGCATTTTTACTGAGGTTCTTGCTGCGAGCTAGCCAGCTATCCTCTCCCACACAGAAGCGGGTCATTAACGATGTGAGGGCTGCCATGATTTCAGCTTTTCCTGTCCTAGGTGCCGGGCTAGCCATTCGTCGCGGATGTTATGTTTGAAGGCTGCGAGGGCCTCTGCGTCCGGACAGTCGACGATTTGATTTTTCTTCGTTAAGAACCGTGTCCAGAATTGTCTGGCCGATTCGTCTGGCTGCTGAATTATGTGGCTTAGGTCATCGACGTCTGGTGGTCGCACATATGTGCCCTGGAAGTTGTCGAGGAATGCGGCTTCCAGGTCCTCCCAACACCCAATTGACTCTGCGGACAGGCTATTAAGTCAATGCTGAGCTGGTCCTTTAAGCTTGAGTGGGAGATACTTGATAGCGTGGAGATCATCGCCGCGGGCCATATGGATGTGAAGGAGATAATCTTCGATCCAAACCGCGGGGTCTGTCGTGCCATCGTAGGATTCAATGTTTATGGGTTTAAACCCTTCAGGGATTTGATGATCCATTACTTCGTCTATGAAGCATAGTGGGTGTGCGGCGCCTCTGTATTGAGCAATATCACGACGTAGCTCAAGGGAGCGTTGTCTGCTGTGTTCTGCCCGTCCGGAGTATTTGTATCCGGCGCGACGATATTCGTCGTGGGTCGTGGGGCACCCACGTGATCCATAGATAGATCTGGATTGTCTTGCCTTGTCCTCCAATATATCCCGCAAGTCCGGCGCGTTCCCTCATGGCTTTGTACTTTTTGAGCGATGCCGGGGTATGGTCTTGGTGGAGGGCCTGGATGCCTCTCTGTCGCGACCACGGGGTGGTCGGTCAGCCGTATTGTGCGCTGGTGATGAAGGTATGTATGCTTCCTCCTCTAATCGGGGGAGCAACTTGCGTTTTGGGTAGCTCTTGGAGGGGCGTTCGAGTTCATACTCTTCGGCCGCGAGGACCTCGGTCCATCTGTCGGCCAGCAGGTCTTGATCAGCTTGAAGCTGCTGCTGATTTTTCTTTAGGCTATTTGCTGTGGCCATTAACCTGCGTTTGAAACGCTCTTGTTCGATGGGATCCTCGGGCATGACGAATTCGTCGTCGCCGAGGCTTGCCTCGTCTCCAGAGGGAGGTATGTAATTATCATCCTCGACCTCTTCGTCTGCCGCTCTCTCGTGAGGGCTTGCTTCTGCATCCTCCTGCGCTGAATCTTGCAGGAGGGGATTGTCTTCGGCACTCTCTGGGGTGTTATTATCCCCTGTGCTGGAATCTCCATTCTTGCTGTGGCGGGATTTAGAGCGGCGCCGCTGACGTCAGCGCTTGGGCTGTTTCTTTAAGGAATCTGCCTCCGCTGCTTCTTCGCCGTCCCCATCTTTTGGGGTGTCCACCATGTATATGTCATATGACGAGGTGGTCTTCCAGTGCCCTGTAGGCGCTGGTTCTTGCTCGTCTCCGGCATCGTCGTCCATACCGTTGATGTCTTCGGAGTCATAGTCTAGCATGTCGGTTAGATCGTCGACAGTGGCTACAAAGTGGGTGGTGGGTGGGCTTTGAATTTCTTCGTCGTTCGCATCCCAACCATCCTGGCCATAATCCGGCCAGGGCTCTCCGGATAGCGAGAGATGCGTTAGCGAATTTAAGATGTCGCCAAAGGGCGAGTGCTAAAAGATGTCCGCACCGGTGAACTCCATGATCGGCGCCCAATCGGATTTGATTGGCAGGGGCGCAGGAGGTTCGGAGTCCGGCAGGGAGTCCGGCGCCTCGGAGTCACGAGTTTTATAGGGGACAAGGTCAGTGTTCGGCTCTATGGCCGCGGATGTTGCAGCTCCTGAGGCGGTGTCCAGCCACTCGTCCTCAATATGCGCGATCGGCTCCGAACTATGGGTCGGAACGGATTCGTGTGCGGCCTCCAAGGCACTGTCCGGCGGCAGAGCTAGATCATGCCCATCGTGATAGTGCGGCACGCACGGCTGCGGCTCGGATCCGTCTAAGATCAAGTCTCCGCGGATATCCGCCATGAAGTTTAGGCTTTCAAATCTGACCTGACGGCCAGGGGCGTAGCTTTCGATTATCTCCAGACGGCCAAGTGAATTGGCCTGCAGTGCGAAGCCGCCGAATACGAAGATCTGTCTGGGGAGAAAAGTCTCACCCTGGACGGTGTTGTTGTTGATTGAAGAAGCCATCAAGCCTATCGGTGACAACACAGAGGAACTCTCAATGAAACCACCAATGTCGGTGTCAAAACCAGCGGATCTCGGGTAGGGGGTCCCGAACTGTGCGTCTAGGCGGATGGTAACAGGAGACAAGGGACACGATGTTTTTACCCAGGTTCGGGCCCTCTCGATGGAGGTAAAACCCTACTCCTGCTTGATTGATATTGATGATATGGGTAGTACAAGAGTGGATCTACCACGAGATCAAGGAGGCTAAACCCTAGAAGCTAGCCTATGGTATGATTGTTGTAATGGTTGTTGTGTCCTACGGACTAAAACCCTCCGGTTTATATAGACACCGGAGAGGGCTAGGGTTACACAGAGTCGGTTACAATGGTAGGAGATCTACATATCCGTATCGCCAAGCTTGCCTTCAACGCCAAGGAAAGTCCCATCCGGACACGGGACGGAGTCTTCAATCTTGTATCTTCGTAGTCTTGGAGTCCGGCGGACTATGATAATCCGGCTATCCGGATACCCCCTAGTCCAGGACTCCCTCAGGGATGACCAAAAGATCAAGCAAAATGATGGCTCCTTTATATTCACAAAGGGCATATTCAAATTCCAAAAATTTGGAATTAGGATTTGAATGGGTTTGAGATGATGCAAATGAGGTCTTGCCCACTGACAAAGACATGAGTAAGGTTTTGAAAGGTTGGAAATGACAAGAATTTTCAGATTCATCCAGCAAACTCAAGAGAAAGATTTTGAAAATGATTGCCAGGAAGGAATAACAACACAAAAATTGATAACCCAATTTTGGGGCTGTTACACTCGGTCCTCTTCCCCAAAACTTAGGCGGGAAGGGATTCCACAATGGCCAATTTGGAAGGGGACAAGAGGTACACCCTATCCTGACAAAAGGTGGTCTTCGCCTACAAAGCTTCTGGTCATGACGATGCGGTGGGCTCGACAATGACATCTGTCCTGCCGATCTCGTGGTCTTGGTCTCGTTGCACCGGAGTGGAAACCTTTGGGGGGATTGCTTGGTAACCCGCGTCTGTCCTTGCTCCCTTAGCATCGAAAGGGAAACTGGCTTCTCTGCGCCTGCTGGCGCCCGCCTGGCCTTGGTTGTCATGACTAACGTGATCGCAGCCTCATGAGGCTGGGTACCTGCATAGAAATCTCTGCTCCTGGGGAGGCCGCTCCCTCTGGAGGTCTTTGTGTCATCCGCCTCGCGAGGCTAGGGCCCTCACGAGGGTCTTGTCTTGGTGGTCTTACAGATGGGCAATACTAGGCCGTCAAGGGTGCCACACCGTGGGCCGCAGGCAGGCAAGTCTGAGTACCCTAGTTCCTAGAACGCACACAAATTGGGGTATGATAATTCAGAAATATTTATGAACAAACTTGGTTGGATCTATAAACGATAAAGATATACATCTTCAAAACATGAGATGTTTCAATTTTATATGTATAAAGAAATGTCTTGATATAAATGTTTTGTCTGAACGAATGTTACAAGAGTTGTAATAGACCCATAAAAGGTTTTGCAAGAAGAATCTTTACAAAATGGGTTAATTCAAGAAATGATCAAGATAACTCTTGACATAAAAAAGATTCTAAATTGAGTAATATTTTATTTTGAATAAAATATTATAGCTTGAAAGCAAGATGGATTAAGATCCCAAAATCATACAAAGCATACACAAATATTGAAAGCTAATGACAAAGGCTCTACCACAAGCAAAGCATTGATAAACACCAGATAAGCTATTAGGTGTTATGCAACTAGATTATTGACTCTAGTGCAAGTGCGAGACTATTGGGAATATTCCCTAGAGGCAATAATATTGTATTATCATATTCCCATTATTCACAATTAAGAGTTTACATTTCATGCTATAACTGTTATGATCCTAGAATATGCGATTCAGTGGAAAACTCATATGCACGTCTGAAATGATAAACGGTCAAACAATAGGTTCCCGGTCTAGCCTCTAGGACTGACTCAAGTGTTGTTGGTGATCACGTTTTCCGGATCTTAGGATATTGTTAGATGCAACGATAATCCTAAAACAACATTGATGGTATGACATTAGAAGAACGACCATATTGAATTGACCCAACCTTGTATGTTATACTTTGTGATCATATCATCTGAAATCATCTGTTATAACACGGAGTGTTAGCGTGTGTTCTTTAGTTCCCCAAACCATGAGAGTGTCTCGGCCACTTCCTACCAGATGGTGGACTTTAGGGTTGCTCAAACATCATCTGTAACAAGGTGATCATAACGACAACTTTCAGGCTCACCGGAAAGTTTGACAAGTGAACGAACAACTCAAGAGTGGGATTTACTCCTCCGACGATGGAGAGATATTCTTAGGGCCCTCTCGGTGTGACGGCATCCATCATCGTGTGGCCAGACATAGGTGATTTCATCACGGGGATGTTGGAACACGTCAACGAGAAATAAGAACAGAACCGAAAACGGGAGCGACGGTATAATGAGAATGGTGATGGCTTGGGAGGATACCGATGCACACCTGGTTTTGTAAAGTATCGTAAATCAAAGAGAACATCACATTACAACCAAAGGTTCACTTGAATATCATTCGTGTAATCATAGGGATCGATATGGATGTCCACGATTCCGCTATTGGTCATTGAACGAAGGGGTTTCATTCATGTCTATGTGATGAGAATATATTCGTGAAATAGTTTGATTAATATCCGGAATAGTTTCAAGAGGTTCTGGAAGCATTCCGGGGTCACCGGAAGGGTTTCAGTGAATATCGGGTAATACCGAGTATTACCGATTAAATATATATAGGTGGAAAATGTTTCAGGATATGTTAAATTATATATAATACTCTGAATTTTTTAAGTATTTTATATATTAATTAAATATCAACGGGCCTTAATAAGCCAAGAGTAGAAGGAAGATGTGGGCCATAAAGGCCCAAGTAGGAAGGCATCCCCCTTTTCCTTGTGGGCGGGCTGAACCCAACTAGGAGGGGGAGTGCTACTCCCCCGCTCTAGGCTGGCGCTCCAAGGGGGAACTTTCCCCCTTGGTGGCAGCCCTCTCCTTCCCCCTAAACCTATATGTACTAGAGGTTTTGCACCTATTGAAACACATGCTTTTGTGTGCCTCTTCTAGTTCTAGTTGGTCGTAGGCTAATTAGAGCTAGCCCTAGCCACCTCTAATCCTCATAATTAGAAGCCCAGTATGGTTCTAATCTCCTCCCTCTAATTCTCCAACAATGATTAGCTCTGGACGGTGAAGCGCTACCGGATCGAGAAGACCGTACACTTGCAACTAAGTAGAGAGGCCGTGCTTTCGGCCTTCGGTTCGAGGGATCGTTCGAGGACGATTCACGGGATTGTCATCAATGTTCGAGGGATTTGAAGCACGATCTACACAGACTCTTCTTCGTTCGCTGCACTCTGGATTCGGTAACTATCATTGGTCTCAACCCCATATGCATCTTCATATTGATCTTGGTGGCCATAGGTGCGATTTTTTTAGTTTTCTACTACTTTCCCAACATAAATCTCATGATAAATCAAGATCGTGTCAAATCAAGAAAATGAGGAGGGAGACCAGACACATGGCTACTGGTTCAAACCCTCAACCTTGAGGATGAGCTACTCACACATCACCATGGAGCTAGCAAGAATGATGAAGATGGCCTCTGTGGATGGTTTCCCCCCTTTGCAAGGTGCTGGCGAAGGCCTTCAGACGGCATCACTTCGAAACAGAGGCTTGCGACGGCGAGAAATTATTCTCGGTTTCTTTCTGGAGGTTTATATATTTATAGGATTTTCAGCACTATAATCACGCCAAACAAGTGTCGGGGCCCCACAAGACTGGTGGCACCCCCTAGAGGCACGTCATGGTGGCTTCTGTGCCCCTAGGGCCTCTTCTGGTTGCCTCCTGAAGCTTCTAGGGTCCTTCTCGGTCCAGAAAAAATCATCGTAAATTTTTATCATGTTTGGACCTTTCTAGATATGGATTTTCTATGAAACAAAAAACATGCAAAAAAAGAGAAACTAGGCACTAGATTACTAGGTTAGTTCATAAAATCAATATAAAAATGCACCAGGTCCAAATAGAATTAAAATTAATATAGTATGAATACCTCATAAGTTATAGATACGTTGGACACGTATCAGTTAGCGTGGTGACAGCAGCAGCTCGCGGGCGCGGTTGCCGCCGCTCATGCCCGCCAGACGCAGCTTGCCAGTCGGACTCACCGTTGCAACAACTCGCTAGCCCCGTTCCAGCAAAATAGGATGTCACTTCTAGCAAAAAAGAACATAAGGTGGTGTGATGCAGCAAAACGTTATGGTGGTTGTAGCCGGGTGGGACGCCGGTAGTAGCAAATTGCAATGCTGGTTGTAGCATGTAGCAAACCGCCCCGACGCATATTGTTGTTTGGTGCAGTGCCGCACGGGAATTCCTAATGGACGCTCGTTGCGTCAAGTTGTCGAAGCCTCGCACAAAGGGGAGCGAGCTAGCGATCAAGATGGGCGGGCCTAATTATGAGATCTACAGCGTCCAGTTTTCGGAACCTTCTAGAGGGACCCTGAACGGTTTTGGGAACCTTCTAGAAGGTTCTTGAATCGAGTATACTGCTTTTTTTGTTTGCCTTTTCTTTTTGGTTTTTTTTAGTTTCTTTTTTTCTTTTTCTTTCTTTGTTTTTCGGTTTTTTATTTCATATTCTAATTCCTTTTTCTTTTGTTATTATTTTATTTTTGTTCTTAAGGATTCCAAAATCTTCTCTAAAATTCTAAAAATGTTAAAAGTTCAAAAAATGTTCTTGTTATTAATTTTTGTTCACAAATTTTAGAAATGTTCTTCATTTTTTAAAAATGTTCCCATATTACTGAAAATGTTCACTTTTCAAAAAAAAAAAGCCTACAGGTTCACAAAATGTTCATTTTTCCAAATTATGTTCCAGAGTTTCAAAAAATCTTCCCATTTCAAAATTTGTTCACCATTTTTTAAAAAAAATGTTCATGTTTTCAAATTTTGTTACGAGTTTCCATAAATGTTTCCATTTAAAGAATTGCTCGCAAATTCTAAAAAATGTTCATGTTTCAATTTTTGTTTGGGAGTTTAAAAAATGTACGCACGTTTTTAAAAATGTTCGTGTTTTCAAATTTTGTTGCGATCTTTCCATTTAAATATTTTTTCACAAATTCTAAAAAATGTTCATGTTTCTATTTTTGTTCGGGAGTTTAAAAAATGTATGCATGTTTTAAAAATTGTTCATGTGTTCAAATTTTGTTCGGGAGTTTAAAAAATGTGCGAGTATACAAAAATTGTTTTCGAATTTGAAAAATGTTCGGGTTTTCAAAAAAACTTTCAGGTTTTATATTTTTGTGAGATTTTACCAAAATGTTCCCGTTTTGAAAAACTGTTTGCATTTTTCGAATTGTTGAGTTTTTTCAATTTTATTCACAATTTCTAAAGTGTTCGCCATTTCATACGACCTTCACTTTTTTTCTAAAAGATAACGTTTTGCATACAAATATTGGGGACGTTCGGATGTGTGCTCGATTTTGTTCTTAAGATAGTGTGTTGAGTTAGAAACCAGGTAGCTCTCTAGCTCAACTGGTTAGCTGCACTTCTTTCACCTCTCCGGTGTAAGGTTCGAACCCTGGTTAGAGCATTCTTTTTATAGAGACACTCTCTGCGTCCGGTCGGCATTCTGCCGCAAAGTGCCTCACGTCCTCGCCGCCCACGCTTAGGGTCGGCCCCATAGATGTGCAAAACATGCGGCCCGCACAGGGCCCAAAAAAATTGGGGGCCCCGAGTTCTTTTATAGGCCTATAATATGTTAGTTGTTCCTGGGCGTTGGGCCGCACGCATGGCCCTAGGCCGCTAGCGCGTGCGCGTGAGTCGAGCTTCGGATCGATCAGCTGTTGCAGCGCTACTTCCCCTAAAAAACCGTTGTATAGCTGCTCGATACTCCCTCCGTTCCCAAATATTTGTCTTTGTAGAGATTTCAACAAGTGACTACATACAAAGCAAAATGAATGATTCTACACTCTAAAATATGTCTACATATATCTGTATATTGTATTCCATTTGAAATGTCTAGAAACACAAATATTTGGGAACGGAGGGAGTAGGACACTACTAGGGAAAAGGCTAGCAGCAGCATGGGTTTTTGATGTATCAGTAGCGCGGGTACAGGCACTACTAATAAGGCGCTACAGCTAACGCATAGCAGTAGCGCGTGCCCACCGGCGCTACTGCTACACAAGTGTAGCAGCAGCGCGGTTAGAGGAAGCTCGCTACTGCTAGTAGCGCTAGCGCGCTTTGCCTGGACACGCTACTGCTATCGAGGCGCTGCTGCTAACTTTTATACACTCGCTACTGCTAATTTAAGTAGTTTTTTTTGGCATATTTGTTTTGTATTTGAACAGGCTTTGTAGAAGAATCTTTAGCACATAGAAATGTCATCATGATACACATACAAATGCCTGCGAGACCACAAATGTAATCATAGCATGTACATACAAATAGTCTCATCATAATCATCATCCAACACAAAGTGATATCTTGTCATCATCTCAAGAATAGCGATACATGCAAGTCTCGAATACTTGCAACTACAACAACATCATCCATCTAAACAAAGGTATACGCAAGAAGTGCTATCACTATGAGTGAGAGCGGAACTATGCAGTACATGAGGTGGCGGTTACGAGTCCTCTCTCGCACTAGCGTGAACCTCAAGTAACTAGCTTCTCCTTCTTGTCTGCTTTTGAAGCCTTTATGGCTGGCGCCCGTGAACCCATTCACTTGCGCCTGACACTCATGCCACTCGTTGTACACCCCCGGAACCTTCCCTTTGTACACGGCATAGCAATTCCATCTCGCCATCAAGAAACTAGGTACCTGTTAGAGATGCATGTTCATGAAGAGGATGTACAATCATATATATGCAACAAAATATACTAGAGCAACACCGAAAAAGAAAGGGTTAGCAACTAGATGCAACATACAGTATGCAAATTAATTAACTAGAGGTACGCAGGTCATCGTACGCAAACTAACAAATTAGCGTTACGCAAGTTCGGCAGGGACCGTGGACATCACAAAGTTTCATCGCTACAAAAAGTATACAAGTTCAACCGACACATATCATCATCATCGGCATCATAAATCACTAGAAGTTCCATCCTTCCATATCATCGAGGATGAACCCTAGCTTCTTGAACGGCGTGAGGTCTAGACGTTGCATGCCTATGCGAGTTCGGACGTCAGCTCGCGATATAGGGCCGTGGTGGAACATCCCCTTCTCATCGACGACTTCTTTCATGATGATCGTCGCAATGTCGCTTTGGATGCGAAAGAAGTCATCTCTAAGTTTATAATTCGCTTCTCCATGAGATTCTAGCCACTTGTGGATATGATCATTATTTCTGTTGTTAATGCGAAGCTTTTGGTGATCCTTGTTGAACTGAATCATGAGATGGACGATGTAGAATCCATCCTTCTTGCTTGGTTTTGGGACATGGATGCAGGAGAAGTTAGTTTTATGCGTGAAACCCATCTTCTTGTTCCTTTGTTTCCTGATCTGCACGTGGCCACCTCTAAAGTTGAAGGCTTGGAGAGCATCATCTAGAATATTCATTATGTGGGTGTAGTCCTTTTTCTCGTAGTCTCTGGAAGGGTCAAAATACACGGCGTGGGAGACTTGCGGAAAGAACGATAAGGACGGCGCGCCCGTTGCTGCGGGGAAAAGACACCTAAAATTATTCCCCATATGAGAGAGAAGGAATGATTGAAATGTACGAAAGGGTTGTCCGGAACTGACTTACTTTGGATGATAAGGCACGAGGACAATTTCCCGGTCCTTATTCTGTACCATGAAGTTTTGGAGGAACTCCCTAGCAGTTTCACGCTCAAAGTCGCCGAGACTCAAGAAAGACTTGTGCATGTAGTACGGATCCGCCACACAGATTTGCGAGACTTCTTCACTCTTCATGACGGAGGTCATATGTAGCGCAAAAAGGCGGACGATAGTAAAATCAAGCCGCCTTGTTAGAAACATCTCAAAGATATGGTCAAACCGCAGGAAGAACACCTCCGTGGGCCGTGTGTCGACGTAGCACTTCCCCTCAGGCACACGAGCCGTGTATGTCGGATATCCTGGATCCTTTGAGGCTAGTAGGCTTTTCTCAGTCGACAGCACATGGTCATGCAGTCTCCTGAGATCCCCTGATAGTGCCTCCAGCGGTTTCGGCGGTAGCATCGGCTCGCCCGTGAGATGGAACATGACCGCACCTTTCACGGGTACACGCTCTTCAGAATACATCGTCTGGCTGCTATGTGCTCTGGCTTGTTTGGAGGCAGTTACCTTCCCCGATCTCTTCCTCTCCTTTTTGTTGGGCACATCTTCCAGACCCTTCCTTAACCCCCGCCCCAGTGTTCCCGGGCTAAGTACTGTACGACCCTCGTGCCCGGCTAGTTGAGCCTGTGTTGAGACGGCATCTTCAGGCGTGTCCTGTGAGGATTTCATGAAGAGAGACTTTTTGCAATCCATGGTACGACCCTGCCTGGGCATATCATATGGTTGACTCATCATATCTATGTCACAGTCATACGCGTTTGTATTGAGGTAATCCATAGGGTCGACCTCCGTCTCATCATCCATTCTCTGTTCTACAGGAGAAATTACATCATCCAGTACTATTGCACCCCCATCATCATGTCGTTCACCGCTCTCACCCGGCACTACAGGAGCTGGTAATTGCGTAGGCGGGGTGGTGGTCTCCGCACATGCTTGTTGATGTGTGGTAGTTATTGGTGTGCTCTCGGCCGGATCCAGACGAATAAGATTCTTCGGCCATAGCAGCACCCAATTCTTGCAGCTTCCAATCTGTGGCGGGGTCTCGTCGTCCGCTCCCACATGCTCTACTGGAGGAGGCAAATCCTCATGCCCCGATTTCACACTGGTCAAGCTAACCCTGAAGTGCCCAGCGGGGATCGGCTGGTTGTGCTATGTGCGTTGAGAGGGCTCCATTATCATCCCCTTTCCCGCGTCCACCTTCTGGCCTTTGATCAAGTAGAGTATAGTGCACGGGGTTTCTTTCACCTGCAAACACATATGTCTGTGGCGTAAAACAACCGAAAGGCAACAAAAATGGAATATTATCTATATATATATATATATATATATATATATATATATATATATATATATATATATGTTGGTGCGACATGTAATTACCGTGACGGCATCGAGCTCAGCCAAAGACGAAGGCCCACCTAGTGCGCCTGAGACTGAGGACGGGCTGCTATGAGCGGGAGCGGCTGCGAGAGGAGGCCTAGTTGCTTGAGCAAGTGATGGTGCGATGGTGTTGTTGTTCATGGAGTTCCTCGCGACGAAACTGGGCATGGGGAAATCATGTACCGTCTTGTCTGGATTTTCCTTCGCCCAGTTGATGATAACTGGAACCAAGTTAGTAGCGAAATCATTTCTACAGGCAGTTACAGCTGCATTGACTGCCTGCTGTAGCAACTCATATTTGTCCTCGGCTGCTTTTTTCGCGTCCTCAGCTGCTTTTTCTTGACTGCAAGCTTCACCTTTGCGTCGATGTCCGCCTGACTAAACTTCTTTTTCTGCTTCTTGGCCTCCGGGCCGTCGTTGTAGAACACCTTCCACGTGGCGCCGTCTCCAGCGCCATGCACACGACCATATTGCGGCCGCTGGTCCAAAGGGAGTCCCTTAAGTTCGTTCAAGGCCCGGTTGAGAGGGGTGTCCCACTTGGGCCTCATCGGAGAAGTAGGGCTTTCGGCTGCAAGCCGGTGTTGCTTCTCCAGTAGTCTAATTAATTTCCTCGTGATCTTGTCCGTGTAAAAGACCTTTTTCTCCTTGTCCCACTTTTAGTGGGCCCTGATGAAGTCATGCTCCAAGGGGTTGGTGAACTTCGCGAAGGGGTCTGGGAGACCCGTGGCTTCATGTTCCGCGTCCTCCTTATCCCATATGGGCCTTTTACTGAGGTAGCCACGGCTTCCGAGGCGATGCTTCCCCGTGTTCCTTTGCTGAAGGCTTTTGAATTTCGCAGGCTTAGCCTTGGCTGCCTCGGTAGCGCAAGTGTCCTTGAACTTTTCGAACTCCTCTTCCGTAAGTGTCGGATTTTCCTCCAGAATCTTGGACAGGGGTTCATCAGCCTCAATAGCTCGTTTCACCCTCCCTTTCCAGGAGGCCAAATCATTGCTGAACATGCCCATGGCGTGATTGTTAATCTTTTTCATCTTCGGATCATCCCACGGTTGTTCTAAGTTATGATCCCGGTCGGGGAACTTGAATCTCTTCTGCAACTTCGTTAGGAGCAACTACGTCAAATGTTCTTTACTCCTTAAGTCGTCGTCGTTGATGCTCGCGCATTCCTGTAAGATGCATCCTACTTGGTTCCCATAGCACTTGCCAGGTTCTTCCGGCTCTAACGGCTCAAACTTGCCAGGTGCCATCTTTGTGATCACAAGTCGTCCAATCCCTAGTTTGTTAGGTTTCCGTATCCTCTGCTTCTTATGCTTCCTCTTTTCGGTAGAGGCACCGGGGCCGGTACCTTCCCCGCTGGTACCTTCCCTGCCGGTACCTTCCCCACCGGTCTCGGTGCCGCCATCAGTGCCGACGCTGTCGGTGTCAACATCGGCGTCAGTACCATCATCGAGGCTGACCTGCAAACCTTGCTTAGCAGTCAAATAGTCGAGGTACTCTTGTTCACCCTCATAATCCATCTCGTCTGCATCTTGGTCAGAAGGCCCAGTTTCTTCATTGTTCGACATGTTTCCTATGATTAAGTGTCCTCATTTATTTCTAAAAGTATGAATAAATGAGAAATGACATAAAAAGAAATCTATGTGCCAGCACTCGATATGCCAACTATGCACAAATCATGCCTTTATTCACGGGAAATTTCGGCATGACCTTTGCTAAAAAATGGACATATTGAGCGCCAGAAATTCACCAGAACGGAAATGAATCAACATTCCGGCGTAACATAGGCCACTCGGATCATTTTCCAAACATGACATGTCCAAAACATGACATATGCACATATCACATGTCTAGTTCAAATTTGCATATAAATTCAGCTAATTTTGAAACCTAGCTAAATTCATAACTAAATAGATAACCTAATTAACATAACCGAAGAACCCTAGCAGAGAGAGGGGGGGTTTACAGAGGGTGCAGGGGCAAGGAGGCAGGCCCGACGACGGCCGGGAGGGGAGAGGAGGGAGGCGAGGGCCGACGGGTCGGGGGCGAGCGCGCCTGGGTCGGGGGCGAGCGCCAGCGCCAGAGTCGGGGGTGAACGCCGGGGTCAGGAGCTAGCGCCGGCGCCGGGGTCGGGATTGAGGGCCGGGTCGGGGGTGAGCGCCAGGGTCGGGGGCTAGCTCCGGCGCCGGAGTCAGGGGCGAGCGCCGGGGCCGGGTCGGGCGCGGCAGTGCGACGGGGGAAGAGAGAGTGGGGATTTGGGGGGAAACGGCGGGATGAAGCAGGGGCGAGTGAGAATTTTGGGTTAAGTGGACGTAGCAGTAGCGCATTGTGTCAAAACGCGCTGCTACTTACTTCAGTAGCTGTAGCGGTTTAGGCAAAATTCGCTACTACTAAATTCAGTAGCTGCAGCGGTTTATGCAAAACGCGCTGCTACTACCGTCGCTACTGCCAGTTTTCCTTTTTCTTTTCCTTTATTTTATCCCACTTTTATTTCCCAAGGGCAGTGAACGAAGGGAGGGCGATATATATTGCATCATTTGATGGTTAAATATGTATGCAAAATAGGAACATATAGATTACACATCATTGGACCCATGCATAATAATGGCTAAGTGTGTATACAAAATAGCAACATATATATATATATATATATATATATATATATATATATATATTACACATCATTGGACCGATAACATACGTTTCCTCAGTGCTGACGTTTTCGTTTTTGAGTCAGCTTCTTTCCCTTCTTGTTCGTCGAAGAATAATTGAGCCCCTCATTGTGACTTTGCCTTTTCCATGGAGTACGATTTTTCTTGGGTAATGTAGTATTGATTCTTATTTTGACGTATACTTCATCATCATCGTCATCTTCCCTCATTGGGTTGCCGTACTGATCATAGTCTTCCTCGTTGGCGACTCCATCCATTCCAATGATGATACTTTTGCCTCTCCTCACGACAACACATCTGGGATTGCGCGGGTCAGTTATGAAGAAGCATTGTGTCACGTGCTTAGCGTGTACCCATGGCTCGTTTTTTGCGATAGCGTTCACGGTAGCGCTCTTGGTGTCGGGTATAGTCATGGTAGTGAACATCCGGCTTTCTCTTTCGACATTCTTAGCCCATCTGACACGGAACATCGTCGTGTTGTGCAGTCCAGAGTACTCAAGCTGCCAGATCTCCTCGACCCTTCCATAAAATCGTTCAGTTGCGCCGTTGTCGCTGCCGGTCATGCATTCCATCGTCACCCCTGAGTTCTGATCATCACTGTCCATATCTTTGGCCTCCGTGTAAAACGTGTATCCGTTGATATCATATGCCTGATAGGTTACGAGGTTGGGCGAGGGGCCATGTGCTAAGGCGTATATAAGCAATCCGTCCTTAGAGCCCTTCTCCGGGGGATTAGCTATAATATGCTCTTTGAACCAATGCAGGAAAGTGGAGTTGTGCTCTCTAGTAACTTCGGCGTCCGTCTTGCATACCCCCCGGTCACGATACTTCTTTGCGATAATTTCTTTGTGCAGTGCCACGAAAGGATCTACCTCGTCTAGGTGTTGTAGCACTACCAAGTTTGCTCTGTCAAATTCGCTGCGTCGATCTGAGTATGCCACGTGCAGTTCCCTGTGACCATTGCAGTGACCATCTCCTTCGAGCCTCCCATTGTGCTTGTTAACGGGCAAACCAACACTAACACCAGGCGGCTGGTCTGCGCCATATAGAAAATTATCACAGAAAGAGATGCACTCTTGTGCCAAATAGCCCTGGACGATGCTTCCATCCGGACGGGACATGTTACGAACGAATCCTTTGATGATCCCATTCATCCTCTCAAACGGCATCATGTTGTGCAGGAATGACGGCCCCAGGTCTATTATGTCATCCACAATATGGACACACAGATGCACCATCACGTCAAAGAACGCGGGCGGGAAGTACATCTCGAGCTCATTCAGTATCACAACGATCTCTTCCTGTACCCTTTGGAGCTGCTTCACACTGATCGACTTTCGAGAGATGACGTCGAAAAAGTTGCAGAGACCAATAAGCGTGTCACGGACGTGCTTGTCCATTATCCCTCTAAGGGCAACAGGTAGTATCTGCGTCATCATCACATGACAGTCATGAGACTTCATCCCGCTGAACCTTTTCTTGTCCGTGTCTAGATATCTGCTTATCTTGCCACAGTAACCGGAACTAACTTTGACTCCGGTAAGTCACTTAAGGAATTGATTGATCTCAGCCTGACTTAAGGTGAAGCAAGAAGGGGGGCAATAATCCTCTTTCTTTATTTTCTGGCCCTTCTTCTCCCGTGCCTCTGTCTCCGTCTCTATCTCGTCTGACATTTTACGGGGCGGCATGTGCAGATCTTCCCTGATTTTCAAATCTTGCAAGTCTTTTCTTGCCTTCGGCCCATCCTTGGTCTTATCCGGCATGTTCATCAGTGTTGCAAGCAAGCTCTCAAGGACATTCTTACAGATATGCATTTGATCAAGGCAATGAGGTGTATCGAGTTTGTGCCAGTACTCCAAGTCCCAGAACACAGACCTCGTCTTCCATACCTTCAGCAGCGGCTCCGGCGCCTTTCTCATCGTCTTTCCCGGCGCGGGGCACTCCTTCCAGTTTTTCAACAGCTCATCGATTTCGGCACTGCTCCACTTACGTGGAGGTCCTCGATGCTCAGCGTGACCATTGAATAGATCACCACGGTTTCTCCACGGGTCGTCCTGTTCAAGCCATCTTCGATGCCCCATGTACACGATTTTCCTAGACCCGCCATCTTTCCTTGACGTTCGCTGCTGAGACGTTGTATCATCCATGCACCGTGTGCATCCGCAATATCCATGGCACACCTGGCCTGCCACATATCCGTAACCGAGATAGTCCTGCACTGTCGTGATCAGCGCGTCTCTCATGTTGAAATACTCACCTTTGCTGGTGTCCCATGTCTTGGCCAGTGTTTTCCATAACGTGTCTAACTCCTCTTGAAGTAGCCCCAGATACAAATTAATATTATTTCCTGGTTGTTTCGGCCCTTGAATAAGCATGCTCATGTGAATGTACTTTGATTTCATGCACAACCAGGGGGAGGTTGTACATCCATACAAACACGGGCCATGTGCTATGGTTGGTGTTCTGGTTGCCAAACGGATTCATGCCATCGGTACACGCGCCGAGCACGATGTTCCTTGCATCACATTCAAAATACCGATAGAAGTTGTTCAACGCTCTCCACTGGCTTCCATCCTTCACGTGTCTCAGCTTCGGATCATCTCCATCGTCGGGCTTCTTCCTCTTCGCGTGCCAGCGCATTAGCTTAGCTTCCTTGGGATCTACAAAATACCTCTGGAGACGGGGAGTGATCGGTAAGTACCATACAACTTTCTGGGGACATTTCTTCCCAGCCTTCTTGTAAAGCATTGCACACCGGACAGCTTGTTTTTTTCGCGTGCTCCTTTTGATAAATTATGCAATCGTTGATTCATGCATGGTATATAACGTGTGGCAGATCAAGAGGGCACACGATCTTCTTGGCCTCATCAAAACTAGTAGGACATAGATTACCCGCGGGAAGAACATCCTTTAGGTACTTGAGATGCTCATCGAGGCTAGTGTCGGTCCGTTTGTTTTTAGCCTTCGTCTTCAGGAGTTGGAGCGTGAAACTCAAGCGGGTCACCTCAGGATTTCAACCATCATACAATGGAGTGTTCGAGTCTACCACTAGTTGCTCCAGCTTAGCCTCCTCTCTAGAAGCATCTCTCTTAGTACTCGTCTCCTTGCGAAGCAATGCTTGAACATGAGGGTCCCGCACAATTGAACTTAGTACCGACGAACTCTGCTGCGTGGAGTCCATGTCGTTCTCTCCGCCGCCATGTCCGGCCCCTTCTCCTCCGCCATGTCCGGCCCCTTCTCCGCCTCCATGTCCGGCCTCTTCCCCGCCGCCATTATCGATCATCTCTTCGTCTTGCCCCGTGTCATCATTGCCTGCCCCGTTGGCATCCTCAACATCGTCATCCTCATCTTCAATTATCCACCGAGTATAGCCATCCATGAAACCAGTCATGAGCAGGTGCGCTTCGACACGACCATCGTCATGGGGGTCGAGCCAAACTATTCCTTTGCATTTTCGACACGGACATAAAACCTCTGTCCAGTTATTTTCTTTCATGTCCCGCACCGCCGACCGCAACCACCTGTCCACCATCGTTCCACTGACCATCGTCAACTCTGCACGGAAATAATAAACAAATTGATTATAAAAATGCATGCATGCATCAAAGTCATAAAAAAATTGGCATGACCTTCCCTAAAAATAGGACATATATGGATCTAGAGATTGGCCGGAATTCGCCGAAACGGAAATAAATCGACATTTCGGCAAAACATAGGCAACTCAAAAGCACAATTTGGCGTCAACTCATGCCACACACACAATTTCCACAAACATATCACACACACATAAACATATTTCCATTTTGCAAAAGCATGAAATTTTCATCACCTCTATCTCGATCGAGATCGAGCACACGGTGGAGATGATGTTGTAGGGAGATCAAAAGTGCACAAAGCTCTTCTTGACAAAGATAGATCTAGTTAGGGGGCAAATAGGTCACTTAACTAAATCCTACATCTACCTAGCTACCTAATTTGGGAGGAGACAACTTAAACTAGTGGAGGGGGAAGGAAAAAGCGAAAGGAGATGCATTAATGGAGGTGGTGTAGTTAGGTACGAGTAATGAAGAGAGAGAAAGGTGGATAGAAGAGAGAGAGTAATGGGGGAGAAGTATTGAGGAAGAAGAAGAGTGAGAGTGGGAGCATGTGGGGGAGGTAGGGGGAAGGGAAGAGAGAAGGGGGAGGGGGACGTAGGGGGATGGGAAAGAGAGGAGGGGGAGGGGAGGGACGGGTGGGGAAAGGTGGTGGCTTGGTGCGGGTTAGCAGTAGTGCGGGATCTAAAACGCGCTACTGCTAAGGAATTAGCAGCAGCGCGCTTTGGGATACGGCGCTACTGCTAACTGGGAGAAAAAAGTGTGGCAATTTGAAATTTAGCAGCAGTGATCTCAGAAAAAGCGCGCTACTACAACATCCTTAGCAGTAGCGCGGTTCGCGCGACCGCGCTACTGCTAATTAGAGTTAGGTGAACACCGCCGGTCGTAATTGTAGCAGCGCATTTTACGCCAAGCGCGCTACTGCTAAATCCTTATCAGCAGCGAGTTTCCCGCACACGCGCTACTACAAGTTAGCAGCAGTGCTCCTTTTTGAGCCGCGGTGCTGCTACGATTCTGTGTATAGGCTTTTCCCTAGTAGTGGGAATTAGGAAACAGAGATCGTCAAACCTAAAAAAAGAAACCGAATCATCAGATCGATCGACGGGCTGCAACAAGCATAAGCACTTGCGTCACTACAGCCTACAGGAAACGTGATCATCCATCTCCGGATCAATCGGCCTCGGCGACACTTCTTACAAGGCTGCTCGATCAGATCATTGGAAACGGGATTGTCAGATTGATGCGCAATAGTTACAGGCTCTAGAACACCAACAAGGGGCGGCACAGCGACAGTTCCAGACTCCGGAACACTGGCGACAAGCGGCACAACTGTTGGGGATCATTGAAGAAATTAAAAAAATCCTATGCATCACCAAGATCAATCTACGAAGAGACTAGCAACGAGAGAGGGGGGAGTCTATCTGCATACCCTTGAAGAACGCGATGCGGAAGCGTTACAAGAACGCGGTTGGAGGAGTCGTACAAGCAGTGATTCAGATCGCGGTCGATTCCGATCTAAGCACCAAACAACGACGCCTCTGTGTTCAAGACACGTGCAGCCCGGTGACGTCTCCTGTGACTTGATCCAGCAAGGAGGAGGGAGAAGTTGGGGGAGACAACTCCAGCAGCAGCACAACGACATGGTGGTGGTGGAGCAGCGTGGTTTCCAGCAGGGCTTCGCCAAGCACTACGAAGGACGAGGATGTGGAGAGGTAGGGCTGCGCCGAGAGAGAGAGAGAGAGAGAGAGAGAGAGAGAGAGAGAGAGAGAGAGAGAGAGAGAGAGAGAGATTTGTGTCTTTGGCAGCCCATAAACCCCCACTATATATAGGAGGAGGGGACGTGGCTGCGCCCCCTCTAGGGTTCCCACCCTAGGGGGTGCGGCATCCCTAGATGGGATTGGAGGGGGCGGCCAAGAGGGGGAGAGAGGGGGCGTGCCCTAGGGTGGGCCTTTAGGCCCATCTGCGCCTAGGGTTTCTCCCTCTCCTCCTAGCTGCGCCTTGGGCCTTGGTGGGAGGCGCAGCAACCCACTCAGGGGCTGGTCCCTTCCCACTCTTGACCCATGCAAGCCTCCGGGACTGGTGGCCCCTCCCGGTGGACCCCCGGAACCCTTCCGGTGGTCCCGGTACATTGCCGGTGACGCCCGAAATACTTCCGGTGGCCAAAACCTCACTTCCTATATATTATTCTTTACCTCCGGACCATTCCGGAACTCCTCGTGATGTCTGGGATCTCATCCAGGACTCCAAACAACATTCGGTAACCACATAAAAACTTTCCCTATAACCCTAGCGTCATCGAACCTTAAGTGTGTAGACCCTACGGGTTCGGGAGGCATGTAGACATGACCGAGACATCTCTCCGGTCAATAACCAACAGCGGGATCTGGATACCCTTGTTGGCTCCCACATGTTCCACGATGATCTCATCGGATGAACCACGATGTCGGGGATTCAAGCAATCACGTATACAATTCCCTTTGGCAATCGGTACGTTACTTGCCCGAGATTCGATCGTCAGTATCCCAATACCTCGTTCAATCTCATTACCGGCAAGTCACTTTACTCATTCCGTAATGCATGATCCCGTGACTAACTACTTAGTCACATTGAGCTCATTATGATGATGCATTACCGAGTGGGCCCAGAGATACCTCTCCGTCATACGGAGTGACAAATCCCAGTCTCGATTCGTGCCAACCCAACGGACACTTTCGGAGATACTTGTAGTGTACCTTTATAGCCACCCAGTTACGTTGTGACATTTGGTACACCCAAAGCATTCCTACGGTATCCAGGAGTTGCACAATCTCATGGATTAAGGAAATGATAGTTGACATTAGAAAATCTTTTAGCAAATGAATTACACGATCTTGTGCTATGCTTACGATTGGGTCTTCTCCATCACATCATTCTCCTAATGATGTGATCCTGTTATCAATGACATCCAATGTCCATAGTCAGGAAACCATGACCATCTATTGATCAACGAGCTAGTCAACTAGAGTCTCACTAGGGACATGTTGTGGTCTATGTATTTACACATGTATTATGGTTCCCGGTCAATACAATTATAGCATGAATAATAGACAATTATCATGAACAAAGAAATATAATAATAACCATTTTATTATTGCCTCTAGGGCATATTTCCTATAGTCTCCCCTTGCACTAGAGTCAATAATCCAGTTACATTGTGATGAATCGAACACCCATAGAGTTCTGGTGTTGATCATGTTTTGCTCGTGGAAGAGGTTTAGTTAACGGATCTGTGACATTCAGATCCGTATGCACTTTACAAATATCTATGTCTCCATCTTGAACATTTTCATGAATGGAGTTGAAGCGACGCTTGATATGCCTGGTCTTCTTGTGAAACCTGGGCTCCTTGGCAAGGGAAATTGCTCCAGTGTTGTCACAGAGGAGAGTCATCGGGCCCGGCGCATTGGGAATAACTCCTAGGTCGGTAATGAACTCCTTCATCCAGATTGCTTCATGTGCTTCCTTCAAGGCTGCCATGTACTCCGCTTCACACGTAGATCCCGCCACGGCGCTTTGCTTGCAACTGCACCAGCTTACTGCCCCACCATTCAAAATATGCACGTATTCGGTTTGTGACTTGGAGTCATCCAGATCTGTGTCGAAGCTAGCATCGACGTAACCCTTTACGACGAGCTCTTCGTTACCTCCATAAGCGAGAAACATATCCTTAGTCCTTTTCAGGTACTTTAGGATATTGTTGACCGCTGTCCAGTGTTCCATGGTAGGATTACTTTGGTACCTCCCTACCAAACTTATGGCAAGGTTTACATCAGGTCTGGTACACAGCATGGCATACATAATAGACCCTATGGCTGAGGCATATGGGATGACACTCATCTTTTCTCTATCTTCTGCCGTGGTTGGGCATTGAGCCATGCTCAATCTCACACCTTGCAATACAGGCAAGAACCCCTTCTTGGACTGATCCATATTGAACTTCTTCAATATCTTATCAAGGTATGTGCTTTGTGAAATACCAATGAGGCGTCTCGATCTATCTCTATGGATCTTGATGCCTAATATGTAAGCAGCTTCTCCAAGGTTCTTCATTGAAAAACACTTATTCAAGTAGGCCTTTACGCTTTCCAAAAGTTCTATATCATTTCCCATCAATAGTATGTCATCCACATATAATATGAGAAATGCTACAGAGCTCCCACTCACTTTCTTGTAAACGCAGGCTTCTCCATAAGTCTGCATAAACCCAAACGCTTTGATCATTTCATCAAAGCGAATGTTCCAACTCCGAGATGCTTGCACCATCCCATAGATGGAGCGCTGGAGCTTGCATACCTTGTTAGCATTCTTACGATCGACAAAACCTTCCGGCTGCATCATATACAATTCTTCCTTAAGAAAGCCGTTAAGGAATGCCATTTTGACATCCATTTGCCATATTTCATAATCATAGAATGCGGAAATTGCTAACATGATTCGGACGGACTTCAGCTTCGCTACGGGTGAGAAGGTCTCAACGTAGTCAACCCTTGAACTTGTCGATAACCCTTAGCGACAAGCCGAGCTTTATAGATGGTCAGATTACCATTCGCGTCAGTCTACTTCTTAAAGAACCATTTAGTTTCTATGGCTCGCTGATAATCGGGCAAGTCCGTCAAAGTCCATACTTTGTTTTCATACATGGATCCTATCTCTAATTTCATAGCTTCAAGCTATTTTTTGGAATCCGGGCCCACCATCGCTTCTTCATAGTTCGAAGGTTCACCGTTGTCTAACAACATGATTTCCAGGACATGGTTTCCATACCATTCTGGTGTGGAACGTGTCCTTGTGGACCTATGAAGTTCAGTAGCAACTTGATCCGAAGTACCTTGATCATCATCATTAACTTCCTCTCTAGTCGGTGCAGGCACCACATAAACATCTACCTGAGTTGCGCTACTTTCCGGTTCAAGAGGCAGTACTTCATCAAGTTCTACTTTCCTCCCACTTACTTCTTTCGAGAGAAACTCTTTCTCCAGAAAGGACCCATTCTTGGAAACAAAGATCTTGCCTTCGGATCTGAGGTAGAAGGTATACCCAATGGTTTCCTTAGGGTACCCTATGAAGACGCATTTTGCCGACTTGGGTTTGAGCTTTTCAGGTTGAATCTTGACATAAGCATTGCATCCCCAAACTTTTGGAAATGACGGCTTAGGTTTTTTCCAAACCATAATTCATACGGTGTCGTCTCAACAGATTTAGACGGTGCCCTATTTAAAGTGTATGTGGTTGTCTCTAAAGCGTATCCCCTAAATGATAGCGGCAAATCGGTAAGAGACATCATAGATCGCACCATATCCAGTAGAGTGCGATTCCGATGTTCGGACACACCATTACGCTGAGGTGTTCCAGCCAGCGTGAGTTGTGAAACAATTACACATTTCCTTAAGTGCGTACCAAATTCGTGACTCAAATATTCTCGCCCACGATCTGATCGTAAGAACTTTATTTTCCTGTCACCTTGATTCTCTACCTCACTCTGAAATTCCTTGAACTTTTCAAAGGTCTCAGACTTGTGTTTCATTAAGTAAACATACCCATATCTACTTAAGTCATCAGTGAGGGTGAGAACATAACGATAGCCACCGCGAGCCTCAACGCTCATTGGGCCGCACACATCAGTATGTATGATTTCCAACAAGTTGGTTGCTCGCTCCATTGTTCCGGAGAATGGAGTCTTGGTCATCTTGCCCATGAGGCATGGTTTGCATGTGTTAAATGATTCATAATCAAGAGACTCCAAAAGTCCATCTGCATGGAACTTCTTCATGCGTTTGACACCAATGTGACCAAGGCGGCAGTGCCACAAGTATGTGGGACTATCATTATTAACATTACATCTTTTGGTACTCACACTATGAATATGTGTAACATCATGTTCGAGATTCAATAAGAATAAACCATTGACCAGCAGGGCATGACCATAAAACATATCTCTCAAATAAATAGAACAACCATTATTCTCAGATTTAAATGAGTATCCATCTCACATTAAACGAGATCCAGATACAATGTTCATGCTCAAAGCCGGCACTAAATAACAATTATTGAGGTTTAAAGCTAATCCCATAGGTAAATGTAGAGGTAGCGTGCCGATGGTGATCACATCGACCTTGGAACCATTCTCGACACGCATCGTCACCTCGTCCTTCCACTACAAAAAAATACACTTCCATGATGATACGTGTTTGTCATAGTAGGTCGCGTTTTTTGTCATGCATGTACATCCATGACGATTTTATGACAGAATCAAGATAGTCATACTTGTGTTGTCGTAGAAGTGTTCCATGACATTACCAAAATTATCATCACGGAAGTGTCCACTTCCATGACGATAAATCACGCGTCACAGAAGTGCTTTCGCCAAGGGTGGCCGACACGTGGCATCCACCTTAACAGAACGCCGTTAAGCTATCGGGTCGGGTTTTGGATCCGATAACTCGTTAACAACCCTGACCAATGGGAAATTTCCACGTGTAAAATTCTTACTGGCCGGACGAAACACGTGTCGGCTCGTTAGTGGGTTAGATAGGTGCCTATGATATGTCGACACGTGCCATGGCCCACCACTAGCCCATTTAGCTTACAAAGCCGGCCCGTTTGACTTGGTCAAAAGTTAACAGGCTGGCCCATGAAAAGCCTGTTAACGGTCTCTACGCAAATAGCCCATTTTACGGCCCGGTAACTCACGGCCCGTTAGGACCTAAAGGAAATCGGCCCAACAACGTCATGTGGGCCGTCAAATATAACACTAGCCTATTTCACTTTCGGCCATGTATGGCCCACAGCGTCTTTCATCCCATATGAGGCCTTCGTATCTTTAGGCCCATTAGAGGCCCACGGTGAATCTAGCCCATAATGAACAGTAATTTTCTTTGTACCCGTTAACGGCCCATGATTCACATGGGCCGTTTCCAGCCCATCTTAGCTTTCGGCCTATTGATGGCCCATACGTTCTTGGGCTCCTTTCCGGCCCTCGATTACTTCCAGCCCGTTACTGGCTTGTTCCCCTAATGGATCAAACTTGGCCCATGGCAAGAGTCGGCCCGTTTCTGGCCTGTTAACCCATTGCGCCATTTCCATCCCGTCCTATATTCTGGCCCATTAACGACCTGTTATGCCTGTGACAGAATTAAGCCTTTGCTATCCTCCGGCCTGTTAACGGCCCGTTACCGTGCTGGGCCGATATCAATTATGCCCGTTTACAGCCCATGTAGACCCATTTATCCAACGGCCCGAGGCCCACCAATTCTACGGCCCAGTTTGAGGCCCATTTATCGACGGCCCGTAGGAGACCCATGGATCCTACGGCCCGTATATGGCCCATTGTTGTTGCGGGCACTAGCAAACCAGGGAAAAAGAAGACTAGGAAATAAATACGGCTGAAACTAACGCTAGGCTATTAAGGCGATTGCACAGATTACATCCACTCGGCATCAAAGATCGCCACCAGTGCAAATATAGGGATCACCCTACATTATACAAAAATGGCTTGCTATTTTCTTCAGCTGGTGGCTGCACGTTAAGAATAAAGTTTGTATCGAACCAAAACAAATTACAACTATATAACAAAAGGAAGGTTGGCATAAAACTTAATAGTCTAGTAGATAAATGCACCACCAGAAGTTCAGAAGCTCTGTTCATTTGACCTGACTGTTATGTTTTCATGTTGTATTGTCCGATGGAGCACTGTAACCCTCGCCTTCATTTCTCCTAGGTTCCTGAACAACATAGCAAATGTCTGATAGTCTGGTTTCAAAACCATGCATATCTTGACGACATTGAACAATGTCTCTCCTTGTTTCACAAAGGGTCTCTGTTAGGGAATGGACTTGTGTCTGGAGCGCAGATACAACATTGCTTTGAGCTTGCATATCTTGATCATGAGGCAGTTTGGACGAGATTGCCTTAACAACAAACCCAGTATTACATAGGAACGTGCTTTTGGCACTGTTAGTGGACAGGTACTGACCCACTATAGCAAGAGCTGACATTGCGGTTATAGTTACCTCGCCACCTTCAGAAGGTGGCGGTTCCACCATTTTTTCCATAGCTCGCTGAAAAGTTGAGTTTTTACATTAGTAGTACCAGAACAAAAGATATTAAGGAGGCAGCAAAACCAAACAAAATAGCTTTGGTCTATATACAGAACTTATTCTGGTGAACCCATGTAAAATATTAGTTGTATCTTATTGCAAAGTACATAATAAAACCAGGTTCCAAACATATGACCATGTATCATCGCTAATGTATTGTCTATTTCTTCACATTGTATTGAGGGCTAAGGATAAAGAGACGAAGTTTACAATACAGTAAGCATGGTATTACATCATTCGTATCACAAAACAACTGAGAACAGACCAACAGGAAATTGTAACGTTGTGTGGGCAAGTCCAGCACGGAACTAGATTATGGGTCAAGATCAAAGGAACATCACTCCTCTCTTTTAAACCTTGTGAGCTGCAATGATACGCTAAGACAATTGTGTATAAAATTGAAAAGAGTAATAGACATTGGCTGCAAATCATGCAGTTCAAGGCACAAGTCGGAGTAAGTAGTAGTTAAAAGGCATGAGGATTAAGGACTTACAACATCGGCTTTGACTAGTGTAGTCATGCCCTTCTTCTTGCTGGTGTGACAGTCCTTGAAGATTTCCACATCATTTGGTTCAGGTAATTTTTGGTCCTTGCAGGCTTTCCTCTGCATTTGGAACAAGTCAATATAGATCTGATAATATGGTACAGCGAAAAGAGTGAAACAGCAGCTAATTACAAGAGCCTCGCAGAGTGCAATATAGCTATGAGATCCTGTCATTTGTTGGAATTTCACTTTCGTACGGTTGGCCTTGTTCTTTGAACAGTTCACCTACAAGAAGATAGATTTGTGTGGCACATGCGTAAATAGGACTTCAACATGTGATCTGATCACATATATATAATGTACCTGATACTTCGGATCAAAACAGTGTTTAACGAGGCCCCTCCAGTCTTCATCCGATATATTTTCCACTGGAGATGTTTGGGAAAGTTCACTGTTAGCCTTGTGTTGGGGAGATGACTATTTGTGTAAGCCGCCCAGGACGGGCCGGGTTACGCAGAGAGTCTTCATCAGAGGAAGCCCAAGGCCAAGCATGAAGATGGCGGTTCAATAAAGAGCTTAAGGCCCGCGGGCGGCTTAAGCCCATTGTAGTAAACCGCCATGAAGGCATGACTTGTAATGTAAGGTAGATTTAACTGGTCACCGAGCCGGACTCTGTTTATAAGCCGGCCGGGACTCTGTAAGCCGGTGGGCATCGACCCGTGTATATAAGGGGACGAGCTGCTGGCGACTTAGGGCAAGAAACAACACATCGAGAACGGGGCATAGCGTGTCTCGCTCCCTGGTTATCGAAACATCAATACCAACCCAACTAGATGTAGGCCTTACCTTCACCGTAAGGGGCCGAACTAGTATAAACTCTCTCGTGTCCCTTGTCCCAATTTAACCCCTTCAAGCTTCCTAGTTGCGATGGCTCTACAACTAAGTCCTTTCATGAGAACATCTGACGTGACTATTCCACGACAGTTGGCGCCCACCGTGGGGCCAGCGCACGGTGGATTTGAGTTCTTGAAGGGCAACTTCGAAGGGCTCAAGGGGTACGTAGTGGGCCAGATGACCAAGAGTCGTCTCGGCAAGATCTACATCGACGACGAAGGCTGGGGTCCCGACGCCGGCTCAATTGAGTACGGATACCGGGTCCCCTTCGGCGGAATCCACGTCTTCGTCGGCCGGATCGGTGAGCCGGGCCCTGAGCCGGACAACTACACCGACCTCGTCGAGACGGCTCAGCGTGCGAGGAAGACCCGGACTCAGCCGGTCATGAGGCGTGCCTTCGTGGGCTGCGTCCACGGAGAAGAACTCTCGGGATCTGAAGATGGGGGTAAGACGGCTGTCCTTTCAGACGGTGAGTCGTCCGCCGGCTCAACAGATTCGTTGTATCAGGTACAAGACGGCGCACTCAGGGGCTGTTCCGATGGCATCAGTATTCCGGACCTCGATGAGCCGCCAAGATGGGCCGGAATCTTCATGGATGGAACTCAGCCCGGTTCAAATTCTACAGCTGCAGCAGCGATCACGTCCGGGTCAGGAGCAGCCGGGGCAGGAGGCCCCGTGCGCCCGCCGGCTCAGGTGCTGATAGATCTCATGGACAAGCTTACGACCCTGTTAACCGCCACGGTTATTCCTGCAGATAAGGATGAGTATGACGCAGCGGTAGCTCAAGTGCATGAGGAGATAGCTCAGGCCAAGGAAGCTTTGGCAGCTGAGGATACCAGACTAGCCGCGAAGCGGGCGGCTCTCAACGCCCGGGCACAGCGCTTGCAGTCAGAAGCTTACCAGCTCACGATGAGCTTAAACGCCTCCAATGAGGTGATGAGGAGGAGACATCAAAAAACGCAGTCCCGTTTACCTCCGAATTACGACCCCCCCGGTTCTCTTTGCTACACCTGGAGCCGGCGCTAGTAACCCGCCAGAGGCCGACCGGCTTATGACAGCCGGAACAGGAGGACCGGCTCAGCCTCGGGATATGGTGCCGCCTCACGTGAGCATGCCACCACCGCATCATGTGTCGATTCCACCGGGTCACTTCTCCAACCCCATGGAAAACTTGATCGCAGCTTCAGCGCGTTTAGCGGCTCTTCCTATGGAAGGAGATGACCCGACGGCGTGGAAAGCCGGAGGGTCAGAGAGCTCCTCCAGACAGCCCTGGATCAGTAGGAGACCTATTCTTACAGCCGGGACAGGATTCGCTCGACTCCCCCGCCCTGGGTAGCACCACCTCGCCAGAACCGGAGCCCGAGTTATAGCAGACGCATGGAGTTGGAAGCTTTGTCAAGCAATGCCCAACGACATAACCAGCCAGGGGACTATAACCCGGCACAGGACCAAGTACGTCAGGAGAATGATCACTCGGAGTATCCAATGACATCTGTTGAGGCGGGAGTAGCCACTAGAACCGGCGGTGTCCCTTGCCTGGTGCCGGCTTTGCGCGATGTACGTCTGCCCAAGGACTTCAAGGGACCTCGAAATATACCAAATTACACGGCCGATTTACAGCCCGGGGCGTGGATTGAGAGTTATGAGATGGCCATGGAGTTGCTGGAAGTCAGTGACGCGGAAATGGCTAAATATTTCACCATGATGTTAGATGGAACGGCCCGGTCGTGGCTGAAGGGCTTGCCACCCAATTCCATTAGCTCATGGGGTGAGTTAAAGGCCCGGTTCATCCAGAACTTCAAGGACACCTGTAAACAGTCTATGTCAATTGTGGACTTGACGGATTGCAAGCAAGAGGAAGGCGAGTCCACCACCCATTGGGTACGCCGAGTCAAGGAGATAATTCATTCTTCTGATAAGATGGACGCCGGGTCTGCAGTTCTTATGCTGGAGAAGAATTGCCGTTTTGAGCCACTGAGGATGAAACTGGGGCGCCTCAAGCGTGACCTCACAGATATGGGTACGCTGATGGCGGCTTTAGTCAAATATGCCGATTCTGATAGTACCAAGGATCCCGCGTCTGACGATGAGAAGACAGGGAAGGGAAAACGGAGCGGCAATGGAAAGGGTCAGCAGCATAACCCGGGGAATCAAGGCGGCAATAAGCGTAAGGCGGACGGTAACCCGGAGTTTGTGGCCAATGCCAACGTACGAGGTAACAATCCGAGACGTAAAGGTAAGCCGCCACGATCCGGCGGGTCAGGCCCGTCGCCGGAGCAATTACTCAATGAGCCCTGCCCAAGACACGGCACCCGGGAGCGGCCGGCCACACATCTATGGAAAGATTGTGCGATCATGAAGGCATTTAAAAATTCCAACACCTTCGATGGTGGTCAAGGGTCTGGTGGCGGCTCAAGGGCTGGCGGTTTTCATAGCCCGGGCGGCGGCTCAAATTCCGGTTTTCAGGGGCATCCAGGTGGCAACAGTCAGCAGCAGTCTGGTCAAGGCGAACAGCAGCAGCAATAGTCGGGTTATCAAAGCCATCCGAAGCAGCTGAGTGGCGGACAGTATCATGTGTTTACCACCAGTTTGTGCAAGCGTGACCAGAAGGTTCATAAGAGGGCTGTGAATTCCGTTGAGCCGGCAATTCCTCGTTATTTAAGGTGGTCAGAGCAGCCCATCATATGGAGCAGAGAGGATCATCCTCCGCGGGTCAATAACCCAGGTCAGTTGGCTTTGGTAGTGGCGCCTCAAGTGGGTGGATATAAGTTCACCAAAGTGCTCATGGATGGAGGTAGTAGCATCAACATCCTGTACTACGAGACCTTTCAGTGCATGGGGTTGACTGATAAAAATCTGAGAACATCCAACACTGTTTTCCACGGAGTTGTCCCTGGTAAGTCAGCTTACCCAGTTGGCAGGATTGAGCTGGAGGTGGCCTTTGGAGACGAACATGACTCCCGAGCTGAGCCCATACCACGCTCTGTTTGGACGGCCGGCTTACACTAAGTTTATGGCCCGGCCGTGTTACGTTTATCTACAGCTCAAGATGTCAGGTTACAAGGGCACCATCACCGTACATGGCAGTCGTAAAATAGCATTGGAGTGTGAAGAAGGTGATGCGGCTTATGCTGAGTCGGCCTGCGCAGGAGAGGAGCTCAAATTTTATCAAGATAATGTTGACCCGGCGGATATGACATCCCTGAAGAAGCCAACCATAGAGCATGACCCGGCGCTGAAGTTTAAGTCGGCGGCTGAGACGAAGCTTGTTGACTTTACCCCGGGTGATACTTCTAAGCAGTTCAGCATCAGCAGCAACTTGGATCCCAAATAGGAAAGCGCGCTCATCGAGTTCATCCGTGAGAACCGGGACATCTTTGCATGGAAACCTTCTGACATGCCGGGTGTACCGAGGGAACTCGCTGAGCACACTCTCAATATTGATCCAAAGTATAAGCCGGTCAGGCAGTTTCTTCGCCGTTTTAACAAAGAGCGACGAAAAGCTATTGGAGAAGAAGTTTCCCGGCTCTTAGCGGTCGGGTTTATCATTGAAGTTTTTCACCCGGAGTGGTTGGCTAACCCGGTGCTCGTCCTCAAGAAGAATGGCACTTGGCGGATGTGTGTGGACTACACAGACTTAAACAAGGCTTGTCCGGCTGACCCTTTTGCTCTCCCCCGTATTGATCAAATCATTGATGCTACGGCGGGTTGTGAGCGTTTGAGCTTTTTGGATGCTTACTCCGGTTATCATCAGATTAAGATGGCAGTTAAGGAACAGGAGAAGACGGCTTTCATCACTCAGTTTGGAGCCTTCTATTATGTGTCTATGCCGTTTGGGCTCAAGAGTTCCCAGGCGACTTATCAGCGGTGTGTGTAGAACTGTTTGCACGACCAAATCGGGCGTAATGTCCATGCTTATGTGGATGACATTGTGGTGGAGTCCAGAGAAAAGGAAACCTTGATATCCGACTTAAAGGAAACCTTTGATAATCTCCGGGTCTACAAGATGATGCTTAACCCGGCCAAATGTGTGTTTGGTGTTCCTGCAGGCAAGCTTTTGGGCTTTCTAGTGTCCAACAGAGGCATCGAAGCTAACCCGGAGAAGATTAAGGCGATTACCTCTCTGGCAAAACCGGCGTGCATCAATGATGTTCAGCGACTGGCGGGTCGCGTCGCCGCCTTAAGTCAGTTCATAAGTCGGCTGGGTGAGAAAGCCCTCCCATTATATCAGATGATGAAGAAAACTGACACTTTTGTTTGGAGTGAGGCCGCTGATGCTGCTTTTGAGGACTTAAAGAGACAATTGTCTGAGCCGCCGGTTCTTGCGGCTCCAATTGACAAAGAGCCTTTGCTGCTGTATGTGGCTGCCAATTCGCGAGGCGTCAGCGTTGCAATCGTGGTGGAGCGTAAGGAAGCCGGCAAGGAGCATCCGGTTCAACGGCCGGTTTACTACATCAGTGAGGTGCTCATTGAATCCAAGCAAAGGTACCCACACTGGCAAAAGCTTGTTTATGGGGTGTTCATGGCAAACCGGAAGTTGAAGCAGTATTTTCAAAGCCATCCTATAACTGTGGTAAGTTCTACCCCTTTGGGAGACATCATTCAGAACAGGGAGGCCACAGGACGAGTCGCCAAGTGGGCTATTGAGCTTGGGCCTCATGGCTTGAAATACATGCCTCGGACAGCTATTAAGTCTCAGGCCTTGGTGGACTTCATCAATGATTGGACAGAGCTGCAGGCACCTGAGGAGAAGCCGGATAACACATACTGGACTATTCACTTTGACGGGTCTAGGCAGCTAGAAGGCTCGGGGGCTGGAGTGGTGTTAACTTCCCCTCGAGGTGACAAATTTCGTTATGTACTCTGGCTTATGTTCCCATGTACTAACAATGCAGCTGAATATGAGGCATTACTTCATGGTCTCCGGGTGGCTAAGGAGATGAACTTAAGCCGGGTACGATGCTTGGGCGACTCAGATTTGGTGGCTCAACAAGTGTTAGGCAAGTGGGATTCCAAAGACCACCTCATGGCTGTAACATCCCAAATTTTCAATTTGGAATGTTATACATAGATCATCATTGCATATCATATTTTCTTGCATTGTTGGCTCGATCCTAGAAATTCTACGCAACTCAAGGACCCACGGAGAGAGTTGGGAATTTCGTTATTTTCTTATTTGAGTTTTTCTCAAATTTTGAAAATAGGATCATTTGATTTTATTTATTTTATCTTCGATTATTTCTACTACCAAAATTTCAGAGACGGAATAAAATGGCTTTCCCAAAATAAAGAAATAAAGAAGATTTAATAAAAAAATCAAATAAGATTTATTTTTGGAGTTTTTCGCCTTTTATTTGGATTTAGGAAAAATGCGCGTTTTTCAAAATTGCATTTAGGCCCCAAATTAATGTTCATCTTGTCCGGCTTGATTTTAGAAGCCAGGGAAAATTTATTTCGGGATTTTTGGAGTCAGTTTAGTATTTCTTTTTATTTATTTTTTCTTTTGCGCGGAATTATTTAAAGAAAACGCAACCGACCTACGGGCCGTGTCCGTCTAGGACTCCCGGCCCGCGGGGCTTTATAAGCCGGGGGGAGCCAGCCCGAGGCCCAGCAGCCGCCCCCCAAACCCTAGCCGCCCCAGCCCCGCGCCGTCACCGGCCGCCGCCGCCGCCGCCGCCAGCCGCCGCGCCGCGCCGTCGGCCCGCGCCGCCACCGCCGCCCACCGAGCCGCCGCCGGACCCCGCCGCCGACCTCGCCGGACCCCGCCGACCCCGCCGCCCGCACGCTCGCCGAGGTTCGCCGCCGCCTCGACTTCCGTGCCGGTTTTTTTTAGAAAACCGATCGATTTTCCGTCGGTTTATTTTCTGTGCTTTTGTTTCGGTTTTTTTATTAGATCAGTTTTTATTTCGGTTTAGTTTAATTAGCGAGCATTTGCTCGTTCGTTCGTTTTAACGAACATATTCGTCAGATTAGTTTAGTTAACGAACGTTCGTTCGTCAACCCGTTCGTCGTTTTTCTTTTTCTCGGATTTAATCCGTGATTTTTCTGATCGTGATTCCTGATCCGATTTTTGTTTTAGTATAACTTTTTGCTCGTTTATCGGTATCAGGCGATTCAAGCTGGAGTTTCGTCTCGAAACCCTCTTTCCGAATAATCAACTTAAACAAGTTTTTGCTTCTGTAAAATTTGACTTAGATCCAGATTAGCAAAATGAAGCTGTTTTCTTTCACCGTGTGACTTTCGTTGCTTTGTTTGATTTGAATCTTTTTGCAAACCGGAGTTCTTAAGTTGAACTTTCAGGTTAGATCTTTTATTCGAGTTTTACCTGTGCATTAGATGAGTACTTATTGTATGTTTGTTTGTTTGTTTGTCTGCGATAGAATACCCGGAGTGCGCCGCCTGTTACTTTGAGTCTCTAGGTTTCGTGGATCCTCAGCAAGGCAAGTAACACTTTGATCATATCTTTTCTCATACCCAGCTTTTATGCATTAGATCTATCCTCAATCATTGCATGATTAGGATCTAATTAAATTGTGGGTTATGGGAAGTAGATGAGGTAGAACCTATTACCTGTTTTATTATCAAACCTTTGGGAGTTACTTCTACGTTTGCTTATTATGCCATGCTATGCTAGTAGACGTGGATTGGGTGAGTGTATCCATGACAGATGTGAGATTGTTAAATTAATGGTTTATTTAAGGTGGCAACTTGAACACACATCTGGGTGGGTTGAGGCACCTGGTTTCTATCAGGACTTGCCTGTATTTCTTCAGACCGCCACCCAGGCTCAAAGGGATCATGAGATTATTCAAACTAGAAACATATGTGTGCATCCACAAGCCATTATGGGCTCTGGCATAGTTGATTAAGTTGTGCGAACTCTTATGGGTAGACTAGAAGATGTAGGGGAAAGTAGGTGTACCGGTCTACCCACATGTAAGGTGCTAGTGCTTCCGAAAGACTATGTCTCGGTCATCCGTTTCTCAAACATCATGTAGTGCGAGGAATCAAACGGAGGCGATCGAGTCTTGTGGGGAAAAGTGCGCAAACCTCTGCAGAGTGTATAAACTAATCATGGTTAGCCATGTCCCCGGTTATGGACGTTTTGAGTATCTAGTACTTGGATATCATGTGAATCTCAACATGTTACTCTAATTTAACATTGTTGGGTTTAATGAGTACTTTTAATTGGGATTGAGGATGCTGTCAACCATTCTCAATGTTTAACAACCACCATGATAGTTAAATAAATTTATTCCTTTGCAGTAGGGAAAAATTGGCTTTATGCAAAACCATAACCATAGAGCTTTCCACAAGCCAAATATGCATGTAGTATAGCTTATTCCATTGTTATTCTCTATGTGTTACATGCCAGCATATTCCATGTGTTGACCCGTTTTCGGGCTACAACGTTTCATGTTGCAGACTTTTCAGACGATGATTAAGATGCTTTTAGGTCGTGGTTCTATACTCAGTTATGCCGTTGGAGTTGATGGACTCGCTTATCTTCCAAGTCTTCCGCTATTATCGATTTTAGATGGCCTTAAGCCATATTTATTTCAATAAGTTCTCTCTTGAGACATTCGATGTAATAAGTGTGTGATTGCTACTCTGTTATAAATCCTCCAAATACTGTGTGGTGTCAGCATTACTGATCCAGGGATGACACTGAGCATAGAGATCAGACTGTTTGAGGTCTGGTCGCTACAAGGTGGTATCAGAGCACACGCTGACTGTAGGACACGGCCACTAAGCTTAAGCCCTAGATCACTACCCTTTCTTCTCATTTCTGACTCCTCATCTTTTCTATTCTTTAGGATGGCGGGTGCAAGGATCAAGTTCACACAACCAGATGAAAACTCACCTTTTTGGATATCACTTGAAGGAAGCCACTAGATACCTGAACATAGGAGTACCAAGCTTCACCGGGACTTTCAACGCCACTTTACCCGAAGAGGAGCGCTGGAGGATTCAAGTCTACATTCCAGGAAGGACATTTGCACCAGCCACTGAGCCAATAGAGTTTACCTTTGATGCACCAACATGGAGCCTTGGAAAGAGCATGGCAGCTCACATCGCCATGGGACGAATTGGAGAAGTTTACCACAACGATCTCAAGAATACTATCTACCAGATTTGTGGGCGCCGAGATGAGCATTGAGAGATGATCACCACCAGGAAGGACAGATCAATCGCAGCTTATATTCAGGAGCTAAACCAACACATCCGACGCCAGGAGAATCAGATGTGCACAGATATGGAGGAACTACAGAAGGCTATGACCAAGATCAAGGAGCTAGAAGAAGAAATCAAGGCTACACGTAAAGACTATATGGAAGAAATCGTCGCTCTAGTAAGACAGAACAGCGACCTTAAGGAGAAGATTGGAGTATTCATGGGAGGATCACCACCCAGAGGAGAAGAGGATGAACCTACTTGTCCAGATAATTATATCATCATCGACGACCCCGATTCGGATCCCGACGACAGCGATGATGACTATGTTGATGAAGCTGGAGCAGATATCATGGAATCTGCATCGGAGCAGTTTTTCTAGTTGACCACCATAACAGTAGTAGAATTTTCCACTGTTTAATTAGCTTTGTCCAAGCACTTTTGTAACGATAGTTAGACCGTTGTATGCCCTTGTTTGAATTGATTGGAATGGTATTGTGTGCTTTTATCTCATGTGCATATGGGTAGTGTTATCTCACTAGACCTCATTCTATTCTTAACTCTCCTCTCCCCTTTAAACCCTCAGATGCCTCCGAGACGCGACCCCGAGTTTGTTTTTCCACCGGAGATCACTCAGTTGATTCAGCAGTAGAATACCTTGATTCAAACATTGGTACAGAACCAAGGCAGCAACAACAACAACAACAACCCACCACCACCACCACCTGTTGACCATCTGGCACGTTTCTTAAGGCTAAATTCGCCGGTGTTTTCCAGTAGCACCGAGCCGATAGTAGCAGATGATTGGCTCCGTAAGATAGGGAGGGAGTTGACCACAGCAGGATGCACAGATGGAGAAAAGGTGAAGTTTGCCGCTCATCAGCTTGACGGACCCGCAGCAGCATGGTGGAAGAATTTTACAGCCACTTACCCTGTAGACATTGTCACGTGGAATCAATTTCAACAAGCTTTTCGAACTGCCCATGTTTCAGCCGGAGCTATGGCCATGAAGAAGCGTGAGTTTCGCAACTTACGCCAAGGAGGACGGACAGTTGGCCAGTATGTGGATGATTTCAGTAAGCTAGCACGTTATGCCCCAGATGACGTTGCTACGGATGCAGCTAAGCATGAGAAGTTTCTAGAAGGACTGAATGATGAGATGAGCATGCAGTTGATGGTAGCCACTTTCAATAACTACCAGGAATTAGTAGATCGTGCTCTTATGATTGAGGGAAAGTAGCAGCAGATTGATAATCGTAAAAGGAAGTATGGACAGGGGAAGTACAATTCTGGAGCTCAGCAGAAGCTACGCTTTACCCCGAAGTCAGGAGGACATTTTCAGCATACTCACGGAGGAGGCAGCTCGCACAATCATAATGGCACAAAGAATGGAAACGGGAATGGAGGAAGCAACGGACAAAGCCGCACCAACCCGTCGACACCATCCAAGGTAGACCTAAGTCATATCACTTGCTATAACTGCCGTAAGACTGGGCATTATGCAAATGATTGCCCAGAAGCCCAAAATGGAAATGGCAATGGAAGCTCAGGAAAGAAGCCGAACCCTTTCAACAGGGGGCAAGTGAACCACGTTACCGTGGAGGAGGTTGAAGCTCAGCGAGACGTAGTAATAGGTAAGTTTTTGGTTAAGGCATTTACTGCAGTTGTTCTTTTCGATACTGGTGCATCGCATTCATACATATCAAGGGGATTTGTGGATAAGTTTAGCCTGCCCACTAAGACTCTTAAGACACCCATGCTAGTAAGTTCACCGGGAGCTGAGTTTATGGTCAGTCAAGGATGTTTTCAGGTGCCATTAAGTATAGGAAGGCATGTTTTCCCAACGGATTTAAATATATTGGAATCCCAAGGTTTGGATGTAATTCTTGGTATGGATTGGCTGTCGATGTATGGAGGAAACATTGTTTGCGCCAGTAAGAAAATTTTGCTTACGACACCAGAAGGAATAAGAATAAAGTATGTATAACGGCATGAGCCGAGAAGAGCACATGTAAATTCCTTATCAGGAGTTGTGCAGGAGGAAGTACCAGTGGTAAGGGATTTCCCCGATGTATTTCCAGAAGAGTTGCCAGGCATGCCACCGGATAGAGACATTGAGTTCTTAATTGAACTACTGCCAGGCACTGGGCCTATATCCAAGAGACCGTACAGGATGCCAGCCCAAGATTTGGAGGAAATTAAGAAGCAGATTAAGGAGTTGTTGGACAAAGGTTTTATTCGCCCAAGTTCTTCACCCTGGGGATAGCCAGTACTTCTAGTAGAGAAGAAGGATGGATCGTTAAGAATGGTTGTTGATTATCGCGGATTGAATGAAGTAACAATCAAGAACAAGTACCCACTACCAATGATCAAAGATTTGTTTGATCGGTTGCAAGGAGCTAAGGTGTTTTCCAAGATTGATTTGCGATCAAGGTACCATCAGTTGAAGATTCAGGAGCAGGATATACCGAAGACGGCTTTTACCACCAGGTACGGGCTGTATGAGTATACCGTTATGTCATTTGGTCTGACTAACGCCCCAGCCTATTTTATGAACATGATGAACAAGGTGTTTATGGAGTTTTTGGATAAGTTCGTTGTGGTGTTCATTGATGATATTTTGGTTTACTCGAAGAATGAAGAGGAACACAAGGAGCACTTGCGTTTGGTACTCGAGAAGCTCAGAGAACATTAGCTATACGCCAAGTTCAGCAAGTGTGAGTTTTGGTTGAAGGAAGTTGGATTTCTCGGACATGTTATATCCGGAGAAGGTATAGTAGTAGACCCCACTAAAGTTGCCACTGTGACAAACTGGGAAGCACCAACAACAGTTGGAGAGATTAGGAGTTTCCTTGGACTCACAGGATACTACCGGAGATTTATTGAAAATTTCTCGAAGATTGCAAAACCTATGACAGAATTGTTGAAGAAGGATACTAAGTTCATTTGGACTGAGGAGTGTGAGGCTAGTTTCCAAGAGTTGAAGAAACGTTTGGTTACCTCACCAGTATTAATTCTGCCAGATCAGACCAAGGATTATGAAGTGTATTGCGATGCTTCACGTCGAGGACTTGGAGCAGTGCTTATGCAGGAGGGAAGAGTTGTTTCGTATGCTTCACGACAGCTTAAGCCTCATGAGTTGAATTATGCTACTCATGATTTGGAGTTAGCAGCCGTAGTGCACGCACTGAAAACGTGGAGACATTTTCTCATTGGAAATCATTGTGAGGTGTACACGGATCACAAGAGTTTGAAGTACATCTTCACGCAGAAGGAGTTAAATCTCAGGAAGAGGAGATGGTTGGAGCTTATTAAGGATTATGATATGAGATTGCATTATCACCCCGGGAAGCCTAACGTTGTAGCAGACGCGTTGAGCCGCAAGAGCCATGTCAATACACTAATGACGGGAGAAATACCCAAGGAGTTAGCCAAGGATCTTCATGAACTATGTTTGGAAATAGTTCCGAGAGGCTATGTAGCAGCAATGGAGATTCAGTCTACATTGATGGATAGAATCAGAGAAGCTCAAAAGACAGATAAGGAAGTTGCCTCTATAAAGGAGAGAATGAGCGAAGGGAAGGCTAAGGGATTTCGTGAGGATGAGTACGATACCCTACGATTTGAGGACCGTGTTTATGTGCCCAGTGACCCGGAGATCAGGAAGTTGATTCTGCAAGAGGCACATGATTCACCATATTCGATTCACCCCGGAAATACCAAGATGTATTTGGATTTGAAGGAAACTTTCTGGTGGACCGGAATGAAGAAGGATATTGCATAGTACGTAGCAGTTTGCGATGTATGTCAGAGGGTGAAAGCAGAATATCAGAAGTCAGCTGGACTGTTACAGCCATTGCCTATACCCGAATGGAAGTGGGACAAACTAGGCTTGAATTTCATCACAGGATTGCCCAGGACTCGTTCAGGCTATGACTCAATTTGGGTTGTAGTCGATCGTTTGACGAAGGTAACTCATTTCATCCCAGTAAAGACTACCTACAGCAGTGCCAAATTGGCTAAGATATACATGACCAGGATTGTATGTTTGCATGGACTTCCGAGGAGTATCGTATCAGATAGAGGAACCCAATTCACCTCAAAGTTCTGGAAGCAGTTGCATGAAACATTGGGAACCAGGCTGGAGTTTAGCACAGCTTTCCACCCACAGACAGATGGACAGACCGAGAGAGTCAATCAGATTTTGGAGGATATGCTTAGAGCTTGTGTGTTGGATTATGAATCAAGTTGGGATGACAACTTGCCATATGCGGAGTTTTCTTACAACAACAGTTATCAATCCAGTTTGAAGATGGCCCCTTTCGAAGCCTTGTACGGAAGGAGGTGCAGAACCCCGTTGTTGTGGGATGAGGTTGGAGACCGCCAGTTGTTTGGACCGGATTTGATTAAGGAGTCTGAACAGAAAGTAAAGTTGATTCGCGATAGGCTCAAGGTAGCCCAGTCAAGGCAGAAAAGCTATGCAGATTCAAAATGCAAGGAGACAGAATACGAAGTCGGAGACAGAGTTTATCTTCGAGTATGTCCGCTTCGAGGAGTTAAGCATTTTGGAGTTAAAGGAAAGTTAGCGCCACGTTTTGTGGGGCCATACAAAGTTTTGGAACGCATGGGAGAAGTAGCGTACAAGTTGGAATTACCTGAGGGATTGTTAGGAGTTCACGATGTGTTCCATGTTTCACAATTGAAGAAGTGCCACGCAGAGATGGCTGATATTCCACTGAGAGATACAGTGCCTGTGGAAGCGATTCAGTTGAAAGATGATTTGACTTATGAAGAGAAACCCGTTAATATTCTGGAATATGCCAACCGAGTTACACGCAGTAAGGTTATCAAGTTTTGCAAAGTTCAGTGGAGCCACCACACCGAGGAGGAAGCCACCTGGGAGCGAGAGGAAGATCTGCTCAAGGCCCACCCTCACCTATTTGCTAGCCAACCCGAATCTCAAGGGCGAGATTCATCTTAAGGGGGGTAGGTTTGTAACATCCCAAATTTTCAATTTGGAATGTTATACATAGATCATCATTGCATATCATATTTTGTTGCATTGTTGGCTCGATCCTAGAAATTCTACGCAACTCAAGGACCCACGGAGAGAGTTGGGAATTTCGTTATTTTCTTATTTGAGTTTTTCTCAAATTTTGAAAATAGGATCATTTGATTTTATTTATTTTATCTTCGATTATTTCTACTACCAAAATTTCAGAGAGGGAATAAAATGACTTTCCCAAAATAAATAAATAAAGAAGATTTAATAAAAAATCAAATAAGATTTATTTTTGGAGTTTTTCGCCTTTTGTTTGGATTTAGGAAAAATGCGCGTTTTTCAAACTTTCATTTAGGCCCCAAATAAATGTTCATCTTGTCCGACTTGATTTTAGAAGCCGGGGAAAATTTATTTCGGGATTTTTGGAGTCCGTTTAGTATTTCTTTTTATTTTTTTCCCTCTGCGCGGAATTATTTTAAAAAAAACGCAACCGACCTACGGGCCGTGTCCGTCTGGGACTCCCGGCCCGCGGGGCTTTATAAGCCGAGGGGAGCCAGCCCGAGGCCCAGCCGCCGCCCCCCCAAACCCTAGTCGCCCCAGCCCCGCGCCGTCGCCCCGCGCCGCCGCCGCCAGCCGCCGCGCCGCGCCGTCGCCCCGCGCCGCCGCCCCGCCCGCCGAGCCGCCGCCGGACCCCGCCGCCGACCTCGCCGGACCCCGCCAACCCTGCCGCCCGCACGCTCGCCGAGGTTCGCCGCCGCCTTGACTTTCTTGCCGTTTTTTTAGAAAATCGATCGGTTTTCCATCGGTTTATTTTCAGTTTTCTTAGTTTCGGTTTTTTTATTAAATCGGTTTTTATTTCGGTTTAGTTTAATTAGCGAGCGTTCGCTCGTTCGTTCGTTTTAACGAACAGATTCGTCAGATTAGTTTAGTTAACGAACGTTCGTTCGTCAACCCCTTCGTTGTTTTTCTTTTTCTCGGATTTAATCCGCGATTTTTCTGATCGTGATTCCTGATCCAATTTTCGTTCTAGTATAATTTTTCGCTCGTTTATCGGAATCAGGCGATTCAAGCGCCTGGAGTTTCGTCTCGAAACCCTATTTTTGAATAATCAACTTAAACAAGTTTTTGCTTCTGTAAAATTTGACTTAGATCCAGATTAGTAAAACGAACCTGTTTTCTTTCACTGTTTGACTTTCGTTGCTTTGTTTGATTTGAATCTTTTTGCAAACCGGAGTTCTTAAGTTGAACTTTCAGGTTAGATCTTTTATTCGAGTTTTACCTGTGCATTAGATGAGTAGTTATTGTATGTTTGTTTGTTTGTTTGCCTGCCATAGAATACCCGGAGTGCGCCGCCTGTTACTTCGAGTCTCTAGGTTTCGCGGATCATCAGCAAGGCAAGTAACACTTTGATCATATCTTTTCTCATACCCAGATTTTATGCATTAGATCTATCCTCAAACATTGCATGATTAGGATCTAATTAAATTGTGGGTTATGGGAAGTAGATGAGGTAGAACCTATTACCTGTTTTATTATCAAACCTTTGGGAGTTACTTCTACGTTTGCTTATTATGCCATTCTATGCTAGTAGACGTGGATTGGGTGAGTGTATCCATGACAGATGTGAGATTGTTAAATTAATCGTTTATTTAAGGTGGCAACTTGAACACACATCTGGGTGGATCGAGGCACCTGGTTTCTATCAGGACTTGCCTGTATTTCTTCGGACCGCCACCCAGGCTCAAAGGGATCATGAGATTATTCAAACTAGAAACTTACGTGTGCAGCCATAAGCCATTATGGGCTTTGGCATAGTTGATTAAGTTGTGCGAACTCTTACGGGTAGGGGAAAGTAGGTGTACCGGTCTACCCACATGTAAGGTGCTAGTGCCTTCGAAAGACTATGTCTTGGTCATCCGTTTCTCACACATCATGTAGTGCGAGGAATCAAACGGAGGCGATCGAGTCTTGTGGGTAAAAGTGCGCAAACCTCTGCAGAGTGTATAGACTAATCATGGTTAGCCGTGTCCCCGGTTATGGACATTTTGAGTATCTAGTACTTGGATATCATGTGAATCTCAACATGTTACTCTAATTTAATATTGTTGGGTTTAATGAGTACTTGTAATTGGGATTGAGGATGCTGTCAACCATTCTCAATGTTTAACAAACACCATGATAGTTAAATAAATTTATTCCTTTGTAGTAGGGAAAAATTGGCTTTATGCAAAACCATAACCATAGAGCTTTCCACCAGCCAAATATGCATGTAGTATAGCTTATCCCATTGTTATTCTCTATGTGTTACATGCCAGCATATTCTATGTGCTGACCCATTTTCGGGTTGCAACGTTTCATGTTGCAGACATTTCAGACGACGAGTAAGATGCTTTTAGGTCGTGGTTCTATACTCAGTGATGCCGTTGGAGTTGATGGACTCGCTTATCTTCCAAGTCTTCCGCTGTTATCGATTTTAGATGGCCTTAAGCCATATTTATTTCAATAAGTTCTCTCTTGAGACATTCGATGTAATAAGTGTGTGATTGCTACTCTGTTATAAATCCTCCAAGTACTGTGTGGTGTCAGCATTACTGATCCAGGGATGACACTGAGCACAGAGATCAGACTGTTTGAGGTCTGGTCGCTACAATGGCGGCTTATCGTCGTGAAGTAGATGATGTGGCTGGTCACTTCACGGGTTATCAAGTGGAGCACATTGATCGAAGGAAGAACGAGGCGGCTGATGCTTTAAGCCGGTTGGGATCCCAACGTAAGCCGGTGCCGCCCAACACCTTTCTTGATGTGTTACACAACCCTTCTGTCAAGGTACCTACCGAGGAAGACTTAGCAGTGCCAGACCCGGAGGCACAACTGGTGGCGGCTCTTCATGTTATCCCGGATTGGACGGTGCCGTACTTGGCTTACATGACCCGGGGTGAGTTGCCGGAGGATGAGACGTTGGCGAGACAAATCGTCAGGCGTTCCAAATCCATGACAATTGTTAACGGCGAGTTACATCACCTCAGCATCACAGGGGAATTTCAACATTGTGTGTCACCTGCAGAAGGCCAAGAAATACTCCGTGTGATCCATGAGGGAGATTGTGGCCATCATGCTGGGTCAAAATCCCTCGTGGCCAAGGCTTTTCGTCATGGTTTCTATTGGTTGACGGCTCACGCTGATGTGGAAGATCTGGTCAGTAAATGTGACAGGTGTCAAAAGTTCTCACGCCGAGCTCATGTGCCGGCTCAAGAGTTGAGGATGATCCCAATTACTTGGCCGTTTGCAGTATGGGGGCTTGACATGGTTGGACCTTTCAAAAGGTCTAAGGACAAAAAGACACATCTGCTAGTAGCAGTGGATAAATTTACCAAGTGGGTTGAGGCAGAGCCGGTCAGTAAATGTGATGCAGCCACGACGGTTCAGTTCATTAAAAAGGTGATCTTTCGTTTTGGTTTTCCACATAGCATCATAACTGATAATGGCACTAATCTCTCTAAGGGTGCCATGGAAGAGTTCTGTCAAAGAGAGCATATCCGGCTTGATGTTTCGGCTGTTGCTCATCCTCAATCCAATGGTCAACCCGAGCGAGCTAACCAAGAGATCCTGAAAGGTATCAAGCCCCGGCTCTTGGTCCCTTTACAACGAACTCCGGGTTGTTAGGTAGAGGAGTTACCCTCCGTGTTATCGAGCATCAACACTACGCCTAACAGGTCCACGGGATACACACCTTTCTTCATGGTCTGTGGAGCAGAGGCAGTCCTGCCAAGTGACATCCGGCACGACTCACCTCGAGTGGCGGCTTACGTTGAGGCGGATAACGAAAAGGCTCGTCAGGATGCACCTGACTTGTTGGACGAGGAGCGAGACTTAGCAATAGCCCGCTCGGCGATTTACCAGCAAGACCTGCGCCGCTATCACAGCCGCCGGGTTAGGACCATAACCTTTCAGGAAGGCGACTTGGTGCTCCGGCTCATCCAGGATTAGTCTGATATGCACAAGCTATCCCCGCCTTGGGAAGGACCCTTTGTGGTCAGCAAGAATCTGCACAACGGGTCATATTATCTCATCGATATTCGAGAGCGCAAGGACTCCTTTAAATCGGAGGATGAGACCCGCCGACCGTGGAATATAGCTCATCTCCGGCCTTACTATACTTAAGTTTCTTCTTTAAGATACTTTTTATAATGTACATATTATATAAAGCAATAAAGCAGGACCTCTGTCCTTTTTTCCCATAAAGAATGTGTCATGTTTTCTTTATCAGGTGATGGACAATGCCAACAGGGGATGGATCATATTTGAATCCGGCTTTCCCTTTGGTCCGGCTTATGATCATATCTGAATCTAGCCTTGGTCACTTGGGGGCTTCTTGTTCAAACATAGGTCGTATTTGAACCAAAGAGAACATAGCTGTCGATACCCACTTGATGGGCATATTGCCAAACCCACTTGGGGGCTTCCTGATCAATTTTGAATCATAGCTTAACCCCTTTGGGTCTGACGTGGATCGTATTCGAATCAGCTTCATTAAACAACTCTTATGTTCACTTGGGGGCTTCCTGTTCAAACATAGGTCGTATTCGAACCAAAGAGAACATAGCTGTTGATACCCACTTGATCGGCATCGCCAAAGCCACTTGGGGCTATATGATCGTATCCGAATCTTAGCTTAACCCCTTTGGAATGGTTTTCTGATCGTATTCGAATCAGGAGCCTGTGAACATTTGCAAGTATGATTATTTTCACTATCATCAAAATCTTCTTGAGGAGATGGTTCTTGATCTTTCCGGTTTTATATTAGTTACTTCAGGTTCTAACAAGTGCCAGGTAAAAACTTATATGAGCCGGAACGGTTATCCAAAAGGGTCGCAGGTATGATGTTATGATTATGTTTTAACTAATCATGAACCGGCTTATACACATGATTTTTTAATCATGTCCGGGTTATCAATATTCTATAACCCGCTGGTGCAGTAAACTGTCCAGGAAGCCTTGCCTATTTTACGTGCAGATTACAACGGAGCAAGGAGAAATAGCAAGGAACCACTTGATTAACATAAGCAAGATGGAAATAGTACTGGCGGCTTAACAAAAGCAATAAGTACCATAAGGCATGACGGGCATTAAGGAGTTTTTCTATCCTATTAGAAGACTCCCCGAGTCTGAATAAGTGAAGCATTGTTCTTTGCCAAGTTATAACCCGGCTGGCGGCCCATTCCTCCGGCTGGCTTGATGACTCCGGGTTATCCTTCCCCGCCTCTCCTTCGGTTGTTGTGTCCTGGAAGGTGGACGAGGCCCAGTCAATGCCGCTCAAAGCTTCAAATTCAGCTTCATCATCTATTAAACTGGCCGGGTCCACTTCAGGGGCAAAGGTATGCTTACGCGTTGGAGGGAGCAGGCTGACTTGGTCATATGGGACATTTGGGATTCTCCGGTTCTCGCTATCATAACCCGGTGAATACTTGGTGAGGTCAGTATCCTCCCCAATGAGAGTCGCCAGAGGGCGTACGACTTTGACACAGGTAGTGAAGTCATGTTCGCCAAAAGCAGTGCCATCCTCCTTAAGACTTGGATATCCAAGCGAGAGGTCAGCAAGGTCAAGCTCTGGCACCCATGCTTTTGCCCGACTCAAAGCAGCCACGGCTCCGGCTCTCGCAGATGCCCGCCTTAAGTCTTGAATGCGTTGAGGTAGCACCGACAGATGTCTCAATACGTCTTGTAGGAGCCGGGGAGAGGTATTTGATAAAGCCACAGCGGTCAACGCACGCTGTGACCCGGAGTACAGCTGTTCTGTCAAGGTGTACACTACCTTAAGCTTGACAAACATATTTTCCTTCAGATTAGTACTCCTGGGGCCTGCATATTCATAGGTATAACAATAAGCCGGAGGCAACTATCATGATAACTCTTGAAGGATTACAATATTTATGAGCGGCTTACCAAAGATAGCTGAGACCATTCAGGATATGTGCCGCTTTAAGTCGGACAGCTCATTTGTTGCCGCGGCAAGAGATGCCTCCGCTGTTTCAGCCCGGGTCACCAGTGAAGCCCTCTCATCCACCCAAGCCTTATTTTCTGATTCAAAATTTTTCTTCAGCTTCTCTTGTTCAGAGATACTGAATTCAAACTTGGAATTGGCTTTCTGAGCTTCGAGCTCTTGGGTTTTCAACTGGCTCTTCAACTCAGCAATCTCCGCCTCAAATTGACTTATTGTGGCCTACATTTGACATCAGGTTATGGTAAGAATCTTGGTAAGATAACATTTAAAGTCCCAAGTATTTTACAAGTAAAGAAACTTGGCACTTGGGGGCTAATGTATGTTTAAAGAATTTTTAGTCTATTTTACCAAGTTGCACATATTAAGTCTCAAGCACTTTACAAGTAAAGGTACTTGACACTTGGGGGCTAATGTAACCCAAATTTATAGTTTTATGTTATCTCCGAGTTAAACATATTCAATTTAAGCCGGACAAAACTAATAGCTAGCAGATTTTTAAGTCTACAGCATAATTTCATAAGCAATAGACTTGGGGGCTGGTACAGTAAGTAAGATTCAGAGTGAAAGCTTAAACTTTACCTCAGATTTATGCTGTATTTGCTTCACCATGTCAATTTCCAGGTCACTACTACTATGTACTTGGTTCAGATAGCCTGAGACTATATCACCAATACTTAGGTGAGAGTAGTCAGTGAGGTCTTGTTTGGACTTACGGCGCTGGGCAAACTCCTCCTTGGCGGTGCATTGGGCAAGGGCAGTAGCCGGCCCGGTTCAACATATTGGCTCTTCACAATTTCAACCTCCGGGTCAGCTGTCTTGGCCGGGCTAGGAACTTCCGGGTCATCCGAGTTATGAATCACGTCTTCTGCAGGCGGGTCAGAAGTTGGCTCTGGAATGTCAGCAGCCGGTTCAGGCGTCGGCTAATGTGTGGAGCTGTCTGGAACGGATGAGTCAAGCACCGGTTCAGTAACCACCGGGTCTTGGGATGGCTTATCTTTCTTTGCCCTCTTGCTGGGCTTTACTTGCCCACTGTCAATCAAAGTGGAAGGATAAGTATCAAAGCATAAGTATGGATAAGTTCAAAGTAAGAAAGGTTATATTACCCGGGAGCCGTTTTGAAAGCCGGCATGTTCGATTGCATCGACTCATCAGAAGAAGGGGAGGTATCCTGATAGTTGGAGTCAGATGAATTGAGAGGTTGGAGAATCAAACCCATCAAGGGTAAAACAAAACGTAAGTCAGAGATAACCTTAGTCCGGCGCTTCCTGGTTACATCAGGTAAGCCGGAGGAAAGCTCTGCGTCCTGGTTGGCCCGAGTCTGACGCCGGTTCTCAAGCTGATGTTGCTTCAAAAGAAATTGAGGATCTTGGTAAGCGAGAGGGTGTGAAAACCTTACTTTCCGGGTCACCCTTCGGATTCTTTATGTTGGCAAAGGCTCTGAGTCGGAGGAAATTATAGTTACCTCTTCGACAGCTACTTGGCTGTTCCCAGTATCCTCCTGAAAGGATCAAATGTCAGTAAAGATAAACTGCAAAGGAGTTAAAGAAAATCAAAAAAGATTACCTCTTCTTCATATGACGAAGAGTCGTCCAATTTAAGCATGTCAGAGGCGCTGGGTTTCTTCTTTTTAGAGGTGCCCGTCCTGGCGGCTTTCCTTTCGGTCTTCTTGGCCGCGCGGGCCAGTTTTGCAGCCTCATGGTCATACTTGACCTTGCAGAAATTATCATCGGCCTGTGGAAAAAGACAAAGAATCATAAGTACCAGAAGGTAACATATTAAAGAGTATTTGTGAAGACTAGTAACTTATTGCAGGAGCCGGATTCTTCTTGCAGAAGGGAAGCAAACTGAAAGTATTGCTGGTTACAATGCCTTCCTTCAATAGTGATTGGACTGTAGCATCTGCCACATCGTCTGGTAAGTCCTCAGGATTATGACGCATTGAGTCGTCCTTTTCACTTGTGTAAGTACACATTAAGCCGGAGCGGCGGCTTAATGGTAGTATCCGCCAGGTGACCCAGACTCGGACCAAATCAATGCTAGTTAACCCGTTGCCTAAGAGGGCCTTGATCTTTCTGATGGTGGGGTTAAGAGGCAGGCGCTCAACAGCAGTTAACTTTTCTGGCAGAGGATGATTGGACTCAAGACACAGGGCGTGAAAGCCGGGCAGAGGCTTCTCGTTAGCCAGAGAGGTATCTTGGAAGTAGAACCATGGCTGGTTCCAGTCTTTGGGGTGACTCGGTAGCTCAGCGTATGGGAAAAGGCAGTCTCTCCGCCGCTGGATTGAGATGCCGCGAAGCTCAAGACTAGGCCCGTTGGCGCGTTCATTCTGCCGGTTCAAGTAAAAAAGCTCTCTGAACAGCAGTAGGCTTGGTTCCTCTCCTAAGTAAACCTCGCAGAAGACTTGGAAATTGCACAGATTGGACACGGAATTGGGTCCAATGTCTTGAGGCCTCAGGTTAAAGAAATTCAGAACTTCCCTGAAGAATTTTGAGCCGGGAGGGGCAAATCCCCGGTTCATGTGGTCTGTGAAAACTACTACCTCTCCGTCTTTGGGTTGAGGTATCTCTTCAGACGGGTGAGGGGCACGATAGGACATGACCTCCTTTTTTGGCAGATGGACAGACGTTACAAGCTCGACAAGTTTGCTTCTGGTTACTGTGGATGGAACCCAATTGCAAGTCACAGGGGGCTTGGCCGCCTTAGGAGCCATAACGGCAGCGGCCTACGACAAAGTAAAAGTTCCGGTTCAAATTTAACCCGGGAGAAGTATTCAAATTTATTCAAAATGGCGGCTTAAGCAAGGGGCCTAATGATATAAGGGTAATTGTGCAGTAAAGTTTAAGCCGCTAACAGGATCAACAGTGATTCAAAGATTTTACGGTCATGAGAGGAAGGCAAGGCTTACAGTTCAGTGTCACTTATTTAAGCCGGACGCCTATACAGTGGTGATAAAGTAAGTTTTCCAGGAGAGAATTTCCGGGTGATAGAAACAAGTTTCATGGATAACAGTTATTATTATGGATCAAATTATTGCTCTAAAGGAGAAATTTTCTAGACCTAAAACCAGGGCAGAGAAGCTCATGCATCCAAAGGAGGCTTCTAAATAAGAAAAATGAGATCTATTTCTGTACAAGATCAACGCAAACAGCTACAGCAGTAGTTCTGTACATTTTTTACAATCTAAACAGGCTGTGGAAGTGCATCTAGCAAGGATTCGCATCGGGCGGTGATGAACCTGGTGAACTTGGCGGAGCTTTACGATAGATCTAAGGAAAGGGAAGAAAAGTAGTCACGAATGAGGTGGAGCTGCGGAGGCTCGCCGTAGATCTCTGGTTACAATCAGGTTGATGCAGCGGTCTGAGTTGACGAAGACGAGGGGGTCGATGGTGACGGCGGCGGAGCTTGAGCGGCAGAGAGGAGAGGAAGAAGACGACTGAAGGGGTAAAAGGGAAAGGACCCGAGTCGTGGCTATTTATAATGAGAAGATGATTGAGACGGTGCAGGAAACGAGGAGATAACAATTATTATCCAGCGGCCCCGACGCCTCGATTTTCGGAGAAGTCAGTAAAGAAGAGATCCGTTGAAGGATCCGGTGGAATAAAAAATGAGTTAAAGGAAGATGACGTCACGCCGAATTAAGACAGATCCAGAAGATGACATCATGGCGGGTTAACAAAAACCCTCTATATAGTCAGAAGACTGAAGATTTAATTCTTTAAAAATATTTTTTAGATTGACATGAACAGGTTCAAATCAATCCGGGGCCTAATGTTGGGGAGATGACTATTTGTGTAAGCCGCCCAGGAGGAGCTGGGTTATGCAAAGAGTCTTCATCAGAGGAAGACCAAGGCTAAGCATGAAGATGGCGGTTCAATAAAGAGCTTAAGGCCCACGAGCGGCTTAAGCCCATTGTAGTAAACCGCCATGAAGGCATGACTTGTAACATAAGGTAGATTTAACTGGTCACCGAGCCGGACTCTGTTTATAAGTCGACCGGGACTCTGTAAGCCGGTGGGCGTCGACCCGTGTATATAAGGGGACGACCTGCTGGCGACTTAGGGCAAGAAACAACACATCGAGAACCGGGCATAGCGTGTCTCGCTCCCTGGTTATCGAAACATCAATACCAACCCAACTAGACGTAGGCCTTACCTTCACCGTAAGGGGCCAAACTAGTATAAACTCTCTCGTGTCCCTTGTCCCGATTTAATCCCTTCAAGCTTCCTAGTTGCGATGGCTCCACAACTAAGTCCTTTCACGAGGACATCTGACGTGACTATTCCACCACACCTTGCCTTCAAAGAGAGTTTTCCGCAAGTTAAACCGATACTGTCGTAAAGCAGACTTGAAAACATGGGTGTAAGCCTGTCTGGTTGCATCATCTTGGCTATCCAACTTGAACCTCATCTGTTGAAAATTATGGGAGTCTCATTATCAGCAACCTAGAAAGTATGGGACAGAGCAAGACGATATTACTAGTTTCCATACATAACCATACTTACAGATAAATGGTCGAGGAAGGTGTTGAACTGGGTTTCGTTTTTGTCATTCCTGTACTGAATCCATGTTGGGAGGATACGTATATGACACCTAACAGCAACCGCTGCCTCTGATACTAACTTGGCTGATTCTGTAGCATCACGTGGCCTTTTTAAACCTGCCTCAAAATGGATCTCCGTTCTTCCTCCTCTAGATTTAGTTAACCTATCGAGCATTATCCCTAATGTTTGTTTCCCCTTGTGCCTAGGTGCTAGTCCAACAATGAACATAGGAAGTGGTAGTGTACATTAAACTGTGAGACTACATATAAAGAAGCATGCAATTGTAACTTGACTCCAGCAACTACCTTCTTGGTGTTGAAGCTCACAAGGTTCATCTGATCTTGCCAACTCGTCTTGTGTCAAGAGTGCTTGGGAAGTAGTGTCAGGTGGCAAGGGAGCTTGGGAACATGCTGCTAGCTGAGTTGATGCACGAGTAACGTGTGCAGCTAGTAGTACTGTGGTAGGTGTTGCAAGAACTAGGGATGTCTCTACTTGTTTGGTGGCAGCTATTTGTTTCTCTTTGGCTTTTTTGACGCTCGTGTAGCATGGGATTCCATGTTTGTAGAATTTTCCGCTGGACTTTGACCTTCTATTGCACCATCAGTACCAGCAGAATTTGCAGGATTCATCCGCTTCTCATTCCCTGCCATTCTGTGTTTCTTCCTCTTTCTCTGTGCCATGTTAAGTCAAGCCGACAAGAAAAACGAATAACAATTTAGTTCTTCAGAACAAATTGATGCGTGATGCAGATGAACTGAACTTTGGTGTTAGACAACCACATGATAGGAGGATGCAATATGTACGAAAAACAGGACGGAAGAGATAATCGGAACTATGATGTGTAAACTAAGCAGAAGACATTTCACCAAATTAGAAACAATGCAATGGAAGGTAGACAGCATATGAAAGATGCTACAAATATCGCTCTGCCAAGTTAACAGTATCTCATCATAAATGGCATTTAAACAAATGTGAAGCAGTACAAGAAATAAATCATATGCAAGATGCAAACAACATCACACTACCAAGTTAGAGGTCTCTCGTCATTAGTGCCATTGCATATTCACAGCATTGCGTATTCACAGCTTATGATGTGTAAACTAAGGAGAAGGCATTCAACAAATTAGAAGCAATGAAAGCTAGACACCATATGAAAGATGCAATGAATATCACTCTACCAAGTTAAAATTGTCTCATCATAAGTGCCATTTCAACAAATTAGTAGTACAAGCTAGAAAAGAATGCGAGTTGTAACCTATATCACACTCCGAAGTCAAACGTGTCTTATGATAAGTGGTTGTTGCAGGTTACACAACAGTAGTAATTTGATGTAAGAACATGGTGTGATAGACAGATATTGTATGTTCTAGAAACAGGAACACGTGTCTTATTCAAGTATAATGTGTAAAATACGCAGATGGAATTCAACAAAATTAGAAGCAATACAAGCTAGACATCACACATAACATGCAACCACATATAAAAGTGCCAAGTTAGAGGGAGCACTGGTGATGGTGCACTAGGGGAGACGTGCTCATCATAAACACAGCTTTGTTGAGTGTCTATGCATGTGTTGTCTTGGAAATCATCTTGGGGGTGTGGAGGAGTAGAAACTGTAGAGGCCCTCCGTTTGGATGGAGCACCTTTATCCTTTGCCTTGCTAAATTCCTTCCGCTTTATTGATTTTCAAGTGTCAAGTAAAACCGACAAGAAAAAGCAATAAAATTCTCTCTTCAGAACTCATTCATGCATGATATTGACAATTACTACTTTGATGTAAGGCAAAAACATGATACCAGGATGGAATATGTACGAAAAATAGGACGGCATGGCATGTTCACAACTGTTTGTGTAAACTAAGCAGAAACCATTCCAACAAATAAGAAGCAATGCAAGCTAGACACCACATGAAAGATGCAACCAATATGACTCTGCCAAGTTAAAAGCGTCCCATCATAAATGGAATTTCAACAAATTAGAAGCAGCGCATGCTATAAATCGTATGAAAGATGCAACTAATATCGCACTGCATATACTAAAGGTGTCTCATCATATTGATTGATGCGGGATACAAAAAACAATAGATTTATGTAAGGACATGCTTAATAGACAGATGTACTATGTATTAAATACATGAAGGCATGTCACATTAACAGGTAAAATGTATAAGCTAAGCAGACTACCACATGCAGTTTAACCAGATTGGAAGAATTACAATCTAGACACCATATGCAACATGCAACCACATATCACGCTGCCAAGTTAGAGCAAGCACCTGCGATGCTAATGTAGGGTGCGGTAATGAACTACAGAGCTACGTTCACTATCTTCATCTAGCCTTGTTGTTTCTAGAGAATCATGTCGGGAGGCTGACGCTGCATTCTTTAAATGAGGAGTAGTCCACTTGCCTACCTGCCTCATCATAAGTGATTGATGAGGGATACACAAGAACATTAGTTTGATTTAAGAACATGGTTAATACACAGATGTACTAGTATGTACAAAAAACAGAAAGGCATGTCATATTCAAAGGTATAATGTGTAAGCTAAGAAGATGCAATTTAACCAAATTGAAAGCAATACAAGCTAGACATCCGGCTGGAGTGGTGAGCATGATCATCTAGGACCTGAGAGCCTGGTGGGAGGCGGGCTGCTTCGCCACCATCGCGGCTTTTTAGTTGTCTTCCAGGTGATGCCTGTCTTTGCTGGGCTTGTCACTGGCTCGGCCAGTGCCCTGACAAGCTATTTGTCTTCTAGTTCTCACGGGATGGTGGTTCATGTAAAAAATATCTTTCCTTATCTTAATAAAGACCGACTTAGGCCTTTCGAATACAAGCTAGACACCATATTGAACATGCAACCACATATGACACCGCAAAGTTAAAGCAAGCACCTGGGATGGTGGTTCATTGCGAGCAAGGTCATCAACTCCAGAGCTACGTTTACCGTCTCCATCTGCCGACACTACACCCTTTATAAGGGTGAAACGTGTCTGGCCTATCCGCATACCATGCTGGAGTGACTTGTCTCTTTTCTTTTTGGCTTCTCTCATGGCAGCAGAGTCTGAAATACCCTTGCATAAAAACACAATAGTGAGAGTAAGGGTGAAGTGTGTGCAGAACTAGTGCACTGTAAAAGTAGCAGATAGCAGGTGGCTGAAAAATAAATGACAGGAGACATATGATAGCTCTACAACATTGCATGGCAAACAAAATTAGATTCTACTCCGTATGATTTTGTAACATATGAGAATAGGAAATGCAGGTACTCCTCCAGCACACCACCACATGTGGTCATATCTAAGATAACAGTCGACTAAAAATAAATAGGTCAGTCGATTTTTTTAGTGAACCGTCCGATCTATAAGGAACGGGCAGATGGCCTTCGTCTACCTCCCGCTAGTCACTGTTGATGATCTTTCTCGAACCGCCAGCGACCACCAGCCCAGACCCCTGCCTTCGCCGCCCCGCCCTCTCCTCGACCTCACACCACCACCGTGTCTGGCAGCGCTTGAGGGAGTCCTGGATTAGGGGGTATTCGGACAGCCGGACTATATACTTTGGACGGACTGTTGGACTGTGAAGATACAAGACTCAAGACTTCGTCCCGTGTCTGGATGGGACTCTCCTTTGCATGGAAGACAAGCTTGGCAATCCGGATATTAGATCTCCTTCTTTATAACTGACTCTGTGTAAACCCTAGCCCCCTCCGGTGTCTATATAAACCAGAGGGTTTGGTCTATAGAAAATCAATCATAATCATCATAGGCTAGCTCCTAGGGTTTAGCCTCTACAATCTTGTGGTAGATCAACTCTTGTAATACTCATATCATCAAGATCAATCAAGCAGGAAGTAGAGTTTTACCTCCATCGAGAGGGCCCGAACCAGGGTAAAACATCTTGTCCCTTGCCTCCTGTTACCATTAGCCTTAGACGCACAGATCGGGACCCCTACCCGAGATCCGCCGGTTTTGACACCGACATTGGGGCTTTCATTGAGAGTTCCTCTGTGTCGTCGCTGCAAGGATCAATGGCTCCTTCAATCATCAACAACAACGCGGTCCAGGGTGAGACTTTTCTCCCCGTACAGATCTTCGTGTTCAGTGGCTTCGCACTGCGGGCCGATTCGCTTGGCCATCTGGAGCAGATCGGCAGCTACGCCCCTGGCCATCAGGTCAGGTTCGGAAACTTGAACTACACGGCTGATATCCGCGGAGACTTGATCTTTGATGGATTCGGGCCTACGCCAGGAGCGCCGAACAGTAACGATAAGCACGGCTTAGACCAGCTGTCGGACCATACTCGAGATATCGCACCTGCAGGAGCTCCGGACCTAAATCCGGGGCTGATTGCCTCGCCCGAGGATGGGTGGATGGACCCCGCCCCGGAGGCCGCACACTCATCGGCTGTAGAGCCGAACACAGACTTCACCCCCAAGAAGCTTGTGTCTCCGAACCCCCGGACTTGTGTCCGGCTGTAGGTTCCAAACCGCGCGCCCCCGAGCCTGTCGATTCTGGTTCGGCTCTGGTAATGGAATTCACCGCTGTGGATATCTTCCAGCACTCGCCACTCGGCGACATGCTGAATTCATTAAGGTATCTCTCTTTGTCAGGAGATGCTTGGCCGAACTATGTCCGGCTTCAGGGGGAAGAAGGCGACGAAGAAATTCGTTCCCCACCCACCACCCACTTCATAGCCACTGTTGACAACGTAATAGACATGCTTGACTTCGACTCCGATGACACCAACGGGACGGACATCGGTGCAGGGGACGATTCTGAACCACCTCCCACGAGGCGCTGGACTGCCACCTCATCATATGATATATACATGGTGGACACGCCTAAGGAGGACGATGGCGACAAAACGGAGGATAAAACCCCCGGACAAAAACTAAAACAATGGCGCAGACGCCGCTCTAAGTCCAGCCACAGTAAGAACAGCGATAACAGCGCTAGAAAGATTGACACCCCAGTCAACTCCAAAGGCAACAATGACCATATGGACCCAGCGATGGAGCAGGATGAACCAGGTCACGCCGAACACAGCCCGGAGTAGACCCCCGATCACAGCGATCTCGAGAGCCAAACTCATCAACCTGCCCCGAGAGAGGAGCACAGTCCGGATGACGATGCATTCATCATCCCGGAAAAACGTTTGAAACGAGATAACCTCCATAGAAGGCTTATGGCCACTGCGAGAAGTCTAAAGAAGCAGAAGCAAAGGCTTAAGGCCGCACAGGAAATGCTCAATCGCGGATGTAATAAAGTGCTACACACTTAAGAAAAATACGGCGACGATCGTCACACAAAGAGCTATTCAAAGCGCAAGCTGCTGTCAGAGTTCGACGATGAGGCCGTTCCACCGAAGAACAATACGGCCAATAAGCCGGACCAACCACTTCATGGACGCAATAGAATAGCTACTGACGCCGCACATGATTTACGTGAGCTCCTGGATAAAAAGGCCGGCGCGACCAGGTTCATCTATGGATCTAGAGGACATGCTCCGGTGCAGGACTATGGTCACCAAAATGATCAGACTGATCGAGTACCAGTTCGGAATCAGCACCGAACACAACAACAGTCGACAACACGCCACAACATGTCCAGATACAGAGGGGCCGCTCACCCTCTGTGCTTCACCGAAGAGGTACTGGACCACGAATTTCCACAGGGTTTTAAACTCGTGAACATAGAAGCATATGACGGAACGACAGACCTCGGGGTCTGGATTGAGGATTTTATCCTTCACATCCACATGGCATGTGGGGACGATCTCCATGCCTTCAAATACCTTCCCCTCAAGTTGAAGGGACCAGCTCGGCACTGGTTGAAAAGCCTCCCTGAAAACTCAATCGGAAGTTGGGAAGAACTTGAGGATGCTTTCAGGGCCAATTTTCAAGGAACCTATGTCCGACCTTCGGACGCTGACGATTTAAGTCACATAATTCAACAGCCCGGAGAGTCCGCCCGCAACCTTTTGAATAGACTCCTCACTAAGAAGAATCAAATTGTCGATTGTCCGGATGCCGAAGCCCTGGCGGCCTTCAAGCACAGTATCCGGGATGAGTGGCTCACCAGACACCTCGGCCAAGAAAAGCCGAGGACAATGGCAGCCTTAACAAGCCGTATGACCCGCTTTTGCGCGGGTGAATACAGCTGGTTGGCCCGTAGAAGCACCAGCGACCCAGGCTCATCCGAAATCAGGGATGGCAACGGGAAGCCACGGCGAAATAAAAACAAATGTCGAAACAAGGAAGAAAGTCCGGACAACACAACGGTCAACACCGGATTCAGGGGCTCTCTACCCGATCAACAAAAGAAGCCATTTAAAGGCAGCAAAGAGGGACCGTTCGGCCCGAACAAAGTCCTGCACAGACTGTGCCAAATTCATGGCACCCCCGAAAAACCTGCGAACCACACTCACAGAGAATGCTGGGTCTTTAAGCAGACCGACAAGTTAAATGCCGAACACAAGGGAAGGGAAACACCAAGTGAAGACGAGGATGAGCCTCGCCAGCCGAACACTTGGGGACAGAAAAAATTCCCACCAGAGGTACAAACAGTAAACATGATCCACGCGGCTCACATACCCAAGAGAAGGTGCAAACGCGCGCTCAGAGACGCATACGCTGTAGAGCCCGTCGCCCCCAAACTTAACCACTGGTCGGCCTGCCCGATCACCTTCGATCACAGGGACTACCCGACTAGTATGCGGCACGGAGGATCAGCTGCCTTGGTGCTTGACCCAACAATCGACAGATACCATCTCACTCGCGTCCTCATGGACGGCGGCAGTAGTCTCAATCTAATATACCAGGAAACTGTCCGCAGGATGGGGATAGACCCATCCAGAATCAGCCAAAGTAACACCACCTTTGAAGGGGTGATACCAGGCGTTGAAGCCCGCTGCAGGGGCTCCCTCGTACTAGAGGTGACATTCAGTTCCCCAGACAACTTCAAAAGCGAAGAACTACTCTTCACCTTCGCCCCCCTCCAAAGTGGTTATCATGCATTGCTCGGGAGAAAGGCCATCGCCTGCTTCAATGCAGTACCGCACTACGCCTGCCTTAAACTCAAGATGCTCGGTCCACGTGGCATCATCACCGTTAACGAAAATACAAAGAGTTCCTTATGCACGGAAGAGTATGCGATGGCTCTAGCAGCCGGACACTAAGCGGCCTCTGATATCAGGATGCATGATCGGTCGTTAAGACCATGGACACGGTTAGACGAGTCCGGCAGCCCAGATAAACCTGAGCTGGGCGCTATAAATGTAATCCCATAGAGGACACCAGGGGCTACAGATATTCAATAAAGCCCACCTTTTGGCTTGACCTTATTAACAGGCCAATGTCTTACACTTCTACTATCCATTGATAATAGCCAACTCTTCACACGCTTACATCATACTCTTCTACATGAGTTTTCCTTTTTACAGACACCATTCGTGCAATACCCTCCCAGGACACGGCACAACGGAGACAAAGGCGCAGACATGCAGCAGGGCCCCGCTCAAAGGTTTTTCTTTAGACTAAGCCCCTGTGTAAACCTTCTTTATTGTCTCTTGTTGCTTACACATCCCATGGGTACTACACGCACAGGGGATACTGCCATTATTGGCATTTCGCCACGACAGACTAATGCACGTACCTGGAATTACACGGTTCATAATAAAGGGCGTTATTCAGCCCAGTATATGTTCTAAAGTCCGAATACCATCGAGAGTGTTCGGCGTCGCGAGGTTGGCCTTATATGCATCAGCTTCGAATCATGTCTTTGGTCAAATGTTGGGTTTGCCCGGCTCCTTGGTTTGCCGCCTTATGTTCCGTTCTTATCGGCTAAGGCGGCCAAAGGAGAACTACTGCGATTGTGCCCTGGTTATTCCGGATGAGCACCTCATTAGAGAAAGCCGAAAACTGACTGTCATGATATAGCGAGAGACTGGTCAACCACTCGAGGACTCATCGGAATATTTAGGATTCCTCCGCATTAACGAAGGACCGTTTCCCGGTCATGTACACACGCGCCCGTATTCGGATGCACGCAAAGGTACCAGGGGCTACATAGCAGCCCTACCGTCAAACTCCTATGGCTAAGTGAAAGTGTTAAAGCTATATAGTCTGGTTGCCTAGTTCGACATGCGATCACCTCCTTAATGGACCAAGACATTGGATCAAGTGTGATTACGCATATTCTTGTGAACACCCCCGCATTTTATGCGTGGGGTACTGAAGCCAACGACTGCTAACTTTCAGATTACATACATACATCAAACGGCCGCACAGGAGGCACAATAACACTTTCAGGAGAAAAGTATAAACATAGCCTCCATAATTAAAATAAAATTGTTTTTACAATGAAACGATTTGTCACTCGAACATGACATTCTTCGAGCACTAAGCCTCTATTAAACGAGCACCTTCTGTCACCTGCTCCAAGTAGTGCTCGGCTGGATCCTGGCTTCCCGCCGGATTCTGGGTCGCAATGATGGTGGCCTCCATATCTGTCCAATATGCTTTAACACGGGCCAGAGCCATCCGTGCACCCTCTATACACGCCGACCTTTTCATGGCATCGATTCGCATTACGACACCAAGGAATTGTTGCACTAAACCAAAATAACTGTCCGGCTTCGGCCCCTTCAGCCATAGATGGTCTATTAAAGACCTCATTGCAAGACCGAGCAACCTATGGAGCTCGGCCACAGCAGCCATCCTCTCACTCAATGGCAATGGGCGCATCGGAGCACTGAATTGCGAGCAGAACAGCTTTTCCACTTCATTATCTTTTTTATCCTCGAAAAACTTGGCCGCATCAGCCGTGCTCTTCGCCAGATCCGCATACGCGTCTGCAGGGCTCCAGCGTCCATCTAGAGGAGCGTACTTTGGATCTAAGAACTTCATCTGCAACAAATAGGGGTTTCTAGCCGCGATTTCTCCGGCTTGTCGAAGCTCCTCCCACGCATCCCTAATTTCGAAACGCGTCTCCTTGGCCTGATTCTCTTTTTCAAGGAGCTCATACCGGTTGGCGGCATTTTTCAGCTCCACAGCCATCTCGGCTATTTTATCTTTGCTTCGGCAATGACCAGCCTATTCGGCTCTCAACTCTTCGGCCGCCTTTAGGGTAGCCGCATTGCTCACCCGGGCTTGTTCCTTGGCTAGGGCAAGTTCCGCCCTCAGGGCCTCCACTGCAGCAGCTGCGCCTACAGTCCAAGCATATCACATTAACATTATTCTCCTCTTAATATTTCCTATAAAAAATAAGGAAAGCTGAGCACATACTTTGTGAATCGTTAAGCCGCTCGTTCACAAGTGTGATATCGGCATCCACAACTTCAATCTGTCGCCTCAGTTCAGCGACTTCAACGGACCGGTCGGCTGCCGGACCCTTAGCCACCAGCGCGTGAATACAGTGTGATCATTACTCAACAATGTGATCCTCCGTTGCCGCCTAGGGCTGGCAACCAGAGTCTCAGGGGCTACTATCCATATGGAGCACACCTAGCGCGTGCGCCACAATCAAAAAATTACGTCTTTCATACCTCAAAGCCTCTGAGCAGGCTCGTAAAAGCTTCATTCAACCCACTTGTGGCGGATGAAATCGTCTCAAGCACCATGCTCATTAATGAACGGTGATCCTCTGAGAGAGCCGCTTGCTCCAGAAGGCCCGTCAGCGTGTCCGACCGGCCGCCAAACTGTGCCGGACCCTTCTTATCACCCCCCGTGGGAGCCGAACGCTCCGGGCTCAGGGTGGCCGAAGTACTAGCTTCTGGCCTCGGCAAATCTGGACTCCTACGTGACGACACCTCGGGGTCACCCGCCCCATGAGGCGGAGAGGCTGGTGGGGTTTCACTCTCCATCATCTCCCGAAGGAGATCCCCCGAAGACGAACTCTGTCAAGAAGAGCTGCTAGCCGGGCTACAAAGGATGGATCCTGGTTATTGTTCTCAGAGGAGGTAGCAGTAGCTTTATATTTACGATTAACTTACAGCTTGGCTGAGGGCTGGCCCGTTTGGGGGCATGGCGCGGTGAGGACACCATTCGGGGCAGGGCCCCCTGGTGAAGTTTTCTTCCCTTGTCTGGGCACCTCCATCTCCAAGCCTTCGGAGGTGGCCCTCTTCTTCCCGCGGGGGGAGGAGACCCTAGATTCCTCTCCCCGACTATCCTCCTTCGTGGAGGTAGTAATTCCCCCGGTTTGGTTGTGCAATGTGTGAAGTTCTGCTTCTCTATTATTCCCTTCGTCTTTCCCTGAGGGCACTTGACTTAGCACACGACTAAGCATCTTGGCTATGGTAGGACTAGGCGAGCCTTCGGGAAGTGGCACCGGACACCTGATTCTCTCCGCCTTGCTGAGCCATTCCTGGCCGCGGATGGTTTTCAGAATAATGTTATGATAAGTATGAATGAAGTGTTCGGTTTCTGGGTTACTTACTCGGGTATCTGGGCGGTTGCAGCTCAGGCCCGCATCCTCGGTGCTGTCCGGACACTTTACTTGTGGTCCGAAGAATAACTTACACATCCCTTCGAGCGTCATGCTGAAGAAGTGCAGAATAGTCCGCGGCCCATCCGGATTGAACTCCCACATCCGGAGAGGCCAGCGTTTGCACGACAAGATCCGTTGGACTAGCATTACCTGAATTACGCTGACAAGGCTAATGTCCCTCTCAAGAAGCTCCCGAATGCGGCTCTGCAATGTTGGTACATCATTAGCAGGCCCCCAATCCAGTCCCACATTGGCCCATGACGCCAGTTGAGGTGGAGGGCCCGAACGGAAGTCGGGGGCAGCCACCCACTTTGTGCCTTTGGGAGCCGTGACGTAAAACCACCTCCGCTACCATAGATTGGAAACCTCCGGGAAGAAGCCCTCGGGCCATGGGGCGTCGGCATTCCTACTTATTACAGCACCTCCGCACTCCGCGTGTTGCCCCTCAATCATCTTCTGCTTCACAGTGAAGGTCTTGAGCCATAAGCCGAAGTGCGGGGTGATGTGGAGGAAGGCTTCGCACACGACGATGAACGACGAGATGTGAAGGATGGCGTCCAGAGCTAGATCATGAAAATCTAGCCCATAATAGAACATGAGCCCTCTCACAAAGGGATCAAGGGTGAAGCCTAAGCCGCGGAGGAAGTGAGAAACAAATACGACACTCTCGTTAGGCTCGGGAGTAGGGATGACCTGCCCTGGAGCAGGAAGCCTGTGCTTGATGTCGGCGGTCAGATATCTGACCTCCCTAAGCTTCACAATGTCCTCCTCTGTGATAGAGGAGGCCATCCACCGTAACTGAAGGTTGGACTCGGACATGATTGAAGATCTGAAGTGCTTAAGCTTGGGCTTCGGGTGTTGGAACTCAAGATGCGAAAAGGCGCAAGCGTGCCAGAAAAGAGGGATAGGCCTCGGCCCCTCTATAAAGGGGGTGAATATCAAGCATCCTCAGCGTAACCGCTTGGGACTTACCTAAAAACACAAAGTCATACCAACAGTCATCGTGGGGTCGCACGCGCCCGTATTGATGGAAGATCCCGCGATAAGGGGAACACGATCTCTGCTTTGGCAAGGCGTGCCAATAAAACCGCCGCACAACGCGTATTGAGGCAGGCCGACAAAACCGGTTTGTGTTGGGCCAGGCCACGGCGTAAGGGCACACCGTAAAGGAAAAATTGTTAGCGGATAAGATTTGTGAAGTGTTATGCTCTCTACGGTGGTGTGCCGAAATTATCTCACAGAGCCGGACACAATCCTTAATTTGCTTTGGAGTATTCGGAGATGGAACCCGCCTTGCAATGCCGAAGACAATCTACGCGCCGGACTCATCGTCATTGAAGCCTGGTTCAGGGGCTACTGAGGGAGTCCTGGATTAGGGGGTATCCGGACAGCCGGACTATATACTTTGGCCGGACTGTTGGACCGTGAAGATACAAGACTCAAGACTTCGTCCCGTGTCCGGATGGGACTATCCTTTGCGTGGAAGACAAGCTTGGCGATCCGGATATTAGATCTCCTTCTTTATAACTGACTCTGTGTAAACCCTAGTGAAAGGATCGATATGGTTGACTAGAGGGGGGGTGAATAGGCAACTAACAATTTTTAAGCTTTTCTTTACCAAATTAAACTTTGCAACAAAATAGGTTGTCTAGATGTGCAACTAAGTGAGCAACCAATATGATGCAATAACAACTAGCACATAAGCAAGCAAGGGATACAACACAAGTAGTCTTGCAAAAGTAAAGGCACGAAATAACCAAGAGTGGAGCCGGTGGAGACGAGGATGTGTTACGGAAGTTCCTTCCTTTTAAGGGGAAGTACGTCTCCGTTAGAGCGGTGTGGATGCACCATGCTCCCCAAGAAGCCACTAGGGCCACCTTATTCTCCTCACGCCCTCACACAATGCGAGATGCCGTGATTCCACTATTGGTGCCCTTGAAGGCGGCGACTGAACCTTTACAAACAAGGTTGGGGCAATCTCCACAACAATTGGAGGCTCCCAACAACACCATGAAGTTTCACCGCAATGGAGTATGGCTTCGAGGTGACCTCAACCGTCTAGGGTGCTCAAACACCCAAGAGTAACAAGATCCGCAAGGGATAAGTGGGGGGAATTGAATATCTCTTGGTGGAAGTGTAGATCGGGCCCTTGTCACCCAATCCCGAACAAATCAACAAGTTTGATTGGCTAGGGAGAGAGATCGGGCGAAAATGGAGCTTAGTGCAACAATGGAGCTTAGAGGTGGAAGAGGTGGTCAACTAGAGGTAGAAGACGCCCCTTATATAGTCATGGGAAATATCCAATCGTTATCCACATGTTCAGCCCGCGACACGTGGTACTACCGCTCCAGGGGCGCGGTACTACCGCGAGGCCGCGCGGTACTACCGTGGCGGACCACGGTACTTCCGCGACAGCAGCAGAAGCCGGGACTTGCCTGACTAGGGTGTAGTACTACCGCTCACGCGGTACTACCGCTCCCCCTTGCGGTACTACCGCAAGGCAGGAAAGTCATTGCCTAGGAAGGGCGCGGATGAAATAAATTACATCCGTGCCTACTTCCGCTGAAAATGAGGTGGTGCAAAAATCCGACGCGGTACTACCGCGCACGAGGCGCGGTACTACCGTTGAGGCGCGGATGTAAAAAATTACATCTGCTCCTACTACCGTGACACCGCGGTACAAGGTAGGAGGGCAACGGTACTACGACTCCTAGGGAGCGGTACTACCGTGGCCTCCCGCGGTACTACCGCGCTGGACGAGCGGTACTACCGTGGGGGCGCGGATGTAAAAAATTACATCCGCCCCTGCTACCGTACCGGAGCGGCACTAGGCCTGGGAGCCACGGTACTACAGCTCCATAGGAAGGGTACTACCGTGACCCATAGCGGTACTACCGCTGGTACTTGCGGTACTACCGCAAGTACAGCAGTAGCCATCAGATTTCGGCACAACTAGGATAACGAAGAGATGCTCCAAAGTGCAAGGAAAGGTAGGACAAGTGTACGTGTTGATTCCACCCAAACCTTTCCGCGCGTACCCCCTCTTAGTAGTACAGCTCTCCTACGACTCAAATCCACTAAAGAGAAATGTAGAACAACGCCGACTTCAATAGTCTCCGAGGGGCACCGAATCGTCTCTTGCCTAGTGATGAAGTATCTGAGAAACTCACGGCACACGATTAGTCCGCAAAAGCATTGTCATCAATCACCAAAACACCTAAGGGATAAATATGCCTTTACAATCTCCCCCTTTTTGGTGGATTGATGACAACACGGGATTTGCACAAAGGTAAGATAATTTTGAGCAAGGGCAAACCCCACCTCTCTAAAATATAGACGGGCTCCCCCTAGATGTGTGCAAACTAGATGAATGCTTTGGACTGCATAGCACACAAACTAGGATCAACACTCCCCCTATATTTTAGAGACCAAGGCACGATAATTAACATCAAAGAGAGCATAGCATAAAGATAGCACAATATATCACAAGCTCGCTAGGATAGATAGAGTGCATATGTCTTACACCATAAGAAGTAGAGCAACCGAGGTTCAAACGAGAAAGCAGCAAATAGTTCAACTGAGAAAGCAGCAAACACATGACACACACGACTCGCAAATCCCTACACTCTCTCCCCTTTGGCATCGAGACACCAAAAAGGCAGAGAGGACACCTACACACAAAAGGTGGCTCAAGCAGGGAACTCGTCCCAACCCTCTCCGTTGGTCTCCTTAGCAGCAGGGATGGTCTCCTCAGCGTCCTCCTCAGAGTCAGTCCACCTGTAGCCTTGCTTCTCCATCCACTTAGCCTCTGGAGTGATGCGCTCCTCAGACCCACCAGACACTTCCTCACCATAGAGCTGCAAGATCTTCTTGTCCCTGCGACGACTCTCCTTGGACGCCACGTGAGTCCTGTACTGCCCCTTGGCTTGCATGCAGAAAAGAGTCTTCATCTTGTCCTTCAGCTTCTTGGCCCATGATGGCATAGTGGAACTCTGGGAAGGCCTAGCAGCACGGCCCTCAGCAACATCCTCGGCGCCAGCATCCTCCTCATCAACAGCAGCCCTAGCAGCAGTCGCCTCGGCACGAGTAGTGGTGTTGGCCCAGTTGGGTTTGATACGCACACAGATGGGATCATGGCGAATCCAGTCTGGAGCAAGGAACTCCTCACCAGGGAACATCTTCTCCCAAGTCTTCGAGATCAGCAGAAACAGATAGGGCTCATAGATAGGCACCTTGCGGTTGAACACTGCAAACCGAAGCTCACACCACATGATGTGTGAGATATCAAGTGGCTAAGACTGAGTCAAACGAGCCTCCTCGCAAATGAGCATCATATCCTCCATATAGGCATGAACCTTGTCTTTGTCACCAATGCGAGGGAACAAGGAGTTGCGGAAGATGCGATACATAATATCCAGAAAAGAGTTGAGCACCAACGCTATCTTGCCATTAGCGAGCGCCTTCTCAACCATGAATGGTGCAAGCTTGTCCTTGTTGGCAGACTCAGCATTGGCATGGGGGCGAACACCCACTGGAGTGTTGAGCCCATCATCAGGAATCTGGAGCAGATCCATGAACTCCTTCCAGGTAGCAGACAGTTGACGGCCATTGGTCATCCAGGTCATCCTCCGCTCCTCATTGGAGTGAAAGTAAACTGAGGCAAAGAACTGACATATAAGCTCAGGGTCATAGTCAAGGTGAAAGGATATCACATGCTCAATGCCAAACTGCTCCACCAAGTCCAGAGCCTCTCCAAAGTAGTCACGGAACTTGTCCTTCCTCATGTGATGCATATCAATTCATTTCACCTCCATGTCGGTATTCTACTTGTTCTTGATGACATCCAGATAGATGTTGGTCTATTACTTGTTCCAGAACAGCTCACAGCCTCTGACAGTGGAACGAGGGTGCACATACGGGTGAAGCTGCCTGAGACGGACGTACTCAGATGGGGTTATCTCATCCATGCCCTTAGCGGGCTCCTTGTGCTTGCTAGCTGAGGTCTTGACATTGCGCTTGGAGGCAGAAGAGCCCTCTGGAACTTCACCTGGGTTGCGCAGACGCTTGGAGCCAGTGTCACGAATGGGATTGGACCGGCGAGAGCCGCCACCTGAGACACGCACGCAAAACACCAACGAACGCAAAGAAGATCAATGCAAAGGCCACGATAAAGCACAAGAAACACATAGAAGGCATACAAGAAAGTTGTCATGTGATAGATGCGAGACACGGTAGAACTGCCAGTGCCTGCGGTACTAAACACATTAGTACCGCTCCAAAACACGGTAGTACCGTGCGAGGTCACGGTAGTACCGTGGTTGGAGCGGAAGTAAAATTTTAGTGCCACAGCGAGCGCGGTAGTACCGCTCCAGACGGGCGGTAGTACCATACAAGCGGTAGTACCGCGCCAGACGGGCGGTAGTACCGTGTCGCATCAGATCCAAACTACGATTCGAATCTGAAAAGAACCGCGAAACAACGGTGGTGCTACCATGATCAAATCTAGCGCAAGACAAAAATACAAGTATACTTCCTACGCACTGCAATGCTCCTTCATCCTACTCTTGCATAGATTAAGCCTAGGAATCTCAAGAACACACAGGTCTCCCCCAAAACCTAGAAACACCAAACACAAACAACAAGGAGAGGGAGTTGGGGAAAAACCTTGGTCCATAGCAAGAGCACATGGTGGGGAACAATCACCGGACGGAATCACGGGAGAGCAGCCGGAGGAGGAGATCCGGCGACGAACGCCGGCTCCGTTCTTGAGCAAGGGAGAGAAAGAGAAGACGTGGGGAAAGAACTGTGAATGGGTATGGGGAGTTAGAACTCCCCCTGCCCGTCCTTATCCCCCCGCGCCCAAACCGGCGCGGTAGTACCGCGTATCATCGCGGTAGTACCGCTCGAGCGGAAGTACCGCACCGAGGCAGTAGTACCGCTCACCCAGGCGGCAGTAAAAAATTACTGCCGCGTGGGGATGGTAGTACCGTGCTCCCACATGCGGTAGTACCGTAGCTGACCGCGGTAGTACCGTGAACTCAAGACACATCATGTTTCAACACGAGAAGAAAGCCTTTGCACGGAAACTTTTCACACACGGGAAACCTCAAGAGCACGCACAAACCAGAGGCAGAAAGACAATAAGAAACCACAAAGTGACCAAACCTCTCGAAGAGAGAGGGCGGTGGCCGAAGCCACCTATGTTTGAGTTAGATGGTATGGCACCGCGAAGAATTATCCTTGGGCCCATGACCAAAACTCGTCTTTGAAGCACAAGTACCATAAAAAATGGCTAATGTGAAAGAGGTGATTGATTTATGCATAATGGGGGCAGGGAGAGTTCATTGAGAGAACAACACTCCCCCTATGTCCATGCCTACATCTAAACTAGACAACAAGTTGAGTGTGGTGGGGGGTGCACGGGTTCAAGTCACATTGCTCGAATCAATGATATTTAGCTCATGCCTTAACTTGCGAAATCTTGCTTCATCCAAGGGCTTTGTGAAAATATCTGCAAGGTTATCATGAGTGCTGACATACTTGAGCTCGATCTCCCCTCGCCTAATGTGATCCCGGATGAAGTGATACCGAATCTCAATGTGCTTCGTCTTGAAGTGTTGCACCGGGTTGAGAGAAATCTTGATGGCACTTTCATTATCACACCAAAGAGGCACTTTGTCACAAATGACACCGTACTCCTTTAAAGTTTGCCTCATCCATAGGAGTTGAGCACAACAACTATCGGCCGCCACATATTCTGCTTCGGTGGACGAGAGAGACACACAACTTTGCTTCTTGGAAGACCAACTTACCAAAGAGCAACCAAGAAATTGGCACCCTCCGGAAGTGGACTTGCTATCCACTTTGTCTCCCGGCCAATCGGAATCCGTGAAACCTTCAAGCTTGAAGTTTGCCCCTCTTGGGTACCATAAGCCAAAGTTTGGGGTATGAGCCAAATATCGAAAGATTCGCTTGACCGCCACATAGTGACTTTCCTTCGGTGCGGCTTGAAACCGTGCACACATCCCCACACTCAACATGATATCCGGTCTAGATGCACAAAGGTAAAGCAAGGAGCCAATCAGGGAGTGATATACCTTTTGATCCACCGCTTTACCATTGGGATCAATGTCAAGTTGGCACTTGGTAGGCATTGGTGTAGTAGCCGGCTTGACATCACTTAGCTTGAATCTTTTAAGCATGTCTTGAGTGTATTTGGCTTGGTTGATGAAGGTTCCTTCTCTTCTTTGTTTGATGTCAAAACCAAGAAAGAACTTCAAATCTCCCATTGAAGACATCTTGAACTTGGAGGTCATGAGAGCGGCAAATTCCTCATTGAAAGCTTTGTTAGGGGAACCAAAGATAATGTCATCAACATATAGTTGGCATACAAACAACTCCCCTTTGACCTTCTTAGTAAAAAGAGTGGGATCGATTAGCCCCACTTCGAATCCACGATTTTGTAGCAGCTCGGTAAGGTGGTCATACCACGCACGTGGGGCTTGTTTAAGGCCATAGAGTGCCTTATCGAGTTGATACACATGATCCGGGAAGTAGGGGTCCTCGAACCCGGGGGGTTGCTTGACATAGACCAACTCATTAATAGGACCATTAAGAAAAGCACTTTTCACATCCATTTGTTGCAACTTAAAGTTGTGATGGGAAGCATAAGCAATCAACAAATGAATGGATTCAAGACGAGCAGCGGGAGAAAAGGTTTCACCGTAGTCGATACCCTCGACTTGGGAGTAGCCTTGTGCTACCAATCTTGCCTTGTTGCGAATGATGTTCCCATGAGCATCTTGCTTGTTCTTGAAGATCCACTTGGTTCCAATGACGATGTGGTTCCCCGATGGCCTTGGCACCAATCTCCACACTTTGTTGTACTGGAAGTTGTTGAGTTCTTCATGCATGGCATTGAGCCAATCCGAGTCTTCGAGCGCCTCATAGACCTTTTGGGGTTCAACACAAGAGACAAACGCGTGATATTCAGAATAGTTTGCTAATTGTCTACGAGTGCTTACCCCCTTTCTTAGGCTTCCAACCACGTTTTCCATGAGATGGCCTTGGGTGGTGAGCTTGGAAGCAATCTTCGCGGCACGACGCTCTAATTCCTCCTCGAGCGTGGAAGGAGGAGGGTTAACTTGATCATCTTGAGCGCCGTCTTGAGCTTGTTCTTGATCTTGAGCTTGCTCATGATCTTGAACTTGCTCGAGGGGGAGAACTTGACCTTGGGCATCATTTAGAGGTTCAACACCATCTTGAAGTTGATCTTGCCCTTGGTCTTGTTCACGAGGATGAGGGCCTTCACTTTGTTCTTCAGAAGCGTGTGGGTCTTGGGGAGGTGATGGATCCACTTGAGTGGAGCATTGTCCTTCTCCTTCGGCCACAAGGGGTACCTCAATGGGTAGGATTTGACCAATACCCATTCTTCTTATGGCTTGGGGAGGAATTTCATCACCTACATCACAAGTACCACTTTGCTCCACTTGGGAGCCGTTATTTTCGTCAAACTCCACGTTACACGTCTCCTCAATGAGTCCGGTGGACTTGTTGAGAACACGGTAAGCATGAGAGTTTGTAGCATAACCAACAAATATGCCCTCATGAGCTCTAGCCTCAAATTTAGACAAACGAACACCTTTCTTGAGAATGAAACACTTACAACCGAACACCCGGAAGTACTTGAGGTTGCGCTTGTTGCCGGTGAGTATCTCATCAGGAGTCTTGTTCAAGCCTTTGCGAAGATAGAGCCGATTGGATGCATGACATGCGGTGTTGATGGCTTTGGCCCAAAAGTTGTATGGAGACTTGAACTCCGCCATCATGGTCCTTGCCGCATCCATCAACGTCCGGTTCTTCCTCTCCGCTACACCATTTTGTTGAGGAGTATAAGGTGCAGCATATTGATGCTTGATCCCCTCATCACTGAGAAACTCATGCAAGGTGTAGTTCTTGAACTCGGTGCCGTTGTCACTTCTTATTGTCAAGATCTTCGCATTGTGTTGACGTTGAGCTTCATTTGCAAAGTCGATGACGGTTTGTTGAGTCTCACTCTTCCTCTTGAAGAAGTATACCCAAGTGTATCTTGAATAGTCATCCACAATCACCAAGCAATACTTTCTACCTCCAACACTATCAAAAGATGGAGGCCCAAAGAGATCCATGTGAAGGAGCTCCAAGGGTCTCTTCGAGTAGATGATGGTTGATGGAGGGTGAGCCTTTTCATGAAGCTTTCCTTCGATACAAGCACTACAAGCACGATCTTTGGCAAAACTAACATTCGTTAGTCCAGGGACATGGTCCCCCTTGAGAAGACTTTGCAAAGATCTCATATAGACGTGGGCTAAACAGCGATGCCAAAGCCATCCCACGTCAACTTTAGCCATTAGGCATGTAGCGGTCTCAGTGGGTCGCTCCGAAAAGTTAATCACATAGAGACCGTTCTCGACATGCCCAACAAAGGCTACTTTAAGAGTCTTGCTCCACAAAAGGGCCACGGTATCAATGTCAAAGAACGTAGCAAAACCCAAGAGTGCAAGTTGACGAATGGAAAGCAAATTGTATGCAAGGGACTCAACAAGCATGACTTTCTCGATCGTGAGATCATGAGAAATTACAACCTTGCCGAGACCCAATACCTTAGAATGTGATGCATCACCCCACTCGACATTGGTGGGCATAGATGGAATCTCTTGCACGTCCACCACCAAGTCCTTGCTCCCGGTCATATGATTTGTTGCTCCACTATCGAGCAACCATGATCCCCCACCGGAAGCAAACACCTACAAGAGATCAATGCTTGGTTTTAGGTACCCATTTAGTAATGGCTCCTTTGATGTTAGTGACAAGGGTCTTGGGAACCCAAATAGACCATTCAATGTACTCATAAGGAGAACCAACAAATTTAGCATAAACATGTCCATCACTAGCACGGCACAACACATATGACGAGTTAAAGTTGCCGGCTTTGTTTGAGGAAATGTTTTTGCCCTTTGGGACATCAACTCCCTTCACTTTTTCCTTCTTCTCCTTCGGAGCACCCTCTCCCTCTTTCACAAAAGTTTGCTTGAGAGGAGTAGGACGTTTGGTCTTATTGTTCTTCTTCTTCTTCTTGCTCTTGGACTTGGGTGCAAACCCAATTCCTTCCTTGGCCACAACTTCCTTTTGATTGCTCAAAAGGTCGTTAAGGTTCTTCTCACCTTGAATGCTGTCACAAGGCCTTTCTCAAGTTGATCCTTCAACTTGGCATTCTCCTCCACAAGATGCACATGCTCACAACATGGGTTAGTAGCACATGCATTATCAATTAATACCATATGAGGAAAGGTGGCTTTTTCCTTGATTATCTTAACTTGGAGTTTAGCATGAGATTCCTTCAGGTTAGCATGAGCACCCTTCAAGACCTTGTGGGCCTTGTCAAGTATCTCAAACTCCTCTTTGAGTCTAGCATGATCAACCCCACGTTTAACCTTCTCAGAAGTTAGCACACGAGACACGACAAGAGCATGATCAAGATCTTTCTTTAATTTAGCATGGTCATCATTGTGTGACTCCTCAAAAGTCAAACGATGCACACACTCTTCCTCGAGAGCATTAGAGAGATTGGATATCTCATCGGCATAGTCACGACTATGACCCTCCATCTTAGAGATGGTTTCTTCGTGAGCCTTGATCATGTCATTGGCCTCACCAAGTTGTTCCAAGAGAGCAACAAAGTGCTTCTTGGACTTACCCTTGAGCTTACTCATAAAAGACTCAAATTCATTCACTTCCTCATTAGACTCAACATGTTCATCAATGCAATCCTCCAAGGAGGGATTAGTAATGACAGTGGTTGTGATGTTGGGGGTTACCTTGTTTGAAGCTTTAGCCATGAGGCACTTGGCGGTGATGTTTTCGTTGGGTGAATCAAAGAGAGACACCGGGGGAGTAGTAGCAATGGCAACGGATGCCATGGCCATTGCTTCTCCACTTTCATCATCATCGTCATCCTCTTGGTATTCTTCTTGAACCACCAACCCACAAGTTGGAGTCTTCTTGGCGAAGTTGTTCTTGTTGGGGAAGGACTTGGCTTTGTCTTTTCGAATGAATTTGCCACAATTGTCTTCCCGCTTCTCGTAAGGACAATCCGAAACGAAATGGCTCACATTGCCACAGTTGAAGCAAGTTCTAACTCGTTGCTTGCCCTTGACGCCACTTGAGTTGTTCTTGTTGAAGTTGGGTCTTGTATTCTTCTTGCTCCAAAATTGTCTTGAAGCAAGGGCCATGTGCTCATGATAATCATACTTGGTGTCTTCGGGATTGCTCTCCTCATCTTCCACTTCTTCCTCTTCTTCCATGATGAACTTGGCCTTCAAAGCAAGGTTGGGCTTCTTTGCCCTTTGAGAATGAAGCACCGCATTATCGGCGGTCTTGTCCAAGATGCTCATTGCAACAAACTCATCCAACACTTCACTTGAGGTCATGGAGTGGAAGTCCGGTCTTTGACGAATGACGGAGGACATGGCCTTGTTGTAGGGCATCATGGCCTTGAGGAACTTGTGCTTGATTCAATTGTCATCCATGTCCTTGCTTCCAAGATCTCGGAGTGAGACCGCGAGTTTGGTCACTCTTCGAAAGAGCTCACGAGGTTCTTCATCTTCTTTCATTGCAAACTCATCGGCTTCATCTTGCACCACTTCATAGTTGGAGCATTGAATGCTAGCACTTCCTCGATAGAGAGACTCAACACATTTCCATGCTTCTTTAGCCATGGCATGAGGTCGAAGATGAGGGAGATCTTCGGGAAGGATTGCATCTTCGATGATGAAGAGAGCGCTCTCATTGAATTGATTGTCCACGGCTTCTCGAGGGGTGAAGTTTCTTGCGTCATGAGGATAGAAACCTTCTTCAATGATTCTCCAAAGGTTAGTGTTCACATGTTTTAAATGACGCTTGAAGCGATAAACCCAAGAATCAAAATCTTCATGTTTCTCATATTTAGGAGGAGGACCGGCATGATTCAAATGCATGGAGGGGATAGGCCCTCCATAAATTGGGGGTTCCACATGGGCAAAGATGCCGGTGCCATTTCTACCACTATTAGAAGGACTCTTTTCACTATTAGCTTCCCCCTTGCCGGAGGTAGCATCCGTCACCTTGTTAGTGGGATCACCCACTTTCATCGGCGAGGTAGATTGTTTGAGACCTTCTAGGAATTCTTTAAACATGTCCTTGACCTCGGTCGTCATGGCGGTTTTCAATGTTTCCAAAGCCACATTGAATTCCTCACGTGAGATCGAGTTACCCCCATCTCCCGTAGATGATATCGAATTCGCACCGGAGTGCTCTCCCACATCATCTACGACATCAACCATACTCTTCGGACGGTAAAGTCCTTAAAAAGAGACGAGGCTCTAATACCAATTGAAAGGATCGATATGGTTGACTAGAGGGGGGGTGAATAGGCAACTAACAATTTTTAAGCTTTTCTTTACCAAATTAAACTTTGCAACAAAATAGGTTGTCTAGATGTGCAACTAAGTGAGCAACCTATATGATGCAATAACAACTAGCACATAAGCAAGAAAGGGATACAACACAAGTAGGCTTGCAAAAGTAAAGGCACGAAATAACCAAGAGTGGAGCCGGTGGAGACGAGGATGTGTTACCGAAGTTCCTTCCTTTTAAGGGGAAGTACGTCTCCGTTAGAGCGGTGTGGAGGCACAATGCTCCCCAAGAAGCGACTAGGGCCACCGTATTCTCCTCACGCCCTCACACAATGCGAGATGCCGTGATTCCACTATTGGTGCCCTTGAAGGCGGTGACCGAACCTTTACAAACAAGGTTGGGGCAATCTCCACAACAATTGGAGGCTCCCAACAACACCACGAAGCTTCACCACAATGGAGTATGGCTTCGAGGTGACCTCAACCGTCTAGGGTGCTCAAACACCCAAGAATAACAAGATTCGCATGGGATAAGTGGGGGGAATTGAATATCTCTTGGTGGAAGTGTAGATCGGGCCCTTGTCACCCAATCCCGAGCAAATCAACAAGTTTGATTGGCTAGGGAGAGAGATCGGGCGAAAATGGAGCTTAGTGCAACAATGGAGCTTAGAGGTGGAAGAGGTGGTCAACTAGAGGTAGAAGACGCCCCTTATATAGTCATGGGAAATATCCAACCGTTATCCACATGTTCAGCCCGCGACACGCGGTACTACCGCTCCAGGGGCGCGGTACTACCGTGGTGGACCACGGTACTTCCGCGACAGCAGCAGAGGCCGGGACTTGCCTGACTAGGGTGCAGTACTACCGCTTGCGCGGTACTACCGCTCCCCGTTGCGGTACTACCGCAAGGCAGGAAAGTCATTGCCTGGGAAGGGCGCGGATGAAATAAATTACATCCGTGCCTACTTCCGCTGAAAATGAGGTGGTGCAAAAATCCGACGCGGTACTACCGCGCATGAGGTGCGGTACTACCGTTGAGGCGCGGATGTAAAAAATTGCATCCACTCCAACTACCGTGACGCCACGGTACAAGGTAGGAGGGCCACGGTACTACGACTCCTAGGGTGCGGTACTACCGTGGCCTCCCGCGGTACTACCATGGGGGGCGCGGATGTAAAAAATTACATCCGCCCCTACTACCGTACCAGAGCGGCACTAGGCCTGGGAGCCACGGTACTACGGCTCCAGAGGAGCGGTACTACCGTGACCCACAGCGGTACTACCGCAAGTACATCAGTAGCTGTCAGATTTCGGCACAACTAGGATAACGAAGAGATGCTCCAAAGTGCAAGGAAAGGTAGGACAAGTGTACGTGTTGATTCCACCCAAACCTTTCCGACGCGGACCCCCTCTTAATAGTACGGCTCTCCTACGACTCAAATCCACCAAAGAGAAACGTAGAGCAACACCGACTTCAATAGTCTCCGAGGGGCACCGAATCGTCTCGTGCCTAGTGATGAAGTATCTAAGAAACTCAAGGCACACGATTAGTTCGCAAAAGCATTGTCATCAATCACCAAAACACCTAAGGGATAAATATGCCCTTACACCTAGCCCCTCCGGTGTCTATATAAACCGGAGGGTTTGGTCCGTAGAAATTCAATCATAATCATCATAGGCTAGCTCCTAGGGTTTATCCTCTACGATCTCGTGGTATATCAACTCTTGTAATACTCATATCATCAAGATCAATCAAGAAGGAAGTAGGGTTTTACCTCCATCGAGAGGGCCCAAACCTGGGTAAAACATCGTGTCCTTTGTCTCATGTTACCATTAGCCTTAGACGCACAGATCGGGACCCCCTACCCGAGATCCACCGGTTTTTACACCGACATTGGTGCTTTCATTGAGAGTTCCTCTGTGTCGTCGCTGCAAGGCTCGATGGCTCCTTCAATCATCAACAACAACGTGGTCCAGGGTGAGACTTTTCTCCCCGGACAGATCTTCGTGTTCGGTGGCTTCGCACTGCGGGCCGATTCGCTTGGCCATCTAGAGCAGATCGACAGCTATGCCCCTGGCCATCAGGTCAGGTTCGGAAACTTGAACTACACGGCTGATATCCGCGGAGACTTGATCTTCGACGGATTCGGGCCTACGCCAGGAGCGCCAAACAGTCACGATGAGCACGGCTTAGACCTGCTGTCGGACCATACTCGAGATATCGCACCTGCAGGAGCTCCGAACCTAAATCCAGGGCAGATTGCGTCGCCCGAGGACGGGTGGTTGGACCCCGCCCGGGAGGCCGCACACTCATCGGCGGTAGAGCCGAACACAGACTTCACCCCCAAGGAAGCCTGTGTCTCCGAACCCCCGGACTTGTGTCCGGCTGTAGGTTCCAGACCACGCGCCCCCGAGCCTGTCGATTCTGGTTGGGCTCCGGTAATGGAATTCACCGCTGTGAATATCTTCCAGCACTCGCCCCTCGGCGACATACTGAATTCATTAAGGTCTCTCTCTTTGTCAGGAGATGCTTGGCGGAACTATGTCCGGCTTGAGGGGGAAGAAGGCGACGAAGAAATTCGTTCCCCACCCACCACCCACTTCATATCCACTGTCGACGACGTAACAGACATGCTTGACTTCGACTCCGATGACACCAACGGTACGGACGTCGGCGCAGGGGACGATTATGAACCACCTCCCACGGGGCGCTGGACTGCCACCTCATCATATGATATATATATATATATATATATATATATATATATATATATATATATATATATATATATATATATATATATATATATATATATATATACACATGGTGGACATGCCTAAGGAGGACAATGGCGACAAAACGGAGGATAAAACCCCCGGACAAAAACCAAAACCACGGCGCAGACGCCGCTCTAAGTCCAGCCACAATAAAAGCAGCGATAACAGCGCTAGAAAGATTGACACCCCAGTCAACTCCAAAGGCAACAACGACCATATGGACCCAGCGATGGAGCAGGATGAGCCAGGTCACGCCGAACACAGCCTGGAGCAGACGCCCGATCAGAGCGATCTTGAGAGCCGAACTCATCAACCTGCCCCGAGAGAGGAGCACAGTTCAGACGACGATGCATTCATCATCCCAGAAAAATGTTTGGAACGAGATAACCTCCACAGAAGGCTTATGGCCACTGCGAGAAGTCTAAAGAAGCGGAAGCAAAGGCCTAAGGCCGCACAGGAAACGCTCAATCGCAGATGAAATAAAGTGCTAGACACTGAAGAAAAATATGGCGATGATCGCCACACAAAGAGCAATCCAAAGCGCAAGCTGTTGCCAGAATTCGACGATGAGGCCGTTCCACCAAAGAACAAGATGGCCAGTAAGCCGGACCAACCACTTCATGACCGCAATAGAATAGCTACTGACGCCGCACACGATTTATGTGAGCCCCTGGATAAAAAGGCCGGCACAACCAAGTCCATCTATGGATCTAGAGGACACGCTCCAGTGCAGTATTATGGTCACCAAAACGCTCAGACTGATCGAGTACCAGTTCGGAATCAGCACCGGACACAACAATAGTTGACAACACGCCACAACATGTCCAGATACAAAGGGGCCGCTCACCCTCCGTGCTTCACCGAAGAGGTACTAGACCACGAATCTCCACAGGGTTTTAAACCCGTGAACATAGAAACATATGACAGAACGACAGAACCGGGGGTCTGGATTGAGGATTTTATCCTTCGCATCCACATGGCGCGTGGGGACGACCTCCATGCAATCAAATACCTTCCACTCAAGTTGAAGGGACTAGCTCGGCACTGGTTGAAAAGCCTCCCCGAAAACTCAATCGGAAGTTGGGAGGAACTTGAGGATGCTTTCAGGGCCAATTTTCAAGGAACCTATGTCCGACCTCCAGACGCTGACGATTTAAGTCACATAATTCAACAGCCCGGAGAGTCTGCCCGCAAGCTTTGGAATAGATTCCTCACTAAGAAGAATCAAATTATCGATTGTCCGGATGCCGAAGCCCTAGCGGCCTTCAAGCACAGTATCCGGGATGAGTGGCTCGCCAGACACCTCGGCTAAGAAAAGCCGAGGATGATGGCAGCCTTAACAAGCCTTATGACCCGCGTTTGCGCGGGTGAAGACAGCTGGTTGGCAACGGGAAGCCACGGCAAAATAAAAACAAACGTCGAAACAAGGAAGAAAGTCCGGACAACACAACGGTCAATGCCGGATTCAGGGGCTCTCGACCCGGTCAACAAAAGAAGCCATTTAAAGGCAGCAAAGAGGGACCATCCGGCCTGAACAAAGTCCTGCACAGACTGTGCCAAATTCATGGCACACCCGAAAAACCTGCGAACTACACTCACAGATAATGCTGGGTCTTTAAGCAGGCCAGCAAGTTAAATGTCGAGCACAAGTGAAGGGAAACACCAAGTGAAGACGAGGATGAGCCTCGCCAGCCGAACACTGAGGGACAGAAAAAATCCCACTAGAGGTAAAAACAGTAAACATGATCCACGCGGCTCACATACCCAAGAGAAGGCGCAAGCGCGCGCTCAGAGACGCATACGCTGTAGAGCCCGTCGCCCCCAAACTTAACCACTGGTCGGCCTGCCCGATCAACTTCAATCACAGGGACTACCCGACTAGTATGCGGCACGGAGCATCAGCTGCCTTGGTGCTCGACCCAATAATCGACAGATACCATCTCACTCGCGTCCTCATGGACGGCAGCAGTAGTCTCAATCTAATATACCAGGACACTTTCCGCGGGATGGGGATAGACCCATCCAGAATCAGCCAAAGTAACACCACCTTTGAAGGGGTGATACTAGGCGTTGAAGCCCGCTGCAAGGGCTCCCTCGTACTAGAGGTGACATTCAGTTCCCCAGACAACTTCAGAAGCGAAGAACTACTCTTCACCATCGCCCCCTCCAAAGTGGTTATCATGCATTGCTCGGGAGAAAGGCCATCGCCTGCTTCAACGCAGTACCGCACTACGCCTACCTTAAACTCAAGATGCTCGGTCCACGTGGCATCATCACCGTTAACGAAAATACAGAGAGTTCCTTATGCGCGGAAGAGTATGCGATGGCTCTAGCAGCCGGACACTAAGCGACCTCTAATATCAGAACGCATGATCGGTCGTTAAGACCACGGACACGGTTAGACGAGTCCGGCAGCCCAGATAAACCTGAGCTGGGCGCTATACATGTAATCCCATAGAGGACACCAGGGGCTACAGATATTCAATAAAGCCCACCTTTCGGCTTGACCTTATTAATAGGCCAATGTCTTACACTTCTACTATCCATTGATAATAGCCAACTCTTCGCACGCTTACATCATACTCTTCTACATGAGTTTTCCTTTTTACAGACACCATTCGTGCGATACCCTCCCAGGACACGGCACAACAGAGACAAAGGTGCAGACGTGCAGCAGGGCCCTGCTCAAAGGTTTCTCTTTAGATTAAACCCCTGTGTAAACCTTCTTTATTGTCTCTTGTTGCTTACACATCCCATGGGTACTACACCCACGGGGGATACTGACGTTATTCGCATTTCGCCATGACAGACTAATGCATGTACCTGGAAATAAAGGCTTCATAATAAAGGGCGTTATTCAGCCCAGTATATGTTCAAAATTCCGAATACCTTCGGTAATGTTCGGCGTCGCGAGTTTGGCCTTATATGCATCAGCTCCGAATCATGTCTTTGGTCAAATGTTGGGTTTGCCCGGCTCCTGGATTTGCCGCCTTACGTTCCATTCTTATTGGCTAAGGCGGCCAAAGGAGAACTACTGCGATTGTGCCCTGGTTATTCCGGATGAGCACCTCATTAGAGAAAGCTAAAAACTGACTGTCATGATATAGCGAGAGACTTTCAACCACTCAAGGACTCATCGGAATCTTTAGGATTCCTCCGCATTAACGATGGACCGTTTCCCGTCATGTACACATGCGCCCATATTCGGATGCACGCAAAGGTACCAGGGGCTACATAGCAGCCCCACCGTCAAACTCCTATGGCTAAGTGAAAGTGTTAAAACTATATAGTCTGGTTGCCTAGTTCGACATGCAATAACCTCCTTAATGGACCAAGACGTTGGATCAAGTGTGATTACGCATATTCTTGCGAACACCCCCGCATTGTATGCGTGGGGGCTGAAGCCAACGATTGCTAACTTTCAGATTACATACATACATCAAACGGCCGCACAGGAGGCACAATAACACTTTCGGGCGAAAAGTATAAACATAGACTCCATAATTAAAATAAAATTGTTTTTACAATGAAACGATTTGTCACTCGAACATGACATTCTTCGAGCACTGAGCCTCTATTAAACGAGCACCTTCTGTCACCTGCTCCAAGTAGTGCTCGGCTGGATCCTGGCTTCCCGCCGGATTCTGGGTCGCAATGATGGTGGCCTCCATATCTATCCAATATGCTTTAACACGGGCCAGAGCCATCCGTGCACCCTCTATGCATGCCGACCTTTTCATGGCATCGATTCACATTATGGCACCAAGGAATTGTTGCACTAAACCAAAATAACTATCCGGCTTCGGCCCCTTCGGCCATAGATGGTCTATTACAGACCTCATTGCAAGACCAGACAACCTATGGAGCTCGGCCACAGCAGCCATCCTCTCACTCAATGGCAATGGGCGCGTCGGAGCACTGAATTGCGAGCAGAACAGCTTTTCCACTTCATTATCTTTTTGATCCTCCAAAAACTTGGCCGCATCAGCCGTACTCTTCGTCAGATCCGCATACGCGTCTACAGGGCTCCAGCGTCGATCAAGAGGAGCATACTTTGGATCTAAGAACTTCATCCGCAACAAATAGGGGTTTCCAGCTGCGATTTCTCCGGCCTGTCGAAGCTCCTCCCGTGCATCCCTAATTTCGGAACACATCTCCTTGGCCGCATCAAGGGCCTTCTTCAGGTCAGCCGAATTAGCCTGATTCTCCTTTTCAAGGAGCTCATACCGGTTGGCGGTGTTTTTCAGCTCCACGGCCATCTCAGCTATTTTATCTTCGCTTCGGCGATGAGCAGCCTGTTCGGCTCTCAACTGTTCGGCCACCTTTAGGGTAGCCGCATTGCTAGCCCGGGCTCGTTCCTTGGCTAGTGCAAGTTCCGCCCTCAGGGCCTCCATACGCCCCTAAGATAAACACCAAGGCGCTACTTCCCCGGCGTAATAGGCGTACTAGCGCCTGTTACGCCGGGGAATGGTTCCGTTAATTGGGAATCAACTGACCAGAAATTAAAATTCAGGGGGGTGACAGACCTCTAGCTAAGGTGAAATAGTATATGAGGAGAAACCTTGTGCATCGCGAGTTACTAGGAACATGTAGTATCAAGAAGAAGCGGTCAACTAGTGTATTCTGTGGGATGAATACCGTGCAAGCAGACACATAAGATTTGCACGAATAAGGGAAGAGGAGTACCCTTATCGGTTGCCAGTGTGGTCTCGATATGTCGCGGCGATCTTCTTGTTTTTCCTGACGGAACCGATGTTTTGGAGAGCCATGGATCCTTGGACAAACCCATGTCCAAATTATTGACTGTGTTGCCGTGGCCGTATACTGGCGGAGGGCAAGCAGATCTGAGGCGGCGAAGGACGGTGTAGCAGGAACAGCTCTGGTGCGGTGGATGGTGGCAAAGTTGGAGCGGCAGCGGTGAGGCACAGGACGGTGTGGTTGAGCAGGCTCGGGTACGGACAGCTTGGCCTCGGCTTCAACTACTAGCCGTGGAGGGCGTTGCGGTTGAGGTTGTGGTGGACAACGACGTCGGGGTATTGGCTTCGGCGTGATGGAGGAGGGCGGCGGTTGATGGGTGGGATGGGGTGGCGAACGGAGGACGCCGGGGTTTCGCGGCTGGTGGAGAGGTAGTTTTTGCACCCACGGAGTACGAATGGGGAATCGAACGGGTGGGCAGGGGGGAGGGGGAGAACCAAGTTTCGGTCTGGGATGCACTTGTTTTTGGCTTTTTTGAAAAGAAGATGGGACGCGCTTGTTTGCAATTTGGGGAAAGTACAAACTTTGCCCCCCTCTTAAATTTCAGACCTACTGCGGGTCGGGGGTAGCATGATAATCCCAAGTGTCCCAAATAGTGGGCGGGAGCGATTTCAGCCGCGCGCATGTGTGCTTAGGCGGCCATTGTGTATGAATGTTTTTCGGAGGCGGTTGCGTGGTGTCTAGATGAAGCTACAAACCTACCCCGGTTTAGACCATTGGACGTTGGGCCGATAGGTTTCACGGGTCGGAGTTATTAGAAAAGTAATTTCCTTGTACTACCAAACATTGGTCTCACGCGGTTTCGGGCGAGTCGAGGCTCTTTTGGCGCTTCTTTTGAAATTTTGAAACACAAGCATACACGTTTAGAGTACTCTTGAACTATGAGGATTGACCTAAATAGACAACATTATATTTGACCTTGTATGTTTGAAAACCTCATTAACTTATCCGCTTCTTTTTGAAATTTTGACACTTGAAAATCCTATAACTACGATTATTTTGGAATGGAGGAGCTAAATTTGAATCTATTTTGTACACGAGTACATATGCTATTATGTACAAAATCAGAGCAAAGATTGGTGCCCCCATAATTTAGGTATGATTTACAAATGCCATGATATCAAATTCAAATAATTGAATGGACTTCATGTTGAGTTCGATTTTTTTAAACCACCTTAATTAATTTGAATTCAAATGTATGCTAGTTCATAGGTAACTATTTATAATGTTCATTGTGTAACTTTTGTATGTATAATGTGCTTTACACACACAACATGAACTATACTCATGTTTATATTCAATTGCTAAAGCGATGCATTGTCTGGAGTTCAAAATACTAACTATGTGGATCAATTGTGTCGAATAATAACATAGACATGCTCAAATTCGATATCTAGATGTTTGATGGATCAATGACCGTTCCTTACGTGAATTGCAAATATCATGATCCCATCCTAATATTTGGATACAATTTACATCTTTAATCAATGTTTACAGCAGTCTTTTATGTGTAGTTTCACTCTCCATTGGTGGTCTCTCACACATGCTCACACACTCTCTCCCGAGGTGTCTTTCTCGCACACATGCTCTAGATATAACCCTCCCTCCCTCTCATAACCATTTACAACTGTTTTCACTAACCTTTATCACAAGCACTCTTCCACTCGCAAGCATACACACGCACAATCCCCATCGACCCTTTCTATATACATAGACCTGCCTACGTGTCTCCTGTACGCACATTATCTTTAGGCCTGTCTCTCACGCATTGTCTCACACCTCTCTTCCTAATCGACGAGTTTGGTTCTAGCAGAGCATTCTGTAGGATGCCCCTTAAAGTTAGGTTGGATGAATAGAAATATCAAAGATAAAGGGGTTACCTTAGTCCGAGAACCTAGGGTTACAAATCCTAGCCGGCTTTGTCAGTGGACACAGAGTCCTTCAAAATTCTGCTATCTTTGTCTTGTATGACTAGTCATCCATGGGTCTCCCTAAATGCGTCATGAGCCGACCAATGTGGCGCAGGGCGGAACCGAACGAAGGGCCTCACCTCGACCCACCGGACCTCATGCAGTGACACACCCTCTTCCCCCATGTCTCGTTATCTTCTCACACCCACACATACCAACACAAACACCACACACACACAAAATTCTCATGGTGCATCTATCCCCTCCCCCCTTGCATATACACACTCAAGGGAATCTCTCATCGTGACATCATATTCGTCTCTCTCTCTCTAGACCACTCTCATTTCTCGTGCTATCTCTCCCACGCCCCCCGGCGGCCCCTCTATCCATGCCTCTCTCGAATACGTAATACACACACATACCTCTCTAGGCCCTGCCAAATGCATCAACTACACATTCACACATGTTACATCACGTACCCCATTGATCAAAAAAGCCCTCTCTTCACGTTTATTTCGCATACAACATTCCTTTTGAATAAAGTGTGGCCAAAAATTATTTTATAATTTCTACATATCTACAACATTACAAAGTTATAGGAGTACGAATGCTAATTTGCATTCCATGGTGCCCCACAATGATATTAATTCTGCACTATGAATTTGTATATTTTTATATTATATACAAAGTTAGTCATAATAAAGAGAAATGAAGAGCATCTCTCTCTCCATCGCATACCCCCCCCCCTCTAAGCCCCTTTCATGTATGCACACAAACTATCTCCAGGTCCTCTAAAAGTAAGCCCCCAACACATTCATGCACGTTTCATCTTTCCCTCGCGATATATACAATGACGATCACTGTATTTGAAGCGGAAGCACGATACGTACATTGGACTTTAGAATCCACTCATTACGGTCACCATTTACGTTTAGTGGTTATTATACAGTCACGGGCTCACCGTACATTTGCTCAAGACATGACTAGTTGACCAGTTAAACGCTCCACCTGGCACCTCTAGTGTTGCATCACATTATCTCACTACCATCGTGCCCACCTGTCGGCTTGTATCTACTCTACATCTAGGCTCTTATAAAATACACTCTTATAAAAAATAGAGTTGGTGATGATGGTGTGCCTGCCATCCTGCAATATAGGCCGTCCGATTTATATCTGACGGATAGGAAGGAAACTATGGCAATTTTGCAAAAAGGTACCCACACACCTCTCCACATTTGCAAATAAGGCCTTCCCTCGTTCATCCTTTTCTCTCACAAGATAAACTAGTCATACGAATGCATCTTGATGTTATGTGCAACGCATGGGCATCTTGCTCGTAAGAATGAAAACAAACGACAAAAAAATATTGGACAGTGGTTCGAAGTCATGACCGCGGGCACAACGGAGAAGGTGGCCTTGTATTGGTATGTTGAGCCGTCTGTTTTAACACATAGGAGCCGGTGTGGTGATTATACACACACGCACGCATGCACACGAACTGCATGCATGCAACACTCACACAAACACATGCACCCACTCACCCACGCAACACTCACACGTACACACGGAGCCACGCACGCACGCAACACTCACACGCACACACGCACGCATGCATGAACACTCCAGTACACCACACGATCAACACACACTCTCACGCTCAAGTGCTCAACCTACACGTGCATGCGCACACATCAGGCCCTGACAAACACATACACAACCAGGTTATTCCCGCGCACGGGTTGGAGTCCTGTCGCGCCTGCGTAAATTCGTGTTTATCTGACCTTTTCCCTAGGCGAACTGACAGGTGGGACCCACAAGGAACGTGGTCAATTTAACTAGTCAACATGGCGCCACGCAGACTATTTGGCCGGTCAACAGAGTGCAATCCGATGATGAACCGTGAGCAAGTGGCCATATAATCACCGCAAGACGTATATAGTGACCGTAATCAGCTTATTCTGAAGTTCGGTGACCGTATTACGCTTTTCTCTCTGTAGGCCCTCCAAAACTACATATCTACACTTTCTCGCATGTTACATCTAACAACTATGCAATACAGCACTACTACTACACTCTAACACAATAAATCATATGTGTTTTTAGTTTTACTAGATATCATATTGTTACTTACTTATTCAGTTTGCATACATTAAAATTGCCTTTGAAATGTATGGCCAGTATCATCTACCGCGCGGGAAAAATCCCGCCCTTTCCTGTTTAATCGGGTTTGTATCGATGGATCGTGCGAAACAACAAAACTATAGTACTATACAGTACAAGTGACAGTTCACTAGGCAGTCGTGTCGTGTACAACTCCGTCGTAAGAGTGGAGCGCTCGCTCTCATAAATCTTCTAGTCCCTTTCGCCGACATGTGGGACATCAAGCTACCGGCTCCACGTGCCATACCGAAATACAGTGCAGAGCAGCCGGGGTGAAGCAGCCCAGTCATGGAGCCGGCGTAGTAATGAGCAATGAGCCGTCAAATCACAAAGTTGCACCTTTCACGCAGTTAAGTTGGAGGGACGAAGTAATAATGCTAAAAAAAGAAGTTGGAGGGACGAAGCAACCATCATTTCACTCGTTACTGAATCCGCTTCTCCCTCATCTTCTTCAACTTAACCACGTGTTGCTTCTGCCGTTGTTCTGCCTCATGTGTGACGTAGATCGGCTTGGTAAAGCACTGACACGTGGGACCGCATGTTAGCAAACCACAAGGACAACGTCCTCTAAAAATAAGAAACCTCCCCCGCCATCCACGTGGCAAAATCACCTCCTTTTTACTAATCTTGATTCTATAATTTTTTAGATCAATATAATAGAGATTTTTATAGATAGCACACATGAGCAAAACCAAGTGGTACGGTTAAGGGCATCCACAATGTGTAGCCAAACGTGAAAATAGCTTTTGGCATCATGGGAACCATTGTGGACGGTGTTGCCAAAGCCAAAAAGATGGAACCGAAGCTCCCTGATTGATTGATTGAAGGAATAGAAAAATGCAACGTCTCTCCGCTTTCTCCCATGCTTGGACGCATGTAGTACAGTATAGAGCACAAAGTCTACTCCCCTGTCCCTTCTATCACAAATCACAAAGCAGTGAAGCATCAAATCACAAAAGCACGGACGAAGCAACGATCATTTCACTCTTCGCTGACTCCGCTTTTCCATCGTCTTCTTCGAGAAACCATCTCACCACACTAAGCTGGACGGACGACGCTATTGTGTACTAGTATTACTAGTACATTTACGCATCCTTTGGTTCAACGGACTTCCTGGATGCAAATAAGGCGGTTGTCTCGGCTTGCAGGCGGCACTTGCGAATGACTTACCGTGGTCTCCCTCAATGGTGTTCTCCATCGAACGCACTTTGCCAAACCACAACGTTCGAGATATCATCAACGTCACCGCAATGGGGAAGGAAGTCAAATATAGTTACTACCTCCATTTTTTTGTACACAAGGCTAGTATATTAAAGTTACAATTTGCAAAAGGCCACTAACACTAATCGAGGCAAAATTAATGGGGTTTGCCTCGTACTAGCAACCAAGGACATTAATATCCCTTGAATGCATGCGGAAGTGAGAAGGTTGGTTTGCATGGCGCTGCATTAATCAAGCGATGAGGAGTGAGATGGTTAGCTCTTTGGTCTTTGGAGAAAAAGTACGCATTAATTGACACGTGAAACGAGGATTCGTATCGATTAAATCTCGCGAAGGAAAACCCCGCCTTTCTTTTTTAACACTAGTACTCCTAGTACGTACGTACTTATCCTGTTTGGGTCTAGGCCTTGCATTGCCATACTTCACCACACATTTTTGCCAAGATTTCCCAAAGTTTTCAAAATGAGAAGGAGGTACACTTGTGCACAGCTGTCGCGGTCGCACCGCACCCTCACACAGTCGCTCCTGCACGCTGCAAACCCAACCAAGGCAACGCACCGTCACTAACACGTGTTGTCGCATGTGAACAAACCAAACTCAGCCATCCTACCACTGACACATAATTTTCATTCATAGAGTATGTTTATCCAACCGCATGTTGGGGAGTATCCCGTACGGCCCGTGCGGTGGTCTGTTGGGGAAGAAGAAGAGGAGAGGAAGAAGGGCTAGGAGACGTAGGATATTCATCCAACCGCCTGAAATGGTAGACTGACCCAAGTCAGGCGACTTGCATAACAATATATGTTTTTACACAGCAAAAGATCCATAAAAACAAACAACATAAAGAAAAACTATCATTGCATGTGGAACGAGACGGCCTTGTTGCCTTTGGCTGCCGGCGCGAACAAGCCGTAGCTGCCGACGTGTGTCTTCGCACTGTGGTTGTCCTCGGCCTCCAGCTACTCGTTCACGTGGAGCATGCAGGCACTCTGCACGGATGAGACCACAGCCCGGTTCAAGTCGAGGACGTCCGGTTCCGCCTGCAGGAGGGCCTCGATGGCAGCGGCATTCGCGCGCCCCGTGTCGAGTCGAGCCTCCGCCGCCCGGTTCAAGTCTAGGAAGTCCGGTTCCGCCTGCAGGAGGGCGTCAATGAGAGCGGCATCCACGCGCTCTGCGTCGAGTTGAGACTCTGCCGCGCGGTTCAAGTCCAGGACGTCCGGTTCAGCCTGTAGGAGGGCCTCGATGGTAGTGGCATCCGCGCGCTCCGCCTCAAGTTGAGCCTCCGCCGCCCGGTTCACATCCACGACATCCGGTTCTGCCTGCTGGAGAGCCTCGATGGCAGCAGCATGCACGTGCTCCACGTCGAGTTGAGCCTCTGCCTCCCGGTCCTCCTTTAGTATCGCCATGTTGAACCGCTGGTCTGCCTGCACCATGGGGGACTCGGGCGCCGGCACGAAGTCGACGTTCATCGTCTCATACCCATCGAGGGCCTTCTGTGTCGCGACCTCCGCCATGAACATTGGATCGGCTTCCTCCTCCTCGTAGCTTGGCTCCAGAGAATTCGTGGATTGGCCCGCCGCAAAGCAAGCTTGGGAACGGAGGTCTTTGGCGCCGACCACCGCCACGATTTCTGCGCGGCGCTCCGGCGTCAGCATCTTGTAGTAAGTGATCTTGTGGCGCACCATGGCTTTCAGGCGAACTAGGGGACGCTTGATGCGGGCTAGGGGATCAAAAGGTGGGGGAATGGGCTGGAGATTAGGTGTGGTTTTAGAGCAGTGGCTGGCATAGGCCGAGCAGCGAAGGTTCTGGTGTGAATAGTGGTTCCGGTGATGACCGGTCAATTGGTTTTGACTGTACATCGCTCTTGTCGCGTTCGCATTGCAGACCGGCACGCTGGACCCTCCACGTCTCTCACCAAATGGAACGCGCTTCGTCCCTCCCCCTCCCCCGCCCGCGTCATTTATTATACTACCACTCTCTCCGTTTTATGCGGAGTAAATAAAAACAGAGGGAGTATACTACGATGAGGATCCCCTGACGTGGCCGAACCCATTGAGTAACTGACATGCGGGTCCTAGCAAGCATGGGGTCCACCAATAAGTGACTGAAAGGGAGGGTAAGGCAGGGATACCTACGTCAGAGGATCCACTTCCACTACCAGTCCCTCCTTCCATTTACTATACAGGGCCTACTGCATTTTTTGAGGCTAACTTTGACCAAATGTTAGAGTAATAATATATGACATGCAAATTCGTATGTGAAAGGAGTTTCCAATGATATAATTTTCACATTATACATCTCATGTACTATTAATCTTGTTAATAGTCAAATGCGGTTTTAAAAATGCATTAGAGCATGGTTAATAATATAGCCAGTCGATGAGGGACTGCCATGTCATCTATAGCCATCATCTATTATATGCACTCATACAGTAGTGTGAGCTATAAAGTTGGCTATTTCCCGCAAAAAAAATTATAAGCTTAGCTATTGGATCAGTACTTTTTTCCATCTCCTCTCTATCTCTTTATTCATATTTATTGTCTTTAACTAGGAATGCGTATATAGCTAGGCTCTTGCATGAGAGCTCACTCCCCTTACTTTTTCACATCTCTCTCCTCCACATAGGCCCTATATAAATGGAAGGAGGGAGTACTAATATGAGCACTGCATACTCTAGTACAGATGCTGTCAGTACTCCACTAGTACTATTGGACAGGGAGCTTAAAAAAGTTACTATTGGACTTGCTATACGTGGTGAAATCCTAGTAGGAAGAGCATGCGCGAGAACAAGTACATTCACGTGGTTGAAAACAAATTGGAAACCACCTCGAGTACAAATCTAGGAGTACGTACGAATCTAACAATATTGATTGGGCGTTGCTGAATGTTGATACTTTTTTATCAATGTAGAGATTCTTTGACTACACTTAAAACTTATATGTAAACTAGAAAGGATAGGAGGGAGTATATTGTACGTTCAAAAACGAAACGAACATTGAATACCCTTTATATATGATTTGCAGATGCTATGATCACCGGTTCAAAATTTTGAATCCGCCTTAGGTATCACGTGCCCCCACTCGTTCTCTCTCGATTTCATCTCGGGATCCGGAGATCGATTGAAAGAGGACTAGGGTGGGTACATGTGAATGATACTCGGCGGAATGTTCAAATGAGGCATGCGGGAGGATTGAATCGACCGGAGGGCGACATGATCGATGGAGAAGAGGGCTGGAGAGGAATGAGAAATAAGCAAACGCCACATGATTATACTTGAATGGCTCAAACAAACAATAAGTTATCTCGCTTGGCCTACATAGTGAAAGACCTAATGTGCAACGCGGAGCACTGACGCTCGAATATGGCCGGGAAAACAGGGAAACCGACATGTCGGGCACACCCGTCGGGACGACGTACCGCAGACTAGTCCAATGGAGGAGCTGGCCCACGACCTCCTCGCCACCGACAACCGTTCATGTGGGTCGTGGGGGCCAACAATGTGGCGCAGCTCCAGCACCGCCTCTGGACACAGCGACCACGGTGAGCAACATGCTCATCGTCGCTAGAGACGGTCGGTTTCAGTGTGCCGAGGGTGGCGTTAGTGCTGTGGCACGACCAACAGTATGTTTGGTTTGTGCCCAAGGTTGCCCCATCAAAGCATTGGGTAGCCAAAATTTTGGTTGAGGTATTGGTTGCCCATGATTTGGCCGACATTGGCAAGAAAAATGAACTAGAGTTGGCTAGAGTTTATTGGCATGCCAGAAAAATGGCAACCATCCAAACAAAGACCAATCATCCGCAGAAGCAGTGGCCACGCTGGCGGCCGATGATGGGAGCATCGTAAGCCACACGTCCTACTTGCTGTCGTCCAACGTCTGGCACCGCCGAGGTCGAGGACTCCTCCGAGGATGAGTAGGGCATGGAAGACGGCAGGGCATGGTGTGCCAACTGGCCGGTCCGTATCCCGTGTTCTACTCTTCCTCGCCGGAGACCGCACCTTCACTTCACGGGTCTTGAACCCCGCCCCCGTACATAGAGATCACAGATGGAGGACGTCGGTCGCCGCCATAGAATAGGTTTAGGGTCGGGTTTCTTTTATTTTATTTTCCTATAGAAGTTCGAAATGTAATGAAAATCTGTCGTGTTTGCATTAATCTTGGCCAATGTATATGAACTTTCACAATAATATAGTATATTGTAGGAGTACTAGCAAGATGCCCGTGCATTGCACGGAAGATCAAGATCTTGTGGGGGAAAAGGATGAACGAGGGAAAGCCTTATCTGCAAATGTGGAGAGGAGTGCGGGTAAATTGTCATAGTTTCCTTCCTACCCGTTAGATATAGATCGGACAGCCTATATTGCAGGATGACAGGCACACCATCATCACCAACTCTGCTTTTTATTGAATCGAGACAAATCTAACATGCGAAGTAAAATAAACACATGGGGTCTATACATACACAATTTATCTTAGGCACTCCAATAGTACGTCCACTACACATTCACGCATTTCACATCTTTCCACATCTACGGGAACCTACGAAAGGGTTAACGTAAATTGCCTCTCTCTCTCCTCCCCTGATTTTCATGGTAGTGGGCCCCTCCCTCCCCCCAATCTACAATCAACAGCTCACATGCTTCACATTACGTTAATTACGTAACTGGGATTACGTAGGTGTAGCATTACTCGTCCTTAAAAACCCAACTAAGCCAACCTCCCAGCATATCGCGTGGGAAAAGACCCGGCCGCGCCGTTTTAGTCGGTATTACCGGATTACTACTAGTAGTATCGATGGATCGCGTGAAGCAACAAGTTTTTTTTGAGGGGGCGAAGCACCTAATTTAAAAGGAAAAAAGGCGGTACACTCACAGCACTCCTGTCGCGGTCGCATTGTACCCCACACACGTCCGGTCCTGCACACGGCTCACACAAACGGAATGCGCTTCGGCTTGCCTCTTCACTGACACGTGGACTGCACTTGGAGAAACCGACCATGTTCCAAACTCCCCCCGCCCACCGCGCAAAAATACTCCCCCCACCCAAAAATTCCCCCCAAATCCGATTCAACCGCCCTACGGCCAACTAGACAATAATATTCCCCAAACCCCCATCCCACCCCCCGTCCCCCTCCACTCCATTCGCTCTGCCAAAGCCGCCCTCCCGGCCGTGCTGATACGCCAGCGCCGCGGTTCGTTGAGGGGACGCGCGGTGATCCTCTCGCTCCCACAGTACGCTCTCATAGACTGCCGTCCTCTAGCTCCGCCGCCACCGCTCACTACAAAAAAATACACTTCCGTGATGATACGTGTTTGTCATAGTAGGTCGCGTTTTTTGTCATGCATGTACATCCATGAAAAATTTATGACAGAATCAAGATAGTCATACCTGTGCGGTCATAGAAGTGTTCCGTGACATTACCAAAATTATCATCACGGAAGTGTCCACTTCCATGACGATAAATCGCGCGTCACAGAAGTGCTTTCGTCAAGGGTGACCGATACGTGGCATCCACCGTAACGGAACGCCGTTAAGCTATCGGGTCGGATTTTGGATCCAATAACCCGTTAACAGCCCCGACCAATGGGAAATTTCCACGTGTAAAATTCTAATTGGCCGAAGGAAACACCTGTCAGCTCGTCAGTGGGCCAGATGTCGCCCGTCCATTGGAGAAGACATGCCTATGGTACGTCGACACGTGGCTGGGCCCAACAGAGGTCCATATAGGTTAAAAAGACTGGCCCAGTCAAAGGCCCGTAGAACTTAATCAGGTACTAGTGGGCCAGCCCAATAATGGCCTGCTTAATAAAGGCCCATTTACAACCTGAAACCAGATCTGGCCCGTTAATTGTTCGCCCAATATTTGGGCCCATTTACGACCCGAAGCCAGATCTGGACCGTTAATTGTTCGCCCAACATTTGGGCCCATTTGCGGCCTGAAGCCTTAATTGTTCGCCGAATATTCGGGCCCAACTACAGCCCAGTGACTTTCGGCCTGTTAGAGGCCTGATGTAGACATGGGCCCATTTCAGCCTGGTGTGACTTTCGGCCTGGGAATGGCCCGTGCTGCCCATGGGCCATATATGGTCCGACGGGACATCGGGCCCACTAACGGCCCGTGCTAAAGGTGGCAACAGTTAAGCCCAACGTGACTTTGGGCCTGTTAAAGGCCTGTCGCGTAATTCGTCCTGTTGATGCCTGTACTAAGCTTTCGGCCTCTTAAAGGCCCATGATATCAGTGGGCCAACTAAGGCCCGAGATATGTTTCGGCCTGGTAACGGCCCGTGAGCTAACTGGGCCCATAACGACCCGGTCTACATTTCGGCCTGCTGAAGGCCCGTCGACGACTAGTGAAAATTGAGGCCCAACATGCATTTTGGCCTGCTAAAGGCCCGTGGTTTCATCTTGGTCGTAACAGGCCAGTACAATATTCAGCCTGTTAATGGCCCAACGCTACCTGGGCCAAACTAAGCACTGGGTCGACAAAAGGCCCGACTAAAATATAGGCCGGTGTAAGTTTGGGCCTGGCGCAATGTGTGAAGGCCCCAATCATTCGGGCCCAAGAAAGACGCGGTCCAGCCCAATTGTGGCCCGCTAAAAACCTGGCCCGTTAGAGTCGAATGTTTCGTCCCGGTCAACTACATCTGATTTTTTTTCCAGATAGCAAATGATGGCAGTAACTAGTAGGAATTAAGAACAAACCTACTCTATACAATAAAGAAATTACGGCATAGTAACTAAGAATAAACCTACACTATACAATAAAGGATTTAAGGTATATTACATCCACTGGGCATCGAAGTTCGCCACGAGTGATCATAAAGCGCAACGAAGAAGCAGATTACAAAAACTGGGCACCACTGCAGCGTAACAAAATAATACTGAACCGAGACCACTTCCAAGACAGTTCAAGAATAGCCTTGCGGGGGAACTGCTGCGCAAGCTGCTGAGCAAGGCTGTGAGACCGGCCTAGCATGTCGATCATAGCTTCCAGGTGTAGCTGTTTAGCGATGAGGTTCTCATTGGTGTTCTCTGCAATCTTTCTTAGAGATAGGACTTCAAGTCGAAGTTGAGTTGCAGAATGCCTTTCTGCTAGAACTTGGGACTAAAGAAGTCAAACTGATTCAGACAATGAATTCTGTGAGCTTGTCTGACTGTTAGTCTCAAGTAACTTGAACAATGCATCAATACAAGACTTTGGGGTTGTCTCGCTATCTTCAAGATGTTTTGCCTTCTTTGCTGCAATATATGTTGGGTTTGTCTCACAGCCTTCAGCAGACTTGTGCATGCCATCAGGCATATCACCCTGAAACAAAGCATAGAGATGACAGGTTTTGCACGTGTATAAACAAAGATGATAACTGTTCTATCAATTCTATCCAATTTCAAATTAGAAAATAAAGAGTAATTTCAAAATATCAATAGCATAATTTGGCATTGTTCATAATATGGGGAGCTTCACCACACTACTGGATTACCATGTCAACATAACAAGCATAGATGAAGGGCAAAGAAAATCATTGTATCTATTTTGGATAATGTGCATGGCATGTTGTTCATATCATCACCCACATCAGTAAGATAAAACAAGAGATGACAAGGTGCAAACGTGGGCTGCTTCACCACACACTGGATTATAGATCCACAAACCAAGCATACATATAGGGAGTATTAAGTAATGTGCATGGTATGAATAAGAAATTTGGTTTTACAAGTAAAACTTAGAACTTACGGTTCTTACAAACATGCATTTTGGTAGAAACAGCAAACTAAACAGCAGTAAATGATAGGGAGTATGAGCAAATTAAACAGCAGTTGAGGATAAAGGCTTTAGAAGGACTGACTTACATTAACAGTTAACACCGGCTTTGTAATGCCCTTCTCCATGTCAAGGGAAGGATAACTCAAGAATTTCAGCACAGAATCTTCTTCATAAGCATTGCATGTACTCTACATTTTGTAGAGAGTAATTATAGATATGATAATACTAGAAGGGATTGAGGATAATGAAGATAAGATGCAGATTGATGCTACATAATCAACTACCAATCCCTGGAAGTACAAGCGTTACAGGACAAAATGTACTGACAAGAGCAATGGGCTACACTTCTGCACTGGCATTGTCTGTGTATTCTACTTGTTGGTAAGATTAAATATAGATCTGATCTTTTTTAGTAAATGGTGAGCGAGGGAGATAAGATGCAGAATGCTACAAAATGAACCAATCCCTCTTCCCATAATACAAGAGTGTTTTGCACACTGGTGTACTGTACAAAACATTCTTATATTATGGGATGGAGGGAGTAGCTGTTAATGTATGTACAATTATAGACCACGTTCGGTCCTTACAACAGGACTGCAGAGCTAAACCTCTTCAAAAGCATTGGGTTGATTCTAAATTTCTGTAAGAGTCCATACAGATCTTATAATGTCCACCAAATGGACGATTACGAGGCTAACATGTGCAGTGATGCTACATAATCAAATAGCTATGAAAGTAAGTATGGTCATACAGGGCAAGAGGTACTCACAAGAGCAATGCGGTGTGCAGTATAGTTGCGAGATTATGTGGTCCCTTGAGAACAAATGTTCTTCTGCTAACAGTTTTCATACAAGTGAGACATTAAGGCAAATGCAGAAATGTAGTTCAAATTGTGATGTGATATCATAGACAGTACCTTACGCTGCAGCCAAGACCAATGTGTAACAAGATTATTCCAGTCACCGTCGAATAAATGTAGCACCAGAGACTTTACAGAAATTTTGTTCAGAGGCTTGCCATCGAAGTGTGCTTGCCTAAGGTAGGAACGATACTTCATCAACGAGTGCTTGAAAAGGGCAACCAACTCTTGCTCGTCATCACAATCCAGTTTGCTCCTCGCCTATTTAAAAGAATGAAATCTTGTGTCCTCTGTCAGCAGAAACATATGCAGTAATGACCATGAATAACATTAGTACATTACTTACGCATAAGTTGCAGAGGAAGACTGGAAATTGTTCTGTGTCTGTGGTATAATCTTTCCATGAAGGAAAGATGCGCACAAAGTTCCTGACAACAACATAAGCTTCGTCTTCTAAACTGGGAAGAAATGGAACAGGGGTCCTATTTGCTGCAATTGGGGCTCTCTCTAGTTCGAAAAGGGATCTGGCAACTGGATTTGGTGTACTCTTTGCTGGAATGGGGGGTTTTGCATCGTACAGCTGGTGCTATGTCAATTGGCATAATCATCCTGTTTGCTGCAGTTGGGGTCTGCTGAGTTGGGGCATCAGAAATGACCAGTGTAGTAGGGCTAGAGTCTGCTAGAGTTGGGGTATTTTGTGGGTCAGGTGATATTGCAACTACACCTAATGGGCTATTTGATTTATCAGGTGCCACTACCTTTTCCAAATACCTTGCTTGTACTCCTCCATGATCAACAATCGCCCTCTTCCTTTTGAACGTCTGATACACAAGAACAACATTTGAATGGATAAATATGGTATGATGACAGATGGAATATGTACTGAAAATGGATAGGCAGGGTGTATTCACATACACAATGTGTAAACTAAGCTAATGGCAGTTCAACAAAGTAGAAGCAATGCAAAGCATCAGTTGCAAGATATGTGCGAGCAATGTAACCTTGGAAAGTTAGAGCAAGTACCTTGATGGGTGAATAAGATAGGGCATCTTCCTCTGACTCCTCCACTAGGGAGCTACATTGACTTAGGTCTCCCTCTAGCTTAGAATCACTGTTAGGATCATATTCTGAGCATGAATCTTTAGGTGGAGAGTGTTTGCATTGCATTGCATCCAGACTTGATTTCAGTCCCTTAATGCCAAGTTTGACAGCCATGGCATTGTTCTGCTTATTCTTTTCATGCGCGCAAGCTCATAATCATTATGATGTTGTTCAGAATCTGAGATTCATGAAAACAAAAAAGTAGTCAGATTATCTATGGAATGCATTGCGGATTCAACTCGGAGAGTGTCTCCCTATAAACCCCTGCATATGCAAAGTTCACCTCCGCAACCGTGCCGACCAGACCACACACAGAAATACAAACCCCTTATGTCTCTATAACAGGTAGGCACACATTTCAAACTGAAGTAGGAACATTAGAATCATATGAAATGCATATTTGAACAAATAAACCAAGCAATTATGAGTGGCGTAATGTTAGGTTCAAGGGTGGAGTGTTGGTAGTGCGACACAAAGCAAGTAGGCAGATTGTATTCCATGTAAAAGATCGAAACCTATATAAAAGCTGGAAATGACACTTTCTTTCTATACAATGCAGTGTTTGTTACCCACACATGATGAAAGAGATCACATAGAGAAATACTATTCACTCATGTCTACGGTTCCAGTATTTAGAAACAGGGTGGTCCACCCTAAAAGAATATTGACAACAAATATGACAAGGCAAGCATAGATATAGTGAATCAATCATTTACTTGTGAGCTTATTAGGACAAGTATGCAGAATTGTAACTGTAGTAAGATACCGTCAAAAATCTGAATGAAGAAGTTTGTCTAGCACTTATTGTTTGCAACTAATCAACGTGAATAATTGGATATTATAACGAATGAGTAAGAAAGACAAGTAAAATTGTCAAAAAACCTAGCTTGCAGTAATCTGGGTCAATGTCACTATGACCAACAATCCAAAATGACTAGTTTCTGTTTCGAGGGCCGGAATTTTGAAAACCCTGTGAACTTTAGAGGTACTAAAGATTACCGAAATACATCTGAACCATTAAGTGTAGGTAGCACTGAGCACACAACAAACCCTAATGACAGTCCTGCCTAATGAGTAATGAATCAATTAGAAAATGGGTGATGAGGAGTGGCTGCTGAGTGTTGAGGACGTATCTCAGGATAAATCGGGTTGGCTTGGTGGGTGCTACACGCCTGAGCCCTGAACGGGCTGGGAAGGTAGGCACGGCGGCGCGCCCGGGCAGCGGTGACGCTGTTGGGCGAGCGGCTCCTGGCCTCCTGTTAGTCCGGCGTCTCCTCCTAGAGTCATGCCGTCTGGGGACGGTAAGTCACCGGCGAGGCACGAGGCTGGGGGCGAGTAGAGATCAGAAGCGCGCAGCAGAACAGAGGGGAATCTGGGCCTGGGACGACCCAAAATCCCAGGGTGGGCCGGCCCACCGTGGGCACCTTGTAGAGATACACACCCGAGCATCGAACATGCATTTTCGAAACTAATTTAGGAACATTTAGCTGACCAATTAAGCAACTCTGTTTTAATAATATCAGATTCGTATTTGAACATCTAAGCTTGTTTAGCTTGATGGGTGGAGCAGTGTTATTATGACACGAAGCACGTATTCTGATCGTATAGTGATCATAAAAGGGGGAAACTCTAAGCATATTTTTTTAGCAAAAGAGGGTTTCCCCTCCGATTTCTATTAAAGAAACCACCACGGAACCAACATGATCAATTAAACCCTAAGCATGATCAATTAAACTGTATTATGGCTATGCCATGGCAGATTTGAAGCTGCAAACCGGAGAAATGATATTTAGCATCCATTGTTTGCTTCGAACTAAGAACTAAATTCTAAGAGCTGAAAAGAAAGTAGAGTAACCAAGTTAAGATCTATTTTCTGGTTGAGATCAAAAAGTTGAGGAGATATGAAGTACCACCTCTCTTGTGGCGCCGTGTAGGGATCGAGGGTGCGATGGCTGTCGGTGGCGTTGAAGCAGATCTGTGTCGGTAGATGGGTGCATCGGGGGATAAGTCCCGTTGCGCTGGAAGAGAATGTCGTGTGAGCGGCCCCGACAAAGAGGACGACGGCGCCGATGAAGCGAGAGGACGCGATGCAAGGCTATTGGTTCGTCGCCGTGGATAAGAAACGTCCATCTCTAGTGGACAACGTGGTCTTGGTAGGCGCTCCGGCATGGTGGTGGACGATGGCGTTGGATGTGGTGGAGGACGGCGGCGATGGATGGGGTGGCGGACGGAGGCTGGTGTGAGGATGGGGTGTTCTAGCGCGGACGGTGTAAGAATGGGAAAATGGAGGGAGAGGTACGGGGAACCATGTTTTTGGGACGCGCCTGTCTAAAATATGGGGAAGTTATGAACTTAGCCCCCGTTTAAAATTTGGACGTCTCATCGGTTGGGGATAGGACGGTAATCTCACATCTCGCCAATATTTGCCCAGAGCGATTTCGGGCGAGGAGAGGGTGGTTGGCGCCCACGATGTATGAACGGAGCTGATAGGTAGGGCGGTTGTGTCATGTCTGAGTGAAGTTACAAACCTGGCCCTATTGAAAATATTTGCCTACATCGATTTCGGCTGAGTCGAGTTTGTTTTGCTGCCCATCGTGTATGAATGGGGAATGGAGGGAGAAATAGAGGTCTTTCGGACAAGCTTGAATCAAATGTGTTTTGGCGCCCATGTTTGATGCCCACCGTGTCGGAATGGGCTTAAAGGCGGTCGTGTCACGTCTAATTGAAGTTACTAACCTACCCCTATTTAGAGCAGTGGAATTGGGCTGATGGATTGTCCGTGTAATGGGTAGACAGTAATTTCCATCTCCCAAACACTTGGCTATGGGCAGCCGACGTCGGAGTGGACATTTTGCTGCTTCTTTCGAATTTTGGGACAATAAGCATCCACATTTACCCTGGCAACTAAATTTGAATCCACTTTGTATTCCTATATGAATCTTTATAAATCATTCTATGTGTTTTTATATATGTTCAAAAGGACGACAAAGATGTATTCCACTGTCATATATGAATATGGTTTACAAATGCCGATACTCAAATTCAGAAACTAGAATCCAGTGTAAGGTGAATTCGAATATTTGGAACACTTCATGTCCAACTCAAATGTCACACGCAGCATAATGTGTACTCCCATTTAGATATGTACATAAGCGATGTATCAAGATTCAAATACCGAGTCAATCAACCAATAATGTACAGAACTAACAGACATATAAGCACTTATAGAGTATATGGATCAATAATATCAACTAACATACATAAGCCAGGCCGCTGTACTTTTTTTTGGCTACAACAGCATCCTTTTTTAGCCAGCATCTTGGCCCTTTCTGATGCGTGCCACTTATGGTCCATCTATACTACTACTATTGCTGAATGCACATTCAGCCCGATTGGCATATTTGTAGGTCTGGCACAGCAATCCAAATGAAATGTCTCTGAGTCTTATCAATTAATACAGACTTGTGCTCAAATAAAATTACAAACCAAAAAACAAAAACAATTATTACATGATCTCTGAAACAAATGGGTTGATTGATTACATAAATAGACAACACAAAGGTTATTCAATTATGGAAAGAACATTTCACCTATGATTTACCAAGTAGGAATTTAATTTCCTTTTTTCCTTCAGGACCTTAACAATCTGGTCAGTCTCAGCTTGCTTCGTTTTGAAATCCACCAAATATTTAATGGTTGTCTTGAGTACTTCTTGTGATTGTGCTGTTTGCTTCCTCAACATGTCAAAAGCAGAATCTAGAGCATCAGCAGTTTAGCCTCTAGACCATCAGCAGTTGGCAATTCATAATGCACGATTGGGCCAGTGCCACTGCTGTGGGATGATGCAACATCCATGGGGACCTCGCTCCTTGATCTTGGGCTAACCTGTTTTGCCATTAAAGTTCTGATTGGATTCAGAAAAGTTGAAGTTAGCAAAACATCTCTGGGAGTTATAACAGCAAACCAGCTAAACAAACAAGGAATTAAAGAGTTTCAATTGGATGCTGAAAAGTACAGTAGTTATTAACATCATTGTAACCCGCTATTGCAGCAGCAAAGCAGTTAAACAAACAAGTAGATATTTAAGTTGAGGCAAACAGGTAATTCTTAACAGTAAGTATAAAACATATAGATAGGCGCAGTCTACAATATGATTAATAGGCTGTGCCATTATGTAATCAGTAGCAAACTAAATTAAGCCAAGCAACATAATTGAACAATTTTGCAATAAGTGGCTAACTAAAATTCCGAGAAGCAGGTAACTGAACTTACGCTAGTTCTTTGTACAGGCACACTTCAACTTCTTTTTCGCTTACAAGGTTGTACAAAGGAGTCCATGGCATCAATTGCTTGGATACGCAGTCCCAATACTTCTTTCTTCCCACACTGCATGGGTAAGTCGAATGGTTAATCTGGTAAGATGGTGCATCCTTGATATGTTATATGAGGACGTGTAGTCAGACTAGTTGTAGCCAAACACATCACATTGGCTCTTACTGTATATTTCATGTGATTACTTTTGGCATATCGAGATCTAAGCAATCTACAATAGGATGAAAAGACTGGCATCCTTCACATTATTGGCGAACTCAGTTCATAGAAACAAGCAATTCAACCATTCTGTGGGTAAATCAAAAGCGCCACTGGAGTATTTTTCACTATCCAATCATACACGCAAAAAGGGGCAACACCACCATAGGGGTTGGTATGGGCGGTCGCCTCAGGTGGCTGGAGAGTGTGCACCTAGTTTGAGTCATCCAGGTTGGCCCACGCTAGTTTTGTTCGTCCCAACGCACGACAGGCAATGTAAAAAATGAAGAAAAATGTTTCAATTTGGATGGGCCAATAACATAAGCGCAAGGCAGGCCCTATAGCAGGCTCGCGGCCCATACGAGCGCCTCCCATATCAATCGACAGCAGGAAAAATCCCAATTCATTCGCTCCAGCCTCCAGTCTGGTTCGCTCCTAACCTAGCCGCCGCTGGACAGACCGACACAACACTTCCTCGCGCCCTCGTTGGAGGGCGGTCGTCGGGCTTCAAGTGGACGGAAGGACAAGAAGATGAAGATCCAACCCTGGGTGTAGCCTGCGTGGGAGGCAGCGGCGGCAGCACGGGCATGGCATCGAGCTTGCGCAAACGGACAGTCGCAGCTTGCAAGAGTAGCATGCGCAACGAGCAGGTACATCACATCCCTGATTATATCTAATTCAACTCTTCAATTTCTGGCCAATAGTTAAACCTGACGGTGTTGTAAAACTGCTTGTATGTAGGGAATCTATGAGAAAATGAAACCAATTTCTACTTATTTTATAACTCCCCAAATCAATGCTGAACTGACTGAATCTGATGTATCTAATCAAGTTTCCGGTGCAAACATACAAGCTCATGTTGTTCTTGAGCCTGAAGTGTCTAATGAACAGACTGCTAATGAAGGATTTGATGCAAACATTTTACATGCTCCTGGTGATGAACATATAGTGTCTAATGAGGGATCTAATGCAAGCATTTTGCAAGCTCATTGAAGGATTTAGTGTCTAATGATGATCTACTATGTTGAGAGAGACAGAGATTTGCAGGCATTGATGACATGCAAATTATAGTGCATTTTCATAGCTTGAGGAAACGTCGAGGCCATCTACCAGAAAGTCCCCGTATCATGACAACATAGCATAAATACTTTTCTAATCTGTTGTTTGAAACTATTGGCATACTTGTGCAGGATAGATATATTGATATGCAGTTTGCGCACTGGTTATACGTGCAATTACACTTCGATATTTTCAGCAAGAGAATGAATAATTCAAGCAGGTACAGACCATGTTTGTAGTCCTTGTACACCATGTTGCATTTTGTGTTTTTTGGTGCTTGCATCATTTAGTGTTTATAATCTAAACTACTTTGGATCATTAGCTGGTTTTCAAAGTGCATGTAGCTTCACATTTCTCAAGTTATGTTGATTTCCGGAGTGCAAGTGCCTTCGTATTTTTTAAGTTAAATGTTCGCCCCTGGTAACTTGAATTCGTGGATCAGCCACTGCACACAAATCATACACGAATGCCAGTACGAATTAAATGAAATGCAGGGACTTACGCTAGCTCGTTGTACAGGCTCACTGCAGCTCTGCTTGCACTTGGGGTGTTCCATGTACAAGTCCATGTTACCACTTGCTTGGATGTGTAGGCCTTGTGCTCCTTGCATCCCCCTCTGCATTTTTGACACGGTGAATGGTTGATCAAATAAGAGGAATCGACCTTGATGTTGTACCGGAGGACAGATACTTACAAGGTTATACGAGTGTGCAGGATGTGTACCAAATCCCGTAGCGCCGTCATGCTTCACTAAAAAATGGGTTTGTTTATTTCAGATGATATCTCCAGAAGAAATAAGAGTTAAAGTCAGAGTTGCATAGGCGTCTAAGCAAAGAGAGCAGTGAAAGGATATCCAAACGTCATCGGAATAGTGCACAAGGGAGTGATGTGTGGATACCTAGTTTGGGTCGGCGTTTGGGCATGCTCGCCTAGCTAGAGTGCGGGTCACTTCAGAGCCGTTGAGGGTGATGCGCTGGCATTGGCTGGCCGCGCACGGATGCAGATCTTGAGTGGCAGCTGAGCGCTACGATGCGGTGGATGAGACCGTTGGTGAAGCCCCAACGGCCTCGGGGGGCGGAGGTGTGATGATGTGCTCGGTGAAGTAGCCTCGGTGAGCTGGGAGACGGCGTCGGTGAAGCGCACCTGATGCAGTGAAACTCGGTGTATGTGAGGCACGTCGGTTGCGGCGGCTGACATTGTCGGTGGACCACCCGGTGCGGTAGACGAGGGTGTAGATGAGGTAGCTCCGGTGCGGTGGTGAAACGCGACCATCGTCTTCGTCGTCGTTGTCCGGCACAGAGGTGGAGAACGGTGGGGAAAGAGACGAGACGAGGGGCGATTCGAGGGATGGCGGCGAATTAGGGATTTGAGCAATCTGGGCGCGGAAGGGGACGATGGGGAAGAGAGATTTTGCAGGGCTGGAATTGGGGCCGCCACATATTTCAATCCGAAACATGGAAGCGCGAACTTATATTGTCGTCATCCTTTTTTGGGGGGGAGGGGGTGGGTGGTTGGGTGCTACGCGTCCGTCCGACACACGCGACCACCCCGACAGGACTATGCTACGTGCATGAAGGCACCTGCCTTTGTGTCCATGACATGTGGGCCCAACAGGTGGCTGGCCCACATGTCAGTCACCCAAGGGCAGTTGCCTTTAAGGCACCGAAGCAGCATCCACCCCGACACGACCCTGGTCTGCCTGGTGCGCCTACATTTGGGAATGCAAACGAATCTTCTTTCATTTGCAAATGAATCTGTATGTATTACCATGCCCGTGTTTTCCTTGTAATAATTAGTCATTCGAAATGAGATACTCCATCCTTTCACTTTTGTAAGTCGTTTCAGATAAGTTAAAATGAACTGTTTTGCACATTGTCTGAAATGTCTTCAAGGTCTTATAAAAGTGAACAGAGGGAGTACTATAAATTAATTAATAAGGAGTTATTTGAAAAAAATCGAAACGGTACCCACGCTAACGTGGATTAGAGTGTGTCACATAATTAGTTATTTGAATTAGAGTGTGTGTCACGTAGTTAGTTATTTGAATGAGAGTGTGTGTCACGTAGCGATCTCCAATTCTAACGTGGATTTCGCATTTCACTGTATCCACGCTACTTTTTTAATACAAATTCATATGTATATGATGAACGCCATGGTAGTGAGAAAACTTTTGGATGGATTCAAACATATGACCTACAAAATAGCACAACAAATTGAGTCAATGTCAACTTTTCGAAACTTAGTATGGCACGAATTCGAAATAATTACCCGTATGCCTGGTCCTCGGTTCAAATCTTACAATGTACACCGAATTGAAACATCGATATTAAGTCTCGTACTATGTACATTCAAATGTTGTTTTTAGCCCCCCGCGCACAAACGCTACATACTTCCTGTATCAGTTAATCTTCCTCTCCTAACCACCTTAGCAAGCTATCGGTTTCCAACACATGTTCATTCTTTCTCTCCATGTTTCGATCTCTAAGTCTCTCAACTACACAACCCCTTTTTCCACTCCTGTTACCAAATGTATTTACCTCACACACCCGCCATTGCACCCCATGCCGAGCTCTCTCTCTCCCCCCCCCCCCCTCTCCCTCTCACCCTCTCGCGTTAAATACATGCATTGCCTATCTAGCCCCCAAGCTCTCATGCGCACGCACGCATGTTGTATATCTAGGTCACTCCCTCGAGACTATCTCACTCTTTCTTCCGCACGGCGGGCCACACTCGTTCAATCTCGCTCTCTTTACCTGAGTCTCGTTTAACCTCGTTTTCTTTCACCCACAAATGATATATCTCCCTGTTCGGGCCTCGATCGACACACTCTATGCTCTCTCTCGCAGATTGTCTTTCTAGATCAGTCCATCCAAGCCGCCGCCACTCTTTCGACCTCATGGTGGGCCACGCTCACTCAATCTCTCTCTCTCTCTCTCTCTCTCTCTCTCTCTATATATATATATATATATATATATATATATATATATATATCCGTATGTCTCGATTGACCTTGCTCTTTCTTGGACAAAAACGATATATCACCATGTTTGAGCCCAATTCGACCAATTCACATTGTATACTCTCTCACGCACATTGTCTATCTAGGTCACTCTCTCCAACCCATCTCACTCTTTCGATCGTGCAGCCCCTATGTGATCGGTTGACCTTGCTTCCTCCCACACACAAAATATATCTACACGTCTGTGACTGGATCATCTCTCAAGCTCTATCTTACAGCCCTCACCCTTACCAAAAGCACAATCGGACAATATCTCTTCGGAGCATATATATTTGTTCAATGAATGTCGGACCACACTCACTTTGTCTCTCTATCTATATGTCTCTCAATTGACCTCGCTTTCTCACACCGTATCTTCCACGTGTTGAAGCTACTACCTCTCCATCCCTCGCAAAGCCGGAGCTATTTACATTGCGAGGGGCACTCCAACCTTGGATTAATTTGTGTAGGCATTTATTTCGGTCGGTTTAGATTATATTTTCGTAGCATTCGGCCCACAACTACTCCAAACACCGTTGCAACCCACGCAACTCCCCTAGTTGATTTCCCTCTGGCTCGGTCATCACTCTCTCGCACGTCCTTTCTCGCCTTCAACGTCGCACCATGGTATTATTGAAAAAACTATGTTGTTCTCTTTAATTATTATAAATAAGCTACAAAACTACACACCGATAGTCCACTTGGAATGGAACAAATTTCGACCCACAAATTAAAGTGCTACAAACTACACACCGAGGGGCCCACATCTCATGAAACAAATTTGGACCCATATACAAATTAAAAAATAAAGGACGAGGATCGAACATGCGACAGGGCCTTCAAGCCGCACGTCAATAGGCAACATACGTAGAATAACAATGTTTTTTGTACCCCCTTTGTTCACATAATGTTTTTATATTACCACAGCCTAATTAATGGATAACATGTAATACTATTTTTAGTACTATTCGCCTTCACTTACTGGTGGGTTCCATGTGTGCTCTCTCTCTCCTCCCCTTCTGCGTTTAGACGCACGGGCAAACAGGAAGAACTCGCGGGCGATGTTGCCGTTGACCATATCTGGACGCGTTCACAAGTCACGGCACCAGTTTCACGTACTAGCAGCACTAGTCAGTGTGTACGTGCAATGCACGTTAATTTGGAAGTATATTAAGTGCATGCGGATATTAACTACTAGGATATTATTTGCGTGTTGTCATGTGATTAGCACTATTTTTGGCATGAAATTAACTACACGCTAAACATGTTGAGCGCTCGACATTGAAGCAGTCTAGGTCGTTGGATGACAAGGAATACATATGGCTTGATGACGTTTTATATTTAATTTGATACGGCTCTAGCAAAACATTCAATCGATCAAATCATACATTTCATTCAGTCTGACTCCGACTTTAAATTATACGACGATCGATATAAAATAAACGGAAATGATAAACGTTTGGATTTTAAGCATGGTAATCCAAATGTTTTTCACGGCAAATTTAGATTACGCGGCGGCGGCGGGGGCGTCTCGCAGTGGGAAGCGGCTCCTCTGTCGTGCTTTGTGTGTCATCGGGCCACTGACCGACGGCGATGGCGGCATCTTGCGCCGTTGTTGGCGTACTCCTGGACGTTGGCCTAGCTTCAAGGAAGGCCAAAATGTTCTGGACTTTGGAGCGAGTCAACTGGCGGGAGGAGGCGACTAGCGTTGGTGCAAGGAAGCGGTCGACGGCGGCCATCCATGTCACTGAGGGGGGCACTGGCACCCGCACGGAGACAGGCGTTGTCAACGTCGCGGTGGAGACATTCGTGTGCACGGGCACCGGCACGGGTGCGCACGTCAGTGCACGCGCAGGCGCATCCGCTGGCAGGTGCACGGGCACCGGCACGGGTGACGCGCACGCACAGGCGCATGCGCTGGCAGGTGCACGGGCGCGTGAAAGTCGGCGGGGACCTCATGGAACCCCATGGCATCAAGCTCGGCGACAATGTGCGGCTCCCAGCCCATCAATGCCACGGGGATGGGCGCTGGCGCAGTCGGGGCGACGGGAGCCGGAACGGGAGCGGGGACAGGCGCGGCGTCTTCCTGCAAGGCCAGTTCAAGCTCGTCCCAAAGCGCCTTATGTTCTTGAGACTCCGTCTGGGTGTCTTCCTGATGAAACTGGAACACTAAGGGCAGACCATCGTGATTCGGCATGGCGTACGTTTAGGTCAGGCTAGTTGGAGGTAGACGACAGGAGAATCGGAGAGGAAGAGAGAGGATTGTAGCTATACCGGGTAGTACAGGGTTGATTTTAAACTGCGGCGCCGACGACATTAAAAGTAGGAGCAGTTGGGATGACGGTGGGCGGCGGAGCCTGGTCAAAGGGCTCGCCTCCCAGTCTGCACAGCGGTCTGCTCGCACGCCTCCCTAACAGCCGGCGCAGCGGTCTGCTCGCACGCCTCCCATCGACTCACACGCTTGCTGGGATAGCACCTACTGATGAGAAGCGGGAACTCGTGGCGGCACATAAACACCCACGGTTTCAATAGTGAAAGCGTTCTCCTTAACGTGATAGGTCTTTGTTCCAAAATACATTGGCTCTTCATTTGTGCAACTTGTCATAAGCAGCTTGTCTTGAATTGAAGAAAAAACTTACAAAGTAATATTTGTGCCCTATCACGTGACCATGCTCAGTTTCAAGAATTTATGCTCACTTTTGGATTTTCTGAAATTTAAGATCCAGGGTTCGAAACAATATCATAACCTGCATCATGCAATAAATTTTCAAGCCGTACATCTGTCCTGTTGTATTTCTTAAGAATGGATTTGGTCAAACATTTTGCTTAGTTAAACCTCCTTTCCGTTTTATAGGGCTCAATTCAAAAATCTCACCAACCAAGGTAGATGGTGAGTGGTGGAACAATTGTTGTAGTTTGCAAAACCACTCAATTAATGCGCTTGTTTTCCTCAAAAATTGTGTTTACGAATACATTAATTGCAATGCATGCATGCATAAAGTACATGCATTGGTCAATTTTCTCTTAATTCTTGCATGTAATGATTTATTGCACCTTGAAATCTGAACATGTGATGGGGAACAACCAAATTGAGACTTATAAAATGGGAAAACTAAAATTTTGAGATATGCCCTATAAACCGGAAAGGAGGGAGTAAAAGGATAATCCCTGCGTACCAGTGCATTGCCTAATATATTAACTCAAGTACTAGGCACGAACAAACGGGCTCAATTCTGTGCTCATCCTGGTGTAGTAGTAGTAGTACTAGGCAATGCAGTTGACGGGTGACCTTGACGAGCGGCGACCGAGGGAATTGAACCGTGCTTGGCACAGTAGGTAACGTTATCTAGTTACTAAAGCATCCCTCCGTTGTTCATCGGTAGTCATTATGGACCGGGGACATGAGGGGAATTTCCTAGGGCTTGAATTTTGGCCGCCAGATATTTCGACTTGAAACACTGAGGCTCAACTGGTTGGGGTTGCCTAATGTGCATACCACGCACGCCACCAAATTACACGAGCCCGTTTTTTTAGGATCAACACGAGCCAAGGTCTGGCTGGTACGCCGTTGGGTCCTACCATTCGAGAATATGAAAGGAACCTTTTAAATTGCCGAACGAATCTATGTGTATTACAATACCCGTATTTTCCTTCCAAATACTAATCTCAACATGGTAATTGATTTATGACGAGTTGTTGAATTAGAGTGAGTTTGTGATATAGTGATCTCAACGTGGATTTCACATTTCATGGTATCCCTAGTAAGTTTTCCAATGCAAATTCAAATTTAAAAGATGAACAATATGGAGGTGAGAAAACTTTGTATGTATCAAGCATATGACCACACACACACACACACACACACAGAGAGGGAGAGAGAGAGAGAGAGAGAGAGAGAGAGAGAGACGCACGAACACAACAACAATCCAATAAGTATAGTGCATCTATTTTCCAACCCATGCATGTATGACACGAATTCAAAAATACTCCTTCTATTCCTAAATATTAGTCTTTTAGAGAGTTCAACAAGTGACTACACACGGAGCAAAATGAGTGAATCTAGACTCTAAAATATGTCTATATACATCCGTATGTGCCAGTCCATTGGAAGCCTCTAAAAAGACTAATATTTAGGAACGAAGGGAGTAAAATGTAAGACATCCATGGTCCTCAGTTCAATATTTAAAATGAACAGGAAATTAAAACATGAATATTAAGTCTAGTACTACAGTACATGCAAATGTTGTGTTTAGGCGGAGCTATGATTGTCGGGGGTCAACCCCTCGACCTTAGATAAAATTGTGGAGCTCTGTTTAGGGTTGCTTAGATTATATTTGTCCCCACCCTCCCAACCACCGATTGGTTGTGCACGCCCCACCCCTCCTCCCCGGGAGAATATCATGTGCCCCCATACCTTAGATGCTATATGCCGATATGAGTTGCTTGGAGCTTGTAGATCTGAGATATAGCAGCTCACATGATGTGTCTTAATTTTTTTGCAGGAAACCTTGATGAGTTTGAGAATTGCACACAATTTGTACAAAAACTACTTAGATGCCCTTTGATCCCATATCCAACGACCTCGAAGCTCATATCACCGTAGCATCTAAGATGAAGGAGGACATCATATTCTCCTGTATGTAAGAATATCATGTGCTACCACACCTTAGATGCTTTGGTGATACAAGCTCTTCGGAGGCGTTGGATTTGTGACCCAACACCTCCTCGGTGGTTTGAATGTTTTTTTGTAGAAAAGCCCCAAAAGAGTTCGGCCACTGCTTACAAGCACAAAGACTGCTCAGATGCCATTGGATCTCAGATCAAACGACCTCCAAGCTCGTATCACCGTAGCATCCAAGCTGCGATAGCACCTTATGTTTTCTCGCATGGGAGAGTATGAGGTGCTCCCGCACCGTAGATACTATGGTGATACAAATTCACTAAGATCTAACGGCCCACAGTAGGAAGTTTGAATGATTTTGCAATATACGGCTGATAGAGTTTGGGAAATGCGCAGAAAGTACAAGTACTATGCATGCGCCATCTGATCACTGATCATATGACCTAGATGCTCATATCACCGTAGCGGGTAATTAAGCTACGGGGAGCACCTAATATGAGCACCGGGGAGCCGTTGGATCGAAGATGCAGCGGCACACACGAGGCCTGAATGTTTTATTTGCAAAAAAAACCTTTGGAGAGTTTGGAAATTGCGCATAATCACAAAGACTACTCCCAAGCCATTGGATCTCACTTCCAACGGTGTAAAAACTCGTATCACCATAGTATCTAAGCTGCGGGGTGGATGTGATATTCTATGCCGCTATCATTCTTGTTCGTAAACTTGCAAAATACGTGTAACTCGTGCCGTTACTTGTCTAACCGCGCAAAGTGTTTGTTCAAAAAAACCATCCTACACTGAAATATCGGAACAACACACGGGGGTCCCACTTGTCATTAATCAAATTTGGACCTAAAACTAACAAATCTGAAAGACGAGATTCGAACTGGCAACCTAGACTACAAAGCGTAAGTCGATAGCCTGAAAAAATGAATGGTTGTTGGCTTTGTCCCATAACTTGATTTTATACAGTACTTGCGTTGAGTAGAGTAGAGGGAGTGCCTCGTCAACACGTGCATGACCGTTGTCTCACTTACTGGTGGGTCCCAGGTCTGCGATCTCAATCTCTCTTCTCTCCATCGTCTAAACTTTGCACGGGCACACACGAAGAGCGGCGCTAGCTTGCCGTGGTGTTATTACAACTAAAAAAAGGGATAATTAGATTTATGCCCCTAGTTGGGTCCCACTCATCTGTTTTACCCCTAATTCCCCAAAGTCACCGGTTCTGTCCAAGTCACTTTGCTCCTCTTATGCTTTTGCCCTTTGACCGTTTGACCGTCAATTTGAAAACTTCATAACTAATTCATACTAAATCAGAAAAATGCAAATAAGATACCAAAATGTTCAGAAAAACATCACCTATATGTAAGTGTCATTTGCATTCATGAAAAAAGTGTTGGAAAGTGCACATCCGAGTTTTAGCTCTTTTGATAGCACCATGAATAGTAAACTCTAAAAAAATTCAAAAAATGAACGGTGCACATTCGCCGGAGGGGCCTGTTCCGGAACTCAACCTTCTGTAGTAAGATATGACGATAACAAATGATGTTGTGCGCATGTAAACTACTCCTATATGTAACATAGTACCGCTTTTTCGACTGTCCGGTCGAGAATGAACGGTGAGATCAATGTTAACAGAACTAGGTCCACAGCGCACAGAGAGTATGGTGCTATAGTACTCCACAAAACATGAACCATATGAAGCACATCCTATAGTGTTAGACAGGGTGTATGAAGGGTGCACGGGATGGGAGCAAAAGTTCCCTTCTCGACCCACTTTTGGGTGTTTGGCAGAGTGCATGAACCATGAAGGGTGCATGAGTCCACACTAGTAGGTTGACAAAAATACACGAAGAGGAAACAACTATATTGAGATGAGAATGCAACCAAACACACCCACACGCTTTGTGCTACAGTGACTGATCTGCACCGTCTGAGTTTGATCCAACGGTCATGTTGTGCCGGGACATGGACATGCCCATGCAGAGGGCGCCTAAACACCACCAAAGTCCCTCTACTTCTCGAGGCGCACGACGTTGGTGATGCAGGGTGCAACCGCCCGCAGAGCCCGCTCCCGGTCGACGGGAGCCAGCTCGTCAAAGACGGCGTCCAATGGCACGAATGGATTCCGGTGACGGAGCCCTGAAAGGATTCGCCCGGCAATGGCGACGGCAGCCCGCAACCCCTCCTTTTCCAACTCAGCCCCCACCATCGCGCAGAGACGGCTCAGCTCCTCGGAGATATAGGTGAAGAAGGAGACCAGGTCAGGAAGCCGCAGCTCGTTGAAGTCGACCGGGTGGTTGAATGGGTTTAGCCTGACGGCCGACATCATTGCGCTGGCACGACGGTAGGCATCGCGCAGCTGCAACATGTGCGTGGCAACTTGGTTCACCAAGTGGCTGAGGCGATCCTGGACCTCGTCATGATCGGCCGGCTCGCGCTCCAGCCGGCTCCCCTGACGGCCTATCGTATCTCCCGCTTTCTGCAGCAACGCTGATAGAGGCGGGGGTGTCCCGATCTTTCGATGAGATGATAACTATCGATTTGGTGAAGATGACTTTGACGATCCGACTACAAACGTGCACGACGTTGCGCCTTAGCAATCGCTAAACCAGCTCTGAGAGGTTATTGACCACGCCGGAGCACAATCAACCTGACCACGAAGGTCTATTCCTGCAAGCAATCGAAGAACAAGCAAGAATATGATAAAAGCAATCTGAATATTGCGAGTATATATGAAGTATTGATAAAGGTGGGGATCCGTAAGCGGTCTTGGTCTGGTCGTTGGACACAAACGAAGTACACGAAGTTGCAATGGCTAACTTTTAACTAAACAAATCCCAAGGAAAAGCTACTAGATGGATCTACTTATATAGGAGCAAGGGGTGGTGGCCAAGGAGGTGGGAGGACGTCCCAAGGCAGCCTAAAACTAAATCTAGGTCGTACAAGGCCAATGGGCCCAAGTGGAGGTGATGTAACACCTTTGGACTTGTAGTTTGACTCGGATTCTGCTGCAGCATCAGATTGTTTCGTCCACAACTCAACGCTCCGGACGAATTTGAAGGTGATTCCAATTGGGTTGGAAAGTGCACGAAATCTAGTTTCCAACAAAAAAAGAATCACCCAATTCGGAGTCCGTATGAAAAACTTGTGTGCGTTTTGAGTCAGGTATGTCTGTGCAGTCCGAATCTGAATCCAGAACGTGAGAGACTTGGACTCTATCTTCTCTTGGGCCAAAAGTGACTTGAGAGAACTTTTTGGACAGCAAATAAACATCTCTTTCTTCCTTATCTTCATATGTGGATTGTACAAATGTCCCATACACCTGCAATTAGACAAAACACAAAAGTGTGTGAAGTATTTTTGTTCTGGATAACATAAATAGATTATTGAATAGTTTGCACTAGAAATCACCTGACAAATATGCATATATGTAATATTTTTGGTCATATCCAAGGTAGTCATGTCCTCATCATCCTCCCCTTCTTGAAAATAAAGCCGTCCTCGGCGTTGCTTAATCTGAAATGTGGCTAACAAAAGAGACAAGGTGTACATGTTGTATATGTATATGTCATCCATTTTTACTTCCCTTGATTTTTGCATATATGACACATGAATAGATGAGTAACTTGCATAGTTCATAAAATCTAAAGCCAAAAAATTAGCACAAGAAGTAGAAGGCATGAAAATATTGCAACTCAGTTTGCACATATAAGTGAAGCTCTTATTCATTTCAAAAGATTGACAATGTTCATCATTAAACCATCCCAACATTGGTGAATAAACCTTACTTGCATCAAATTTACATGCTACAACATGCTTAAATAAGCAAACATGCAATAAGTCATTCAACACAGAATCATCACCAAGATTAGAGGTCATATCAAAGTGATTAAACATTGGTTCTTTTGCATCAATAGTTAATTCAATGGGTGCACTCAAAATTGTTGGTATTTCAGTTGTTTGATCACATGGCAAAGTCAAATTATCAACGTAGTCCTCTAAAATAGGTGGTGTGATCAAAGTAGTGGGTAGCTCATCAGATGGTGCATTCAAATTGACAAGGCATTCATCATTCTCATGTAGAGATGGAAGATCAGTACCTTTGTCATTACCTCTTATGATCAACTCAGATGATGTAGCCACTCTCGGGGGCGATGTGTCACATGGTGGAGGTGATGTAGTCCTGACAACAACGGATGTGGTTGTCATAGTATGCCTAGTAGTTGAAGGAACAATCATATCAACTCTTGGAATGTGCACCGTGCGCTTGTTCTCCTCGTGGCCAACACGTCGTTTTATTTCCTGTTCAGCTTTGCAAGCAAGATGAAACAAATGGTCCATAGGATAACACTCTTCATGAATTAGTATCTCTTGAATATCACGGTTTAATCCTCCCCAAAATCTATCCATAAAATCATCTTCACTTTCTTCTAAAGAGGAATGCAACAAGGTAGTTTGTAAATCATCATAATATTTTGTTACAGTTTCACTACCTTGTTTTAAGTGTTGCAACTTCTTAATCATGTCACGAGTATAATAAGCAGGGACGAAAGTATGTCACATGGCAAGTTTCAAATCATCCCAAGTAGTAGGTATATAATCAGGGTGTAACCGACAATATTCACTCCACCAAACCAAAGCATAACCAGTGAAAGAACCAACCGCAACCTTAACCTTTTTATGTTCATCGAAATTATGGGAAGCACATATATTTTTTATGTCGAACTCCCATTCAATATATAAAGCAGGTTTAAAACGGCCATTAAATGGTGGTATAGATACATTAACCTGATCATGTGCATTTGGATGTTTGTGCACCTCTCGTGACGGTTGTGGTATTTGCAAAGGTGGTGGCACGTCTCCCGCGATCGACAAAGCCCATGAATTGACTCTGGATCCTGTCATGATTAGTAGAACAAGAAACAAAACCCCAAAATAATGTTCCTATAACTACTAGGATGTGGTGGTAAAACGCTCACAGTAAAGCAAATATCAATGTCTTACAAGTTCTTACCATGCAGCAGGCGGTGAACAGCAACCAGCGGTGTCAAGTAACTCCGAATATTGAGTAAAGCGATTGCCAGGGGAGCGTACGTATACACGGTGTAGAAATATGTGGAGCTGGGTTGGCTATATATGGTAGCAAAAGATTAGCAATAATCAATTCAAAGATGCAATGTTGAATAAACGCTCAACGACGGTACTGTGCTGGTCCTAGGCTAGACCGGACTAGAGACGCGAGCCTAGAACACTAATGAGGTCACGGCGTAGCACAACTAGCATCAATGAAGGATACTAAGTAGCTCTTGACAGCAAGATATAAGTGAAGATCACAACGGTAGTGAAGATAATGATGAAAAACAACTGCCAAGCAGGATATACAACAACTTTGTCTCCAACTTTCCTCTGAAAAAGTTTGTGCCGATTTTTTTGATTTTTTTTTCTCTGACTTTTTTTCTCTTTTTTTCTCGTTTTTTTTTCTCTCTTTTTTTCTCCCTCTTTCCAAAACAAACTAGATAAGAAGCAGATTGGATCAAGCGAAGATGTGAACGATCTCAACTATTATTATGACAATGAATGGTGGGTAGCACGTGGTGGAAATTGATGGATGGGTGGTGGACAGCGGAAGAGATAATGATGCAGCGGTGGCGTGACTAATGTGAACAGAACTCGAAACTCTAAACGAACTAGACACTAAGACCAGCAACTCGACACGACAATGCAACCGATAATTCAACTATGCAAGCAATGAAAAGAAAATTGCAAAGGCTCAGACTGGCTTGGACCAAGGATGAATAGATCTAACTCTTTTTTGTGGCTTTTTCTTGGACAATAGGTAAGAAAATCAATCTAATCTAGGAAAACTGAAAATTCTCACCGAGCAACCTGAAAACTGATACCACTTGATAGAGGCGGGGGTGTCCTGATCTTTCGATGAGATGATAACTATCGATTTGGTGAAGATGACTTTGACGATCCGACTACAAACGTGCACGACGTTGCGCCTTAGCAATCGCTAAACCAGCTCTGAGAGGTTATTGACCACGCCGGAGCACAATCAACCTGACCACGAAGGTCTATTCCTGCAAGCAATCGAAGAACAAGCAAGAATATGATAAAAGCAATCTGAATATTGCGAGTATATATGAAGTATTGATAAAGGTGGGGATCCGTAAGCGGTCTTGGTCTGGTCGTTGGACACAAACGAAGTACACGAAGTTGCAATGGCTAACTTTTAACTAAACAAATCCCAAGGAAAAGCTACTAGATGGATCTACTTATATAGGAGCAAGGGGTGGCGGCCAAGGAGGTGGGAGGACGTCCCAAGGCAGCCTAAAACTAAATCTAGGTCGTACAAGGCCAATGGGCCCAAGTGGAGGTGATGTAACACCTTTGGACTTGTAGTTTGACTCGGATTCTGCTGCAGCATCAGATTGTTTCGTCCACAACTCAACGCTCTGGACGAATTTGAAGGTGATTCCAATTGGGTTGGAAAGTTCACGAAATCTAGTTTCCAACAAAAAAAGAATCACCCAATTCGGAGTCCGTATGAAAAACTTGTGTGCGTTTTGAGTCAGGTATGTCTGTGCAGTCCGAATCTGAATCCAGAACGTGAGAGACTTGGACTCTATCTTCTCTTGGGCCAAAAGTGACTTGAGAGAACTTTTTGGACAGCAAATAAACATCTCTTTCTTCCTTATCTTCATATGTGGATTGTACAAATGTCCCATACACCTGCAATTAGACAAAACACAAAAGTGTGTGAAGTATTTTTGTTCTGGATAACATAAATAGATTATTGAATAGTTTGCACTAGAAATCACCTGACAAATATGCATATATGCAATATTTTTGGTCATATCCAAGGTAGTCATGTCCTCATCAAACGCCGCCGACGCCTCAAGCATCTTTGTGGTGGACGCCTGCCGCTTTTGAAGCTCTGTGAACTCCCGCACATAACGGAGGAGCATGTCACTCCTCTCCATGAGCTCGCGGAGCTCCACGTCCTTGGCCCTGAGCTCCGCATCCTTGGCATGGAGCTCCTGTGTCAGGCGCCTCACCTCGGACTCCGTGATCTGCTGCGCCGCCATGGCACCAGGTAGAAGCAATGGGGAGAGGAAGCAAAGGGGGCGAAACGGCTGAAAGGCAATGCAATCTACGGGAAGGCGGAGAGAGCCAGCCGAGGAGCGGGGAATCTTTTAGTTTTCACCACGGTAAAACACCAATCGACGATTTCTCACATCAGGTAGCAGTGGGTTTTTACAGGCGAAGTCATCGTGACTAATTGCTGCCGCGCCTTCTCCCGTCAATCAAAAAATTAAAAATCCTGCCGCGCCTGCTCCTGTCAATCAAAAAATTAAAAATCCTGCCGCACCCAAACACCAGAGCAACACCGCGGTGAATATTTAAATTTACCTGCTGGCAAGTAGATAAAAAAAGGGGTGAAAAAACAAATGTGGCGGCGGCCTAGCTAATCGGTCGAACTAGCCCAACTAGCTAGCCACCATGCTTCACTGATGTACTTGGCGGGAAAGGTGGTCTTTCATGATTTGACGACTCATTTACTTGCTTCGGTGCTACGACCGAGGAGGACCCAGAAAATGCGCGGTACGGCGTCCCACGTCAGGAAGAATATATGCGTGCACCACCCGGGAGGACCCCGAAACCGCGCGGTAGGGTGTGCCACGTCTCGGCACGGAGGAAAAATGTGCGTGTAAAAATATACTGTATCAGACGTAGTACCTATGGTTCGACCTTGAGACCCAGCCAGTCGGTCGAAAACACCCCACTAGCCACACAGCTTCATCATGCAAACGTGGCACGGTTAGCTCCATCTCGACCAACCACAACGTCTCTTGTTCTAGGCGATTCTTCTATTTTCCAAGTTTTTTTGGGATAATTAGATTTATGCCCCTAGTTGGGTCCCACTCATCTGTTTTACCCCTAATTCCCAAAAGTCACCGGTTCTGTCCAAGTCACTTTGCTCCTCTTATGCTTTTGCCCATTGACCGTTTGACCGTCAGTTTGAAAACTTCATAACTAATTCATACTAAATCAGAAAAATGCAAATAAGATACCAAAATGTTCAAAAAAACATCACCTATATGTCAGTGTCATTTGCATTCATGAAAAAAGTGTTGGAAAGTGCCCATCCGAGTTTTAGCTCTTATGCTACCACCATGAATAGTGAACTCTAAAAAAATTCAAAAAAAAATCAAAAAAGCAAAGAATGACAAATGTTTTAAGTGCCTGCCAAGTTTCATCAGGAAATAACTTTCGCGGGTGCCGCGGCAAAAAAAAACAATTAGCACTCCAAAATAGATTATTTTTTTGCCACGACTTCCACAAATGTCGTTCCCTAATGAAAATTGGCAAGCACTTAGAACATTTGTCATTCTTTGCCACCATATTTTTTTGAATGTTTTTAGAGTTTACTATTCATGGTGCTATCAAAAGAGCTAAAACTCGGATGTGCACTTTCCAACACTTTTTTCATGAATGCAAATGACACTTACATATAGGTGATGTTTTTCTGAACATTTTGGTATCTTATTTGCATTTTTCTGATTTAGTATGAATTAGTTATGAAGTTTTCAAATTGACGGTCAAACGGTCAAAGGGCAAAAGCATAAGAGGAGCAAAGTGACTTGGACAGAACCGGTGACTTTGGGGAATTAGGGGTAAAACAGACGAGTGGGACCCAACTAGGGGCATAAATCTAATTATCCCTTTTTTAGTTGTAATAACACCACGGCAAGCTAGCGCCGCTCTTCGTGTGTGCCCGTGCAAAGGTTAGACGATGGAGAGAAGAGAGATTGAGACCGCAGACCTGGGACCCACCAGTAAGTGAGACAACGGTCATGCACGTGTTGATGAGGCACTCCCTCTACTCTACTCAACGCAAGTACTGTATAAAATCAAGTTATGGGACAAAGCCAACAACCGTTCGTTTTTTCAGGCTATCGACTTACGCTTTGTAGTCTAGGTTGCCAGTTCGAATCTCGTCTTTCAGATTTGTTAGTTTTAGGTCCAAATTTGATTAATGACAAGTGGGACCCCCGTGTGTTGTTCCGATATTTCAGTGTAGGATGGTTTTTTTGAACAAACACTTTGCGCGGTTAGACAAGTAACGGCACGAGTTACACGTATTTTGCAAGTTTACGAACAAGAATGATAGCGGCATAGAATATCACATCCACCCCGTAGCTTAGATACTATGGTGATACGAGTTTTTACACCGTTGGAAGTGAGATCCAATGGCTTGAGAGTAGTCTTTGTGATTATGCGCAATTTCCAAACTCTCCAAAGGTTTTTTTGCAAATAAAACATTCAGGCCTCGTGTGTGCCGCTGCATCTTCGATCCAACGGCTCCCCGGTGCTCATATTAGGTGCTCCCCGTAGCTTAATTACCCGCTACGGTGATATGAGCATCTAGGTCATATGATCAGTGATCAGATGGCGCATGCATAGTACTTGTACTTTCTGCGCATTTCCCAAACTCTATCAGCCGTATATTGCAAAATCATTCAAACTTCCTACTGTGGGCCGTTAGATCTTAGTGAATTCGTATCACCATAGTATCTACGGTGCGGGAGCACCTCATACTCTCCCATGCGAGAAAACATAAGGTGCTATCGCAGCTTGGATGCTACGGTGATACGAGCTTGGAGGTCGTTTGATCTGAGATCCAATGGCATCTGAGCAGTCTTTGTGCTTGTAAGCAGTGGCCGAACTCTTTTGGGGCTTTTCTACAAAAAACCATTCAAACCACTGAGGAGGTGTTGGGTCACAAATCCAACGCCTCCGAAGAGCTTGTATCACCAAAGCATCTAAGGTGTGGTAGCACATGATATTCTTACATACAGGAGAATATGATGTCCTCCTTCATCTTAGATGCTACGGTGATATGAGCTTCGAGGTCATTGGATATGGGATCAAACGGCATCTAAGTAGTTTTTGTACAAATTGTGTGCAATTCTCAAACTCATCAAGGTTTCCTGCAAAAAAATTAAGACACATCATGTGAGCTGCTATATCTCAGATCTACAAGCTCCAAGCAACTCATATCGGCATATAGCATCTAAGGTATGAAGTAAACTACTCACACTCACACTTCAGACCTTCGGGTCCATATCTAGTAGCTAGATGGCTTCTTCTCTCTTTTTGGATCTCAATACAATGTTCTCCCCCTCTCTCGTGGAGATCTATTCGATGTAATCTTCTTTTTGCGGTGTGTTTGTTGAGACCGATGAATTGTGGGTTTATGATCCAGCTTATTTATGAATAATATTTGAATCTTCTCTGAATTCTTTTATGTATGATTGAGTTATCTTTGCAAGTCTCTTCGAATTATCCGTTTGGTTTGGCCAACTAGATTGGTAGTTCTTGCAATGGGAGAAGTGCTTAGCTTTGGGTTCAATCTTACGGTGTCCTTTCCCAATGACAGAAGGGGCAGCAAGGCACGTATTGTATTATTGCCATCGAGGATAACAAGATGGGGTTTTTATCATATTGCATGAATTTATCCCTCTACATCATGTCATCTTGCTTAAGGCGTTACTCTGTTTTTAACTTAATACTCTAGATGCATGCTGGATAGCGGTCGATGAGTGGAGTAATAGTAGTAGATGCAGAATCGTTTCGATCTACTTGTCTTGGACGTGATGCCTATATACATGATCATTACCTAGATATACTCATAACTATGCTCAATTCTGTCAATTGCTCAACAGTAATTTGTTCACCCACCGTAGAATATCTATGCTCTTGAAAGAAGCCACTAGTGAAACCTATGGCCCCCGGGTCTATTCTCATCATATCAATCTCCATTACTTTATTACTTGCTTTGTTTTTACTTTTCCTTTTACTTTTCACTTTGCATCTATATACCAAAAATACCAAAAATATTATTTATCATCTCTATCAGATCTCACTCTCGTAAGTGACCGTGAAGGGATTGACAACCCCTAATCGTGTTGGTTGCGAGGAGCTATCGTTTTTTGTAGGTACGAGGGACTTGTGTGTGGTCTCCTACTAGATTGATACCTTGGTTCTCAAAAACTGAGGGAAATACTTACGCACTTTGCTGCATCATCCTCTCCTCTTCGGGGAAATCCAACGTAGTGCTCAAGAGGTTCACGCAAGAGCAAGTCAACCATACCAAGTACCCATCACAATCCCTATCTCTCGCATTACATTATTTGCCATTTGCCTCTCGTTTTCCTCTCCCCCACTTCACCCTTGCCGTTTTATCGCCCTCTCTTTCCCAATCTCCTCCTCTTTTTCCCGTTTGCTTTTTCCGTTTCCTTTCTGTTTGCTTGTGTGTTGGATTACTTGTTGCCATGGCACAAGATAATACCAAATTGTGTGACTTATCGAATACCAATAATAATGATTTCCTTAGTACTCCGATTGCTCCTGTTAATAATGATGAGTCTTGTGAAATCAATACCGCTTTGCTAAATCTTGTTATGAAAGATCAATTCGCCGGCCTTCCTAGTGAAGATGCCGCTACTCATCTAAACAATTTTGTTGATTAGTGTGATATGCAAAAGAAGAAAGATACGGATAACATTATTGTCAAATTGAAGTTATTTCCGTTTTCACTTAGAGATCGTGCTAAAGTTTGGTTTTCGTCTTTGCCTAAAAATAGTATTGATTCTTGGAACAAGTGTAAAGATGCTTTTATCTCTAAGTATTTTCCTCCCGCTAAGATCATCACTCTTAGGAACGATATTACGAATTTTAAACAACTTGATCATGAGCATGTTGCCCAATCTTGGGAAAGAATGAAATTGATGCTTCGCAATTTCCCTACTCATGGTTTGAATTTATGGATGATCATACAAAAATTTTATGTCGGATTGAATTTTGCTTCTAGAAATCTTCTAGATTCGGCCGCGGGAGGCACGTTTATGGAAATTACGTTAGGAGATGCTACAAAATTTCTTAATATTATGGCTAATTATTCTCAATGGCACACCGAAAGATCTTCTAGTAAAAAAGTGCATGCTATAGAAGAAATCAATGTTTGAGTGAAAAGATGGATGAACTTATGAAGATGTTAGCTACTAAAAATACTCCTCTTGATCCCAATGATATGCCTTTGTCTACTTTGATTGAGAATAATAATGAATCTATGGATGTGAATTTTGTTGGTAGGAATAGTTTTGGAAACAACGCGTATAGAGGGAATTTTAATCCTAGGCCTTATCCTAGTAATCCTTCTAATGAATATGGAAATTACTACAACAACTCTTATGGAAATTTTAATAAGATGCCCTCTGAATTTGAGAGTAGTGTTAAAGAGTTTATGAATTCACAAAAGAATTTTAATGCTTTGCTTGAAGAGAAATTGCTTAAAGTTGATGATTTGGCTAGGAACATTGATAGAATTTCTCTTGAAATTGATTCTTTAAAGCTTAGATCTATTCCTCCTAAGCATGATATCAATGAGTCTCTCAAAGCCATGAGAATTTCCATTGATGAGTGCAAAGAAAGAACCGCTACGATGCGTGCTTCCAAAGATGCCTTTATTAAAGCGTGTTCTTCCAATTCCTATGAAAATCAAGATGAAGATCTAAAAGTTATTGATGTGTCCCCCATTAAATCTTTGTTTTGCAATATGAATCTCGATGGAACTGAATATGATCTTCCTTTACCTAGAAGGCGTTCTAAGAATTTGGAGTTTCTAGATCTTGATGATGAAATTGATGAAAGTGGGATTGAAAGAAATAAAATCCTAGATGTTGCTAAACCCACTGTTTTGGATCTCAAGGAATTTAATTATGAAAATTGCTCTTTAATTGATTGTATTTCCTTGTTGCAATCCATGCTAGATTCTCCTCATGCTTATAGTCAAAATAAGGCCTTTACCGAACACATTGTTGATGCCTTGATGCAATCTTATGAAGAAAAACTTGAGTTGAAAGTTTCTATCCCTAGAAAACTCTATGATGAGTGGGAACCTACTATTAAAATTAAAATTAAAGATTATGAGTTTCATGCTTTGTGTGATTTGGGTGCTAGTGTCTCTACTATTCCCAAAACTATGTGTGATTTGCTAGATTTCCGTGACTTTGATGATTGCTCTCTAAACTTGCATCTTGTGGATTCCACTATTAAAAAGCCTATGGGAAGAATTAATGATGTTCTTATTGTTGTAAATAGGAATAATGTGCCCATAGATTTTATCGTTCTTGATATAGATTGCAATCCTTCATGTCCTATTATTCTTGGTAGACCTTTCCTTAGAACGATTGGTGCAATTATTGATATGAAGGAAGGGAATATTAGATTCCAATTTCCCTTGAAGAAGGGCATGGAAAACTTCCCTAGAAAGAAAGTAAAATTACCATATGAATCTATCATGAGAGACACTTATGGATTGCCTACCAAAGATAGCAATACCTAGATCTATCCTTGCTTTTATGCCTAGCTAGGGGCGTTAAACGATAGCGCTTGTTGGGAGACAACCCAATTATATTTTTGTTGTTTTTGTTTTTGCTTATGTTTAGGAATAAATAATCCATCTAGACTCTGTTTGGATGTGGTTTTATTTTTTAATTATTGTTTGTGCCAAGTAGAACCTATAGGATAACCTACGATGATAGTTGATTTGATTCTGCTGAAAAACAGAAACTTTGCGTGCATGAATATAATTTTGTTAAATCACAGAAACGTGCTTTTGTGTTGATTATTTTTGCTGCTGTTCAATAGACAAATTATCCAGGACTTCCTATTTTGGTAGGAATTTTATAGTTCCAGAAGTTTGCGTTAGTTACAGATTGCTACAGACTGTTCTGTTTTTGACAGATTCTGTTTTGCGTGTGTTGTTTGCTTATTTTAATGAATCTATGGCTAGTAAAATAGTTTATAATCCATAGAGAAGTTTGAATACAGTATTTTTAACACCAATATAAATAAAGAATGTGTTCATAACAGTATCTTAAAGTAGTCTTTTGTTTTCTTTCTCTAACGGAGCTCACGACATTTCTATTGAGTTTTGTGTTGTGAAGTTTTCAAGTTTTGGGTGAATTCTTTTGATGGATTATGGAACAAGGAGTGGAAAGAGCCTAAGCTTGGGGATGCCCATGGCACCCCCAAGATAATCCAAGGACACCAAAAAGTCAAAGCTTGGGGATGCCCCGGAAGGCGTCCCCTCTTTCGTCTACTTCCATCGGTAATTTTCCTGGAGCTATATTTTTATTCACCACATGATATGTGTTTTGCTTGGAGCGTCTTGTATTATTTGCGTCTTTGCTTGTTAGTTTACCACAATCATCCTTGCTGTACACACCTTTTGAGAGAGCCATACATAAATTGGAATTTGCTAGAATACTCTACGTGCTTCACTTATATCTTTTGAGCTTGATAGTTTTGCTCATAGTGCTTCACTTATATCTTTTGAGCGTGATAATTTTTGCTCTATGTGCTTCACTTAGATCTTTTAGAGCACGGTGGTGGATTTGTTTTAAAGAAACTATTGATCTCTCATGCTTCACTTAGATTATTTTGAGAGTCGTTAATAGCATGGTAATTTGTTTAATGTTAAAATACTTGGTATTCAAGATATGTGAAACTTTCTTTTGAGTGCGTTGAATACTAAGATAAGTTTGATGCTTGATAATTGTTTTGAGATATGAAGATGGTGATATTAGAGTCATGCTAGTTGAGTAGTTGTGAATTTAAAGAATACTTGTGTTGAAGTTTGTGATTCCCGTAGCATGCACGTATGGTGAACCGTTATGTGATGAACTCGGAGCATGATTTATTTATTGATTGTCTTCCTTATGAGTGGCGGTCGAGGACGAGCTATGGTCTTTTCTTACCAATCTATCCCCCTAGGATCATGCGCGTAATACTTTGCTTTGATAACTTCTAGATTTTTGCAATAAGTATATGAGTTCTTTATCACTAATGTTGAGTCCATGGATTATACGCACTTTTTCCCCATCCTTCCACCATTGCTAGCCTCTCTAATACCGCACACTTTTCGCAGGTATCATACACCCACCATATATCTTCCTCAAAACAGACACCATACCTACCTATCATGGCATTTCCATAGCCATTCCGAGATATATTGCCATGCAACTTTCCACTGTTCCCTTTATTATGACACGCTCCATCATTGTCATATTGCTAGCATGATCATGTAGTTGACATCGTATTTGTGGCAAAGCCACCATTCATAATTCTTTCATACATGTCACTCTTGATTCATTGCATATCCCGGTACACCGCCGGAGGCATTCATATAGAGTCATACTTTGTTCTAAGAATCGAGTTGTAATTTTTGAGTTGTAAGAAAAATAAAAGTGTCATGATCATCATTTTTTAGAGCATTGTCCCAAGTGAGGAAAGGATGATGGAGACCATGATTCCCCCACAATTCAGGATGAGACTCCGGACGAAAAATTAAAATAAAGAGGCCGTAAAAAAAAGAGAAAAGGCCCAAATAAAAAAAATGATGAGAGAAAAATAGAGAAGGGACAATGTTACTATCCTTTTACCACACTTGTGCTTCAAAGTAGCACCAAGATCTTCGTGATAGAGAGTCTCTCATTTTGTCACTTTCATATACTAGTGGGAATTTTTCATTATAGAACTTGGCTTGTATATTCCAATGATGGGCTTCCTCAAATGCCCTAGGTCTTCATGAGCAAGCGAGTTGGATGCACACCCACTTAGTTTCTTTTGTTGAGCTTTCATATACTTATAGTTCTAGTGCATCCGTTGCATGGCAATCCCTACTCACTCACATTGATATCTATTGATGGGCATCTCCATAGCCCGTTGATACGCCTAGTTGATGTGAGACTATCTTCCCTCTTTTTGTCTTCTCCACAACCACCATTCTATTCCACATATAGTGCTATATCCATGGCTCACGCTCATGTATTGCGTGAAGATTGAAAAAGTTTTGAAAATGTCACAAGTATGAAACAATTGCTTGGCTTGTCATCGGGGTTGTGCATGATTTAAATATTTTGTGTGGGGAAGATGGAGCATAGCTAGACTATATGATTTTGTAGGGATAACTTTCTTTGGCCATGTTAATTTGAGAAGACATAATTGCTTAGTTAGTATGCATGAAGTATTATTATTTTTATGTCAATATGAACTTTTGTCTTGAATTTTTTGAATCTGAATATTCATACCACAATTAAGAAGATTTACATTGAAATTATGCCAAAGTATCACTCCGCATCAAAAATTCTCTTTTTATCATTTACCTACTCGAGGACGAGCACGAATTAAGCTTGGGATGCCTGATACGTCTCCAACGTATCTATAATTTTTTATTGCTCCATGCTACTTTATCTACTGCTTTGGACTATATTGGGCTTTATTTTCCACTTTTATATTATTTTTGCGACTAACCTATTAACCGGAGGCCCAGCCAGAATTGTTGTTTTTTGGCTATTTCAGTGTTTTGAAGAAACGGAATATCAAACGGAGTCCAAACGGAATGAAACCTTCGGGAACGTGATTTTCTCACCGAACGTGATCCAGGAGACTTCGACCCTACTCCAAGAGGTAACAGAGGCGGTCACGAGGGTGGGGGCGCCCCCCTAGGGCACGCCCCCTGCCTCGTGGCCCCCCTATTGCTCCACCGACGTACTCCTTCCTCCTATATATACCTACGTATCCCCAAACGATCAGAACAGGAGCCAAAAAACTAATTCCACCGCCGCAACCTTCTGTATCCACGAGATCCCATCTTGGGGCCTGTTCCGGAGCTCCACCGGAGGAGGCATCCACCACAGAGGGCTTCTACATCAACACCATAGCCCCTGCGATGAAGTGTGAGTAGTTTACTTCAGACCTTCGGGTCCATAGCTAGTAGCTAGATGGCTTCTTCTCTCTTTTTGGATCTCAATACAATGTTCTCCCCCTCTCTCGTGGAGATCTATTCGATGTAATCTTCTTTATGTGGTGTGTTTGTTGAGACCGATAAATTGTGGGTTAATGATCCAGCTTATCTATGAATAATATTTGAATCTTCTTTGATTTCTTCTATGTATGATTGAGTTATCTTTGCAAGTCTCTTCGAATTATCCGTTTCGTTTGGCAAATTAGGTTGGTAGTTCTTGCAATGGGAGAAGTGCTTAGCTTTGGGTTCAATCTTGTGGTGTCCTTTCCCAGTGACAGAATGGGCAGCAAGGCACGTATTTTATTGTTGCCATCGAGGATAACAAGATGGGTTTTTTTTTATCATATTGCATGAATTTATCCCTCTACATCATGTCATCTTGCTTAAGGTGTTACTCTGTTTTTAACTTCATACTCTAGATGCATGCTGGATAGCGGTCGATGAGTGGAGTAATAGTAGTAAATGCAGAATCGTTTCAATCTACTTGTCTTGGACGTGATGCCTATATACATGATCATTACCTAGATATACTCATAACTGTGCTCAATTCTGTCAATTGCTCAACAGTAATTTGTTCACCCACCGTAGAATATCTATGCTCTTGAGAGAAGCCACTAGTGAAACCTATGGCCCCCAGTTCTATTCTCATCATATCAATCTCCATTACTTTATTACTTGCTTTGTTTTTACTTTGTCTTTTACTTTTCACTTTGCATCTATATACCAAAAATACCAAAAATATTATTTATCATCTCTATCAGATCTCACTCTCGTAAGTGACCGTGAAGGGATTGACAACCCCTAATCGCGTTGGTTGCGAGGAGCTATCATTTTGTGTAGGTATGAGGGACTTGTGCGTGGTCTCCTACTGGATTGATACCTTGGTTCTCAAAAACCGAGGGGAATACTTACACTACTTTGCTGCATCATCATCTCCTCTTCGGGGAAATCTAACGCAATGCTCAAGAGGTAGCAGTCCACCAGCCATGCACTAAATTACTCTGTAGTAGAGTGATGGTTGACTACCCCGATCGAACCGCCGCAGTAATGCCCAATGAGCCGTCAAATCACAAAACCCCCTCCTTTCCAGCAGTAAGTTGGACGGACGAAGCAACCATCATTTCACTCTTCTCTCTCAGCTTCCTCTCTTGAATAAAACCCCCAGTCGCTTCGCTTATCCCTCATCTCGTTCCTCCTTTCACTCTTCTCTCTCAGCTTCCTCTCTTGGATGGACGCCGGAGCACCGGCCGACGTGATGTCTATGGCTCTGGCCAAAACCGTCGAGGCTCATGGTACGAAGAAGCGCAAGCACCCCGCCGAGACTACCGCAGACAAGCTCAAAGCCATTGCCCTGTCCAAGCCCCCCTCTCCGGGATCCCTCATTAACCAAGTCCAAGTAATGTCTCTTGTTGACGATCTTTTTCTCGATCTTGATCGTGTTTTTCATCTAACACGCAATACTAGTACTGGTAGTACAACTTTCTGGGTGATCTTGCATGTGATTTTAGTGTGCCAAATGACGGTTCTAAATTCCTCTTTTGACCAAAACATGCGAGAGGTTGACACTGATTTCTTATAGATTACTTTCAACTACTCCCTCTGTCCCAAATTTCTTGTCTTAGATTTGTCTAGATACGGATGTATCTAATACTAAAATGTGACTTGATACATCCGTATCTAGACAAATCTAAGACAAGAATTTTGGGACGGAGGGAGTACTTTATGAACATCAATGCTACCTTTTAAGAGGGTATATTTGCCTCAGTAACTTGTGTTATGGATATTGCATGTAATCCCTATGCTCTCATGCCTTTGAAGACATGTTCTAGTATCTTTGTTCACTCATTTCTGTGCGTATATGTAGTCATATATGGAGTATAATATCAAAAATCATCTTATATTTCTGAACGGAGGTAGTAATAAAATATGGTTTCTGTTTGAATCAGAACAAGGTCCGCGGTGGAGATGAAGTTCTCAAAGTAATGTCGTGTGAACTGGAAGACCTGACGATGAGTTCTACTGGTAAACTATCCAGCTGTTGTGTCCTTGTCGCCACGTGTCCTGAACTAGTGTTTTCCTGTAGCATTGTTGTCAGGCGTGTTCTCGAGGCTGTACTTGACCACAACAATTTCCTGGTTGTGCCTTCGATTACGAAGGGTGTGGTTCTTGTAAAGCTTCCCAACAAATCTAATGCGGCCTGTCTTCATCATCATGTTTATGAGTGGAAAGACCACTCTGTTAGGTTCTCCAAGGTTGACAAGATGGTGATGGTGCATGTAGACATCTCACACGAAGTCCATGGCCTAGTCAGTTATGCGGGGTTCATCCCGTAGGTCGGTGGCAAGAAATAGTCTGCAGAGTTTAGTTAGTGCAACTTTGCTTGTTTGTAGTAAGTACTATTGTTCAGTACTTGATTTGTGTTTGTGAACCCTGTATTGTTTATTAGTACTGCCGCTTTTGGTGTGTGGTCAGTCCTGAGAACGGTCTATGTTAATGTATGTCCACTCAATTCAGTCTGTACATTTTGAAGTATCCAGATCATATTTTTTGTGAGGACGGTTTATCAATTATGGTTACACTCCAATATCTGTATGCATTGCAGGGTTTATCGCACCCACCAGGATTTCCAGTCCCATGGATGTTCGGTCCATACGATTTGTCATGACCTTTGGACTGTCCTGCTTGTGGCAGTAGGCAGGGCCCCTCCATGCCACGCGTAGTTGGACGATCAATCTTCTGTTTAGTACATCAACATAGTGATTTCCTGGTAAGGATTCACTCGTGTCACATCAAGTAAATCTTATTGATTTACTGTCTAAATCTTATTCATTTAATGTCATGTTTTCTTTCTTTTCCTGCAATTTTACGATGTAGGTTTTGCCATGTGACATTCATCACAGAATAAACCGTTTGGTTTGCTCTACGATGGCTATTTTTGCAGGTTTCACTTCTTATGGCGTGTCAGTAACGAAGGCACTGTCCATCACTTATATTACTGGAAAAAATTGGATCAGTCTGTTGTCTGAGTACATGCCGAATCCCTATGATGAACTGCAGTTTGGTTTAACAAAAACGCCACAATTAGTCCTCGCGTTTAAAAGAAATCAAGAAAAAACTGGATCACGGTCACTGATCCTAGTCAAGTTAGAAAGCTGATCATAGCAGACCAGACATGATCACCGCTGTCTCGCATAGATCGAGCACCGGCAGTTTCTCTAGCACTAACAGCGGCAGCGGCTCAGTCTGATCTAGCTGAGGATTGGGCACCGACCGCGTCAGCGGATCAGTCTGATCTACCGGAGGATCAGGCATCGACACCGGCACCAGCTCTACAAGGAGCACCATCTCCGGCAGCAGCAGCGGCTTCGGCACCTGCACCAACACTTGCACTTGCATTTGGAACGGCCCGTGCAGTTGCACCGGCAACAGACTGAGCTGCAGTTCGCACATCATATACCAAAGTCCTTACAAAAACCGACATGTCCACCTTCTTGTTAAGCATTGGCCGCCCAAGTGCTTCGTTCTTTTTTCTTTCGATGTTGTTTCACATGATTCACTGTGTTGATCTAACTGTTTGGGTATGTCTTCTTGTTTGCAAACAGAGAATTCCTAGAGCAACGTGGGAGTCGTTCAACAATCTAGGCGACCGCGGCCAAGTTTCTCTTACCATGCGTAGCCTTTGTGTGAATGAACCTGATCAATATACCGTAAGTACAAAGGATGGTCGCATGATGATTGATGCTAAAGGATGGTCAAGGTTCAAATCTAAATCATATCTTGCGGTAGGGGATGATGTCAAAATCAAACTTTCTCGGCAAGGAGAGCTGGTCCAAATCAACTTTGAAATTCTTTAGTAGCAGCACGCAACAGCCGAACTGATCTATCCTTCGAGAGATTGTGATGTAATAATCTGGCATGGTGAAACAAGTGTCCTATGTGTATAAGTAGTACGACAGTATTATTTATCACATGGTATATCGTTGATAGAATTGCAACTCTGATTGCTGGTTAGGAACTGTTGTTTGATTTCATTCCAACAGCTGCCGTGCTTTATTCGATTTTGTGTATTCGCCTTGCGACAGCATCTAAAACCAGCACAGTACCGATCGCTTGCAATATGAAAAGCGCTGAGGTAGAACACGTGGGCCCCCAAACATGCAGGGTCGGCCTGCGGCCCAAAGCCCAGAACCATGAGCCAATCTGAGTATTATATTCTCAGCTGAACCCCCATAAAAAAAGTTGAACCCCCATAATGCCCGTGCGCTGCAGAGGGACTATATTTCTCGGCAAGGTGAGCCTGTGATATAAAAGATTTGTATATTTCTTTACAAAGGGAGTATCTCTCTGTCAAAAAATATATTTATGTGTAACTAGTTACTCCTGTCTTTCTACTTCCTTTCGCTGATATGTGGGGCAACCGGCAACGGGGTCCACGTGCCATATGCACAAATTAGAGTGCACAACTTCACGGTAGACACAACCTGGTCGTAGCGCCGCAGTAATGCCCAATGAGCCGTCAAATCACAATCCCCCCTTTCCAGCTTTAGCAGTAAGCTGGACGGACGAAGCGGCAATATTTCATTGGGCCTGAATCCCCTTCTCCCTCGTCTGCTTGTTCAGAGAAAACCCCCGCTCGGCGATTGCATTGGGTTTTCTCATGGAGAACCAGGTAAGAATTCTTCATCCATCCCCGATAAATCCAAGTCCCTTGGTCGCAGGTAATCCTAGGATAGCAGCCACCGTTGTTGATGCATTTTTCTTTGTACTAAATCTAGTGTGTTTCAGTTGCAGTGCCCAAAGTGCCCTACAGATTTTTGCGCCCTCGGCGAGATGCCACACTTGTTCCTTCTCATCCTACCACATCATTTTGAAACGCGCACAGTATGTTCCTAGAATCCTCTTCTCTATCCGGGAGGGTGGGGTTTTTTTGAACATGTTGTGTTCTCATATTATTTTTCCTGCAGTGTATTATTTGCTCTGCCAGAACACATGTACTCAAGATGCTCGGCCTTGCCATAACTGAATACACTAGTTTAATGGTCAGAGTGAAGACAATCCATGGATATTACTTCCAAGTTGGGTTCATGAACCAAGAAGATTGCTGCTTTTTTTATGGTCGAACTTGGATAAACTTTCTCAAGTGTTACGGACTGAAAGTTGGCGCACGAATGTTGATGGAAATAGCAGAACCTTGTCTCATCTTCACTGCGATCTTGCACCCCGACGTCGTTCCAATTGTTAATCCATGTTAGTTTTGTATCTGGTTCTTGCTTGTTGCCTCGATTACTTCTTAATCCACCTATTCTGTCTAACTAATCACAATTTAACTTTAGAAGTAGCAACGAATCTCTCATGAAGATGCTACTTCTAACTAATATTTTCTTATAGTTGGTGGCACGTGTAGGTTTTTTCAGAGTTAAGCAGTCTGCTCGTTTGTTACTCTGTAATAACTCGGCTGTTACTAATGGCACTGAAGTTGACTGGATCGACATCCACAAGTTCCTACACTTTATTGATCGTCTTGAGGTCCTTGTGGGGCGTTTCAATGGTGGAAGGCCACGTGGGATATGTGTGCCACTGCTGCACTCGTTGAACAGGTCCAACTGTGTCGAGAAACTTATGGTCTGAGCTGTTTTCTGTTATATATGTTGTTCATAAACTATTGCTTATACACACTTTTACAGCTGTGATCTTCTTGAAACAGGAACTGCCGAGTTCTATTGTTCCTATACAGATGCCTGACCATGGTCGGGTCAAACGTGCGCTTGGTCACAACATGATGTTTATGTCGACCTACTCAATTCCCCTTGGAGGTGAAAAGATACTTATTCGTGGGTGGTCTCAAATAATGAAGGCCCGTCCATCTTGGAGAATAGGACAGAAGATTATATTCATGCTTTTCCATGGCTCTAAAGCGAATATCCTATTTATTGACCACGTTGCGAGATGAAGCCGCTTTCAGAAGGTTGTGGATGCACGGGGTGGCGCCTGGGCCTTGTCCTGGGGCTTGGCGGCCTCACCCTTGGTTAACTGTAGGAAAAGTAGCACTGTTCGAGGCGTGCTTTGTACGGTTGAACCTGTATAAGTACTCATACTGCTTTCAGCTTTGGTTGTTAAGTGCCCCTGCTGGTTTCAGTTAAGGTCGTTAAGTACTCCTGCTGCTTTTACAGTCTGTCGTATTTCTTCAGTCCTGTCTTCCTCCAGCCGCCAAAACCAAACCAGCGCCGGCGGGGCTGCCTGCTTCCGCCTCCCACGGCTGGCTGCGCCTCAACGCACGCATTGCCACCCCACCATCTCCTAAATCGTTAACGCCGACGTCCTCCACGCGCTTTGGTGCGCTCGTCGCGGCGCCGCCCTCTCGCGCTGTCAACATGGCCAACAAACAACAGGAATCGGCAGAAGTACGTGGAGAGGATGACAGTAGGGGCCCACCACGTCAGCGTATGGAAAAATAAAATGCTTCCTCCTAGTGTTTTCCTGACATCTGGGACCCACGACATTGTGAGCGTATATAGTCAATAGACAAGAGAACAACACAAGATCGGCTGACACCTGGGACGTAGCTACTCGAGCAGTATTTTTTTTGTTTGGTATTGTTGAGAAGGAGCAGGGTTTGAACTGGGTTGTGGCCCGTCTAGCCCAGGCTTATATTTTATTTTCACCATGTGACCAGCCCAGCTATTTTTTCTTTGTGAAAATGAGCCCAGTTTATTTTTTCTGAAGAATACCCAATCCAGGCCTACTTATTTTTCTACACCCTGATGGGCTGCAACTCTTTCAAGACGCCTGCAAATCTTGAGAATAATATGAAATGGGTTGTAAATATAAAAACAGATGACAAATTGCAATTACTTTATAATTTCTGATTTTTTTCACATTTTCAGATTCCTATTTCACTGGGCATTAACCTAATTTCAATATATCTTCAAAGTACTTTAAATCTGGCTCGACATTTCGGTATTAAAAATAGTTTGGAACCCACAGAAATATGCGAAATTGGCCCTGGCCAACCAAAAAAACGACTGCAATAAATTGCATAAGAAGTTGCCATGAGCTATATATAAATTATTAAAAAAAAGAGGGAGTGGTCTGACTTGTGGGCCTATTTAGTTGACGCATATGCAAGATTTTTTTAGTTATTATATACTACGTCAACAAATGATTCTAGCAGACGTAACCGTTGGATGTCAATCCAACGGCCGTCGTGTTTCTTCAATCTCTGATCTTCTTGCTCCAGCCGCCAAAGCAGCGCCGGCGGGACCGCCTCCCGCCTCCCGTGGCCGGCTGTGCTGCCGCGCAGGCCTCAGCGCCCCTACTACTCCCACCGCTGGCCAGGGCATCCCTCTACTCACCCACACCCCCTATTATTCTGCAGCGACGGCAGCCTCACACCGCAGCCGAACCGGTGAACCCTCGTACTCCTCTCCACGCGGGTTTCCACTGCCGCGTCTTCCCCTGCTCCGCGTCGTCCCCTTCCTAGGCCTCGCCGTCGTCCACCGCCGTGGTGCTCTCGGCGCGGTGTGGTCAATGTGGTCAACGACCGCCTTCCATCGGAAGAGTACTGTATGTGGAGAGGCTGACAGCTGGGTCCACGGCAGCCGCAAGGAAGTGCCTCCTTATTACGCGGAAAATAATTATTCCTCCACCTGACAGCACGGACTCACCGGACGGGCCACCAGTATTTCGCGAAAAAAATGTTTCCCCCTGACTGCTGGGACCCATAGGACGGGCCACCTTATTTCGCAAAAAAACGTTCCCCCCGCTGTCAGCTCGGACCCACCGGAAGTGCCTCCTTATTACGCACAAAAAAATGAATACCCCTGCTAGCTAGGACCAGCCTTGGTGGGAGGCTGACTTGTGGGCCTACTAAGTTGACTGGGACGGAGGCCTTTCTCAACTTTAGTCAATATATGAACGATTCTAGCTCCAGTGACCATACGATGTCCATCGAACGGCCGTAGTGCTTCTTCAACCTCTGGTCTTCTTGCTCCAGCCGCCCAAAGCAGCGCCGGTCGTGCCGCCTTCTCCTGTCGCCCGTGGCCGGCTGTGATGCCGCGGAGGCCTCACCGCCCCCTACTACTCCCACCGCTGGCGGGGCCATCCCTCTACGCACCCACACCCCCTGTTATTCTGCGGCGACGGCAGCCTCACACCGCAGCCGAACGAGTGAACCATCATACTCCTCTACGCCTGGGCATCCACTGCCGCGTCTTCCCTGGCTCCGCGTCGTCCCCTTCCTAGGCCTCGCCGTCGTCCAACGCCATGGTGCTCTCGGCACGGCATGGTCAACGTGGTCAAGGAATGGCTTCCATCGGACGTGGACTGTACGTGGAGAGGCTGACAGCTCGGTCCACGGCCACAGCAAGGAAGTGCCTCCTTATTACGCGCAAAATAATTATTCCTCCACCTGACAGCAGGGACCCACCGGACGGGCCACCGTATTTCGTGAAAAAAAACGTTCCCCCCCTATCTGCTGGGACCCACCAGCTACATCTTTGCACGCAAGGAAGTGCATCTGAAAAAAAAACGATTCGCCCCCTGACTGCTGGGACCCACCAGCTACCTCTTCGCAAGCAAGGAAGTGCGTCCGGGCAAAAAAAACGATTCGCCCCCCTGACTGTTGGGACCCACCCGCTACATCTTCGCACACAAGAAAGTGCATCCGGGCAAAAAAAACAAAACGATTCGCCCCCCTAACTGCTGGGACCAACCAGCTACATCTTCGCAGGCAAGGAAGTGCCTGACAGTCGGGACCCACCTGGTCGAAGCGTACTAGCGTTGTCATTCTGGTCGCGAACGTGTACGTACATACTGGTCGATGTAGAGGCGCGCACGTGCCGTAGTAGAGGCGCGCACGTAGCATGTACACGTACGTACAGCGGCGAGGGTGTTGGGGAACGTTGCAGAAAATTAAAATTTTTCCTACGGCTTCACCAAGATCCATCTATGAGTTCATCTAAGCAACGAGTCATGGGAGAGAGTTTGCATCTACATACCACTTGTAGATCGCGTGCGGAAGCTTGCAAGGTGATGATGGAGTCGTACTCGAACGTGATTCAGATCACCGATGCCAAGTGCTGAACGGACAGCACCTCCGCGTTCAACACACGTACGGCACGGGTGACGTCCCCTCCGTCTTGATCCAGCAAGGAGGAATGGGAGGTTGAGGAAGACAGCTCCACCGGCAGCACGACGGCGTGGTGATGGTGGAGAAGCAGTACTCCGACAGGGCTTCGCTGAGCACACAACGGAGGAGGAGAGGTGTTGGGGAGGGAGAAGGAGGCAACCAAAGGCCAAGGACTCAAGGTATGAAGTCCCTCCTCTCCCCCACTATATATAGGAGGGCCAAGGGGGGGTGGCCGGCCCTAGGAGATCCAATCTCCTAGGGGGGCGGCGGCCAAGGGGGGTTTCCCTCCCCCCCAAGGCACCTAGGAGGTGCCTTCCCCTCCTAGGACTCTTCCCCCTTGAACCCTAGGCGCATGGGCCTATGTGGGGCTGGTGCCCTTGGCCCATGCAGGCCAAGGCGCACCCCCTACAGCCCATGTGGCCCCCCGGGGCAGGTGGCCCCACCCGGTGGGCCCCCGGGACCCCTCCGGTGGTCCCGGTACAATACCGATAACCCCGAAACTTGTCCCGATGCCCGAAACAGGACTTCCCATATATAAATCTTTACCTCCGGACCATTCCGGAACTCCTCGTGACGTCCAGGATCTCATCCGGGACTCCGAACAACATTCGGTAGTCACATACTTGACTTCCTACTAACCCTAGCGTCACCGAACCTTAAGTGTGTAGACCCTACGGGTTCGGGAGACACGCAGACATGACCGAGACGACTCTCGGGCAATAACCAACAGCGGGGTCTGGATATCCATGTTGGCTCCCACATGCTCCTCGATGATTTCATCGGTTGAACCACGATGTCGAGGATTCGATCAAACCCTGTATACAATTCCCTTTGTCAATCGGTACGTTACTTGCCCGAGACTCGATCGTCGGTATCCCAATACCTTGTTCAGTCTCGTTACCCGGCAAGTCACTTTACTCGTACCGTAATGCATGATCCCGTGGCCAACACCTTGGTCACATTGAGCTCATTATGATGATGCATTACCGAGTGGGCCCAGAGATACCTCTCCGTTATACGGAGTGACAAATCCCAGTCTCGATCCGCGTCAACCCAACAGATACTTTCGGAGATACCTGTAATGCACCTTTATAGTCACCCAGTTACGTTGTGACGTTTGATACACCCAAGGCACTCCTACGGTAACCGGGAGTTACACGATCTCATGGTCGAAGGAATAGATACTTGACATTGGCAAAGCTTCTAGCAAACGAACTATACGATCTTTTATGCTATGCTTATGATTGGGTCTTGTCCATCACATCATTCTCCTAATGATGTGATCCCGTTATCAACGACATCCTATGTCCATAGTCAGGAAACCATGACTATCTATTGATCATAACGAGCTAGTCAACTAGAGGCTCACTAGGGACTCATTGGGTCTAAGTGTTCACACGTGTATTACGATTTCCGGATAATACAGTTATAGCATGAACAAAAGACAATTATCATGAACATTGAAATATAATAATCCTTTTATTATTGCCTCTAGGGCATATTTCCAACAGTCTCCCACTTGCACTAGAGTCACCAATCTAGTTACATTGTGATGAATCGAACACCCATAGAGTTCTGGTGTTGATCATGTTTTGCACGCGAGAGAGGTTTAGTCAACGGATCTGCGACATTCAGATCCGTGTGCACTTTGCAAATCTCTATGTCTCCATCTTGAACATTTTCACGGATGGAGTTGAAACGACGCTTGATGTGCCTGGTCTTCTTGTGAAACCTGGGCTCCTTGGCAAGGGCAATAGCTCCAGTGTTGTCACAGAAGAGTTTGATCGGCCCCGACGCATTGGGTATGACTCCTAGGTCGGTGATGAACTCCTTCATCCAAATCGCTTCATGCGCTGCCTCCGAGGCTGCCATGTACTCCGCTTCACATGTAGATCCCGCCACGACGCTCTGCTTGCAGCTGCACCAGCATACTGCTCCACCATTCAACATATACACGTATCCGGTTTGTGACTTAGAGTCATCCAGATCTGAGTCGAAGCTAGCGTCGACGTAACCCTTTACGACGAGCTCTTCATCTCCTCCATAAACGAGAAACATGTCCTTTGTCCTTTTCAGGTACTTCAGGATATTCTTGACCGCTGTCCAGTGTTCCTTGCCGGGGTTACTTTGGTATCTTGCAACCAAACTTACGGCAAGGTTTACATCGGGTCTGGTACACAGCATGGCATACATAATAGATCCTGTGGCTGAAGCATAGGGGATGACACTCATCTCTTCTTTATCTTTTGCCGTGGTCGGTGACTGAGCCGAGCTCAATCTCACACCTTGTAACATAGGCAAGAACCCCTTCTTGGACTGATCCATTTTGAACCTCTTCAAAATCTTATCAAGGTATGTGCTTTGTGAAAGACCTATGAGGCGTCTCGATCTATCTCTATAGATCTTGATGCCTAATATATAAGCAGCTTCTCCAAGGTCCTTCATCGAAAAACACTTGTTCAAGTAGGCCTTAATGCTGTCCAGGAGTTTCGTATCATTTCCCATCAAGAGTATGTCATCTACATATAATAAGAGAAATGCTACAGAGCTCCCACTCACTTTCTTGTAAACGCAGGCTTCTCCATAAGTCTGCGTAAACCCAAACGCTTTGATCATCTCATCAAAGCGAATGTTCCAACTCCGAGATGCTTGCACCAGTCCATAAATGGATCGCTGGAGCTTGCATACTTTGTTAGCGTTCTGAGGAACGACAAAACCTTCCGGCTGCATCATATACAGCTCTTCCTTAAGATGTCCATTAAGGAATGCCGTTTTGACGTCCATCTGCCATATCTCATAATCATAGTATGCGGCAATTGCTAACATGATTCGGACGGACTTAAGCTTCGCCACGGGAGAGAATGTCTCGTCGTAGTCAATCCCTTGAACTTGTCGATAACCCTTAGCGACAAGTCGAGCTTTATAGATGGTAACATTACCATCCGCGTCCGTCTTCTTCTTAAAAATCCATTTATTTTCTAACGCTCGCCGATCATCAGGCAAGTCTGTCAAAGTCCATACTTTGTTTTCATACATGGATTCTATCTCGAATTTCATGGCCTCAAGCCATTTGTTGGAATCCGGGCCCGCCATTGCTTCTTCATAGTTCGAAGGTTCATTGTTGTCTAGCAACATGATTTCCATGACAGGGTTGCCGTACCACTCTGGTGCGGAACGTGTCCTTGTGGACCTTCGAAGTTCAGTAGCAACTAGATCTGAAGTACCTTGATCATCATCAACATTTTCCTCTTCAGTTGGTGTGGGCATTACAGGAATGGTTTCCTGCGCTGCACCACTTTCCCGTTCGAGAGGTAGTACTTCATCGAGTTCTACTTTCCTCCCACTTACTTCTTTCGAGAGAAACTCTTTCTCCAGAAAGCATCCGTTCTTGGCAACAAAGATCTTGCCTTCGGATCTTAAGTAGAAGGTATACCCGACAGTTTCCTTAGGGTATCCTACGAATACGCATTTTTCCGACTTGGGTTCGAGCTTTTCAGGTTGAAGTTTCTTGACATAAGCATCGCATCCCCAAACTTTTAGAAACGACAGCTTAGGTTTCTTCCCAAACCATAATTCATACGGTGTCGTCTCAACGGATTTAGACGGTGCCCTATTTAAAGTGAATGTAGCTGTCTCTAGAGCGTATCCCCAAAATGATAGCGGTAAATCGGTAAGAGACATCATAGACCGCACCATATCCAATAGAGTGCGATTACGACGTTCGGACACACCGTTTCGCTGAGGTGTTCCAGGTGGCGTGAGTTGTGAAACGATTCCACATTTTCTTAAGTGTGTACCAAATTCGTGACTTAAGTATTCGCCCCCACGATCTGATCGTAGGAACTTTATCTTACGGTCACGTTGATTCTCTACCTCACTCTGAAATTCCTTGAACTTTTCAAAGGTCTCAGACTTGTGTTTCATTAAGTAGACATACCCATATCTACTCAAGTCGTCAGTGAGAGTGAGAACATAACGATATCCTCCGCGAGCCTCAACGCTCATTGGACCGCACACATCGGTATGTATGATTTCCAACAAGTTGGTTGCTCGCTCCATTGTTCCGGAGAACGAAGTCTTGGTCATTTTGCCTAAGAGGCAAGGTTCGCATGTGTCAAATGATTCATAATCAAGAGACTCTAAAAGTCCATCAGCATGGAGCTTCTTCATGCGCTTGACACCAATGTGACCAAGGCGGCAGTGCCACAAGTATGTGGGACTATCGTTATCAACTTTACATCTTTTGGCATCCACACTATGAACATGTGTAATATTACGCTCGAGATTCATCAAGAATAAACCATTGACCATCGGAGCATGACCATAAAACATATCTCTCATATAAATCGAACAACCATTATTCTCAGACTTAAATGAGTAGCCATCTCGTATTAAACGAGATCCAGATACAATGTTCATGCTCAAACTTGGCACTAAATAACAATTATTGAGGTTTAAAACTAATCCCGTAGGTAAATGTAGAGGTAGCGTGCCGACGGCGATCACATCGACCCTGGAACCATTCCCGACGCGCATCGTCACCTCGTCCTTCGCCAGTCTCCGTTTATTCCGCAGCTCCTGCTGTGAGTTATGTATGTGAGCAACGGCACCGGTATCAAATACCCAGGAGTTACTTCGAGTACTGGTAAGGTACACATCAATTACATGTATATCAAATATACCTTTGGTGTTGCCGGCCTTCTTATCCGCTAAGTATTTGGGGCAGTTCCGCTTCCAGTGCCCCTTCCCCTTGCAATAAAAGCACTCAGTCTCAGGCTTGGGTCCATTCTTTGACTTCTTCCCGGCAACAGGCTTACCGGGCGCGGCAACATCTTTGCCGTCCTTCTTGAAGTTCTTCTTACCCTTGCCCTTCTTGAACTTAGTGGTCTTATTGACCATCAACACTTGATGTTCTTTCTTGATTTCAGCCTCTGCTGACTTCAGCATCGAGAACACTTCAGGAATGGTCTTTACCATCCCCTGCATGTTGTAGTTCATCACAAAGCTCTTGTAGCTTGGTGGGAGCGACTGGAGGATTCTGTCAATGACCGCCTCATCTGGGAGGTTAATGTTCAACTGGGTCATACGTGCGTGCAACCCAGACATCTTCAGGATGTGTTCACTGACAGAACCGTTCTCCTCCATCTTACAACTGTAGAACTTGTCGGAGACATCATATCTCTCGACCCGGGCATGAGCTTGGAAAACTAGTTTCAGCTCTTCGAACATCTCATATGCTCCGTGATGCTCAAAACGCTTTTGGAGCCCCGGTTCTAAGCTGTAAAGCATGCCGCACTGAACGAGGGAGTAATCATCAGCACGAGTTTGCCAAGCGTTCATAACGTCTTGGTTCTCTGGGACGGGAGCGGCACCTAGCGGTCCTTCTAGGACATATTGCTTCCTGGCAGCTATGAGGATGATCCTCAGGTTCCGGACCCAGTCCGTATAGTTGCTGCCATCATCTTTCAGCTTGGTTTTCTCTAGGAACGCGTTGAAGTTCATGTTGACATTAGCGTTGGCCATTGATCTACAAGACATATTTGCAAAGGTTTTTGGACTAAGTTCATGATAATAAAGTTCTTAATCAAAATTATGAACTCCCACTTAGATTAGACATCCCTCTAGTCATCTAAGTGTTACACGATCCGAGTCGACTAGCCCGTGTCCGATCATCACGTGAGACGGACTAGTCATCGTCGGTGAACATCTTTATGTTGATCGTATCTTCCATACGACTCGTGTTCGACCTTTCGGTCTCCGTGTTCCGAGGCCATGTCTGCACATGCTAGGCTCGTCAAGTTAACCCTAAGTGTTTTCGCTGTGTAAAACTGTCTTACACCCGTTGTATGTGAACGTAAGGATCCATCACACCTGATCATCACGTGGTGCTTAGAAACGACGAACTGTAGCAATGGTGCACAGTTAGGGGAGAACACTTCTTGAAATTTTGTAAGGGATCATCTTATTTACTACCGTCGTCCTAAGTAAACAAGATGCATAAACATAATAAACATCACATGCAATTATATGGTTGTGACATGATATGGCCAATATCATCAAGCTCCATTGATCTCCATCTTCGGGGCTCCATGATCATCTTGTCACCGGCTTGACACCATGATCTCCATCATCATGATCTCCATCATCGTGTCTTCATGAAGTTGTCACGCCAACGACTACTTCTACTTCTATGACTAACGCGTTTAGTAATGAAGTAAAGTAGTTTACATGGCGTTCTTCAATGACACGCAGGTCATACAAAAAAATAAAGACAACTCCTATGGCTCCTGCCGGTTGTCATACTCATCGACATGCAAGTCGTGAATCCTATTACAAGAACATGATCTCATACATCACAATTCAACATTCATCACAACTTCTGGCCATATCACATCACATGATCAATCGCTGCAAAAACAAGTTAGACGTTCTCTAGTTGTTGTTGCATCTTTTACGTGGCTGCGATTGGGTTCTAGCAAGAACGTTTTCTTACCTATGAATCACCACAACGTGATTTTTTGTCAACTTCTATTTACCCTTCATAAGGGCCCTGTTCATCGATTCCGCTCCAACTAAAGTGGGAGAGACAGACACCCGCCAGCCACCTTATGCAACTAGTGCATGTCAGTCGGTGGAACCGGTCTCACGTAAGCGTACGTGTAAGGTTGGTCCGGGCCGCTTCATCCCACAATACCGTTGAGCAAGAAAAGACTAGTAGAGGCAAGTAAGATGACAAGATCAACGCCCACAACAAATTGTGTTCTACTCGTGCATTAGAGAACTACGCATAGACCTAGCTCATGATGCCACTGTTGGGGAACGTTGCAGAAAATTAAAATTTTTCCTACGGCTTCACCAAGATCCATTTATGAGTTCATCTAAGCAACGAGTCATGGGAGAGAGTTTGCATCTACATACCACTTGTAGATCGCGTGCGGAAGCTTGCAAGGTGATGATGGAGTCGTACTCGAACGTGATTCAGATCACCGATGCCAAGTGCTGAACGGACAGCACCTCCGCGTTCAACACACGTACGGCACGGGTGACGTCCCCTCCATCTTGATCCAGCAAGGAGGAAGGGGAGGTTGAGGAAGACAGCTCCACCGGCAGCACGGCCGCGTGGTGATGGTGGAGAAGCAGTACTCCGACAGGGCTTCGCTGAGCACACAACGGAGGAGGAGAGGTGTTGGGGAGGGAGAAGGAGGCAACCAAAGGCCAAGGACTCAAGGTATGAAGTCCCTCCTCTCCCCCACTATATATAGGAGGGCCAAGGGGGGGTGGCCGGCCCTAGGAGATCCAATCTCCTAGGGGGGCGGCGGCCAAGGGGGGTTTCCCTCCCCCCCAAGGCACCTAGGAGGTGCCTTCCCCTCCTAGGACTCTTCCCCCTTGAACCCTAGGCTCATGGGCCTATGTGGGGCTGGTGCCCTTGGCCCATGCAGGCCAAGGCGCACCCCCTACAGCCCATGTGGCCCCCCGGGGCAGGTGGCCCCACCCGGTGGGCCCCCGGGACCCCTCCGGTGGTCCCGGTACAATACCGATAACCCCGAAACTTGTCCCGATGCCCGAAACAGGACTTCCCATATATAAATCTTTACCTCCGGACCATTCCGGAACTCCTCGTGACGTCCAGGATCTCATCCGGGACTCCGAACAACATTCGGTAGTCACATACTTGACTTCCTACTAACCCTAGCGTCACCGAACCTTAAGTGTGTAGACCCTACGGGTTCGGGAGACACGCAGACATGACCGAGACGACTCTCGGGCAATAACCAACAGCGGGGTCTGGATATCCATGTTGGCTCCCACATGCTCCTCGATGATTTCATCGGTTGAACCACGATGTCGAGGATTCGATCAAACCCTGTATACAATTCCCTTTGTCAATCGGTACGTTACTTGCCCGAGACTCGATCGTCGGTATCCCAATACCTTGTTCAGTCTCGTTACCCGGCAAGTCACTTTACTCGTACCGTAATGCATGATCCCGTGGCCAACACCTTGGTCACATTGAGCTCATTATGATGATGCATTACCGAGTGGGCCCAGAGATACCTCTCCGTTATACGGAGTGACAAATCCCAGTCTCGATCCGCGTCAACCCAACAGATACTTTCGGAGATACCTGTAATGCACCTTTATAGTCACCCAGTTACGTTGTGACGTTTGATACACCCAAGGCACTCCTACGGTAACCGGGAGTTACACGATCTCATGGTCGAAGGAATAGATACTTGACATTGGCAAAGCTTCTAGCAAACGAACTATACGATCTTTTATGCTATGCTTATGATTGGGTCTTGTCCATCACATCATTCTCCTAATGATGTGATCCCGTTATCAACGACATCCTATGTCCATAGTCAGGAAACCATGACTATCTATTGATCATAACGAGCTAGTCAACTAGAGGCTCACTAGGGACTCATTGGGTCTAAGTGTTCACACGTGTATTACGATTTCCGGATAATACAGTTATAGCATGAACAAAAGACAATTATCATGAACATTGAAATATAATAATCCTTTTATTATTGCCTCTAGGGCATATTTCCAACAGAGGGTGCAAGAAAGAAAATACGGCCACGTACGTACATACGGGTAGGGTCTCGAACACCTACTCGCGCATACGTACGGCCAGGACTTGTGTACATGGCTGGGTCAGAACGAAGAAACAGCATCGTCGTCGTGTTCATGGGGAGGCAATGGAATGCGTCCTGTTCATGGGGAGGCAACGGAATGCGTCGTGTTCATCGGGAGGCAACGGAACGCGTGGGAGCCAACCGGCTGGGTCGGAACGGAATGCGTGGTCGTGTTCATCGGGAGGGCTTGGACGGAACAGGCGATGGAAACGAGGCCTGGCGTACCGCACAACGGAGGAAACGGACCTCCTATGTTTGGAACGGGGTCCTTTTGATCGGGAGGGGTGTGGCGTACCGCAAAACGGAGGAAACAGACCTCCTACGGTCGAAACGGGGGTCCTATTGATCGGGAGGGGTGTGGCGTACCGCAAAACGGACGAAACGGACCTCCTACGGTCGAAACGGGGGTCCTGTTGATCGGGAGGGGTGTGGCGTACCGCAAAACGGACGAAACGGACTTGTGTTGGAGCGCTACGGTCGAAACGGGAGTCCTGTTCATAGGGAGGGGTGTGGCGTACCGCAAAACGGGACTCCACGGGATACTGTTCATCTCCACTGTCGACCTCCTCCAGCATCCACGGGCTACCATCGACCTCCTACAGCCTCCACGGGCTCCTGTTCATCTAGCCTCCACCGCGCGCTACTCCACCGGCTACTGTTCAACCACCCCTCCACCGTCTACTGTTCATCCAGCCCTTCACCGTCTACTGTTCATCCAGCCCTCCACACCACGGGGTCCTATTCAACCACCCCTCCACGGCCACCCCTCCACCGTCTAATGTTCATCCAACCCTCCACACCACAGGGTCCTGTTCATCCAGAGGCAACGCCACCGCTCACTGTTCATCCAACCCCCCCCCCCCCCCCCCGCAACGCTCACTGTTCATCCAATCGATCGGCTTCAGTTAGCAGTAGTAGCGAAGGAATCGCTCCATCGGGTTCAGTTAACAGCAATCGATCGATCGCTCAGGTTCAGTAACGCATAGCCTGCAGTGCAATCGCTCGGGTTCAGTTAGAGCCCAACGCCTCGCTCGGGTTCAGTTAGAGCCAACGCCTCGCACACACGTGCGTACGTGTACGAGAGAAACGCGCATCGCTCGGCCCCCGACTTCCCACCGTAACCGGCAACTCCCTGAAATTTTCCTCCCCCTCGCTTCTACCACGGTTTTTTCCGTCATGGACGGCCCAAAGAATGTCATGCAGCTGCGTCTCCGGCCCGCCCAGGACGAAAAGCCCATTTTCTGTCATGATTTTTTGTCATAGAAGTAGGAGCCCACCACATCTATGATGATATCGGGTTTTTCACAATTATCGTCATAGAAGTGTCATATGTATGACAGAAAAAAATCTCGTTCGGCCCACAATGTCACGGATGTGTCTTTTTTTTGTAGTGGCTGGCTACGTTCTTGTGGAGGCGCATGGCGGTCAGCGCCGCCACCGCTGGCGACGTTCATGTGGAGACGCACGGTGGTCAGCTTCTCCAACGGTACGCGCATTCTAGACTGAGGCCCCGTTCATGTCGGTGTAGCGCTGAATGTTAGCTGATAGACGTTGTTAATCTCACTGTTTGCCGAAGTAGTTTACAGTCAATATGCTCTCCTTAAGAAGCTTCCTTGCCCTGTTCTGCACTCAATCTGCTTAGCTGAGATGGCATGTCAAGGCCGATTAGTTGCTAAAATACCCTGCCATATATTTATTGTGACGTAGATTGCCATGGTCTAGTAGCCAATCTGTTAGGTGAAATAGCTCTACACCGTTTTATACTCGATCTTTGTTGCTGCGATGGCCTTCGATAGTTTGATGGCTGTGTGCTCGGCCTCATTGACTACTGAAACAGCCTGCCATAATTTAGCACTCAAATCTGTTTGCTGAATTAGCTTTACATATATTTCGTTACTTAGATCTGCTCGTCCAAATATCTTGCCATAGCTTTAGACATCGACCTAGGTATTTTTTCTGGACTTCATAAAAAAGCATATATATTTTTCCTGTAATATCTAGTAGAAGAACTAATTTGTATGTCTAACATATGGACAGGACTTGGATAACTTCTGCTCGAAGATTCTCCGCTGCATATGTCGAGGGGGTTGAAAACTTCATGAACCTTATCGGAGCTGAGTACGGTGGTCCGAAATCAGATGTGCTCTGCCCGTGTAGCCGTTGTATGAATTTAGTTACAAGACCCCAGTCAACAGTGCAAAATCATCTACACTTGTATGGGATGTCGGTCACATATACTAGGTGGGTTCATCATGGTGAAACTGTGAACGTCAATGTTATTGACTACGTGGAAGCAGCAGATCACCATCTTGATCTGCCTGATGCTCGGGTGGAAGAGGAGGAGGTGGTGGTGGTGGCGGAGCCAGTGAGTTTGACCAACATTGAAACAATGCTCGTGCATTTCGTGAACTTTCACCTGCAGAAGAAAAACGGTGGGCCCGCATGTTGGAACAAAGCAGCGTGGCTCTCACCCCAGGAAATAAGTTGTCAGTATTCTCAGCTATGGTCACCTTTCTTCAGGTGAAGACATCTGAGCGGATGACCAACAAATCATTTGATCCAATGTTGGCTGCTTTCCGCAAATCTTTCCCAGATGCGCCTGAGCTGCCACACACCTACAGTAAAATGAAGAATTTCCTTCGTGCAGTTGGAATTGGATATGATATGATCCATGTTTGTAAGAATAATTGTGTTCTGTTCCGGAAGGATTATGCCAACTTAAGTGAAGCCCGAAATGCAAATCATCAAGATGGAAAGATGGCGATGCTGTGAAGAGGATTCCTCATAATGTTCTAAGACATTTTCCAATTATACCAAGATTGTAGAGGTTGTTCCATTATGCTGAAATAAGAGAGGATGTACTATGGCATTCTAGGAACCAGGAGTACATAGATCAGAATGTAATGAGCCATCCATCTCATGGTAGTGAGCTGAAAAGCTTCAATCATAAACACAAAAAGTTTGCTACTGGCCCGAGAAACATTAGACTTGGCTTAGCTTCAGATGGATTTAACCCATTTGGCCACCAGAGCGCCACATATAGCATGTGGTCAGTGCTTGTTATCCCTTACAACATGCCTCCAAATGTCTGCACCAAAGAATCAAACTACATGATGGCCTTTCTCATCCCAGGTCCAAAAAGTCCTGGAAAGGATTTTGATTTGTTCATGGAGCCTCTTGTGGGGGAACTTCAACAGCTATGGGGGGTGTTCTCACTCAAGACCTATATAGTAGCCCACCAGCTGATTTCTTTCTGCGTGCTGTTATAATTTGGTGCATCCATGATTATCTGGCTTTGGCCACTATGTCAGGGGGAACGACACATGGTTATAATGCATGTGTTCGCCGTGACAGGAATCCGCTATCATATGCAATACTTAGCAAGATCTGTTACATTGGACACTGTAGTTTCCTTGCCAAGGACAAGCCGCATCCTAGAAAATACCGAAGACAAGTGTTCAATGCAAAGCATGAAAACCGTGATGCACCCAAGAGGCTCACCGCCGATGAGTTGCAAGTGGAATTAGAGAAGGTCAGGCATACTACACTAGAAAACCATCCTGGTAATGGTAGCGGGAAAAGGAAGTGTGGCAGGGCAGAAGAGAGATTATTGTTTACCCGTAGGTCCACTTTGTGGGACTTGGAGTATTGGAAAGATTTGGATCTGCGGCATAATCTTGATGTGATGCACATCGAGAAAAATATATGTGACAACATTATCGGCACACTTCTTAATATTGAAGGCAAGACGAAAGATACCGTAAAATCTAGGATTGATTTGACACACCTGGGTATCAAACAGGATTTGCGGGTGCAAGATGAAGGTAAACTACGGGATACAACACCAACTGTGTACGTCTTGGACAAGGTAAAAAGAAAAGAATTCTGCAAGGTCCTATCACGTATGAGATTCCCACATGGATTTGGTTCCAACCCTGAAAGGAGAGTCAGTGCAGATGGAAACAAGGTACAAGGGTTGAAAACTCCTGACTGCCACATCCTACTTCAAAGGGGTTTACAACGGCCGTAGTGCTTCTTCAACCTCTGGTCTTCTTGCTCCAGCCGCCCAAACTAGCGCCGGTCGTGCCGCGTGCTCCTGCCTCCCGTGGCCGGCTGTGATGCCGCGGAGGACTCACCGCCCCTACTACTCCCACCGCTGGCCAGGCCATCCCTCTACTCACCCACACCCCCTGTTATTCTGCGGCGACTGCAGCCTCACACCGCAGCCGAACCAGTGAACCCTCGTACTCCTCTCCGCGTGGGCTTCCACTTTCGCGTCTTCCCCGGCTCCGCGACGTCCCCTTCCTAGGCCTCGCCGTCGTCCACCGCCCTGGTGCTCTCGGCACGGCATGGTCAACGTGGTCAAGGAACGACTTCCATCGGAAGAGTGCTATACGTGGAGAGACTGACAGCTGGGTCCATAGCAGCCGCAAGGAAGTGCCTCCTTATTACGCGCAAAATAATTATTCCTCCACCTGACAGCAAGGACCCACCGGACGGGCCACCGTATTTCGCAAAAAAAATGTTTCCCCCCTGACTGCTGGGACCCACCAGCTACATCTTCGCACGCAAGGAAGTGCGCCCGGGGAAAAACGATTCGCCCCCCTGACTGCTAGGACCCACCAGCTACATCTTCGCACGCAAAGAAGTGCCTGATAGTCGGAACCCACCTGGTCGAAGCGTACGTAGCGTTGTCATTCTGATCGCGAACATGTACGTACATACTGGTCGATGTAGAGGCGTGCATGTGTCGTAGTAGAGGTGCGCACGTGTCGTAGTAGAGGCGCGCACGTAGCATGTACACGTACGTACAACGGCCAGGGTGCAAGAAAGTAAATACGGCCATGTACGTACATACGGGCGGGGTCTCGAACGCCTAATCGCGCATACGTACGGCCAGGGCTCGTGTACATGACTGGGTTGGAACGGAAAAACTGCGTCGTCGCTATGTTCATGGGGAGGCAATGGAATGCGTCGTGTTCATCGAGAGGCAATGGAACGCGTGGGAGCCAACCGGCTTGGACGGAACAGGCAATGAAAACGAGGCCTGGCGAACCGCAGAACGGAGGAAACGGCCTTGTGTTCGACCGGCCACGTTCGAAACGAGATCCTGTTCATCGGGAGGGGTCTGGCATACCGTAAAACGGAGGAAACGGACTTGTGTTGGACATCGTATGGTCGAAATGGGGTCCTATTGATTGGGAGGGGTGTGGCGTACCGCAAAACGGACGAAACGGACTTCTGTTGGAGCGCTACGGTCGAAACGGGGGTCCTGTTCATCGGGAGTGGTGTGGCGTACCACAAAACGGGACTCCACGGGATACTGTTCATCTCCACCGTCGACCTCCTCTAGCCTCCACGGGCTACTATTCATCCACCGTCGACCTCCTCCAGCCTCCACCTGCGACTGTTCATCCACGGGCTCCTGTTCATCCAGCCTCCACCGCGCGCTACTCCACCGGCTACTGTTCAACCACCCCTCTCCACGGGCTCCTGTTCAACCACCCCTCCACGGGCTACTGTTCATCCACCCCTCCACTGTCTACTGTTCATCCAGCCCTCCACAGGGTCGTCCTGTTCATCCAGCCCTCCACGGGGTCCTGTTCATCCAGCCCCAACCGGCTCGATTGATTGGAGTCCTGTTCATCCAGAGGCAACACCACGGGGTCCTGTTCATCCACCCCCACGGCTCACTGTTCATCCAACCCCCCCCCCCCCAATGCTCACTATTCATCCAGAGGCAGCATCAATCGGCTTCAGTTAGCAGCAGTAGCAAAGGAATCGCTCGATTGGGTTCAGTTAACAGCCATCGATCAATCCCTCGGATTCAGTAACGCGTAGCCTGCAGTGCAATCGCTCGGGTTCAGTTAGACCCCAACGCCTCGCTCAGGTTCAGTTAGAGCCAATGCCTCGCACACACGCGCATACGTGTACGAGAGAAATGTGCATCGCTCGGCCCCCGACCAACCACCATAACTGGGAACTCGCCGAAATTTTCCTTGCCCTCGCTTCTACCACGGTTTTTTCCGTCATGGACGGCCCAAAGAATGTCATGCAGCTGCGTTCCGGCCCGCCCAGGACAAAAAGCCCATTTTCTGTCATAATTTTTTGTCATAGAAGTAGGATCCCACCACATCTATGATGATACCGGGTTTTGTCACAATTATCGTCATAGAAGTGTCATAAGTATGATAGGAAAAAAATTCATTCGGCCCAAAATGTCATGGATGTGTCTTTTTTTGTAGTGTTCGCCAGTCTCCGCTTATTCCGCAGCTCCTGTTTTGATTTACAAATATGAGCAACCGCACCGGTATCAAATACCCAGGAGCTACTATGAGTACTTGTAAGGTACGCATCAATAACATGCATATCACATATACCTTTGGTGTTGCCGGCCTTCTTGTCCGCTAAGTACTTGGGGCAGTTCCGCTTCCAGTGACCATTTCCCATGCAATAAAAGCACTGAGTCTCAGGCTTGGGTCATTGTTTGCCTTCTTCTTCCCGGCAACTGATTTACCGAGCGCGGCAACTCCCTTGCCGTTCTTCTTGAAGTTCTTTTTAACCTTGCCTTTCTTGAAACTAGTGGTGTTATTTACCATCAACACTTGATGTTCCTTTTTGATTTCCACCTCCGCTGATTTTAGCATTGAATATAACTCGGGAATGGACTTCTCCATCCCTTGCATATTGTAGTTCATCACAAAGATCTTGTAGCTAGGTGGGAGCGACTGGAGGATCCTGTCAATGACCGAGTCATCTGGGAGATTAACTCCCAACTAAGACAAACGACGGTGTAACCCGGACATAGTGAGTATATGATCACTGACAGAACTGTTTTCCTCCATCTTACAACTGTAGAACTTGTTGGAGACTTCATATCTCTCGACCCGGGCATGAGCTTGGAAAACCATTTTCAGCTCTTGGAACATCTCATATGCTCTGTGCTGCTCAAAACACTTTTGGAGCCTTGGTTCTAAGCTGTAAAGCATGACGCACTGAACCAGGGAGTAATCATCACTACACGACTGCCAGGCGTTCATAACGTCTTGAGTTGCTGGGAAAATGGGTGCTTCACCTAGCGGTGCTTCTAGGACATATGCTTTCTTGGCAGCTATGAGGATGATCCTCAAGTTCCAGACCCAGTCCGTATAGTTGCTACCATCATATTTCAGCTTGGTTTTCTCTAGGAACGCGTTGAAGTTGAGGGCAACATTAGCGTGGGCCATTTGATCTGCAAGACATATTGCAAAGATTTTAGACTAAGTTCATGATAATTAAGTTTATCTAATCAAATTATTTAATGAACTCCCACTCAGATAGACATCCCTCTAGTCATCTAAGTGATACATGATCTGAGTCAACTAGGCCGTGTCCGATCATCACGTGAGATGGACTAGTCATCATCGGTGAACATCTTCATGTTGATCGTATCTACTATATGACTCATGTTTGAACTTTTGGTCTCTTGTGTTCCAAGGCCATGTCTCTACATACTAGGCTCGTCAAGTCAACCTAAGTGTTTTTCATGTGTAAATCTGGCTTACACCCGTTGTATTCGAACGTCAGAATCTATCACACCCGATCATCACGTGGTGCTTCGAAACAACAAACCTTCACAACGGTGCATAGTTAGGGAGAACACTTTCTTGAAATTTTAGTGAGGGATCATCTTATTTAAGCAACCATCGTTCTAAGCAAATAAGATGCAAAAACATGATAAAAATCACATGGAATCAAACAGTGACATGATATGGCCAATATCATTTTGCTCCTTTTGATCTCCATCTTTGGGGCGCCATGATCATCATCGTCACCGGCATGACACCATGATCTCCATCATCATGTCTTCATGAAGTTGTCTCGCCAACTGTTACTTCTACTACTATGGCTAACAGTTAGCAATAAAGTAAAGTAATTACATGGCGTTTTCATTGACACGCAGGTCATACAATAAATTAAGACAACTCCAATGAATCCTTCCTGTTGTCATACTCATCGACATGCAAGTCATGATTCCTATTACAAGAACATGGTCAATCTCATAAATTACATATATCATTCATCACATCCTTTTGGCCATATCACATCACACGGCATATGCTGCAAGTAGAAGTTAGACGTCCTCTAATTGTCGTTGCAAGTTTTTACATGGCTGCTATAGGTTTCTAGCAAGAACGTTTCTTACCTACGCCAAAACCACAACATGATATGCCAATTGCTATTTACCCTTCATAATGACCCTTTTCATCAAATCTGATCCGACTAAAGTGGGAGAGACAGACACCCGCTAGCCACCTTATGCAACTAGTGCATGTCAGTCGGTGGAACATGCCTCACGTAAGCGTACGTGTAAGGTCGGTCCGGGCCGCTTCATCCCACGATGCCGTCGAATCAAGATAATACTAGTAACAGCAAGTAAATTGACAAAATCGACACCAACAACAACTTGTGATCTACTCTTGCATAGAAACTACGCATAAACCTAGCTCATGATGCCACTGTTGGGGATCGTTGCAGAAATTAAAAAAATTCTACGCATCACCAAGATCAATCTTTGGAGAGACTAGCAACGAGAGAGGGGGGAGTGTATCTTCATACCCTTGAAGAACGCGATGCGGAAGCATTACAAGAACGCGGTTGGAGGAGTCATACACGTAGCGATTCAGATCGCGGTCGATTCCGATCAAAGCGCCGAACAACGGCGCCTCCGCGTTCAACACAGGTGCAGCCCGGTGACGTCTCCCGCGCCTTGATCCAGCAAGGAGGAGCAAGAGGTTGGGGAAGACAACTCCAGCAGCAACACGACGGCGTGGTGGTGGTGGTGGAGCAGCGTGGTTTCCAGCAGGGCTTCGCCAAGCACTACGAAGGACGAGGATGTGGAGAGGTAGGGCTGCGCCGAGAGAGAGAGAGACTCGTGTCTTTGGCAGCCCCAAAACCCCCACTATATATAGGAGGAGGGGTGGTGGCTGCGCCCCCTCTAGGGTTCCCACCCTAGGGGTGCGGCAGTCCTAGATGGGATTGGAGGGGGTGACCAAGAGGGGGAGAGAGGGGGGCGCGCCCTAGGGTGGGCCTTTAGGCCCATCTGCGCCTAGGGTTTCCCCCTCTCCTCCTAGCTGCGCCTTGGGCCTTGGTGGGAGGCGCACCAGCCCACTTAGGGTCTGGTCCCTTCCCACTCTTGGCCCATGCAAGCCTCCGGGGCTGGTGGCCCTTCCCGGTGGACCCCCGGAACCCTTTCGGGGGTCCCGGTACCTTACCGGTGACGCCCGAAATGCTACTGGTGGCCAAAACCTCACTTCCTATATATTATTCTTTACCTCCGGACCATTCCGGAACTCCTCGTGACGTCCGGGATCTCATCCAGGACTCTGAACAACATTCGGTAACCACATACAAACTTTCCCTATAACCCTAGCGTCATCGAACCTTAAGTGTGTAGACCCTACGGGTTCCGGAGGCATGTAGACATGACCAAGACATCTCTCCGGTCAATAACCAATAGCAGGATCTGGATACCCATGTTGGCTCCACATGTTCCACGATGATCTCATCGGATGAGCCATGATGTCGGGGATTCAAGCAATCCCGTATACAATTCCCTTTGTCAATCGGTACGTTACTTGCCGGAGATTCGATTGTCAGTATCCCAATACCTCATTCAATCTCGTTACTGGCAAGTCACTGTACTCGTTCCATAATGCATGTTCCCATGATTAGCTACTTAGTCACATTGAGCTCATTATGATGATGCATTACCGAGTGGGCCCAGAGATACCTCTCTGTCATACGGAGTGACAACTCCCAGTCTCGATTCGTGCCAACCCAACAAACACTTTCGGAGATACCTGTAGTGTACCTTTATAGCCACCCAGTTACGTTGGGACGTTTGGTACACCCAAAGCATTCCTACGGTATCCGGGAGTTGCACAATCTCATGGTCTAAGGAAATGATACTTGACATTAGAAAAGCTTTTAGCAAACAAACTACACGATCTTGTGCTATGCTTAGGATTGGGTCTTGTCCATTAAATCATTCTCCTAATGATGTGATCCCATTATCAATGACATCCAATGTCCATAGTCAGGAAACCATGACCATCTATTGATCAACGAGCTAGTCAACTAGAGGCTCACTAGGGACATGTTGTGGTCTATGTATTCACACATGTATTATGGTTCCCAGTCAATACAATTATAGCATGACTAATAGACAATAATCATGAATAAGGAAATATAATAATAACCATTTTATTATTGCCTCTAGGGCATATTTCCAACAACAACGACAGTTCTTCTGATCCTCTCGCCAAAACAGGTAGCCTCCCATTGAAGAGTCCTTCTTTCTGATTAACTTCGGCCTACTCCTAATTTCTCATTAAGGACTATGTGATTTAAACGGTTCGTCAAATTGCGAAATATTCACGCGTAACCTTCAATTGCAATGTTCAGGTCCGCCTCGATCGGGCCTGCATGGATGAAGCACTAAGGGACATCTATCCTATGGCACGGGTGGTGCACCTGGCACCTCCTGCTCTGACCATATTCCTCTGTTGATCAACTTGGAAGGAGTGCAAGAACCGAGGCGTAGGATGTCAATTCCACTGTATGAGATAATGTGGGAGAGAGACATTAAACTCCCCACTATCATCTCTGAAGCTTGGATAAAGCACCGGCCAACCGGTAGTTTGGGTTCGGTGGCTAAATCATTGAAGGAGGTGATGACTGACTTGAGGCATTGGAGCAAACTAAACTTTGGTAATGTTCTGAAGAACATCGAAAATCTTCGTCAGTAGCTTGCTGACCTTCAACTGTCAGGCATGGACCGGGCACAAATCCGGGCCAAAATGAATCAACTCGATGAGCTCCTCTATAGAGAAGAGATGCTCTGGCTCCAACGGTCGAGAATTGATTGGTTGAAAGAAGGAGAACACAACACTAAATATCTACACGGACGAGCGGTTTGGCGGGCTCGTCGCAACCACATTCAGCGACTAATGATGGCTGACGGCACATGGTGCACCTTGCCATCTGATATGTAAAGAATGGCCAATTCCTATTTTAAGGAGATTTTCACCAAAGATCCTACCCTGGAGCCGCAAGTGGTGCTTGACAATATTATTCTGAGGGTGTCTGCAGAGATGAATGATACCTTGTGTAAACCATACTCGGAGGAGGAGATTTCAAATGCCCTTTTCCAGATCAGGCCCCTGAAAGCCCCAGGTTGTGATGGTTTCCCGGCAAGGTTTTATCAGAGGAACTGTGCTCTTATGAAGGTGGAAATAGTGTCTGTAGTTCAGGAGTTTTTTGTTACTGGTATCATGCCCGATGGTGTTAACGACACAATAATTGTTTTAATTCCAAAAGTGCCCCACCCTAAGGAACTAAAGGATTTCCGCCCCATTAGTCTGTGTAATGTGGTGTACAAGATAGTATCTAAGTGCATGGTCAATAGGCTCCAGCCGCTTCTGTCTGAGCTTATCTCTGAAAATCAGAGTGCATTCATCCCAGGGAGGCTAATCTCTGATAATTCCATTATTGCCTTTGAGTGCATTCATCATATTCAGTCAGTCAAGGATATTTCACCATCATTGTGTGCATACAAACTTGATCTGTCAAAGGTTTATGACCGCGTTCATTGGTTGTTCTTGGAAAGGGCGCTCTCTAAATGGGGCTTCTCTGATCAGTGGATATCTCGTGTTATGGCTTGTGTCTCCTCAGTGAAGTATTCTGTTAAGTTTAATGGCAAGCTCTTGGAGTCCTTCTCTCCCTCGAGAGGTCTACGCCAAGGTGATCCTTTATCCCCATTCCTTTTCCTCTTTGTGGCTGACGCTCTGTCAATCCTTCTGAACAAGTCTATGAACGAGGAAGGTTTACAAGGGGTCAAGATCTGTAGAGGTGCTCCAGTCATCTCACATCTCCTATTTGCTGATGATTCCCTCCTGTTTTTCTGTGCCTCGGAGCAGCAGGATCTCTTGGTTAAAGGTGTGTTGAACACGTATACGGCGGCGACTGGACAATTGATCAACCCATAGAAATGTTCCATCCTTTTTTAAGATAATTGTCTGCCAAATGTGGTTTAGGAGGTTAAAGTTGTTTAGGAGATTACTCAAGAAGTGTTCAAGCTCAAATATCTGGGTCTCCCTGTCCCGGAAGGAAGAATCCATAAGGCTAACTTTGAAACTATCCAAGAGCGCTTACGGAAGAAGCTTATAGATTGGAGCGAGCAATATGTGTCCGCTGGTAATAAGGAGATTCTTATTAAAGCTGTGGCCCAAGCCCTTCCTACTTATGTTATGAGTGCCTTTAATCTTCCAGCCTCGGTCTATGACGAGCTAACTCGTATGATACGTCAATATTGGTGGGGAGTGGAAAATGGCAAGAAAAAGATGCCTTGGATGAGAGGGGATAAGTTGAGGCTGCCTAAGTCAATGGGTGGCATGGGGTTTCGAGACATGAGATCCTTTAATCAGGCACTGCTTGCTAAACAAGCGTGGCAGTTGCTGGACATGCCGGAGAGCCTCTGTGCTTGCCTTCTCAAGGCCAAGTATTATCCATCTAGACAGCTGCTAGATACGGTGTTCTCGGGCAATGGCTCATCAGGTTGGAAAGGTATATTACATGGCCTTGACTTGCTCAAGAAAGGTGTAATCTGGAGGGTGAGAAACGGGGCTGACATATACACCTGAAGGGATCCCTGGATCCCTTGGCCATCGTCGTTTCGCCCCATCACTCCAAAAGGCAATTGTTGCCTGAACAGGGTTGTTGATTTTCTTGATGAAAACGGGGCTTGGCGGGTGGATCGTCTTCGTGAATTCTTTTGGACCATGGACGTACAGTATATCACTAAGATCAGAACTTCGCCCCGCATGCGGAATGATTTCTTGCCCTGGTTTCCAGAGAAGAGCGGGACCTTCACGGTGAAGAGTGCATATAGATTAGCCACATGTGATCATAACACTGCCTTTGCTGGTGGTTCTTCTAGTTCAGACCCTGAGGGGAATCGCTCACTATGGAACACGATTTGGTCCACAGAAAATGAAGATCACAGCATGGCGAGTGGTTACGGGTACCCTAGCTACGCAACAGTGCAAGAACTACCGGCATTTGGCCACCCGCTCACTATGCCCTATCTGTGGGGTGGAGGAGGAGTCTACCTTTCATGCCTTGATCACAAGCACTCATGCGAGGATTCTGTGGATCAACATGCGTATGAGATGGCCTCTTCCAGATGACGATCTCCTCATCAACACTGGGAAGGAATGGTTAATGCTCCTACTTGATTCCTGTTCAGAGATGGTCCGAGACATGGTAATTATGCTGATATGGCGGATATGGAAGCTACGCAATGACTGTTATCATGGTAAGGAAGCTCCGCCCGTGCCTGCATCGACTGAGTTCTTGGATAGCTACTATAAATCCATCAACCTCGCGGGCAAGTTTTCAGCAGAGGAGATTATCAAAGGCAAAATGCCCTCGGTGCAACAGTAGGAGATGCGCCAAAAAACGATTGTGCCCGCTGTGCCATGGCTGGCTCCGACCAGGGATGTGGTGGCCCTTTCCGTCGATGGTTCGTATAACCCACACGATGGATCCGCGGTGGCCAGGTGTGTTCTCCGAGACTTTGAGGGTTCAATCTTATTTGCGGCATACAGATATATTTTCCATTGTAACGATCCACTTGAGGTGGAGCTACATGCAATGATGCAAGGTATGGCTCTGGCCATACAACACTCAAACTTATCGGTAGTGTTGTAATCGGACTCCTTGGAAGCTTTGTCTTGCTTGTCCACAAATGCTCTACGGCGGTCAGCTTATGGCCAGTTAGTTCTAGAGATTAAACATTTATCTGGTAGTAGGGTGTTTGTACCACAGAAGATTAGTCATTCTCAAAATAGAGTTGCCGATTGTTTGGCTTCTTACAACCGTATGGAGCGAGCCACTGTTGTTTGGCTCTGTCATGCTCCACCGTGTATCGAGGACTTGTGGCCTCTCGACTGTAACTCTGTGACTTTGCAATAAAACTCCCTTTACCCTCGCAAAAAAAAACCTTCAATTGATATCTGTTGTGGTATTAGTTTAATTTTGCTTTATTCATGTTTTGTATCTTGTGTTACAATAATATTGATTTTAGTCATCATGAGGAAACATCAGTCTGGTAAGACATTATATCATATACATTATAATTGCTTTTCTTTAGGGTTATATACATTATAATTGCTTGTTAGTTTTTTAGTGAAATAGGGCCCCTTTTTTAGTGTCGCAAAGGGTCCTAAATTTTGCCGGTCCAGCCCGGCCCGTGCACACCATGCTCGTCATCCTCGGTTGTAGCAAAAAACAAAGGCGGTAATTGCAAAAAAACGAAGCCGGTACTAGTAAAAAGAAAACAAGTCGCCACCGCACGTTGAAGCTTCTCCCAACATTGGTTGCAGCTTCTTTGGAGGTGGTTGTAGCATTCGGCGTCGTGTTTGTAGCAAACAGCGGTGGTCGTTGCAGCTTCGCCAGTTTGAAAAGAAAAAAAGTCGCCGCCTTCGAGGTGCATATCTGGCGTGATGGATGTAGCAGCCGTTCGCGCTGGGTGTTCGGGAAAGGAGAGAGGAGATGCACGCTCGTTAGGAGAGGAAAAAAGGGGAGACGTTGCATATTCGCACCAAGTTGAAGAAGAAAGCGAAGAGGGCAGGGTGGATGGCCCGCATCCTACATGCTTTGTGGATGGCCGGCCGAAGACTCGGCCGGTCGGCCGGGTATAAACGTTACCCATTAATAAAGCTCCCAATCTTCACAAAAAAATGGCTACGAGCCTAGGAAGGCCGTTGTTGTTGGACGAAATCACTGTTTTGACCTTGTTAGAGTTTTTAGTCGCAAACTGAACCCGACGTGAAAGTATTTCACGTTTTGACCCTTTTAGCAATGCCAGAGCCCGCGGCGTTTCTGATGAACATGGAAACGCCGACCAAGCTAGCGTTCCCGGCCAACACAGAAACGCCGTGGTAGCTTGCGTTTCTGACCTGGCCCACAGTCAGTCCGAACCCGCTGTTTTCGCTGACGTGGCACATGTGAAACGCCAATGTCCCTGGCGTTTTTGGGCTAGATGAAGTAATGCGCGGCGGGCCGAGGGGGCCTAACCCAGTCCACTCGCAGTCCCAGCCGGTCAGGCAGTTCTTGACGAACTAGCGGCCGCCCCTTCCCTCTTCTTCACCAAATCCCCCCCAGATCTGCTATATTGACCATCAAAACGAGTAGATCGAAGCACCCCCGAGTTGCTTGAGGTATTCTCTTCCCAATCCTCCATTTATTTTCAGTCAAGATTGGCTATTGTAGATGCATTTTTTTCAAACATGGTGGAACCCTAAGATGAGTTATTAGTGATTTGTTTGATGAATATTTTGGGGATATACTGTTGAAGTATTCTTAGTTAACTTGTATAGTATTGGATTTAGAGAGAGCCCATTTTTTAGGATTAGGTTGAACCTATCATTTGTTAATAATTAGTTGTGATAGATTCTTTAGGATAAAATAGGTTGAAAAGAATTGGTGTTGGTAATGTGGTTCGTGATTTATATTTTTGGGATAATTTGTAGTAGTTCTCATACAATTTTGTATATGATGTGGTCATAATTTTAAGCATATATCATAAAAAATCCATGTACCTTATTTTGTAGGATGTTTGAGCCGGATAAATATCCCGGCCTTGATGATTATTACGAGGAGAAGCATCGTGCTGTGCTTGTGGAAAGAGGGGAGGTAATTATGTATCTACATTGTGGATTCTCATATTGTGAGTATATTGTGAGTGGTTTGGAGAAGTATATAAATTGTGCGTGTGATTTTTATAGGTTCCTCCAGTACTTCGGTTGAGAGGCCACAACCCACGTGAGTCACTTGTGTATGACCGTCGCTACGAGCCTTATTTTAGAAGAATGGATCTTCTCCAGTTTGTGCTCAACTTTAAAGGCACACCACCATGGCTGAACTCGACGGCCATTACCACCCTTACGGACCGTTGGAGGCCAGAGACGCACTCTTTTCACCTTGCTCTTGGTGAGATGACCATCACTTTGGAGGATATTGCGATGATCTCCGGTCTTCCGATCGAGGGCAGAGCTCTTACCGGGAAGGTGAAGTCCGAGGGGTGGTGGCAAAGGGTTGCAGGTTTGGTTGGTGTTGAACCTTCCCCGTGGATTCATGAAACAAAGAAGGATCCTAGGCCATCTGGTATTTTGTTCTCGTGGCTACAAGAACATTTTTATGAGTGCCCAGAGAATGCCAGTCCGGCTGTTGTGGAGAGGTACGCCAGGGCTTACTTATGGAATCTTTTGACCGAAGTGGTGTTTCCTGACGACACGAGAGACACAGCCTCGTGGATGTTCTTGGACCCTCTTCGTAACTGGGATGTTAAGTGGAGTTGGGGGTCGGCAGCACTAGCCTTCTTGTACTGTCAGGTAATGCTAATTTGATGAATTTTCATTATATGAAAGAGTTTTTTGCATGTCATTGTTTAATGTGTATAAAAATGTGCAGTTGGACGGAGCATGCATGAGGAGTAAGCCGAAATATTGTCTTGGTGGTTTGTTTGGGCCCTACAGATTTGGATGTGGGAGCGTATCCTGTGGGCCGTAACTTGACCATTGCCCCAGAAGAACCTTGGGAGTGGCCTTTTGACGGGGATGAGGAGCGGTATCCCACTATCACATACACGTGGGCTAACGTCCAAGTGTCTAGTATTGCAGCCATGGGGCGGTACAAGGCATACATAAGCGAGCTTGACATGCTTACTTACAACCAGGTAATTATCAAATGCCTTGCTATCAATTCAGATTTTTTGTTGTTGTGCATGAGCTAGTGACATGTTGTGATGTAGGTTAATTGGAGGCCGTACATGGTACTTAGGCAGTTCCCTTTGAGCAATATGTGCTTTCGTGACCAACATCTTTGGCGTGTGCGTTGCCCCATGATATGCTTTTTCGCGGTGGAGTGGCATCTTCCACATCGTGTTTCGAAGCAATTTGGAGTACAACAACGCACCCCGCCGGATTATGTTGAGACAAGTGTGGTGCTACATAGGTGAGAGTTTTTGTACCATATGTTGATCAATGTGTAACCACTGAAAAATGAAATTGATACCGATACTTCTCATGCTTTGTAGGACGAGCCGGCAACACAACAAGAATGTCATTAATTGGGAGGATCACCATCTTATGTGGGTGGACATGTGGAATGCTCAGAGGAATGCCCGAGTTGAAGATGATCACACACCTGACAGCGACGAGGGGGCATATTTAAGGCATTTGGAGTGGCTTCGCAAAGAGTACAGAGTTATCCTTAAGGGTGCTTGGACTCGTGCCGATTGCTTGGAACTAATGCCAAGTGAGGCTGCTCATGGTGCATTCGACAACTCTATTAGGGAGACCATTGGAGCGCACCTAGATTATGGCCCTCTGCATGACCGAGTGGTATGCCTTTTTGTCTCTTTTTTGAACATGTGTCATTTCTTCATGAGTGGTGTGTCACTTAAGTTTTATTCAGGGCACGGAGCTATGGAGATGTATCAATGATAGTAATGTGGTGCTTGGCCGCGCACCTGGTAGAGAAACGGACGGTCTCGTTAGGAGTACTCTACAGGTTAGAGGCCTTTTTAATATGAACATATATTTTATATCACGTGAACCATTTTTGCATATTTACATGTCAATCATTTGCCTCTGCAGAAGGTTGTGAATCATTGCCAAACACTAGCCGCTTTACTCTCTTGCCATGGCAGTTCATCAACGGATGTGCGTGCACGTGCTCAGTATAGAATGGATGTTCTTTCTTCCGCTCGTCCATCTTCGAGCCAAGCACGTGCTTCTTCCAGCCGAGCACGGATTGATGAACAGGAAGATGAAGAGGAGGAGACAGACTACGATGCGGATCCGGACTATGTGGAGCTTGGGGCTTCGCAGATGGAAGATGCTCCACATCCAACTCAACCTTCTCAGCCTTCTCAAGAAACATGCCGAGTTAGCTCAAGGAACATCCGACGTCCTAGATGGCAGAACACTCCAGAAGGCTACGTCAACAGGGGGAAGATGGCTGCGAAAAGAGGCAAGAAGTAAAGTGATGACTGATGCGACCTTGTTAGTTCTATATCTAGTGAACTTGTTATTTCTATGTCACCAAGACTTGTTAATTATTATGCAAGCTGGATCATGTTATTTCTATGTCACCAAGACTTGTTATTTCTATGTCACAAGACTTGTTATTTCTATGTCACCAAGACTTGTTAATTATTTCTATGTCACCAAAAAATGTCTCGTTGCTATAATATTGTTGTACTTGGCATTTATATTGTGAAACTACAACATCATATGTTTCTGCATCATCATGTTATTTCTATGTCACCAAGACTTGTTAACTACAACATCATATTTAGATAGAACAGAATGCTCGTACAACAAGACAGTACAAACAACTACATAGAAGTACATCTAAATTAAACGGTACGTACGAGTGAACTTACAACATACAACATACAACATAAAACTACATGAAGTCATCATCATCATCCTCCATCGATGCAAAACTCTTGCCCTTTGACGATGAAGAACTCTTGCCCTTCGACGATGAAGAAACCTTGCCCTTCGACGATGAAGAACTCTTGCCCTTCGAAGATGCAGAACCCGGAAGCGGTGGCATGAAGATACCATCTTCGTCCTCGCTCTCCTCAATCCATAATAATGGATTATTTGCTGAAAGCCTTCTGAAAGATTCACTCTTCGGCACCACCACCTTCTTCCACTTTTCATGTATCCTAAGAAGTTCTTTACGTACCTCCTCATACGTCCTTTCAGGCCACCCAGAGCTACGTAATTGGTGAGCCAACTCATTCATTATGGTGTCACTACCGGTGAGTTCGTCCCATGGAACTATCCTATTGTCCATCCTGAAATCGGTAGCTAGGCTCAGAAGAGTCCTGCTCATCCTAGGGTGAAAACTACGATCGAAAGGATAATGGGACATCTCAACTACACTACATTGGAATGCTTAGCCAACTCCATCTGATGGGGGTTTTATAGGCAGCAGGAAAGAGTTGGCGGGAACATATGGCGGGAAACGGGTAGCGGGAAAGAGTTGGCGGGAACACATGGCGGGAAACGGGTAGCGGGAAAGAGTTGGCGGGAACACATGGCGGGAAACGGGTAGCGGGAAAGAGTTGGCGGGAACAGATGGCGGGAAATGGGTAGCGGGAAAGAGTTGGAGGGAACACATGGCGGGAAATGGGTAGCGGGAAAGAGTTGGCGGGAACACATGGCGGGGAGAGGCTTCCGGAAGTAGTAAAAATTAGCTATGCAAACAAGGTCAGAAACGCCATAGACTTTGGCGTTTCGGTGTGTCCAGGAAACGCCAGCTACTCCTGGCGTTTCTGATGTGAACGGCAACGTTTCATGTACGTGTCCCAGGCAGCCTCTGTCTTAAAGGAACGCCAAGCCACGTGAAGCGTTACCTGTAGAGCAGAAACGCCATGACCGTTGGCGTTGCAAGCGTACACCACAATGTTTCGTGGAGAAACCCCAGGCAGCCTCTGTATTAAAGGAACGCCAAGCCAAATACAGCGTTTCTATGTAGGTCCGGAACGCCACAGACGTTGGTGTTGCCAAAGTGCATTGCAACGCCCCATGGTTTGGCGTTTCCATCAGAACATGAAGTCAAAGACAAACTTCAAACCAATTTGGTGGTACACATAGTTCACCACATAAAGTAATTGTGACATCACATAGTTCACCACATAGAGGAGTCCAAAGCAATTGTGACATCACATAGTTCATCACATAAAGGAGTACACATAGAGGAGTCCAAAGCAATTGTGACATCACATTGTTCATCACATAAAGGAGTACACATAGAGGAGGCCAAAGCAATTTAGAGTACACATAGCTCATGAAGGTCCAAAGCATGGCACAGTTCACATCATAGCTCTATTCTGTAGAGCAAGGCCCCTTTCCCTTCTTCCTCCTCCTCCTACCTTTTCCTTATGAGATGAGCCACCTTCGCCATCCTCAAGCCCCTTCATTGTTGCCTTGTTGGGTTGAGAAGCCGCCATATCTGCATGAAAATTTGCAAGACATTAGTTAGTAAGGACAAAAACAACATGAAAATAATATTGGGAAACATGAAAATAATTATGAAGTGTAGCCACGTACGGAAATGGTCCATCTAGGTATCCAAACATTCCTCTAGCATTACCACGGCCTCTACCCATGAAACCTCCTCTACCACCACCAGAACCTCTACCCCTACCACGAGCACCATCACCGGTAACTCGTCCTCGACCACGACCACCCCTGGATCCTCGGCCACCACCGGAACTTCTACCCCTACCATGAGCACCATCACCGGTAACTCGTCCTCGACCACGACCACCACCGGAACCTTGGCCACCACCAAGGCCACCACCGTAACCTCGGCCACCACCTCGGCCACCACCAAGACCACCACCGGAACCTTGGCCACCACCAAGGCCACCACCGGAACCTCGGCCACCACCAAGACCACCACCGGAACCTTGGCCACCACCAAGGCCACCACTTGAAGAAGCATTGTACCCTTTTGAAGTTTTGTTTGTTTTGCAAGTCCTTTTGTTGTGTGTCGTTTCATTGCAACCACCGCATTGGTTCCTATCACGTGGCTCCATGAAATGTCCACTACCAAACTCTCTGGTGCTCATGAGGTCATCCATATCATTCCTGTATCGCTTTGTTCTCCTTCTACCCTTGGGTTGTACCATCATCTCCGGATCGGGCCTAATGTTAGGACCGTGATACTCTGGCCACTGCGATGCGTCCATAAAAGGCTGAAATCTAGACGCCCATGTTAACTTATGAGTTTGAAGGTTGAATTCATGCAACCTTACAACTAATCCATCGGAGATATCCACGTTCCTGATGCGGGCCGCCGACATCATGTGTGAGCATGGCCAGTGGTACTTACTAGGCCGCTCACAACTGCAATGTCTTGTCTTAAGAGCCACCTTAAATGTGCGAGCACCATATGATTGTCCATCTCTAGTTGTCCCACCTGGCTCATCCACTTGGTATTTCATTTCTACATTATCGAAACAAGTGACTCGCTGGATGGATGACTTGTCTCTCTGAAACTCCAGCCACTCGGCAACCTTCTTCGGATATATTTCATTGGGAGGCTTCTCACTATCAGCAATCAACTTGTCGATTTCATCGGAGTGCTTCAAAAAATACTCATTTAGCTTGTAAAAGGTATATTCCGCTATTGCCGTCACCGGCAACTGACGGGCACCCTTCAAGACAAAGTTGAAGCACTCAACAAGATTGCTTGTCATGTCACCATATCTCATGCCTCCTTCGTCACATGCCCGTGACCACTTGTGTCTCTCATCAATATTCCTTTCTAAGAAATCTTTCCCACCTTCGTTTGCCTTCTCATAGATTTTGTTCAAGCGTGTTGTGAATGACTTAACGGAGAAGGCTACACATGCGGAGTTAAGATCCTTGCAAAGATCCTTGTTTTTGCAAGCTCTGTAAAAGTTTGCAACGAAGTGCCTCATACACCATCGGTGGTGAAGCCTCGCATGCCCTGGAATATGGATATCCATAGCCTTCAATATGCCTTGGTGCCGATCGGATATGATGCATACCTCCCGGTTCGGAGGAATGACCGTGCTCCTAACAAGTCTCATGAACCATTCCCAGTTGTCTTGGTTCTCCACGGAGACCAAAGCAAATGTCATAGGCAACACCTGATCGTTAGCGTCATGTGCCATTGCTATCATGAGTGTGCCCTTGTATTTCCCTGTCAAGAATGTCCCATCTATAGACAGAACCGGTCAACAATGCTCAAAAGCTGCAATGCATGGGCCAAACGTCCAAAAGGCACGACGGAACACTCCTTCAATATCTTGGACATAGTGGTACATTCCTGGGTTTCTATAAGACATCGCTCCCAGCAACCTAGGTAGCATGTTTTAAGCCTCTTCCCATCCACCGTACAACATTCTGAGAGCGACTTGCTTGGCCTTCCATGTCTTCCCATACTTGACCTTATATCCGAACTTATCTTCAATCCAACTCATCAACAACTTCACTTTAATGGTTGGATCCTCGACTATATGTTTCTGGTATTTATAACCAATGAATTCCGAGGTTAGTTGACGGTGTGTCTTCCGTGCTTCTACGGCCGGTGGTGTGCATTGGTGAGTGGCTTTGCAACTAGTTATCTTCCACCAACCATCTTTCGTGAGTCTTCCATTCACTTTCCATTTGCATCTTTCTACCTCACATTTCACGGTGTATCGCTTGTTGCAGTCCGAGTGAACAACTATGAAAGGCCTGTGGTGTTTGACAGCATACTCACACAACCACATCCTGAATTCTAGCATGTGCTCGAACATCAAACCTTTCCTCACGTACGACATCGAAATCGCGTTGGGTGTACTACTTGGGAACTATCTAGCCTCAGTTGTTTTGCTCATGCCACCGTCAACTATAGCCTTATCTGCAAGGCTAACATCACAAAACAAGGGAACTTTGTGATCCCTACCGGTGAATTTTGTGTACCACTCTGCTTCTTTCTCAGTCAAGCCATCCTCGTCCAACTCATTCACCGGCCTTCATCATCCGAGTCATCCACACAAGCACGCTGATAGATAATGTCAGGATCCATGTCCTGATGCCTTACTTCGGCCTCTACGTCACCAACAATGTTGTGATGCCTCTCATACTCTTCGTCGGAGTCATCACCATCATCTTTCATCGCTGCACTACCTCCGAACTCATATTGGGGATACTCATTGGCTTCAGCTTCAACTTTGTGCTCAACAATAGGCGGCACACTACTAACCGGGCTCACATCATCTACTAAGGTTTGGTTCAAGTCAAGACGAAAGAGAGGAGCCTTCACCACCTTACTTGCAAATACTTCGAGTGACTTGACTGCCGAGGATGCAACAACCTCCTTATATGCAACCCAATGCAAATTGGACTTGATAGGCATTGTCTTCATTCGACACTTGTGTGCCGACCCAACATCATATCTTCCTACTAATTCAACTTGATCACTTGCATCCACCCACTTTAATCTTATCCGTGTTTGTTCCACAACCTCTTCATAACTAGGAGTCTCAAGAAATATCAATACTTCCTCATACTTGTCAACAATATCCACATTCATGAATGCCTCTTTGCCAACATAATGAATATTCACAATCTTGTCCATCTAAAAAAGGGGAACATAAGATAAAAAATGTACAATGCTAAATATACCACATTGCTAACAAAACCACTAACCCTAACCATAAATCTTAACATTAGGCATAACCCTAACCCTAAATCTTAACATTAGTCATAAACCAAACAATAAGGTATGCTCAACAACATCACAATGCAACACACCATTGGAACAACAATACTAAAAACATCACATTAGATATCCATGTTCAAAATTAGGGTTAGGAACAACAAGACCAAATCAATCCAAATGGGCAAATCCAACCAATAAAATTTTGTGAGATGAAGGAGGTTACCTCAACGAACGAAAATGACACCGGATCCACGGACCGACCCAATCAATTTGCAAGGATTTGAGAGGGGCTAAGTGAGGGACACAAAGGGGGAAAAGGACAAGAGCTCGGGATAGGCCAATGGGGGAGAAGAGATTGAGGAGTGAGTGGTGGGTGCAAGCCCCACGGCCACCTAAAATATCTGCACCAGAAACGCCATTGGTGCTGGCGTTTCTAGAAACGCTAGCTGGCTCGGCGTTTCAATCCCGCCAGGTCAGCAAGCAACGCCAACTCGGCCTGGCAGTGGGCCAGGGAAGAAACGCTAGCTTGGTCAGCGTTTCCATGTTCATCAGAAACGCCGCGGGCTCTGGCGTTGCTAAAAGGGTTAAATCGTAAAATACTTTCACGTCGGGTTTAGTTTACGACTAAAAACTCTGACAAGGTCAAAACAGTGATTTCGTCCGTTGTTGTCCGCGCTGCTTGTGCAAATCGTCTTGGGTATTTATTCGTGGAGGGTCTAACGACTGATCTCCAACTCCCCGCTATGCGTGTCTCTCTCATGATGCAAGCTTCGCAGACCAACAAATCGCAGCCAAAGCCTCTGCCGCTGCCGCTGCCACCTCCGCCACTCTCGCTGCCGTCGACCGTCCCGCGCCGGCGAAACCGCAGCGCCTCCTCCTCTTCCTCGTCTTCCTCCGTGTCCACCGCCTCCTCCTCCTTCTCCCCGTCGACGTCCCCTGCGCCGTCTCCTCGCACCACCTCAGCCACTTCCGTGGTGCCCTTTTCGTGGGAGCGCCGCCCGGGACTCCCCAAGAGCAATCTCGCCGGCCTTATCTCCTCGTCCAGCGGCACCGCGGCCGTTCCGCTCCCACCGCCGCCACTGCGCCCTTCCACTCGCCGCTGCCGACAGCGCAGACGCCGCCGCGCCCTCGACGCCCCTGCACCTGCACCCGCAGCAGACCCCTTCGCCGCCGCCTTCGTGGAGTGCACAAGAGAAGAAGGCACAGACGACGCAGACGACAAGCTTTGGCTGACGCCGACGACAACCAACTCCAGCCGCATGGCGCGGTCGTGGCGACTCGCCGGCGGCGGGGTCCGTGTCATCAGGTTCCTCGACCTATACGGGTGCAGGAGGGCCATGGACGTCGCCGACGGTGCTTTCCTTGCCCGCCGGTCCGTCGCACCGCGTCCACGTCCATGACCAGGCCGGGCGGACTACACAGAGATAAGTAGCAATAATTAACATGTCTGATCGTCTGCCACCGCGAAAAATGGCAGAACATGAGCTTTGCTGGGGTCACATCGATCATCTGATTAGCGTCATCCGGAGCACGGATTTCTGATCAGACGGTTCAGGTGTCATGAACAGCATGCGCCACAGCTTAATTGGTGTGCTTTCCTTTGTTCATGGATGCGTGTGTCTCGAGAAAAGTTTGCTTGTTTCTGGCAACACAGTACTACTATATAGTATAAAATGTCTGGTTGTCTTGGGATTCGTTTGGTTTGGCTTGTTAATTTTGCGGGGACTAATATATATAATCTGAAGTTGTTGCGGGAGTGTCGTATGCTACACCTGTTGTTGGTGAGCGTGGGTGGGCTGCTCCATGAATTAGCACCAAACTTCGTCAAGTGATCACCCTATGCAGCGTACTACTCTGCGCACACACATAGTACTAGCTGGCATTGCAGAGAAGAATATAAGAATATGTAGCACGACGCCGATGCTGTCCCTACCCTTTCTATTGATTAGGTGTAACCAATAAAAATAAAATCGACAAAGGATAGCTACTCTGTATGTCTGTATGCTATGTACTCATGGCATTTGGGTACAATGTTTCTCTGTCAGTCGCAGCATAATCATACTGATCGATGTCTTGAAATGTATTGCATGATGGCTAGACCGTTGAACGGTCGCTTCTAAAGGACCTTCATATAGTATCTTGGACCCTCGGTTGGACTTTTGTGATCCACCTTTGATCAGCCGGTCGGTCACAAGTGCTCAAACGGGCGACAGCTCGATGGGGGAAAAGAATTTTATAGGTGTCCATGTGCTCGTCACCATTCCTCCACATGGTCGTCCGCAGTGACGCTGGCGAACCGAGAGTCGATCCAACCACTACCTTTTTCGTGATAGATTTTTGCCGCTAGCGTTGCTCTTACGGGCGGAGGTTCATACAAAAGCTTTTCGCAAACGACAGGTACATGATCCGTTGCGTTCATGATAAAAAGGTCAAATGCAATTGAAAATTAGGCTGATCATTTCTATATGTCTTTGTGAGTGATTTTACAAGTTATCGATCCCTAAATGATAGTGCTTTCGAATAATTTATAGAAGTGCTTAAAGTATTTCTGAAAGTTTTGCAGCCAGAAGATTTCATATTTAAATCACACGTACCTCATAATTTTATACATAAACAGCACACCGTTTTGATTGCCCATACATACATAAGTTAATACAAATAGTGCATGCCAGCATCCTCTGATACGGAGCCACCAAATTGATCTTGTTGAACCATTATGACTAAGTGGAGCTTAATTTCATATTGTTCGGCTGTGACATCAGATAGTGTGATTGGTGCATGCATAAAATTCTCATTTGGAGCTGCAAAGTCTCAATTTTATTTGGATTTTCGATAACAACACAAATAGAAAAACAAATAAAGATAAGAACAAAATCTGGAATGAAAGCTGGATAAAAACTTTAACAATAACTGGTGGTGACCCGCTAAGGGGCTTATCACCATGTCGGCTCCCGACTTGTGGGCCGGGCCTAGGACCCCATGTCGGTTCCGCCCTGGGCCACTTCAGGCAACCCATGACGATTACATGAAGATCTAAAAGACTTGACGCGTACTTCGAGACGCTGGATCCGTGTTACTAAGACGCTGGACCCATGGAGGATTCTGCCTCCCCGTACGTAGCTCACAAGGATATTGTAACCCTAGGACCCCGGTACCTATAATACCTAGGGGCCAGGCTCGTAGAAGACATTTTAGACCGTCGACTTCAGTTTGTTACGGTCCAGCTTCAGGGGCAGGACAGGACACGGCTGCCTCCCGGGTCGCTCGCGCGAGCGACTCCGGAGGCCCCAACCCTAGATCGAGCGAGCGGCCTTTTTCCCCCTCCCTCCCCCGGCCGCTGCCGCCGCCGGCGCCGGCGGTGGCGGCCACGCCCGGCTGCCAAAGGCGGCGGGCGAGGACGGCGCGCCTCGACGGTTCCCCTTCGCGCGGAGGCGGGATGTCCCATGGGCGGCGCGGGTGGCGGTGTGGGTTGTGGCGCGACGTCGCCGGCGCACGGCAGGAGGCGCGGAGGAGCGGCGGACCTGGCGGAGAAGGGCAGCCATGTGCTGGTGGCGGCCGGGCACGGCGGCGTGCTAGAGGCGGCGGCGCGAGCTACATGCCAGGTTGGTGGCGGCGCTTCGTTGGCTCGGCTAGGCGGGTGCTCCTGGCGAGCAGCAAGCGGCCGGCCACCTGTGGGCCGTGTGGTGAGCGGCGGAGCTCTCCTAGTAGCGCCGACGTGATGCTGTCCACAGTCGGGCTGGTCAGATCTGGGTGTTTCGGGTCCGATCTGGGCCCTTGGTGCTGGAGTCCTTGCAAGGCCGTCCCTTGGAGTAGGTGACGGCCGTCACGGACGGTCCTGGCCCTGTCCGGAGGTGTGGAGGGGCTGCTGTTCTTCGGCCAGGTCAGGTCAGATCTGGCGCGTCGGATGGCTCCCGGTCGGGTGCTGCTGGAGGCTGGTTCACGGCGGGATGCTCGACGGCGCTCCCCTGGATTTGCACGAGGGGTGCAACGGGAGAGTGGATGTGGGTGGTGCGCTGATTTCGTCGGAGGCGGCAGCGCTTGCGCAGCCATGGAGGCGGCGGCGCCGTGAGGCTCGGCTAGGCAGGGCCCTGGCGAGCAGCGGGCGCCCGACCACCTACGTGTGAGGTGCCGGCGGTGATGCCTCAGTGAAGTGGGCGTCGAAGTGTGGTTGATGGTGCATGTCAGATCCATCTGTGTGGCAGTCCCTAGGTGCGGGTGAAGGCCATCGCGACGGATCTGGTCCCTGCATCGATTGGTGGTTGCTGCGGTTCCTAGTGTGCTGAAGGTGGTGGCTTGAGGCGTGCTTCCTCGGCAGTGATGTGTGGCTCCGACTGCAAGTGGCTGCGGTGCTGGCGGTGTGAGACATCTTTCGGGGCTGGCCGGAATCTTGGAGGCGTGGAAATGTGCAATGCTACGAATGAAAATTCTGTTCGGCCTTGGTCGGACCGGCGTCGATGGCACCCGTGGGTGTCATTCCCCTTCCTGGAGGCGTCGCCGAGTGTAGCGCCATTTTCCACGTTGCCTTGTATCGGCAAACATCTCCGGGGCGAAAGCCTTGATTCGTAGGATTGGCACGATGCCGACGTCTTCTGACGCCGTTTCTCTGTTGGGAGCTTTGTGCTGGAAGATAAGAGGCCCTATGTTGCGCTCCTCCGGCGTGCACCGCTGCCCGGATTGTTCTTCTCTGGCGCTATGTACGGTCGTCGCTGGCTCTACCATGGAAGCTGGAGTTGCTGTTCTTTGGTGATCACCGGCGTCGGGCGAGACGCGGCGAGGCTTTCGGTTTTGGGTAGGCTCTTGTAGGTCGTAGTGTGTAGTCGTGTGTGGTTGTCCTTGTTTGTGTCGAGTGTGGAGTTGTGCTACCCTCGTTGTTCGCAGCGAGAGGTAGATGTGATTGTATGGCTGTATTTCTCTTTTTCTATAAACCTAAGGTAAGGCGTACCCTCGAAAAGAAAAAGGCTGGTAGAAGACAATACTCCCTTCGATTCTTTTTTTCTCTGCGTATAACTTATTCCCGTTTTATCCTAATTAGTCTGCGTCGTTGCTTTTCGTTCGCGCATGTTTCCATCTATACCCCGCATCTGTGGCATGCGCATGCATTAATTTGGCAGCGGCAGCGGCGCTCTAACCAATCAATCACAGCATGCAAACGACCTCTGACGCGCGCATGGAGGAGAGAAAAAGAGACAGAAGCGGCTACCAATCCATTGCATGCACCAATTAAACTACTCTGTGCATGCGAAGGGGAAAATAGTCCAAGTATAGACACAACCAGACCCTTCTTGGTATATGCGTCTTGACTTATGAGCAGAGAAATTAGGATCGGAGGGAGTACAATCTCGTGGTAGATTATCTATACTCTGTGCTACACTCCGACATAATGAACACAAGTTGACATAGGGTATTATCTCCTCGGAGATCCAAACCTGGGTAAAACCATGTGTCCTTGTTACCATCGCTCCTAAACGCCTAGCTTAGGACCCCTACGTCGAGATCTGTCGGATTTAGCTTCGTCAATTATTGTAACACAGTCACTACTGACACATGCCTCCCCGGCAACGGCACCAGAAAAGGTGGTTGATGCCCTTTGAGATTTGGTTTGGATAGCATAAGGTTTGCATGCCCTTTCCCCCGAGAAGTGACCCTGGTTATCGAACTCTCGAGAGGATATGCACTACCACAAAAGCTCTGACAAGTTATTACCAACGAATTAAATTCTTATTTTTCAATTGTACTTTTAACTACCTTTTTCGATGTAAACACTAGTAAATTTGGCAATGCATATGAATTCTTACTCTCACAACCTTATATATGTGTGTGGGATCTCATCTCGATAATAAACATAGCACTTGAAGGCTACCACTATGATGTGCTTGTGACGCGATCATGCGGGGATGCGTCCAAAGTACGTCTTGACCAGTGCACGACCTACATCGAGGGTCAGTTCTCCAATCGATGGCCCTTACTGTCGTGCAGGGTTACCTCAGTTATTAAGAATAAATATTCAGACAAAAGCATTGGGCGTTTAATGACTACAACTCACTCATCCCAAAGGAATAATTTTCCAGTACCATACTAACCCCTTCTCTCACTGCTTTTCGGGATAGCCTTCCACATAATCCTCGCTCGTTGCCATCGACTTGATTGATCTACAGGATCCTGGGTACCTGTAGGGCCCTAGAACGAGAGGACAAGAGAAAACTATTATAATCAGACAGATACAAATAACGTCAAATACGCAAAGTCATTCCAATGATCCCTAGCACAAATATATCAGGTTGCAAGGTCTTGCCTCAACCCATTGCCTTCCAGAATTACCACACTGGTGATTAGATTGCAAGATGAACTCATCAAATACGACATAAAGATTAATGATTGATTGATAAGATATCTTATAATTATTCCCGGATACGGTACACCGATTACAAGTATGACTAACTTGAAGAGAATGGTTGCAGTGATGATGGTGACAGCGGCTATGGAGATGAGATGTGAAATGGCGATTGCTAGGGTTGGAAGGTTAGTTCTGGTTCTCTGTTTTTGAATGGTGCTCTCCATTTGATATTCTTCCGTCGACCCCTTTATAAATGTTGGTCACATGGACCATACAGAGCTGACGACAAGTAGAACAAGCGGCAACATGAGCGAGCATGCTCGTACCTTGCTCCGTCTTGCATTCTGTTGAGCCTGATGCACCTCCTGTTGACTTGCCTCTTCCACATTTTTTTTAATTTCCTTGTATATGATGGTATCCTTCTATGTTTTGGCCATTTTCTTACGGAAACACAGTAAACAAAGGATCTTATGAGCTATCGCATTCATTAGTCATTAGTAGCAACAACAAAGTGATTTTCTCAAAAAAATGGGGATTATCCAATTTAAACAATGGTGTAACCAACACAAAAATATCACTCTCAGAGACCAACCTCCTTAGCGTAGAGGTCGGGTTGCTGGCCCAAGAGGTCTAGTATATCCAAGAGCACAGGCTAGGAGGAATGCAGATTTAGCGGTCTTGGTGGAGAGGAATATACAACCATTAGCTGGTCGGACTCACCTAATGTTTGAATACCTGGGCCGAAACGACCCTTGTCTTTTGAACTGTGAGATATCTCCGTATCAGAGATAAAGTCGTGCAAGCACTTCATGACCCATGTCCCTTTGGATGAGATTACTCTAGAGGTCATGGTGGAGTCCTTTCATTAGGGTCATCATCCATAGAACATAAGCCCTGCATCCCATGCATCCCCCCATGAGTTCTCAGCTTTTTGATATTTTCTATCCCACCTTTTTACGTAGGCATTTAGGCCTTTTTTTATCCCAGCCTCCTTGGCCTGGGAGATTACCACCAGTAGAGCTGTCATGCTTGATGCAGCCGTTATCCAGCTCTGAAGGTGGGACAAGCAATGGCGTGGCTTGCCCTCGAGCCTTGTCATCTGTGAAGAGGCAGCGAGTTGTGGAGGCGCACTTCCCAACTCAGCACTGGGAGCAGAGTATGGGGAGGCTCAAAAGAAGGCTACGACGAGCCCGTCTCCGAAGATTGGTGAGGAGGTAAAGCCATCGGCAGTTAGCACTTCACTTCCCAGAGTTTTGATTCGAGGGTCCCAAGGTCGAGGCACGCAAGCTGTCCCACGGGTATGTAAATGTTGTTGTTTACTGGACTTGGCCCTTGATATTTTCTTTGGTCTGTTTGATAGCCTTAACCACATATTCTAGACTTGAATGAAAGAAGTTGAAGGGTCGTAAATCTCCACAAGCGTTGACTCCTCCGTTCATACTGCCGTCGTACCATGATCCGACTTCCACTGATCTACCGCTCAAGGAGATCAGCTATCATGCATTGGGGAACCCATTAGGGCTTCAAAACCACACATGACACCTAATTATGGTGCATCATGGCCGAAAGAGATATCAGTCATTATTGAGGTCGAGGAGGGAGAAATCATGTCGCAGGCTATGGACATCGGCCATCATGAGTTCGTGGAAGGTGTCGAGGTCTCCACGTCTGAGGACGCTCCATCCTTGTCGACCAAGGTTGGGCCTATGGCTTCATCGTCAGCATGTTCTGCCTGACTCTCTAAGGGTAGTTGTACTGAGCAAGATGGTGTTGAGGGAGAGACAAACTTGTGCCTAAGCCCTCACCAGGTTGCTACAACGGCTAGAAGAGGCTATTTATCTCAGAATGCATGTGAGTTCCTTGTGTAAGTTTGTCTTTTGTAGGGTCCTTTGTGGTAACAAATCGTATGCACCTAGTATCCCCCGAGCCTCAAGCTTGAGCCATTAGAGGACCGGGTCTGAGGTTCTTTTTTTCCTTTGTCTTTTGTAGGGGTCTCTTATTTGGGGCTAGTCATCGTGTAGCCCCGGCCCCCCTTCACCTGTCCTTGTTGGATCTTGTTCCTCCCTCATTGTGGTACTTTGCTTGCCGCAAGCTTTGCATCAACAAAAGGTTCACTAGAGGTTGCGGCATTGGAGGTCCAACACGTGTGAGCTTGTGGCACCCCGGCTCAGAGCAACCAGCTTACCTTACATTGCCAGCCCAGAGATCACGTTTTCTGGCAACACACAACATCTTGGTACAGAAAACAACCGCTTTATTGATACTGGCGGAACATAGTTCGATGTTACATCAAGTAACGAGGCCAAGTGGCACACATGGTGTGGCCGAACAATATGTACATTATTTAGTGAACATAAAGGGGCCTCGATCATGGCAACTACACGGCAGCGGAACGATGACGAAGCGGGACTCCATAGCACAGGGACACCGATGTGGACACGATATAGATACGGCAGCACTCTGATCCGGTTAGACTTTCCTGAAAGCTGGCATAACACGTCAGGTCAGTACATTGAATGTACTTGCAAGCTCACAACAAGCATAAACATAATGGCAAACAATATCATGACATTTAATCAAGTTAAATACAGGTGAAAGAAAACTACTCATGCCGTGCAACCAAACTTGTGCACCGAGTCCCTCGGACTCTCTTACCAATGGGTTACCTCATAACCAAACGGTGATCACTCCCGGATCACAATCAAAACCAACACTTTGATTTCCACGACATCAGTCTCACTGATTCATCATCACATAACCAGTGCCAAACAAATAACTTACTGTGCAAGATTATTTATTAATGTTGATCCATGGTATGACTTACTCACGAGTTGTGTCTGTAACCGAGGACACGACTATCGATAGATTAAATACACTCTGCAGAGGTAGCGCACTATACCCACACCACGGGATCCATGGCCTCGCACTCCCATTCGGGTGGACCAACGGCATTCCGACGGAACTCCCCCATTGCCATGACACTCTCTCGGCCATTCCGACTAACTCCCCACTGGGCTAAGTCATGGGTGGCCCCGTGCCTACCAAAGGCATCAACGGCCACCATCGTGGCAAAACGCAAACGGTCCCAAACGGGGACAAGGTACTATCTCAACAACAACGGGCATTCAAGGTTATGTCTGCTTACCGGGCCAGGGTACCGCACGCCCGTAACCTTCCCCCGTTGAAGGCACCGACCAGAGGCATGACAATGGACCGACTAAAGTCCTTCCCATAAAGGCAAATGTGGTTGCACTGGGAAAAACTCGATTCAGTGGCACCATGACTCGATCAACTTTATGTTCAAGTTCGATTAACATCAAGTTTAACTTGATATAAAAATTCTCGAGTCACCATATGCCATGATCATGCAACCATACGACATGCATCACATATCACTCAGAATAAACAGATCAACATCATCAAAATTTCTGCTTGCACAAATCTTCACTAGACTTTACTGATTCTTTGTCACTGGTTATTAGCACTCATCATTTTCATAAGAACAAGCCTTCACATAAGAAAATGATACTGATGCTAGTAATACATCACATAGGCAAACTACTCATGCTAGATCACACTAGTCTAGGTACTCACTTCTGTAAACTAAGCATTTTACCCATGACAAAATAACTAACACAAGCATTATTTATTAAATAATTATATGCAAGAAATAACTTATTTTCAAGTTGGAAAAATCATGAATATTGCAATGACACCATGAAAATGTTGGTGTGGCTCGCCTTAGTTCAGAGGAGCTTCACACTCCTCCTGGGTCTCTTCAAGACAAGCTTCTCCTTCTGAAATAATTAAAATGACAAAAAGAAAATATCAAGAACACTTCTAAAAATTGCCAAAAATTCTAGACCGAAGAGAAAATCTCATTTTTGGTGTGCTGCTAGATCTTTTCAGTAAGAACACAATGCAAAAAGAATCAACTCATTTTGACTTGTGGTTAAAAAGTTATGGCCATTTGAAGTTTCTGTAAAATTTGGAAAATGACCAGGGGGGTCACTTCAGCGCCAAGCCAGCATGTACTGCTTCGGCCGCGGGGCTGGGTGGCAGACAGTGGGCCACCACTGTCAGGTTTAGGGAGAGGGGAAGTTAAATAGTGGCGGGGCGGTGATGCGCCGGTGTTTCTCCGGCGAGGAGAGGTCGACGGCCAGATCCAGAGGGATAGAAAGAGAGAGGGGATCGAGGCGCACCTGCCCTTACCCGTAATTTGGCTAGGGGTGGTCGAACGGGGTTGGAACTGGCCTCTCCAGCGGCGGCAGGAAGCAGAGGTCGCCGGAGTTGGAGACGACGGTGACGTGGGGCTGCACCAGGGGCTCCAACGGGGTCGGACGACACCAGTGAACCACTAGCAGGTCGCCTGGGAAGTGGATCGAACTCGGGAGGCACTGGAGTGAGGAGGAGGGGCTACCAAGAACTGCCGGCGAGCTCGGGTCGGGACGGCGGCCAGAGGCCTGCCCGGCCGGGCTGCGGCTTAACTACGAGCTTGTGGAGGTTGAGGGAGTGGGTGGTGATGCTCGAGGAAGCTGGGTGTGGCTGTATTTATAGGCGAGCTAGGAGAGGGGATCGGGCTCTGTCGGAGGGCTTCTGGACACGGCGCCTGGCGGCAAATAGCGTCAGCGAGAGGGGGAGAAGGCGACGCAGCTCACGGGGGCACTGTGGGAGGGCGGCGACGAGCACATGAGCGAAAATGACGACGAACACAGTAGCATGGGCGCACTGTTCTCTTGGCCGTGTCGTGCCCGTGCTCGCTGCGGCGAGCTCCAGCATCGGCAAGCGCCAGTGAGGAGTTAAGGGAGTCGGGACGATGATCGTGGCGAAGTTTGGCAAGGCGCGGCGGTTGGGGAAGCGAGCACGAGCTCAACAGCGGCTCGAGCGCGTCGTAGAGCGCGTCGGCTGCATGCCAGCACGCCTGGACGAGCGTAGTCACGCGTGAACTATGACATTAGGCCACGCTAAGCTTAAACTTCATGCCTGGCGTGTAGTCCTTGGTGGTTTGAGTGGTTCCAACACTTTGAGTTGAACCCAGGAGTTGTGTGTGCGTTGCTTACTTCATGGTAAGTTCCTGGACAGTAACTTGTGAGGTTAACTGTGAGTGATCCAGTAAGAGTTGAGGGCTGAGCTTTGGGGTTTAGCAGTCTCTTAGGAAGGTAATGAAGCTCAAGAAAAAACAGCCTCATTGGATCAAGGAAAAGTATACTTGTTGTGTAAATTGCCTATTCTATTCAGAACAGAAATGATTTTCTGTAGCAAAAATATTACAAAAAGTGATGCAATATTTTTGCTCAGGGAGGTGCCCTAGGGTTCAAAGAATATTTGGGAATTTTCTTAGGTTTTTGTGGGCAAAGAAAGTAGGGGTTGCTTTGGAGCATATGTTGCTGAAATGGGGTTTTGAAGAGAAAATGGCTTGAGAGGGAGAGGGGACACTTCGGTGAAAATCAAAGGTGTGCCCAAGTGTTTAAGGTCGACTGATTTGATTCAAAACCCAAATTCAAATCAAATGGCAATAAAAATTAGAAAAAGGAAAGGAGGCAAAAACCAGGCTGTCACAGAGCTGAAGAAAAGTAGAGAAATGTCGGGCTTGAAGCTACCATTTTGAGTAATATTTGTAAGTTCCTCATCCGAAAATGCCATGATCCATCTTGTCAGTCTGTTAGCCTAACAACCTGTGGTTTGTTTCCTCAACGTAGTGGAGAAGCAGTACTATAAAGACCGTACTCTGCTTGGCGAAGCCCAGGAAGATGTTGGACACAACAGATGCCTCTACCAAAGAAGTATGTTCCTACCGGGATTGATTCCCATGATGAAGAATGCGGTGAAGTCCAATCGGAAACTAGCTGGGGACTTCTGTTTCTTGGTTGGTGAACTATGTCAAGCAGAAGATGCTCTTCATTAGGAGGTAGCGGATGGCCGGAATGCACTTGACACCTCAAAGGATTGTGAGCCAGCTTGCAGAGGTTGAGCTCCTCTGGGAGGCCAATCCTCGGGCTTGCGATGTTTCTGACGAGCATGGTTGCATTCAAGGATTGAACAGGGTTGCACAATGTAAGTCTCCTGAGTATTTTGATGCCTTTTAATTTTGCTTGTGATGTTTCTGAACCAGATATTTCTTCGGCAGCGATATTCCCTGAGATGCGAGCCTTGTTTGTTGAACATAGGATGCAGGACACCGAGACCCTTCTTAACGGCATGTCGCAGGCATGATCTCGTGGAAGCATGTCCTGATCAACTTGCAAAGTGGCAGGAATCAACTTCCTTTGAATGGGCGTTGGTCATTTTGTCTTGACTCGAGGTATTCCGACATGATGCTTGCATTCTAGGGGTCGCCAGAACTGTGGCCAAGGGTTGCGGGGAAGCAGACTTCTTTGTGGGGGTCGCGGAGCTGGCAAACCAAGTAGCCATCGGATGTGACCTAGAGAGGACCTTACCAAATACTCCCTCTGTCCCATAATATAAGAGCATTTTTGAGACTACACTAGTGTAAAAAACGCTCTTATATTATGCGATGGAGGGAGTAGTTCTGATGTAAGAATGGACATGTGCCCTAGAGGAACTTTTGGGTGCCCCTCTTTTTTTGTATTTGACTTCATTCATACTTGTGGGTTGTGACCAAGCCGCATGGCATCCCGAGTTCTTTTTTAGAGGTTTCCTCATTTGATAACCAACAAGACCATATCCTTAGTATCCGGTCTCACAAGCATAGCCTTGTGTCTAGTTTGCCATTTTTACGGTGATACAGTCCTGGGGAAGTACATCGGGAAGACGGTAGCAATGAAGCAGCTCTTGTGTACGGACAAGATAGAGGGAATGCTATGATATGATTCAGCCTCCAGGCACGATGCCGCACTCAATTTTAGCGCAGAGAGGTATGTTTGATTTCCACTTCTACGCCTATCCCGAGGTATTCGTTTGCTTGGATCAAAGAAAAATAACATGCACATATTGTACAAGATATAACTTATTTATTCAATAATTATTTTAATCAAGCTAAACATTTAAAAAAAATAGAAAAGACTTGTAAGTGACTTCTGCACAAAAAAAGATATAGCTGGGCAGCATTCCATGTGTGTGGCGTAATTCAACCTTCTTCTGAAACATAGTAGAAAAAAATGCCAACGGTCATGATCCTTGGAACAGTATGAAGATGCATAAGATGTTTAGATCGGATCATTACCAACTTCGAGTTCACTGGTACAGCGACGTGCTATACAAATGGTTTTTAACCCCTTTCCGCGACGACATTTGGAACTGTCGCCAAGTGAGTGTGAGCGATAGGGGGGTCCTTCCCACACGACCCAGAAATTGTCGGGGATAGGCCCTCCTGGGACACAGGCCGGGGCCGTGTGCGGTCGGGCGAGGCCTCGAAACCCAATCATTTCCGTAGGTATGTACATCCCACACGGTGAATCCCAGAAAAATATTTCCGTAGGTACATATATCACACAAAGTTCTTTGTGTGGAAACGTTTGTGCAAGGTGGCCTAATGCAAACAGTTCACTGCCGGAAGCTGTGTGTGATTGTTAGTTGATCGAACATGCCTACTTTCTTGAAACCGTGCGGGTTGTTTGAGTTAATCGCCCACGGTGCTGTCTGAGTAACCGTCTGCAATAGAGAACCCCAATAAGCAGGTAATTAGCCTATTATTGATAATCCATGTACTAGTCAAATTGATATTTCATATAAAACACACCAGATATTTCATATCTGTATAACAGCAACCAGGATTTCATAATCGAATTACACCATATAGCATCGGCACTCAGTTATGCCATTACACAATAGCATCAGTTTCACATGCAGCATCAAAAACCTTTGGAAAGTAGCATCATACACGGTAAATAGATGAATCTCATCTAGGAAACTGCAGAAGCGTTAGGCAAATATTGAGCCTTCAGTGATGTTGAATGTCCTTGCAACTTTAGGCCAGTGGCTATGGATAATTGCCCACCCAACCTTCGTCCTCTTCTGCAAGACTTCAATATTATACCGTGGGTGTTGAATGAATACATTCCTCGCCTCTTGAACATGCAGGTGGTTTGAGAGATAATCATTGGTGAACTTCTTTGAAAAGTACTAAAAACAAAGACATGCATAAATCGCTGTTATAAATTTTGAAATGGCACAAGGGGTAAAAACAAGGTAAAAGAGTTAGTACCATCCTATAGTTGACTGATGTCTTCTTCATTGTGCAAACAAAGATCTTGCTATTATTCGTCGCAAGTTTCTTCATCCTAACATTCTTTCTGAGTTTCTTGCACTGCTAGGAAAATGCTTATACACAGTACCATAGTAGTAGCGCTGGAGAATAGTAAACGATGCTGCTATTTAGCAGTAGCGTTTTTCTTGGAAACCGCTACTAGGAACACCATAGTAGTAGCGTTGTGATGCAGAAACGTGCTACTACTATGTGGGACCGGACGAGGCCACCGACGGTCGCCGTAGTTGTAGCGGTGTATAGAAACAAGCGCTACTACTAACAGTTTAGTAGCAGCACTCTATTTAAATACGCCACTACTGCTAGTGGGCCCCACTTAGTAGTAGCGCTTTTTCTGGAGAGCGCTACTACTAAGTCCAATAGCAGCATCGCTTTTTGCAAAGCAGCGCTATTGCTAGTTGCGGCTGGTGCCACCTTTTCCACCCCCTCCCCCTCCTCTCCCCCACTTTGCCCTCTCTCCCCCTCCTTTCCCCTCTCCCCTCTCCACTCTCCGCCATTTTTGCTCTTCTTCTCTCTTCCTCCTACCTCTCTTCTCTCCTCATTAATGGCACCCTCCTCCATAAATGGCCTCTCTCTTTCTCCTACACCTCTCTTCTCTCCCCCATTAATGCCCCCCTCCACCATAACCCCTCTCCATTAGTTAGCTAGCTAGATTCACCTCTCCTCCCTAGCAACTAGATCTAGCTAGCTATTTAGCCAACCACACGTGCTCTCTCGATCGTGCTCTCTCATCATCTAATTAAACGCGTGCTCTCGGTCTCTCTCTCTATATATAGGTGAGTAAAAAGTTGTTCATTTCAAGAATGGGAATATGTGTGTGAATGAGAATATGTGTGTTTGGGATATATATATGGAGAGATTTTTGTGAGTGACATGCGCTCGAGTTGCTTATGCTTTGCCGAAATGTCGATTTATTTCCGTTTTGGTGAATTTCGAGCAAACTCAATATGTCCTATTTTTAGGCAAGGTCATGCCAAAATTTTATATATATGACTTTGAAGCATGCATTATTTATTTTATAACCCTTTTGCTTGTTATACCGTGCAGTCGGTCATGTAGGTGAGTGGATGGAAGGTGGAGCGGTACATGCAATCCGCGGTGATGGACATGTATGCAAATAATTGGACTAGGATTAGATGTCCGTGTGCAAGATGCAAGGAAGGAGTCCTTTTGGACCCTTTTGATCGTGGCACTTTGAAGCCACACCTGCTGATGAATGGTCTCATGGATGTCTATACTCAGTTGATGGCTGAATAAGATGATGAGGAGGAGGACGTCCACATGGCAGGGAATAACGACATGGGGCTAGACGAAGAGATGACTGATCGACATGAAGACGATGGCGCCGGACATGTCGAAGGGGAAGAGTCCAGAAATGACGACGGCGGCGGAGAAGATTCCGGACATGGCGAAGAAGAGTCTGGACATGGCGGAGAAGAGGCGGCGGTCATGCCGCAGTCTTCGACACTACTAAGTGCAGTCGTGTAGGACCCTCATGTCCGGGACCTCCTTTGCAAGAGTATGACTAGCGAGAGAGCTGCTTCTAGAGAGGAGGCCAAGCTGGTGCAACTTGAAGTAGACTTGAGGACTCCATTGTATGACGGTTGCGATCCTGAGGTGACCCGCTTGAGTTTCACGCTCGAACTTCTAAAGACGAAGGCCAAAAACAAATGGACACACAAAAGCCTCGATGAGCATTTGAAGAATCTACATAATACTGTTCTTCCCGCGGGGAACCTGTGTCCTACTAGTGTCGAGGAGGCCAAGAAAATCGTTTGCACTTTTGATTTTCCGCACATTAGGTACCACACATGCATTAATGATTGTATCATTTATCGGGGGGACCACGCGGAAAAAACCAGCTGTCCAATGTGCAATGCTTCTCGATACAAGAAGGCAGGAAAGAAAGCTCCGCAAAAAGTTGTATGGTAGTTTCCGATCACTCCCCGTCTGCAATGGTATTTCATAGGTCTTGAGGAAGCAAAGCTCATGCGCTGGCATGCGGAGAGGAAGAAGCCCGACGATGGAGATGATCCGAGGCTGTGACACCTCATGGATGGTAGCCAGTGGAGAGCATTCAACGCCGTATATGGATTTGCTGCAGAAGATCCAAGGAACAACGTGCTTGGAGCGAGTATGGCATGGATCCGTTTGGAAATCAGAACACCAACCACAGCACATGGCCCGTGTTTGTATGGATGTACAACCTCCCCCCATGGAAGTGCATGAAAACAAAGTACATACACATGAGCATGCTGATTCAAGGGCCGAAAGAACCGGGATATAGTATTAACCTGTATATGGGGCTTCTGCAAGAGGTGCTAGACACGTTATGGAAAACACCGGCATGGACATGGGACGCCAGCAAAGGAGAATATTTCCATATGAGAGCCGCGCTGATGACGATGGTGCATGACTATCTCGGTTACGGGTACACCTCAGGCCAGGTATGCCATGGATACTGCGGATGCATGAGGTGCCTGGATGATACAACGTCTCCGTAGCTTACGTCAATGAAAGATGGCGGGTCCGGGAAAATCATGTACATGGGGCATCGTAGATGGCTCGAGAAGGATGACCCATGGAGAAAGCGTGGAGATCTATTCAATGGGTTGGCTGAGCTTCGAGGACCACCACGTAAGAGGAGCGGCAACGAAATCGACGAGCTCCTGTTCATAACAGCCCGACCTCCATCTCTTGCACGCTCGGCGGGCCTTCATCGTTGGTTGAGCTCGACGCCCTCATGGTAATTACGCGTCATACCCTTTTCACCAGCATGTCTATAGTCTTCCGTTTCAGTTGCCTTTCGGATGTTTGATGTCGCAGACATGTCTCCTTCGTAGGCTGACGACACCCGGTGCACCCTACTCTACGACATCAAGGGCCAGAAGGTGGCCGTGGGAAAGGCAACGATCGTGAAGCCCAAGGACCACATGTTCCACAACCGATGATATGGAGGATGAGGAGGAGGACCCAGACAAGTATTTCAATATCGCCTATGATGATGGAGGATTGATGGCTCAGGACGACGAAGACTCAGGCTATGAGCATAGAGATGATGACTTGGTGCTGCCTGATTTGCCGGAGCCAGAACGTCCTAAGGCGGAATGCAAAAAGTCTCTCTTCAAGCGATCCTCGCAGGAGACGCCTCCAGATGCCGCCTGTACCCAGCAACCCCCCGAGGGCCATCCACTGATTAGCCCGACGACACTGGGTGGTGGTTAGGGAAGGTATGGTGGGCTCACTACCACCACCCGGCAAGAAGCAAAGGAGGAGACCGGACAAGAAAGGCCCTAAAGGCTCCAGAGCTGCTTCAAGCATCCAGCCGCCTCTGAATCCCCGGGTGGTAGACAGTATACCTATCGAAGGTAAGAAGCGTTGCCATGTCGCCGGCGACCAGATCCTACCTGCCAAAACGCTAGAGCACATACTAAACAATGATCTAAGGAGACTCCATGAAGATGTGCTGGCCAGAGAGAAAAGCCTTCTGATTGCGGAAAAACCTCTTTACGCGGCTAAGGTGCCGGCTGGGAAGTTGTACGTCGAGAACTGGCCCATGAATCAGTTCATCATGTGATTGGACTACATCTACGACATGTTCCACATGACCAAGCTGGATTTCCAGTTCATTCGCATGTATGTGTTGTATCTGAACTACTTCATCAGGGTCAATAACATCAAATATATCTACATCGCGGACCCGTACTATATGCATGAGAGCTTCTTGGAAGTTTGCAAAGAGCACCGTGACTATGCGAGCAAGTACCTCGGCGAATTCATGATCGCTAATAAGGACAAGGAAGAGATTCTCGTGCCTTATCATCCCACGTAAGTCATCCGCACATATCCTTTCGTAAGTGTTAATCATTCCTTTGCAAGCATGGAGGCTAATTTGAGGTGTACTTAATTAGCGCAGAGGGGGGGGGGCGTCCTCATCGTTCTGTACCTGGAATACTCCCATGCTATGCACTTGGACTCATCGAAGATGAAAAAGGATTACAAGCACATAAAGAGTGTTCTCGATAGTGCCCTGTTAACCTTCAGCCTGTCTGGTGGATATATCAAGGTGAAAAGGTACAGGAATCGCGGGCTGGCTTTCGGTCATAAGACCGACTTCTGCTGCATCCAGCAACCGCACACCAGTATGGCTGATGGATTCTACCTCATGCATCACCTGCTCGAGTACAGAAGGGATAATCAATGCCTTTGCATGTCACCTACTACCAATGATGCTGAGATTATCAGCTGGGCCACAAGCATAGGAAGTACACCGAATCATCGAATCAGAGCTGAGTTTTATCACGTACAGTGTGAACTTGCCCAAGTGATCATGAAGCAGGTCCTCGAACCAATAGGGATGTTCTACCATGGGCCAATCACACGGGAAGATGTCCGAGCACTGCTACTCGCTCAGCGTCTGGACCTGAAGCCTTTCAAGAAGCTCGGGTGCTTCCTCCCTGACTATGAAGATTGGACCGCCTACATGGAGGACTGATTGTTGATGACAATGCATATGTCACTACTGTCTATTTCTATGGCAAAACTTTGAATTTATGCACGGCGAAATTATGTGATGTAACTAAACCGTGGTCCTGAACTAGCGTAGATCACTCCAGTTAATAAGTTTGGGTATGAGGAACTTCGTCATTTATGTTTACTATTGGTTGCTTGTATTTTGCTAATTATGCCTCTTTGTTTTCAAGTACATTATCTTGCATATTGTCGTTCAATTCATCAACTCATGATGCAGGCACATAGATCAGAGATGGCGAAGGGCTACTACACCGTGTATGTTGGGAGGGTTCCAGGAGTCTACGACCACTGTCGAGCCGCTCAGGCCCGGGTGCACAGGTACCCGGGTGCTAGCCACAGAGGGTTCGACAGCAAAGCCGAGGCGGAAAGTAGTTACTTGAGGTGGACACTCCAGCATGAGCAGGGGCAGGACCGCCAGACTACATAGTCGTGCTCTTGCTCATGTCGATCGCTCTTCTCTTCTACATCATGGTTTAGATAGAGATGATAAAACTTGTGTGTGCGCCATGACCATGAAGTTGCACTCATTCGAGACATGACATGATGTAGCGCTGTCATGTCTCGAATGAGTGCACTACTGCTATGCATATTTCAAGCGCTACTACTATGCATATTTCAAGCACTACTACTAGGGTTTTCCCTAGTAGTGTTTACTTGACTGATATTCATGGACATCTCATTTCCCCATATGCAAAATGGGTCGAGCAGTGGGTCTAAGCCTCTGATAGCAGGACCTACGTGTGCAAGGTCAAATTGTAAGAAACCTAAATATTAGAATGATTCCTGCAACCATACAATAATGTGCTATTAGCCAAAGGACCATGCTTGAACAAACCTCGATGGTAAACCGCAATGTCTCCCATTGTTTCCCTGCAACACACATAAGGAAGATCTTGATCAGGTTAACTGAGAGTTGCCCTACTATCAGTAGAATATGTATTGAGTACAGCCAAATTCGATTGGTGTCACATGCATAACAGTACAGAATTGTACCAACAACAAATGAAAATCAAATTGCAGAACTGAACGAAATAGTTAAATGGACAGCAGACCAAATGAACCAAAATAGTTAACTGAGCACGACATTGCATAATAGAAACATGTACTAGAAGATAAGACAGTTAACAAAATAAAGAATGCTTGAGAACAGTACTACGAAATGTAGCAATTGTTGGACCAAAGTGTTAACTGAACATTACATTTCAGAGGACCAAACTGTTAACTAAACATCAGATTGCATATTAACATTACATAGGACAAATCACTAGAAGGCACTGGCAGTGGCCTTGAGAAAACAGCACGAACTGTATTTTAAAGTAGACAACCATGTGGCGGTGTTGACGGTGGCCTTGATGACGAGGTGCTCCTCCAAGATCTGGTGGTCGGCACGCATGGCAGCCATAGCAACCTCGTGCGCGCGTGCGGCCACATGCTACTGAGCTCCACATTATACTGCGTGCAAAATGGCTGTGGGCGGCGCTTAATTGGAGTATGGGGACAGTAATTTCGGTGGAAGGTGTCGTGCCATCGGTCGGGGCATGTGGGACGGGAAAGGAGGAGGATGGTGTGGATTACCTGACCATATCGACGAGGCCGCGCAGCAAGAAGAAGGGTTGGTGGCGAGGAGGCCATGCAGCAAGAAGAAGGGTCGCCGGCGAGGAGGCGGCGCTGCAAGAAGAAGGGTCGCTAGCGAGGAGGCGGCGCTACAAGAAGAAGGGTAGTCGACGAGGAGGCGGCGCTGCAAGAAGAAGGGTCACCGGCGAGGAGGCTGAGCTACCAGCAAGCAGCAGTGAAGGTTTGAACTTGGAAAGCAAGGAGGAACAGTAGAAATGTGGCTTTTGGTGGGAGGGAGGGGGCAGGAAGATAGATATTTCCGTGGTGGAAAAAAAATTCGCTCGGTGCCGTGAGAAACAGGCGCGCAAGTGTGGTTCAAGCGGGGGAGGTGGACTTTAGATGACAAGGCTTCCTGCGTAAGCCAGACAAGTCGGTGTGCCAAGATATTTTATGTCGCATCCCACATGATTCTTTCTAGTAAACTGTGTGTGGTATACCTGATTTTTTCATTATGTTTTCAAAGACAAAATGGTGTTACAGAGGGAAATGATGATGTTTGAATTGCTAGAACATTTACGTACAGTGAACATGCAACTAGTACATGAGTGTCATGTTTAAATTTGGAATTATTCCGGGTTTCTTTGGCATTTTTATGCATTAATTGAGTTTCTAGGCATTTAATGTGCATAATTCATATTTGAACTACAAGCACATGCTCTAGTGCACCAAAGTTTGTTGAAAAATCACATGTGTGTCTTTGGGTGAATTTATAGGTCCCATGCAAGAAATGGGAATGAAATTCAAACATCTGGGCGTCGTGGCTCGGCCGGAAAGATTGAGAAACTTGGTTTTTTAATTCATGTAAATACAAAACACACCTGAAAATCATGAAACTTGGCATGGTGTCATGACATGGCACCAACATGCTACGGTAAATTTTTTTGGCCGAATTGGGACAAGCTTTGGTGTAAGCTTCTTGCAAACCGGATCTTCCCTCAAGAAGGCTTGTGGTTCAGAGAGGGAACGTGTCACCTCCGTGTGCGCAACGACATACGTACACTTCCTTCTCCCGCCTTAATTTTTTTTTACACAGGCAGATTAGACCAAATAGAAGTATCGTGCTAAATTTTGGAATTACTGTGGGTTCGTTTGGCCTTTTTGTACATTAATTGAGTTTCTTGGCATTTAGTGTGCATGATCCAAATTTGAACTACAAGCACATGCTCCAGTGCACCAAAGTTGGTTGAAAAATCACATGTGTGTCCTTGGGTGAATTTCTAGGTCCCATGCAAGAAATGGGAATGAAATTCAAATATCTGGGCGTCGTGGCTCGACCGGAAAGATTGAGAAACTTGGTTTTTTAATTCCTGTAGGGGCTTCATCGCGCCCCGTAATACGACAATAAAGTCCGAACACTTTTACAGTACAGTTCGGCACCTCGAACTTATAGCATTATATGCATCGGCTCCGAATCATGTCTTTGGTCAATAGTTGGGTTGCCCGGCTCCTGTGCTTACTACCTTACGTTCCCCTATGTCGGCTAAGGTAGTAAAGGGAGAACTACTACGATTGTGTCCTGGTTCTTTCGGACAAGCACCTTAGTAGAGAAAGCCGAAAACTCACTGTCATGATGCGGCGAGAGTTGGTCAGCTGTTCGAGAGGTTTTCAAATCCTTAGAGATTTTTTCCGCTTTATGCGAGGAATCGGTTCTTATCCGATTAGGTGTGTATAGCGCCCCAAGTTCGGCCTTCCGAACACAAGGGGCTGCGCCAAAATTTTCAATGTCAAACTCCTATGGCTAAATGAGGGTGATAAAGTCGTATAGTCCGATTGCCTTGTTCGTTGCGTTAAACACCTCCTTGAAGGACCAAGTTTTGGAGTAAAGAGTGTTTATATTTATCCCGAACACCCCCGTACTATCTACGTGGGGGCAGAAGCAGACGACTGGCCAACTCTTAGATTTCATAAACGGCTGCACATGAGGTAAAATTTTAAAACAAACAAGCATTATATTACATAAAGATCTTGTTTTATATTACAGGATAGGATAACATGAATGTTTTCATGGGAATATGATATCCTTGGCACATTGCTCCGCCACAAGGCGGGATCCCTCCAGGACACTATCGAAATATAGCTCGGGTCGGCGGTGCTCCTTCCCCTCAGGTGGCCCCTCGGTCATCAGCTTCTTGGCATCCATCTTCGCCCAGTGCATCTTGACACGGGAAAAGGCCATCCACGCACCTTCAATGCAGGTCGACCGCTTTGTGACTTCAAGCCGTGGGAAGGCACTCACAAGCCGCTTCATGAGTCTGAAGTAGCTACTGGGCATGGGCTCGGCAGGCCATAGCTGGACTATTAGGTCCTTCGTGGCTAGTTCGTCCGCCTTATGCAGCTCGACCAGCTGTTTCAGCTAGTCGCTAAAGGGCACTAGATGTTCTAGTCCAAGGTATTGAGACCAGAACAGCTTCTCCGTAGAGCTCACCTTTTAGGCTCGATAGAACTCTGCAGCATCTAATATGCCGCGCGGCAGATCCGCAAATGCCCCTAGAGAGCTTCAAATTCGGTTAAGTAAAAGGAATGTTTCCTTCACAGACTTGCTTTGCTTAATGAAAGCCTTACCCGCCGCGATGTTCTTCGTCACCTGGATTTCCTGGAGGGCGCTCTGGGCTTCGGCTCGGGCATCTTGTGCGCTCTGGTAGGCCTTGGCAAATTCAGACTCTTGAGTCTTAGAATCACGCTCCAAGGGCTCATACTTCTTGACGGCGTCCTGGAGCTCTTGCTGGACCTCGCTGACCCAGGTCTCCCGCTTCTCGCGCGCGGCGCCTTCCCTGGCCGCTTTGTCCTCGGCCTTGGCTAACGCCTTCTTGAGGGCTGCCACCTCGGTCGTGGCCCCTAATAAAGTTCATGACACTTTAGTCAGCACGAACCACTCATCCTTCCTAAATATACACGCAGGTTACTACATACCTTTGCTTTCTTCCAGCTGCTTCCTCACAAGGCCGAGCTCTTCCTCGGCCCGCTCCAGATTCTGCTTCGGTCCGGAGACCTCCGCAGTACGAGCAGCAGCAGCCAGTAGTGACGCCTGCTTACTCACATAGACATCTTATGTTAGACTCCTGTGAAAATTATTCTGATCCTCTATTTGGCTTTTCTTTCCGAACACCGAACAGAGCATCAGGGGCTACTGTCTACACTATGATATTCTTTTACAATTATATTACTTACCTGAAAGCCTGTTAGAAGGCTAGCGCAGGCATCGGTCAATCCGCTTTTTGCAGACTGTACCTTCCCAATCACCGTACCCATCAGGGTATGGTGTTCGTCAGCAATGGAAGCACCTCTCAGCGCTTCCAGCAACTAGTCCGGTACCCCTGGTTGGACAAAGGTCACCGGCAGAATAGGCGCGCCCCTTTCCTTCGAAGGGGGCTGCTCGCCTGATTCCGGAACCATAGGGGTCTTTGGAATTATATCCGGATGAGGGCCGAATTGAGTACGGCCCCCATCATCAGTATCCATGGGGATCTGCTCCCCTGTATGTCCGGTGGCCGAGGCTTCACCCTCTGGCATCTCCTGGACGGCCGCCAGATTCTCTCCCGGGACGGGGATCCTTCGGGACGATGCTTCGGCGCCATCCAGATCCCGGGGAGAGGTGGCCGACGGAAGGGTCTCGCTGTTCATCACCGCTGGGTCCAGCGAATCCTCTGATGAGGACCGCTCGAGGCGGGACTGAGCCGGACTGCAAGTGCATAATGTAAGCACGTTAAAATAATAGAGTAAAGAATCCAGATACAAATACGTGTCCGGACACTTACGATTTAGCCAGGGGCTTCTCCTTGGGCTGCCACTCCCAGCTGCTGTTGGTAGCTGCTGTGGAGCTGTCCGGAAAGGAAGCTTTCCCTTTCTTGGACGCCTCGGCCTCCGGATGCATGGGGGCCGTCCTTTTCGTTTTTCCCCTGCGGGAGGGGAGTGGATTTCTTCCTCTTCCTCCTCTTCTTCGTCGTCTTCAGTGGAGGAGCGCGCCTCGGCGTCTTCGGACGTCACGTCCGAAGTACCCTTGTGTCGGAGACCACTTATGGTCCCCTTGGCCTTTTTCTTGGCCTTCTTCTTCAGCACCTTGTAAGGCGCTGGAAACAGCATCTTCGTTAGGAGCGGAGCCTTGGGGCCTTCGGGCAGCGGGGCCGGACAGTCAATCTATTTCGCTATCTCTGTCCAATCCTGAAATAATCGATAGGGAGACTTAGATGCCTTCCTCTAATATGCGAGTAAAGGGAACACCTTGAAAACATGAAAGGACTTGCCAGATTTGCAGGGTGGGTCAGGTCATGCCCATGATCCTCGTCCATGGCCGGTGGCACCTCGTTGGAATGAGAATCAGAATTCAAGCTGTCAACTATGATCTGTGGTAGATCATGGAAAATGGCTACACCATTCAGCAACAAAACAATCTGACTTCCGATGACAAAGCAAATCTACAGTTGGATGCTCAAGCAAAAGATATCATCTATGGCAGTCTCTCAAAGGACATTTTCTTTCGGTGTCATAGGCTCAACACAGCAAAGAAAATTTGGGATGCTCTATGCTCATGAAGATTTTGTTGCCCGATCAGATCCTCACATTCAAACGCTTCATGCTATGTTCACTGGATTCAGGAGCCTGCGTAAGGAAAGTGTCATGGAACTCACTAACCGATTGACAAACATCGTTGAAAGACTACATCAGTGTGGAGTAACTGATATCACCGATAGAGATGTAGTCAACAAGCTTCTGAGCGCACTTGATGAATCATTTGATACTATTGTGTCTGAAATCAAACAAAGCCTGACTATGAAGAGCTTCACTATGTTGAGGTCATGACACTACTGTCCATTCATGAAGAAAAGATGGAGCTTGAAAATGCCAATCAAGAATCTTCTTCGGAAAGTGAAGGAGAAATTCTTTTTTTTTGCGGAAAAGTGAAGGAGAAATTCTCTCACACTATGGCAGTTCTAAAGAAGAAGAAGAAGAAGAAGAAGAAGAAGAAGAAGATGTCGAGAATCAACACACCATCACCCAAGAACTTGAAATGCTCACACAAAGGCTAAGTGATATAAAAAGGCACAATCTCTGTCTCATAAATGATGACGAGCATGACGCACCAGAATCATCTAGAAGAAGATTGCCTCCGAAAGATATGAAGTGCTTCAAGTGCAAATTATATGGTCATGTCATCGCTGATTGCCCTGGTTGGGAAGGAAAACCCAGCAGCAGATGGAAATACCTTCACTGCTAGTGGTTTACTCGAGTGGATCGTCATACTAAGCTCTCGAAGGAAATTGCATCTCCGTCATCTTCTTCGACAAGACCAATCACTGACGTGAAAGCCAGAGCTGTCATTGAATCAAATATGAAGAGGATATCTCGACTAAACAGAGCGTGTACTTATCTGACAATGGACTCTAAAGAAGAAGCCACTGACACTAAATCAGATGATGACGAATTCTACAAAAAGATTGGAATAAGCAATGCTTATGTTGCCACTGAAACATCAAAGAATATTAGTGAATCAGATACTGATGACGATGCTTCAAGTTACGATGATTCAAGCAATGATGAACCAGTCGCCTTCTGTCTCATGGCAAAATCTTCCAAGGATCGGGTATCCACAAAACACCAAAGATCCATGAACGAATATTCTCTTGAATATATATCTATGCCAAGCTGGTCAAAATCGCTAAATCTCAACAGGATAAACTTGAAATGCTTGAGAGAAATCTCAAGAAAACTGAAGGATTATTGGTCAAAGAGAGGGAGAAGAATCAAAAGTTGATCGAAGAGCAAGATGCTTTTTCATCAACTATTGAAGATCTTACCAATCGATATGATTCACTCGCGGTTGACTATGAGAGTTTATCAAATGAACTCCTTAACAAGAATCAAGAACTCGTGTCACTGAAAGAGTCTCATAACGAACTGGCTTTAGAGAAAGCTTCTCTATTCACCGAGCAATCTATTCAACTTCCTGATGGTTTTGTACCCCCATGCTTAACTTGCCTAGAACGTAGCAATGCAGATTCTCATGCTAAAACTTCTACTGTTGTCGTAGAGAATTTTGCTACTATTGAAGTTGGTAATACTAACCCCTCTTCCGAGGATTTTGTTGCTATCACTGAAGAAAATTGCAGGTTAAAGGGCTTACTTGGGACTAGAATGCTAAGGAGCCTAAAAGGGCATCAAACCTTATGTGATGTGCTCAAGAAGTCCATACTTCACAAAACTCCTCAGAAGGAAGGATTGGGTTTTGAAAAGAAATTAAAGTTAATGTGGATGGATCGTATTGGACTCCTGAACAATATCCCTGCACGACTTGGATTCGAGCAAAGAGTAAAACCCTCAAACCTGAAACCCTATCTAGTTATCTTTCGCCCATTCATGTTGATACTGACGAGTCGAATGACTCAAATTACAAACTCTTCAAACAAAAGAATGGTAAGGTTTTCGCTCAATATGTTGGAACTAACTGCAGGACAGGTTCACCCAAGAAGCAAAATAGGGTAAAGAAGTGCACCGTTGAAAATTTATCTGTTACAGCTAACCTAACTATGCAGGATAATCATCAACGGGGAAATGGCTATCATCCTCAGCCTACTCGAATATCATTCTTGAATGATTATCACCCTAAACTGTGTTAGAGGGAGTACATGCGCACAGCTTCAAATCATTACATTCATGCATCTAGAAACAACTTCAATGCATATTCCATATGATTATCATCTTAGTACACAGGTGTCTCACAGGACACGCCGAAGAAATATCCCTAGCCAGGCAAAGCAAATGAGATCCTCACCTCCCACGCAGGTGTGGGTTGTGAAGAAGAACTAATCATTTCTTGCAGGAAATTCTCTCAGGGATATCTCATGCTTATCTTAAGCCCTGAGTTCAATCCTTGTTGGTGCTCACTCTTTCTGCTTTTTCATTCGTAGTGTCTATGTTTTTCCTTCGTTTGGTCTGTGTTTTGAGTTAGTTCTTTTTCTGGAATTTTACTCGGTTCTTCGTTCATAAACATGCAAATTGATCTGAAGAAGATTTCACTCCGATGTCCTTGATTGCGAATGGAATCTGATTCGAAATTTCATCCGTTTTAGCGCTTGTGCTTCCTCAAACCTTCCGGCATCAAGTTCAGTTACCGAGATTTTTGCAGGAAATGACTGACACGTGCCCACGATCTCACGATCGAGACCTCGTCCGTTGAATGTGGAACATCCTGAGTTTTTTGCCCATAGATTTCGGAGAGGGTGGTTTCTCTCTCGGGCTATATACCCCCCCCCCTCTTGGTCTCTTCTTCCTTAGCTCTTTCTCCATTCGGCCTTGTACCTCTCTCTCGCTTTCCGTCCAAGCACGAGCTCGTAGCAGCATCGACGTCAAGCCTCGTTGTGCAACTCTGGCAAAGCTCATCACCATTGGTCGCGCCAGTGCTGTAACTCTCCTCTCTCGCATTTGTCATAGTCGATCTGATCTGCCAAGTTAGGGTGTTCAGATCCAGAACTTGCCCTATTCCCTTCCTATTCTAGGGCAGTTCGTCCCGACGCCATTTATCTTGAGTTATTTTTCTTGTGGTAGATCTTTAGGATTCACTATGTCATGGCTTGTACGATTTGTAGTAGTTCCTCGTACTAGTCTTTTGGATCTAGAGTTCACTGTGTATACATCAAAAGATTAGAGGGATGATTATCTTTTCTTTAAGGCATAGTGCAATTCACTCGATGATATCTTGCAAGTGTATGCCATGTATCCCTTGCTTCTTCCGAAAACTTATCTATTTTTGAGGTAAAATTTGTTTGTGCATGTTTGTGACTTCCTCCTGTGTTTTCTTTCAAAATTGTGTTTTTCTCTTAGGAGTGGTCATGGCAAATAGCTCGGATGAGCATACTGGGTCCGAGGAAGAAATTCCTCAGCAACCAAAGGTGGCTGAAAATAAATTAGCAAAGCCACCAAGAGCAGCAAAGAAAAAGGCCGAATCTGAATCTGCTGAAGAAGATGATGATATTCCCTCAGCACATAGTCAGCCAGAAGATGAGCTAGTCACTGACTCCAAAACCTTGTTCTCTGATGGAAATCCCAAGAAGGGGTGTCGTGATAGAGAGAGAAACACCACGACAGAGATGTCTGATCCAGAAACTACAAGACTCCACCTGGAGTAGAAACTACTCAAGAGAGGGATAACAGACTGCGAAAGATTCATCGTCACTGGGCGAAGAAATGGTTTAACCATGAGAACGTCCGAAGAAAGTACTATATTCTTTTTGCATTCACTCATCCATCGAATGATTGCATTGCGGAGGGCTGCCTAGGTCCTAATGATGAAAAAGTCAGACCAGCTCCTCCCCCAATGCTCATGCAGACTCGTGATTTTCCCAAGGAAGTTGAGAAAGGTTCAAATGCCAAGGCCAAGCATGACACCAAAGAGGCAAAGAAAAATCAAGTAGAACAGAGAAATGTTGATTTAACTCAACATGATGTGCTTGAGAAGAAGGAAAGGGCCTCTGCCCGAAAGGAAAAGAGGAAGAGGAAGTCTGTTTCTCCTCAAGCTTTGAAGAAGAATTCAGTTGCCAAGAAATCAAGGAAGGTTGCATCTGCCTCGTCTGATGAGGACTCTTCTGATGATAATGCTGGCGCAGAAATACCCATGTATGACCAAAGAGCACTGCTTGATAAGCCCTACCATACTCCTTCCCCAGCAAAGATTTCGCCATCAGTGAGATCTTCTCCAAGGCTTGCTCCTGTCCCCTCAGATAAACCTTTGGGCTCTGCTACCCCTGTGGTGAAAATAAAGTTGATTACTGATGATAAAGCTACTGCTGCTGCCAAGAAGGCGAAGAAAATCATTCTTGTTCCCACAGAGAAATATGATTTTGATCTGATGTTCGACATCATTGAAGGTGCCTCTTATGATGCTGATCCATCTGAGCTAAGCAGTCTAGGTTTGCCAGATGATGTTACCAAGATGGTAATGAAACATTTCACAGAGCTGAAGGAATCACGAAGGAATTGAACCGGGCTGTAGAGGACAAAAAGCTACTAGAGAAAATGAGAAATGAAGCCTGCTGTGAGTCTGGAAGAAAAGACGTGAACAAAAGGATCCTTGAGATCACCAAAGCCCTCACGGTGATGAGGAATAACAAGATTGAGTGGCACTCTAAGTTGAAAATGGATATTTCTCAACTCTGCGATCATAGGAATGATGAGATTAAGCGTCAAGAAGATCTTGCTCGACACAGAGAGAAATAAGAGACACGTTAGAGAGCTCATGGTAGAGACAATAAGCTGAAATAAATCAAGGATCGTCGCATCCAATCTGTATCTACTGATGCTCTTGTTGATTCAAGTGTCCCATTGCAACAGATTCCACCATCCCCTCGTCTCGAGGAAGTTGCCGAACAATAAACTGTGCCTACAGTAGTCATTATTCCCCCCTTAGCGGCACAAGAAGCTAATGTCATGGACATTTATCTGGTTAATCATGATGAAGCAAATGTCATGCCCAAGCAAAATGTTTCTGAAGAAAGAATTGACAAGGAGATTGAGATGGAAAAGGCAGTACCATCGCCTTTGAAGAAATTCAAGTTGAACCCTCCGGATCCACCAAGGAGGGTGAGAAGGTTGAGGGGGAGCAAGTTGCTGCCCAAGGAAATACCTCTACGGTCTCCTCATCTAGTGCTCCTGCCCTGATGGAGGTTGACCCTACTCCTGGTTCTTTGGCTTCATAACCAGAATAGGAAGAGAAAAATTTGAAGTGCCCATGGCTCCTAAAGAGAAAGAACACCAAGTTGTACCACCTGTGTTGTTGCAGCAGACTGAAGGATATCAATTTGTGACTCAAGAGTCTGAGAAAGTTGTTGTGCTACCCACAGTTGAAACTTCACCGAAAGAAAAGGCCCTTGTGCATAAATATGAGAAAGCCATTGAAGGAGTTCCAGCGAAGGAAAATGGCAGTCAATCTAGTGGCCCCATGCCGTCTGCTTCAGAAAAGGTTGTAAGGCCTCATGCTTCATTGAAGCCCACTGATGAGAAAACGCCAGCCTCTGATGATGTTCAGCCAATGGAAATTAGCGAGGAAGAATATCGAAAAAATCCTCAGGAATCATTTCCGCTATTTTTAGCTGAGTATGGCCCCAGTGGCCCGGCATTCAATGAACAACTTCATTCATCAAAGCTTGCATTCTTTGGCGTGAGCGCCTATGAACGTGAAAGAACTTCATTATCACCGAGGTTATGGGCAGAGGAACATGCGGTCTATTATGCTCGGATCCTGTTTGGCAAGCACATAATTTTCAATCATAAGATGTTGAACTTTGCCAAGCTCGAAGAAATGCCTTGCTTCCTGAATGCAATTGATCACATTGAACATGCTCTTCTGAAGGGTTTCACACACTTCAATCATGGCTGGAACAAATAAGTGATTCTTCAGTTCTATGCCATGCTGTACATCATAGGAGAAATGGAAAATACCTCAACCTGGATGCTAGAGTGGATGACTGGCAGAAAGAGAATCAAATGCTGGGCAGATCACTTGCTGGCCTTGATAAATTTGCCTCAATGTGAATTTGAGAATGACAGAGAACACTGACTGCATTTCTGGGAAGTGTCTGAAGCACAACTCCACGTCTTGATGGATCTCGCCATGGTGGGCGATGAAGGCATTAATGTTGATCCAAAGAAGTTGGCCTATGATAACAAGGTGCTATTTCACATTCTGTGTAATACCATCATGCCAACCAATAGGCCAAACTCCAAAGGCATTGTGGGAAATGCACTTGTAGCAATATCTCAAGGAATCAAGTTTGACATTGCAGATGTTTTCATTCGAAACCTGGCATGTGCTGCAGATAGCCCTCAGTCTTTAAAGCCCTATGCTCCTTGGATAATGTTCGCCATCGAGCAGCTTACACATGAAAAATTCTTCTGGGCTTACATACCAAAGGTATTCATACCACCAGTTCATGACACTCTGCACATCGTGAAGGATAACAACAAAGGAAAGGAAGCTATTGATGCCATTGCAGCTGCTTCTGCGTCTGAAAATGCTCCAAAGGTTAAAGAAGCCAAGATTGAAATTCCTCGTGAGGAAAATCCATCACTCTATGAGATTTGCATTCGCACATAGCAGACCCTGGAAAGACACACCATGGATAGGAAGGAAAAGGTGGAATTGGTGACTGAGCTGGATTTGATTCATAATCACACTCATCCAATTCTTCCGCATGAGAAGGATGCAAGGAAGCGCTCATGGACCTTGCCGAGGGAGCATTACTCTCTCAAGGATCTAACTAAGAAGGGCCTCTTCAAGGAATATAATTACCTAGACTTGCTTGTTGTTTCGCGCATCCGAAGACAAACTCTAGAGCTCCCACATTGTTCTGCTTCAACAAATCTGTCGTTTTTCAATCATGATGTTGAAATTGCAGACACTGTCGGCACTCTTATCTACAAGCCAGATATCCATCGCTCCAAGTCTTCCAAGGCCAAGGCTACTACTCTAGCATCTGCCTCGACCATTCCGCACTCTTCAGATTCTGACTCCTCAAGTGGTTTTCATACGGATTCGGAAGATACTCCCATGGAGTAATTCCTCGCATGACTTCTCCTTCCTTTTTGACACTTGTTGACAAAAAGGGGGAGAATTACATCGATTGATAGTTTTTCGGGGTTTGCAGGGTGTTTACTTTCATCATCTGGTTTTCCCTCGAACAATTTGCTTCAAGAACTTATCGCACTGCATGTGGTGTTCAAACACTCGATCGTCATGTAACGTTAATAACCCCCGCCTACAATATCATTTTCTTTGCACTATATTTTGTGCAGGTACCTTTGATTGTGTTTGTTCGGTGAATGATTATCTTTGACAATTATCTATTTCATAGGAACACACATCTGTGAACACACATTTGCTTCTCGAAGAAGAACAGAGAAGAAGTACCCCAAGTACTAAATGAACCACTGTTGTGATTGGATATGCTCTAATTGCTATCTCTCATTATCTAACCTTGTGGGAAGCTAAAGTCAGCCTATGCACAAGTGCCTTATTGAAGGATATCTATGTGACTAACAAAGTGTTTTTCCTCACAGATATCCTTTGCACCATCTATTTTGCAGGAAAACCACCTCCGAAGCATATCCACTCCAACCAACATATTTTATCTTGCTTTGATCATATAGTACATATAACATGAAGGAAAACTTCATCTCGTGTGGATTCAGATTGTGCTCTGAGAAAACCTTCATGATATATCCTTGTTGCAAATCAATCAATGCTTATTTCACTTCTAACATTCTTTGAAGATTTTGTGACAGGAATCACCTCAAACACCGTCGAGTGCATTCAAAGAGTTTATGTATAAGATATTCAGTCCATGTCACTTAGATGAAGAGAAATATTGTTTCTCCGGCTCATCATGATGTAAAGCACATATTAAGGGGAGAATATCTTATCTTTGTAGTTATCTCTCGACTTTCATTATTCTTCGCATTTGATACGTCTCCAACGTATCTATAATTTTTGATTGCTCCATGCTTTAGGCAATATTGGGCTTTATTGTCCACTTTTATATTATTTTTGGGACTAACCTATTAACCGGAGGCCCAGCCCAGATTTGCTGTTTTATGCCTATTTCAGTGTTTCGAGGAAAAGGAATATCAGACGGAGTCAAAACGGAACGAAATCAACTGGAGAAGTTAATTTTGGAAGGAACCCAATCTGTTGGGCTTGGAGTGCACGTCAGGGGATTACCAGGCTTCCCACGAGGGTGCGGGGTGCGCCCCTCCCCCCTGGGCGCGGCCCCCCTACCTCATGAGCACCCCGGAGGTCCACCGACGTACCCCCTGCACCCATATATACCTACGTACCCTAAAACTTCCAGAACATAAGATAGATCGGGAGTTCCGCCGCCGCAAACCTTTGTAGCCACCAAAAACCATTCGGGACCCCGTTCCGGCACCCTGCCGGAGGGGGATCCCATCACCGGAGGCCATCTTCATCATCCCGACGCTATCCATGACGAGGAGGGAGTAGTTCACCCTCGGGGCTGAGGGTATGTACCAGTAGCTATGTGTTTGATCTCTCTCTCTCGTGTTCTCTCTCGTGTTCCATCTATGGCATGATCTTGATGTATCCAGAGCTTTGCTATTGTAGTTGGATCTTATGATGTTTCTCCCCCTCTACTCTCTTGTGATGAATTGAGTTTCCCCTTTTGAAGTTATCTTTTTGGATTGAGTCTTTTATGAACACTTGATGTATGTCTTGCCTGGGATAACCGTGGTGACAATGGGTTATTCTATTGATCCACTTGATGTATGTTTTGGTGATCAACTTGTGGGTTTCGTGACACTTGGGAACCTATGCATAGGGGTTGGCACACGTTCTTGACTCTCCGGTAGAAACTTTGGGGCACTCTTTCAAGTACTTTTATGTTGGTTGGATGAATCTGAGATTGTGTGATGCATATCGTATAATCATGCCCACGGATACTTGAGGTGACAATGGAGTATCTAGGTGACATTAGGGTTTTGGTTGATTTGTATCTTAAGGTGTTATTCTAGTACGAACTCTTTTATAGATCAATCCGAAAGAATAGCTTTGTGGTGGTTTCGTACCCGACCATAATCTCTACGTTTGTTCTCCGCTATTAGTGGCTTTGGAGTGACTCTTTGTTGCATGTTGAGGGCTTGTCATATGTTCTATCTATGTTATTATTGTTGAGAGAACTTGCACTAGTGAAAGTTGAACCCTAGGCCTTGTTTCCTATCATTGCAATACCGTTTACGCTCACTTTTACCGCTTGTTACCTTGCTTTTTTTATTATTTCAGATTACAAAAACCTATATCTACTATGTATTTTGCACTTGTATCTTCATCTCTTCGCCGAACTAGTGCACCTATACAATTTACCATTGTATTGGGTGTGTTGGGGACACAAGAGACTCTTTGTTATTTGGTTGCAGGGTTGTTTGAGAGAGACAATCTTCATCCTACGCCTCCTACGGATTGATAAACCTTAGGTCATCCACTTGAGGGAAATTTGCTACTGTCCTACAAACCTGTGCACTTGCAGGCCCAACAACGTCTACAAGAAGAAGGTTGTGTAGTAGACATCAAGCTCTTTTCTGGCGCCGTTGCCGGGGAGGCTAGGTAAAGGGTACTCATACTCCGTCACTAAGCTCTTTTCTAGCGAGGTGAGTGCTTGAAGGTATATCTTTAGATCTTGCAATCGAATCTTTTTGTTTCTTGTTTTAGCACTAGTCTAGTTTATAAAATAAAATTACAAAAAAATGGAGTTGAGTTTGTCTCATACACTTCACCTTTTTAATATCTTTCGTGAGTATGATGGAAAGGAGAATTGTGCTCAAGTACTAGAAGAAGAATTACATAGAATTCTTGGCATCAAATATGTGAATGATGAGCATGATTGCAATATTGTTAGTATGAATTCCTTGAATATACATGATGCTAATGATATGCAAAGCCACAAGCTTGGGGAAGATATGTTTGATGAAGATGATATTTTTTTGTCCCCCAAGCTTTGATGAGCAAATTTACTATTATGAAAGCATGCCTCCTATCTATGATGATTATTGTGATGATACGTATGCCATAAAGAAGAAGTTTGCTTATGTGGAGAGTAATAAAATTTCCTTGCAAGTAGATCATGAAAAGAATGCTTTAGGTGCTGGTTATATTGTTGAATTCATTCATGATGCTACTGAAAATTATTATGAGAGAGGAACATATGCTTGTAGGAATTGCAATAACGTCAAGTTTCCTCTCTATGTGCTTAAATTCTTGAAGTTATGCTTGTTGTGCCATCCTATGCTAGATGATTATTGTTCCCATAAGTTGTTTGCTCACAAAATACCTATGCATAGGAAGTGGGTTAGACTTAAATGTGCTAGTCATATGTTTCATGATGCTCCGGTTATGTTTCAATTCTTATCTTTTATGTGAGCATCATTATCATCATCATGCCTAGCTAAAAGGCATTAAAGAAAAGCGCTTGTTGGGAGACAACCCAATATGTATCCTTACTATTTTTGTGTGTCCACATGATTATGCTACTGTATTAATCATGTTTTATAGTTTTTGTTTCAATAAAGTGCCAAGTAGAACCTTTGGGAAGACTTGGGTGAAGTTTATATGATCTTGCTGTGAAAAACAGAAACTTTAGCGCTCACGAGAATAGCTGCCATTTTTTAATGGAGAGTGATTTTAGGTTGATTATTTTTGCAGATGATTAATAGAAAATTTTCTCAGGTCCATAAATTTATTTCATAATTTTTGGGGTTCTAGAAGTATAGGTTTTATACAGATTACTACATACTGTTCTATTTTTGACAGATTCTGTTTTCTATGTGTTGTTTGCTTATTTTGATGAATCTATGAGTAGTATCGGAGGGTATGAACCATAGATAAGTTGGAGTACAGTAGATATTACACCAATATGAATTTAGAATGAGTTCATTACAGTACCTAAGTGGTGGTTTTATTTTCTTATACTAACGGAGCTTACGAGTTTTGTGTTGAGTTTTGTGTGGTTGAAGTTTTCAAGTTTTGGGTAAAGATTCGATGGACTACAAAATAAGGAGTGGCAAGAGCCTAAGCTTGGGGATGCCCAAGGAACCCCAAGGTAATATTCAAGGACAACCAAGCAACTAAGCTTGGGGATGCCCCGGATGGCATCCTCTCTTTCGTCTTCGTTGATCGGTAACTTTACTTGGAGCTATATTTTTATTCACCACATGATATGTGTTTTGCTTGAAGCGTCATATTATTTTGTTAGTATTTGCTTGCTGTTAGTTATAATAGTGTTTTGCATCTTTAGTTTCAATAAAAAAGTCAAGGATAGCCTTTTCCATGCTTATTTTGCTAGTTTACATGTTGCTGTTTGAAAAATGGAAAGTTTACCGCTGTTGCAAAAATTCCCTAGAAAAGTCAGAGAATGGTCTAACGTTGAATCTTTTTGCATATTGAGCTATGATAAATTTATTACAGTGGGAATTTTAGTTCATAATTTTTGGAGTCAGGTAAGTATTGATACTTTTGCATTCTTTACAGACTGTACTGTTTTGGCAGATTGCTGTTATGGTTGCATTGTTTGCATATGTTTGCTTGTTTAATGATTCTATTTGAAGGTAGGAGTGTTAAATATGCAGAGGCATTTAGTATGCATTGTTGAATAATAATTTAAGTGATTTTCTACAGTATAATATGATAAGGTTTTGCATTTGTTTATACTAACCTATCTCACGAGTTCTTGTTGAGTTTGTTGTGAATGAAGCTTTTGATAAAAAGAGAAACCATGATATGAGAGGAATTAAGAAGACACAAAAGCTCAAGCTTGGGGATGCCCAAAGGCACCCCAAGATATTATTTCAAGAAGTCTCAAGCATCTAAGCTTGGGGATGCCCCGGTAGGCATCCCACCTTTCTTCTTCAACAACTATCGGTTAGTATCGGTTGAGCCTAAGTTTTTGCTTCTTCACATGAGTTGTGCTATCCTTGCATTGTAGTTTTCTTCAGCTTTGCTCGCTGTTTGAATAATGTACCAAGATCTGAATTATTTATTGAGAGATAGCCATACATGAATTGGAATTTGCTAGAATACTCTATGTGCTTCACTTATATCTTTTGAGCTTGATAGTTTTGCTCATAGTGCTTCACTTATATCTTTTGAGCGTGATAATTTTTGCTCTAGTGCTTCACTTAGATCTTTTAGAGCACGGTGGTGGATTTGTTTTAAAGAAACTTGATCTCTCATGCTTCACTTAGATTATTTTGAGAGTCATTAATAGCATGGTAATTTGCTTAATGTTAATATACTTAGTGTTCAAGATATGTGAAACTTTCTTTTGAGTGAATTGAATACTAAGATAAATTTAATGCTTAATAATTGTTTTGAGATATGGAGGTAATAAGATCAAAGTCGTGCTAGTTGAGTAGTTGTGAATTTGAGAAATACTTGTGTTGAAGTTTGCAAGTCCCGTAGCATGCACGTATGGGTAAAGTTGTGTAGCAAATTTGAAGCATGAAGTGTACCTGGCTTGTGCATCCTTATGAGTGGCGGTCGGGGTCGAGCGATGGTCTTTTCCTACCAATCTATCCCCCTAGGAGCATTGTGCGTAGTACTTGATTTTTGATGGCTTCTAAATTTTTGCAATAAGTATATGAGTTCTTTTGACTAATGTTGAGTCCATGGATTATACGCACTTTTACCTTTCCGCATTTGCTAGCCTCTTCGGTACCGTGCATTGCCCTTTCTCACATTGAGAGTTGGTGCAAACTTCGCCGGTGCATCCAAACCCCGTGATATGATACGCTCTTTCACACATAAACCTCCTTATATCTTCCTCAAAACAGCCACCATACCTACCTATTATGGCATTTCCATAGCCATTCCGAGGTATATTGCCATGCAACTTTCCACCGTTCCGTTCATCATGACATACTTTACTTTTGTCATATTGCCATTGCATGATCTTGTAGTTGACATCGTATTTGTGGCAAAGCTACCATGCATTATTTTTCATACATGTCACTCTTGATTCATTGCACCATCCCGGTACATCGCCGGAGGCATTGATATAGAATCATATCTTGTTCTAGTTTCGAGTTGTAATATCAAGTTATTGTAATAAAAGTGTGATGATCATCATTATTAAAGCATTGCCCCAGTGAGGAAAAGGATGATGGAGACTATGATTCCCCACAAGTCGGGATGAGACTCTGGATAAAAAAAAGAGAGAAAGGCCAAATGAAAAAAAAGAAGGCCAAAAAAAATGAGAGAAAAAGAGAGAAGGGGCAATGTTACTATCCTTTTACCACACTTGTGCTTCAAAGTAGGACCTTGTTCTTCATGTAGTGAGTCTCATTGAGGGAGTCCTGGACTAGGGGGTGTCCGGACAGCCGGACTATCATCGTCCGCCGGACTCCAAGACTACGAAGATACAAGATTGAAGACTCCGTCCCGTGTCCGGATGGGACTTTCCTTGGCGTGGAAGGCAAGCTTGGCGATACAGATATGTAGATCTCCTACCATTGTAACCGACTCTGTGTAATCCTAGCCTTCTCTGGTGTCTATATAAACCGGAGGGCTTTAGTCCGTAGGACACAACATACATTACAACAATCATACCATAGGCTAGCTTTAGGGTTTAGCCTCCTTGATCTCGTGGTAGATCCACTCTTGTACTACCCATATCATCAATATTAATCAAGCAGGACGTAGGGTTTTACCTCCATCAAGAGGGCCCAAACCTGGGTAAAACATCATGTCCCTTGTCTCCTGTTACCATCTGCCTAGACGCACAGTTCGGGACCCCCTACCCAAGATCCGCCGGTTTTGACACCGACATTGGTGCTTGCATTGAGAGTTCCTCTGTGTCATCACCGATAGGCTCGATGGCGTCTTCAATCGACAACGCTGTCCAGGGTGAGACTTTTCTCCCCGGACAGATCTTCGTATTTGGCGGCTTCGCACTGCGGGCTAATTCACTTGGCCATCTGGAGCAGATCGAAAGCTACGCCCCTGGCCGTCAGGTCAAATTCGGAAGCCTAAGCTTCACGGCCGACATCCACGGGGACTTGATCTTCGACGGTCTCGAGCCACAGCCAAGCGCGCCGCACTGTTACGATGGGCATGATCTAGCTCTGCCGCCGAACAGTGCCTTGGTGGCCGCACAAGAATCCGCTCCGGCCCTTAGTCCGGAGCCGATCGCCCAGGTCGAGGACTGGTGGTTGGACACCGCCTCGGGGGCTGCAACTTCTACGGCGATGGAGCCAAACACTAACCTTGTCCCTCGCGAAGCTCGTGACTCCGAGGTGTCGGACTCCTTGCCGGACTCTGGACCTCCCACGCCCCTGCCAATCGAATCTGATTGGGCGCCGGTTATGGAATTCACCGCCGTGGACATCTTCCAACACTCGCCCTTTGGCGACATCCTAAATTCGCTAAAACACCTCTCGCTATCCGGAGAGACCTGGCCGGACTACGGTCAGGACGGTTGGGATTCGGACGACGAAGAAATTCAAAGCCCACCCACCACCCACTTTGTAGCCACTATCGACGATCTAACCGACATGCTAGGCTACGACTCCGAAGACATCGACGCTATGGACGACGATGCCGGAGACGAACAGGAACCAGCGCCTACAGGGCACTGGAAGACCACCTCGTCATACGACGTATACATGGTGGATACCCCAAAAGGAAGCGATAACGAGGACCAACGGGGCGCGGCAGAAGATAATCCCGCCAGCAAACAACCAAAACGGCGATGCAGACGCTGCCCTAAGTCTCGCCTCGACAACAACAGTGCTCCTAATGACCCAGCAATACAGCAGGGCAAGCTGGTGGACGACGAACACGTAGACAAGCAACCATCCGAACAGGACGAGTCAGATAATCAATCCAGGCCCGGCGAAAACAATAGTCCAGATGACCTCACACCGGACACACCACCGGAGAATAAAAACCTTCGGAAAAGACTCGTCGCCACCGCAAGAAGTTTGAAAAAGGAAAAACGGAAGCTCAAAATAGCGGAAGATACACTCAGAATGAGGTGGAGCAAAGTGCTCAAAACCGCAAACAAATATGGCAATGGCCAGCAATCAAAGAGCTACCCGAAGCGCAAGCTGCTGCCAGAATTTGACGAGGAGGCCATAGAGCCCCCACGGTCAAAAAACAAAGAGGCTGCATGGTTGGATAGACGGCCAGATGATAGGCCAAAATCTGAAAGCGGCGCCGCACATAAGCCGACCAATGACCCTGGAAAAACAGATGGCCCAGCCAGGTCCATTTACGGGCCAAAGAAGAGGGCCCCAGGAAGCAATGCAACACGCCAAGTGTAGGAAGATAGCGGTACACCCAAATACAGGGGCGCCGCACACCCACTATGTTTTACCAGTGAGGTGCTGGATCATGAATTCCCAGCAGGATTTAAACCCATAAACATAGAGGCCTACGATGGAACAACAGACCCTGGAGTCTGGATAGAAGATAATATACTACACATACACATGGCTAGAGGAGATGATCTCCACGCCATAAAATACCTACCCCTCAAGCTCAAAGGGCCAGCCCGTCATTGGCTCAAAAGCCTCCGAGAAAACACTGTTGGAAGTTGGGAAGAGCTCGAGGACGCGTTTAGAGCAAATTTTCAAGGAACTTATGTCCGCCCTCCGGATGCAGATGATCTAAGTCATATAACTCAACAGCCCGGAGAGTCAGCGCGCAAATTCTGGAACAGGTTCCTCACCAAAAAGAACCAAATAGTCGACTGTCCGGACGCCGAAGCCTTAGCAGCTTTTAAACACAACGTCCGAGACGAATGGCTCGCCAGACACCTCGGCCAAGAGAAGCCGAGGACAATGTCCGCGCTAACAAGCCTCATGACCCGCTTTTGTGCGGGAGAGGATAGCTGGCTAGCAAGATGCAGCACCAGCGACCCAAGTACATCCGAGATCAGAGATGGAAACGGAAAATCACGGCGCAGAAAAGACCAGCGCCGGAATAAAGAGAAAAACCCAAAGAGCACGGCGGTCAACGCCGGATTCAAAAGCTCGCGGCCAAACAACAAAACAACGCCTCTTAAGGATAACAGCGATGAGCTATCTAGCCTAAACAAGATTTTGGGTCGGATATGTCAAATCCACAGTACCCCCGGAAGGCCTGCAAACCACACTCACCGAGATTGTTGGGTTTTCAAACAGTCCGGCCGATTAAACGCCGAACACAAGGGGCTCGACGCATCAAGCGAAGATGATGATAAACCCCACCAGCAGAGCACCGGAAAACAAAAGACTTTCCCACAAGAGGTCAAAGCAGTAAATTCAATTCATGTGATAATACGAAAAAAACAGTGCAGCACCCGTTAAAATGGGTCTCGCATGGTCCAACCCAGTGGAACATAGAGATTGGACATCAAAACCAATCACTTTCGACCACCTGGATTATTCCAGAAACGTTCGAAATGCAGGATGGACTGCCCTGATATTGGATCCTATAATCGACGGACTGCAATTTACACAAGTCCTGATGGACGGAGGCAGTGACTTAAACCTGCTATATCCAAACACAATCCGCAAGTTGGGGATAGACCTTACTAAAATTCGACACAGCCACACTTCCTTTAAAGGAGTGACGCCAGGCCCTTACGCCAAGTGCACAGGCTCCTTACTACTAGAAGTTGTGTTCGGATCACCGAACAACTTTCGACATGAAAAACTAATCTTTCATACCATCCCATTTAAAAGTAGCTATCAAGCACTCTTGGGACGAGAGGCTTTTGTCCGCTTTAACGCCATACCACATTACGCATCTCTTACACTTAAGATGCCCGGTCCACGTGGCATCATTTCAGTGCGAGGGTCATTTAAAGACCCCGGACACGGTTAGACGAGTCCGGCATAAATAAGCTAGGGGCTCCCTAGCCGCACATCCCTTCACAAGGGGCTGCGCGCACAAGCAATAGCGAACTCATATAGACTCTGCTTTACTTATTTACTTATATTTTTTCCTTCGCATATATTTTTTCGCACGATTTCTTTTCAAACTAAGTTCGTCTCTTTTTACAGATGGACAACGTGCACACCCGTCCAGGATAACGGCACAATGGAGACACGGGCGCAGACGTGCAGTAGGGACCCATCGCAAGGATTCTTTTCAGATTAAGACCCTGCGTAAACCTTTTTTACTGTCTCTTGTTGTTATAATCCCTTGGTTTCTCATTATAACCAAAGTGGAGCCTGACATTTTGGCATCGGCCGCGTTAGAGGACCTTGCCTGTACCTGGACACTAGGGGCTTAGGGCATGGTTCTGCCCATTATTATAAAGACCGAACACCTTAGGGAGTGTTCGGCGTCTCGAGTTAGGACTTATATGCATCAGCTCCGAATCATGTCTTTGGTCAAATGTTGGGTTTGCCCAGCTCCTGTGTTTTGCTGCCTTACGTTCCGTATCATCGGCTAACGCGGCACCAGGAGAACTACTGCGATTGTGCCCCAGTTCGGCTGGGCGAGCACCTCAGTAGAGAAAGCCGAAAACTGACTGTCATGATACAGCGAGAGACTGGTCAACCACTCGATCAACTATCGGAATGTTTAGAATTCCCCGCTTTGATGAAGGACTGTTTCCCGGTCAGGCACACACGCGCCCCGAATCCGGAGAAGCGCGGTGCCCCAAGGGGCTATATCGTAGCCCCACCCTCGAACTCCAATGGCTAAGTGAAAGTGATAAAGCATCATAGTCCGGATTGCCTCGTTTGCTACGCTACCACCTCCTTAACAGGACCGAGACGTCGGATTAAGTGTGAAAACGCGCTATTTTTTGCGAACACCCCCGCACCTTGTGCGTGGGGGCTGAAGCCGAAGACTGCCATCTTTCAGGTTATACAAACGTATACATAAACGGCCGCACAAGAGATATTTTAATACTTGGAACGCACAAGTATAAAAAGCGGTTACATCATAATCATTGTTTTACAAGATAAAACGTTCATTTGAACATGACATTTTTCGAGCACTGCGACTCTATTACACGAGCGCCACGCATAACTTCTCCAAAATAGTGCTCGGCGGGTAACCGGCTTTCGTCTGAACCTGGGCTGCAATAGCGGTGGCATCCATCTCTGTCCAATGTGTCTTCACACGGGCAAGGGCCATCCGCGCACCTTCTATACAGGCCGACCGCTTCATCTCCTTGATATGCGGCACCGCTCCAAGAAATTGCTGCAATAAGCCAAAATAGCTCGTCGCATTGGGCCTCTCTGGCCAGACATGAGCCACGATATCAGTCATGGCAAGTCCGGACAACCTGTTCAGCTCAGCCCATTCGGCCAGCCGATCGGTCAACGGAAGTGAACAATCTGGACTATGGAATTGAGACCAAAATAGCTCTTCAGTCTTGTGATCCTTCTGACTCCGGAAGTGCACAACGACATCCGCCGCACTTGCTGCTAAGTCCATATATGGATCCTCCGGACCCCACAGCTGGCCAAGTTGGGCATACTTTGGATCCGTAAACCGGCGACGCAGCAGAAAAGGCCTGCCATCCACAATATCCCCGGCCTGGCGCAGCTCCTCCTTCATAGCCCGCATTGCAGAACGGGCATCCTTGGCCTCGGCGGTGGCCTTCCCCAGGTCTTCTCGCTCCGATAGGCGCTCCTTTTCAAGAGCCTCATTGCGGTCGGTAGCATCCTTCAATTTTACGGCCAATTCGGCCATCTTTTCCCTGCTTAGGCAGTGTGCAGCCTTTTCGGCTTTCAACTCCTCGGCCGCCCTCGAGGCAGCTGCATCACTCCTTCGGGCTTGCTCCTTGGCTTGAGCAAGCTCAGCCCGAAGGCTCTCCACAGCAGCAGCACCGTCTGTATCACAGCATATATATTGTCAAAGGCGGGCTTTGGCTCCCTTAAATAAGTGACTGCGGAGAATTCATTTACCTTGCGACTCGTCAAGTCGCCAGTTGACAAGCGCGATGTCTGCATCCGCCACATCAAGTTGCCGCATTAACTCGACAACTTCACTAGTCCGGCTAGCCCCCGGACTATCCGCCACCTGCATAGGAAGGGCGATATACAATACCTGCGATTTTGATCCTCGGCACGTTGTCGCTTTCGACAACCTACCGAGTCTCAGGGGCTACTATCTATACAGGGCGCACTTCTATGTGAAAAACTGTCATAAAGGTGCGTCGTTCTTGCGTACCTCAAATCCCGCCAGCAAACTCCTGACGGCATCATGCAATCCGCTTTCGGCGGACGAAATCCTTCCAATCACCATACTCATCAAAGCACGGTGATCTTCTGAGATAGACGCCCTCTCAAGCAGATCCTTCAGCTCCCCCGGCCGGACACTAGTCGGCGCCGAACTCTCCGGCTCCACCGGGCTCTGGGATACCCTTCGTGACGATACTTCAGGCTCGTCTGCCCTGTCCGACGGCGCAGCAGACGAAGGCGTCTCGCTCTCCATCATCTCCGGACGAAGATCCCCCGAAGATGAACTCATCTGAGAAGGCCGCAGATCCGAACTGTAAGGTAAAAATTTCGGTTATCCACAGAAGCACAAACAGGGGTATTTTCTTATTAATGAACCCTCCTTTTCCTACTCACGGCTCGCTGGAGGGCTGATCCTTTAGAGATGATTGTACGTCCGGGTTCTCCCCAGACGCAGGACCCTCCGGTGAAGATTTCTTCCCCCGCTTAGGAGCTTTGGCCTCCGGGTCTTCGGAGGCAGTCCTCTTTTCCCCCTGGAAGGAGGGATTTTTGATCCCCCCCTCTTTAGGCGCCCCCTTGGGCAAGGTGATAGCTCTTCTATTTTCCCCATCGCCGCCTTCTACGGGCGCGACCTCCAACATTCTGACCAGCACGGGCTCTGGTGCAGTCTCTGGGAGGGGGGCCGGACACCTTATCAACTTCGATCGCGCTACCCACTCCTGATGAAGAGTAATGGGTTAGAAGGCGAATTTCAGAAAAGCGAACAGACAGAACGCCCGGACTCTGAGCTACTTACCTGAGTATCCGGGCGATTGCAGCTTAGGCCTGTGTCCTCGGTCAATTCCGGACACGCCACCTGCGGTCCAAAGAACAACTTGTGCATCTCCACGGGCGTCATACCCATGAAGTGTTGGAGAATTCGTGGTCCCTCCGGATTGAACTCCCATAACCAGAGAGGACGGCGTTTGCAGGGCAGAAGACGCCTGATTAGCATGACCTGCATCACCACAACCAGATTGATCTCCCTCGCTTGGAGGTCTCGAATCCGGCCCTGCAATAAGGGCACGTCTTCGGATGGCCCCCAATTGAGCCCTTGGTTGACCCACGACATCAACCGGCGTGGAGGTCCCGGGCGGAATGAAGGCGGCGGCTTTTGCTTGCTGCCCTTCGGAGCGGTGATATAGAACCACTCCTGCTACCACAAGCCAAGCTCCTCTTGGAAGGAGCCCTCGGGCCACGGGGCATCGGCCCTCCTGCTTATGGCCGCCCCGCCGCACTCCGCTTGACGCCCCCCGATCATCTTCGGCTCCACATTGAAGGTCTTCAGCCACAGGCCGAAGTGGGGGTGACGCGGAGGAAGGCTTCGCAGACGATAATGAATGCGGAAATATGGAGGATGGACTCCGGAGCCAAGTCATGAAAATCCAGCCCGTAGAAGAACATGAGCCCTCTCACGAAGGGGTCCGTCGAGAAGCCTAAACCCCGACGGAGGTGGGATACGAAGACGACGTACTCACCGGGCTCGGGAGTGGGTACGGCCTGCCCTTGGGCGGGCAACCTGTGCGAAATTTCGTAGGACAGGTACTTGGCCTCACGCAGCTTTAGCACGTCCTCCTCCGTGACGGAGGAGGGCATCCACCGACCCTGAAGGTCGGAGCCGGACATCGTTGAAGGTCCAAAGCGCTTGAATCCGGGGTTCTGGGTGTTGGAACTTGGAGCAAGGAGAAGATTCGATGGAAGATTGAAGAAAGGTAACGAGCCTTGGTCCTCTTATAAAGGGGGAAAATACCAAGAGCCGTCTCCGTGACCGTTCGAGATTCACCTCGATAGAGGAGGCGTGGCGACGGGCACGATTGGGTTACCCACGCTCGTATTGATGAGAATCCCGGAATAAGGGGAACACGATCTCTGCTTCGACAAGACGTGCCAAGGAAACCGCTTCGCAAAACGTGCTAAGGTGGTGTAATAAAAAACGATTCAAGTAAAGGCTTGGAAGTGGTGTGACGTCATGCCGCAAAATACGTCAGCAGATTGGACTTGTGTACATTTTATTCTCTCTACGGTGGAATGTGAAATTTATTTTGCAGAGCTGGACACTATCCTGGTGTTCATGATCTTCTTTGGATTATTCAAAGGAGGAACCCGCCTTGCAATGCCGAACACTATGCGCGCCGGACTTATCGTCATTGAAGCCTGGTTCAGGGGCTACTGAGGGAGTCCTGGACTAGGAGGTGTCCGGACAGCCGGACTATCATCGTCCGCCGGACTCCAAGACTATGAAGATACAAGATTGAAGACTCCGTCCCGTGTCTGGATGGGACTTTCCTTGGTGTGGAAGGCAAGCTTGGCGATACGGATATGTAGATCTCCTACCATTATAACCGACTCTGTGTAACCCTAGCCTTCTCCGGTGTCTATATAAACCGGAGGGCTTTAGTCTGTAGGACACAACATACATTACAACAATCATACCATAGGCTAGCTTTAGGGTTTAGCCTCCTGATCTCGTGGTAGATCCACTCTTGTACTACCCATATCATCAATATTAATCAAGCAGGACGTAGGGTTTTACCTCCATCAAGAGGGCCCGAACCTGGGTAAAACATCGTGTCCCTTGTCTCCTGTTACCATCCGCCTAGACGCATAGTTCGGGACCCCCTACCCGAGATCCGCCGGTTTTGACACCGACACTCATATATTTGTGCTTCAAAGTAGCACCATGTTTTTCATATAGTGAGTCCCATATATTGTCTTGTTCATACTAGTGGGAATTTTTCATTATAGAACTTGGCTTGTATATTCCTACGATGGGCTTCCTCAAATGCCCTAGGTCTTCATGAGCAAGCAAGTTGGATGCACACCCACTAGTTTCTTTTGTAGAGCTTTCATATACTTATAGCTCTAGTGCATCCGTTGCATGGCAATCCCTACTCCTCATGTTGACATCAATTGATGGGCATCTCCATAGCCCGTTGATTAGCCTCGTCAATGTGAGACTTTCTCCTTTTTTTGTCTTCTCCACACAATCCCATCATCATATTCTATTCCACCCATAGTGCTATATCCATGGCTCGCGCTCATGTATTGCGTGAAGGTTGAAAGAGTTTGAGATTATTTGAGTATGAAACAATTGCTTGGCTTGTCATCGGGGGTATAGAAGTTGGGAACATCTTTGTGTGACGAAAATGAAGCATAGCCTAACTATATGATTTTGTAGGGATGAGCTTTCTTTGGCCATGTTATTTTGAGATGACATAATTGCTTAGTTAGTATGCTTGAAGTATTATTATTTCTGTGTCAATATGAACTTTTGTCTTAAATCTTTCAGATCTGAATATTCATATCACAAGTAAGAAGAATTACATTGAAATTATGCCAAGTATCACTCCGCATCAAAAATTCTTTTTTATCATTTACCTACTCGAGGACGAGCAGGAATTAAGCTTGGGGATGCTTGATACGTCTCCAACATATCTATAATTTTTGATTGTTCCATGCTACTTTATCTACTGTTTTAGGCAATATTGGGCTTTATTATCCACTTTTATATTATTTTTGGGACTAACCTATTAACCAGATGCCCAGCCCAGATTTGCTGTTTTATGCCTATTTCAGTGTTTCGAGGAAAAGGAATATCAGACGGAGTCAAAACGGAACAAAATCAACTGGAGAAGTTAATTTTGGAAGGAAACCAATCTGTTGGGCTTGGAGTGCACGTCAGGGGATTCCCGGGCTGCCCACGAGGGTGGGGGGCGAGCCCCTCCCCCTGGGCGCCCCCCCTACCTCGTGAGCACCCTGGAGGTCCACCGACGTACCCCCTGCACCCATATATACCTACGTACCCTAAAACTTCCAGAACATAAGATAGATCGGGAGTTCCGCCGCCGCAAGCCTCTGTAGCCACCAAAAACCAATCGGGACCCCGTTCCGGCACCCTACCGAAGGGGGATCCCATCACTGGAGGCCATCTTCATCATCCCGACGCTATCCATGACGAGGAGGGAGTAGTTCACCCTCGGGGCTGAGGGTATGTACCAGTAGCTATGTGTTTGATCTCTCTCTCTCTCGTGTTCTCTCTCGTGTTCCATCTATGGCACGATCTTGATGTATCCCGAGCTTTGCTATTGTAGTTGGATCTTATGATGTTTCTCCCCCTCTACTCTCTTGTGATGAATTGAGTTTCCCCTTTTGAAGTTATCTTATTGGATTGAGTCTTTTATGAACACTTGATGTATGTCTTGCGTGGGATAACCGTGGTGACAATGGGTTATTCTATTGATCCACTTGATGTATGTTTTGGTGATCAACTTGCGGGTTTCGTGACACTTGGGAACCTATGCATAGGGGTTGGCACACGTTCTTGACTCTCCGGTAGAAACTTTGGGGCACTCTTTGAAGTACTTTTATGTTGGTTGGATGAATCTGAGATTGTGTGATGCATATCGTATAATCATGCCCACGGATACTTGAGGTGACAATGGAGTATCTAGGTGACATTAGGGTTTTGGTTGATTTGTATCTTAAGGTGTTATTCTAGTACGAACTCTTTTATAGATCGATCCGAAAGAATAGCTTTGTGGTGGTTTCGTACCCGACCATAATCTCTACGTTTGTTCTCCGCTATTAGTGGCTTTGGAGTGACTCTTTGTTGCATGTTGAGGGCTTGTCATATGTTCTATCTATGTTATTATTGTTGAGAGAACTTGCACTAGTGAAAGTTGAACCCTAGGCCTTGTTTCCTATCATTGCAATACCGTTTACGCTCACTTTTACCGCTTGTTACCTTGCTTCTTTTTTTTATTTTAGATTACAAAAACCTATATCTACTATGTATTTTGCACTTGTATCTTCATCTCTTCGCCGAACTAGTGCACCTATACAATTTACCATTATATTGGGTGTGTTGGGGACACAAGAGACTCTTTGTTATTTGGTTGCACGGTTGTTTGAGAGAGACCATCTTCATCCTACGCCTCCTACGGATTGATAAACCTTAGGTCATCCACTTGAGGGAAATTTGCTACTGTCCTACAAACCTGTGCACTTGCAGGCCCAACAACTTCTACAAGAAGAAGGTTGTGTAGTAGACATCAGCATTACACTTCATTCTTTGCCTATCATTCGATGTGATGTATTTTGTCAACAGCCGTCCAAAAAGGGGGAGATTGTTGGTGCAATATCTTCCTACCTTGTGTTTTGGAGATTGTTGACAGAAACATGTATGGACTGGTTTGTTTGCTAGTGCATACAGAGAGAAAAAGTCCATACACAACCGACAAGAATGATGTCTCCGGTGCTGAGTTCGAGGAACTTCACCAAAGTACATCTGCGTTGGAGAGAAGAACAGGTTATATTTGTTGAAGTGATAGAGTCGAGAAGATTGATGTGAAGAGGTTGCAGCTATATTTGTCCAATTTAATCATTTCCCACGTGGGAGGCTGCGGCTATAAATAGCCACCCTGCTCCAACTTTGACCGTTGGCTGCTCCACTTGAGATTTCTGAGAAGACTGATTTGAGCAACCCCTCTCTGAGTGATTTGAGTTTAAGATCCATGAGAGAAAAACCAAGAACCCAAACTTAGACAGTGGTTTAGCATCACAGTAGTTCTGAGTCAGAGTTCTTGTACCTATTACTCTTGAGAGCTGCACACTCTCTAGACGGATAGGTTTCAGCTTCGAGTGTTGAATAGTTGTTGTCTTCACCGAGCCCGATCTTTAGCAACCAAGAGTGATTGTGGTTCGCGAAGGTCGATCGAAGGTTTGGAGATCGCCGACAAGGATCTACCATGAGTGAATTCAACCTGAGCTTGATCAGCTCTGTGTTGAAGGAGAATAGGGTGAAGAGAGTTTATCTTCCGTGTTAAGTCACAACCCCTCCAACCAGACGCAGACCTTTGGCAGAATGGTGAACTGATCTGCCAAATCCTTTGTCGCCATCGAGCACCACTGGTTACATCTTCTTTACTGCATTGCATTCAACAGTTATTATTCATGCTCTATGCCAATAGTTTACGTGTTCCTTTTTGTTCTGCTGTCATCATCATGTGTATCTATGTTCATCCCTATCATTATCTTCACCTATACTCTTTCGTTATAACTTTGTATTTTAGATTCTCTTCTGAAATCGTTCTACTGCATTGTGTTCAGCACCGATCATGTTGTGCCTCATTCTGTTACAAATGTTTGCATGTTGCATCACTCTCATTGTAGTTAAACCTGAGATTTATCAAGCTCGTACTATTGTCAATGCTTCTCGATGAATATGCTTCTAACGAAGAAGATTGATTTAGTATATTTCCTTCGATACTATATTCCGTTGCTGTGGTTGGGTTTTGTTTCAAAGCTTTCGAAAGAAAATGTGAATCTCCCATTCACCCCCCTCTGGTCGATATACTCTCGGTCCTAACACAGATGTTGTCGTTTTATTACCATTTGCTATTTTTGGTGGATGTTAACCCTGTTGTAGTTAACATTGGCTTTTCATGTACTTACACAGAGCTACAATGGGCGATACTGTTGTTTGCCGTCGAGGTTAGCTACATCCTATTCTTATACACCATTTGTTCCTAAATATAAGTATTTTTAGAGATTCCAATATAGACTACATACGGAGCAAAATGAGTGAATCTAGATTCTAATCTAAATTATGTCTATAATTCTATATACATCCGTATCTAGTTCATATTAAAATCTCTAAAAAAATACTTGTACTTAGGAATGTAGGTAGTTGTATTTTACATCATTTTTGCGATCTCAGTTTAGTTTCTAACATTTACTGGTTGCTTGTAGGTACATATATTAGCGGTACCGATCCACGCTTCGATCCCTTTTGTGTATGGGGCAATGAGATATTCATGAGCAATCGTCAAGTGAGGAAACTAAGAAAGATTGTTAGGCGAAAGAAACGGGTAAAGGGAATTAAGCTCTTTATTTACACTTTGTCCAAGGCAACAGTAAACTTTAGGATGGTAAGTAATGTGTTGCCTTTCCCCCTGCCCACAACAAGTTACTCTATTAGACCTGAGTATCTGAAATATTTCTCTTTTCAATGGTTTCCGAAGCTATTTACTAATGATTACCTTACAAACTACATGACCGGAGTGGAGGCAACTAAGGTTAAAGTATACAATTCATGCTACCATGATAATGCTCTAGAAGTCTTCCTGAAGGCGACGAAGGATGGGCGGGCGATTGTCATAAGGGGCTGGACAAAACTTGTTCGTGCCTATGGCATGCAGGAGGGCACATTATGGGCATTCCGCTTCTTCAATACCATCGGCAGCCAAAATGATTTACACTTGTCTCCTCACCTTTACTGCCTGTAAATATTGTGGTTCAGCATAGTTAATTGCTATCTAATCCTGTAATTACTGAACATATTGTACTGAGAATTTTATTTATGCATTGGTTGTTGAACCATTGTGCTGCGAATTTGAATTTCACGTTTCATATTTCAAAATTTTCAATTCGAATAATAAATTATAGGGAATTTTTTATACAGGAGCGAACAAAATAATGTGCACACGGTTAGAAAGAAAACAATGTGTGCGATGAGAAATAGAGAACAAACGGTTCTTTGACATGAAACGTTTGCGATGCCCGACGGACGCACACACGGTTTTGTCTCATATGTGTGTGCGATTCATGGTAATACGACAAACGTTTCAAACCTGTATGCGTGTGTGATAGGAATACCTATCGCACACAGTTATGAAAATGGACATGTTGGTGTTAATAGAGGCACCGCACATAGTTTACATTCTTGAATTGTGTGCGATAACGTATCGATCGCAAACACATCGGTGGAGTGTTGATGTCCACCTTTTCACATGACTATAGCAGCGTAATCATTTGGAATGTATCTCGGATCAGAAACTTAATATCGAGACATAACGTGTGGGACTGGGGCGACTTCTCGTACGTTTATTCTATGGCGAGCGTCAGTAGCTGCTTGCCTATCCCCGACGATTTTTGGGTCATGTGGGAAGGACCCCCTATGGCAGCCACTCACTTGGCGACGGTTCCGAATGTCGTTGTGGAAAGAGGTTAAAAACCATTTGTATAACACGTTACGGTACCAGTGGTGGGCCGTGCAGGTCCGATCGATTAGATTGTTTTAACATATTATTTAGCACGCCATTTGTGGTGTCCTCATCCTTATATATGGGGAGGACCAAAGTTGTGCAAAGGGTGCACATTTTTGGAGAAGGATGGCTTTATGTATACCAGTACTCAACACTTAAAGGAAAAATGAGATCTTGTAATCATATGTATCAACCGACCGAGAACAAGCAAGACATAGGGTATTACACCTCAAAGTGGCCTGAACCTAGGTAAAAAAACCTGATGTCCGCTGAAGTGATTTGAAGTGTTTTAGCCCCTAGCTGAATGAAAAAGGGAATCTCCTCGATCTCCGGTACCAATGAGTTCACCATTGACATATACCCCACACACGATCACACCCAGTCCATCTTAGTGATTGACGCACGCCACCGCCGTCTTACACCACCCAATAGCCGTCGCATGACGCGTTTGTCCCTATGAAGCGGGTCACCTCGCAGGTCACCGCCGCCTCGAGCTTCAGCGACCCCGAGCACTATCGTAGGTCGATGCCTCTATCCCTCCAAATCTCAACGCCTTCATAGCCATCGCCCTGCATGTCGTTGCCTCCTTCCCATGGCCTCGACGAAGGGAAGGAGGAGGTAGTGGGTGAAGTAGCAAGGCCAAGGCGGATTACAGCGAAAGCTTCATTAGATATGATGTGGTGTAGGTCAACAACTGGCTCGTTAACATCTCACAAGCCTAAAGCTCTACTACTGGCTGATGCAAGTCATCGCATCTGTTTCCCAGGGCCACAGATGATGATGGTGATGAGGTGGGGGTGACAAGGGGAGGCTGAGGTCAAACTGACGAGGAGCAGCGGCCCTAAGTCGTTGGTTGTGTGTACGACCTGCGGGATAAGGGAGAAGTGTTGGGAGCTCGGACGGATGGCATAGTTGGTTGCTTGTACAACCTGCGGGATAAGGAGAAGTGCTGGGAGCTCGACCGGATGTCGGCAGTTCTTCTTCAAGTTTGTCTTCCAGGCTTCGACCCTCTCGAGTCCATCCATCTAAACGTAGTTAACAGATCTTCCATGTAGATTCCTGCCGTCTCCTTGGGGTTGTGGGGTTAGGTTTTCTCATCATGCGTGCGCACCAATGAGATTTGGTGTCAATTGCTTCAGATCTATTCAAGGTTTCAACGATGATGACTATGGCTCGAGGGTGCTAGTCATCGACACGAGGTCGTGCATGTGCACGAAGACTTCCCATCTGTCATCAACAAGGTCTGCTCTGGTAGAGGAGCGACGATAGCGATGCATCGTCGACTCTTTCTGGCGGCAGTTAGAGATGAAGGCCGACACGTCCACGAAGTTTGCGAGCGTCCTCATCGATCAATTTTACATTAGCATGGTTATTAACGCAGCTTAGTTCTGGCTTCACGGTCGGTCGCAAACACGTTCGATTGCATCCCTAGTAGTGGTAGTGGTCATTTAATGGTATAGAGACCTTGATGTAATTTTTGTTATGTTTGAAGTGCTTTGTACTTCTGATGAACTTTCATAATAAATTTGGATCTTTTCCATTTACCTTTTTTTCTCGCCTCCACATTAACAAAAGCACTAGGCCACCTGGGCCGCGGGCCAGCCTGTTAACACGCGTGCCTGGCCTGGCCTGGCACATGGCCCGCCTGGGCCGCGAGGTTGGCCACTCGCACGACACGACATGTTTCTATTTATATTTATTTTTGACTTACATATATATGTCCCCAAAGACAGTCCAACAGATAAAAATGAGCGAAAACCACCCTATAAGGCCTACAAGCATCCTGCCACATGGGCCAAACCTGCGGGCCGACCCATTTATAGTGGTGCCATGCCTGGGCCTGGCAGAGGCACGCGGGCCGGCATGACATGCCCATTTAGGTCCCGCTTGGAATGGGGGTAATTTTATACATCTGTATTTATTCTACAGGTGTAAGTTACACGTCAACACTTGAGATCAGCCTGAAATGAAAACGACCAGAGAAGGTCCGTATCTTATACCGGCCAGAAAACGAGCGAAAACGCTAATCCAAACAGGGCCTTACCTGTAGTGTCGTGCCTCTGCCAGAAAAAGAAAGAGAATAAACAGAGAGAAATCCTCTATATTTTTCAGCAAGGGGTGCCCTGAGATTGTAAGAGCGGCAGTGAAAGGCCATCTTCATGCCCCAATGAATTGTTGAGTGACAAATATTTGGGGCTGCCTACGGATGTAGGACACTCCAAAAAGGGGACGTTCAAATATTTAAGTGATAGAATTTGGGAGAAGGTAAAAGGATGGATGGGCAAACTACTGCCAGCAGGGGGAAGGATGTGCTAATTAAGTCCGTCGCCCAGGCTATACCTATTTTTTCAATGTCATGTTTCAAACTCCCCAGGGGGCTGTGTGAGAACATAAATGCCATTATTCGTAAATTTTGGTGGGGTTGCAAATAGGGCAAACGAAAACCAGCATGGGTTTCTTGTGAGGTGATGACAAGACCTAAGTATCTGGGAGGTTTGAGCTTCAGAGATCTTGAGCTGTTTAACTTGGCTTTACTAGCGCAACAGGCGTGGAGACTTCTTCAGGAGCCAACCTCCATGAGTGCTAGGATTTTGAAGGCTTCTTATTATCGAAGTGGAACCATCCTCTCGGCATAATTGGGTTCTAGGCCATCACAAATTTGGAGAGCAATATTGGAAGGAAGGGACATTATGAAGCAAGGGATCATCAGCAGAATTGGCAATGGCCAGAGTATAGATATATGGGCAGACAACTGGATACCGAAGAAGGCCTCATGTAGACCGATCTTATCGCTGGTTGCTAACCCACCACGCATGGTGCATGAGCTACTCCTTCCAGCGTTGGCGTCCTGGAGTGAAGATCTAGTGAGGAGCATATTTTTGCCAGTTGATGCGGACAAAATTCTAAAAATACCTGTATGCATGCGAGATGTTCCTGACTCATGGGCTTGGTACCCGATAAGAAAGGTAACTTCTCGGTTAGCTCAGTCTACCGAATGATCATTAGCACAAAGATAGAAAGGGAGAGCTGGTTAGAAGGGCGCGCGGGCCCTTCAGAAACCTCATCAGAAGAGAAGGCTTGGAACTCTCTCTGGAAGCTGCAAGTTCCGTCCAAAGTTCGAGTGTTCTTATGGAGGTTGGCACGGCACTCGTTACCGACAACGGATGTTCTTCGAAACAGAAACATGTTAGTGCAAGATGCATGTCCTTTGTGCGGAGGGGAAGATTCATGGAGACAAGCTCTTGTCTCTTGCACTATGGCAAAATGTACATGGGCGTTATCAGAGGAGGAGATTGTTGATAGAATGAGGGAGAATGGGTCAGACAAGTGCCAAGCACTGGCTGTTTGATCTTTATGACACTTTGAATCATGATAAGTTCACAAAAATGGCGGTGACCCTGTGGGCTATTTGGATTGCAAGGCGTAAGGCGATCCATGAAAACATTTTCCAGAGTCCGCAACAAACTAGTTCCTTTGTGAACTCTTATCTTCAGGAGCTACAAACTATACCTAAACAGTCCAGACAGGCGCGCATAATTGTGTCACAACCAACGACTACTCCTCGATGGCTTCCTTCGGAGGAGGGGGTAGCAAAGATCAACGCGGATGGGGCCGTTTCTGGTGACGGTAATGGGGGTGTGGCAGCTGCAATATGTCGAGATCACACAGGAGAATACATCGGCTCTTCGGCTGTTGTGTTCAGTGGCATCACGGATCCTTTGATCCTTGAAGTTTATGCGTGCAGAGAAGCAATGGCCCTGGCAGAAGACCTCAACATCCACATGCTATGTATTGCAAATGATTGTCAAGGGGTGATCGCGGACATCAACTTCGGAAGCAGAGGGCCACACGCAGTGATTCTAAATATCAGAACGGAAGAGTCTTTTTCTTTCTTGCAATTTTGTTTTTGAACGTAGAAATTTTAATTTCGAGGCTCATGATCTCGTCAAGTTTGCTAGTAGTCTTTCGGTTGGTCGTCATGTCTAGTTGGGCATGCCTCACGACCTAAACCTTGTACCCACAAACATTTTGTTGGTTTAATAAAGACTGGCGAGAATTCTCAAAAAAAGAAAAAGAAAAAGAAAGAGAAGAAATAGCCAGGCAGAGAGGCACGCGGGCCGGCCCGGCCCGGCCCGTGAACTTTAGCACTGGGCCGGGTCTGAACGGAGGCTATTTCCTTTTCTCTTTTTGTTTTAATATATGTTTGTCTCTTTTCTTTCGTCTTCGTCTCTTCTCCCAAATCGAGCCACCGCTTGTCGTCTTCCGTGGGAGTTGCAAGCACTGCGGGGCAGCGGGAGGCGATCGCGAGGGAGAGTTAGGGGACGGTAGCGGTGCGAGAGCATGGCGGCGACGTCGTATTCGTCGTCTTCATCGGCGGCGGGGGCTGGTGGCGGCGGCGCCGCGGCGGCGACGGCGGCCGGGCTCAAGACCTACTTCAAGACGCCCGAGGGGAGGTACAAGCTGCAGTACGAGAAAGCTCACTCCGCCGCTGTCCTTCACTACAACCACGGCGGGAAGACCGTCTCGCAGGTACCCGTGGACGCCGTCGCGGTTCTGGCGCCAACTAGGGGGATCTAGGTTGGATTTCTGCATGGTGAATTGGGTTGTCTCGTCGAGTATTTCGGCGGGTTTGTATCGTTGTTGAGATTTCGAGTGGCTCGGGCGTGGTATTTAAATGAAATTTGATAGCGTTATTTTATACACTGCTAGGATTTCGATTGGTGTTAGATTTTCATTACACAGTTTCTTGTGCTGTTGGCTTGTAGCTAGTGATCTTATCATGAGCGCTTCCTTGATACGTTGGAATCTCTATTAGCTGCTCATAGTGGGAGTAACAAAAGTAATAACATGCATGTCACATAGGCAAAAAATATGAAGTGGCAAGATGAGGAGAGAAGCAAATGGAGTAACATAATATGTTACCATCACATAGCGGTTCCCAATGTAAAATGACTATACAAAGTAAAATGACTATACAAAGTAATAAATGAAGCTCTATGTTATCGCACGGATGACACTGCCCACTATGGAGGTAGTAACATAATCTAAGTTACTCCCCACTATGACTAGCCTTAGACTATTCATCGTGGGAGTAACATAGGTAATAACATGCATACTCATGCAATGCCAACTAGTCATATTAGTGATTAGTAACATGGCATAGTATTAAATGAGTAACGGAGATGGTACTACCACTCTAACGCTTCCCAAGAGAAAATTAGTCTACACGTTAATGCATGAAGCCATACTACTACTATGATACTTTGCACTAATGAAGGTAGTAACATAGATTAGTGTTATGCATGACACTAGTATAAAGTTACTCCCCACTATGACCAGCCTTAGTTTTAGTGTAGGTTGCTGCTAACTATTTATTTCAGTACTGATATTGAATAATTCTGGTTGTCTTCTCACTTTTGTAGTTAATTGTTTTTTGAACGGCTTTATAGTAATTATTGCTATTACTTCTCATCTCTGTCATTTTGTAGTAACAGCTTAGGCTTTGATTGGCTGAACTGGTTAGCCTGTTGTCCGGTCCTGGTCTTCCGGATTCTTGCTTTGTAGTAAGTTTGTTTCCTGTTAAAAAAATAGTAAGTTTGTTTATTGATTGTGGCAGTTGACGGTGGCATACCTGAAGGAGAGGTTGACTGGCCAAGGCTCCACACCATCAACACCAAGCTCCAGCAGTGGGATGCGATCGGCGGCAGCAAGGCTTCTGGGTACCGGGAATGGTAGCCGCGCACTTAGCTTTGTTGGGGGCAATGGTGTCAGTCGTGCTGTGTCTGGAAGCAACCGTGTGGGAGGAACCCTTGGTACATCTACAAGCCTTGGAGGATCTCAAGCTGTAGCAAACTACGATGGCAAGGGTGCATACATCATCTACAATTCTGCGGATACACTATTCATCAGTGACCTTAATTCCCAGGACAAGGTCTGCAATCCTTTATTTGACGCATGCTAAATGCAGTTGTACTGTTGGTTCTGATCAGCTGATTAATTTCACTAGGATCCGCTAAAGTCCATCCATTTTAGCAACTCTAACCCATTGTGCCACGCATTTGACTCGGAGGCCAAGGAGGGGCATGACTTAATCATTGGGATGGGATCAGGGGATGGTTAGTGCAGTATTTGTTAGCTGTTTTTCCGCTTCAAAATGGAATGTGTTTATGGTGTATCGATTATGCAGTTTATTCAATGTCGCTGAGGCAACAGCTACAAGAACCTGGAAGGAAACCTGTTGCAGCCCAACATTATAATAGGGGTGATAAAGATGGAATGAGCATCAGCAGGTATGTTTTAATTTTCATTATTCATTCATGCTATCCATGTGCATGTCATATATGATATTTGGAGGTTGTTTGCATTTTCTGATTTGAATCAGTGTTGCCTATTAATAATGTTGTTGTTTGCTTGTTTATTTCACCATCTTGTGATTTAACATACTCTACAAGATTCCATCAAGTATGCATAGATACAAATACAGCACCCTGATATATTACTCGAGAACCCATCATTTTCCCCAGTTTAGTCACGTCAGTTTTTAAGTATCAGATAGACGAGAAAAAAAATTAGGAGTTACAAAAGTTATCTTCCTAAACATTCCCTCACAAGGACTCCAGAAGCATTTAATAAAGAATTTAAAACACGGTAGACTTTGTTTGGGACATTGAAACAATCAACGGTTGAGCAAATATTTGGCTCCACCAATCTATGGTAAGGCAATTGTCTTTCTGTTTATTGTCTATATGCTGTCAGGTATTGCCTTGTATTAACTCATCATATTGTGGAGGCAAAAGAAGGACCTGATTTCCTTGTGTGTTCATCATCTGGTGTCTCATGTCATATACTTGCACACCTATGAATCTGTATGGTTTGTAGAAGTAGATAAGGGGAAAAATTTGTACTGGCTGCTCTCGATATTTCTCTTAAAATCAGAGATTTGATGCATTATTTTGATGGGGTTGGGCGCCCTGGGGGGCTTCTGACTTTAGTCTGCATGACTGCAATATAAGCTGACTGCTGCTTGCATATTGGTTCTTACAGATGCTTATCCCCTCTTATTATTTTAGTTAACTCTCCTGTTGACTTCTCAGTACTATTGTTTGCAGCCGTTGCACTTCTGTTGCATGGGTTCCGGAGTGTGAAGGCATGTTTGTTGTTAGCCACTCTGATGGAAATTTGTATGTGTATGATAAAGTGAGCAATGATGATCATGGAATTTGGCATTTATAAATGTTTGCGTTGATGTTTGAACTGATGTATATTCTTTACATTCAGTGCAGAGATGGAAACACGGAGTGTACATTTCCAGCTATAAAGGATCCAGCTCAGTTGATGGTTTCACATGCAAAGTCGAGTAAGGTATTTTAGGCATTCAGTATTAGTTCCTTAAACCACATTATTTTTTGTTCAATTAGTTAATTTATTATAGAAGTGTATTTTGCCCTCTCTGTGGGCATGAAACTGTGGCCTGGTGATCTGTTACATACCCTACAGTTTGTCACTTTAGTCTACCATTCTTAACGTTAAATGTATCTTGATGCAATGAGCATTATTGTTCCTTTTCTTACACATAGAAATGTAAATGGCTAAACAGTGATACTATCAGTATAAATTCACCATTATTCAGAAAAAAAAATCAATCTGAACCGTTTAAGAGAGCTCACCATTTAAAATGGCTTCTAACATTCTGATTTCCCATGGACGCTTATGTACACACAGCAGACATAAATTAAATCCTCAGAAGTGGACGTTTTTCTTTATGCTTGCATTTAGGAGTTTGGGTGAGTAATAGAAAATGGTAATCTCCCAGCTGGCTCCTACCTATGCAGTGTTCCCTTGCTAGTCTCCACCTGCAAAGAGTGTTACGATTTTTATTTCTAGACTAGAATTTACTGTTGTGATTAAAACTCTACTGGCATACATTTGCAAAAGGTACTATCATACCAGTAAGCTGACCATATAAATTGTACAGTGAATATTGGGATCTGGGCGGTAGTTTCGTTAACCTATGATTTTTGGTATCCTGCAAATGCTTCTCTCATAACATTTGGTACATGAGTTTACATCAAGCCATTGGGTTTGTTTCTACCTACGGAATCTGGGACAACGATTATTGTTGAATATATTTTAAGGAAAATTAGGTGGTGCCCAGGAGATCCTACATCCAGAATAGAGAAAGTGTACGAAATAATGTTCCAAGAAACTCACAAAGTTTATGGATGTAGTAGGCAAAAGATTATGTGAATGTGTAGAATTTTAATTTGTAGTCAGTCGAACTAGCAGTCATCATGCGCTTCTGTAATTTTTAATGTGTGTGTTTGACCATTTTATTATGGATTTTACGGGTTTATGCATATTGGGACGGCAGATCCCTATACACTAAATTGCTGCTCTTATCTCAAAAACATTACAGAGTAACCCAATTGCCAGGTGGCATGTTTGTCATGGTTCAATCAATGCAATTTCCTTCTCTCCAGATGGGGCATACTTGGCGACGGTTGGGCGAGATGGTACTTCCTTTATCCTAGATAGACCCACACTGGAGAAGTTTTTACTACTCAGAAATTCCACCATCCTACATTTCAGGCTTAACTAATATCGATGAACCATATGTAGGTTATTTGAGAGTGTTTGACTTTTCAAAGGAACAGCTAATATTTGGTGGCAAAAGTTATTATGGCGCTCTCTTGTGTTGCACCTGGAGGTACCTTTATTACATTTGAATGATTCGATGTCTTCTGTATGTGTTTGCCATGTTTTCTCCCAGTTAGCTTTATGGTTGGCTGCTCTGCAAATAATTTCTTAGCCATACTTATGCAGTTTACTCTATTTTGTATGCTGATGTTTGTGTGGAATGTTTTTCTATTTATTACCCTTAGTTTAAAGTACTTCAAAGTTCAAACTCTAAAACCTGCCTGGGCTGACTAGCATCCAAAATTGTTGCAGTTTCCTTGATGATATCTAATAAAGCTAGTATATGGCTCTATTGTGTACGCCATGAGCTATGCATTGAAGCATCTCTCTACCATCTTATGGGTTATCTGATCTCTGATTCTTATCTTCTATTTGTTCTCACATTTCTATGGGTTTGTCAATTATGAGTATTTATTTGGGTGGATCAGTCGAGAATGATGAAGAAATGAGTATGGCCCAGTTTCTGACCTAGTTTGACTGTGGTCTGCTTTTACAGCTCGGATGGCAAATATCTATTGACAGGTGGTGAAGATGATCTTGTGCAGGTATGGAGCATGGACGACAGGAAGACTGTTGCATGGGGTGAAGGGCATAATTCTTGGGTATTAATTGAATTTCCCTTGAGGCTTTTTCAGTGTCTTGACATTTGCTTTCAGAAGTTGTATTTGATGACATGGGTAATTTTTTTGCAAACAGGTTAGTGGAGTTGCTTTTGATCCATATTGGTCCCCACCAAATGCTGATGGAACGGGAGAAAATGCGGTGTATCGTTTTGGTTCTGTTGGTCAGGTATCTGAAGTTGATTCATTTGTATTATAGCTTGAACATTTATGGCATATCCATGAAATATGTACTGCTCATCTTTAATAAGACTAGGTAATTGCCCGTGGTTTGCAACGGGGGCAAGCATATTCTAGTTGTTTAACACTAATTGTGTATCATATATCTTTAGGGAACATCAGGGAGCATTGTTGTCTTTTTTTTGTTAGGTGGCAAGCATAATCTAGTTGTTTAACACTAATCGTGTCTAACATATACCTTTAGGGAACATCAGGGAGTATTGTTAACTTTTTTAACATTAAATCACTTCTTCCACCGCCACTGTTGACCTTTTTAATGTTAAATCACTCCCTCCACCGGTTAAATTACCTCTGCGCCTTCTCGATCGAAGCTTGCCACCTCTGTCCAGACTCCCTGTAGAGATAGACATGAATCATATGTTCAAACTTCTTTTAGATACATGCACAAATCATAGGTATGGGAAAGTACAATGACATGGTAAGGGCATCTCTAGCAGACCCCTATCGTAAAAGTGTCAAATTTCCCCTATCCCATTTCCCTATTTCTTTTAGGGAAATCACTGTTTCTCAACTAGCAGATCTCCTATAACTTTTCCCTTTATATGTGTATTTGGCTCACACAATTCATCAAACACATACACTACACATCCACATACACAATTCATCAAATCTGTAGCAAAGAGGATTAACCAGAAGCAGGTGTAGCCGTAGAAGTAGAGCATGGACTGAATCCAGTTCATCTCTCTGCAAGCAAACATCACGTACGCCGCCATGTTGTTCTGCACCCCCTGTACATCAAGTACGCGCTCAGCTTGATGAAACAGATCACAGGGGCCACGAGTCAAAATGCACCCGTGGAGATGGATGCACTGCAAAGGCAGTGGCAGGAACATGACACTAGCGACGTTGCTGTGCCGCGCGGGCTCCCGGTCGGCGTTTGCCTTGGATTTGGGGGCCGACATTGCCGTGTCGCTTAACAAATAGCACCAAATCCTCCTATGCCCCTCCACAACACGTAGGACATGGAGCCTTGGGACTTCAGAGCTCACTGTGATGCTGCCGTAGCCGGTGAGGCGGAGTTGCACGCACTAGGCCGAGTGGGACGGAAGGAGGGGAGCCTGGGTCGCTGCGACTGGATCCGGCGTGCAAGAGCTGGTCAGTGGTGACGGTGGCCGTGACGCTGCGCACGACGAAGGCACCCACCAGCTGGAGCATTCGGGTGCCTTGGCCCTGTGAGGACGACAGTGCGGTCGACGAGCTCTGGCTCTATTTCCATGTTGGCGCTTCGATCGAGATGTGGCCATGCTTGTGCTGCTTGCCTCGTCCTGATCGTCTTGACGCTGTGCTTGTCTCGAGTCAGAATCCCGTTGTGCGACGATGAACGTCTCCGGTGACGCATTGGATCCAGGAGCAGCGGCAGGAGGACGACGTAGATGACAGGTCTGAGGGGATTCGCGAAATTCCTCGTCGCCAAGGAGAGTCGCCGGAGGTGCAGGGGCGGTGGAGGGTTTCATTTTTCCGATTATCCGGGGTGGCGGATGGCCGCCGACGGCGGCGTGGTCAGACGGGAGGCCTGCAGCTCTCTTATTTTTGCTGAGAATCACATCGGCTGGACTAAATTTGAGCAGATGGGGGGCAGTTTTAGGGGAGGAAGAGTCATATTTGAGGAAATTTTGGTTTAGGGGATCTACTAGATACCCCTTAATCCCCTAAACGACACTTTTTCTCCTCAAATATGACCTTTAGGGGGTCTGCTAGAGATGCCCTAAGCACATGCATAGTTAGAACCATGTTGGCAACGCTTCCACAACATGGATGGAATAATCAAAATTATGGATGATGGCGATGTAGAGGAAATATTACCTCTAAATATGTCACCTGGCATCATTGTAACTGAAAAATATTCAAAAAGGAATGTCCGACATATGAACCCGCTTATGTGAACTTGTGCTTTGCTATGGAATAACATTACGATTTTCAACATTGTTTAACTAACACTCAGGAGTTGCTCATATAGATGAATTTTAAGAGTTGTCCAAAATGCTTGCAATATTTTACCATGTTGCGACAAATGAAGTGTTGCACCTGCTTTATCTTTAGCAAACTTCTACAAAATCATTCAAAAACTGATGCAGGCTACCACGTCAAATTCTTTTAGCAGGATAGAGGTGGCTTGTACCATGACAACATCCAGTATGTTCACATGGTATCTTTCTCAAAGGATATCTGCAGCCCCCGTGAGAAAATAATATCTCCACAGTAATATCAGAAATGCATATGTATAAACCCGATCTACCAATGAAAGCCATTGTTTTCTCTAGCCGAAGAATGCATATACTAACTCTAGTTCGGCAAAACTCTATGAGGAAGAGTCATTGGTGAGCAAGTGCTAACTCCGCTCCACCATAATAACTATTCTTAAGTACCATGTCACGCCCAAGATGCGACCCTATCCTAAAGGAACTCGAAGGTCCCACCAAGGATAGAAGCGCATCTTGAAGACGCTTTTGCAAGGTGGATATCATTACATCAACATTACATAATAGTGGGGATACATTCGATACATACAATGTCACATGAATACAACAATACAACATACAAGAACAACATCCGACTACGGATGAATCATAAACAGAAACTCAAACAATATCCACCCTGCTAGCCCAGGCTGCCGACCTGGAACCTATCCCCTGATCGAAGAAGCAGAAGAAGAAACTCCAAAACAAGCAACATCGCTCTCGCGTCATGATCATCGCATAACCTGTACCTGCAACTGTTGTTGTAGTAATCTGTGAGCCACGAGGACTCAGCAATCCCATTACCATGGGTATCAAGACTAACAAAGCTTAAAGGGAAAGGAAGGGGTAAAGTGGTGAGGTTGCAGCAGCGACTAAGCAATGTATGGTGGCTAACATACGCAAATGAGAGCGAGAAGAGAAACAAAGGAACGGTCGTGAAGCTAGCAATGATCAAGAGGTGATCCTGAACTCCTACTTACGTCAGACATAACCCAGAAACCGTGTTCACTTCCCGGACTCCGCCGAGAAGAGACCATCACGGCTACACACGCGGTTGATGCGTTTTAATTCGGATCTGGTGTCAAGTTATCTACAACCGGACATTAACAAATTCCCATCTGCCACATAACCGCGGGCACGGCTCTCGAAAGTTTATACCCTGCAGGGGTGTCCCAACTTAGCCCATGACAAGCTCGCGATCAACGAAGGAATAGACCTTCTCCCAGGAAGACCCGATCAGTCTCGGAATCCCGGTTTACAAGACATTTCGACAATGGTAAAACAAGACCAGCAAGACCTCCCGGCGTGCCGACATCCTGATAGTAGCCGCGCGTATCTCGTCTCGGGCCACGACCGGATGAGCACTACGTACAACTAGAACCAGCCCTCAAGTTTTCCCGAGGTGGCGCTGCAAGTGGCTCTAGTTTGGACCAACACTTAGACAAGCATTGGCCCGGGGGGGGGGGGGGGGGGTAAAATAAAGATGACCCTTGGGATGCGCGACTCCCAAGGGAAAAAAAGGTAATAGGTGAGGCAAATGGTAAAACCAATGTTGGGCCTTGCTGGAGGAGTCTTATTCAAAGCGAACTGTCAAGGGGGTCCCATAAATCACCCGACCGCGTTAGGAACGCAAAATCCGGGAACATAACACCGGTATGACGGAAACTAGGGCGGCAAGAGTGGAACAAAACACCAGGCATAAGGCCGAGCCTTCCACCCTTTACCAAATATATAGATGCATTAATAATATAAGAGATATTGTGATATCCCAACATAAACCCTGTCCACCATGGAGCAATTTTCAACTTCACCTGCAACTAACAACGCTATAAGAGGGGCTGAGCAAAGCAGTAACATAGCCAAACAACGGTTTGCTAGGAAGGGTGTCAAAGGTTAGAGGTTCATGGCAATTTGGGAGGCTTCAAGAGCAAATGATAGGTAGCGCAGCAAAGCGATAGAACGAAGCAACTAGCATAGCAATGATAGTAGTGAGATCCAGGGTAGCGGTCATCTGGCCTGAAATCCCGCTAGGAAGAAGAGCGAGTCCATGAAGAAGACGAACGGACGTAGTCGAACGAATCCTCACAATCGCAACATTACTGGAACTAAGAAGCAACACCGGAAAGAAACAAACAACATGGTAAATGCACAAGCATAAACATGGCATGATGCACAAACAAGTATGATGCATGTCCAGTTTAATGAGGCATGGCATGGCAAAGTGCAACAAACAATACTACAAGTTAAGTGGAGCTCAATATGCAACGAGTTGCATATTGACGAAACACCACATCAATTATTTAGTTCTCTCTCGGTTATGAGCTACTCAACAATATTAAATGTTGTTAAACATGGCAAGAGGTGAAGCATAATTAAACTACCTAGCTAGGCAATTTTAAATGAGGCCGGAAACAACAAACAACAATTCCGGAAAGTCCCCATGTCACTTAGTAGTTTAATGCAAACACCATTTTAAGCATTTTAAATGTTATCATGATGCGGATGACATATACAAGTTTTAAGCAATTTTTATGAAAATGTTGACATGAGCATGTTATGAAGCATTTGTCACCATGGCGGAACAAAAAGGGTGCCACGGCGGCGAAACAGAAATGGTGCCACGGCAACATTCCGATCCCGATAACTCGATTGAGATACCGATGCAAAAGAGAAGTGTGCGGATGTGTGGAAGACGCAAGAGATGGGGAGTGATCCCGGATACCGGGTGTCCCACATGACGGCGGCATGGCAAACGAGGAACGTGCAAAGACAAACGGGCACAGTGCAAACACGAGCATCTCATACAACATGCATGCAATCGTACGCGGGCGTCGTCTCGGGTTATACCTTTGAAGCGTGCATTTTCAAGGCGGATCGAGTTCGATGCGGTGTAGGGGAAGTAGACGTTCTCGGGACGGTCGTAGTGGAAGTAGTGGTTCACGGACGTCGTGGAAGTAGTCGTTCTCGGCGACGGTAGAGGAAGTAGTGGTACACGGCGGTGGCGGTAGTTGTTCAGGGTCTTGGCGGGTCGTCGTGTAGCCGTACATGTTCGTCGTGGTACACGGTTCGTAGACGTTCGAGTCATCGGTAGAGGTACTTGTCGTATCATCAGGGCGTAGTCGACCTTGGCGTATCCGTGCGTAGGGGTACTTGTCGGTCTCGGTCAGGGCGTTGGTAGATGTACACGGCAATCGTAGTGGTACTATGCGTCGTCGGACTTGTTGAATCCAAACTCTTCGAGGGCCGTCATGGTACTTGGCGCTTGCGGTGTGTTGCTTGGGGGCAACCAGGGGTACTTGGCAGGTTCCCCACGAAGATGCATCGATGGCGCTCGAAGGCAGCAGCGAGGGGGCGAACGAGGCCGCTAGGACTCGAGCGATGAGTGGCGTGCGGCTGCTGGCGAATGGGATCCACGCCGACGGGGTCAACGCGGGCTTGCGCGTGGCCTCCAGCGGGACTTGGTGGCGGGGCCGGCACAAGGAGACGGGGCAGCGTCGGGCGCGTAGGGCTCGGGGACGAGGCACCGAGGGCGAGGCAGGAAGGGAAGAAGAGGGCGCGCGGGGTCTGCTGGAATTGCAGGTCGCCGGTGAGGAGGCTGGGGATGCGGATGACGGCGTGGAGGCGCAGCACGGGAGGAGAAGCAGGGCGCGGTGGAGGAACTGCAGGAGGCGGTCTCGACCATGGCGTCCCTGCAGCAGGAGCGACGGCAGCTCGGGGACAGCTCGGGCTCCAGGAGCTTGGGCGCGGCGGGCCATGGAGGCCGGCGGTGCCATGGCCGTGCGGGCAGACGAGCTCGCGGGGCCGCGGGGTGGTTGGCTTGAGGGGTCTCGCTCCTCTCTCTTTCTCTGCAGATGGCGGCACGAGCGAGGGAGAGGGAGAGATCGAGATCGAGAGGAAGGAGTGGCGGCGCAAGGGAATGAGGAGGAAGGATCGAGGGAGAGATGCTGAGGGGATCGAGCACGGGGTTCGGGCTAGGGTTATCGAGCTGGTTAGATGGGCTGGCTGGGCCGGCTTGGTCTAGCTGGTTAGGTAGTGGGCTACGGCTGGTCTTCCCCTCCCTTCTTCAAATCTCTTCCCAAAAACAGAAAAGTGAAGAAAGAAAGGGAGAGAAAAGAAAAGAGTGGACAAGAATTTGGGCATGGGGGTAATTTTTCCGGACTCATAAAAATGAGCTTGACCCAAGAAAAATGGAGTGGGCAAGATTGCAAGTATTAAATCCAAAGTCATTTGAATTTAATTCAAATGGTTTGAACAAGGACTAGGATTTAGAAGTGTCCAAAAATGTTGAGATTTTTGGTGGAGCTCCGGAAAATGATGAAAGAAATTATGGGCAAGGTTGGAGACCAAGAATTGAGATCACAATGGCATGGGATATTTTGCAAGTGGGTTATGGTTAATTCCAAATAAATGGAATAATTTTATTATAGCTCCCTAATATTGGGAGGATATGTTATAAAGAGAAATCACCCTTGTGAATATCCCTCAATTTAAATGGACCGAAGATCCATACGATTTTATTTAGATGAGTTTCAAAAAAGGGTTGCATGATGACATGATGCAATGCAAATGATGCAAAGAGATGAAAATGCATGACATGAACAAAATGCAAAAACAAAAGACAAAAACCCAACCACGGAGGAAATATCATATCGCATCTCCGGAAAAGGCAAGAGTTGGAGTTACGAATATGAAAAGTGGCATCCGGGGCGTTACATACCATATCCAAAAAATTTTTTTTGTCAGGTTGAGAGGACCGATACTGAAACTGGGTGAGAGACATAAATAAATAAAATATACATCTTTTGGACAATTACACTCTGTTCACACTTCACACAGTAAAAGAAATTCTGCTACTGTAAAATATAGTAGACCACACAAGTTAATTGAAAGCTGTGAAATAGCTCAAGGACATGTTAAATTTACAGTCTGAATAAACATAATCTTGTGGCACGACAAGAACCAACAAATTAATATTGTACATGTCAAGCATGCTGCTGCTCACCTTATTGGTAGCTTAGCTTTATGGTAGATTTAAGTATCAGCTCTGCATTATGTGCGATGGCATCTGTCAACGCCACATGCATGTCAATCTCTTCCCGGAGTTGCCTCTGCAAATTTCTGACATGTGGTATTTAATCACATATGAGAATAGTAGATCCTGTTTTTATCGAAGTTAGGCATACATGTATATTCAAACATAAGCAGTCTATTCAGAGGAATCATTCCAAAAACAATTTTCAAACCGAGCACTGGAGCACAACAAGTTGTCACAAATCACAAACCAAATGAAAGCAGGTTTATTTCAAGTGCGAATAGCAGCAGTACAAACGTCAACACCGTAGAGATGATGAAGCAATCATGAAAGGCACTCATTTCCTGCTATCGAGCAGCGGTGGAGGGGCCTCCATAATGCTAGGGTTAGGGTTTCGCTTCGATCAAAGATGGGTTTGTGTTCCTATGCTGTGTGATGTCAGGGGATCAAGAAAACCGACGGGAGAGGGAGTACGGACGTAGGAAAAAACAGGTTGTAGGGGCAGTACGGATGACGTGGGGCGTGGGGAGTCGGATGACGTAAGATGGGAGACAGAGCCTTGCGTCTTTTTTAAGCAGTAGAGATAAACTGATGCATGCCTGTCTGATCTTGTAACTTCTTAGTACAAATAAGAGTGAAATCTGGGAGTACCTTAAAATACTTAACCTCTCAATTTCTTCCCTGCTTACTTAATTACTGGGAGATCTTCAGTTAATGAACTGTTGGAATGTTCCTTGCTGTTCAGTCTTATGCTTATTGCAGGGCATTGAACTGATCACACTAATTATGTAATAAATATGCAAATTTCTCCAGTAATCACGCTGCTCATGCTGCTTTTTTCTTAGTGTGATTTCGCCAATATTTTTGATTCACGTTGAAGAACTTAACTACTGAGTGTCATTTTACCTCATATTTTTAGAAGATCAGATTGATTTTTGTCAGAACTTGGTGATCTGTTATGAACTTATCATGTCTTAGCTTATTATATGAATATAGTCATAGCTATCAGATAAATTGGCAAGTGTTTTTACAGTTTGCTTTCTCCAACACGGTTGACTACTGATATCAATTGCCACTCTGGCATACTCTTAGGATACCCAATTGCTTCTGTGGGATTTGGCAATGGATGAGATTGTTGTCCCACTACGTCATCCTTCAGGTGGTTCGCCAACATTTAGCAGTGGGAGCCCTTCTGCACACTGGGACAGTGCATGCCCTCCAACAGGTATTCTTCAACCTTCTCCCAGAATGCGGGACGTGCCGAAGCTTTCACCTCTTGTCGCCCACCGAGTACATGCGGATCCCCTGTCTGGTGTGGTGTTCAGCACTGAATCAATCGTCACCATTTGCCGCGAGGGACTAATCAAAATATGGGCCAGACCTGGCCACAGTGAAAACAATCAACAGTCAAATTCTTCCGAGTTTGCTTTAAGCAATACTGTCTCCAAGGATAGGGCAATCACAAATATGGGCCAGACCTGGCCACAGTGAAAACAATCAACAGTCAAATTCTTCCGAGTTTGCTTTAAGCAATACTGTCTCCAAGGATAGGGCAATCACATCCTTCAGTAAAGCAAGTGGCTCTAGCTTCAAGCAACCTTCATCGCTTGGCTTGACATAGCCGTGAGTTTCTTACTAACACCATGATTGATGAGACGGGCTCTCAAAGGAGGCTGCTGGTGATGAAGGCACATATTTGTAGATGTTCCTTATTACAGCAAGGCTAGTTAGTGGCACAAAACAATAATGGAACATGCCCCTGTACAGATACATATACTCCAAGATAGCTAATACAAGTTTGCTTTTTCTTTTGTATTGCCCAATGTGCCAACATGTGATGGATGGGATGACAATCTTTGCTTCGTTTTGTTTTAGCATTTCTAGATTTCCCCCAGTTGTAAATTGCTTCCTCACTTCTCCAGTTCTTGCATCAACTCCATATCGTAATTCTGTTTAGTCGTTGAATGTTCTGTAGATTGTGTGAGCAAATGTAGATACTTTGCGGGAATGTACGTGTGCCAGCCGATAAAATTATTGAGGAACTAGTAGATTAGTATGGAATGTTCAGACTACAGAAGCAATGTTACCAACTGTAGAGTCTGCAGCTCACAATACGCAACAAACTTATGTACAAGTACTTCAATATGGATGGAAAACATGCAAAGAAAAGACACAAAAGCCAGCTATTCTGAACAAACAATTTATCGTAAGTCTGCTTATATTTCATCTTTCGTTCTGTCTTGCAACAATGAATCTCCTCTCCTCACTTCTTCCTTCTCCTATCTTTCTTATAAAAAAAAACGTAGTGTTCCCCTTTTCGTTCGACATTCGTCCCACGTCGTGTCCACTTCATTTGCAACCCCCACATGGTCTATCCGATTTTACATGCAAATCAAGTCCCTAAAAGCCGCCCTCCCACCTTTCCACCTATAACCAGATTTTAAAGCTTGAATTATGGATATAACCCCTTTCCAGATTCTGGAAATGTTAGGTTATGGTTGGGGGCAAAGTAGGTTAGGCCTACCAGTCATGTACTATGATCAATGATTATTTTTCAAGGCTTGCCATCCCCTTCATAATATCTCTTGACCCAGGACCCCAATAAGCAGAGGTTGATCTCCTGGAGGTTAGGGATGCCCAAACCTTCAAACTCTTTTCTCATGCAAATCAATTTTCAATTAGCTAAATGCAGCTTTCTATGGCCTTGAAAGTCATTCCACCTTAGCCATTTGGGAGTTGATAAAATCTATGGCTCATTTTGAAAATTTTAAAAGGATAACAGATAAATGGGAATGCTTGCAAGATAGCTTGAATTAGAACAAGTCTGCTTTTATAGGAGAGGCGCTTTCCTCTCCACCAAGCAATTCTCTTTATAATTTTATCTATTAGAGGTTAAATATCCTCTGTTCCTAGATTGTCATGGTGGAGGGGAGTCCCTAGATATTTAATGGGGAATTTCTCACCACTAGAATCTAATAATGAGAGAAAATTTTGGGACTCAGTGATGAGGACATCAATACCATTGTTACACCCACAGCCCCTGCTACTATACATACTGGACCAATTACTAAAGCTCGCGCCCGCCAATTAAGTTATCAGGTACTTTCGTTTCTTGGTAATGATTCTAATGTTCATGAGAATATGATGCTGACTAAATTGGATACATTTGTTTTGCTTATAAAATGAAGGGCCAAGCATGGACAAGAACGCTGGACATTGGAGCATGATCAAACATGGAGAAGATGACGCACGCAAGGGGAACAAGAACAGAGTTTCTTGTGGAGTTTTCAGTACTTAGGAGTTTGGGGCCACCATGATGACATACAAGAACATGGACGAAATATAAAAGATGCCCTTTCATAAATTTCGTCGATAGCTTAATATAGGTGCCGCGCCACCTTATTTTTGGGATAGGTCCATGTAATTTTGAAATATTACTTACAGGCTATTTTTTAGAGTCCGTATTGTAGGGGAAATGACTCGGGAGGTGTTTTAGTCCCACCTTGCCAGGAGGACGAAATCCCCTCTCTCACCCTACAAATACATCCATTAAGGCACCATTTAGACTTTGGGTTTTGTTTAGATTAAAAGTTCGCCGCAGCTGCAACTTCGCGTACTTCGTTTGTGTTCTACGATCAGACAAAGACGTCACAGAACCCCACCTTCATTAATAAAGCTTTCCTCTTATAGTCGCAATATCTAGATTGAAATTTCAGTTTCTTGCTTGTTCTTCGTTTGCGTGCAGGAAACAGACCCTCGTGGTCAGGTTGATCGTGCTCCGGCATGGTCAATAACCTCTCGGAGTTGGTTTAGCGATTGCTAAGGCGCGACGTCCTCGCACGTTCGTAGTCGGATCGTCAAAGTCTACTCCACCAAAAACAATAGGCACCATCTCATCGAAAGATGAGACACCTTTGCCTCTATCAAGTGGTATAAAATTTCCAGATTGCTCGGTGAGATTTTCCAGTTTTTCATAGTTTACATCGCATCTGTTCTTTATCCTACAGTCCATGAAAAAGCTACAAAAAAATTAGGGTTAGATCATCATATTCGAACCAATCTGAGCCTTTTGCAATTTTCTGTTCGGTGTTTTGCTTTGTTGAATTTGCGTTGCATCGTTGTGTCGAGTTGCTGGTCTTAGCGTCCAGTCTTTTAGAGTTTTGAGTTCTGTTCACAGGTTGTCATGCCACCGCCGCACCATCTTCGTCGATGCTGCCATATACCACCATCGCACCAACTTCATCGCCGCTGCCATATACCACCACCACCACATATCCGCCGCCAATCCGAGTACATATACGCCACCACATATCCATCGCCATCACGCTAATCCAAGTCCACCTCCAACATATATCTCCCACCAGTCCGAGTTCCACCATATATATACCCGCCACCAGTCCGAGTTCCACCAGATTCATCTCCGCCACCAGTCCTAGTCCGAGTCCGGTATTCGCATCTCTGCTATTGATTTCCAGGTCACGTCCAACTACGAGTTGTGACCAAGTCGGACACCCCAACTTCCGTGCCATCCGCAGAAGAAAAATAGTTCCAATTAAAAAAAACTAAGTCTGGAAAATTCTGGCTAGGCAGTTTTTAGACCATTTGTAAACCTTTTCAAAAAAATTTGTTGCGGAGCAAAAAAAGAGAAAAGTGCAAAAAAGAGAGAAAAAAGAGCTTCAGAGTGTGCTTCTCCCTTGTTTACGTGCAATGCTATGATTTTGTTAGTGTTCTAGGCTCGCGTCTCTAGCACGATCTAGCGTTTACTCAACTTTGCATCTCTGAATTGATTATTCCTGATCCTTTTTGCTACCATACTATAAGCCTTCCCAGCTCCACATACATCTACGTCGTCTGTTTGACACCACCTGGCAATCGCTCCGTCCAAGCTTTGAGGAGTTTTTGACTACAACGGTTGCCAATTACCGCCTACTGCTTGGTAAGAACGGGTAAGAATTTGTGATTCGCTTGACGGATTTGTGACTTTCCACCACTCCACATCCTCTTAGTAGTCTGTAGGATATATTCTTGTGTGTTTCTATTGCTGACCATGACAGGATCACAAGCCGATGAGACTGACTGGGAGAACATGACAAACAAGGAGCTACATGATAAATTTTAGCAAATGATGAGTGGACAAGTGCAAGATGTGCTAAATAGATTTGAAGAGGCCAGGAGAAGATAGATGGCACCGAGAAGACGTTCGAAACAAAGCTCGATAACAAGTTTAATGAATTGCTCGCGCGTCTTCCACAACCACCACCATCTGCACCTGTCGCACCTCTGCAACAACAACGACGACGACGAACAACAACAACGTCGCCTTCCAAATCAAGTGGGACAAGCAATGCACATTGCCCTTGAGCCCGACCAAACTTTTGGTGCCGCTGCACCTACTATTGATGCTTCTATGGCTCCTGCTCCTGCTGTTGCCGAGGAGGAGTATTACGAGGGCGATCACGAGGATGAGTGAAAGGATCGAGAAGAGGGGTCTAGAGGGGGGTGAATAGACTCTAAGCAAGAAAAGTTACAGTTTTAATTTCTTTAAGTTGAAGTGGAGTTTGGCACAAGTTTCAACATTCACAATACATATCAAGCTAGCATGACAAGAGTATATGGGCAGCGGAAAGTAAAGCATGCAAATTGCAAGAATGTAAAGGGATGGGATTGGAGTGTGCAAACGCAATTTGTAGACATGGAGATTTTTGAGCCGTGGTTCCGATAGGTGGTGCTACCGTACATCCACATTGATGGAGACTTCAACCCATGAAGGGTAACGGTTGCGCGAGTCCACGGAGGGCTCCACCCATGAAGGGCCCACAAAGAAGCAACCTTGTCTATCCCACCATGACCGTCGCCCACGAAGGACATGCCTCACTAGGGTAGATCTTCATGAAGTAGGCGATCTCGTTGCCCTTACAAACTCCTTGGTTCAACTCCACAATCTTGACGGAGGCTCCCAAGTGACACCTAGCCAATCTAGGATACACCACTCTCCAAGAAGTAACAAATGGTGTGTTGATGATGAACTCCTTGCTCTTGTGCTTCAAATGATAGTCTCCCCAACACTCAACTCTCTCTCACAGGATTTGGATTTGGTGGAAAGAAGATTTGAGTGGAAAGCAATTTGGGGAAGACTAGAGATCAAGATTTATGTGGTAGGAATGGAATATCTTGGTCTCAACACATGAGTAGGTGGTTCTCTCTCAGAAAATGAATGCTGGAAGTGCAGGCACGTTATGATGGCTCTCTCCACGAATGAAGAGTGGGTGGAGGGGTATATATAGCCTCCACACAAAATCTAACTGTTACACACAACTTACCAAAGTCGGTGGGACCGAATCATGAAACTCAGTCGGACCGATTTAGTAAATAATGTGACCGTTAGGATTTTCGGTGGGACCGACATGTCAACTCGGTGGGACCGATATCGTTAGGGTTAGGGCATAGCGTAATCTCAGTGAGACCGATTACACAAACTCGGTGAGACCGACTTTGGTAATAGACGCACAGAGGGTTGGTCAGGCAAACTCGGTGGGACCGATTCGCTCATTTCGGTTGGACCGAAACAGTACGAAAGGGAACAGAGAGTTTGCATTGCAATCTCAGTGGGACCGATCGCTTGTCTCGGTTTGACCGAAATGTTGCGAAGGGCAACAGAGAGATTACAATCCCATCTCGGTGAGACCGAGATCCCTATCAGTGAGACCGACTTGATTAGGGTTTGTGGCAGTGGCTATGTCATGAGAACTCGGTGACGCCGGATAGAAAGATTCGGTAATGCCGAGTTTGACTTTTGGTTTGGGACATATGTGGATGTGAGAAAGTAGTTGAGGGCTTTGGAGCATATCACTAAGCACTTTGAGCAAGCAAGCCATTAAGCAACACCTCATCCCCTCTTAATAGTATTGGCTTTCCTATGGACTCAATGTGATCTTGGATCACTAAAAGTAAAATGTAGAGTCTTGTGCTTTGAGCTTGAGCCAATCCTTTCTCCTTAGCATCTTGAAGGGGTTCCACATCCTCTAGTCCATGCCATTCCATTGTTGAACTTATCTGAAACATACTAGGTAAAAGTATTAGTCCAACAAGAGATATGTTGACATTAATTACCAAAATCACCCAGGGAGCACTTGTGCTTTCAATGAGGTTGATCAAAATCAGAACTACGTGCAACCACTAGCACCACCACCAGGTCGTCCACATGCAAATAATCGCAACGGTAGGGCTGCACCCCCACCTCAGGTACGAGATCATGACAATGTTCCTACACTAAAATTGAATATTCTGTTGTTTGAGGGTAGATATGTTCCTGATATATATCTTACTTGGGAGTTAGAAACTGAACAATGTTTTACATGCTTACAATATCCTGAGGATAGATGTGTTGCTAATGCTAGTTGTGCTTTCACTAGTTTTGCTTGTGTATGGTGGTCTGAACACTTCAGATTATATCAGGATAATATCCCAACTATTTGGGGCTTCTTTGAAAATTGCTATGCATACTCGTTGGATTCCACCATTTCGCAAAAAGAATTAAGTATGGAAAATTCTGGCTAGGCAGTTTTTAGGACATTTGTAGACTTTTTCGAAAAAAAGTTGTCGCAGAGCAAAAAAAAAGAGAAAAAATGCAAAAAAAAGTGAAAAAAGAGAGAGAAAAAACGAGCTTCAGAGTGTGCTTCTCCCTTGTTTATGTGAATTGCCGTGATTTTGACTCGCATCTCTAGCACGGTATAGCCTAGGACCAGCACAATACCGTCGTTGAGCGTTTACTCAACTTTGCATCTCTCAATTGATTATTGCTGATCCTTTTTGCTATCATATTATAAGCCTTCCCAGATCCACACATGTATGCAATCATGTAAATATGAAATATAGGAGCATGTGAATGCATAAGCATGACAGGGTAAGCAATGTGTTACATGTATCTTGGCTATATGCATCAGAGCAAATGGTGTGAATATAGGAAATGTACCTTCATGCTCATGAGTCCTTCTTGCAAACAATATGTACATCAGCAAGAAATCCTCATACACATGACTGTGATGCATATACTTACCTTGTGGTCTTGAGTTGGCTTAGGAAGGAATGAACCTGTGTAAACAAGGTTAGATAACATAGATACACCTACTGGTCAGAGCAAACAAAAGAAACCACAAGAGTACCAAGACCGGGATGACATGTAGAGTGTGAGTACTGAGTACCCCATTGGATATAGACATGTCCCCAAAGGTAAAGATGTGCAATGAATTCAAGGATTTCCTTCCCTTAGATGTCTTTCTCCCCCTGAATCTAGCATGGGATATTGGGAGAAGATAGGGAACAGAAAATCAGAGCAAAGAAAAGAAACAGAGCTAAAGCAATCAATCAAATATGAACATGTCTTTCCCCTCTTAAAGACATGCGACTTTTCTCATCTTGAACACCAAGCATCTGGGGTCTCTCTCTCTGAGTATTCTCTCCCCCTATAGAAATAATTAAGCTTTGATGTGATCTCTCTCTCCCCCTTTGACATCAATTTCCAAGAAGGGTTCTTCTGGATTTTTGTCACAAATGGGTTTGGTCCTTGAGTCACAGAACAAAGCAGCAAGTCGAATGTGATGCTGGTAGAGGACAAGAATCATTGAGTGGAGCTGGATCAAAAAGAATGCAGGAACAAGTGGCAAGCTGTTTTTCCTGTAGTGAAATCGGTGGCACCAAGTTGTATGCTTCGGTTGGACCGAAGGCAATATACCGGTGTGACCGAGTTCATCACAGAGAAAACACTTGTCACCTCAGCTCACTAGACGAGTAAGATCTCACAAGATTTGCAAGGAATTGGATGTAGGGAATGCAGAACAAAAATAAAAGAAAAGAAATCTAGATGAAGTTTTTTTTGAAAGGGGAAACAAATATGCATGAGACAAATGCAAGAGCACAGAAAAGAACACAAGAAAACTTCATCTAGAATTGGTCGGCGACAAAGTCACCTATGTTAGAGTATATTGACTTAGGAGTCAAGTGAGATCACTTGATCATAGGTCATACTCATCGTTTAAGCTCAAAATGGGGTTACCATTTTTCGTTTAAGCATTTTGATGTATTCGCATCTTGTTGAGTTTCTTTGACTCATGACTCGGAGTAAAGCTTCTCTAAGATGGAATAACATACCTTGGGTGGTGGTGTTGATCGTGATTATGTAGTTGAACTTGTGTGGGTTGCTCAAGGTTGATGTAGCTCATCAAGAGTTGGTAGCACCACTTGGAATTTGAGTTCATCTACCTACATGGGTTAGTTTTGCAAGGAAGAGCACTTGTGTATCCAAAATGACAATCATGATTCTTAATATAGAATTTGTCAAAGGATATGTTTGAAGGGTTTCGTGCTTCCTTGTCTTCAACCACCATTGTGTAGAGACTTGGTGATGTAGAGATTGCTCAAGATGTGAGTGGGTTGCAATCTCATAGATTTAGATTCATCCAAGTACCTACAAGGGTTAGATAACATGCAAGATGCAAATATATCCAAGACATAAGATTATCATCATGAGAGAAATATCAAGGATTAGTCATAAGCTCATGTCTTGCATGTATCCAAATGGAGTTTCTACTCCAAGTTTGAAGCACCAATGATGTTCAATTCACCCCTCAACCTGCAAAACACTTTATCATCAAGTGGTTTAGTGAATATATCCGCCAATTTCTTGTCAGTACAAACATGCTTAAGATTAATGTCCCCTTTGGCAACATGATCTCGAATGAAATGATGACGAACTTCAATATGATTAGTTCGAGAGTGTTGCATGGGATTGTGAGCAATCTTGATAGCACTTTCATTGTCACAAAGCAATGGAACATGTTTCACATATATCCCGTAATCTTTAAGAGTTTGGGTCATCCAAAGTAATTGAGCACAACATGAACCAGTGGCAATGTATTCCGCTTCGGCGGTGGATAAGGATACCGAATTTTGTTTCTTGGAGGACCAAGACACAAGAGATCTACCAAGAAATTGACAAGTACCCGAAGTGGACTTTCTATCAACCTTGTCACCGGCATAGTCCGAGTCGGAGTATCCAACAAGATTGAAAGAGGCCCTCTTTGGATACCAAATGCCAAAATTTGGTGCATGGATTAAGTATCTCACTATCCTTTTCACGACCTTAAGATGACATTCTTCAGGGGCCGCTTGATATCGTGCACACATGCACACACTTAGCATAATATGGGGACGAGAGGCACATAGATATAATAATGAACCAATCATGGAGCGGTAAACCTTTTGATCAACCGGTTTACCATCTTTGGTCAAATCAAGATGTCCACTAGTAGGCATGGGTGTAGTCATACCTTTGCATTCTTGCATATTGAACTTCTTGAATAAGTCCTTGGTGTACTTCGTTTGAGGGACAAAGGTACCTTCCTTAGTTTGCTTGATTTGCAAACCAAGAGAATTTGAGTTCACTCATCATCGACATCTCAAACTTCTCCGACATTAACTTTCCAAACTTCTCACTAAAATGAGGGTTAGTCGAACCAAATATAATATCATCAACATAGATTTGGAACACAAATAGTTCTCCATTAACCCTTTTAGTAAAAAGAGTAGAATCAATTTTTCCAATTTCAAAGCCTTTTTCAATAAGGAACTTGGTCAAGCATTTATACCACGCTCTAGGAGCTTGTTTAAGACCATAAAGAGCTTTGTGAAGTTTGTAAACATGATTAGGTTTCTTAGGATTGACAAAGCCGGGAGGTTGCTTAACATAAACTTCCTCCTCTATTTCACCATTTAGAAAAGCACTTTCAATGTCCATTTGGTATAAGGTGATATCATGGTGATTAGCATAGGCAAGTAAGATGCGAATGGACTCAAGTCTAGCAACGGGGGCATATGTCTCACCATAGTCCATACCTTCGACTTGAGTGTAGCCTTGGGCGATGAGACGTGCTTTATTGCGAACTACTTGTCCATCTTCATCTTGCTTGTTGCGAAACACCCATTTGGTACCGATGATGTTGTGGCTGTTGTCGGGCTTCTCAACCAATGTCCAAACTTGATTTCTCTCAAAGTTGTGTAGTTCTTCGTGCATGGCGTTTATCCAATCCGGATCTTCCAATGCTTCTTCAACCTTCATAGGTTCAATGCTAGAGATGAATGAATAATGTTCACAAAAGTTAGCTAAACAAGTTTTAGAGCGAGTGATTCTCTCGGTTTGGATATCATTGTAGATTTGCTCGACGGGATGGTCTTTAGCAACTCTTGCTCGAACTCGTGAAAGCTTTTGCTTGGATCTTGGTGGAACATCTTCTTCATCTTGTTCTTCTTCTTGGACTTCTTCATTGTTGACGTTGTCGTTCTCTTGTCGTGGTGGAGAAGGAGGTTGTTGATGTTCATCTTGGTGTACTTCCTTGTTTTCTTCATCTTGGCGTGTCCCACTTGTGGATGCTTCCGTATCAACTCTTGGTTCACCTTGTCGTGAGGTAGAAGCTTCCACTTGGACGGACGAAGTACTCTCCTTCACCTCCGTTGGACGAATCTTGCCAATAGACAAGTCTTGGCATGTATCCATTCTACATTTACCTAAGCTGATTTGCCTTTCATGCCTAATCTACCTGTGATTATCACCTTCTCGATTGCCACTAACCACGGGAGCTGCTCGCGCTGGCATGTCGCTTGCGCACGGGTCCGTCCCTGCAATGCCTACAAATCCGAGAGGTCGAGCTCTGGCCCGCGGCATGCCCCGTGCGCGTCACCTCACCAGGCCCTCAGTGCCCTCACCCTTCTCTCGGAGCAACCAGTGGCCGATCGACAATCATAATGGCAACCCGTGCCTTTCTCGTGCTAATTTGCAAGAACCTCATGAGGTCTACAGCTGGCGGCACCACGATCTCCCTCTCTTTCCCATGCGATCCTCTTGCGCGTTAAAAGGGGGCTCCTGAGCATCGCGACTCAGGAGCTCTTACTGGCTCTCCAGCCCTCACCCCCTGGCCTTGACCACGGCATCGCGACCTGGCATACCAACGGCGGCTGAGCTTGCTCAAGGGCCGGGATCTGAGGACGTAGAGCACTAAGGAGAGTGCGGGGAAGAAGGGGGAGGCTCGCACGGACCTAACCAAGCTGTGCCACGGCTGCCGACGCACAAGTCTGGCGCAACGCAAGGGAACGACTCCAGATTACTGAGATAAGTTTCGCGCTTGGAACAACTAATCATTATGACGCGAAATTCTCACTTGATGCGGCCCTGTGGCGGCAACGTTGCCTTCCTTTCTTACCTCTCGGCGGCTGCTTGCGCGCGAAAGGGGACCTCCTGAGCATTGCGTCTCAGGGGCTCTTACTGGACCTCAGGCCGCTCACCTCCTGGCCTTGACCACGGCTTCAGCCTGCCTGGGGACCAGGACCTGTCAGCGTAGAGCGCCAAGTCGTCGCGAGGTTAGAAAGGGGGAACCTAGCCGGGACAGGACAAGCACTCGCACGATTTCATAATAAGGATAACGTCAACAAGAGACATCGCAGACCCTTTACACGCCCTTGCGGGGTGTTTCTCGATTCCTCGCAGGGACATGTCAAGATGGGCAGTTGCCGAGGCAGCGTGGGGAAGCGGATACGCCCACGTCCAATCAGTCGCCATGCATCGACCAAGGCCGCAGGCTGTTGGGGCCCCCGGTGCTCCGCACTTCCCCTTTCGCTTCGCTGCTAAGCCAAGTCCGAGCGCGCCTTGGGCCCGGGGGCTACTTTTGGCGTTCTGGGAACGGGGGTCCCCAGACTTGCCTGCCTGCAGCCCACGGCGTGGCTCCACCAGTGGCCCAGTACGGTCGGTCTTCGTCAGCCAAACACTCAAGACCCTCACGAGGGGCCAAGCCTCACGAGGCGGACGACACAAGGCCTCCTCAGGAGCGGCCTCACCAGGCAAGCTCGCAAGGGGGCGGAGAGATCAAGGCAAGGGGTACCTCATGAGGTTCCCGTGATGCAAGCCATGACGACTAAGGCCAGGCGGGCACCAGCGCGTGCAATGTCCTTGTTTCCCCTTTGGTGCTAAGGGGGCAAGCGCAGGCGCGGAGTACCGAGGCATCAGGCAAATGTTTCCATATCGGTGCAACAAGACCAAGACCAGCAGGATGGCATGAAGGAGGTCATCGTGGAGCCCAAGATGGCGTCACCACCAACGCCTTTGACAGTCGAAGACCACCTTTAGTCAGGATAGCTTGTACTAGTTGTCCCCCCTTCAAATTTGCCGTTTTTGGATCCCTTCCCGCTCAATATTTGGGGAGAGGACCAGGGCCTCTATAAATAGGACTAGCCACCACAGTAGGAGGGAGGACGGACTGGGAACTCGTCTCGACCTCCACTCATCTTGAGCAATCCTCACCCACACACATCCACCAAGCACAAGAACACCTCTCCTCTGGAGGCTGTTCTTCCCTTGTACTGTTCATCATCAACCAAAGAGGCAATCCACCACCACCACACTAGAGTAGGGTATTACACCACAACGGTGGCCCGAACCAGTATAAACCTTGTGTCTCTTGTGTTGTGAGTTCATCGAGCTAAGCTTAGGGATCGCGGCGAGGCTGAGGGCGAGATTCGGTAGGGGGAAATCTTCGTGCGCACCCCAGTGTTCGAACCTCAAAGGTTTTCCCGGAACCCTAAATCCCACATTGTCTTCCCCCTTTCTTTGTAGATTTACCACCAACCATTGGCTTCACAGAACTAATTGGCTTCGCTTTGCTGGTAAGGCAGGAACTGGCTTTAGGAGAGTGAAGATGAAGCTGTAAGAAGTTTGCAAATGAATTCAGACTATGAGAACTAAGAGACTCGCCCATGGACATGTACCTGTGAAAGAATTAGAGACGCGAGGAAGAAGGAGAGGTCATATGCATTCTCAGAGGATTTTGAAGTTAAAATAAGTTTGAAGATAATGAACTGATAGTCCAAGGACATTAACTTATAGAAAGAGGTTGGTTCTAGATTTGTACGAATCTGAAAATAAGTACAACCGAGGAATCATACTTGTCATGAATCATAAGTGAAATAAATTTGCATGTTTATGAGATGCAAACGATTGAAGATAAAGATTTGGGAGTGGAAGAACAACTTTTGAAGATATTTGAAAAACTATCAGATCTAACGAACAGTAAAAAGTGAGATTTATCTACCACACAAAGAACAAACGATGAACTTCTAGACGAGGCAAGAAGGAGGCCGAGCAGTTCAATCTCCCGCGCCCTAACCTGGTGGCGGAAGACAGCTACGGCGGCGGCAGGGCGAGGATGTTCGCGGCCGGTGTGAATACGACATCGAAGAGGTCGTGGCAGCTAAGCGCTTCTTCTCCGGCAATGATGGAAGCTAGCAACGATGCTAGGGTTGCGAGGGCAAGAGCAACAGGTATGGAAGTATTTAATGACCACGGGGCAAAATAAGAAGGAGTTCGACGTGATGAATTTATGGTGCTGCCCCTGGCGGTTCGCATTTGCGCGACACGTGACCTGTATGCGTAGTTTCTATAGCTGTGCCACGACCCCACCACATAGCTGTTTTGGTGGGAGGTTGTTCCAGCTTCTACGGTGTCCGGCAAAATGGATAAGGATATAAAAACATTTTAAATGTTGGTCTCAAAATCTTTGACTGACAAGGACACAGTGAAGATCATCGACACAAAAGAATGCATATGAAGATTTAGAGAGAGTAGGAGAGATAAGCACAGACGGGGCAAGGGTCCGATCACATTCACTTAGCACAGAAAAAAGCAACTTGAAGACATAGCGATAAGTGAATGCTGTTGAGGACACACACACACACACACACACACACACACACACACACAGGCAATAATATCAAATAACGTGCAAAGATAAATATCCATTGTCGAAGACGAAACAATCATGAAGATAATGCAATGTATGTGACGCCAAATGAAAATCTTCAAGAAGGTTTGGTGGTGGCGTTACCCATCGTATAGGAAGTATTAGATCCAGACACGGTGCACAATTATCGTGGTGCTCTGAAGTTAAATTCCACATTAATATCTTCACACTTAGAGTGTATATCTTCATGAATTGAAGACATACGTTACTTTATGTGTTGTACACCTAAGTCATCAACATGCATAACTTTTAATTAGGATGTGTGTCCATTCACAGGACATTTGAGGATTCTAAGATATTTAGCTCACACCACAACTTGCAAAATCTCTTCTCATCCATTAGATTTCGGGTTCCGCAAACCCTTGATAGGTTCGAACTCTGGGGTGTGTGCGGAGATCTCAACCTACCCAGCCTGCCTACTTGTGATCCTCTAGGCCTAGCATGTTGAGCTGAAAGGGACAGAGGTACACAACAGTTTATCCTGGTTCGGGCCACCTTCAGTGTAATACCCTACTCCAGCGTTTTGGTGGATTGCCTCGAGGGGCTGAGGATGAACTAGTACAGTGGATGAACTGGCCTCAGAAGGTGAGGTGTTCTTGAGCTCAAGAGAGCTGATGAGGTAGTCGGATGAGGAGGGATCCGATCTGTTCTCCCTCCCTCTATGGTGGTGGCTAAGTCCTATTTATAGCACTACAAGAAATATGTCAACTAGTGACCTTTTGTCAGTGACCCTGGAAGAATTGGTCATAAATTTATGACCATTTTAGACCAATAGGTCAAAAGCTGTTGGGGGGGCTCCAAACCCTAACCTATAACGACCATTCTGGTCAGAAAGGTCATAATGTCATTACATGAAATGGTCATAAAGCGGGAAGCACTGTCCACTGCCTCACGCCTAGCTGATAACGACCAATATAACATGGTCACTACACTTGATTTTGAATGAATTAGGATGATTAGGCAGCCACCTCAGCAACCTCGCTTATGTGTCACTGTTTAGGTGTCATTTTTGGTTAAATATTAATATTCAACAACAGACGGGGCACATACTGACATGCAAGACCCATTTGACAGGAGGGGCCGAGTGCTTAATTCGCCCAAAAAATGTGCGCTAGCGGGGACTCGAACCCACGACCTCGCGCTTGCTTCGCTCGTTCGGTACCGCTGGGCTAGAGAGGGATTGTTTCTCTGGTATGGGAACTTATCTATACATTATATAAAACCACGACTCTCTCCTATCAGTGACAAGTGGGGCCTTCCGACCAGGTGGCATCGAACAGAGCAACACTGACAGGCGGGAACCATTTGACAGGTGGGTGAGCCACTGACAGGTGGGTGAGCGAGCGTTTAATTCCCTAAAAAATGTGTGCTTTAATTCCTAAAAAATGTGTGCTAGCGGGGACTTGAACCCACGACCTCGCGCTGTTTAACTTGTTCGCTACCACTGGGCTAGAGAGGGATTGCTGCCCATCTAGCGGAATGGCTCTGTATATTATATAGAACATCGGTTGTCTCTTGCCAAATCTAAGTCATTGACAAGTGGGACCTATTCCCAAGATCGGACAAAGCCAACACTTAGCCAATAATTTCTAGGTCTTCCGACCAGGTGGCGGCGGGCTGCGGGCAGGGGCCGGCGGCCGAAGCGACCAGCAGGGGCGGGGGCGACCGGCGGTGGGGGCAGGAACGACCTCGCCACAGTTGACCTCGCCCACGGCCTCACCGCAGTTGACCTCGCCCACGGCCTCGCCGCAGGTGACCTTGCCCACGGCCTCGCCGCTTGCCTTGTCCACGACAGGAAATCGGCGGGGGCGGGGGCGGGGCCGGCAGCGGAAGCAACCGGCGGGGCTGGAGGCGGGGCTGGCTGCCGAAGTGACCAGCAGGGGCATGGGCGACCTGCAGTGGTGGGGGCGGGCGTAGGAACGACGCCCACACAAGGAGAGGCTCGCCGAGCATGGGGGACTCGCCGCCGCCGACCATGGGGGACTCGCCGCCGCCACAAGCAGACCTCACCCACGTATGCACTCCTCTCCTCCTCCCTCTCCTCTCCCTCTCTTCTCTCTGTTGATGTCATTGATTTGATGTAGATCTGTTAGGAGAATCTCCACACACACACACACACTGATTTGATGTAGGTTTGTTGTAATCTTGGAAAAATCTCTTGGAAATGGCATTGATGAATTTGCTAGAAATTGTGAAGAGAATTTCTGTTGATGAAATTTTTAGGAGAATTGTTGTTGATGAAATTGTTAAGAATTCTTTTTTAATTTAGTCAATTCATAGTGGTAAATTATGTTGTCAGCTATCAATAGAACAGAGCTCTCTGTTCTATTTTGTCCAAGAGTAAATTGCGTTGATGAAATTGATGTTGTTCTTTCCCTGAAACAGGATCCTGAAATTGCTGTTGCTCTCTGTTCTAAATTCCTGATTTATTTTGTCCATGAGTAAATAATGAATGCTGAGTAAATATGATCCTGATCCATTTGACTGATTCATGCCATGAGTAAATATTGAATGCTGATTTATTTTGTCCACCAAGTTGGACTAAAGTAATGAGAAATTAGAAATAGTTGAATGTTGTGGTTAGGCAGTTAGCATATAAAGTTGGGTGCCATTACTTCCATCCATTTTCATTAATTAATGTTGATGCACTTAGATTGATTTGCTAAGTTGCAACAATTTGTTGTCTTTGGCAGATGGACAGAAGTTGGATTAGAAAAGGAGTTAGAAAGTTTTCGAAAGAACATATGAAAGGAGTTGATGATTTCATGGCATTTGTTCGGGCAAATTTTGCCAACGATGCTCACGTTCTTTGCCCATGCTGCGAATGCCTCAACCGTCCAAGAATGGCTCAAGGAAGAGTGGAAGATCATCTGCTTCTTAATGGGATGTCCAACACATATGATAGATGGATATATCATGGAGAACCTTTGGACAGTCAACCTCAACATTTTGAAGCTGATACAGAGGCCCCTCATATGATGGGTGGTGGTGATGCTGGCATTGATTTCATGGAAAAGGTTTTGCGAGATAATGCTGTTTTGGAGGAAGAGGATGGGCATGAAGATGATAGGATTCCTGACCTATTGAAGGATTTGTACGATGCTGAAGATCGTGCTGATGGACAGAAGTTGTTGTTTGCTGAGGTGTTAGAGGAGGTGAAGCGCGCAGCTCATGAAGGGGGTAAACTTTCAAGATTTACCTTCACCGTGAAGTTACTCCACATCAAGTCTTTCTACTGGATTAGCAATGCCGCATTCAACGCAATACTCCGTCTTTTGGGCTTGCAATTCCCTGATAGTTGTGTTCCCAGATCTTATGATGAAGCATTGAGCATAATCCGCAGGCTGGGGTTAGGTTATGTGTCAATACATGTGTGCCCAAATAACTGTGTCTTGTTTCGGAAGGATTTAGCAAAGCATGACAACTGTCCAGAATGCAATGCATCTAGGTGGAAAGATGCTGATGGGAAGAAGTCAATACCGGAGAAGGTACTGAGGCACTTTCCCTTGATACCAAGGCTGCAGCGGATGTTCATCTTGAAGAAATCATCGCGTGAGGTACAGTGGCACAAGCTGAAGCGGCAACCTGTGGACAATGAGCTGAGCCATCCAGCGGACGGAGAGGCATGGAAAGAGTTTGACCGTATACATATAGATTTTGCTGCAGATCCGAGGAACATAAAACTTGGCATTGCCACAGATGGGTTTAATCCGTTTGGGAACATGAGCACGTCTTATAGCATGTGGCCAGTTTTTGTGGCGCCGTACAACCTGCCACCATGGGCATGCATGGATCAGTCCAACTTCATGATGTCATTGCTTATCCCGGGTCCAGAGTCTCCAGGAAAGGATTTTGATGTCTTTATGGAGCCCCTCGTAGAAGAACTGCTCCAGCTCTGGACTGGTGTACCTACATACGATGCCTTGAGTCCGGAAGAAAAGTTCAATCTACGTGCTGCAATCATATGGTCCATCCATGATTTCCCAGCTCTGCACACTCTGTCTGGGAGGATCACAACGGGTTATCAGGCTTGTGTCCATTGTGACAAATACCCTTGCTAAAAGAGAATAAGGAGCAAGATCTGCTATATTAGGCACCGCCGCTTTCTTCCCCGAAACCATCGCTGGCGAAGAAGCAAAAATTTTAATGGTGAGAATGAAACCCGTGACAAGCCAGCTGAATTCACTAAAGAAGAGCTGGAGCAGCAACTTGAAAAGGTGAAAGATGTGAGACCAGGAAAGCTGGTGAAGAAAAGAAAGCGTGAGGAAGGTCAATGTTGGGACCGGAGGTCTTGTTTGTGGGACCTGCCATACTGGGCTGATATGAAATTAAGGCATAATCTCGATGTAATGCACATTGAGAAAAACATATGCGAGAATCTGCTAGGGACGTTTCTGAACATTGAAGGGAAGACAAAGGACACGGTTAGTTCGAGGCTTGATTTGGAGGACATGGGCATAAGAGAAGATTTGCATCTACAGCACAATGAAGATGAAGATTCATTTGAAATGCCACGAGCATGGTATACAATGCGTAAAGAACAAAAGCTTGCATTCTGTGAATTCCTAAGAGCGGTGAAATTTCCAGATGGTTATGCTGCTAACCTAGCAAAGTGTGTTACTTTTGATGGATTCAAGCTTTCAGTACTAAAAACTCATGATTGTCACATCCTCCTCCAAAGGATTTTACCGGCGGGCCTCCGAGGAATCATGGACAAGGATATATATGAAGCGGTTGTTGAGCTGGGAAATTTCTTTAGAGAACTGTGCTGCAAAACACTCAAGTTAACTGTCCTGGAAAGACTTGAAAAAGAAATCCCAATTATTCTTTGCAAGCTCGAGAAGATTTTCCCTCCAGCTTTCTTCACCGTGATGGTCCATTTGGAGGTGCACTTACCAAAAGAAGCAATGCTTAGAGGCCCTGTGCAATACTGTTGGATGTACCCAATCGAAAGAAGGCTGCTTACTTGTAAGCGTTATGTGCAAAACACGGCAAGACCTGAAGGTTCTATTGCTGAAGCATATGTCGTTGACGAGTGCTTGACTTTTTGCTCTAGATACTTTGGCGATGTGGAAACAAGATGGAACTGGCCGGGAAGAAATAGAGAGCGGTCTGATTCGCAAAGTGGCGATGTCTCTGTTTTCAACCATGGTGTGAACTTTCTTGGAGCCTCACAATACTTGGAGGCTGGTGATGAGTATGACAAGATGGTTTGGTTTGTGCTCAGCAATTGCGCCGAGCTTCTACCATATATCGAGTACGTTATATCTTGTGCACTCATTATATATATTTTTTGCTTGGGTTGGCACTAGCCTAATGTTTTAATTCACATGTTTTGTTGGCATTGCAGGAAATGCAAGGAAGAGTTAAATCAGGAAGAAAGCAATATCCATGTTGATAAAAGGGTTGCCAAGGGGTTTGCTAAGGGTTGCCAAGGGGTTTGCTAAGTAGCTTGCCCGTTATTTTTGCCAAAAATGCTTTTTAGCTTCACAGGTAGGCATTTCATCACAGAATCGACAACAGATTGGCATGGCTCAAACCCTAGCCACGGACGGCCGTCGCGATGAAATCGGTCGGTTTTTGAAAACACCGTAAAAAATTCAAAAAAAATCAAAAAAATGGGAGACCTCCGCGTCACATCATCAAATGTGGCCTACCAACTAGCAAAAATACTAAACTTGCAATACGGATGTTTTCTTGGAAAAGTGTTCTCAAAAACGACCTACCATGAACGAAGATTCATGGCTTTCAAGCCAAACTAGCAATGATATGGCCGCATCCGATGAATAGTTTCTAATAATATGCCCAAATTGGGCGCATGCCTCCGTCTTGTGATGGCAAACAATGTTGCCAAAGCGAGGTTCCAACTTGTTTAACAAGAAAAACCGTTTTTCATTTTTTGAATGCTAAAGACATGCATTTTTCGTGAAGCAGCTACAAGGAGGGTCACCCCAAACGGCGCCATTCCATGTCTATCTCAAAGTAGACCCTATTTTACGGACGGTCGCCAAAAATCATGCATTTCCGACCCTCGTAGCTACTCCCGGCAATTCAGACCACCTTCGGCCAATTCAGCTGGAACCGGCTGGAATTTGAACTGCGGGTCCTCCATAGCTTGCCCATTATTTTTGCCAAAAATGCTTTTTAGCTTCACAGGTAGGCATTTCATCACAGAATCGACAACATATTGGCACGGCTCAAACCCTAGCCACGGACGTCCGCCACGACGAAATCGGCCGATTTTTGAAAACATCGTAAAAAATTCAAAAAAAATCAAAAAAATGGGAGACCTCCGCGTCACATCATCAAATGTGGCCTACCAACTAGAAAAAATACTAAACTTGCAATACCGGCGTTTTCTTGAAAAAGTGTTCTAAAAAATGACCTACCATGAACGAAGATTCATGGCTTTCAAGCCAAACTAGCAATGATATGTCCGCATCCGATGAATAGTTTATGATAATATGCCCAAATTTGGCGTATGCCTCCGTATTGTGATGGCAAACAATGTTGCCAAAGCGAGGTTCCAACTTGTTTAACAAGAAAAACCGTTTTTCATTTTTTGAATGCTAAAGACATGCGTTTTTCGTGAAGCGGCTACAAGGAGGGTCACCCCAAACGGCGCCATTCCATGTCTATCTCAAATTAGACCCTATTTTACGGATGGTCGCCAAAAAGCATGCATTTACGACCCTCGTAGCAACTCCCGGCAATTCAGACCACCTTCGGCCGATTCAGCTGGAACCGGCTGGAATTTGAACTGCGGGTCCTCCATAGCTTGCCCATTATTTTTGCCAAAAATGCTTTTTAGCTTCACAGGTAGGCATTTCATCACAGAATCAGCCACAGATTGGCATGGCTCAAACCCTAGCCACGGACGGCCGCCGCGACGAAATCGGCCGGTTTTTGAAAACACCGTAAAAAATTCAAAAAAATTCAAAAAAATGGGAGACCTCCGCGTCACATCATCAAATGTGGCCTACCAACTAGCAAAAATACTAAACTTGCAATACAAATGTTTTCTTGAGCTACTCCGTATGATTTTAACCATGATTTCTACAAAGTTTACAAAAAAAACCTATTTTTTTTCTGCCTCAAAACCTCTAAAAACTGGTGAAAATTTCCCTCCCACCCCACCAAAATTTCCCTCCCACCCCACCAAAATTTCCCACCACTTCTCTCCCACTACCATGCGGGACCCACCACCCCTCTCCCACTAAACACGCGGGATCCCCTCCCCTCCCCTCCCAAAATTTCCCCTCCCTCTCCCATTCCCCACCCTGCAACCCTAGCGCCGCCCCTCCTCTGCTCCGCCCCGACGAACCGCCCGCTCCCACTCCCTCCCCTCCGTGCCGCCCCGCTCCCACTCTGTCCCCTGCTCCATGCCGCCCTGGCACGCTGCTGCGCTGCCCCGCCGCGCCGCGATGCGCCGCCCACCCCGACGACGAATCCACCCATCTCTCTCCCCTCGACGATGATTGCTACATCGACAGGTACATCGACCGCCCGGGCTACGACTACATCAACGACAGGGAGTACATCGGCGACGGTGGCTACATCATCCACATCATCAACGATCGACGATGGCGACAGGTAGATCCCCCTCTCCCCTCTCCCCTCTCCCCTTGATCTTCTAGGGTTCGGTAGATCCCCCTCCTGGTCGACCTAGGGTTAGGATTCGGTTGATCTAGGGTTAGGATTCGGTCGATCTAGGGTTAGGATTCGGTTGATCTACGAGCTCCTGGTGGTTCTTGTTCATGTTCATCGGACTAGTTGTTCATGTTCGTCGAGCTCCTGGTTCTTGTTCTTGTTCATGTCGATCTAGGGTTAGGATTCGTTTTCTTGTCGATCCAGGGTTAGGATTCGCACGTCGGCTCCTCCCTCCCTGCTCGAACCCTTCTGATCCAGAACATGCTCGCCAGATTCACTCATGGTGCTTGGCTTGGGTCACAGTTGGTTATGTTGCATGCGTGTCCTTGTGCACTTGTAGTGCTGGTGGTTTAAGGCACCGTTTATCAGATAGATTGTTTATTTGTTTGGATCTTTCATGTCATAATCTTAAAAAATGCTTGTTTGATACTCTTGGAGCTCCTGGTGGTTTGTTTGATCCTCCTCATGGTTTAGGGTTCATGTTGATGGAGAGGAAGTGCATGATTTTAGGGGATGGGGATGGATGAGGAAGTGGATGAGGTTTGAGGAAGACCTCCCTCTGGTTCATGTAGCTTGTGTATGATTTAGTTACTTAGCTTGTATCAGTAGCACTTGGAGAAGGTCCCCCTCAGGGCCTCTCATGCTGCCCATTCCTGTTGTTTTGAGGTTATGGGTGCGTTTGCTGTGCGTTTGGTTATATTGTGCTTGTGCGTTGGTCTGGTTCGTGGCGTGTTTACCGCTCTTGTGAGCGGGGCGCTGTGTCACTGATGTTTCTGAACCTGATGTTCATGCCGTATCTCTCTGATGAGATGTATGGCCAAGTGAATGCTATCATGATGTAAGCCGCATACAGTAAGTAGACGGTGCTGTGTTCAGTCACCAAGCTATAGTGGAATTACATGATTCAGATGAGCATTTCTTTATCAGCATAGAGGCCGTCCCGTGTGGCCCTCTCGCCTTTTTTTTGTTGTTGTTGCAAAGACCGGGAACTTTATTGAGAAGTTGAGAATAATTTTTTCATCTGCTTTTGTACTTCTGCAAGTACTGTTGTTTCATGCTTTACTAGTGGAAACATCTAGTTTTTTTGAAGGTCCTCATGATATACTCGTCTAGCTTGCTGTCAGACTGTATAAGCATGTGTACATGACACCAATTCACTAGTTCATGTTGCTTGCTTGCTAACATACATGTTGCTTGCAAGCATACATGCTTAATTAGGGTTTCCATCAGCAGTACTTGCTTGTATCAGTAGCACATGGAGAAGAAGCTACTTGCTTGCTTATTAATTAGGGTTTGTATCAATAGTATTTGCTTGCTTCTTTTCAATTTCCTTCATTGCTTGCTTGTTTCTATCAGTAGCACTTTGCTTGCTTGCTTGTTTAGTGTACATATATTTCCACTATACATGCATGCTTTTTTAGTGCACTTACATGTTTGCTTAATTAATAATAGTACATCAGTGTATGTGCATGATGGTCCAAATGCTTTCCTTTATTGATACAAGTGCATCATTTTACTTTATCCATGTTGTATATGATTGTTGTTTATTCTATTTTGCAAGCACCACCTCAAGATCATCCATGGCAAGGATGACAAGGTCAAACGTGAGGCCAACCGTTGGTATGCAACTTGCTCCTTGTGGTTATACTGCCAGTTTCATAAAATCTGTGTCTTAATATGCTAAGTGAAATGTATTGCTGCAATCTGAATAAGCTGGCTTAATTGTGCCTGTGTGCTGTTAGTCTTCCTTACCTGAATAACTAGGCTTAAATGATAATAAAATTTCATAAGATATGTTTGGTTGTCTGTCCATGCATTCCAAACATTCACCTAATAGTTACGTTTCCTTTATCATGCAAAGAAGAGCCTCTCACCGAGTACGAGAAGGTTAGGGCTAGAAATATCATGAGGAACAATCGGATGTTCCAGTCCCTTGGCATCGGTGCAATAGCGTCGATGATTAGGAAAACAAATGGTGTACAAGAAGGTAGAAGTGATGAGGTTCAAGAAGGTAGTGGAGTTATCAATGATGACCCAGAGTACGATCTTTTATGCTATTTATTCCTTGTGCTCACATATTTCTCTTGTGATCTAATGCTTTTTTCGTGCTGTTTATACGAGGAACTGAAGGAATCTAGGACGAAGAGGCCTTGTGTTAAGAAGACAGTCAGCAAGAAGAAGAAGAGCTCAGAAACATCTGCTGCAATGCCTCCAGGAAGGGTGATGGCCCCAGCTCCAGGAAAAAAAGAGAGGATCCTAGAACCTGATGAACCTGCCCTTGATAGAGTCACAAGGCAGATAGGAAAGATGGCGACTGCGACAAACCATCAGGAAAGTCTGCTGCGCATGGACTCTGAGACCTCGATGCAAATGGGTGATGAGTTGCCGCCTATGGATGAAGGAACCACTCTCAGCATGGATGGAAGTGGCACTGTCTGCCTAGATGAAGGAGGAACCATCTGCATTGATGAAGCAGGAACTGTCCACACAGACCTCAGCCCTGTTGCACCTTATATTGACAAGAATGCTGTCATCAATGAAGAAGAACAGAAACTTGTGCTTCAATCAGGCAAGTTGACGTTTGCAATGCTATCTTTTACTAGTGCATTTTCCAAATGGAATGATCATGTATGCTTTTGTCGATTCCTGCATTTGTCGATTTCTATTCTAATTTATGAGTTCAATTTAATTTTCAGATGCAATGACTACCAAGAATAGACTTAGAAAGGTCAAAGGGCTAGAGAGGATCACCAAGTCGCTTGGTAGCAAGGTGCCTATCCAAATTGCCGAAGGGATGAAGCATCCAGAGAAGCCTCTGCAGTTAGCAAAGCTTGCTTCTGAGTGTGGACTCATTGCAAGAAGCCATCTTCCGGTTCTTCCTCACTTCAAGCTATACAAAAAAATGCTAGTCTATTGGAGAACTACATTGGGAAAGTTCCTGTAAGCTACTTGTTTCATAGTTAATGTGCTATCTATTTTCTGTTAAACCTATGCATGATCACTAATATTGTTCTTACCTTGTTTGCTGTCTTGGTAGGCAAATTTTGAGATGACCACGGACTCAGAGACCATCAAGACCGCGTGCAAAGATATTCTGCAGAAAAATTCAAAGAACAGACGCCATCAGATCAAGAAGAAGTATTTTGATACCGTAGCCGCAAATAAAGTCAGCATCAAGTCTCCGGTACCTGATCTGACGGATGGTAAATGGCAAGCTCTGGTGGAGATGTGGTCTACCCCAAGACACAAGGTTTGTCTCTGCTTTGTTTGATGCTTTATGTTCTACACATGATATGCTAGTGCTAGATCATGCTGACAGTATGCTTTTTTTGTAGGAAACCTGTGTGTCGAACAAGATGAATCGAGAAAAAGTCGTGTACAATCAGAGAACTGGTTCCAGGCACTACACAGCACACATTTTTGCCACTGTGAGAACTTTTCTCTAGAGACCTTACCGTTTGATCCTCGTTGGATAACATTTATGATTCTTCCTGAATAACATTTTGATTTTTTTTGAAAAACATTTCAGAAAGAAGAGCGTAAGGGTGAGGAGCTGTCTACGATTGACTTGTTTAAGGCCACCCACAACAGCAAGAAGCACGGGTTTTCGGAGCCAATCAAGACTGCTATAGTAAGTTACTCCATGCTTTGTCCATGCCCTGTTTGATTCACATCCAGCTTTGATGCTGTTTGATGCTTTGATGATTTGATGTTGCTTGATTCGTAGCCAGTTCCATGCTTTGATGCTATTTGATAGTTCCATGCTTATAGTTCCATGCTAGGCTTAATGAAGATATTAGAACAGCTTAATGAAGATAGTTCCATGCTGTTTGATTCACACACGCTATGTTCCATGCTTTGATGCTGTTTGATAGTTCAACAAAGATATCAGAACTTGCTGTAGCTATTTGTTGCATTTTTTATGACATGATGAAATTTGATCTGAATGTTAGTCGGGAAGCCATCTTATATAGAACCACCATTCTAGGCTTAATGAAGCGATCGTATTGTTCCAATTGCATGTCTCCAGGTCACTAGTCATCATCTTCTTGTATAGATTTTGTGTGGTGGTTTGGTTACTTCAAATAATCCATTTGTGTGCTGGTTTGGTTTCTCCACTAATGCCTATCATTTTCCTCCATATGCTAGCTTGAGATGGAAAAAAATGAAGGACGCGCCGGTACCAGAAGGTGAAGAGCCAAAGTCTACTGTTCAAATTGTCGAAGAAGTGCTGTTGAAATCTGTCAAGCAAAGCACATTCCTCATGAATGTTGGGCTCCAGTCATCTAGGAACAACTCCCGCAAAGCAACTGCTGAAGTGTTTGCTCATGTTCATGACCTTGAGCAGAAGCTGGAGAGGTCCGAGCTTCAAGCTGAACTGGTGCAAGAAGAATTGGCGGCAATCAAGATGAAGGCGGAAGAATCTGAAGCTGCACGCAACAAGGAACTTGAGCTGCTGCGCAAGAAGTCTCAAGAACAGGAAGAGAAGTTAGCCCACTTGATGGCTCTCTTTGGAGCTAAGGTAGTTTGATGGCTGTGCTGTGAACCTCTTTGTCTTTGAGCGAAGGTAGTTGTTGCATTTTGAACCTGTGAACTGAGCTGAGCTGAGAGCTGTTGCATTTTGTTGCATTTTGCTGTTTAAACTAGGACACCTGTGAACCTGGATCACTTGTGAACCTGTGAACTTATGTGATCTTGTGAACCTGTGAAGTTATGTGAAGTTATGGATCACTTGTGGATCATTTTGTTTATTTTCTGCGAAGTTATGTGGATCACTTGTGCACCTGGGCTTGTGGATCACTTGTGCACCTGGGCCTTTCTGTTTATAGTTATGCAAAATGAGAACTTGGGCTCTAAAAAGGCCAAGGCCCAAACAAGAATTAGACCAAAAAGGCTTGGGCCTAAAAAAAGAAATGACTGTAAGAAAAAATTTATAAAAGGCTGCATAGCAAAAAATAAAAAGGCCAAGGCCCAAATTCGAACTAGACCAAAAAGGATGTGGCCCAAAACAATAGTGGACTATAAAAAAACTCATCAGAAAAGGCTCCATTCCCAGAAAATAAAAGGCCAAATTATTGGGCCAGGCCCATACACATAAGCAAAATAAAGAGAAAAAAAATTAAACGGGCCGAATTATTGGGCTTGGCCCATGTAGACGGCTGAAATGGACCGGGCTGATTCTATTTTACGACCTTTTCATTTGGTCGTAATTCTGCCACGTCAGCTTGCCACGGTGGATCTGACGTGGTGTGGTCGGATTGCTAGTGACCAAAATAATTGGTCGTAAAATCTACGACCTTTTTTGGTCATAAACGTCTACGACCATTCCAGAAGAAAGGTCGCTATAGTCAGTTAATGACGGCCATCTTTTGACCTTATGTTTTTGGTCACAAAAAGGTCACAAATTGAAAACAGTGACCAATAGTGGTGGTCACAAGTTGACATATTTCTTGTAGTGTAGTGGCCTTGGTCCTCTTCTCAAATGTTGGCGGGAAGGGATCCCACAACAACCAGATTTGAAGGGGGACAAGAAGTACATCCTATCCTGACTAAAGTGGTCTTCGTCTGTGAAAGGCCTCTAGTCGTGACGCTGCTGTGGGCTCGGCGATGACCTCCGTCCTGCCGTCCTGGCGGTCTTGGTCTTGTTGCACCAGAATGGAAGCCTTTGGCTGATTCCTCGGGACTCTGCGCCTGCTGCTTGCCTCCTTTGCACCAAAGAGGAAACTGGTACTCTGCGCCTACCGTCCCCCACCCGACCTTGGTCGTCATGGCTCATGTCAGCTGAGCCTCGTGAGGTGCACCTTGCATAGAACTCTCCGCCCCTCGGGAGCCAGCCTGAGGAGGCCGATCCCCTCAGAGGTCTTAGCATCATCCGCCTCACGAGGGTCTTGATTCGTTCATGCTGAAGCTGGGCCATACCAGGCCGTCGATGGAGCCATGCAGTGGGCCGCAGGCACGCAAGTCTGGGTACCCCCGTATCCAGAACGCCGACAGTAGCCCCCAGGCCCAAGGCGCGCTCGGACTTGGCTTCTGTGTGAAGCCAAAGGGAAAGTGCGGAGCGCCGCAGGCCCTAACTGCATGCGGCCTTGAACGATGTGTGGAGATTGATGGGACGTGGGTGTCTCCACTTCCCCATGCTGCCTCGGCAACCATTTCCATCTGACAAAAGGGGCTGCCACCTGCCGCCGAGCCTTCATTTCCTTTCCTTCGTCTTGCTCCAGATCCCCTTCTCCCAACACCGAAGAAATCCTCCAGATCTGCCGGTCCTCCCCACCAAGCTTTCCTCTGATGGCTGCCGAGAAAGCCAAGGCTCCAGCCCCGGCTGCCGACCTCGCCTAGTACGAGCCGGCGCTGGTCACGCCCTTCGTCGCCGAGGAGAAGCTCCAGACTGCGCTTCTCCTGATGGTGAGTGACAATAGCGAATGGGGGAAGACAGCGCTCCGGGTCACCTCCGCCGTGCCGGAGCCCGCGAATAGTACCTTTTATCCCTTCTTCCTACACATCGTCTATTTTGGGCTAATTCCTCCCTTCTCCCGCTTCTTCTATGTCGTTCTCCACCACTACGGCCTCCACGTGCTCTGCATCCATCCCAACTCCGTCCTCCTCTTTTCCATCTTCGCCTTCTACTATGAGGCGTTCGTGGGGGTGATGCCCTCCGTCGCCATGCTCTACCACTTCTTCTACCTCCGCTTGACCGGCCACCAGCCTGTAGGGTGTGTTGGCTTCGTCGCGGCCCGTGGCGGCAACGCGATCTCCCGCACCGGGAAGAAGGTAGAGGACTTCCGGAACAAGTGGGTCCTTATGGACGCCAAGTGCTCCCATGACCAGCTGCTGGCCGAGCTCCCAGCCTCCGAGAAGGGGTGGTTTTCCAAGAAGATCACCGACCCCCAGCTGAGGCTGCTGATGAGGAAGATGGAGGCCGACCTGAAGGCCGAGAAGCTGATGGGGGTCATGATCCTCAGGGAGTTCCTGATGCAGTGCCTGGCGCAGCTCCAAGATTGCTCCCGCCCCCTGTGGAAGCTTGGGGGCATCGACGACAAGTCCAGCTACGCCAGGACGGCCTTCCGAAGGAGGAATTGAGCAAGGTGCTGCTTTCCTTGACTAGGAAGGACCCGACGGCCCTCCAAATGATTGCCTCCCGCTGTACCGCCGAGATGATGGGGAGAAGATTGCCGCTTCAACGAGCTCGGGCTAGTGTCGACGGGGCCTCCCCTGCCGTCCGCCTCCATGGTGAATCTGTCCTCAGGCAACCATTCCTCCAAAGCCACGAAGGAGGAGGAGGGGGAAGCGGAATCCTCTACCCCGAAGCAGGGAGATCTCCGCAACTTCTCTGATGATGACGATGGGGACGCACATCCGGTCATGGAGCTGGCTCACCCTGCCGAGGTCACCACGAGATCCGAGGTGGCCTCCTCAAAGCAGCCAAAGCAAACAACTGGGAGGAGGGGCAGGACTGCGCTGATACACCCAGGCAGCACTCCACCTTCGTCGTCACCATCCCGAGCGGCGCCATCCGCGCGCTCTTCTGCTTCCAAGAGCGCGGCTCCTGCTGCACCAGCCCCCGCTGATGAGCCTGAAGAGGAGCTACACTGCCTCGGACTAGTAATTGTTATTTCTTGGCCTTGCTCTTGAATCTTGATGCAATGCTTAGTGTCTTCGTTCGATGTTAGGCTGCAGTCGTCGGCGAAGAAGAAGAAGGAGAGCGCTGAGGTCGTCGTGGTTGAACATGCCATGGCCGCTGCCGCTGCCTCGGCACAAAGGGGCGCTGCGGCTCCAGTGGTGGTGTCGTCCTCTCGAAGCTCGGAAGCCCGACCTCAGGAGGAGCCGGTGTCCATGGCAAAGCTGACCCTGGCGGCATCCGTCCTCCTCGCGGCTGCTGAGGTTGCAAGGCCTCTGGAGCCCCCTGTCCTTCCTGCCGCTGCAGCTTCACCTGTCTTGGCACCGAGAACATCTCCACTTCCGACCACCGTGCTGCTAGGCCATGGTGCTCCAGCCACCTCCGCAGCCCTGGAGGAGGCCCGAACGGTGCTGGACCATCTCCAAGGTGATCTTGAAGGCCCGGACCGGTGCGCAGCATTGGGGCACCTGGGGATGATCTCAGTGTGGCTCCAGGCCGATGCATCTGTCTGGGCGGCCTGGAGTTCGGCGGAGGAGGCCTAGAAGGTGGCCAGAGTAGCCGCTGCCGAGCGTGACTTGGCGCAAAAGGAAGCCAAGGACGCCCAGGAGCGGTGCCTCTCAGTGAAAGCTGAGATGAAGGCCCTCTAGGATTGGCAGGCCACCCAGGCCAGCCAGCTCCAGGAGTGAGAGGAGAAGCTGAAGGCTCAGGAGGCTGCCATCGTCAGCCGCGTCGCCGAGCTGAAGCAGGCAGCCCAGGAGCAGGCCATGGAGCACGACCGCCCGAAGAAGTTGAAGGAGGAAGCGGAAGCATCCCAGGCATCCCTTGTTGAGGCCAAGGAGGCGGCCTCCATGGAGCACAACACCCTCGGCTCCCTCAAGGTGAGGTTTCACAAGGCTCGGCAGGCACTCTTTGGGAGCGATCCCTTGGGACAGTGGTGACCCCAAGGGAGAGCCCTGCCGCCCTACTTCTTGAGGTCGTCGATGCACTCGAGGACGTCGTCGACGGGTTTGGCTCCATGGTGGAAGGTGAGGCTCGCTTGCTTTCTTCCTCGGCCCTGACATGCGCATCAACCATCTCTATCTCCGGGACGCCAGCTTCGACTTCGCCACCTTACTCAAGCCCGTGGACCCCGACTCCTGCGATGTTGTTGCAGACGCCGTGAAGAGTTTGGTGAACGCCCTGCTAGACAAGTTCCTCGTCGTCAGCCCTGCGGCTAGAGCCGAGGGGAAGGGCGACGTTGCTGATGACAAGGCTCCATAGGCGAGTGACAGCGGCTGCCAGGGCTGAAGAGGTGGCTTGGTGTTTCTACTCCTTCCTGTTTTTATCCTCTAGCATGTAGCATGCCTTGTGGAGGCGTTAAAACTGATGCTTGGAACAATATGTTTTGTAATAACTAGCTTATGGTTCCCCGACTTTTTTCTGTTTGCTTTGTTGTTTTGCGTCGGCAGGGCCCGACCCCGTGCATACCTCGGCCGCCACTGGGTCGTCCGGATTGCCAGGACGAGGCCAGGGGTGAGGGGCTACGTGGTCAGTTAGGCTCTTGAGACGCGATGCTGAGGAGTACCCCTTGACGTGTGAACAACTTGGGAAAAGAGGTGCGAGGGCAAGCCTTGGCATTCTGTGCCGGCAGGTGTCGGATTTCGTGTTCCGGCAGACCCTTGAGGTTCGAACACTCGGGTGCACGCGGAGGTTCAACCCTCTACTGGCTCGCTCCTCGCCGAATCGCTAGGACCTAAGCTACCAAACTGAACGGCACAAGAGACACAAGGTTTATACTGGTTCAGGCCACCATCATGGTGTAATACCCTACTCCAGTGTGTGGTGCGGTGGATTGCCTCTTGGGCTTGATGATGAACAATACAAGGCAGAACAACCTCGCGAGGGGCTGTTCTTGGCTGGTGCGACGAACTGCTGGGAGGAGTTCAATCGCTCTATCTACTGGTTTCTTGGTGAGGATCCCGATTGCTAGGTCAGGTCCAGCCGCCTCTACCCTGGGGGTGGATAGTCCTATTTATAGGCAAAGGCCCTGGGCCTCTTCCCAAATATTGAGCGGGAAGGGCGCCAACAATTGGCCATTTTGAAGGGGAACAGCGGGTACACTTATCCTGACTAAAGTTGGTCCTCGCCTGTCAAAGGCGCTGGTGGTGACGCCGGCTTGGGCTCCACAATGACTTCCTTCCGACCGTTGGGCTAGTCCTGGTCTTGTTGCACCGAAATGGACGCCTTTGCTTGATGCTCTCGCCTGCGCTTGCCCCCTTTCCACCAAAGAGGAAAGGAGGACACTGCGCAGGCTGGCGCCCGACTGGCACCCTTGGTCGTCATGGCTTGCGTTATGGGCACCTCGCGAGGTACCCCGCCTTGAACTCTCCACCTCCTCATGAGCCAGCCTGACGAGGCCATGCCTGAGGAAGCTCCTTGTCATCTGCCCCGCGAGGCTTGGCCCCTCACGAGGGTCTTGAGCTTGCATTGATGAAGATGGGATGTGCTGGGCCTCCTTTGAGCCACGCCGCAGGCCGCAGGCAGGCAAGTCTGGGGACCCCCATTCCCAGAACGCCGACAGTAGCCCCCGGGCCCATGGCGCGCCCGAACTTGGCCGAGCAGAGAGGCGAAAGGGCAAGTGCGAAGCGTCGCGGGCCCTAACAGCCCGCGGCCTTGGGCGCCGCGTGGCGGTCGATTGGTCGGGGGCGACTCCGCTTCCCCACGACGCCTTGGTAACCGCACGGATTCGACAAGTCCCTGCATGCAAAGCGGGTCATGATTACCTGCGATCGTGGAGGTCGACGGTTGGCCTTCGCCGGCTATAAGTACGGAAAGGCATGCGCCCTTCCAGCCTATCCCCCCTTGCTTCTCCTTCTTCTCCATGGCTCCACCGAGGATGTTTTCGGCCGCAGGGAAAGGAAAAGCCCGCCAGGTCGAGTCTTCCTCTCCCACGCCCAAGCGCGGTCGTGGTCGCCCTCGCAAGCATCCTGTGGCCTCCACAGCGGCCCCCCGCGGTCGCGGTGGGGGGGGGGGGCTCTCTGCACGGTGATGAGCGGCTGGCCGTGGTCGGCGGGCGTGCTCCGGCCGTGCGACCCCCGAGGCCACGCCTCCATACTGCGGAGGTGCTGCCGGAGTTCATTGTGTGGGTGGTGGAGCCGGCCGACACCCGGCTTCAGCTCCCTCGCTTCCTCCTGGGTGAGCTCCCAGCTGGCGCCTTGGGTGGCCTCTGGCTCCAGGCGGATGGCTGCTGCAGCCGGGCCTCGTGGGCTTCGCTGGAGGTCTCCGCTGTAGGAACCTGGCCGTGACCCACGGCTAGCAGACGTTTTCTCGCGCGCGTGGTCTCCGCCGCCGGTGCTCTCTGCACTTCAAGTTCGACGGCGATGCCACCCTCTAAGTGAGGGTGTTTGGGGAAGATGGTCGCCGTGTGGGGTGCTGCCCTGAAGACGACGACCGCGGCCGGGGACTCAGCCCTGGCGAGGACGGAGAGGGCAGCGCGCGGGCGGTCGGCGACGCCCGTGACTCCTCAAGCTTCACCAGCTCTTCTTCGGGTAGCGACCCTTCTAGCAGCGGCCGCGGCCAGCCTCCACGCCGTCGCGCCTGCTTGGAGGGTGGCAGCGGGTCTGCTCGCCGTCGCGCCCCGGTGAAGCGCGAGAGGGAGTCCGCTTGAGCTCCGGAGGCGGCTCGAGTCTTCCAAGAGGACCGGCGCGGGACGTGCTTCGCCTGCTTTTGTTGTTTCCTTTCTTTTCTCCTGCGCAAAAAGACAGCACTGTGTGGCCCCGTGGGGGCGTGTTTGGGTTAATGTCGTCAATCATCGTACTATTTCTTGTTATCCCGATATTGTTCCTTTCTGTTGTGTGCCCATTCGCAAGTAATCCTTAGCCTCAGCCACGGGGGCGACCGACCCAGGCCCTGTATTCGCGTCGTGGTGCCCGTGAGGCATGGTCCGGAGGGGTGCTCCGGTAGTGGACCCGGACCGTGAAAACTTGAGCGATAGGGGCAGGAACGCTCGCGAGGGCTCCCGGGGCTTCCGCCTCGCGAGCCCCCGTGCCAGAGAAAACGAGGCAGGAGAGCGAAAAAAGTCGAAGAACCACAGGTCAAAAGGCGGCGACAGTTTCGATAAAAACTCCAAATGGGAATGAGCTAGCCAACTGCAGAAAGCAAATGAAAAAGCCGCGTCCGGCACCTAGTGTAGTTTTCGACGTCTTCTCACCAGCGCGGAGCTAAGTGCTGCCACTGGGCGTGGGAGGGAGCCCTAGGGCCTGAGGCCGGCACCCCTGAGACTCCGGGGCGTGTACATCCCCAACTCATTATTACGTGAGAGTGTCACGGGTGGCGAGCTTCACAGGCGTTGGCCTTCTTCACAGGCTCCGGGCCTTTCTTCAGGGAAGCGAGCTTCACGGGCGTTGACTCTCTTCACAGGCTCCGGGCCCTTTCCAAAACGCGACAGCTTCACAGGCATTCGCCTTCTTCATAGGCTCCGGTCCTTTTCCCGAAAGATGAGCTTCACAGGCATTCGCCTTCTTCACAGGCTCTGGGCCTTTTCCAAAAAGATGAGCTTCACAGGCATTTGCCTTCTTACAGGCTCTGGGCCTTTTCCAAAAAGATGAGCTTCACAGGCATTTGCCTTCTTCACAGGCTCTAGGCCATTTCCAAAAAGATGAGCTTCACAGGCATTTGCCTTCTTCACAGGCTCTGGGCCTTTTCCAAAAAGATAAGCTTCATAGATATTTGCCTTCTTCACAGGCTCTGGGCCTTTTCAGGGGTAAAACCTCCGGAGGTGCTGGATGTTCCACGCGTTCTGTACATGTACTCCCTCCTGAGTCTCCAAGTGCACGGAGCCGGGCCTGGAAACATGAACAACCTTGAACGGGCCCTCCCACATAGGAGAGAGCTTATGCAGTCCCTCCCTGGAGAGGACCCGCCGGAGCACGAGGTCCCCTACCTCGAGAGTTCTGGGGCGGATGTTGTGGCAGTGGTATCGCCGGAGTGCCTGCTGGTACCTGCCGCTCGTAGCGCAGCTTCTCGACGACGCTCCCCCCAGCATGAGGTCCGTCCCCCGCATGGCGTCCTGCAGCGTCTCATCAAATGCCAGGACCCGCGCGGATCGACGCCTGACCTCGTGAGGGAGGACCGCTTTGGCTCCGTAGACTAGGAAGAAGGGGGTCTCCCCAGTCGGCTTGGTCGCGGTTGTGCGGATGGACCACACCACGGACTGAAGCTCGTCATACCAGCCTCTGCCGCAGGCTTCCAATTTCTTCTTGAATGTCCTGGTCTTGAGGCCCCTCAGGACTTCTGCGTTGGCCCGCTCGTCCTGGCCGTTGCTTTGGGGGTGCGCCACCGAAGCGTAGCATATCTGCGTTCCAAGGTTAGCACAATATATTTTGAAAAGGTTACTGGTGAACTGCGAACCGTTGTCAGTGATGATGCGGTTCAGCACTCTGAACCGGCTCACAATGCCCTTGATGAACTTGACTGCAGAGCCAGCAGGGATGGTGCGGACGGCCTCGACTTCGGCCCACTTGGTGAACTTGTCCATGACGACGTAGAGGTAGCGATAGCCCCCTGGCGCCCGAGGAAAAGGGCCCAGGATATCCAGCCCCCAGACTGCGAATGGCCATGTGAGGGGTATGGTTTGCAGACCTCCTGCCGGCTGATGGATCTGCTTGGCATGGAATTGGCAGGCCTCGCAAGCCTTCACAAGTTCGACAACGTCGTTGAGCACTGTGGGCCAATAGAAACCGCTGCGGAACGCCTTGCCGACGAGGGTCCATGACGACGAATGATGCCCACAGTCTCCATCGTGTATATCTGCCAGCAGCTCCTTTCCTTGTTCCTTGGTGAGGCAACGCAGGGACACATCGTTCGGTCATTTCCGGTAGAGCTCTCCATCCATGATGCAGTACGCTGTGGCTTGCCGCGCCACACGCTCTGCCTCCTCCTCCTTCTCCGGCAAGGTCCCTTGCGTTAAGTAGCTCCTGAGCTCTGTGATCCAGCACCCCTCCTGAGGCTCCATCGTCAGGAGCAGGCGTGCTCCTGAGGCCGGGCCGCAGGCTGGGGCTCCCGAGGCAGGTGGCTGAGGAAGCTCCACCCGAGGTTGCGCTGTGCTCGACAATGGTGGTAGGGCTGAAGGCTTGAAGATACGTTCCTCAAAGATGCCCGGCTCCTGGGGCAACCGCCTGGAGGCTCATTTGGCGATGTCGTCGGCCTCTTGATTAGTGCCGCGGGGCACATGCTATAGCTCCAACCCCCAGAACTGCTTCTCCATCCTGCGGACCTCCACAAGGTAGGCCTCCATGTGCTCATCTCTTGGCTCGTATACCTTGTTGGATAAATTGACAAGGAGCTGCGAATCGCCCTTGATAGTAAGACGCTTCACTCCCAAGCCAGCAGCGGCCTTCAGGCCCGCTATCAATCCCTCGTACTCTGCTATATTGTTGGAGACCTTCTTGCCTTGCTGGAAACAGAGCTGCACGGTGTAGTAGAGCTTGTCCTGAGTGGGGGATATGAGCACCGCCCCAGCCCCAGCGCCCTGCCTGGAGAACGCTCCATCGAAGTACATGACCCAGCCTTCTGGCGCCTCGCTTCCTGGGGAAAGGGATCGATCCTCGCCAGCCCTGAGGCCCGGTGCCTCTGTCCATTCGGCCACGAAATCTGCCAGCGCGGCCCCCTTGATGACTCTGGTCGTGCTGAATTCGAGCTGGAATGCTTGCAGTTCAATGTTCCACTCGGCGACCCTTCCGGCTGAGTTAGGGCTCTTGAGCACCCTTTCTAAGGGGTATGCCGAGACAACCTTGATCGGATGACCCTGGAAGTAGTGCCGCAGCTTGCGCGAAGCCACCAGTAGCGCGAGGAGGAGCTTCTGCGGCATGGGGTACCGTGCCCTCGCATCCCGTAACACCGTGCTAACAAAGTACACCGGGTGCTCGACGAGGCTTGGGGCGTCGGTGCTGGTGGCGTCCTCTGGAAGCCGTGGTGCCTCCTGAGGTGGTGGAGCCTCCCGAAGCTGGTTGCCTGGGGGAAGGGCCTCTCCCTCCCCTGGTGCGCTCCGCTGCGGCGGCTGATCTTCCTCAGTCATGGTGGTGACTTCCGCGAGTCCCTTTTGATCCAGCTTTGCCTTGGCACGGGTGGCGGCCGTGGTCTTGGCCCGACGCTCCTCTCTAACTGCCACCAGGGCTGCGCTAGCGGAGTAGGGAGTGGTGGCGAGGTAGAGTACCAAGGGCTCTTGAGGGCGCGGGGCCACCATCATCGGAGGGCTGGTTAGGTATCTCTTGAGGTCTTGGAATTCCTTGTCGGCCTCTTCAGTCCATTCAAAGGGCCCCTTTTTCTTCATCAGCTGGAAGAAAGGCAGCGCCCGCTCCCCCAATCGGGAGATGAAGCGCCCCAGCGCCGTCACGCGCCCCGTGAGCTTCTGCATTTCTCTAAGGGTCTTTGGTGGGCTCATGTCCTCAACTTCCTTGACCTTTTCTAGGTTAGCCTCGATGCCTCGGTGGGACACGAGGAAACCCAAGAGCTTGCCCGAGGGGACTCCAAACACACACTTCTCCGGGTTGAGTCGCAGGCTCACTGCGTTGAGGCTCGCGAAGGTTTCCTCCAGGTCTTGTATCAGGGTCTTGGCCTCGCGAGACTTCACTACAATGTCGTCGACGTAAGCCTCCACATTCTTCCCGAGCTGCGGGCTCAAGGTGATGTGCATGAGCCGCTGAAAGGTTGCCCCCGCATTGCGCAGTCCGAATGGCATGCATGTATAGTAGTACACCCCACACGGGGTTAGGAAGGCCGTCTTCTCCACATCTTCGACCGCCATCTTGATCTAGTGATACCCGGAGAAGGCATCCAAGAAGCATAACAGGTCACACTCAGCGGTGGAATCGACGATCTGGTCGATGCGAGGGAGCGGGAACGGATCTTGCGGGCATGCTTTGTTGAGGTTGGTGAAGTCGACACACATGCATTCCTTTCCTCCCTTCTTTGGCACAACCACCGGGTTGGCCAGCCAATCCGGGTATCGGACCTCGCGAATAACCCCCGCGGCTTCTACCTTGCGGGTCTCTTGGACGATGAAGGCCTGCTTTTCAATGGACTGCCTCCTCGCCTTCTGCTTCACGGGACGCACGTTGGGACACACGTTGAGGTGGTGCTCGATTACGCCCTGTGGGATCCCTGCCAGCTGATCGGGCTCCCAGGTGAACACCTTCTTGTTTGCACGCAGGAACTTGACCAGGGCTTCCTCCTGCTCAGGCTCGAGGTTGGCGCCTATGGTGAAAGTGCGTTAGTGGACCCGTCCTCGTCGACAGGTACCTGCTTGGTCCCCGCCTTGTCTTGGGTGAACAACTGCTTCTTCTTGGTCGGCGCAGCCCCCTTGGGCTTGGGGGTTTCGGCGTCGGCGGGCCGCACCGCCGCCGCCGTCTTGAGGGCGAGCTTGAGTACTCGTAATGCACCTTTAGTGTCCCCGGGCATGGTGAGGACGCCGTTGCTCCCGGGCATCTTCATGAGGTTGTACCCCGGGTGAGTCGCGACCATGAACTTGGCCAATGCTGGATAGTTGAGGATGGCATTGTAGGGGAGGCCGATGGGGGCGATGTCGAAATCGACCAGCTCCGTGCGGAAATTGTCGTAGGTGCCGAAAGTTACCGAGAGTCGGATCTGCCCCAAGGAGCTGGACGACCCGCCTCCGACGCCCAAGAAAGGCCGGCTTGGTTGCAGCCGCTCCCGGGGTATGCAGAGGAGGTTGAAGGCCTCAACTGAGAGCACGTTGAGGCACGCACCACCGTCGATGAGGGTCCTGGTGACGGCCACCTGGCAGATGGTGGGCGTGCAAAGCATGGGGAGCGCACCCGAGCAAGCCGAGTTGGTGGGGTGGTTCTCAGAGTCGAAGGTCAGCCCGGCCGACGGCTCCGTCCGTCCCGAGGGAGCCCCCTGCCTCGTGGAGGCGGCGCCGACCCAACGGGCGAATGGCTTGATGTGGCGGCTGGAGGGCGGCACCTGCGAGCCGCCCAGGAGGGCCGCGACGACCGAGGGAGCCAGCACGACGGGGTGGGTGAGGAAGAAGCTGCGCGGCTCCTCCCTAGAGGTCACTGGGGAATGTTGGGACGATGCTTGCTGCCCGTTCCCCGTCGGGCCGGTGGCGGTGTTGACGGCAGGTGACGGGGAACGACGAGGGCGCCCGCCGACGGGAGCCGTCTGGGCAACATGGGAAGCGAGGGCGGCTCGGCGCTCGGCGCGAGCCCGTTGAGCGTCAGACATGGATGCGATGATCGGGGAAGAACGAGACGACGGAAGGCAAATTCCGGCGCACCCCTACCTGGCGCGCCAAATGTCGGATTTCGGGTTCCGGCAGACCCTTGAGGTTCGAACACTGGGGTGCGCGCGGAGATTCAACCCTCTACGGGCTCGCTCCTCGCCGAATCGCTAGGACCTAAGCTACCAAACTGAACGGCACAAGAGACACAAGGTTTATACTGGTTTAGGCCACCATTGTGGTGGAATACCCTACTCTAGTGTGTGGTGTGGTGGATTGCCTCTTGGGCTTGATGATGAACAATACAAGGCAGAACAGCCTCGCGAGGGGCTGTTCTTGGCTGGTGCAACGAACTGCTGGGAGGAGTTCAATCGCTCTATCTACTGGTTTCTTGGTGAGGATCCCGATTGCTAGGTCAGGTCCAGCCGCCTCTACCCTGGGGGTGGATAGTCCTATTTATAGGCAAAGGCCCTGGGCCTCTTCCCAAATATTGAGCGGGAAGGGCGCCAACAATTGGCCATTTTGAAGGGGAACATCGGGTACACTTATCCTGACTAAAGTTGGTCCTCGCCTATCAAAGGCGCTGGTGGTGACGCCGGCTTGGGCTCCACAATGACTTCCTTCCGGCCGTTGGGCTGGTCCTGGTCTTGTTGCACCGAAATGGACGCCTTTGCTTGATGCTCTCGCCTGCGCTTGCCCCCATTGCACCAAAGAGGAAAGAAGGACACTGCGCGGGCTGGGGCCCGACTGGCGCCCTTGGTCGTCATGGCTTGCATCATGGGCACCTCGCGAGGTACCCCGCCTTGAACTCTCCACCTCCTCATGAGCCAGCCTGGCGAGGCCGTGCTTGAGGAAGCTCCTTGTCGTCCGCCCCGCGAGGCTTGGCCCCTCGCGAGGGTCTTGAGCTTGCATTGATGAAGATGGGCTGTGCTGGGCCTCCTTTGAGCCACTCCGCAGGCCGTAGGCAGGCAAGTCTGGGGACCCCCGTTCCCAGAACGCCGACAGTAGCCCCCGGGCCCATGGCGCGCCCGAACTTGGCCGAGCAGAGAGGCGAAAGGGCAAGTGCGAAGCATCGCGGGCCCTAACAGCCTGCGGCCTTGGGTGCCGCGTGGCGGTCGATTGGTCGGGGGCGACTCTGCTTCCCCACGACGCCTTGGTAACCACACGGATTTGACAAGTCCCTGCATGCAAAGCGGGTCATGATTACCTGCGATCGTGGAGGTCGACGGTTGGCCTTCGCCGGCTATTAGTACGGAAAGGCATGCGCCCTTCCAGCCTATCCCCCCTTGCTTCTCCTTCTTCTCCATGGCTCCACCGAGGAAGTTTTCGGCCGCAGAGAAAGGAAAAGCCCGCCAAGTCGAGTCTTCCTCGCCCCCGCCCAAGCGCGGTCGTGGTCGCCCTCGCAAGCATCCTGTGGCCTCCACGGCAGCCCCCCCGTGGTCGCGGGGGGGGGGGGGGGGGGGGGGGGGGCTCTCTACGCGGCGATGAGAGGGTGGCCGTGGTCGGCGGGCGTGCTCTGGCCGTGCGACCCCCGAGGCCACGCCTCCATACTGCGGAGGTGCTGCCGGAGTTCATTGTGTGGGTTGTAGAGCCGGCCGGCACCCGGCTTCAGCTCCCTCGCTTCCTCCTGGGTGAGCTCCCAGCTGGCTCCTTGGGTGGCCTCTGGCTCCAGGCGGATGGCTGCTGCAGCCGGGCCTCGTGGGTTTCACTGGAGGTCTCCGCTGCAGGGAACCTGGCCCTGACCCGCGGCTGGCAGATGTTTGCTCGCGTGCGTGGTCTCCGCCGCCGGTGCTCTCTGCACTTCAAGTTCGACGGCGACGCCACCCTCTACGTGAGGGTGTTTGGGGAAGATGGTCGCCGTGTGGGGTGCTGCCCTGAAGACGATGACCGCGGCCGGGGACTCAGCCCCGGCGAGGACGGAGAGGGCAGTGCGCGGGCGGTCGGCGACGCCCGTGACTCCTCAAGCTTCACCAGCTCTTCTTCGGGTAGCGACCCTTCTAGCAGCGGCCGCGGCTAGCCTCCACGCCGTCGCGCCTGCTTGGAGGGTGGCAGCGGGTCTGCTCGCCGTCGCGCCCCGGTGAAGCGCGAGAGGGAGTCCGCCTGAGCTCCGGAGGCGGCTCGAGTCTTCCAAGAGGACTGGCGCGGGACGTGCTTCGCCTGCTTTTGTTCTTTCCTTTCTTTTCTCCTGCGCAAAAAGACAACAATGTGTGGCCCCGTGGGGGCGCGTTTGGGTTAACGTCGTCAATCATCGTATTGTTTCTTGTTATCCCGATATTGTTCCTTTCTGTTGTGTGCCCATTCGCAAGTAATCCTTAGCCTCAGCCGCGGGGGCGACCGACCCAGGCCCTGTATTCACGTCGTGGTGCCCGTGAGGCATGGTCCGGAGGGGTGCTCCGGTAGTGGACCCGGGCCATGAAAACTTGTGCGATAGGGGTAGGAACGCTCGCGAGGGCTCCCGGGGCTTCCGCCTCGCGAGCCCCTGTGCCAGAGAAATCGAGGCAGGAGAGCGAAAAAAGTCGAAGAACCACAGGTCAAAAGGCGGCGACAGTTTTGATAAAAACTCCAAATGGGAATGAACTAGCCAACTGCAGAAAGCAAATGAAAAAGCCGCGTCCGACACCTAGTCTAGTCTTCGACGTCTTCTCACCAGTGCGGAGCTAAGTGCTGCCACTGGGCGTGGGAGGGAGCCCCAGGGCCTGAGGCCGGCACCCCTGAGACTCCAGGGCGTGTACAGCCCCAACTCATTATTATGTGAGAGTGTCACGGGCGGCGAGCTTCACAGGCGTTGGCCTTCTTCACAGGCTCCGGGCCTTTCTTTGGGGAAGCGAGCTTCACGGGCGTTGGCCCTCTTCACAGGCTCCGGGCCCTTTCCAAAACGCGACAGCTTCACAGACAGTCGCCTTCTTCACAGGCTCCGGGCCTTTTACCGAAAGATGAGCTTCACAGGCATTCGCCTTCTTCACAGGCTCCGGGCCTTTTCCAAAAAGATGAGCTTCACAGGCATTTTCCTTCTTCACAGGCTCTGGGCCTTTTCCAAAAAGATGAGCTTCACAGGCATTTGCCTTCTTCACAGGCTCTGGGCCATTTCCAAAAAGATGAGCTTCACAGGCATTTGCCTTCTTCACAGGCTCTGGGCCTTTTCCAAAAAGATGAGCTTCACAGGCATTTGCCTTCTTCACAGGCTCTGGGCCTTTTCCAAAAAGATGAGCTTCACAGGCATTTTCCTTCTTCACAGGCTCTGGGCCTTTTCAGGGGTAAAACCTCCGGAGGTGCTGGATGTTCCACGCGTTCTGTACATGTACTCCCTCCTGAGTCTCCAAGTGCACGGAGCCGGGCCTGGAAACATGAACAACCTTGAACGGGCCCTCCCACATAGGAGAGAGCTTATGCAGTCCCTCCCTGGAGAGGATCCGCCGGAGCACGAGGTCCCCTACCTCGAGAGTTCTGGGGCGGATGTTGCGGCAGTGGTATTGCCGGAGTGCCTGCTGGTACCTTGCCGCTCGCAGCGCAGCTTCTCGACGATGCTCCCCCCAGCATGAGGTCCGTCCCCCGCATGGCGTCCTGCAGCGTCTCATCAAACGCCAGGACCCGCGCGGATCGACGCCTGACCTCGTGAGGGAGGACTGCTTCGGCTCCGTAGACCAGGAAGAAGGGGGTCTCCCCAGTCGGCTTGGTCGCGGTTCTGCGGATGGACCACAACACGGACTGAAGCTCATCATACCAGCCTCTGCCGCAGGCTTCCAATTTCTTCTTGAATGTCCTGGTCTTGAGGCCCCTCAGGACTTCTGTGTTGGCCCGCTCGGCCTGGCCATTGCTTCGGGGGTGCGCCACCCAAGCGTAGCATATCTGCGTTCCAAGGAGGAAAGGAGGACACTGCGCTTTCCCCCTTTGCACCAAAGAGGAAAGGAGGACACTGCACGGGCTGGCGCCCGACTGGCGCCCTTGGTCGTCATGTCTTGCGTCATGGGCACCTCGCGAGGTACCACGCCTTGAACTCTCCGCCTCCTCATGAGCCAGCCTGACGAGGCCGTGCCTGAGGAAGTTCCTTGTCGTCCGCCCCGCGAGGCTTGGCCCCTCGCGAGGGTCTTGAGCTTGCATTGATGAAGATGGGCTGTGCTGGGCCTCCTTTGAGCCACGCCGCAGGCCGCAGGCAGGCAAGTCTGGGGACCCCCGTTCCCAGAACGCCGACAGTAGGGCCCGGCCTCGCGCGTACCTCTGCCGCCGTTGTGACGTCCGTATCGCCAGGAAGAGCCCGAGGGGTGAGGAGATACATGGTCAGTTAGGCTCCTGAGACGCGATGCTCAGGAGTCCCCCTTGACGTGCGAATGGCTTGGGAAGGGAGGGATGAGAGTCAGGCCTTGGCGTTCTGCGTCGGCAGGGCCCGGCGCCGCGCATACCTCTGCCGCCGTCGGGTCATCCGGATCGCCAGGACGAGCCCAAGGGTTGAGGGGCCACATGGCGAGTTAGGCTCTTGAGACGCGATGCTCAGGATCCCCCTTGACGTACGAACATACCATCATACCTCTCCTCGCCGGGCTCTCGCTCGGGAGGGGCGTGCGAAGACCAGGTTTGTGGGACCTGGCAAGGTGGCATACGCCAGGTGTGACCTGAGCATAGCCCCCATGCCCAGCCCCCTCGCGCTACCCTCCCGAGGGAGAGCAGCGCGGTGAGGCTAAGCACTAAGCCTGGTGGCTCCCTGAGGTTACTGCATCCGCGAGGCTACCCTCAGTTGTTTATCACCAGTGCGGAGCATGGTGCTTCTGCTCTTGCACGGGCATAGCCGCTCCTTAGCAGTGTAGATGGCCAGCACGGAGCATGGTGCTTCCACTGGTGCATGGGAGGGGGCTCCCTCTAAGGAGAGCCCACGGGGCGTGTACAGCCCCACCCTGACACATGGCTTGCACGACAGGGCTAGAGGAGGTGTGTACGGGCACTCAGTGAGCCAAAGCGGGACTCACGAGGCCCTACCTCAAGGCGGGTTGCGCCTGAATTTGATCGGGAACTCTTGTGTCAGTTCTACAAGATGGTTAGGCAACCTGCGCCAAATGAGTCTCTTGAGGTTATTGCATGAGAAGGCCAGACACCAATGACCCCAGGAGGTGACGTGAACAGGGCCAGCCCGCCAGACAGAGCTCAGCCGTTGGGTTTATCGATGCTACAGGGACGGACCCGAGCACAGACGCCGTGCCCCATCTTCTCATGCAAAGATCATGAAGGAAAACAACCAGCGCGCGGATCCCGTGGTGACGAGGCACCAGGTCGCGCCGTCCTCACTCATCCGCCCACGATTATATCATGTGAGAACAAGGCACCAAGGGCCATGGGAGGTGACATACACGGGAGCTGGCCCGTGAGCTAGAGCTCAGCCTCTTGGGTTTAGCGACGCTACAGGGACGGACCCGAGCACAGACGCCATGCCAGTCCTTAATCATGAGGCGGTTGTGGGTGGGCTCGTAAGGGCGCGAAATGTTCTTGGCGACGAAGCACCGGTCAGGCAGTTGTTAATCTCAAGGCAGCTCACAAGGGAAGGTAAACTAGTTCTGATAGACGCAAAAGAGATACATGTCGTAGGGACGGACCCACGCGACTTGGGGATAATGCAGCCCGAGGGGCGCCCCCAAACTGAACAAATTAAAAAGATGTCACCTGGCACCGTTGTTGAACGGATGTTGAGGTGGTAGAAGATGCACGCTGCTGAAGTCGTCCCTCACGAGCCGCCTTGACCCTGAGCCTCGGGAGGCTTCGGGGGCCTGGGGGGCTCCTGAAGATGCATCTCCATCTCCGCCAGGATCGCCTGGTGCCTAGTCTCTCAACCCGCCAGGACATCCCGCATGCAGTGCTAGAATGCCACAGCCGCACTCGGTAGGCCGAAGGGCATGCGAACATAGCTGTGAGGTGGACCCTCACATCGGCCAACACGGGATGGCCAGAAGAGCTGTCGAGATGCGGCCCTGTTGAGCCCTGGGATGTCGATGCAGACGCAAAACTCCTTACCCTCTCCAGGGCAATGAGCCACGCCCGGTGGTGGGCGGTGATCACCCTACAGGACCCTTGCCTCTTGAATCTCCTCGACTGCCTTGCTGATGAACTCCTGAATGCCTGGCGCCTTACGCCCCGCGCCTTCTCCTGGGTAGCATGCGCTGAAGCATGCCTCCACGTGGTGCCCGGGCGCCTCCCTCGTGATGTTTGCTAGGTCTGAGGACCTCAAGAGGAGAGCCCCCGAGCCCAGCCTTAGAGGGGCGCCGGGTGCGCCTTCCTATGCGATAGGTGCAGGCGCCCCATCCAGGGACGCGAGGCTCAGCTCGGCACTGTCGGGTGATGCCTTCTCATGAGACCCCTGACCTAACTGCAACTTCTTCATCTTGGGGGCGACCTCAGGAGGGAGGACACCGCCCTCGTCTTTAGGGTTCTCGACTGCTGTAGCCTGGTAGGTGCTCTTGAGGGAGCATACCATGTCCTTTTCCTTGCAGGCGACCGTGATGATGCCGCTACTCCCTGGCATCTTGAGGACATTGTAGCCATGGTGCGTTGCTTCCATGAACCTGGCCAGTGCTGGGTACCCAAGGATGGCATTGTATGGCAGACGAATGTCGGCGACGTCGAAGTCGATGAGCTCAGGGTGGTAGTTGTCGCGTTTGCCGAAGGTGACAGGGAGGCGGATCTGCCCTATCGGATGTGTGGAACCGTCGGTCAGTCCTGAGAATGGCTTGGTAGGCTGAAGCTGGTGGTACAATACTTGGAGCCTGTTGAGCGTCTGGACAGAGAGAACATTGAGCCCTGCTCCACCATCAATGAGGGTCTTGGTGACGACCACGTTGCTGATGACAGGCGAGCATAGCATCGGGAGCACGCTAGTAGTGGGCACGCACTTGAGCTGATCGGAGGAGTTGAAGGTTATGGCGTATTTTGACCACCTGAGTGGGCGAGTTGCCTCGGTCTTGGGGAGCAATGCGTTCACCTCGCGCGCGAACTGCTTGAAGATGCGGTGAGAGGCTGGGGCCTGTGAGCTACCCAGGATGCAGGCGATGGCCCGAGGCTCATGGAAGCCCCCAGCCCCTCGTCCTGGTGATGATCTTCATTCCTACTTGGTGGTGGAGGAAGTGGAGGAAGACCGGCTTTGCCCTGAGGCCGGTCCTCGCGAGGCTGGACCCTCTAGGCACCCTCGCGAGGCTGGCCCTGGCAGCAGTCCTCCCGAGGCTGGTTGCGCCACTGCTGGCAATGGTCGCGGCCGTCCCAGTGTCCTCCACCTCAGCCACCTCCACGACCGTAGCCTCGATCGTAGTGCTTGGGGCATTGACCAAGGCGCCCGTTGCGGAGAGCCCTGAGCTCCTAGCAGTTGTTGGTGTTGTGGCTGTGGACATTGTGGAAGACGCAGAACGGCCGGTCGCTCTTGGATGACTCAGGGTGGTCGCAGTCGTGCTTCATCTCCGGCTCGGCTGTAAGCACAGCTGGCCCCTCATGCTTCATGTCCTTGGCCTTGGTCTTCTTGTCTTCTGGGTCAGCATCAGGGAGCTCGAGGAGGGAGAGGCGTCTCTCCTCAGCACTCGCGCACTTGTTCACCATGTTGAACATCTCCAGGGCTGTGCAGAGGTCCTCATGGATGGCAAGCTCCTCCTTCATCTTGACGTCACGGACGCCATCAGTGAACACTGAGATGATGGCCTCGTCCAACACCCTGGGAATCTTGAGGCGAAGTTGTTGAAGCGCTGGATGTACTTCTGCAGGGTCTCCCCTGGCTGCTGCTTGATGCGTCATAGGTCGCCCGCTGCCGGTGGGAGGTCGCAAGTGCCCTGGAAGTTGGCGATGAAGCGGTCGCACATCTCATCCTAGGAGGAGACAAATCCCACGGGGAGATTTAGGAGCCAGGAGCGCACGCCATCCTTGAGGGCCATAGGGAACTAGTTCGCCATGATCTTCTCGTCGCCGCTGGCCGCCTCGATGCTCAGCTCATCGAGCTGTAGGAACTCGGCAGGGTCGGCAGTGCCGTCGTAGCATGGGGGCAGGTCAGGCTTGAACTTGCCTGGCCAGATGACGTTGCGAAGCTCCGGGGTGAACGCGCGGCACCTGTTGTGGTCGCGGGAGCCCGTCGAGGAGCTGCAGCTTGGTCTTGGCGCTCGCGCGCCGCCACCATCATGGGCGGCACACGGTCATGACGTGGGGGTGCTGGAAGCACACGTGCATCTTCTTGGGGCCGCTGCACCACTTGGCAGCTTGCCTCTTCGCGCGCGGGCACCTGGCACGGCGGGTCGCACCGCGGTGCCACCTGCCTTGGTTCGACGATGGCGCCCTCGGCTGGAGGTGGTGGAGGTTCCCCGTGAGCCACGCCGCCCACGGCAGGCGGCTGCTGAGGCAGCGAGCGGGCCAGTGTAGTGGAGTCTCTAGCGGCGTTGACGAGCTCGGCGATGCACTCGAGCCACTCCTCGTAGAAGTCGTTGACTGGGCGGTAGCGAAGGAGCTCCCGCGCCATGAGCAGAACAGCTTGCGCGTTTGCTGGGCCATGACACGCATGGGAGGACGAAGCGGCCGGGGTGAGCGATGGAGTGGCGGTGCGCCCGTCGCGGCGCACCGAGGGGTGCATCGATGAAGCTTGCTGCTCGTGGCCAGCAGGGCCCATGGCGACGTTGGCCACCGGTGACGGAGGACGGCGAGGAGAGATGTCACCCACCGGAGCCATCTGAGCAACGCGGGCGACAACCGCGGCCCGGCGCTCAGCGCGAGCCTGACGTGCATCAGCGATGGAAGTGTCGGAGTAGCGGTGGATCAATCGATGGAAGAGAGGATCCGACGGACCCCTACCTGGTGCGCAAAATGTCGGATTTCGGGTTCCGCAAACCCTTAATAGGTTCGAACTTTGGGGTGCGTGCGGAGATCTCAACCTACCCTGCCTGCCTACTCGCGATCCTCTAGGCCTAGCGCGTCGAGCACAAAGGGACAGAGAGACACAACAGTTTATCCTGGTTTGGGCCACCTTGTGGTGTAATACCCTACTCCAGCATTTTGGTGGATTGCCTCGAGGGGCTGAGGATGAACTAGTACAATGGATGAACTGGCCTCAGGAGGTGAGGTGTTCTTGAGCTCAAGAGAGCTGGTGAGGTAGTTGGATGAGGAGGGATCCGATCTGTTCTCCCTCCCTCTATGGTGGTGGCTAAGTCCTATTTATAGTGGCCTTGGTCCTCTTCCCAAATGTTGGCGGGAAGGGATCCAACAACGGCTAGATTTGAAGGGGGACAGGAAATACATCCTATCCTGACTTGTAACATCCCAATTTTTCAATTTGGATGTTAAGCATAGATCATCACATGCATATCATATTTTATTGCATTTTGGTTATGATCCTAGAAATCTTAAGCAACTCAAGGACCCAAGGAGAGAGTTGGAGGTTACACAAATTTTCATATTTGAATTTATTTCAAAAGTGAAAAGAGGATCAATTTGATTTTCAATAATTTCTCTCCAATTATTTCCAACACTAAAAGTAAATGAGTGAAGATAAAATGACTTCTTCAAAACAGAGAAATATTGGAAGAAGAAATTTTGAAATCAAATTATTATTTTATTTGTATTTTTTTGCTATTTTATTTGAATTAGAGAAAGACATGCAGTTTTAAAAATTGCATTTAGTCCATAAAAATGTTCATAATGTCCCAAATATTAGGTAGGGACGGTGAAAATTGTTTCTTGAATTTTTAGATTTTTTTTATTTTATTAGGATTTTTCTTCGCGGAAATCGTTCAAAAAAAGTTTCTGGACCGGCCCAGCCGAGCCGTGCCAGGCCCAGCCGCGCGCCACCGCCTCCCTCCGGCTCGGGACCGGAGTCCCGAGTTCGCCCGATGCCACCGTCGCCGTGTCCGACCTGGACACGGGGAACCGCCCCTTCCCGCAAGCCACCGCCCACCGCCTCCCCCTCTTTAAAAGGGAGCCCCCCGGCCCCCTTGACTTCCACATCGCCTCGCCGCCCCGAGCACCACCGCCACCTGCGGAGCACCGCCGCACACCGCCGCCCGTGCCACCGCCGCCGCCGTGTGCTGCGCGCCGCCGCGGCCGCACGCCGCTATTTTGCCGTCGCCGGCTCGCCGGTTTTGTTTTTGTTTTTTTATTAGATCAGTTTATAAGTTAGTTCATTAGATAATGAACATTCACCCGTTAGTTTCTAATAACGAAAGAATTCGCTCATTACGATCTGTTAGCGAAAGTTCGTTCCATAGATTTTTTCTTTTTAGTTTTATTTTCAGCCAGGGACCTATCTGCAAATAGTTTTCTCGCGATTTAGCCCCTTTTCTTGAAACTAGCGTAACTTTTAGCTCGTTTGTCCAAATTAGATGAAACCAATGCCTAAATCTTCGTAACGATCTCTTCTTTCTAGTGAACCAACTTGAACATGATTTTGATAATTTAAGATTTGAGTTTAGTTCAGATTAGTATTCGATCTTGTTTCGTTTGTACCTTGAGTTTCGTATCTCCGTTTGAGTTGATTCTTGTTGCAAATCGTAGCTAATCACATGTACCTACTGTTAAGATCTAATCCACATGAAAATATTGCTGTTAGGTTTTGTTTTCTGTTTAGTTTAGTCATTTGCTTGTTTCGAGTTTGATTTGGATTTTTTCTCGATTTTCTCTTTGTTTCGTTTGAGTGATTGCTTATGTATGCTACTGTTTGTCTATGCTAGATTACCGAAGTGCAAAACTTGTTACTACGAATCCCTAGAGTTTGTAGATTGTCAGCAAGGCATGTTACACTTTGATCATACTTTTCAATACCCAGTTTTTTCTATGCATTAGTTTTGCCCCTCAAATATTTGCATGAGTAGGATTGGTAACATGTGGTTTGGTTGTAGTACTTGAGGTAGGAACCTAATACCTTTTGATCACCCCGGGAATATACGCTATGCTCAATTATTGCTTAGCCATGCTTGTAGACAGGGATTGGATCGTGATACACATGGAAGCTGAGAGAGTTATTAATCTTGGATAACATTAAGGTGGCAACTTTAAATACACATCTGGGTGGATTAGTTGGGGCACCTGGAGAATCCAGTGTTTGTCCATTTGGGAAATCCTGAAGTACCCGTGTGATTTTTCCTCGGTTCGCCACCCAGGGTCAAAGGGATCATATGATATTTCATGCCTAGAAACTTCCGTGTGTAGCCACAAGGCATTATGGGCTCTGTCATAGTTGAGTAAGTTTTATGGGCTCTCGAAGAGGTGTACTAGCAGATGTAGGGGAAAGTAGTTGTACCGGTCTGCCCGAAGTAGAGAGTTAATGCTTCAGAAAGACTATGTCTCGATCTTCTGGTCATGGATGCGATCGAGTCTTGCGGGGAAAAGTGCGCAACCTCCGGAGAGTGTCTAAACTAATCATGGTTAGCCGTGTCCTCAATTATGGACATCTTGAGTATCTGGAATAAGATATTATTGTTGATCTCATCACTCTTTAAGTTAATTGAATTGGGTTTAATGATGATACTTGTTTAATTGGGATTTGAGTTGGAGGAACCTTCTCAAATATTTTGGTACCACGTGGGAGTAGTAATTAAATTTATTCCTTTGTTGTAGGCAAAAACTAGCTTTATGCAAAATTATAAACTTAGAGCCTCCACCAGCCAAATATTGCATGTAGATATAGTTGTAGCATTCATTGCTATACAGTGTAACTCTGCCAGCATATTCAATGTGCTGACCTACACGGCTGCAACATGTCATGTTGCAGACTACTCAGACGATGAATAAGGTGCGATAGGTCGTTGTCGTGCACTCAGCTATACCGATGGAGTTGATGGACTCATTTACCTTTGAAGCTTCTACAATCATTTAGTTTAGATGGCCTTCAGCCATACTATTTTTATGTAATCAGACTCTTTACGAGGACTCGATGTAATAAGTGTGTGACTGAACTCTGTTATAATTCCTTGAGTACTATGTGTGTCAGCATTACCGATCTAGGATGACACTTAAGCACAAAGACTTCGGTCCATTTGGGATCATGGTCGCTACAAGATGGTATCAGAGCACACGCTAACTGTAGGACGCGACCACTAGGAATAAGCCACAGGATTTCTCTTCTTTGATCATTTCTAATTCTCCTCTATTTCTCCTCTATAGATGGCGGACCCCAGGAACAAGTTCACTCAGCCGGATGACGACACCCCTTTCGGACGACACTTGAAGGAAGTCACTAAGTACTTGAACATCGAACTACCAAGCTTCACTGGGACTTCTGTGCAACTTTATCGGAAGAGGAGCGCTGGAAGATCAAATTTTGGGTACCTGGGAGGACATTTACGCCAACAATAGAGCCTATTGATTTCTACCTGGACGCACCAAGCAGGAGTTTGGGAAAGAGCATGGCAGCCCACATCACTTTTGGACGCATGATACGTCCATTTTGCATCATGCTTTTATATCAATATTTACTGCATTATGGGCTTTTATTACACGTTATGTCACAATACTTACGGCTATTCTCTCTTATTTTACAAGGTTTAACATGAAGAGGGAGAATGCCGGCAGCTGGGATTCTGGGCTGGAAAAGGAGCAAATATTGGAGACCTATTCTGCACAGCTCCAGAAGTCCTTAAACTCCACGAAAGTCATTTTTGGAATTAATGATAATTATTCAGCGGAAGAAATACCTGAGGGGAGCCACCCACCGTCACCGAGGGTGGGGGGCGCGCCCACCCTTACAGGGCGCGCCCCCCTACCTCGTGGGACACCTGGCAACCCTCCGGTGCCCACCTTATGCTATATGAAGTCTTTTACCCTGGAAAAAATCATAAGCAAGCTTTTGGGACGAAACTCCGCCGCCACGAGGTGGAACCTTGGCAGAACCAATCTAGGGCTTCGGTGGAGCTATTCTGCCGGGGAAACTTCCCTCCAGGAGGGGGGAATCATCACCATCGTCATCACCAACGATCCTCTCATCGGGAGGGGGTCAATCTCCATCAACATCTTCACCAGCACCATCTCCCCTCAAACCCTAGTTCATCTCTTGTATCCAAACCTCAGATTGATACCTGTGGGTTGCTAGTAGTGTTGATTACTCCTTGTAGTTGATGCTAGTTGGTTTATTTGGTGGAAGATCATATGTTCAGATCCTTAATGCATATTAATACCTCTCTGATTATGAACATGAATATGCTTTGTGAGTAGTTACGTTTGTTCCTGAGGACATGGGTGAAGTCTTGCTATTAGTAGTCATGTGAATTTGGTATTCGTTCGATATTTTGATGAGATGTATGTTGCCTCTCCTCTAGTGGTGTTATGTGAACGTCGACTACATGACACTTCGCCATTATTTGGGCCTAGAGGAAGGCGTTGGGAAGTAATAAGTAGATGATGGGTTGCTAGAGTGACAGAAGCTTAAACCCTAGTTTATAAGTTGCTTCGTAAGGGGCTGATTTGGATCCATATGTTTCATGCTATGGTTAGGTTTACCTTAATACTTCTTTGTAGTTGCAGGCGCTTGCAATAGGGGTTAATCATAAGTGGGATGCTTGTCCAAGAAAGGGCAGCACCCAAGCACCGGTCCACCCACATATCAAATTATCAAAGTAACGAACGCGAATCATATGAACGTGATGAAAACTAGCTTGACGATAATTCCCATGTGTCCATGGGAGCACTTTTCTCATTATAAGAATTTGTCCAGGCTTGTCCTTTGCTCCAAAAAGGATTGGGCCACCTTGCTTCACCTTATTTAATTTTATTGCTTGTTACCCGTTACAAATTATCTTATCACAAAACTATATGTTACCTACAATTTCAGTGCTTGCAGAGAATACCTTACTGAAAACCGCTTGTCATTTCCTTGTGCTCCTCATTGGGTTCAACACTCTTACTTATCTAAAGGACTACGATAGATCCCCTACACTTGTGGGTCATCAAAACTCTTTTCTGGCGCCGTTGCCAGGGAGTGAAGCGCCTTTGGTAAGTGGAACTTGGTAAGGAAACATTTATATAGTGTGCTGAAATTTACTGTCACTTGTTACTATGGAAACTAATCCTTTGAGGGGCTTGTTCGGGTTATCTTCACCCCGACCAGTAGAGCAAAGAGTTGCTCCTCAACCTACTAAACCTACTGAAAATGCTTACTTTGAAATTCCTTCGGGTATGGTAGAGAAACTACTATCTAATCCCTTTGCAAGAGATGGAACATTGTATCCTGATTTACACCTTATCTATGTGGATGAAGTTTGTGGATTATTTAAGCTTGCAGGTAAGCCCAATAATGTTTCTAAGAAGAAGGTATTCCCTTTATCTTTGAAGGGAGACGCATTGACATGGTATAGGCTATGTGATGATATGGGATCTTGGGACTATAAATGATTGAAATTGGAATTTCACCAGAAGTTTTATCCTATGCATCTTGTTCATCGTGATCGTAATTATATATATAATTTTTGGCCTCGCGAAGGAGAAAGCATCGCTCAAGCTTGGGGGAGGCTTAAGTCCATGTTATATTCATGCCCCAATCATGAGCTCTCAAGAGAAATGATTATTCAAAATTTTTATGCTCGGCTTTCTCCCAATGATTGCGCCATGCTCGATACTTCTTGTGCTGGTTCTTATATGATGAAGACTATTGAATTCAAGTAGGATTTATTGGAAAGAATTAAACTCAATTCTGAAGATTGGGATTCTAACGATGATAAGGAGTCAGGTATGACACCTAAGTTTTATTGTGTTAAATTGTTTATGGATACCGATGCTTTTCGTGGATTTAGCGCTAAATATGGACTTGACTCTAAGATAGTAGCTTCTTTCTATGAATCATTTGCTACTCATGTTGATCTCCCTAAGGAGAAGTGGTATAAATATAATCCTCCCACTGAAGTAAAAGTAGTTGCACCTGTTACAGTTGAAGAAAAGACTATCACTTATAATGATCCTATTGTTCCTTCTACTTATATTGAGAAACCACCTTTCCCTGTTAGGATAAAGGATCACGCTAAATTAAAGCTTTAACTGTGGTTCGTAAGAGTAATACTAGAACATACACACCACCTGAGCAAATTAAAGTTGAACCTAGTATTGCTATGGTTAAAGATCTCTTGGCTGATAATATTAGTGGGCATGTTATTTACTTCTATGATGAAGCTGCTAATATTGCTAGACCCGATGCTAAGAAACATAGACCTGTTGTAGGCATGCCCGTTATTTCTGTTAAAATAGGAGATCATTACTATCATGGCTTATGTGATATGGGTGCTAGTGCTAGTGCAATACCTCATTCCTTATATAAAGAAATTATGCATGACATTGCACCTGCTGAGACAGAAGATATTGCTGTTACAATTAAGCTTGCCAATAGAGATACTATTTCACCAATTGGGATTGTTAGAGATGTTGAAGTCTTGTGTGGGAAAGTTAAATATCCTGCTGATTTTCTTGTTCTTGGTTCCCCACAAGATAACTTTTGTCCCATTATATTTGGTAGACCCTTCTTGAACACTATTAATGCTAGATTGATTACGAAAAGGATGGTGTTACGATTGGCTTAGGAGATATGTCTCATGAGTTTAATTTTGCTAAATTTCGTAGACAATCCCATGATAAAGAATTGTCTAGTAAGGATGAAATTATTGGTCTTGCTTCTATTGCTGTACCTCCTACTGATCCGCTAGAACAATATTTGCTAGACCATGAAAATGATATGTTTATGAATGAAAGAAGGGAAATAGATGAAGTATTCTTTAAACAGGGTCCTATTCTGAAACACAACTTGCCTGTTGAAATCCTAGGGGATCCCCCTCCACCCAAGGGTGATCCCGTGTTTGAGCTTAAATAATTACCTGATACTCTTAAAGATGCTTATCTTGATGAACAAAAGATATATCCTGTCATTATTAGTGCTAACCTTTCAGAGAAGGAAGAGGAAAGATTATTGAAAACTCTGAAGAAGCACCATGCTGCTATTGGATATACTCTTCATGATCTTAAGGGCATTAGTCCCACTTTATGCCAACACAAAATAAATTTGGAAGAAGATGCCAAACCAGTTAGAGATCATCAACGACGGTTAAATCCTAAGATGAAAGAAGTGGTAAGAAAGGAAATACTAAAGCTCCTTGAGGCAGGTATAATTTATCCCGTTGCTGATAGTTAGTGGGTAAGTCCTGTCCATTTTGTCCCTAAGAAGGGAGGTATTACTGTTGTTCCTAATGATAAAGATGAATTGATCCCGCAAAGAATTATTATAGGTTATAGGATGGTAATTGATTTTCGTAAATTAAATAAAGCTACTAAGAAGGATCATTACCCTTTACCTTTTATTGATCAAATGCTAGAAAGACTATCCAAACATACACATTTCTGCTTTCTAGATGGTTATTCTGGTTTCTCTCAAATTCCTGTGCCAGCGGACGATCAAGCAAAGACTACTTTTACTTGCCCTTTCGGTACTTTTGCTTATAGACGTATGCCTTTTGGTTTATGTAATGCACCTGCTACCTTTCAAAGATGCATGATGGCTATATTCTCTAACTTTTGTGAAAAGATTTGTGAGGTATTCATGGATGATTTCTTCGTTTATGGATCCTCCTTTGATGATTGCTTGAGCAACCTTGAACGAGTTTTGCAGAGATGCGAAGATACTAGTCTTGTTTTGAATTGGGAGAAGTGCCACTTTATGGTTAATGAAGGCATTGTCTTGGGGCATAAAATTTCTGGAAGAGGTATTGAAGTTGATAAAGCTAAAGTTGATGCTATTGAAAAGATGCCGTGTCCCAAGGACATTAAAGGTATAAGAAGTTTCCTTGGTCATGCCGGTTTTTATAGGAGGTTCATTAAGGACTTTTCTAAAATCTCTAGGCCTCTGACTAATTTATTGCAAAAAGATATTTTCTTTGTCTTCGATGATGATTGTGTAGAAGCATTTGAAATACTTAAGAAAGCTTTGATTTCCGCACCTATTGTTTAGCCACCTGATTGGAACTTACCCTTTGAAATTATGTGTGATGATAGTGATTATGCTGTAGGTGCTGTTCTAGGGCAAAGAGTCGATAAGAAATTAAATGTTATTCAATATCCCAGTAAAACTCTAGACACTGCTCAGCGAAATTATGCTACCACTGAAAAAGAATTCTTAGCAGTTGTATTTGCATGTGATAAGTTCAGACCTTATATTGTTGATTCTAAAGTAACTATTCACATTGATCATGCTGCTATTAAATATCTTATGGAAAAGAAAGATGCTAAACCTAGACTTATTAGATGGGTTCTCTTGCTCCAAGAATTTGATTTGCATATTATTGATAGAAAGGGAGTTGAGAACCCCGTTGCAGACAACTTGTCTAGGTTAGAGAATGTTCTTGATGACCCACTACCTATTGATGATAGCTTTCCTGATGAAAAATTAGCGGTCATAAATGCTTCTCATACTGCTCCATGGTATGCTGATTATGCTAATTACATGGTTGCTTAATTTATACCACCTAGTTTAACATACCAACAAAAGAAAAAGTTCTTTTATGATTTAAGACATTACTTCTGGGATGACCCACACCTTTATAAAGAAGGAGCAGATGGTGTTATTAGACGTTGTGTACCTGAGCATGAACAGGAACAAATCCTACGCAAGTGTCACTCCGAGGCATATGGAGGACACCACGCTGGAGATAGAATTGCACATAAGGTATTGCAATCCGGTTTTTATTGGCCTACTCTCTTCAAGGATGCCCGTAAGTTTATCTTGTCTTGCGATGAATGTCAAAGAATTGGTAATATTAGTAGACGTCAAGAAATGCCTATGAATTATTCTCTTGCTATTGAACCATTTGATGTTTGGGGCTTTGATTATATGGGACCTTTTCCTGCCTCTAATGGGTATACACATATTTTAGTTGCTGTTGATTACGTTACTAAGTGGGTAGAAGCTAGTCCAACTAGTAGTGCTGATCATAACACCTCTATTAAGATGCTTAAAGAAGTTATTTTTCTGAGGTTTGGAGTCCCTAGATACTTAATGACTGATGGTGGTTCACATTTTATTCATGGCGCTTTTCGTAAAATGCTTGCTAAGTACAATGTTAATCATAGAATTGCATCTCTATATCACCCACAGTCTAGTGGTCAAGTAGAGTTGAGTAATAGAGAACTCAAATTAATTTTGCAAAAGACTGTTAATAGATCTAGAAAGAATTGGTCCAAGAAACTTGATGACGCATTATGGGCTTATAGAACTGCATATAAGAATCCTATGGGTATGTCTCCATATAAAATGGTTTATGGAAAAGCATGTCACTTACCTCTCGAACTAGAACATAAGGCATATTGGGCTATTAAAGAGCTCAATTATGATTTCAAACTTGCCGGTGAGAAGAGGTTATTTGACATTAGCTCACTTGATGAATGGAGAACCCAAGCCTATGAGAATGCCCAGCTGTTTAAAGAAAAAGTTAAAAGATGGCATGACAAAAGGATACAAAAGCGTGAGTTTAACGTAGGTGATTATGTGTTGCTATTCAACTCTCATTTAAGATTTTTTGCAGGAAAACTTCTCTCTAAATGGGAAGGCCCTTACGTTATCGAGGAGGTCTATCATTCCGGTGCCATAAAAATCAACAACTTTGAAGGCACAAATCCGAAGGTGGTGAACAGTCAAAGAATCAAACTTTATATCTCAGGTAATCCTATAAATGTTGAAACTAATATTATTGAAACCATGAACCCGGAGGAATACATAAGAAACACTTTCCATAACATTTCAGACTCCGAAAAGGAATAGGTATGTGGTACGGTAAGTAAACCGACTCCAAAACAGTTCTAATATCAATTTTTCTCCATTTTGGAATATTTAAGAAAATAGGAAAATAAGAAGTAGTCCGGGAAGGACACGAGGCGTCCACGAGGGTGGAGGGCGCGCCCTACCCTACTGGGCACGCCCCTGCCTCGTGGGCACCTCGTGTGCTCTCCGGACTCCGTTTTCTTGCACAATACTTCTTTTGGTCGGTAAAAATTCATTATATAATCTCCCGAAGGTTTTGACCACCGTATCACGCAAAAATCTTCTGTCTTTTTTTCGAGCTGTTTTTCTGACAGATCTAGAGCACCATGATGTCTTCAAGCGCTCCCAAGGACAAGTTTTTCAAGAGGGTCATCAACCCCTATCTCGTGGAGGTGTTGTATCACCCTCAAACCATTAAGATGCATGAGGGGGTGCTGCACATCCGCGATGTGGAGGGGCCAAGGAGTACCAGAAGCATGGAGACAAAGCTCGAAGCGATGGAACAACAAGTTTTCAAGTGCCAAGGGATGGTGGAGCACGGACTTAACGCCAACTAGATGATGATCACGGAGTTCACCAACAACCACAAGCTGGACGCCAAGAACATTGGGGAGACCATCTTCAAGCTTCATGAGAAAATCGAGCACCTCCAAGCCCAGATCTATGACCTGCAAAAAGAAAACCGTGAGTATGAGTATAGATTCAAGAGGATGAGTTTGGCTGCAGATTTGAGGATCTTGGAGACTCGATCATCCTTCTATGATGGTGAGCCTATGCCTTGGAAGACGGATGACAAGCCTATATCATCAATAACTCCTTCACCACCTCCGAGGACATAATCACATGGGTATGGGCACTCATTGGCAACTGCCAAGCTTGGGGGAGGTGCCCCGGTATTGTATCACCATCACACTCCTATCTTTACCATTTTACTTAGTTCGATCCTTTTGATAATATCTTGATCTAGTAGAATAATGTTTTGGTATGAATTAGTTTTGAGTTTTGCTTTGTGATCCCTGTATGTAATCGAGTCCATGAGCTATATATAATAAAGATTAGTGTTGAGTCAAGGGCTTTGCTATCTTGCTATGATCTTGAGAAAATAGAAAGAATAAAAAGAAATAAAAGAGATCATATTGATCTTATGGATAGTATTGACTTCACATATATAGGGTATGAGGCTTAAAAGTTGGTGAGAGTTGGCAAACATAGTTTTGGTCATCGTTGCAATTAATAGGAAGTAATAAAGAAAGAGAGGTTCTCACATACAAATATAGTATCCTGGACATCTTTTATGATTGTGAGCACTCATTAAAGTATGAAATGTTAAAGAGTTGATGTTGGACAAGGAAGACAACGTAATGGGTTATGTTCTCTCACATCTCAGTTAAAGTATATTGTCATGGATCGTCCAACATGTTGAGCTTGCCTTTCCCCCTCATGCTAGCCAAATTCCTTGCACCAAGTAGAGATACTACTTGTGTTTCCAAATATAGTTAAACCCAGTTTTGCCATGAGAGTCCACCATACCTACCTATGGATTGAGTAAGATCCTTCAAGTAAGTTGTCATGTTGCATGCAATAAAAATTGATCTCTAAATATGTATGACTTATTAGTGCGGAGGAAATAAGCTTTATATGATCATGTGATATGGAAGTAATAAAAGCGACGGACTGCATAATAAAGGTCCATATCACAAGTGGCAATATAAAGTGACGTTCTTTTGCATTAAGATTTCGTGCATCCAACCAAAAAGCACATGACAACCTCTGCTTCCCTTTGCGAAGGGCCTATCTTTTACTTTATGTCTTTTACATTATGCAAGAGTCAAGGTGATCTTCACCTTTCCCTTTTACATTTTATCCTTTGGCAAGCGCCTCGTGTTTGAAAGATCCTGGTATATATATCCAATTGGATGTAAGTTAGCATGAACTATTATTGTTGACATTACCCTTGAGGTAAAACATTGGGAGGCAACACTATAAGCCCCTATCTTTCTCTGTGTCCGATTAAAACTCCATAACCAGAAATATTGCATGAGTGTTAGCAATTGTGGAAGACTAAATGATAGCTAAGTATGTGGACTTGCTGAAAAGCTCTATTCTTGACTCTTTCTGATATTATGATAAATTGCAATTGCTTCAATGACTGAGTTATAGTTTGTTACTTCTCAATGAAGTTTCTAAATCATACTTGACATTGTGAATAGATTGTTACTTGAGCATAAGAAATCATATGACAAAATAAATATATGTGTTGCAGTTATAAGAATGATCATGATGCCCCCATGTCTGTATTTTATTGTTTATCGACACCTCTATCTCTAAACATGTGGACATATTTTTCGATATCGGCTTCCGCTTGAGGACAAGCGAGGTCTAAGCTTGGGGGAGTTGATACGTCCATTTTGCATCATGCTTTTATATCGATATTTACTGCATTATGGGCTTTTATTACACGTTATGTCACAATACTTATAGCTATTCTCTCTTATTTTACAAGGTTTAACATGAAGAGGGAGAATGCCGGCAGCTGGGATTCTGGGCTGGAAAAGGAGCAAATATGGGAGACCTATTCTGCACAGCTCCAAATGTCCTGAAACTCCATGAAAGTCATTTTTGGAATTAATGATAATTATTCAGCGGAAGAAATACCTGAGGGGGGCCACCCACCGTCACCGAGGGTGGGGGGCGCGCCCACCCTTACAGGGCGCGCCCCCCTACCTCGTGGGACACCTGGCAACCCTCCGGTGCCCACCTTATGCTATATGAAGTCTTTTACCCTGGAAAAAATCATAAGCAAGCTTTTGGGACGAAACTCCGCCGCCACGAGGTGGAACCTTGGCAGAACCAATCTAGGGCTTCGGTGGAGCTATTCTGCCGGGGAAACTTCCCTCCAGGAGGGGGGAATCATCACCATCGTCATCACCAACGATCCTCTCATCGGGAGGGGGTCAATCTCCATCAACATCTTCACCAGCACCATCTCCCCTCAAACCCTAGTTCATCTCTTGTATCCAAACCTCAGATTGATACCTGTGGGTTGCTAGTAGTGTTGATTACTCCTTGTAGTTGATGCTAGTTGGTTTATTTGGTGGAAGATCATATGTTCAGATCCTTAATGCATATTAATACCTCTCTGATTATGAACATGAATATGCTTTGTGAGTAGTTACGTTTGTTCCTTAGGACATGGTGAAGTCTTGCTATTAGTAGTCATTTGAATTTGGTATTCGTTCGATATTTTGATGAGATGTATGTTGTCTCTCCTCTAGTGGTGTTATGTGAACGTCGACTACATGACACTTCACCATTATTTGGGCCTAGAGGAAGGCATTGGGAAGTAATAAGTAGATTATGGGTTGCTAGAGTGACAGAAGCTTAAACCCTAGTTTATAAGTTGCTTCGTAAGGGGCTGATTTGGATCCATATGTTTCATGCTATGGTTAGGTTTACCTTAATAATTCTTTTGTAGTTGCGGATGCTTGCAATAGGGGTTAATCATAAGTGGGATGCTTGTCCAAGAAAGGGCAGCACCCAAGCACCGATCCACCCACATATCAAATTATCAAAGTAACGAACGCGAATCATATGAACGTGATGAAAACTAGCTTGGCGATAATTCCCATGTGTCCTCGGGAGCGCTTTTCTCATTATAAGAATTTTTCCAGGCTTGTCCTTTGCTCAAAAAAGGATTGGGCCACCTTGCTGCACCTTATTTACTTTTATTGCTTGTGACCCGTTGTCGGTGTCAAAACCGGCGGATCTCAAGTAGGGGGTCCTGATTTGTGCGTCTAAGGCTAATGGTAACAGGAGGCAAGGGACACGATGTTTTACCCAGGTTCGGGCCCTCTCGATGGAGGTAAAACCCTACTTCCTGCTTGATTGATCTTGATGATATGAGTATTACAAGAGTTGATCTACCACGAGATCGTAGAGGCTAAACCCTAGGAGCTAGCCTATGATGATTATGATTGTCCCTCTATGGACTAAACCCTCTTGTTTATATAGACACCGGAGGAGGCTAGGGTTTAGACAAAGTCAGTTACAAAGAAGGAGATCTAATATCCGGATCGCCAAGCTTGTCTTCCATGCAAAGGAGAGTCCCATCCGGACACGGGACGAAGTCTTGAGTCTTGTATCTTCACGCTCCAATAGTCCGGCCAAAGTATATAGTCCGGCTGTCCGGATACCCCCTAATCCAGGACTCTGTTGGGGAACGTAGTAATTTCAAAAATTTACCTACGCACACGCAAGATCATGGTGATGCATAGCAACAAGAGGGGAGAGTGTAGTCCATGTACCTTCGTAGACCGTAAGCGGAAGGGTTATGACAACGCGGTTGATGTAGTCGTACGTCTTCATGATCCGACCGATCCAAGCACCGAACGTACGGCACCTCCGAGTTCAGCACACGTTCATCTCGATGACGATCCCCGGACTCCGATCCAGCAGGGTTTCGGGGATGAGTTCCATCAGCACGACGGCGCGGTGATGATGATCATGTTCTACCGACGCAGGGCTTCTCCTAAGCACCGCAACGATATGACCGAGGTGGAATATGGTGGAGGGGGGCACCGTACACAGCTAAGGAACGATCACGAAGATCAACTTGTGTGTTATGGGGTGCCCCCTGCCCCCGTATATAAAGGAGGGAGGGGGGAGGTGCGGCCGGCCCCCTAGGGGTGCGCCTGGAGGAGTCCTACTCCCACCGGGAGTAGGACTTCCCTCTCTTGCCTTGGTGGAGAAGGAAAGGTGGGAGGGAAAAGAGGAAAGGGGGGGCGCCGCCCCCCCTTCCTTGTCCTATTCGGACTAGGGGGGGAGGGGGCATGCGGCCTGCCCCGGCCGGCCCTCCTCTTCTCCCTCATGGCCCACTAAGGCCCATTAACCCCCGGGAGGGTTCCGGTAACCCCCCGGTGCTCCGGTAAAATCCCGATTTCACCCGGAACCATTCCAATATCCAAGTATAGGCTTCCAATATATCAATCTTTATGTCTCGACCATTTCGAGACTCCTCGTCATGTCCGTAACCACATCCGGGACTCCAAACAATCTTCGGTACATCAAAACTTATAAACTCATAATAAAACTATCATCGTAATGTTAAGCATGCGGACCCTACGGGTTCAAGAACTATGTAGACATGACCTAGAACTATTCTCGGTCAATAACCAATAGCGGAACCTGGATGCTCATATTGGCTCCTATATATTCTGCGAAGATCTTTATCGGTCAAACCGCATAACACATACGTTGTTCCCTTTGTCATTGGTATGTTACTTGCCCGAGATTTGATCGTCGATATCCAATACCTAGTTCAATCTCGTTACCGGCAAGTCTCTTTACTCGTTACGTAGTGCATCATTCCGTAACTAACTCATTAGCTACATTGCTTGCAAGGCTTATACTGATGTGCATTACCAAGAGGGCCTAGAGATACCTCTCCGACAATCGGAGTGACAAAACCTAATCTCGAAATACGCCAACCCAACATGTACCTTCGGAGACACCTATAGAGCTCCTATATAATCACCCAGTTATGTTGTGACGTTTGGTAGCACACAAAGTGTTCCTCCGATAAATGGGAGTTGCATAATCTCATAGTTATAGGAACATATATAAGTCATGAAGAAAGCAATAGCAACATACTAAACGATCAAGTGCTAGGCTAACGGAATGGGTCATGTCAATCACATCATTCTCCTAATGATGTGATCCCGTTAATCAAATGACAACACATGTCTATGGTCAGGAAACATAACCATCTTTGATTAATGAGCTAGTCAAGTAGAGGCATACTAATGACGTTATGTTTGTCTATGTATTCACACATGTATCATGTTTCCGGTTAATACAATTCTAGCATGAATAATAAACATTTATCATGATATGAGGAAATAAATAATAACTTTATTATTGCCTCTAGGGCATATTTCCTTCAGTCTCCCACTTGCACTAGAGTCAATAATCTAGATTACTCAGTAATGATTCTAACACCCATGGAGTCTTGGTGCTGATCATGTTTTGCTCGTCGAAGAGGCTTAGTCAATGGATCTGCAACATTCAGATCCGTATGTATCTTGCAAATCTCTATGTCTCCCACCTGGACTTGGTCCCGGATGGAATTGAAGCGTCTCTTGATGTGCTTGGTCCTCTTGTGAAATCTGGATTCCTTTGCCAAGGCAATTGCACCAGTATTGTCACATAAGATCTTCATTGGTCCCAATGCACTAGGTATGACACCTAGATCGGCAATGAACTCCTTCATCCAGACTCCTTCATTTGCTGCTTCCGAAGCAGCTATGTACTCCGCTTCACATGTAGATCCCGCCACGACACTTTGTTTAGAACTGCACCAACTTACAGCTCCACTGTTTAATAAAAACACGTATCCGGTTTGCGATTTAGAATCGTCCGGATCAGTGTCAAAGCTTGCATCGACGTAACCATTTACGACTAGCTCTTTGTCACCTCCATATACGAGAAACATATCCTTAGTCCTTTTCAGGTATTTCAGGATGTTTTTGACCGCTGTCCAGTGATCCATTCCTGGATTACTTTGGTACCTCCCTGCTAAGCATACGTCAGGTCTGGTACACAACATTGCATACATGATAGAGCCTATGGCTGAAGCACAGGGAACATCTTTCATTTTCTCTCTATCATCTGCTGTGGTCAGGCATTGAGTCTGACTCAACTTCACACCTTGTAATACAGGCAAGAACACTTTCTTTGCCTGATCCATTTTGAACTTTTTCAAAACTTTATCAAGGTATGTGCTTTGTGAAAGTCCTATTAAGCGTCTTGATCTATCTCTATAAATCTTGATGCCCAATATGTAAGCAGCTTCACCGAGGTCTTTCATAGAAAAACTTTTATTCAAGTATCCCTTTATGCTATCCTGAAATTCTATATCATTTCCAATTAATAATATGTCATCTACATATAATATCAGAAATGCTACAGAGCTCCCACTCACTTTCTTGTAAATACAGGCTTCTCCAAAAGTCTGTATAAAACCATGTGCTTTGATCACACTATCAAAGCGTTTATTCCAACTCCGAGATGCTTGCACCAGTCCATAAATGGATCGCTGGAGCTTGCACACTTTGTTAGCACCTTTTGGATCGACAAAACCTTCTAGTTGCATCATATACAACTCTTCTTCCAGAAATCCATTCAAGAATGCAGTTTTGACATCCATTTGCCAAATTTCATAATCATAAAATGTAGCAATTGCTAACATGATTCGGACATACTTAAGCATCGCTACGGGTGAGAAAGTCTCATCGTAGTCAACCCCTTGAACTTGTCGAAAACCTTTTGCAACAAGTCGAGCTTTATAGATAGTTACATTACCATCAGCGTCAGTCTTCTTCTTAAAGACCCATTTATTCTCAATGGCTTGCCGATCATCGGGCAAGTCAACCAACGTCCATACTTTGTTCTCATACATGGATCCCATCTCAGATTTCATGGCTTCTAGCCATTTTGCGGAATCTGGGCTCATCATCGCTTCCTCATAGTTCGTAGGTTCGCCATGGTCAAGTAACATGACTTCCAGAATAGGATTACCGTACCACTCTGGGGCGGATCTTACTCTGGTAGACCTACGAGGTTCAGTAGAAACTTGATCTGAAGTTTCATGATCAATATCATTAGCTTCCTCACTAATTGGTGTAGTTGTCACAGGAACCGGTTCTTGTGATGGACTATTTTCCAATAAGGGAGCAGGTACAGTTACCTCATCAAGTTCTACTTTCCTCCCACTCACTTCTTTCGAGAGAAACTCCTTCTCTAGAAAGGATCCGAATTTAGGAACGAAAATCTTGCCCTCAGATCTGTGATAGAAGGTGTACCCAACAGTTTCTTTTGGGTATCCTATGAAGACACATTTCTTCGATTTGGGTTCGAGCTTATCTGGTTGAAGTTTTTTCACATAAGCATCGCAACCCCAAACTTTAAGAAACGACAACTTTGGTTTCTTGCCAAACCACAGTTCATGAGGCGTCGTCTCAACGGATTTTGATGGTGCCCTATTTAACATGAATGCAGCCGTCTCTAAAGCATAACCCCAAAACGATAGCGGTAAATCAGTAAGAGACATCATAGATCGCACCATATCTAGTAAAGTACGATTACGACGTTCTGACACACCATTTCATTGTGGTGTTCCGGGTGGCGTGAGTTGCGAAACTATTCCGCATTGTTTGAAATTTAAGCCAAACTCATAACTCAAATATTCTCCTCCGCGATCAGATCGTAGAAATTTTATTTTCTTGTTACGATGATTTTCCACTTCACTCTGAAATTCTTTGAACTTTTCAAATGTTTCAGACTTCTGTTTCATTAAGTAGATATACCCATATCTGCTCAAATCATCTGTGAAGTTGAGAAAATAATGACACCCGCCGCGAGCCTCAGTATTCATTGGACCACAAACATCAGTATGTATGATTTACAATAAATCAGTTGGTCGCTCCATAGTTCTGGAGAACGGCGTTTTAGTCATCTTGCCCATGAGGCATGGTTCACAAGTACCAAGTGATTCATAATCGAGTGATTCCAAAAGTCCATCAGTATGGAGTTTCTTCACGCGCTTTATACCAATATGACCTAAACGGCAGTGCCACAAATAAGTTGCACTATCATTATCAACTCTGCATCTTTTGGTTTCAACACTATGAATATGTGTATCACTACTATCGAGATTCAATAAAAATAGACCACTCTTCAAGGGTGCATGACCATAAAAGATATTACTCATATAAATAGAACAACCATTATTCTCTGATTTAAATGAATAACCGTCTCGCATCAAACAAGATCCAGATATAATGTTCATGCTCAACGCTGGCACCAAATAACAATTATTTAGGCCTAAAACTAATCCCGATGGTAGATGTAGAGGTAGCGTGCCGACCGCGATCACATCGACTTTGGAACCATTTCCCACGCGCATCGTCACCTCGTCCTTAGCCAATCTTTGCTTAATCCGTAGTCCCTATTTCGAGTTGAAATATTAGCAACAGAACCAGTATCAAATACCCAGGTACTACTGCGAGCATTAGTAAGGTACACATCAATAACATGTATATCACATATACCTTTGTTCACTTTGCCATCCTTCTTATCCGCCAAATACTTGGGGCAGTTCCGCTTCCACTGTCCAGTCTGCTTGCAGTAGAAGCATTCAGTCTCAGGCTTAGGTCCAGACTTGGGTTTGTTCTCTTGAGTAGCAACTTGTTTGCTGTTCTTCTTGAAGTTCCCCTTCTTCTTCCCTTTGCCCTTTTTCTTGAAACTGGTGGTCTTGTTGACCATCAACACTTGATTCTCCTTCTTGATTTCTACCTCCACGGCTTTTAGCATTGCGAAGCTCTTGTAGCTTGGTGGCAGTGATTGAAGAATTCTGTCAATGACACTATCATCAAGAAGATTAACTCCCAGTTGAATCAAGTGATTATTATACCCAGACATTTTGAGTATGTGTTCACTGACAGAACTATTCTCCTCCATCTTGCAGCTATAGAACTTATTGGAGACTTCATATCTCTCAATCCGGGCATTTGCTTGAAATATTAACTTCAACTCCTGGAACATCTCATATGCTCGATGACATTCAAAACATCATTGAATACCCCGTTCTAAGCCGTAAAGCATGGCACACTGAACTATCGAGTAGTCATCAGCTTTGCTCTGCCAGATGTTCTTAACGTCGTCAGTTGCATCAGCAGCAGGCCTGGCACCCAGCGGTGCTTCCAGGACGTAATTCTTTTGTGCAGCAATGAGGATAATCCTCAGGTTACGGACCCAGTCCGTGTAATTGCTACCATCATCTTTCAACTTTGCTTTCTCGAGGAACGCATTAAAATTCAACGGAACAACATCACGAGCCATCTATCAACAACAAACATAGACAAGCAAAATACTATCAGGTACTAAGTTCATGATAAATTTAAGTTCAATTAATCATATTACTAAAGAACTCCCACTTAGATAGACATCCCTCTAATCCTCTAAGTGATTACGTGATCCATATCAACTACACCATGTCCGATCATCACGTGAGATGGAGTAGTTTCAACGGTGAACATCAATATGTTGATCATATCTACTATATGATTCATGCTTGACCTTTTGGTCTCCGTGTTCCGAGGCCATATCTGCTATATGCTAGGCTCGTCAAGTTTAACCTGAGTATTCCGCGTGTGCAACTATTTTGCACCCGTTGTATTTGAACGTAGAGCCTATCACACCCGATCGTCACATGGTGTCTCAGCACGAAGAACTTTTGCAATGGTGCATACTCAGGGAGAACACTTCTTGATAATTTTAGTGAGAGATTATCTTAAAATGCTACCGTCAATCAAAGCAAGATAAGATGCATAAAGGATAAACATAACATGCAATCAATATAAGTGATATGATATGGCCATCATCATCTTGTGCTTGTGATCTCCATCTCCGAAGCACCGTCATGATCACCATCGTCACCAGCGCGACACCTTGATCTCCATCGTAGCATCGTTGTTGTTACGCCATCTATTGCTTCTACGACTATCGCTACCGCTTAGTGATAAAGTAAAGCAATTACAGGGCGTTTGCATTTCATACAATAAAGCGACAACCATATGGCTCCTGCCAGTTGCCGATAACTTCGGTTACAAAACATGATCATCTCATACAATAAAATATAGCATCACGTCTTAACCATATCACATCACAACATGCCCTGCAAAAACAAGTTAGACGTCCTCTACTTTGTTGTTGCAAATTTTACGTGGCTGCTACGGGCTGAGCAAGAACCGTTCTTACCTATGCATCAAAACCACAACGATAGTTTGTCAAGTTAGTGCTGTTTTAACCTTCGCAAGGACCGGGAGTAGCCACACTCGGTTCAACTAAAGTTGGAGAAACAGACACCTGCTAGTCACCTGTGTGCAAAGCACGGCGGTAAAACCAGTCTCGCGTAAGCGTACGCGTAATGTCGGTCCAGGCCGCTTCATCCAACAATACCGCTGAACCAAAGTATGACATGCTGGTAAGCAGTATGACTTGTATCGCCCACAACTCACTTGTGTTCTACTCGTGCATATAACATCAACGCATAAAACCTAGGCTCGGATGCCACTGTTGGGGAACGTAGTAATTTCAAAAAATTTCCTACGCACACGCAAGATCATGGTGATGCATAGCAACGAGAGGGGAGAGTGTAGTCCACGTACCCTCATAGACCGTAAGCAGAAGCATTATGACAACGCGGTTGATGTAGTCGTACGTCTTCACGATCCGACCGATCCAAGCACCGAACGTACGGCACCTCCTAGTTCAGCACACGTTCAGCTCGATGACGATCCCCGGACTCCGATCCAGCAGGGTTTCGGGGATGAGTTCCGTCAGCACGACGGCGTGGTGACAATGATGATGTTCTACCGACGCCGGGCTTCGCCTAAGCACCGCAACGATATGACCGAGGTGGAATATGGTGGAGGGGGGCACCGCACACGGCTAAGGAACGATCACGAAGATCAACTTGTGTGTTATGGGGTGCCCCCTGCCCCCGTATATAAAGGAGGGAGGGGAGAGGTGCAGCCGGCCCCCTAGGGGTGCGCCTGGAGGAGTCCTACTCCCACCGGGAGTAGGACTTCCCTCTCTTGCCTTGGTGGAGAAGGAAAGGTGGGAGGGAAAAGAGGAAAGGGGGGGCGCCGCCCCCCCTTCCTTGTCCTATTCGGACTAGGGGGGAAGGGGGCGCGCGGCCTGCCCTGGCCGGCCCTCCTCTTCTCCCTCATGGCCCACTAAGGCCCATTAAGCCCCGGGAGGGTTCCGGTAATCCCCCAGTGGTCTGGTAAAATCCCGATTTCACCCGGAACCATTCCGATATCCAAATATAGGCTTCCAATATATCAATCTTTATGTCTCGACCATTTCAATACTCCTCGTCATGTCCGTGATCACATCCGGGACTCCGAACAATCTTCGGTACATCAAAACATATAAACTCATAATAAAACTGTCATCGTAACATTAAGCGTGCGGACTGTCGGTGTCAAAACCGGCGGATCTCGGGTAGGGGGTCCCGAACTGTGCGTCTAGGCGGATGGTAACAGGAGTCAAGGGACACGATGTTTTACCCAGGTTCGGGCCCTCTTGATGGAGGTAAAACCCTACGTCCTGCTTGATTAATATTGATGATATGGGTAGTACAAGAGTGGATCTACCACGAGATCAAGGAGGCTAAACCCTAAAGCTAGCCTATGGTATGATTGTTGTAATGTATGTTGTGTCCTACGGACTAAAGCCCTCCGGTTTATATAGACACCGGAGAAGGCTAGGGTTACACAGAGTCGGTTACAATGGTAGGAGATCTACATATCCGTATCGCCAAGCTTGCCTTCCACGCCAAGGAAAGTCCCATCCGGACACGGGACGGAGTCTTCAATCTTGTATCTTCGTAGTCTTGGAGTCCGGCGGACGATGATAGTCCGGCTGTCCGGACACCCCCTAGTCCAGGACTCCCTCAGTAGCCCCTGAACCAGGCTTCAATGACGATAAGTCCGGCGCGCATAGTGTTCGACATTGCAAGGCGGGTTCCTCCTTTGAATAATCCAGAGAAGATCACGAACACCAGGATAGTGTCCGGCTCTGCAAAATAAATTCCACATTCCACCGTAGAGAGAATAAAATGTACACAAGTCCAATCTGCTGACATATTTTGCGGCATGACATCACACCGCTACCAAGCCTTTACTTGAATCGTTTCTTATTATACCACCTCAGCACATTTAGCGAAGCGGTTTCCTTGGCACGTCTTGTTGAAGTAGAGATCGTGCTCCCCTTATTCCGGGATTCTCATCAATACGGACGTGGGTAACCCAACCGCGCCATTGATGGTGGCGCTTGGGAGATAAGCGAGTTTTACCAGGCTAGTGGGGGGCGCATAGTCTTCGCCCGCCTATACATAAGGGATAAGGATTCACCTTTTCACCCACGCCCTCTTCCTCCTTTGCTTATCCATCTCTGCGCACTCAAGCTCCAACGCCCAAGCTCGCGCATCTCGTCTTAACCTTCCCCGACCATGTCCGGAGGGGGAGGCAAATGGTTGGCTTCCACCGTCAAGGAGGAGCACGTCACCAAGCTGCGCAACGTCGGATACCTTTCCGGCGATATCGCGCACCGGGCAGCTCATCCCTACCCCCGGGCCCCATGAGAGGGTCGTTTTCCTTCCCCACTTCCTCCGCGGATTGGGCTTTCCACTTCACCCCTTTGTCCGGGGGCTCATGTTCTACTACGGCCTGGATTTCCATGATCTGGCGCCGAACTTCATCCTCAACATCTCGGTGTTTATTGTCGTGTGCGAGGCCCTCCTCTGCATCCGGCCCCACTTCGGCTTGTGGCTCAAAACCTTCAACGTCAAGCCGAAGGTAGTGAAGGGCATGCAAGTGGAGTGCGGAGGCGCCATGTTGGGCAAGATGCCCAACGTCCTCTGGTTCGAAGGGGCCTTCATGGACTCCGTCAAGGGGTGGCAATCGAGGTGGTTCTATATCACCGAGCCGTGCGACCCTAAGTGGGCGGTGGCCCCCGAGTTTAGATCTGGTATCCCTACGCAGCTCACCTCCTGGAAAGAGAAGGGCTTGCTGTGGGGCAATCCGAAGGAGCTGACGGGACTCCGAGCTTGTATCCAGAAGCTGGTGAACAAGAAGCTCAGGCTCATTGACGTGGTCCAAGTCATGCTCGTCCGCCGGATCCTCCCATGCCAAGAACGGGCATTCAATCTGTGGGAGTTCGATCCGGAACAGCACCAGGCGCTTAGCGGGCTCTTCGACACGACGTACGAAGGCGCCTGGAGGGTGCTGTTTAAGGGTGTCGAAGCCCCCGCATCCGCGACGGAAGATCGCGGATTTCACTCGCAGCATCCGGCTGACGAGGTAAGTGATTCTACCCCTTTACGGGACACTTGTTGTGAATAATTGATTCTAAGAGGGTTTCAATCTCCCTTTTCCTTTGATAGGAATGGATGAAGAAGGCCGAGCAGCTCATCTGCCCGGCTCCCATGCCAGAAGACCCAGTGGATGCCCGTCTAGCGGGGCTGCTGGTTCCGGCACCGCACGTGGTGCCGGAGAAGAAGGCCAAGAAGGTGGCCACGGGCACTCGAAAGAGTTCCCGTAATCAGGCGTCCGACGACGAGGCGGACTCCTCCCCCGAAGATGAGGAGGAGGAAGAAGGCTCTCTCCTGGAGGAGGGAGAGAGTAAGAGGAAGGCTTCCCCAACAGGGGAGGCCGAAGGGTCCAAGAGGGGGAGAACTATTCCCCCGGACAGCTCCGCCAACACCGACATTGGCGAGGAGGAGTGGCCTTCAAGGGCCAGGCCTCCGGCGAGATCGTAAGTATCTGGATCTCTGATATGCAATTTCTTTCGTGTCACATAGTGTCCTGCTAATGCCGCATACTGCCCGCAGTCGGGCCGATGATGATCTCCTCGCTTCATCGAGCGGGTCGTTGTCCCCGTCGGATGTGGATTCACTTCCGACTGCCTCTACCCCCCACGCCGATGAGGACGCCGAGGTGGGATCCCAGAAAGGGACCCATCAGGAGGAGGCTCCAGAGGCGCCGCAAGGCAGCCTCCCGGACTTTGCGCCGGACTCTACGTCGGAACCTCCAGTGGTTCCAGAGTCCGGCAGGCGGCCCCTTTGAAAGAAGGGCAAGACCGTGACGCCGGCGGCCTCCGTCCAACTGGAGGCGCCGGACAACTTGCTGGAGGCGCTCAAAGGCGCTTCCATCGAGGAAGAACACCGCACTATTATGAGTGCGGTGATTCAGAAGGTCCAGCTCGCCAAGAGCGGGCTGACCGAAACCTGCAGTAGCCTTTTGACAGGCTTTGAGGTAAGCACAGCCGACAAGCGGCGCATTTAAGCCCTAAAGAACTAGCTTCCTGGAAAAAACTCACTCGATCACCGGCTTTCAGGGGATTCCCCCACTTAAGAATAAAGGGGCATAGACAAATTGTGTAATGTAATACCGCATAGACAGTAGCCCCTGATGCTCAGTACGGTGTTCGGAAAGAAAAGCCGGACTGAGGATCTAAAAAGATATTCGCAGGTTGCTAATAAATTATGTCAATATGGGTTTGCAGGCTGTGCTACTGATCTCTGCCGCACTGAATGCGGAGGTTGGTGCATTAAAGCAAGATCTCGAGCGGTCCGAGCGAGAGCTCGGCCATGCCAAGAGGCAGCTCGAGGACAAAGAAGGTGAGTAGCACCACTTTGAATTTTTACCTTACAGAAAAGGATTTTGGTCGCAATAAAATTAATAAGGATAATATGGGTATTGCAGGGGCCACAAACGAGGTGGCAGCCCTAAAGGAGGCTGTGTCCGTGGCCGAACGCAGTGTGGCCGCGGAACGGGCAGAGCGAGAAAAGCAGGAGGCACATGTGGCGGAAGTGCGGCAAGAGCTCCGGGCTCTCATGGAGAAGCATGAGAGCTTGGAGCGCGACTCCAAGACTCGAGAGTCCGAGCTTGCCTCAGCTCTCGAAAGTGCCAAGTCCGCCAAGGCCGAGGCCCGTAAGGCCCTTCAGGAGGTTGAAGATGTGAAGAAGATAGCGGCGGGTAAGGCATTTTTCATGCAAAGCAAGCATGTTAATGTAAACTACCTGACACTTACCCGCATTGGGAGCTCTCCAGGGGCGTTTGCAGATCTGCCGCGTAGTGTGTCCGATGCCGCCGCATTCTACCATGGCGAGGAGGGGAGTTCAACGGAGAAGGTCTTCTGGTCTTAGTACGCTGAGGCCGGCCATCTGGTGCCTCCAAGCGACCAGCTGAAGCAGCCGGTCGAACTCCACAAGGTAGCTGAGGAGGCCATGAAGGGCCTTATAGTCCGGCTGTGGCCTAGACAGGCCATGCCTGGGAGCTACTTCGGCCTCGTGTGGCGGCTGGTGGATGCGTGCCCCTGGGTGGAGGTCATCAAGCGCTCCGCCTGTATTGAAGGTGCTCGTCGGGCACTTGCCCGCACAAAGGTGCACTGGGGCAGGCTGGATGCGGAGAAGCTTCTTACTGACCCGCCGCCACTGGGCAAGGAGTATCGTACACCCGAAATGTATTATAAAACTGTCCTGAAGGGAGCCCGCGATATTGCGGACGAATGCCCTAGAGATGTAATTTTTGAGTGAACTCGCTGTGTATTATCCTTTGCGCTGAAAACTTTGTTTATGTGCGCTTTAAGCAACGCTTGTTTAATTTAAAATATTACCTTCTGTGCGGCCGTTTAGAAAATCTGAGAGATGGCAAGTCGTTGGCTTCAGCCCCCAAGCCACAAGTGCTGGGGTGTTCGGGATAACTTGAGCACTCTTGTTCCCATTTTTGGGTCCATCTAGGGAGGCGCTCAACACAACGAACAAGGCAACCGGACTTATAATGCTTGAGCACTCTCACTTAGCCATAGAATTCTATAATTTTAAATTTCGGCGAAGCCCCTAGTATTCGGAAGACCGAATTCGGGGCGCTATCCACGCCTTCGTCGGACATTATCCGAAACTTCGCTCGAAGCGGCGTGAGTCTTTAAGGACCCGAAAAGACCTCTCAAACAGCGACCAGTCTCTCGCCTTATCATGCTAGTCAGTTTTAGCTTTCTCCACTGAGGCGCTCGCCCAGCTCAACCGGGGCGCAATCGCAGTGGTTCTCCCAGTGCCACCTTAGCCGACGGAACGGAACGTAAGGCACCAAAACGTGGGAGCCGGGCAAACCCAACTATTGACCCAAGACATGATTCGGAGCCGATTCATATAATGCTATAAGTTCGGGGTGCCGCACTTGTGAAAGTGTTCGGACTTATCACACCATAATGTGGGGAACGTAAGCCCCTGGTGTATTAGGCCGTATCGAAATATACGGGTGCGAGATGTCATGTAATGAACATATATATGTAATAACAGGCAAAAAAGGTGCTGCATCATTTATTAAAGGAAGTCTGCTATGAGTGAAGACTGATACAAATAGTGCGGTAAGCAAGGGTTTTGGACTAGTTAAACATGTCCCCCTCCAGGGATGGGCTACGGACTTGGTGTATATAATCAAATTTAATGCTCGTAATTGAGACCACCTGAGTGTTCGTCGCCGCATTCTTTCTTCCCCGGCTGTTGCATCATGAGTTCGGCAGGTTCACCGCCGGACAGGGCCTCTGGCTAACGGAGTCCTGTGTATACAAAGAAGGAAAATAATAATAAGAAAGAGTGACACACTTGCGAGCCCCTGGTGTGGTCGAGCCGCACTCTGGGTCCATTGTGGTCGTGCCCCTTCCCCTACGCCCATGGTATCTCCAAAGCGTAATGATGTACGCGGAGGGTTGTTCTTGCAATCATGCGAGGGCGGGGGTTAGGGCCGCATTGCTACTCGTGCTCGGATCGTGCCAGGTGGTCTTGGTTGGTGTTGCTTCGGGCGCGTTTGGCTGTATCCGGCCGTTTAACGGCCGGACTCGAAAATTGCCTTAAAAGGCTGCTCTGTACTTCTGCCGCGAGAGTTGCTGTATGTTCCTCCATTCGGAGGGAGCGGTCCATATTTCCGTTGACCGTGATGACTCCAGGAGGGCCTGGCATCTTGAGCTTGAGGTATGCATAATGCGGCACCGCGTTGAACTTTGCAAACGCGGTTCGTTCGAGCAGAGCGTGATAGCCGCTGCGAAATGGGACTATGTCAAAGATTAACTCCTTGCTCCGGAAATTATCCGGGGACCCGAAGACCACTTCCAGTGTGACTGAGCCTGTACAATTGGCCTCCACACCTGGTATGACGCCTTTAAAGGTTGTCTTTGTAGGTTTAATCCTTGAGGGGTCTATGCCCATCTTGCGCACTGTATCCTGATAAAGCAGGTTCAGGCTACTGCCGCCGTCCATCAGGACTCTCGTGAGGTGAAATCCATCGACAATTGGGTCTAAAACCAATGCGGCGAATCCGCCATGGCGGATGCTGGTCGGGTGGTCTCTTCGATCGAAAGTGATCGGACAAGAGGACCATGGATTGAACTTCGGGGCGACTGGCTCCATCGCGTATACGTCCCTTAGTGCATGTTTCCGCTCCCTCTTGGGTATATGGGTTGCGTAAATCATGTTCACCGTCCGCACTTGTGGGGGGAAACCCTTCTGTCCTCTATTGTTCGGCGGTCGGGTCTCTTCCTCATCGTCGCCGTTTAGCCCCTTGTCGTTGTTTTCGGCAATTAACTTGCCTGCCTGCTTGAACACCCAGCAGTCTCTGTTGGTGTGATTAGCTGGCTTTTCAGGGGTGCCATGTATCTGGCATAAGCGGTCGAGTATTCGGTCCAAATTGGACGGACCCGGAGTGGTTCTTTTGAATGGCTTCTTCCACTGACCGGGTTTAGAGCCTCGGAATCCGGCGTTGACTGCCTTATCCTCCTTGTCGTCGCCGTTAATGCGGCATTTATTTTTGCTTCGACGCGACCTGCCATTGTGGTCCTTAGTATCCGGACTGCCAGAATTTTTACTGAGGTTGTTGCTGCGGGCTAGCCAGCTATCCTCTCCCGCGCAAAAGCGGGTCATTAATGATGTGAGGGTTGCCATGGATTTCAGCTTTTCCTGTCCCAGGTGCCAGGCTAGCCACTCATCGCGGATGTTATGTTTGAAGGTTGCGAGGGCCTCTGCATCCGGACAGTCGAAGATTTCGTTTTTCTTTGTCAAGAACCGTGTCCAGAATTGTCTGGCCGATTCGTCTGGCTGCTGAATTATGTGGCTTAGGTCATCGGCGTCTGGTGGCCGCACATACGTGCCCAGGTCTTCCCAACACCCAATTGACTCTACGGGCAAGCTGTTAAGACAATGCCGAGCTGGTCCTTTAAGCTTGAGTGGGAGATACTTGATGGCGTGGAGATCGTCGCCGCGGGCCATATGGATGTGAAGGAGATAATCTTCGATCCAAACCGCGGGGTCTGTTGTGCCATCGTAGGATTCGATGTTTACAGGTTTGAACCCTTCAGGGATTTGATGATCCATTACTTCGTCAGTGAAGCATAGCGGGTGTGCGGCGCCTCTATATTGAGCAATATCGCGACGTAGCTCGAGAGAGCGTTGTCTGCTGTGTTCGGCCCGGCCGGGGTTATTGTATCCGGCGCGACGGTATTCGTCGTGGGTCGTGGGGCGCCCACGTGATCCGTAGATGGATCTGGATTGCATTGCTTTGTCCTCCAATACGTCTTGCAAGTCCGGCGCGTTCCCTCTTGGCTTCATACTTTTGTAGCGATGCCGGGGTACGGTCTTGGTGGAGGGCCTGGATGCCTCTCTGTCGCGACCATGGGGTGGTCGGTCGGCCGTATCGTGCGCTGGTGATGAAGGTATGTATGCTTCTTCCTCTAATCGGGGGAGCAACTTGCGTCTTGGGTAGCTTTTGGAGGGGCGTTTGAGTTTGTACTCTTCGGCCGCGAGGACCTCGGTCCATCGATCGGCCAGTAGGTCCTGATCAGCTTGAAGCTGCTGCTGCTTTTTCTTTAGGCTATTTGCCATGGCGATAAGCCTGCGTTTAAAACGCTCTTGTTCGACGGGATCCTCGGGCACGACGAATTCATCGTCGTTGAGGCTTGCCTCGTCTTCGGAGGGAGGTGTATAGTTATATTCCTCGACCTCTTCGTCTGCCACCCTCTCGTGAGGGCTTGCTTCTGCATCCTCCTGCACTGAGTCTTGCTGGAGGGGATTGTCTTCGGCACTCTCTGGGGTATTATTATCTCCTGTGCCGGAATCTCCATTCTTGCTGTGGCGGGATTTAGAGCGGCGCCGCTGACGCTGGTGCTTGGGCTGTTTCTTTAAGGAATCTGCCTCCGTTGCTTCTTCGCCGTCCCCGTCTTTTGGGGTGTCCACCATGTATATGTCGTATGACGAGTGGTCTTCCAGTGCCCTATAGGCGCTGGTTCCTGTTCGTATCTGGCATCATCGTCCATAGCGTCGATGTCTTCGGAGTCGTAGTCTAGCATGTCGGTTAGATCGTCGACAGTGGCTACAAAGTGGGTGGTGGGTGGGCTCTGAATTTCTTCGTCGTCCGTATCCCAACCATCCTGGCCATAATCCGGCCAGGACTCTTCGGATAGCGAGAGATGCTTTAGCGAATTTAGGATGTCGCCGAAGGGCGAGTGTTGGAAGATGTCCGCGGCGGTGAATTCCATAACCAGCGCCCAATCAGATTCGATTGGCAGGGGCGTGGGAGGTCCGGAGTCCGGCACCTCGGAGTCACGAGCTTCGCGAGGGACAAGGTTAGTGTTCGGCTCCATCACCGTAGGAGTTATAGTCCCCGAGGCGGTGTCCAACCACCGGTCCTCGATCTGGGCGATCGGCTCCGGACTAAGGGCCGGAGTGGATTCTTGTGCGGCCACAAAGGCACTGTTCGGCGGCAGAGCTAGATCATGCCCATCGTAACAGTGCGGCGCGCTTGGCTGTGGCTCGAGCCCGTCAAAGATCAAGTCCCCGCGGATGTCGGCCGTGAAGTTTAGGCTTCCGAATCTAACCTGACGGCCAGGGGCGTAGCTTTCGATCTGCTCCAGATGGCCAAGTGAATTAGCCCGCAGTGCGAAGCCGCCGAATACGAAGATCTGTCCGGGGAGAAAAGTCTCACCCTGGACAACGTTGTCGATTGAAGACGCCATCGAGCCAATCGGTGACGACACAGAGGAACTCTCAATGAAAGCACCAATGTTGGTGTCAAAACCGGCGGATCTCGGGTAGGGGGTCCCGAACTGTGCGTCTAGGCGGATGGTAACAGGAGACAAGGGACACGATGTTTTACCCAGGTTCGGGCCCTCTTGATGGAGGTAAAACCCTACGTCCTGCTTGATTAATATTGATGATATGGGTAGTACAAGAGTGGATCTACCACGAGATCAAGGAGGCTAAACCCTAAAGCTAGCCTATGTATGATTGTTGTAATGTATGTTGTGTCCTACGGACTAAAGCCCTCCGGTTTATATAGACACCGGAGAAGGCTAGGGTTACACAGAGTCGGTTACAATGGTAGGACATCTACATATCCGTATTGCCAAGCTTGCCTTCCACGCCAAGGAAAGTCCCATCCGGACACGGGACGGTGTCTTCAATCTTGTATCTTCGTAGTCTTGGAGTCCGGCGGACGATGATAGTCTGGCTGTCCGGACACCCCCTAGTCCAGGACTCCCTCACGGACCCTACGGGTTCGAGAACTATGTAGACATGACCTAGAACTATTCTCGGTCAATAACCAATAGCAGAACCTGGATGCTCATATTGGCTCCTACATATTCTACGAAGATCTTTATCGGTCAAACCGCATAACAACATACGTTGTTCCCTTTGTCATCGGTATGTTACTTGCCCGAGATTCGATCATCGGTATCCAAAACCTAGTTCAATCTCGTTACCGGCAAGTCTCTTTACTCGTTACGTAATGCATCATTATATAACTAACTCATTAGCTACATTTCTTGCAAGGCTTATAGTGATGTGCATTACCGAGAGGGCCCAGAGACACCTCTCCGACAATCGGAGTGACAAAACCTAATCTCGAAATACGCCAACCAAACATGTACCTTCGGAGACACCTGTAGAGCTCCTTTATAATCACCCAGTTACGTTGCGATGTTTGGTAGCACACAAAGTGTTCCTCCGGTAGACGGGAGTTGCATAATCTCATAGTTACAGGAACATATATAAGTCATGAAGAAAGCAATAGCAACATACTAAATGATCAAGTGCTAGGCTAACGGAATGGGTCATGTCAATCACATCATTCTCCTAATGATGTGATCCCGTTAATCAAATGACAAGACATGTCTATGGTCAAGAAACATAACCATATTTGATTAATGAGCTAGTCAAGTAGAGGCATACTAGTGACGTTATGTTTGTCTATGTATTCACACATGTATCATGTTTCCGGTTAATACAATTCTAGCATGAATAATAAACATTTATCATGATATGAGGAAATAAATAATAACTTTATTATTGCCTCTAGGGCATATTTCCTTCAGACTCCCTCAGTAGCCCCTGAACCAGGCTTCAATGACGATGAGTCCGACGCGTAGATTGTCTTCGGCATTGCAAGGCGGGTTCTATTTCCGAATACTCCAAAGTACCCGTTGTAACAAACAGTGTCCGACTTCCCATCAATGTTGTACTCCTCGGCTTCCATGCTTTAATAATGGCCATCTCCACATGTCGAGCGAATACGAGGAGCCGGAGCATTTTTAAATTTGCCACCCCGGCCTTACAGAACAACCATCTATTTGAAGAGACGGGGATCCTCAGACCCAAATCTCACCTTCTTCCCTTGAGCAAGCATCAACAGAGCGCATCCAAAAAAAATCATCCCAACATGGCCGGCCGCCGCGGCTCCTCTTCTCGCTTCCTTAGCTCTAGGCCAGGTGATTGGGAAGAATGTTCTGTTCCCCATAGCCGTTTAGTAGAGTTGCAGACCCAAGGGTTTCTTCCACCGGCGTTCATGGTCCCCGTCCGAGCCGGACTAGCCACCTATAATGGCGGGGAGCAAGCGGAGAGATCTCCTAATCCCTCCCAGGGGGAGCGAATATGCCTCATCCCGGATCTGCTAAGAGGCGTCGGGCTTCCAATCCACCCATTCCTTCACGGGCTCCTGGAGTTCTACGGCCTCCAGTTGCACAACTTCACCCCCGCCTCCATGCTACACATCACAGGATACGTTGCCCTTTGTGAATTATTCCTGGCTTGCGAGGCTCACTTCGGGTTATGGAAGAAGTTGTTCTGCCTCGTCCCTCGCAACCAGTGGGAATCCATAAGTCAAGTGGGCGGAGCCGAAATATGGTGCGTCACCGAGACCGGATACCTATCTGGTACTCCCAAGAAGGCATCTGAAAACTGGCCCTCAGAGTGGTTTTATGTTGATGACGTTCCCCTTCCAGATCTAGTCCGGACGGGCCTCCCTGAGTTCAGTAACGCTCCGCCGAAGACACGCCGAAGTTGGCACCCTCGGGGCCCCCAAGAGGAAGATACCAGAGAAGTCCACTTCCTGATGAGCAGGATAAAGACACTGGCCAAATCAGGGCTGACAATAGTCGAGGTTATAGCAATATGCATAATGCGGGGGTGCAGCCACTTCAATATCGGGGGAAGCCCATGTGGCACTTCAACGGGGAAGATGATGCCACCCGCTGTGGTCGTAAAGGTCCGGACTCCACCACTGCTTTGGCGGGAATACTGTCCGATTTCTATAAAGGAGGAGAAGAAGAATTCCTTCGTATTAAAACGCGGGATGGATTTTCCATGTACAACCCCCCAAGCTGGGTAAGTCGTCACTCTTTCCCCCACTCTATTCATTCTGGCGCCCTTCATCACAATCATTTACCTTGATATTTCTGAGCAGGAACTGAGGAGGGCCGTGGAAGGATTCAACAGCCCCTCCCCACAGCCAGAGGACCCCGGAAGGGCCTTTGATCTAGGACTTGAAGAAGATCCAGATATATCTGTGGTGCTTGTCAACGGGACATTTTACCAGGCCAGCTGCGATGGCGCCTCGGTGGCTATTATCGCCGACTATCCCAGACTACTACCTGCGTCGTGTGTAAGCAAAGCCGAAACCTTATCCTCTGAAGAGGACTCCTTTCTTATACCATGCTTTATGCATAAAATATCGTATTTTTATCGAGATGACCATCGGAACGCGGCGCCGAGCCCCTGGGGGCTCGTCGGCGAAGGGCGTCCGGGTCAGGCAGGCTTAAGAGGAAGGTGGTTAGGGCCGAAACGCTGTTACAGAGGTATGGTAAAACCTGCTCTGTGATTATCGTGTTTGAAATGTAACAGCGTCCTTCATGTTCTGGCAGAAAGAGGAGTCGCCGAACTATATCCGGAGATCCTGCCGATCACGCCTCCACCAGCCAGATTCCAGAACCGGCTTCGAGAGAGGAGGCCAATGTGGGGCCGATGCAGAATTGTCCTCCGACAGAGGATGCTGATATGCTCTCCACCACAAATTCTGAAGTAGAGAGTGCCATGAATCACCGGCACCGACAGACCGTACTTTGCAATAGCATATTTTCTAAAGAGGCATTTGAAGGTTTCAATTCGGGAGACACATACATCTGAGCTGCTCAAGGCGGGCTCGCCCGAGCAGCGGACCAGTATGCAAAAGATATACGGGTAAGGAAATTTGATAAGCATGTATAGCAGTAGCCCCTAAACAGTTGGAACAACTGATTTAAGGATCATTTTATGCACAGGTCCTTGTAGAGAAGAATACCCATTTCTCTCATGAGCTGGAGGAGTGCAAGACCCAGTTGAGGGCCGCGGTTGCCAAACTAGAGGAATCCCAGAAGCCCTCACCTGGTAACATTCGTCTTAATAAAGACATTTTATGGAAATATACCAGTTAGTAATTGGCTTGCTTTATAAGTCTAACAGAAAATTCTGTAGACAATCCCGGGGAGAATCCGGACATCGTAAGAGATAGCGAGTCACATCTCCAAAGACAGCTAAAAGATGGCGAGCGTGTGCTTATGCAGGTTAGGCAGGAGAAAAACAATCTCCAAGATGCCAACATCCGGCTGGGCGTCGGATTAGCAGATGTGCGAGCTCAGCTGGCAGACTCCATAAAGGAGAACAGGAGGCTTCATCGCGGCATTTATGGTAAGTGCCTAAATGAACTGCAGTACAGTTCGGCGAGGAAGCATTTTAAAGGAGTTTATATCTGTAGGTATGTTGACGGGCCGTCTTGAAAAGGAGATGCCCGGGTCCATAGGCGATTTACTGCAAGATCTCTCACAGCTGCACGAATGAGCTCGGCAGGTGATGCAGGGTATTGCCCAGGCCTTGTGGCCATCCACTTCCCTGCCAAGAGGCATGGGGGAGCTCGTGGATATGCTCCAAGGAGCACGGCGACGCTTCCGGTTGTGGAAATTATTAGCCTGCCGACAAGGTGCAAGGGAGTCCTGGGCCATGGTGAAGACGCGCTACACCAAGCTTGACCCGAACCATATGGCCGAAGTCGGACCGGCGGGGCCAGATGGGCAAGAGATTCCCATGAGTCTGGTGTATGACCAGTTATCGCTAGCCGGAAAATATTCCCAATAGGATTGCAAGCCAGATAGCCTGTTGGATGGTATAGAGGAAGAATATAGCCAATCCAAGTGACTATGTAATTCAATGGACAGATGTAGTCCCTAGCCGGATTAAAAATCTTTTTGCCATGGCGGAACTTTCACTTCAGCCCCCGGATCCGACAGTCTGGGGTGTATCCAAATACCCGCTCAGTTATGCAAAACCGGGGTATGCGTGGAAACCAGGCGTAGGGGTCATAAGTGCTTGAACAGACAAGTATCCAACTAGTTATGTTATATTACATGGGTAGTAAGAAACATCTTCCAGGGAGAATAGTTCTGTTAGGGGTTCCTTTCCCTGGGTACGCATGCATCGATGTGCATGTCCGAACTGCGAACAAAAATGCAGGGTACAAAACATCTAGGGATTCACGTTGTAATAAACGAAAGAAACATCTTTTGTTCACCGACCAAATATTCCCTTAAGAACCGTAGCTTTCGGCTTCACCCAGTCCGAGGTACACATCCGGCTGAACCAGCAGTAACAATCGCAGAGGTGCTCCCCTTATGCCCTAGCCGAATTAACAGGAATGTAGGCCATAAACAAAAGAGCCAGGCAACCCAGCATGGCCACATCTTAAGTCATATCGATGCATATAATGGTGAAGAAAAGGCGCATATGGAAAAAGAACGCATATGTGATAGGCAGGAAGCCATAAAAGTAATTAGATTTAGCTTCCGTGTAGGAAGCCCCCAGGTATGGTGAACACACATAGTGCGGCCGGAGTGATCCGAGCGTCCGCACTGTATTGAATACTTTGTGTGAAGGAGGGAAAGAGGGCGAGAAAGGAAAAAAGGGGGGAACATAATTAAAAGAGCGGGGGTAAGGAGACGAACACTGAGTTCGGCACTAGGCGTAGAATCTCCGGAGTCTGGCCGCGTTCCATGGGTTCGGCTCGAGTCTGTTATCGGATGCGTTACGCAGGCGGTACGCTCCTCCGGTGAGAACTTTATCAATAATGAAGGGACCCTCCCACTTAGGTTTGAGCTTGTCCTTCTTCTTCTCCGGTAGGCGTAGAACGAGTATGCCAATATTGTAAGTTTTGGCCCGCACTTCTCTGCTTTGATACCTTTGAGCCTGCTGCTGATAGAATGCGGAACATGCTTTTGCAACGTCGCGCTCCTCCTCTAGGGCATCTAAGTTGTCCTACCGATATAACTCGGCTTCCTTCTCTTCGTACAGGCGCACGCGAGGTGAGTCATGGATTATGTCGCAGGGTAGTACTGCTTCTGCGCCGTACACCATAAAAAATGGTGTGTATCCGGTGGTGCGACTCGGCGTGGTCCGCAGCCCCCAGAGTACGGAGTCAGCTCCTCGACCCAGTGCGTGTCCGATTCTGTCAAGGACCACACTAGTCTGGGTTTGATGCCGCTCATGATGAGACCATTTGCATGTTTGACCTGGCCGTTTGTTTGGGGATGGTAGATGGAGGCATAATCGAGCTTAATGCCCATGTTGCCATACCAAGTTTTCACTTCATCGGCTGTGAATTTCGAGCCATTGTCAGTGATGATGCTGTAGCGGACGCCGTAATGGTGTACAACCCCTGATATGAAGTCTATCACTGGTCCGGATTCGGCCGTTTTAACTGGTTTGGCTTCTATCCATTTGGTGAACTGGTCCACCATGACCAATAAGTATTTTTTCTTATGGCTTCCCCCTTTAAGAGGTCCGACCATATCCAGCCCCCAGACCGCGAAGGTCCAGTTAATGGGGATTGTTTGGAGAGCGGTAGGGGGCATATGGCTCTGATTGGCAAAGAGCTGGCAACCGATGCAGTGTTGGACAAGGTCCTGTGCATCTGCTCGGGCTGTCGGCCAATAAAAACCTGTATGGAAGGCTTTGCTGACAAGTGCCCGAGCCGCAGCGTGGTGCCCGCCGAGTCCGGCATGGATTTCAGCCAAGAGCTGCCGCCCTTCCTCTTCAGAGATGCATCTTTGGAGCACTCCAGTGGTGTCGGATTTCGGGTTCCGGCAGACCCTTAAGGTTCGAACACTTGGGTGCACACGAAGATCACACCTCCCGCCTACCCACGTCTCGTCGCCTCGCAAGGATATAAACTACACGAAGAACAACACAAGGGACATGAGATTTATACTGGTTCAGGCCACCATTGTGGTGTAATACCCTACTCTAGTTTGTGGTGTGGTGGATTGCCTCAGGGGCTGATGATGAACAGTACAAGGAAGAACAGCCTCGCGAGGGGCTGTTCTTGTGCTGGTGTGATGAACTGCTTGGGTGAGTTCAGTCGCCTCTCTTTCTCTCTAGTCTACCCAAAAATCTCCCCCCTCTCTCTACGGTGGCTAGCTCTATTTATAGAGGGAGGCCCTGGGCCTCTTCCCAAATATTGAGCGGGAAGGGTGCCAAAAATTGTCCATTTTGAAGGGGAACATCTAGTACACTTATCCTGACTAAAGTCGGTCCTTGCCTGCCAGAGACCCTGACGGTGACGCCGTCTTGGGCTCCATGATGACCTCCATCCTGCCGTCCTTCTGGTCTTGGTCTTGTTGCACCGAAATGGTTGCCTCTGCTTGATACTCTTGCCTGCGCTTGCCCCCTTTGCACCAAAGAGGAAACAAGGACTCTGCGCAGGCCGGCGCCCGCCTGGCGCCCGCCTGGCCTCGGTCGTCATGGCTTGCATGATGGGCACCTCATGAGGTATCCCGCTTTGATCTCTCTGCCTCCTTGCGAGCCAGCCTGACGAGGCTATGCCCGAGGAAGCCTCCTGTCATCCGCCCCGCGAGGCTTGGCCCCTCACGAGGGTCTTGGACATGTGTTGATGAAGATGGGCCGTACTGGGCCACTCCCTAAGCCACGCTGCAGGCAGGCAAGTCTCGGTACCCCCGTTCCCAGAACACCGACAGTAGCCCTCGGGCCCAAGGCACGCCTGGACTTGGCTTAGCAGAGAAGCGAAGGGGCAAGTACGAAGCGCCACGGGCCCCATCAGCCTGCGGCCTTAGGCGCCGCGTGGCGGTTGATTGGACGTGGGCGTCCCTGTTTCCCCACGCCTCCTTATTTTGCGCCCAGCTAGGTGGACCCGCGGTTGCACACGGTTATCCCTCTTCTCGCTGCTCGCGCGCCTCCTGCTCTTCCTCCTCTCGAGCTCCAGCCTTCGCTTCCAATCCAATCTCGAATCCTCCCCCTTCCTGTCTCCATGGTGCCGACGAAGAAGGGGAAAGGGCAAAAGCATGTGCCCTCGCCCCGCTCACCGCCATCGACGGCTCCTGCTGTCGATCAGTCGATCATACTCAACCTGGAAGGCTTGGATAAGGTCAGTTCTGCCCTTTCCACCATCTTCAATGAATGCGGGAGGACGACGGTCTGGCCCGCGTCTCACTTCTCCATTGACAGAATAGTCACCAAGGTCCGGTACATCGCTGACGCCCGGTGGGTGGGACTGGTTCCCCCCTTTTCCGATTTCTTCAATGCCGTACTTTCCCATTACCAGATCCACATGATGCATTTGGGTCCCGAATCCGTTACTCTTCTTGCCGTTTTCGCTTTCGTTTGCGAGGCAATGGTGGGCATTCCTCCTTCAGTCGCCTTGCTGCGCCACTTCGTCTCTTTGCGCCTCAGCGACCCCACCCAATGCTCGGGATGCGTGAGCTTCCTTGTCGCACCAGAAATGGCAGCCTCGGGGATTGACTTCAGCCTTCCTCCGCCTACGACTGGGTTCTGAGAGCGGTGACTGTACGTGGATGTCAGAGTGCCCAGCCCCCTGCTCTCGAAGCCAACCTTTCCCGCTGTCCCCAATTCGGGCTGGGGCCAGGAGACACTAACGAGCCCCCGGCTCGTCTTCGTCTGGCATCGCTTTGCGAACTTGAGGGCGCTCGGTGTGACGGCACCCAAGGTGGTGAAGGAGTTCCTCCTGTGCTGCATTGCCCCTCTCCAGCGCCATTCCTGCCGGATGTGGGCCTTCGGGGGGCATGAAGACCGCATGAGGCTCCAGGAGGAAGATCTAGGAAGGTTCTCATGATCCTGACTGGGGACCCTTCCCCTGGCAGCCTCCGGCAAGGGGGTGCCCTGCTGTACCTTTGCTCAAGCAGGGCTGATTTTGTGATGCTGATGCCCAGCTTCGACGAATGGGGGCTGCACCCCGCAGGCCTCATGGGACCTCGTGAGAATCCAGTTGTGGTGGTTGCCCTTCCGGTTGCCCGCGGTGGTCCTTCCTCGAGTGGTGGAGCTGGGAGGCAAGGGCCGCCGGGGGCTGAGGGGGCCGCCGTCGGGATGATGGCACCATGCGGAACTCCTGAGGCGGCAACTCCTGAGGCCCGTCCTGCGACGGCTGAAGGTGTTGAGCCTCGGTCCGCGGCTCCCGTGGCAGAGGCTCCTGAGGCCCCGGCCACCCTTCACGGGGCGGCGTCTGGCGGCGTGCGCCAGGGCGACGCCCCCGACGCCGGTCACATTGGCGTTTCTTCCTCGTCGCAGGCTGACCCTTGCGCCGAGCTGCTAGGCCGCTTCCGCGTGGACTTCGAGGCTCTCCGAAAGAGAAAGGAGGCCTTGGGTGATGATTACCCTTGCCGCCTATTGAAGCACAGGAAGTACTTTGCCATTGATGAGTAAGCCTTCCCTTTTCTTAGTCCCTTACTTTCCCGTTGCTTCAGCTAATCATTGCCCTGTAGGGCCCTTACTGCCGAGTTCACGGAGACGGCTGGGGAGCCATCCCTCCAGGCCTCGCCCTCTCCATCGTCCCCAAGCGCCCTGAGCTCAAGCTTTGCCCTCGTGGTTCTGCGCACCTCGCGACCCTCCTTTGCGAGCCCTCCCGGGGTATAGCCAGCCTGCCCTGGGTTCTTCGATTGGTCATGGACGGCGACTGGCTGAGGTCAGTCTTGCGTTCTTGCTTGGAGGACGAACCGGCTCTGGGCTAGGCTTCTGGCGAGGCGCGTCCGGCCATCGTGAGGGCGCCAGCCCCCAGCCCCCTGCCCAGAGGGGGAGTGCTGGTTCGTGGCCCCCCACGCGCACCTGGGGCGGAGGATGACGTGAAAGACGTGCTCGAGCGCGCTCGGGAGTGCCGCGCCCTTCGCCAAGGGTTTCTCCGGAGGGCGACTGATGCAGTGAGCCAACTCGGTGTAGAGCTTGCTGACGAGGACGCGCGCCTTGAGGCCGAGGGCCTGCGCCTAGCTGAGGAGAGGCGCAAGCTGAAGGTGGCCGTTGCCCTTGCACGCCACTAGCGTGACCTCAACAATGAGAAAGCCGAGGTGTCGCTGGCGGCTTCTCGGGAGGCCTACTCCCGGGCCGTCGAGGAGGCCCAGGAGGCTGACCAGTGGCGCAGGGCTGCAGAGGAGCGGGCGTGGGAGCTCCGAGCCTGGAGTAGCTCCCTGGAGCAGCAGGTGGAGTTGTGTGAGGCGGCCCTTGCGTCGATGAAGGGGGCCTCAGTCGACCTGGCGGAGCTCCAGAGACGTGAGGAGGCACTGACGCTGGAGGCCACCGAGCACACCCTGGACCTCGAGCGGTTGGAGACGAGGGAGCGCCTGGTGGCGCAGGCGGAGGATGACGTTGCCGCGTGGGAAGCCCGAGCCTCAGAAGAGGTTGATCGCCGGTGGCGGCGGCCCGCTCGAACCTCGAGCGTGAGTTCGAGGAGAGGCTGGAGTTGATCAAGGTCGAAGTAGAGGGTAGGACCGCCGCCCTGAAGGCCAAGCTGGGTGAAGTGACGTGGCGTGCAGACGCTGCCAGGGCCGCTCTTGGCGCGGCACAGGCGGAGCTGGCTTCCTCCCGTGCCGAGGTGCTTCTGCTCCGTCAAAGGGTGGGCGCGGCAGAGGCCGTCGCGCGGCGGAGCAAGGACGAGATACGCCAGCGGCAGACCTTGGAGCACATGCATGGCCCTATGCTCCGCACGCTCCGGGAAAGAGCTAACACAACCTTGGGCAACATCTGCGAGGTAGCCGTTGGGGAGCCTCATGTGGTTAACTATGCTGGTAACCTTCAGTTCTTCACCGATGTGGTGACGCAGCTGGAGATTCCGTCGGGCAGAGCTGACAGGTTGCTGGAGGAGAGAAGCCGTGCCCTGCTTGGGCGTGCTTTTTCTCGCGTCTTTAGTCATCTCCAGAACATGGACCCCCATTTTGACTTCGATGCCGCCATCGGTACCCCTGGCAATCCGGGGCGATCTGGCGCATTGGGTGGAAGACAATGTGGACGCCCTTGTTAGGGCCTTCACCGCCGATGACGACAGTGTGGTCGTGGGTGCTGATGAGGGCGACATGGTGAATGGCCCAGGTGCTGATGTCGGCGACGTAGAAGGCGATGGCGAGGCCAGTGATGCCAGTGGCGACTCTGGTGGTGCCCCTAAAGATGCATTGGGGGATTTATCCGATTGACCGCACGCTGTCCCTGCTTTTTACCCTGCGTAGAGAGAGTTCGGGCTTGGCCCTGAAGGTTCTAAGAGCATTTTGGGAGGGGGAGCCCCTCGTTTGAAAACTTACAGTTAGCGTATTTGTAGACATGATATCGCCCGCATGCCCATACCGAGCGACTAGTTTTGTGATGAGTCAACTGGCTTGTTTACCTTCGACCCGCGTGGGCCCTGAGCGAGCCTGCGGGGGGCCGTGGTGCCCTGAGTGCCTCCCGAACGAGCCCATTGGACCTGTAATGAGAACCTCCTGAGAGGGCGTGGCGACGGCAGTCCGGGCTGCGTGCATGCTAGTCCTGGCCCGGCTCGCGAGGGGCTCACGAGGGGAGGCAACTGAAGCTGGATGGACGCAAAGCGGTAACCAGAACACGAGAGATTGCTCGAACGAGACTAAACACCCCTTCCCCGAACACACGCAAGTTTCAAGCTCAAATCCAACTTAAATCCAAACAGGGAAAAACGACAACCAAGGGGAAAAGCAAAAAAGCAAAAAAGCCGCGTCCGACACCTAGTCTAGTCTTCGACGTCTTCTCACCAGCGCGGAGCTAAGTGCTGCCACTGGGCGTGGGTGGGAGCCCCGAGGCCCGAGGGCGGCTCTCCGGAGACTCCGAGGCGTGTACAGCCCCACTCATTATTACGTGAGAGTGTCACGGGGCGGCGAGCTTCACAGGCACTGGGCCTTCTTCACATGTACCGGCCTTGCTTCATATCGCCAGACGAGGGCCCCGCCTTGCGCCACACTCTATTGCCATCGACGACGACCGGAGATCGAGGACGCCGCCGATGGGATAGAGCGGTTGCTAGCGGTTCCCCCGACGACCACGGGTCCTCTGCCGGGGGTAGGCCCTGGGGCACCTCCCCGGCAGAGGGCCTACCTCCCGAGGACGCCTTGCTCCGAGCGCGCGTGGGCGAGGCCGGATCTTGGCCCCTCTCCTGCAGCCCCCGGTGCCCTCCTCCTGAGGGGTGGGGAGCTGCTGGATTGGGGCAGCCACCCGCCGCGACGACCTGTACCTCCTGTGATCCATGGTTAGCGTATGCCTATTCCTGAGGAATTAGCGGTACCCGATAGTCGCTGCCTCCGGTGCGGTCGACGAGGCCTTCCCTGGGCTCCTGAAAGAGCTCAGCTTCGGTTATCTCTTCCCCTAGCCTGGGACGAGGAACTGGCCATGGTCTTCCTCCTGCGCATGCCCTTGATCCACCATGTGGGGCACATACGCCTCCGGGGCCGCCGCCCTGAATGCCTCGCTGTAGTGCCCTGTGTGCCACGCAGTCCTGCTCGAGGTGCCAACCTGGGAGTGGTAGCGCGGCGGCCCACCGGACTGTGGGCTGTAGCGCATCCCCCTTCGCTGGTCGGAGGCGGAGGCGGCACTGTTGGTAGCCAGGCGCCGACGGCCAGGTTGGCGTTGGAGTGGCCCTGGAATCCGCTCGGAACTGTGAGGGCGCGCGCGGGGCCTCCATCCGGTGCGCCTTGGGCCTGAGGCGGCAGCTGGGTGCAAAAGGGGTGAGCCCCCAAGGCGGCGGAGCCCAGGAGCTCTACCACCCGCTCCAGTAGCACGTCGTGGCCGCCCTCCAGCAGCCTGCATTGTAGTAGCTCTAGAGCTACCGTGAGCGCGGCCCTTGAGTTCGCCTGCTCCCGCCGGGAGTACGGCGCCGTGGCTGCGGCATGGCTTGAGGCCCTTGCTGCCGACCGCACCCGCCGCAGCGTGAGAGCCTGTGCCGCCTGTCCGCGTCGCCCGCGGCCCGCAGCACCCTGCGAACCGCGGGCCGCCTGGGGCACGGCGTTGAGGTCGCCCTGGGCAAGCGGCTCTGCGTGGGCGGGCCAGGCCGCCCAGGGATCGGGATTACCTTTTGGGTCGCCGGACATGATGACGATGATGCGACGGTACGCTGGGCGGTAGGAGAAGGATTCCAGCGCACCCCTACCTGGCGTGCCAAATGTCGGATTTCGGATTCCGGCAGACCCTTAAGGTTCGAACACTAGGGTGCACGCGAAGATCACACCTCCCGCCTACCCACGTCTCGTCGCCTCGCAAGGATCTAAACTACACGAAGAACAACACAAGGGACACGAGATTTATACTGGTTCAGACCACCATTGTGGTGTAATACCCTACTCCAGTTTGTGGTGTGGTGGATTGCCTCAGGGGCTGATGATGAATAGTACAAGGCAGAACAGCCTCGCGAGGGGCTGTTCTTGTGCTGGTGCGATGAACTGCTTGAGTGAGTTCAGTCGCCTCTCTTTCTCTCTAGTCTACCCAAAAAACTCCCCCCTCTCTCTGCGGTGGCTAGCTCTATTTATAGAGGGAGGCCCTGGGCCTCTTCCCAAATATTGAGGGGGAAGGGCGCCAATAATTTGCCAGTTTGAAGGGGAACATCTAGTACACTTATCCTGACTAAAGTCGGTCCTCGCCTGCCAAAGACCCTGACGGTGACGCCGTCTTGGGCTCCACGATGACCTCCATCCTGTTGTCCTGCTCGTCTTGGTCTTGTTGCACCGAAATGGTTGCCTCTGCTTGATACTCTTGCCTGCGCTTGCCCCCTTTGCACCAAAGAGGAAACAAGGACTCTGCACAGGCCGGCGCCCGCCTGGCGCCCGCCTAGCCTCAGTCGTCTTGGCTTGCGTCATGGGCACCTCGTGAGGTATCTCGCCTTGATCTCTCGCGAGCTAGCCTGACGAGGCTATGCCCGAGGAAGCCTCCTGTCGTCCGCCCCGCGAGGCTTGGCCCCTCGCGAGGGTCTTGGACATGTGTTGATGAAGATGGGCCGTACTGGGCCACTCCCTGAGCCACGCCGCAGGCCGCAGGCAGGCAAGTGTGGGTACCCCCGTTCCCAGAACGCCGACAGGTGGCACTTTTCTTATAGAGTTCTCCCTCATGGACTTTCTAGGCCTTGGAACGCCGCACAATACAACGTGCTTCATTTTGGTGCTCGGGGAGCTCCTGCCTATTTAGGTCGGCCAAGAAAGGCTCGGTCCACGAGGCTGTAACATCCCAAATTTTCAATTTGGAATGTTATACATAGATCATCATGCATACCATATTTTTATTGCAGTGTTGGCTCGATCCTAGAAATTCTACGCAACTCAAGGACCCACGGAGAGAGTTGGGGATTTCGTTATTTTCTTATTTGAGTATTTCTCAAATTTTGAAAATAGGATCATTGATTTTATTTATTTTATCTTCAAATATTTCTACTACCAAAAATTCAGAGAGGGAATAAAATGACTTTCCCAAAATAAAGAAATAATGAAGATTTAATAAAAAAATCAAATAAGATTTATTTTGGAGTTTTTCGCTTTTTATTTGAATTTAGGAAAAATGCGCGTTTTTCAAAATTGCATTTAGGCCCCAAATAAATGTTCATCTAGTCCGGCTTGATTTTAGAAGCCGGGGAAAATTTATTTCGGGATTTTTGAAGTCCGTTTAGTATTTATTTTTATTTTTCTACCGAGCGGAATTATTTAAAAAAAAACGCGCACCGACCTCGGGCCGTGCCCGAGCGGGACTCCGCTCGGGGGGGCACTACAAATAGGGCCGCCCCGGCGCCCCGGCCCAGCCGACCGACCCCGCCAGCCCGATCCGCCGCCCCAGCCCACCCGTGAAAACCCTAACCCTAGCCAGGTCTGCTGCCGCCGCCCGCCAGATCCGCCGCCGCCGCCGCCAGCGCCCGCCGCCGCCGCCAGCGCCGCCGCCAACACTGCCGCCCGCCGTCGCCGGACCCGCCGGAGCCCCGCCGGACTTCGTCGCCGCTGCCGCCGAGGTTCGCCGCTGCCTCGAACCGCGTGCCGCCGGTTTTCTTAAAAACCGGGCGGTTTTCATTACGGTTTTTTTAGTTTTTTTAGATTCATTTTTATTTTAGTTTTCGGTTTTTTTCCGGTTTAGGTTAATTAGCAGACTTCCGTCCGTTAGTTTGTTTTAACAAACGCCTTCGTCAGATTCGTTAAATTAAGAACGTTCGTTCGTTAATCCGTTCGTCATTTTTCTTTTTCTCGGATTTTCCGCGGTTATTTTTTGATCGCGATTTTTGATCCGATTTTCGTTTTAGTATAACTTTTCGCTCGTTTATCGGAATCAGGCGATTCAAGTGCCTGGAGTTTCGTCTCGAAACCATCTTTCTGAGTAATCTACTTAAAAAAGTTTTTGCTTCTGTAAAATTTGACTTAGATCCAGATTAGTAAAACGAAGCTGTTTTCTTTCGCCGTTTGACTTTCGTTGCTTTATTTGATTTGATTCTTTTTTGCAAACCGGAGTTCTTAAGTTGAACATTCTGGTTGGATCTTTTGTTCGAGTTTTACCTATGCATTAGATGAGTACTTATTGTATGCTTGTTTGTTTGTCTGCGATAGAATACCCGGAGTGCGCCGCCTGTTACCTCGAGTCTCTAGGTTTCGCGGATCATCAGCAAGGAAAGTAACACTTGATCATACCTTTCTACTACCCAGTTTTTATGCATTAGAGCTATCCTCAAACATTGCATGATTGGGATCTAATTAAATTGTGGGATGGGAAGTAGATGAGGTAGTACCTATTACCTGTTTTATTATCAAACCTTTGGGAGTTACTTCTACGTTTGCTTATTATGCCATGCTATGCTAGTAGACGTGGATTGGGTGAGTGAATATCCATGACAGATGTGAGATTGTTAATTAATGGTTTATTTAAGGTGGCAACTTGAATACACATCTGGGTGGATTGAGACACCTATTTTCTAGCAGGACTTGCCTGTTTTTCTTCGGACCGCCACCCAGGCTCAAAGGGATCATGAGATTATTCAAACTAGAAACTTACGTGTGCAGCCACAAGCCATTATGGGCTCTGGCATAGTTGACTAAGTTGTGCGAACTCTTACGGGTAGACTAGCAGATGTAGGGGAATATAGGTGTACCGGTCTACCCACATGTAAGGTGCTAGTGCTTCCGAAAGACTATGTCTCGGTCATCCGTTTCTCAAACATCATGTAGTGCGAGAAATCAAACGGAGGCGATCGAGTCTTGTGGGAAAAGTGCGCAAACCTCTGCAGAGTGTATAAACTAATCATGGTTAGCAGTGTCCCCGGTTATGGACATCTTGAGTATCTAGTACTTGATTATCATGTGAATCTCATCATGTTACTTTAATTAATATTGTTGGCTTTTATTGAGTACCTTTAATTGGGATTGAGGATGCTGTCAACCATTCTCAATGTTTAACAACCACCATGATAGTTAAATGAATTTATTCCTTTGCAGTAGGGAAAAATTGGCTTTATGCAAAAACTGTAACCATAGAGCTTTACCACCAGCCAAATATGCATGTAGTATAGCATATCTCCATTGTTATTCTCTATGTGTTACATTGCCAGCATATTCCATGTGCTGACCCGTTTTCGGGCTGCAACGTTTCATGTTGCAGACTTTTCAGATGACGAGTAAGGTGCTTTTAGGTCGTGGTTCTATACTCAGTGATGCCGTTGGAGTTGATGGACTCGCTTATCTTCCAAGCCTTCTGCTATTATCGTTTTAGATGGCCTTAAGCCATATTTATTTCAATAAGTTCTCTTTTGAGACATTTGATGTAATAAGTGTGTGATTGCTACTCTGTTATAAATCCTCCAAGTACTGTGTGGTGTCAGCATTACTGATCCAGGGATGACACTGAGCATAGAGATCAGACTGTTTGAGGTCTGGTCGCTACAGAGGCGATTACAACCATGATTTCATGGGCCGAAGGTGTTATTTCGGTGGCGGAGCCCCCGATTACATCAGATGGTTCGGAATCTGGGGTTGTACTCGGATCCGGGCTAGTGTTGCCGATAAGGATAGCGATGGGTCGGGTTTGGATCGGGTTGAATAATATCAAATCCATATCCATATCCATGAAGACAGTCTTTACCCACCCATGAAAAAATCCATCGGTGAAAAATTGTGTCCATGTCCAAACCCGATGGATATCCATACCTACTGGATATCCATTGGGTCCTCTCTAGACATATAAATAAGACATAACACAATGTTAACATAAGCTCTTCCATTCTTCACTTAAGGGAATTCTAGGCTTCACTTACGGTAATCAACCTCCACTAACAACATAAGATCATTTAGTATTTTTCTAACAGATGAGAATGACGAGTTAGCTAACAAGGAGATAAAAATAAGGGAAGGACGTTGGGGTATGTTACAGGGGGTATTGAATGTAACGCCCCGAGACCGACGCTTCAGAAGACTTCCATATTTTCGTGATCAACCGTGTGTTTCGTTTATGCTTGCTCTTTTATTTTTGCATTGCATCATGTCATCATGCCATCATGTCATTAGTCTTTGCATCTCAACTCAACTAATAAATTGCATAGATGGTTGATCTATTTAAATCGAGGGAAGGGTGACTTCTCTTTATAACATATCTTCCCATTATTAGGGAGCTATATTTAAATATTTTATTAATTTGGAATTCACCATAACACACTTGCAAAATATTCCAATGCCTTTGTTACCTTAATTCTTGGTCTCCAACCTTGCCATATATTCTTTCATCATATTCCGGAGCTCCACCAAAAATCCGACATTTTTGGACCTTCCTTTTATCGAGTCCTAGTTCAAACCCATTTGAACTAAATTCAAATGAGTTTGAATTTACATCTTTCAATCATGGCTTTTTCTATTTTCTCGGAACAAGCATATTTTTGTGAGTCCGGGAAAATAATCCCCATGCCCAAACTCTTTATCTAACCTTTTCTTTTCTTCCCTTTCCTTTCTTTTTCTCTGTTTTAAGAGAAGAGAGGAGAGAGGAGCCAGCCCAGCCGGCCTCTTGGGCCTGACCAACCAGACCGGCCCGTTCCACCAGCCCAGTCGGCTCCCCCACCAGCTCTAACCCTTGCCCGCACCCTGATCTCCTCCCTTGCGCCGCCACTCCCTCCTCTCGATCTCTCCCTCTCCCTCGCTCGTGCCCCCATCAGCAGAGAAACAGAGAGGAGCGAGACCCCTCCGACCGCCTTGCTGCCTTCCCCACGCCCGTTGGCCTACTCCTCTGCTCCGCCCCTCCTCTGCATCGAGGGCGAGCCAGGCGCCTCATTTTGACTGGATTGGGTCGAGTTCGACTCCGTTGCTTTGGATCCCGGTGACCCCAGTTCGCCGTCGCCACGCCAAGTCCCCTGCGAAGCCATGGACGCGAGCTTCTCTGCCTCCCGCTGCATTTGTTCTCGCTCCAGCACCGCCACCATCGTCCGAGATGGGCTCCCGCCGCCCAGATCCGCGTCTCGTCTTCGTCCACACGGTTCCCCTCGCAGCTTCTCCCCGAGCAGGAGCTCCACCTCCCCTGCTTCGCGCCAAGGCCGATGCCGGCCTCTTCGTCCTTCGCCGCCCCATGGAGGCCTAAGCCGCCGACATCGCTGGGCCTCCACCTCCGTCTCGCGGATGCATCCATGCTCTGGATCGAGAGGAGCTCGATCCCGAGCTCTTTCTGCCCGTCCAAGCCGCCCAAGAGCCCCGATGCCCCTTTGCTCTGTTGCACGCCCATGGCATTCCCACCGCTCAAGCTTTGCCTCGCACCCTGCTGCCTTTGGTCGCTATTGGTTTGTTTGGCCATCATGGACATGTTGCTGCAGACACCATGTACGACTACACCTGCTGATGCGTCAAGTACCTTGGAACGTCTACGACTACGCGGACTCGCCAAGTACCACGATGACCGTGTACCACTACCGTTGACCCTGGAGACATCGGATGCGTCAAGTCCCTCTTCGAGACGTGTACCACTACTTCCACTACCGTCGTCCCGAAGATGTTGGATTCGTCAAGTGCCTCTTCGAAACGAACGTGTATAACTACTTCCACTACGACCGTTGCGAGAACGTCTACTTCCTCTTCACTGCACCGAACTCGTTTCGCCCCGAAAATGAATGCTTCGAAGGTATAACAGCCGAGACAACTGCCGAATGCATGTGTTGAATGAGATGTCCGTGTTTGCACCGTGATCAAATTGTCGCTTACGATGCCCCTCTTTTGCCATGCCACCGACATGTGGGACACCCGGTATCTGGGATCACTCCCCATCTCTTGCGTGTTCCACACATCCGCACACTTCTCGTTTGCATCGGTATCTCAATCAAGTTACCGGAACCCGTTTTGTTCCGCCATGGTGACCAAATGCTTCATAACATGCTCATGTCAACATTTTCATAAAATTGCTTAAGAATTGCATATGTCATCCGCATCATGTTAACAACATTTAAATGGTTAAAATTGTGTTTGCATTATATTGCTAAATGACATATGGGGATGTTCCGGAATTATCGTTTGTTGTTTCCGGCCTCACTTAAACTTGCCTAGATAGTTAGTTTATTTATGCTCCACCTCTTGCCAAGTTTATAACAACATGTAATATTATTGTGTTCCTAAACGAGAGAGAACTAAATAATTGATGTGGTGTTTTGTCAATATGCAACTCGTTGCATATTGAGCTCCACTTAATTTGTAGTGTTGTTTGTTGCACTTTGCCATGCCATGCCTCATTAAACCGGACATGCATCATACTTGATTGTGCATCATGCCATGATTATTCTTGGTTGTTTACCATGTTGTTTGCTTCTTTCCAGTGTTGCTTCTTCTTGATAGTTCCGGTTACGTTGCGATTGTGAGGATCCGTTCGACTACGTCCGTTTGTCTTCTTCATGGACTCGTTCTTCTTCCATGCGGGATTTCAGGCAAGATGACCACTACCCTCGATATCACTTCTATCATTGCTATGCTAGTTGCTTTGTTCTATCGCTTTGCTGCGCTACCTATCACTTGCTCTTCAAGCCTCCCAAATTGCCATGTCAGCCTCTAACCTTTTCGCCCTTCCTAGCAAACCGTTGCTTGGCTATGTTATCGCTTTGCTCAGCCCCTCTTATAGCGTTGTTAGTTGCAGGTGAAGTTGAAGATTGCTCCATGGTGGACAGGATTATGTTGGGATATCACAGTATCTCTGATTTAATTAATGCATCTATATATTTGGTAAAGGGTGGAAGGCTCGGCCTTATGCCTGGTGTTTTGTTCCACTCTTGCCGCCATAGTTTCCGTCATACCGGTATTATGTTCCTTGATTTTGCGTTCCTTACGCGGTTGGGTGATTTATGGGACCCCCTTGATAGTTCGCTTTAATAAAACTCCTCCAGCAAGGCCCAACATTGGTTTTAACATTTGCCACCTAAGCCTTTTTCCCTTGGGTTCTGCATACTCAAGGGCCATCTTTATTTTACCCCCCGGGCCAGTGCTCCTCCGAGTGTTGGTCCAAACTAGAGCACCGTGCGGGACCATTCCTTGGCAACTTGGATTACGTCGGTACCTGTACGCTTCGCTTATCCGGTGTGCCCTGAGAACAAGATATGTGCAGCTCCTATCGGGATTTGTCGGCACAGTCGGGTGGTCTTGCTGGTCTTGTTTTACCATGGTCGAAATGTCTTGTAAACCGGGATTCTGAGTTTGATCGGGTCTTCCTGGGAGAAGGAATATCCTTCGTTAACCGTGAGAGCTTGTGATGGGCTAAGTTGGGACACCCCCTGCAGGGTATAATCTTTCGAAAGCCATGCCTGTGATTATGGGGCAGATGGGAATTTGTTAATGTCCGGTTGTAGATAACTTGACACCAGATTCGAATTAAAACGCATCAACCGCGTGTGTAGCCGTGATGGTCTCTTTTCGGCGGAGTCCGGGAAGTGATCACGGTTTTGGGTTATGTTTGACGTAAGTAGGAGTTCAGGATCGCTTCTTGATCATTGCTAGCTTCACGACCGTTCCGTTGCTTCTTTTCTCGCTCTTATTTGCGTATGTTAGCCACCATATATGCTTAGTCGCTGCTGCAACCTCACCACTTTACCCCTTCCTTACCCATTAAGCTTTGCTAGTCTTTATACCCATGGTAATGGGATTGCTGAGTCCTCGTGGCTCACAAATTACTACAACAACAGTTGCAGGTACATGTTATGCAATGATCATGACGCGAGAGTGATGTTTGCTTGTTTTGGAGTTCTTCTTCTGCTTCTTCTTCGATCAGGGGATAGGTTCCAGGTCGGGAGCCTGGGCTAGCAGGGTGGATATTGTTTGAGCTTCTGTTTGTGTTTCATCAGTAGCCAGATGTTGATCTTATGTATGTTGTATTGATGTACTCTTGTGGCATTTGTATGCCTTGTATGTATCCCCATCTATTATGTAATGTTGATGTAATGATATCCACCTTGCAAAAGTGTTTCAATATGTGGTTCTATCCTTGGTGGGACCTTCGAGTCTCTTTAGGATAATATCGCATATTGGGCATGACAAGTTGGTATCAGAGCCTCGACCGACCATAGGAGCCCCCTTGATTGTTGGCCGTTGTTGAGTGTAGAAAAAAAAAGTATTTTGAGTCTTAGGAATATATATATCAGAGAGTAGGATTCTTTTTACTCCTCAGCCCCCTTCATCGCTCTAGTGAGGACTCCTGACGTAGATGTTTTGTCTTTCCTCGCCTCAGATTTCACTAAATTTTTTTTAGGTTCACGCGGGTATCTTGGGATCGTTCCGATATTCTTATGATGAGAACATTGTTCTTGGTGCCTCCTGACATTTAGGGGTTGTGGCAGTGTCCCGGGGAGTTGAGCTCTGAGGTGTTGTCGTCATAATTTGATCATTGCAGTTCTGGAATACCTGAGTTTTGCCGACATCGAAAATCTCTTTTATGAAGTTGTTGGTGAGATAACCTTGACGCCACCCAGTACTGGGGAGTTCGGGAGTATTGCCATAGCTCGTATAACGGATGCTTTTCGAAGGTTGAGGTACACAATTTCCGGAGTTTTCTTGGTTATGTCTTGACGGATGGATACAGCTGGATGTAGGGATTGTTAGTTTGGGTGAGATATATTGCTTCCCCTGTATCCCCAACACCAGATTGCATAACCAGAAAGTTTCGGGAGTTTATAGGTGGGAGTTCAAGTAGCTCTTAGAATATCTTTCCGACAGATGCATGATATGGGATTGGGTAAATCTCTATCATATGTATTTGTTCCGGCTTATTTTGCAAGCCAATCCTTGTTTTATTTTGTTGTGGTATTCAAGTTGCTTCAATGTCAAGTGTTGATTCCATACCTTTCAAGCGGTGTTCTCATATTTCTATGGGAGTACTAATCCTTTTGATCATCGAGATTGTCATGTCAATTCTTTGCAACCGCTATGCTTCTCTTCAAGTGGATCCGATCATTTTCAGCATCCGCAAGATCAATTCTAAGTTTTCTCAACGGTGTTTGTTTCATTCGGCCCAAGTTGTCTTTGTTTTCCCGCCCTCCCACCCTTTTTTATCAAAGACTCAGATTTCTTAATCGGGTATCCATTTTATTGATGGCAAGACTCTCCATTCTTTTCTGTCAATGTTCTTATCCGGTGATTCTTAGGAAGATACTAACAGAGCATCAAGTTTATTATTCTTCATCTCTTTTCTTCTCCGGTGGTTTAATTTCAAGTTTCGGTGTTGATCATATCTCTTCCTTTTGTTTCACATATCTTCCCATGTGAATTTCTTATCCAAGGCTCTCTTATTCATTCACCTCTCCCAGTTCATATCCGGAGAGTTGAAGATAACTCGGAAGAATCATGTTTCCATTCTTAATCCGTTCGAGTACTTCGAGGTTTTTTCTCTCATTCAAGCTATTTAATTCTACCGGTGCAATCTCTATTTCAAGCAATCCTTCAACGATGTTTCTTTCGAGTGGGCCCTAACCCGCAGGTCTTTTTTCAGGATCTTACCTGACTCTTCTAATTTTCCCGGAGCTATTCCCAAAATTCTTTTTGAAGTTTGACGTAAGAATGAGTTTCATCAGTCATATGTTTTTCAAGATCGTTTTCAAATTCTTTTCATCTTTGGCTCTACCTTTTTTCTTTGAATCCTTCCGGAGTGTCTCAACAACTCATGGTGGTGTTTCTCATCGTCTTTCTCAACACTTGAAGACCGAGAAAGAGATTTCTCCTAAAATCTTGGTCCATTCTCTTGAAGATTCATGGTTCTAGCTTCATGCCATAATTCTTCATTCTCAGCGTGTAGCTATCGTTCTCCAAATCTTATCAGTGAATCGTTCAAATATCCTCTAATCAGTTCATGATCTCTTCGTTCTCAGGTATCTAAATCCCCTCAAGTATCTTCATTCGTTTTCCAACTCTTCCCGGTGATTTGTGCCTTTGCTACTTTCATTTTGAATTCTTACGGTGGTTCGTTCAAGATTTCACTTCCTTCGTTATCATATCAAATATTCGTTGTTCCCAAATCCCACCGGTGGTTCCATCAATACCTTCTGAAGTTTACGCTATATCCCTCTTAATCCTTTCTACGAGAATAAGTAGTATGCCAAATCCGTTGCTTGTCATCAATTTAAATTGGTGAAGGATAGGCATAACGTAATTCTTATTATTGTTTCATCCAAGTGATTAATTGTTTCCTTTGGAGTTTGTTCTTGAGGAATAAATTCTCGGTTCTAAGATCATCTTTTCTTTTCGAAGTTCCAAGTTCTCTCGGTTATATCATCGCGAAGCTCCATCTAAATCATGGCAAGGCTTCACCTTGTGTTTTCAACTTCCCTTTCTTTTTATCATCCTTTTATTACCGGAGTTCTTCGTGGAGGCTCTACATGGTGGTTCGTCAAGGATTCTTTTCATTCTTCAATTGTTCTTCAAGATTTCTCTTGAAGTTAAGATCAGCCAAGCCATACTCAAAATTAAACATGGTGCTCAACACATGTTTTGTTTTGAGGAGTTCAAGCATTCTTCATCGTGCATCCCGAAGTGCAACTCTTTCTACCTTTTGAGGTGGTCTTATGTCATTCTTGACAATTTCACTTCGTGTTTCATGATTCGCAAGTTGTTAAGAATGAGATATTTAAATCCATCATTTTCTCTTTGTTCAAGAGATCTTTTCAACCATCAACCTCGTTGTTGGAGTTATCTTGTGTCATATTTCACCTAAAGCCTTCCCTAAGGAATGTTGCTTTTGTGGTGCTTATCAATGACCCAAGTTATCTCTCTATCATCTTGGTGGAAGAAATTTTTCATCTCGTCGGTGTTATCAATTATATTATTTGTTTCCGTAGTGGCAGAATTTCGCCTCAATTTTGAGATGTTTTCCATGAGCCCACCACAAGCTTATTCGTTTCGTTGTTGGTTTTCCAACAACCCCGTTTTAACCTTCTTGGAAGGGTGCTTTCCAAACTCATTTGTGGCAGAAGTTGGCATTTTCTTCTCCATTCTGTTATTCCAATGATCTATCTTCTATTCTTTCTTCCGGAGGCATTGTGATGTTGCTCTCGTTGACCCATCATCTCGTTTTGTCAAGATCATGTTATTTTCTTGCTTATCCATTTAACCAGAGTGTTGTGTTTTCATTCAAGTTCTTTCATCTTATCAAGTTTTGCCTCTCGTTTCAACCAGAGTGGTTCCAATTCCTTCTTGTCCATTGTACTCGTCATTCATAGCTTTGCAACCTCCAAGGTTCACATGGTGTTCCTTGTTTCTATTTTCTACCGCAGTGCTCTCAATTGTGTTCAACTTCATTGTGTTCTTTCTTTCAACTTTTCAACCTCTCAAGGTTCTTTGGTTTCACTATTTTGTCGAAGAAGCAACTTAGTTCTACCTCCTCTCTTCCTCTTCTGTTTTTCTCCGGTGCCATCCTAGATCTCGGGACGAGATCCTCTTGTAGTGGTGGAGTGTTGTAACGCCCCGAGACCGACGCTTCAGAAGACTTTCATATTTTCGTGATCAACCGTGTGTTTCATTTATGCTTGCTCTTTTATTTTTGCATTGCATCATGTCATCATGCCATCATGTCATTAATCTTTGCATCTCAACTCAACTAATAAATTGCATAGATGGTTGATCTATTTAAATCGAGGGAAGGGTGACTTCTCTTTATAACATATCTTCCCAATATTAGGGAGCTGTATTTAAATATTTCATTAATTTGGAATTCACCATAACACACTTGCAAAATATTCCAATGCCTTTGTTACCTTAATTCTTGGTCTCCAACCTTGCCATATATTCTTTCATCATATTCCGGAGCTCCACCAAAAATCCGACATTTTTGGACCTTCCTTTTATCAAGTCCTAGTTCAAACCCATTTGAACTAAATTCAAGTGAGTTTGAATTTACATCTTTCAATCATGGCTTTTTCTATTTTCTCGGAACAAGCATATTTTTGTGAGTCCGGGAAAATAATCCCCATGCCCAAACTCTTTCTCTAACCTTTTCTTTTCTTCCCTTTCCTTTCTTTTTCTCTGTTTTAAGAGAAGAGAGGAGAGAGGAGCCAGCCCAGCCGGCCTCTTGGGCCTGACCAACCAGACCGGCCCGTTCCACCAGCCCAGTCGGCGCCCCCACCAGCTCTAACCCTAGCCCGCAACCTGCTCTCCTCCCTTGCGCCGCCACTCCCTCCTCTCGATCTCCCCCTCTCCCTCGCTCGTGCCCCCATCCGCAGAGAAAGAGAGAGGAGCGAGACCCCTCCGACTACCTTGCTGCCTTCCCCACGCCCATTCGCCTACTCCTCTGCTCCGCCCCTCCTCTGCATCGAGGGCGAGCCAGGCACCTCGTTTTGACTGGATCGGGTCGAGTTCGACTCCGTTGCTTCGGATCCCGGTGACCCCAATTTGCCGTCGCCGCGCCAAGTCCCCTGCGAAGCCATGGATGCGAGCTTCTCTGCCTCCCCCTTCGTTCGTTCTTGCTCTAGCACTGCCACCATCGTCGGAGATGGGCTCCCGCCGCCCAGATCCGCGTCTCGTCTTCGTCCACACGGTTCCCCTCGCAGCTTCTCCCCGAGCAGGAGCTCCGCCTCCCCTGCTTCGCGCCAAGGCCGATGCCGGCCACTTCGTCCTTCGCCGCCCCATGGAGGCCTAAGCCGCCGACCTCGCTGGGCCTCCACCTCTGTCCCGCGGCTGCAACCATGCTCTGGATCGAAAGGAGCTCGATCCCGAGTGCTTTCTGCCCGTCCATGCCGCCCATGAGCCCCGACGCCCCCTTGCTCTGTTGCACGCCCATGGCATTCCCACCGCTCAAGCTTTGCCTCGCACCCTGCTGCCTTCGGTCGCTATTGCTTTGTTTGGCCATCATGGACATGTTGCTGCAGACACCATGTACGACTACACCTGCTGATGCATCAAGTACCTTGGAACGTCTACGACTACGCGGACTCGCCAAGTACCACGATGACCGTGTACCACTACCGTCGACCCCGGAGACATCGGATGCGTCAAGTCCCTCTTCGAGACATGTACCACTACTTCCACTACCGTCACCCCGAAGATGTTGGATTCGTTAAGTGCCTCTTCGAAACGAACGTGTATAACTACTTCCATTACGACCGTTGCGAGAACGTCTACTTCCTCTTCATTGCACTGAACTCGTTTCGCCCCGAAAATGAACGCTTCGAAGGTATAACAGCCGAGACAACCACCGAATGCATGTGTTGAATGAGATGTCCGTGTTTGCACCGTGATCAAATTTTCGCTTGCGATGCCCCTCTTTTGCCATGCCACCGACATGTGGGACACCCGGTATCCGGGATCAATCCCCATCTCTTGCGTGTTCCACACATCCGCACACTTCTCGTTTGCATCGGTATCTCAATCAAGTTACCGGAACCGATATGTTGCCGTGGCATCATTTTCGGATTCGTTGCCGTGGCACCCGTTTTGTTCCGCCATGGTGACCAAATGCTTCATAACATGCTCATGTCAACATTTTCATAAAATTGCTTAAGAATTGCATATGTCATCCGCATCATGTTAACAACATTTAAATGGTTAAAATTGTGTTTGCATCATATTGCTAAATGACATATGGGGATTTTCTGGAATTATTGTTTGTTGTTTCCGGCCTCACTTAAACTTGCCTAGATAGTTAGTTTATTTATGCTCCACCTCTTGCCATGTTTATAACAACATGTAATATTGTTGTGTTCCTAAACGAGAGAGAACTAAATAATTGATGTGGTGTTTCGTCAATATGCAACTCGTTGCATATTGAGCTCCACTTAATTTCTAGTGTTGTTTGTTGCACTTTGCCATGCCATTCCTCATTAAACCGGACATGCATCATACTTGATTGTGCATCATGCCATGATTATTCTTGGTTGTTTACCATGTTGTTTGCTTCTTTCCGGTGTTGCTTCTTCTTGATAGTTCCGGTTACGTTGCGATTGTGAGGATCCGTTCGACTACGTCCGTTTGTCTTCTTCATGGACTCGTTCTTCTTCCTTGCGGGATTTCAGGCAAGATGACCACTACCCTCGATATCACTTCTATCATTGCTATGCTAGTTGCTTTGTTCTATCGCTTTGCTGCGCTACCTATCACTTGCTCTTCAAGCCTCCCAAATTGCCATGTCAGCCTCTAACCTTTTCGCCCTTCCTAGCAAACCGTTGCTTGGCTATGTTACCGCTTTGCTCAGCCCCTCTTATAGCATTGTTAGTTGCAGGTGAAGTTGAAGATTGCTCCATGGTGGACAGGATTATGTTGGGATATCACAGTATCTCTTATTTAATTAATGCATCTATATATTTGGTAAAGGGTGGAAGGCTCGGCCTTATGCCTGGTGTTTTGTTCCACTCTTGCCGCCCTAGTTTCCGTCATACCGGTATTATGTTCCTTGATTTTGCGTTCCTTACGCGGTTGGGTGATTTATGGGACCCCCTTGACAGTTCGCTTTGAATAAAACTCCTCCAGCAAGGCCCAACATTGGTTTTAACATTTGCCACCTAAGCCTTTTTCCCTTGGGTTCTGCATACTCAAGGGTCATATTTATTTTACCCCTCGGGCCAGTGCTCCTCCGAGTGTTGGTCCAAACTAGAGCACCGTGCGGGACCATTCCTTGGCAACTTGGATTACGTCGGTACCTGTACGCTTCGCTTATCCGGTGTGCCCTGAGAACGAGATATGTGCAGCTCCTATCGGGATTTGTCGGCACAGTCGGGTGGTCTTGCTGGTCTTGTTTTACCATGGTCGAAATGTCTTGTAAACCGGGATTCCGAGTTTGATCGGGTCTTCCTGGGAGAAGGAATATCCTTCATTAACCGTGAGAGCTTGTGATGGGCTAAGTTGGGACACCCCCTGCAGGGTAGAAACTTTCGAAAGCCGTGACCGTGGTTATGTGGTAGATGGGAATTTGTTAATGTCCGGTTGTAGATAACTTGACACCAGATTCGAATTAAGACGCATCAATCGCGTGTGTAGCCATGATGGTCTCTTTTCGGCGGAGTCCGGGAAGTGAACACGGTTTTGGGTTATGTTTGACGTAAGTAGGAGTTCAGGATCACTTCTTGATCATTGCTAGCTTCATGACCGTTCCGTTGCTTCTCTTCTCGCTCTTATTTGCGTATGTTAGCCACCATATATGCTTAGTCGCTGCTGCAACCTCACCACTTTACCCCTTCCTTACCCATTAAGCTTTGCTAGTCTTGATACCCATGGTAATGGGATTGCTGAGTCCTCGTGGCTCACAGATTACTACAACAACAGTTGCAGGTACAGGTTATGCAATGATCATGACGCGAGAGCAATGTTTGCTTGTTTTGGAGTTCTTCTTCTGCTTCTTCTTCGATCAGGGGATAGGTTCCAGGTCGGCAGCCTGGGCTAGCAGGGTGGATATTATTTGAGCTTTTGTTTGTGTTTCATCAGTAGCTGGATGTTGATCTTATGTATGTTGTATTGATGTACTCTTGTGGCATTTGTATGCCTTGTATGTATCCCCATCTATTATGTAATGTTGATGTAATGATATCCACCTTGCAAAAGCGTTTCAATATGCGGTTCTATCCTTGGTGGGACCTTCGAGTCTCTTTAGGATAGTATCGCATATTGGGCGTGACATTGAATGTCAACTAATAAAAGTTATGACTGCGATTGTGTAATTTCTTTTGCATGTTTTGGATAACAAAGTTTAAAATTGCACTGGGACATGTAACTGTGGGGTAGGGATAGTCGATTTTTTCCCATTAAGTCATACTATCGGGTCGGGTTTGGATATACCCACGGGTACAAGATTATGTCCGTGCCCTACCCACGAGCAATTGGGTCGGGTTTGGGCGCTGCCCATGGACAGAAAAGCATATCCAAACCCTATCCATTCTGGTCGGATATCCATGGATATCTATATCCATGGATAAAATTGCCATCCTTAGTTGCCGGACTCCCCTTCCCATACCATGGATGGCTTGAAAAACCTTTCCAGGAATATGTTAGGTGGGACAGGGTTGCATTTAGCGCTGATGCGGGCGAGGATATCCGCTGCTTGATTGTTTTCTTGAGCCACATGGTGGAATTTGAGACCCTCGAACCGAGCTAACATTTCGAGGATGGCGTTGCGGTAGGCCGCCATTTTCGGATCCTTGGCATCAAAACCTCTGTTTATTTGTGATATTGCGAGGTTTGAGTCCCCGCGCACTTCCAGGCATTGAATGCCCATAGAGACTGCCATCCAAAGACCATGCAACAGAGCCTCGTATTTGGCTGTGTTGTTGCAGTCTGTGTATAATATTTGGAGTACGTATTGGATCATGTCTCCGATGGGGGAAGTCAGGATTACACCTGCTCCCAATCCGGCTAGCATTTTAGAGCCATAGAAGTGCATTATCCAATTAGAGTACGCGCCGTACTCTTTAGGGAGTTCGACTTCCGTCCATTCGGCGACAAAGTCAGCCAATACTTGCGACTTAATGGCACGCCGTGGTTTGTATGTTATGTCGAATGGAAGGAGCTTGATGGCCCATTTAGCAATCCGTCCCATGGCATTGCGGTTGTTTATTATGTCGTTGAGTGGTACTTCAGAAGCCACAATAATCAAACACTCCTGAAAGTAGTGTCGTAGCTTCCGGGATGCCATGAAGACCGCGTATGCTATCTTTTGATAGTGTGGGTATCGGCATTTGCATGGGGTGAGGACAGTGGACACGTAATATACCGGCTTTTGGAGCGGGATTTGTATCCATCTGCTTCTCGTTCGAAGCACTGCGCTTACAGCTTGATGTGTTGCAGTTGTGTACAGTAGCATAGGTTCGCCAATATTTGGCGCTGTCAGGACCGGATTACTGGCCAATAAGGTCTTTATTTCATCCAGTCCGGCCGCGGCTGCATCCGTCCACACGAAGTGTTCGGTGCGTCGAAGAAGGCGGTAAAGAGGTAGTGCCTTTTCTCCTAATCGGGAGATAAAGCGGCTTAAGGCAGCCACACATCCAGCTAGTTTCTGGATATGCTGGAGGTCTATTGGGATAGCCAACTACGACTGAGCTCGGATTTTTGCCAGATTTGCTTCGATTCCTCTATTGGAAACGATGAAGCCGAGCAACTTCTCGGAGGGTACGCCAAAAACACATTTTTCCGGGTTTAGCTTGATGTCATATGTTCAGAGGTTGTCGAACGTAAGTCTCAAGTCTTCTATTAAGGTTTAGACGTGTCTTGTTTTTATGACCACGTCGTCCACATATGCCTCCACTGTTTTGCCGATTTGCTTCTCCAGGCATGTTTGAATCATGCGTTGATAGGTTGCGCCGGCATTTTTAAGCCCGAAAGGCATAGTGTTGAAGTAGAAGGGACCATATGGCGTTATGAAGGCCGTTGCGGCTTGGTCGGACTCTGCCATCTTTATTTGATAGTATCCGGAGTATGCGTCGAGGAAACATAGTGAGTCGTGTCCTGTGGTGGCGTCAATGATTTGGTCAATGCGAGGAAGGGGGAAGGGATCCTTGGGGCAAGCCTTGTTGAGGTCTTTCAAATCGACGCATAGGCGCCAGGATTTGTCCTTCTTTGGTACCATTACTAGATTTGCCAGCCAATCCGGATGCTTGATATCTCCGGTGAATCCGGTCTCAAGTAGCTTGGCTAGCTCTTCTCCCATGGCTTGCCGTTTAGGCTCTGAGAAGCGCCTAAGAGTATGTTTGACTGGCTTGTATCCTTTTAGTATATTGAGGTTGTGTTCGGCCAGCCTGCGTGGGATGCCCGGCATGTCTGAAGGATGCCAGGTGAAAATGTCCCAATTCTCGCGTAGGAAGTCTTGTAGTGCGGCGTCCATTGTGGGGCTTAGTTGTGTCCCAATGGAAGCTATCTTTGTGGGGTCCGTTGGATGGACCTAGAATTTGACTATCTCGTCTGCGGGTTTAAATGAGGTGGACTTGGGTCGTTTGTCGAGTATCACGTCGTCCCTGTCCACTGTGGCACGTAGCATTGTTAGTTCTTCGGCCGCTAGGGCTTCGGATAATGCTTCTAGGGCTAGTGCTGTAGTTTTATTTTTGGCGCGGAGTGCGACGTCCGGATCACTAGCTAGAGTGATGATTCCATTGGGTGCGGGCATTTTAAGCTTCATGTACCCGTAATGGGGTATAGCTTGAAAGCTCGTGAATGCGTCCCGCCCTAAAAGGGCGTGGTATCTGCTGCTGAAAGGAGCCACTTGGAATGTGATTTCTTTGGACCTGTAATTCTCCGGGGTGCCGAATACCACATCGAGTGTGATTTTTCCCGCAGACCGTGCCTCCCGACTAGTGATGATTCCCCTGAAGGTCGTGCCGCTTTGCTCAATGCGACTTTTATCAATTTCCATCTTATTGAGTGTTTCTTCGTAGATCAAGTTTAATCCGCTTCCACCGTCCATGAGTACTTTAGTGAGCCTAAAGCCATCCACGATTGGGCTAAGGACCAAAGCGGCTGGTGCCCAGACTGTCTGGAATTGAGGTTCGTCACTAGCACTGAAAGTTATAGCAGTGTCGTTCCACGGATTTATTTTTGCCACGTGGCAGATTTCAGTGAAATTTCGATGAGCTCGCTTGCGCCTATTATTTGAGGAGAAAGTCTCGAAGACTGTCAGTACTGCATTGTTTTCTTCGGCGGGATGTTGCTTTGCTTTATGGTTTACAAGAAGATCCTCGCTGCATTTTGCTACCTGCCGGAGTATCCAACATGCTCTAAGGCTGTCCGTTGGCATAGTATCCGGCATGCTATGAATTTTGCATGGCCCATTGAGCCATTCTTCCAATACGGTTCCACGCCCTAGAGTGGGCTTTGGTTTTTTGGGAATTGGATCGGATAACTTATGAGAGTTTGCCCTTTTAGCTCGGAGAAGGGTTTAACGAGAGCCAAATTGTCCCAAAAGTCTATTTGGGTTTTCCAGGCACTTTCCATCGCACAGTACTTCTGTACTATGGCTGCTAAGTCGGCAAAGTGTACTATGTCACGGCGACTTATGGCATTAAGGATCCCTTTGCTCGTGCAATTTTTGCAGAAAAGTGAGATTGCGTCTTCCTCGCGACAGTCCTTGACCTTGTTTATCACAAGGAGGAATCTGGCCCAGTAGCGATGTACTGTCTCTTGGGGCTCTTGTCTGATATGGGAGAGACGGCTTAAGTCTGGGTGGGTGGGCGTAGTTAAATCTGGATTCTGATCCGATCTAATGCCCAGGGGCAGAGGAGCTTCCGGGCTTGGCAGCTCGGGCTCCGGGGTATTGCATGATTTTCCAGCCCGTTGCCCGACTCTAAGTCCGGGGTCTAGGTCATGTCCTCCCGCGAACGGGTATCTGGCTTAGAGAGCTCGGTAATCCGGACATAGTTCGTCCTCAAAATAGAGGGATAATCCATGTGTGGCTCCTCCACTACCGCTATCTCATGGGTGACCGGTGGGAAATTAATATTTCTTTGGTCGGGTTTAAGCCCAATCCGATCCTAGTCTGTAGTGACTCCCAAAGCGGCGATGCGATCCAAGAGCTCATTAAGGGAGGAGTGCTCCATTGGATCCATCTGTTCGGCGAGTTCTGAGTTGACGTGGAGGCGGTTTTTGATGACCCGAGAGGTCATCGTCGGCGTGGAAGCCGATCGGGCGGCCTTGACGAAGCCGCCTAGTCGGAGAGTTTGGCCTACTACCAGTGCTTCCCCAGAGGTGATGTTGTCCTTGACAACGAGACGGGCCATCGAGCCTTGCAGCGACGACACAGAGGAAATCCCAATGAAAGCACCAATATCGGTGTCAAAACCGGCGGATCTCGGGTAGGGGGTCCCGATCTGTGCGTCTAAGGCTAATGGTAACAGGAGGCAAGGGACACGATGTTTTACCTAGGTTCGGGCCCTCTCGATGGAGGTAAAACCCTACTTCCTGCTTGATTGATCTTGATGATATGAGTATTACAAGAGTTGATCTAGCACGAAATCGTAGAGGCTAAACCCTAGGAGCTAGCCTATGATGATTATGATTGTCCCTCTATGGACTAAACCCTCCGGTTTATATAGACACCGGAGGAGGCTAGGGTTTACACAGAGTCGGTTACAAAGAAGGAGATCTAATATCCGGATCGCCAAGCTTGTCTTCCACGCAAAGGAGAGTCCCATCCGGACATGGGACGAAGTCTTGAGTCTTGTATCTTCACGGTCCAATAGTCCAGCCAAAGTATATAGTCCGGCTGTCCGGATACCCCCTAATCCAGGACTACCTCACCCGTTACAAATTATCTTATCACAAAACTATCTGTTACCTACAATTTCAGTGCTTGCGGAGAATACCTTACTGAAAACCGCTTGTCATTTCCTGCTGCTCCTCGTTGGGTTCGACACTCTTACTTATTGAAAGGACTATGATATATCCCCTACACTTGTGGGTCATCAACGCATATGTGAGGTGTACCACAAGGAGCTTGAAAACACCATTTATCAAATATGTGGACGCCGAGATGAGGAACATGAGATGATTCGTACCAGGAAGGATGTATCAATTGCAGCTTATATTCAGGAGATGGGTGACCACATTCGCCGATACGAGAGTCAACTGTGCTTCAACATGAAGAAGATCAAGAAACTGATGAAGAAGAATATCGAGCTAGAAGAGGAACTCAAGTCAACACGCGATGGATATGAGGAAGAAATTGTTGTACTACTGGAGAAGCATGACGAATTGAAGAGGAAGCTAGGACTACCCGTGGAGAACCATAAGCGAGAACCTGAGAAGGAGATCCGTTCGGAGGACTACATCATCTTGGATGACACCAACACACACAGTGATGCAAATGATGACAGTGATGCTGACTACGTAGGCGAAGCTGGAACAGATATCATGCAATCTTCCTCTGATCAAAATTTCTAGACGACCACCATGTTTTTAGTAGTATTCTTCCAAGTAGTTAGCCTCGATCGATTTGTAATCGTAGTTCGATCCTTTGTGTGAACCTTGTTTGATATTGAATGAAGTGAACTGATTGTGTTTGCCTCATGTGCATATGGGTAGTGCATCACCCTTAGACCTTATTTTATTCTGTTTTCTCACCCCTTCTTACCCATCAGATGCCTCCGAGATGTGACAATGGATTCATGTTCCCACCGGAGCTCACTCAGTTGATCCAGTAGCAGAATGCCTTGATGCAGGTACTAGTTCAGAACCAGAACCAGGGCAACAACAACAACAACAACAACCCACCGCCACCACCCCTTGTTGACAACCTAGCCCGTTTTCTGAGGATGAATCCGTTGGTGTTCTCTAGCAGCACTGAGCCGATTGTTGCAGATGACTGGCTCCGCAAGATTGGAAGAGAGCTGACGACTGCAGGATGCACAGATGCGGAGAGAGTGCGCTTTGCTGCACATTAGCTTGATGGACCCGCAACATCTTGGTGGGAGAACTTCACCACCACTTACCCCGTTGATACAGTTACATGGGATCAGTTTCAGCAGGTTTTCCGCACCGCCCATGTTTTAGCAGGAGCTATGAGCATGAAGAAGCACGAGTTTCGCAACTTGCGCCAAGGGAGTCGTACAGTGGGACAGTATGTGGATGAGTTCAGCAAGTTAGCACGTTATGCCCCAGATGATGTGGCCACAGATGCCGCAAAATAGGAGAAGTTTCTTGAGGGACTCAATGATGAGCTAAGCATGTAGTTGATGGTGGCAACCTTCAACAACTACCAAGAGTTGGTAGACAGGGCCCTCATGATAGAAGGCAAGCAGCAACAGATTGATAATCGCAAAAGGAAGTATGGACATGGGAGGTACACTTCTGGAGCTCAGTAGAAGCCCCGCTATTCCCCATACTCGGGAGGACATACTCATAACCATGGAGGCCATAACCATGGAGGACATACGCATAATGGAGGAAGTTCACACAACCACAGTGGCCCTGAGAATGGCAATGGGAATGGAAGAAGCAACTGTCAGAACAGTTCCAACCCTGCAACACCAACCAAGAGGGATCTGAGATACATTACTTGTTTCAAGTGCAGGAAGACCGGACATTATGCCACTGAATGTCCTGAAGCAAAGAATGGAAATGGCAATGAAAGTTCTGCAAAGAAGCCCAACCCTTTCACCAAAGGTCAGGTGAACCACATTAGTGTGGAGGAGATTGAGGATCAAGCCAACGCAGTTGTTGGTAAGTTTTTGATTAATGCATTTACATCACTTGTTATTTTCGATACTGGCGCATCTCATTCATTCATATCAAGGGGATTTGTGGATAAGTATAAGTTGCCAATAGTAGCCCTTAAGTCACCTATGTTAGTAAGTTCCCCAGGAGCGGAGTATATGGCTAGTAGGGGATGCTATCAGTTGCCAGTAACCATAAGTAGACATGTTTTCCCCACCAACCTAATTGTTCTAGAGTCACAAGGATTGGATGTGATACTAGGCATGGATTGGCTATCCAAGTATGAGGGAAACATCGATTGCGCCAGTAAATCAATTCTTCTCACCACCCTGGAAGGAAAGAGGATCAAACATGTGTCTAGGCATGCACCAAGGAGGACTCAAGTGAATTCCTTATCATGAGTTGTTGAGGAGGAAGTACCAGTGGTGAAGGATTACCCCGTTGTAGTTCCGGAGGAGTTACCAGGCATGCCACCGGATAGACACATTGAGTTTTTGATTGAGTTATTGCCAGGCACCGACCAATATCCAAGAGACCATATCGGATGCCGCAAATGATCTAGAGGAAATTAAGAAGCAGATTAAGGATTACTGGAGAAAGGTTATATTCGACCAAGTTCATCTCCTTGGGGAGCCCAAGTGCTTCTAGTTGAGAAGAAGGATGGATCTTTGAGGATGGTTGTTGATTATCGTGCGCTGAATGAGGTGACGATCAAGAAAAAATACCCTCTGCTGATGATCAATGAGGTGTTTGACCAGCTACAAGGAGCTAAGGTTTTCTCCAAGATCGATCTTCGATCCGGTTATCACCAGTTGAAGATCCGAGACAAGATATACCTAAGACAGCTTTTACCACGAGGTATGGGCTATAGAGTATATAGTTATGTCATTTGGTTTGACTAACACCCTTGCCTATTTCATGAGTATGATGAACAAGGTGTTCATGGAGTTTTTGGATAAATTCGTCGTGGTGTTCATTGATGACATATTGGTCTACTCAAATAATGAAGAAGAGCATAGGGAACATTTGCTCTTGGTTCTCGAGAAGCTCAGTGAACATTAGTTGTATGGTAAGTTCAGCAAATATGAGTTTTGGTTGAAGGAAGTTGGATTTCTCGAACATGTTATATTTGGAGAAGGAATAGCAGTAGACCCTACCAAGGTTGCTTCTGTCACTAAATTGTTGGCACCCACCTTAGTGGGAGAGATCAGAAGTTTTCTTGGACTCGTAGGTTATTACCGGAGATTTATTGAGAATTTTTCCAAGATTGCAGAGCCCATGATGGAGTTATTGAAGAGGGACACCAAATTTAAATGGACTAAGGATTGTAAGGCTAGTTTTCAGGAGTTGAAGAAGCATTTGGTTACAGCCCCAGTGCTGATTCTCCCAGACATACGCAAGGATTTCCAAGTGTATTGCGATGCTTCACGTCGAGGACTTGGAGGAGTGGTTATGCAGGATGGAAGAGTTGTTTCATATGCCTCACGACAGCTTCGACCTCATGAGTTGAATTATGCTACACATGACTTGGAGCTAGCAGCCGTAGTGCATGCACTCAAGACTTGGAGACATTTTCTCATTGGAAATCGCTGTGATGTTTACACGGATCATAAGAGTTTGAAGTACATCTTCACGCAGAAGGAATTGAACCTCAGGCAAAGGAGATGGTTGGAGCTCATAAAGGATTATGGCATGAGAGTGCATTATCATCCAGGAAAGGCCAACATCGTAGCAGACGCATTGAGCCGCAAGAGTTATGTTAACACTCTCCGGTCACACGCTCATGACCGGAGGATTACCTAAGGAGTTAGCAGATGACCTTCGAGAGCTATGCTTGGAGATAGTTCCGATAGGTTATGTTGCAACATTTGAAATTCAGTCCACTTTGTTGGGTAAGACCAGAGATGCCAGAAGACAGACAAGGAGATTGCTGAGATAAAGGAAAGGATGAGTAAAGGAAAGGCTAAAGGATTTCGTGAGGATGAGCACAACACCTTATTGTTTGTGGATCGTATTTATGTGCCTAATGACCCTGAGATCAGGAAGTTGATTCTTTAGGAGGCTCATGATTCGCCTTACTCTATTCACCCATGCAACACCAAGATGTATTTGGATTTGAAGGAAAGTTTCTGGTGGACAGGAATGAAGAAGGATATTGCCGAGTATGTAGCAGTATGTGATGTATGTCAGAGAGTTAAGGCAGAGCATCAGAAACCAGCAGGATTGCTACAGCTGTTGCCGATACCCGAATGGAAGTGGAATAAACTTGGCATGGATTTTATCACTGGATTACCCAGGACTCGTTCAGGCTATGACTCTATCTGGGTTGTAGTTGATCGCTTGACGAAAGTAGCCCATTTCATCCCCGTGAAGACAACTTATACGAGTGCTAAGTTGGCAAAGATATACATGACTAGGATCGTATGCATGGAGTTCCGAGGACCATCGTATCAGATAGAGGAACATAGTTTACTTCAAAGTTTTCGAATCAGTTGCATGAAACTTTGGGCACCACGCCAACGCACTCACATCCCCCCTCCACCGTCGCTGCTGTGCTGACGCCGCCGCCGCACGCCATTTGCTGCCGCCGCCGCCGGTTCGCCGGTTTTTAGTTAGTTCATTAGATAATGAAGGTTCACCCGTTAGTTTCTAATAACGAACGAATTCGTTCGTTACGATCTGTTAGCGAACGTTCATTCCATAGATTTTTTTCTTTTAAGATTTATTTTCGGCCAGGGACCTATCCACAAATAGTTTTCTCGCGATTTAGCCCCTGATCTTAAAACTAGCGTAACTTTTAGCTCGTTTGTCCAAATTAGATGAAACCAACGCCTAAATCTTCGCAACGATCTCTTCTTTCCATTAAACCAACTTGAACATGATTTTGATAATTTAAAATTTGAGTTTAGTTCAGATTAGTATTCGATCTTGTTTCATTTGTATCTTGAGTTTCGTATCTCCGTTTGAGTTGATTCTTGTTGCAAATCGTAGCTAATCACATGTACCTACTGTTAAGATCTAATCCACATGAAAATATTGCTGTTATGTTTTGTTTTATGTTTAGTTTAGTCATTTGCTTTTTTCGAGTTTGATTTGGATCTTTTCTCGATTTTCTCTTTGTTTCATTTGAGTGATTGCTTATGTATGCTACTGTTTGTCTATGCTAGATTATCTGGAGTGCGAAGCTTGTTACTAAGAATCCATAGAGTTTGCAGATCATCACCAAGGCAAGTTACACTTTGATCATACTTCTCAATACCCAGTTTTTACTATGCATTAGTTTTGCCCCTCAAATATTTGCATGAGTATGATTGGGAACATGTGGTTTGGTTGTAGTACTTGAGGTAGGAACGTAATACCTTTTGATCACCCCAGGAATATATGTTATGCTCAATTATTGCTTAGCCATGCTCGTAGATGGGGATTGGATCATGATACACATGGAAGTTGTGAGAGTTATTAATCTTGGATAACATTAAGGTGGCAACTTTAAATACACATCTGGGTGGATTGGCTGGGGCACCTGGAGAATCCAGTGTTTGTCTATTTGCGAAATCCCGGAGTACCCGTGTGATTTTCCTTGGTTAGGCACCCAGGCTCAAAGGGATCATATGAATTTCATGCCTAGAAACTTTCGTGTGCAGCCACAAGCCATTATGGGCTCTGGCATAGTTGAGTAAGTTGTATGGGCTCTCAAAGAGGTGGACTAGCAGATGTAGGGGAAAGTAGGTGTACCAGTCTGCCCGGAGTAGAGAGTTAATGCTTCAGAAAGATTATGTCTTGATCTTCTGATCATGAATGCGGTCAAGTCTTGTGGGGAAAAGTGCGCAACCTCTGCAGAGTGTATAAACTAATCATGGTTAGCCGTGTCCTCGGTTATGGACATCTTGAGTATCTGGAATTGGATATTATTCTTGATCTCATCACTCTTTAAGTTAATTGAATTGGGTTTAATGACGATACTTGGTTTAATTGGGATTTGAGTTGGAGGAACCTTCTCAAATATTTTGGTACAACCTGGGAGTAGTAATTAAATTTATTCCTTTGTTGTAGGGAAAAACTAGCTTTATGCAAATCTATAAACTTAGAACCTCCTCCAGCCAAATATTGCATGTAGATATAGTTCTTGCATTCATTGCTATACATAGCTGCAACGTCTCGTGTTGCAGACTACTCAGACGACGAATAAGGTGCAATTGGTCGTTGTCGTGCACTCAGCTATGCCGTTGGAGTTGATGGACTCATTTACCTTCGAAGCTTCTGCAGTTATTTAGTTTAGATGGCCTTCAGTGATACTATTTTTATGTAATCATACTCTTTATGAGTACTCGATCTAATAAGTGTGTGATTGAACTCTGTTATAATTCCTCGATTACTGTGTGTGTTAGCATTACCGATCCAGGGATGACACTTAAGCACAGAGACTTCGGTCCATTTGGGATCATTGTCGCTACAAGATTTAAGTGGTCTTCGCCTGCGAAAAGCCTCTGGTCATGACGCTGCGGTGGGCTCGGCGATGACCTTCGTCCTACCGTCCTAGCAGTCTTGGTCTTGTTGCACCAGAATGGAAGCCTTTGGCTGATTCCTCGGGACTCCACGCCTGCTGCTTGCCTCCTTTGCACCAAAGAGGAAACTGGTACTCTGCGCCCGCTGGCGCCCGCCTGGCCTTGGTCGTCATGGCTCACGCCAGCAGAGCCTCGTGAGGTGCACCTTTCATAGAACTCTCCGCCCCTCGGGAGCCAGCCTGAGGAGGTCGATCCCCTTAGAGGTCTTGGCGTCGTTCGCCTCACGAGGGTCTTGAGTCGTTGATGCTAAAGCTGGGCCGTACCAGGCCGTCAATGGAGCCACACAGTGGGCCACAGGTAGGAAAGTCTGGGTACCCCCGTATCCAGAACGCCAACATCATCCGAAGGCTTTGTGAAGGTATCTACCAATTGCTCTTTAGTGTTGACGTGAATGAGATCAATATCTTCCTTCGACACATGATCTGTGAGAAAATGATGAGGAATCTGAATGTGCTTTGTCTTGGAGTGCTGAACTGGATTGTGTGCAATCTTGATGGCGCTTTCATTGTCACGGTAGAGGGGCACCATGTTCTTGTTGATGCTATAGTCCTTGAGGGTTTGCTTCATCCAAAGAAAAGCTGAGCGCAACAAGATCCAACAACAATGTATTCAGCTTCAACAGTAGAGAGTGATACACAGTTCTACTTCTTTGAAGACCAACAAACAAGTGATCGACCAAGGAAGTGGCATGTGCCAGATGTGGACTTGCGATCCACCTTGTCACCAGCATAATCAGCATTTGAGAATCCAACTAGATCAACTCTGAGCCCTTTGGATACCATAATCCTAGCTTGGGGTGTGAGCCAAATATGAATGTATTCGCTTCACCACGAGGTGATGCGACTCCTTTGGTGCCGCTTGGAATTGGTAGACATGCAAATGCTAAGTATTATATTTGGACTAGATGCACATAAATACAATAAGGCACCAATCATGGAGCCATATACCTTTTGATCGAAATCTTTACCATTTTCATCGGAGCTTAGGTGACCATTGGTTGGCATTGTGTCTTGTATCCCTTGCAACCTTGCATACCAAACTTCTTCAGATAATCCTTGATATACTTCTCTTGAGATATGAAGATGCCATTGCTTTGTTGATAGATTTGAAGACCAAGAAAGAATTTCAACTCCCCCATCATGGACATTTGATATTGCTCTTGCATCATGTGACTAAACTCATCACTGTATCTTTTGTCTGTGCACCCAAAGATAATGCCATCCACACAGATTTGGCATACAAACAATTCTCCATCATATGTCTTCATGAAGAGAGTGGGATCCAGAGAACCACGTTTGAAGCCTTTGTTCTTCAGGAATTTTTTGAGTGTGTCATACCAAGCACAAGGCGCTTGTTTGAGGCCATACAATGCCTTGTTGAGCTTGTAGACCATGTCAGGACACTTGGGATCTTCAAAACCAGGAGGTTGTTGTGCAACATAGACTTCCTCTTCAATTTTGCCATTCAGGAAGGCACTCTTCACATCCATTTGACACAAGAGGATATCATTGTGATTTTCATAGGCTAGTAATGTGCGGATGGCTTCAAGCCTAGCCACAAGAGAAAAGGTCTCATCAAAGTCAATTCCCTCTACTTGCGTGTATCCTTGAGTAACAAGATGAGCTTTGTTTTTGATCACTTGACCATGTTCATCTTTTTTGTTGCGGTAGATCCATTTGGTGCCAATAATATTGTGCTTGCGTGGATCAGGACGTTTGACTAGCTCCCACTCATTGTTGAGCTCAAATTGCTGAAGCTCTTCTTGCATAGCTTGAATCCATTTTGGTTCCATGAAAGCTTCATCAGCCTTTTTGGTCTCGGAGATGGAGACGAAAGCAAAATGCCCACAAAAGGTAGCTAATTGTGTAGCTCTAGATCGAGTGAGTGGACCAGGTGCATTTATGATATCAAGTATCTTCTTAATTTGAACTTCATTGGCCACACGAGGATGAATATTGTAAAGATTTTGCTGATGCTGAGCATTGTCGTCATATTCAGCATTATCTTGAGGTTCAACATTATCTTCATGCTGAACAGGAGCTAGAATCACAACTTCTTCTTCTCCATGTTCCTTAGTGGGTATGATTTCTCCAGTACCCATTAGCTTGATGGATTCACTTGCAGGTACTTCATCTAGCACATTTGGCAGGTGCTCTCTTTGTGAGCCATTAGTCTCATCGAACCGCACATCTACAATTTCAACCACTTTATAGTGAAAGAGGTTGAAGATCCTATTGGTGTGTGAATCCTTTTTGTAGCCGAGCATAAAACCCTCATGTGCTTTCGATGCAAATTTGGAAGTGTGATGTGGATCCCTTATCCAGCACTTTGCACCAAAGACTTTGAAATAACTTACATTTGGTTTCTTACTAGTGAGTAGTTCATAGGATATCTTCTTGAAGAACTTGTGAAGATATACTTTGTTGATAATATGGCATGCAGTATCAATGGCTTTAGGCCAGAACTTTCATGGAGTCTTGTATTCATCAAGAATCGTACGAGCCATCTCAATAAGAGTCCTATTCTTGCGCTCCACGACGCCATTCTGCTAAGGTGTATATGGAGCAGATAGCTCTGCGTGATGCCAAGAGTATCAAGATAAGTGTCGAGACCAGTGCTCTTGAACTTAGTGTCATTGTCACTCCTGATGTGCTTGATCTTGATGCCATAATTGGTCATGGAACGATTGGTGAATCGCTTGAAGACATCTTGCAGTTTAGTCTTAATGAGAATTATGTGCACCCAAGTATATCTTGAGTAATCATCAACAATCACAAAGCCATATAGATGTGCAGTAGTAGTAAGGGTAGAGTAGTGAGTAGGGCCAAATAAGTCCATGTGTAGCAGCTTGAAGGGATGCATGGTCGCCATGATTGTCTTCGAGGGGTGTTTGGCCCTAGTCATCTTCCCAGCTTTGCAAGTACCACATAGATGGTCCTTCTTGAACTTGACGCCCTCGATGCCAGTGATATGCTTCTTCTTCACAAGTGTGCAAGTTCCTCATGCCTGCATGTCATAGCCTTCGATGCCAAATCCAGCACTCTGAAGCTTTTGCTAGAACACATACGGCAAGCTATGGTCCTACGAAGAAATCTAACATGTACAAGTCACCTCTTCGATAACCTTAGAAGACTTGAGATTTGTCAGAATCCATTAGCATAAGACATTGATATTTTTGAAAGATCACAATCATATCAAGATCACAAAGCATTAAGAATGACATTAGGTTTTATCCAAGGGATTCAGCAAGCATCACTTTATCCATGTGTTGATCCTTTGAGATGGCAACCCTACCTAGACCCAAGACCTTGCTTTTCCTAGTGTCAGTGAATGGGATATGGCTTTTTGAAGATGGCCAAAGAGTAGCATCCGTGAGAAGACTTCAATCACCAGTCATGTGGTTAGTGAAGCCACTGTCCATGGTCCATTCAGTAGCTTTCGGAGTTGTACCCTACAGTGTAGTTAGTAGGATAATCTTCACAAAGAATGTTGTGAAGAACAAACATGTATCGATAAAGATGTTCATCACAAGTAAGTTTTGTGCAGGATATGGTAGGACGATCATCAAGAAAACCATGGACGAAATAAATGATAAGAACATTTTGAAATTTTATCTTGCGTCAAACAAGATTTTTCAGGTCCCCGGCACTGTCTTCAGAAGTCAATGTTTTTTGGCTGGAGACCTGCCCAGCAAGAGAAGTTAATTATTCTTAACCACCCACATCTGAAGGGGTAGCTTAGAAGCAATGAGTCTAAGCGCATCATCTGAGAATTTTTTCTTTGAATCCCTAGCAAATAGTTTCACGGAAGGTGAATAGTACTTAGATGAATATGCAGAAAAGTTCTTTGATTTGTGAACATAACGGTTGAAAGAAACATGCTCATATTCACGAGCCCGATGATAGTTTCCCTGTAAAACATTGGCGTTAGGGTGACCATATGAGGTCCTTTGTCTGTATGAAGACTTTGGGCCATATGAAGCCTTTGGTATGGGGTTTGTCTTCTTCCTTGGTGCTGTAAAGATGACATTCACAAGAAGCTCCTCAAGACGACTTTTAGGTACCAAGATCTTCTTCATAGGGGACCTATTCATGCAGTTAGTACCAATAAACCTAGCAAACACTTCACCATTCTGGTTTTTAACAGCTTATAGTTGGGGTAAAATGACTCATCAATGATGATAGCGTTAGCACAGTGAAAGCCAGATAATGTGGATGGACCCACTGAAGGGCCCTTTGCAGCAACCCATGTGGTTTTGGGGTACTGCTCAGGCTTCTAGTAGGACCCATCAACATTCATTTTCCTCTCAAAACCAACACCCTCTTTCCTAGGGTTTCGATTCAATACCTGCTTCTTGAGGACATCACATAGAGCCTGATGCCCTTTGAGGCTTTTGTACATGCCAATTCAAGCAATGTCTTTAACCTAGCATTCTCATCAGCAATAGTAGTGGCGTCCTTATAAGAGGGGTTAGTTACCACATCAACAGTTGAAGATATTGCTATTTCAGAAGCATTTGAACATTCTGCAGATGAAGTAGCATTATCACGCTCAAGAAATTTTAAGAAAGGTGGCACAAACTCTTCCTAAGCGGTACTAATCTGTTGAGCGAGTAGTTAATCGTTTTCTGTTGAAAGATCATCATGAGATGCTCTCAACTTTTCTAGATCTTGCTTCCTTCGAAGATAATTGTAGGAAAGCTACTCATGATCAGTTGGGGGTTTCATGATGACTATGAAGTTCCTCATACTTAAATTAAAGATTTTTTATGTCTTTGATTAAGGATTGTGTCTGATTCATTTCCTCGTCCAACAGATCGTTGCTTTTGTCTAACAGTTTTTGAATATTTTCCATAGCAGTTTGTTGCTCAGTTGCAATTTAGCAAGTGTCTTATAGATGGATTTGGATTCACATTCAGAGTCTTCTTCACTAGAGCTCTGAAAGTAGGCATCACGCGAGTTTACCTTTGCACCTCTTGCCATGAAGTAGTAGGTAGGAGTAGAGTCACCGTCATCATTTGCTTCAGCATCGGCGATGTGACCATTGTCTTCAGTGCTGAAGGTATACTTGGCGACGAATGCCAAAACTAGAGCCAGGCTTGAAACACCTGAATCAGACTCCTCCTCTGACTCCACCTCCACCTCCTCTGAAGAAGACTCCTCCTCTTAATCCATTTCCTTACCAATGAATACACGAGCTTTGCTAGATGAGCTTTTGACGCGGAGCATCCTATTGTCATCCCCATGGACCTACCATCGTCTCACCAAGTGCTAAGACGACCGATGACACGAGCACGAGCTAGAGCTCTCGACACCGAGGTGACATCTCTCCTTAGTGATATTCCACATGACCCACTCGAGACATGGCTACTACCTAAGTCCGAAATGTTGTGCATGATCAGGTATCAAGAGGACCCTCTCGGAGATGCATACAAAGATGAACAAGTCCCCAAGCTCATGGATGAAGAGAACCAACGGAAGGGATCGAGAACAGCTCCCAGGACCCAGACATCCGGCCCCTGGAAGTGTCACCAGCAGCCGCCCAGCCAATGATCTACAGGGCCCAGACATCCGGCCCAGGCCCCGGACATCCGGCCCGACGCGAGCTCGGACATCCAGCCCCAACCCAGACATCCAAACCCAACCTGGAAATCCGACATCCTTCACATAACCTCACCGAAGCTGGCCCCCGCCAGCCCGGACATCCAGCTCAGGCCCGGGACATCGGGCCCGACGTGAGCCGCCGGACATCCCTACTCTAGCCCGGAAATCTGGACCGCGCCTATCTAGAGAACACATAAACTAGACCCTACCAGCCCGGACATTTGGCCCCCGTGCCCCGGACATATGGCACCGCGTGAAGGCTCGGACATCCGGCCGGACGTCCGGACATTTGGCTTCCCCTGTCTACACACAGTGAAGGGGCCGAAGCCCGTGTACCCTTCACCCCTTAGACTATATATACTCCACCTCCACCTACGTTCTAGGGTTAGCATTGATTTAGCTCATATGAGAGATAGAGCTTTGCTCATCCACTTGATACCTGATCCGTTGGAGGCCAAACCCTCCATATAGAATATGATCCCCCAAGTGGACTCAAGACCTCTTCATGGAGAAGATCCCCTCGTGGATTCAAGACCTCCTCTTGGAGAAGAACTAGTTACTTGTATCCTTCCTTTGTTGTCTTTGGATCTTTGTGACCTCTTTGTGTTCATGGATCTAGCATATGTGTGATTGGGTCGAGTCAATTTGAGTGTTTCCTCTTGTTTTCCCCTTGTGTTCTTCGCGTGTTCATCGTGTTCTTCGGGAATCCCCCTCCAAATCGTGAAAGATCGACCCCTAGGGTTCCGCCCTACATCAGCTTTCTTGTGAGGTGAAGACTTTGAAGAGGACTTTGAGGATTTCTTGTTCTTCTTTTCGTCAGAGTCATATTCCTTGCTCTTCTTCTTTTTTCTGGCCTCCTTTTCCCATTGAGGGCATTCCGATATGTAATGGCTTGGCTTCTTGCATTTGTGGCAGGTTCACTTCTTGTAGTCATGAGTGGAAGCCTCAGCATTCTTCTAGCTGGATTTTTAAGACTTTCCAAAGGGTTTTTCTTGGAGAACTTTTGGAATTTTCTCACAAGCATTGCGAGCTCTTTGCCAAAGTCTTGAGGTCCACTTGAGCTGCAGCCAGAGTCTTCAGATGAAGATACAACCTTTGCCTTCAAAGCACGGGATTGCCCATAGTTAGGGCCATAGATCTATCTCTTCTCAGATAGCTGGAATTCATGAGTATTGAGCCTCTCAAGTATATCAGACGGGTTAAGTTCCTTGAAATTTGGACATTCTTGGATCATCAGTGATGGTTGTGAAATGAGCCGTCAGGTAATCTCAATAGCTTCTTCATGACTTCATGATTGGTGATTTCAGTGGCGCCAAGTGCACGAAGCTCATTGGTGATATCAGTAAGACGGTTGAAGGTGCGATGGACATTCTCATTGTCAAGCCTCTTGAAGCGGTTGAAGATATTGCAAAGAACATTGATTCACAAGTCTCTCTAAGTAGAGACGCCTTCATTGACCTTGGACAACCACTCCCAGACTAGCTTCACAGACTCCAGAGCACTCACACGACCATACTGCCCTTTAGTCAGATGACCACAGATGATGTTCTTGGTGGTCGAGTCCAGTTGCGCGAACCTCTTCACGTCAGCAGCGGTGACACCTTCACCAAATTTGGGTACTCTAGTCCTGACGACATACCAGAGGTCATTGTCAATATCTTCAATATGCATGCGCATTCTTATTCTTCCAGTAGGGGTAATCAGTGCCATCAAAGACAGAGCATGCAGCGGAGACCTTGATTATCCCTGCAGTCGATATAGCTAAAACTCTAGGTGGTTAAACCGAATCACACAAAACAAGGGGGCACCTTGCTCTAATACCAATTGAAAGTGCTAGTTATCGACTAGAGGGGGGGGGGTGAATAGGCGATTTTTATGCAAGTCTTCAAGACAGGCAATGTCTTTGAAGACAGGTAGTTGAATCAGTAACTAAATAGGATACAACAGAAGATAAACTACACTAGCCATGCAATAGTGTCAAAGTACAGTACATGCGATGCACGATGACAAGTAGAAGATAGGTAGACCAGCTTACAATTGGAAGGCAGTATGAAGCCAAATATGAAATCAGAGTGAATGTCTTTGAATAGAACAAGCAAGCAAAGACTTCACGAAGCTAAACTGTAACTAAAGGAGTGAAGTGATAGAACCAGTTTCTCAATGAAGACAAGGATTTGATAGACCAGCTCCAGTTGATGTGGCAACTATATGTCTGGTTAGGAAGGCTAAGATTGAACTCAGAAGACCATGTCTTCACCTTATTCCCCTTGAGCTAAGACCCACAGATCTCACCCAATCACTCGGGTAAGTCTTCAAGGTATACTTCCAAAGCTTCAAAGACTTTGTTCAACGTCAATCCACAATGACTCTTGGATGCTCAGAACATGGTAACCGACTGGAAGATCGCGGTCTTCAAGTGTAATAAGTCTTCGGTTCACGCAGAACAGAAATACTTCAGTGATGCCAAACACTCTTTCGGCTCTGGGTGTTTTCGGTTTGTCCTCGCAAGGATTCTCTCTCAAAGGCTTTAGAGGTGGGTTGCTCTCAAATGACAAAAGTCGTGCACTAACTCAGAGCAACCACCAATTTATGGTGGAGGGGGTGGGCTATTTATAGCCAGGAGGCAACCGGCGTGATATGTCTGAAATGACCCTGGGTCAATGGACAACCGACACGTGTCCAATGGTTGGATTTCAAACACACGCGACAGCTTGACTTGGGCTACAAGTAAAGCTGACTCATCCAACTCAGGATAAGATTTTCTCTCATCTTCCTTCGCTCAAAGACATAGGATTTTGGGTTGAGCATCACGCCAGTTTTCTGACTTTGTTTACTTGTACACCACTTAACAGTTCGGTGGTTCCTATGACTCAATAAGGAAGAAAATGAACTACGAAAGGAACTATGTCTTCCCACTTTATTGTCTTCAAGAGAGTGTCTTCATATGTCATTATCTTCAACACAAATGTCTTCGCAAACCACCAATGTCTTCATACATTTTTAGGGGTCATCTTTGATGGGTAAACCGAATCAATAGGGACTTCTACCTGTGTTCTCATGTGAATCTCACAAACACATTAGTCCCTCAACCAAGTTTGCCGTAAATACTCCAATACCAACTACGGGTGTCACTAGATGCACTTACAGGTATAATCTTGTACATAAGGATAAACATATTACTTTACTTCCTATGTCTTCTGAGCACATTTTGAAAGATGATCTTCCTAGAGATAGTAAAGCAAAACATGAGTAAAACAAGAGTGAAAATCAGATTGTGGCAAAAGAATTTTAGCAACAAATGAAGCCTAATAACAAACCATCATCTCATGTTGCCTCTGAAATTAAATTTAAAAGTGGATGTTTACTTGCTACCAAATCTAACATTGATGATCTACATTTTAGGAAATCTATTTGCTATGCTTTTGTGTGCAACGAGACATTAATTTCATTCAAGGACGTGCCTTCCTCTTTGCCTCCTGCTGTCACTAAAATTTTGCAGGAGTTTGCTGATGTTTTTCCACAAGTCATGCCGCCGGGATTACCACCTATTCGAGGGATTTAGCATCAGATTGACTTAATTCCCGGTGCATCCCTGCCCAACCATGGGCCTTACCGGACCAATCCACAAGAGACGAAGGAGATTATGCATCAAGTATAGGAGCTGCTCGACAAAGATTATATACGCGAATCCCTTAGTCCTTGTGTTGTTCCTATTATTCTAGTGCCAAAAAATGATGGTACATTGCGTATGTGTGTTAGTCATGCCTTTTGGGTTAATAATATTACTATCCGTTATCGTCATCCTATTCCTAGGCAAGATAATATGCTTGATTATTTAAGTGGATCTACAATATTCTCCAAAGTTGATTTGCGTAGTGGATACTATCAAATTCGTATGAAATTGGGAGATGAACAGAAAACAACATTTAAAACTAAGTTTGGCTTATATGAGTGGTTAGTCATGCCTTTTGGGTTAACTAATGCACCTAGTACTTTCATGAGATTAATGGAAGAAGTTTTACATGCTTTCATTGGATGATGTTTGGTAGTCCATTTTGATGATATACTTATTTATAACAGATCTTTGGAGGAACATTTGGAACATTTATGTGTTGTTTTTATTGCTCCACGGGATGCACGTTTGTTTGGTTACCTTGGGAAGTGCACCTTTTGCACCTACCGAGTGTATTTTCTTGGATATGTTGTTACTCCATAGGGAATTGAAGTTGATAAAGGCAAGATTGATGCTATTGAGAGTTGTCCGCAGACGAAAATGGTCACATGAGTGAGGAGTTTTCTTGGGCTCGCTGGTTTCTATAGGCGTTTTATGAGAAATTTCAGCACCATTGCTGCACCTCTCAATGAGCTTACAAACAAGGATGTGCCTTTTATTTGGGGTACCGCATAGGAAGAAGCCTTCACGGTTGAAAGATAAGTTAACACATGCTCCTTTACTCCGAGTTCCTGATTTTAATAATACTTTTGAGCTTGAATGTGATGCTAGTGGAATTGGATTAGGAGCTGTGTTATTATAAGATGGTAAACCTTTTGCATACTTCTCTGAAAATTTGAGTGGGCCTAGTCTCAGTTATTCTACTGATGATAAGGAATTATATGCTCTTGTTCGGACTTTGGAAACATGGCAACATTATTTATGGCCCAAAGAATTTGTTATACATTCTGATCATGAATCTTTTGAACATATTAAAAGTCAAGCTAAACTGAACCGTAGACATGCTAAATGGGTTGAATTCATAGAGACTTTCCCTTATGTCATTAAACACATGAAGCGTAAAGAAAATGTTATTGCTGATGCATTGTCTCGTTGCTATACCTTGCTTTCACAACTTGACTTTAAAATATTTGGCTTGGAGACCATCAAATATCAGTATGTGCATGATGCTGAATTTAGAGATGTAATGCTGAATTGTAAAGAAGAAAGAACATGGAACAAGTTCATCATTAATGATGGATTTGTGTTCCGTGCTAACAAGCTATGCATTCCAACTAGCTCCGTTCGTCTTTTGTTATTGTAGGAGGCGCATGGAGGAGGATTAATGGGACACTTTGGTGTGAATAAGACGAAGGTTGTACTTGCTACACATTTCATTTAACAAAGATGAGGCAGGATGTTGAGTGTTTTGTTGCTCATTGCACTACATGTCAAAAAGCTAAGTCATGACCCAATCCTCATGGTTTATATATGCCTTTGCTTGTACCTAGTGTTCCATGGGAGGATATATCTATGGACTTTGCTTTAGGTTTACCTCGAACAAAGAAGGGGAGGGTTAGCATATTTGTTAGCATGGATAGATTCTCAAAAATGGCACACTTTATACCATGTCATAAAAGCGATGCTGCTGCTAATGTTGCTGATTTGTTCTTTCGTGAAATTATTTGCATGCATGGTGTGCCAAATACAATTGTTTCGAATCATGATACTAAATTTCTTAGCCACTTTGGAGATGTTTATGGGCTAAGTTGGGGACTAAACTGCTTTCTAGTACTACATGTCACCCATAAACTAATGGACAAACTGAAGTAGTCAATAGAACATTGTCTACTATGCTTAGGGATGTTTTGAAGAATAATCTTAAAATGTTGGAAGAATGCTTGCCTCATATTGAATTTGCTTATAATCGTTCACTGCAGTCTACTACTAAGATGTTCCCTTTCGAGATTGTGTATGGTTTCCAACCTTGTGCACCCATTGATTTGTTGCCTCTTCCATCTTCGGAGAAGGTTAATTTTGATGCTAAACAACGTGTTGAATTGATCTTAAAAATGCATGAGTTAACTAAGGTAAATATTGAGCGCATGAATGCTAGATATAAATATGCTGGAGATAAGGGTAGAAAATGTGTTGTCTTTGCACCTAGAGATCGTGTTTGGTTACATTTGCGTAAGGATAGGTTTCCTGATTTGCGCAAGTCAAAGCTAATGCCACGTGATGATGGTCCTTTTAAGGTGTTAGAGAAAATAAATGATAATGCATATAAACTTGAGTTACCTGTAGATTTTGGGGTTAGCCCCACCTTTAACATTGCAGATTTGAAGCCTTACTTGGGTGAGAAAGATGAGCGTCCATCGAGGATGACTCCAATTCAAGAAGGGGAGGATGATGAGGACATCAATACCACTGTTACACCCACAACCCCTTCTACTATACATACTGGACCAATTACTAGAGCTCATGCATGCCAATTAAATTATCAGGTACTTTCATTTCTTGGTAATTATTCTAATGTTCATGAGAATATGATGCTTCCTAAATTGGATACATTTGTTTTGCTTATAAGTGAAGTGCCAAGCATGGACAAGAACGATGAAGATTGGAGCATGATCAAGCATGGAGAAGATGGCGCGCGCAAGGGGAGCAAGAACAGAGTTTCCGCTGGAGTTTTCATCACTTTGGAGGCACCAATGGCTTGGCATTTCTCTAATTAAGACTTAAATATTATAAGCAATCACAACATAGGGAAAGAACATCACTCTCATGGGATCCTTGAGATTAATGTTCGTTATAGAATACGCAAGTTCTTAGCGCCCGCCAGAACCCACAAACTTATTTTCAGCTAGCACACGAAATGGGCTGTAATTCTTGATAAAAAAGCTGCATGTTAGTGACAAATTTGGATTCTTCTATTGGGGAACCATGAGGAAAAAGCCTATCCAAGGCGGTGTCAAATCGACAGTAAACATTGATAAACTTGGTTTTAAATTTACTACAAATCCAAAACTTGTATGAAAATCATGAAACTAGGCATGGTGTTATGACATGGCAACAACATGTGGTAAAAAATTAGTCCAATTTGGGACAATTTTTGGTATAAAATTCTTTCGAACAGGAGCTTCTCTCAAGAAGCCTCATGGTTCCGGGAGGGAACTTGTCACCTATTGATTGTCTTCGTCGTATCTACCTTTCCTAATGTTTTTCCTCTTGTTTTGGACTCTAATTTGCATGATTTGAATGAAACTAACCTGGACTAACATTGTTTTCAGCAGAACTACCATGGTGTTGTTTTTGTGCAGAAATAGAAGTTCTCGGATTGGAACGAAACTTTGTGAGGATTTTTATTCAATAAATAAGAATTTGGGGAGCCAAGAACCACCGGAGGGGGGGGGGCACCTGGGTGGGCACAACCCACTAGGGCGCGCCCCCCTCCAGGCGCGCCCAAGTGGGTTGTCCCCACCTGGTGGCCCCGTAGACTTCAACCCTGATACTATAAAATCTCATATTTGGAGAAAAAATCAGGGAGAAAGAATTATCGCGTTTCACGAGATGGAGCTGCCGCCACCTCCTGTTCTTCATCAGGAGGCCAGGTCTGGAGTCTGTTTAGGGCTCACTGTCGTGGGAATGAACCCCAGGCAGGCAACGGAACTCGGATCCTTCTCAAAAATAGTGGGGCCCGCATCGCCCCGCAAACCGGCACGCGCCTAGCCGGGTCGCTCAACCCGGCAGGGCCCGCAACCCGGCCAAACTTCCTGACCCGGCAAGGTACGTCAACCCGGCCACAGCAACTGGCGCAAGACAACTCAACCCGGCGCAACCAAGGCTTCCATGGCAAGCCAGCCCCACCCATGGCGTCCACGGCAACCCAGCCACGGGTCAGCTCCCGTCCCATCCAGGCCGTACGATGGGACGAGACCTGAACCACCGATGACCAAGACAACAGTGTTTTCACCCATGCCTGTGGTCAGCTGGGGCATGGCAACAGTGCCCCTCACCTACCCGCTGATCAAGGCTGGCGTGGCAACAGTGCTCCCACCCTCACCGCTGACGACAACAAGCGGCAGCCTGACGGAGAGCACTGTACACGACTCGACTCGGCGATGCCCTGACGATCGACAAGATGGCGCATAGTCCCCCTAGGCACGCAGGGCCTGCGCCTAGGGTAACTCGGCGAACCACAAGCCCACAAGCGGGACCCAGCTCGGTGTCCTAGACACCGACAATAAGGACCCACCGACTTATGACATTACCATTGTACCCCTGGGGGGTTGGTCTGTAAAACCCCCCAGGAGCCCACGATCATAGAGGCATGAAAGTAGATGAGACAAGAGAGATAGAAAGTAAGAAACAGAAGCACAAGCAAGCATAGAACTAGCCACCCAACAGCAGTAACAGAGAGAAGGAGCAGCCCAAGCCTTGGCCAGCTTCCTTCCTCCTCCACACAGCTCCAGGAGCAACATTGTATTATCAATCATCCAACCAAACTCGGCAGGACTAGGGGTGTTATCTCTCAGAGAGCCCCGAACCTGGGTATGTCCGCCGTCCCGCGCCTGCGCATGCCAACCTCGCCTCTGGAGCCCACCAGCGCCCTCGAGCCTCCTCCTCTCTTTTGCCATCCCTTGGCATCTGTCGTGCGCCCACCACGACAGTTGGCGCCCACCGTGGGGCAGCTCGAGGAGCTGGCCGGGAGCATGCTTCCGACGGGGCCCTTCTCCTACACCGACGAGTCCGTCGCACTGGTGGACGACGTCGTCGGCGCGCTCGCCGCCTCCTTCACTGCACTCCGCATTTTCGATGTGCTCGCGGCCGACGAGTACCCCAGTGAGGTGCTCAGCTACTCCGACTCTCCCCTTTCCCTCAGCGGTGGCATTGCCGTCGGGGGGGGGGGGGGGGGGGGTGGACGTCCATGTGGAGGTTTACGTCACGGGCGATGGCGCCTCTTCCTCGTCGAGCAAGACGAGGAACGCCGCGGAGGCCAGGGCCACCGCGAAATGGACCGAGCCGTCCGATCCATTGCACGCTGTGATGCAGAGCCTCCGCATCCCAATCGGCATCGACGTCGACGCCAGCAACGTCGCCGAAGCCCGAACCCAGCTCGAGGATAGGCGCCAGTAGATGCTGGACCTGTTCGAGACGCTGGCCGCCACCAGGCGCCGCTTGGAGGCCGCTCAGATGGAGCATCACGCCGCTCACGAAGTTATGCCCGCCACCACCGAGCCAAGCTGGGTCATTGACACACGCGCCCAGGGAGGAGCAATCGGCCGAGCCTTCGGCGCCGTCCGGACCGTCTACGAAACTCCAGTGAAGAACATGCGCGCTGCGGAGGCAGCCGCGGTCGGTCTCGACCAACTCAGGGGCGAGGAGCTCAAGGAGCACATCGGGCGGATGCGCGAGCTCCTCCGTGCCGCCAACACCCAGCAGGATCGCCTCAACCAGCTCGCCAAGCCGGCGGGATCCGGCTCCGCCCGTCTTGGCGGACCCGGCAAACTTCTGCACACGGCTTCCTCGCCACCCGGCGAGGCGCACTCTGGCCAATCCCAGACTCGACGCAACCCGGCCGCCACCGCCGCCGACGCTATGGGCAACAAGCCCGCCCTGGAGACCCAGCGCGGACCCGGCCAGCTTGGCCGGCGTCCGGCTCCAATCGACCCGGCCCCTCGGGGCCTGACCGCTAGTCGACTCGGCCCGCGCGCCATCGACGATGCCGACGCGCGCCACCGCCTTGATCAGATCGCACTCTCCCTGGAGGTGGAGGACAGCGGCGCTATTGGGCCGGCGTGCTTCAGCCCACGCATCTGGGAGGAGCCCTTTACGAAAGGGTTCATGCTCCCCCGCGATACCCCCAAGTACAATGGGACCGTGAAGCCAGAACACTGGCTCACTGACTACACCACAGCCATTGGCATCACCGGTGCCAATCGTCGTCTAGCCGTGCGCTACGCACCGCTCATGCTCGAGGGGTCGGCCCACACGTGGTTGAATAGTCTGCCGATGGGCAGCATCAACGCGTGGGTCGACTTCGAGGAGGCCTTTGTCCGCAACTTCATAGGGACCTACAATCGACCCGGTCGCCCTAGCCAGCTCGCCGTGTGCGTACAGGGGCCGACGGAGACGGATCGCGAGTACCTCGCATGCTGCGAGGGCGTCCATGAAGTCTAGACGATCCAGTACTTCGTCAGCGGGTGCCGAGACGGCACCCTCCTCACGCACAAGCTCTTACGCTCCAAGCCGGCCACCATGGTCGTGCTCATGGTGACGGCGGACAAATACACCAACGCCGACTCCGCCATGAAGATCCAGGTGGCGCTGGACGAAGCCGGCAAGGCAAAGCCGGTTCCTCCCCCGAAGCCGGCCGGCGAAAGCAGCCGACAGCAGCAGCATCAGAAAAACAAGCGCAAGGCCGACCAACCGGCGTAGCGTCATGACAACCGGCTCGTCGCGGCCGCCGAGCCGGCGGCAGACCCGGCAGCGAAGCACCGGCAGACCGGCAAGATGGCATGGCAGCCTGCCATGAGTTTCGAAGAGATCCTCGACGCACCATGCAAGCACCACAGCGGCGCAAGACCCTCCATGCACATGCTTCGGCAGTGCGCCGTCACCAAGCGCATCATGAGGGGAGACGTTCTGCCTCCTCCAGCTCCGGCTCCAGCTTCGGGCGCAGGGCAGCCGCCTCCGCCTCCACTGCCACCTCCCGCCGGCGGCGCGATGCAGAACGACACCTACCCAGACCAGAACGTGGCCTATGTCATCTTCACCAGCTTCGGCGATGACAAGCGCAACAAGCGCCTTCTTCGGCAGGAGGTGAACACCGTCGTCCCGGCCAAGTTGGATTTCATGCACTGGTCGGATCGCCCGATCACCTGGACCCGTGAGGATCACCCGGCAGTCATGCCGAGTCCGGGTGGATACGCCCTCGTCCTCAACCCCACCATCATCGTGCGGCGCACATGCAAATTCTCTCGAGTCCTCATCGACGGCGGCAGTAGCATCAACATCCTCTGCCGTGACACGATGACCAAGCTCGGCCTCAAGGCCGAAGACCTGGAGCCAACCCGGACAGACTTCCACGGCATCGTCCCGGGCCTTTCCTGCTCGCCCATTGGCCGGGTCCGGCTCGACGTCCTATTCGGCGACAGCAGCCACTTCCGACGCGAACCAATCTGGTTCGAGATGGTGGACCTGTCCAGCGCTTATCATGCATTGCTGGGCCGGCCCGCGCTCGCCAAGTTCATGGCGTTTCCCCACTACGCGTACCTGAAGATGAAGATGCCGGGTCCCAAGGGTCTCATTACCGTCACCGGCGACTACCGCAAGTCTCTAGAGTGTGCCCGAGACGGCGCCAAGCTGGCCGAGTCGCTGGTCATTGCCGAGGAGTGGCGCCAGCTCGACCGGATCGTCACCTTGGCAGGCGAGGCCTCTGATGCGTCGATCACGACCTCGGACCCGGCCGACGAGGCTGCCTTCAAACCCTCCAAGGAGACCAAGAAAGTGAAGCTCAACCCTGAAGACCCCAGCTGCAGCAAGTACGTTGTCGTAAGCGCCCGCCTCGACAGCAAATAGGAAGGCGAGCTCGTCGACTTCCTCCGTGAGAATCGGGATATCTTTGCGTGGACTCCCAAGGACATGCCGGGTATCCCAAGGAAGTACGCCGAGCACAAACTTCATGTCCGCAAGGACGCCAAGCCTGTTCGTCAACCCCTCCGACGATTTTCTGAAGAGAAGAGAAGAACCATTGGTGAAGAGGTCGCTATGCTTTTGGAGGCCGGCTTCATAATTGAAGTGTTTCACCCCGAGTGGTTGGCCAATCCAGTCCTCGTCCTGAAGAAGAACAAGACCTGGCGCATGTGTATCGACTACACCAGCCTCAACAAGACCTGTCCCAAGGATCCATTCGCTCTCCCGCGGATCGACCAAGTCATCGACTCGACCGCCGGGTGCGAGCTCCTGTCCATCCTGGCCGCTTACTCCGGTTATCACCAGATTAAGCTGGACCCGGCTGATGCCCTGAAGACGTCCTTCATCATGCCCTTTGGGGCATACTGCTACATCACCATGTCGTTCGGATTGAAGAACGCCGACGCCACCTTCCAACGCTGCATGCAAAAATGCATGCCGCCGCAACTCGGCCGCAACATCCACGTGTACGTGGACGACATTATGGTGAAGACCAAGCAGGACCTCATGCTCCTCGACAATTTGAAGGAAACATTCGCCAACCTCCATGAATACAAGGTCAAGCTCAACCCGGAAAAGTGCGTCTTCGGTGTCCCGGCCGTAAAGCTACTCGGCTTCCTTGTCTCGGAACGCGGTATTGAGGCGAACCCGGAGAAGATCAAGGCCATCGAGCGCATGCGCAAACCGGCTCGGCTGTGCGACGTCCAGAAGTTCACCGGGTGCTTGGCCTCGGTCAGCCGGTTCCTAAGCCGACTGGGCGAGAAGGCGCTCCCGCTATACCAGCTGATGAAGAAGACAAGCCCGTTCAAGTGGAACGGCAAGGCAGACGAGGCTTTCCAAGACCTCAAGCGCATGCTCTCCACCGCGCCAGTCCGGGCCGCGCCAACCGACAAGGAGCCGCTGTTGCTGTACATAGCCGCGACCTCGCGGGCAGTCAGCACGGTGCTGGTGGTCGAGCGACTAGAGAAGGGCAAGATCCAAGCCGTCTAGCGACCAGTCTACTACCTGAGCGAGGTGCTCTCCATTTCCAAGCAGAACTACCCGCATTACTAGAAGATGTGTTACACGTGTACCTCACCGCCAAGAAGCTGAAGCAGTACTTCCAAGAGCACGTCGTTACCGTCGTCAGCACGACGCCTATCGGAGAAATCATCGGGTGCTGGGACGCCTCCGGCTGGGTCGCCAAGTGGGCGATCCAGCTAGCCGGCCACACCATCCTCTATGAGCCCCGCACCACGATCAAGTCTCAGGCCCTAGCCGATTTCCTCGTCGACTGGACCGAGACCCAGTACTTGCCGCCGCCTCCAGACTCGACACACTGGCGCATGCACTTCGACGGGTCCAAGATGCGACTCGGCTTGGGGGCCGGCATCGTACTATCATCTCCGAAGGGCGACCGGCTCCGCTACATGCTCCAGATCTACTTCGTCGCCTCCAACAATGTCGCCGAGTATGAAGCCCTTGTGCACGGCCTCCGGCTTGCCAAGGAACTCGGCATTCGGCACATTATGTGCTACGGTGACTCGGACCTGGTGGTGCAGTAGTGCTCCGGCGAATGGGACGCCCACGACTCCAACATGGTAAGCTACCGGTTCCTCGTCCAGAAGCTATCCGGATCCTTCAAGGGCTGCGAGTTCCTCCATGTCCCGCACATGGAGAACGAAGCAGCCGACACGCTCGCCAAGATCACCTCGTCACGACAAGCCATCCCGTCCAGCGTCTCCCTCGAGCATCTACGCAAGCCATCCGTCAAGCCATCACCGAACTCCGAGTCTATTCATGTTCCAGACGACCCGCCGCACCCCAAGTTGGCCTGGGAATGCTGAACCCGGCCCGAGGGCTGCTCAGCTCAACCTGGCCACCATCATCCCGGACCCGGCCATCGCCATTCCCGACCCGGGGGCTGCTCAACCCGGCTCGGGGGCTGCCGACCCGGAGCCCACCCTGGTGGCTGTCTTCGCAGTGGTTGCAGCTCCATCTTGGTCTCTCCCAATATCAGAGTTCCTAGAGAACGGGGTTCTCCCCATGGACGAGACCGAAGCTCGGCAAATTCAGCGCCGGGCATCCGCCTACAGCATCATCAACAACGAGCTCGTCAAACGCAGCTCTACCGGCGTGTTCCAGCGCTGTGTCGAGCAGGATCACGGCATCGACATCCTCCTCGACATTCACCAGGGCGAGTGCGGGCACCACGCCGCATCGCGATCCTTGGTGGCCAAGGCGTTCCGCCACAGTTTCTATTGGCCCACGACCCTCGAAGACGCAGAGTCGCTCGTTCTCAAATGCGAAGGGTGCCAACGCTTCAGCAAACGCAACCACCAGCCGGCGTCAGCACTCCGCACCATACCAATCGCCTGGCCCTTCGCGGTCTGGGGACTCAACATGGTGGGACCCTTCAAAACCGCTCGAGGCGGCATGACGCACTTACTGGTGGCAGTGGACAAATTTACCAAGTGGATCGAGGCAAGACCTATCAAGAAATTGGACGGGCCAATAGCCATCCGGTTCATCAAGGATATAGCGGTGCGCTACGGCATGCCGAGCAGCATCATCACCGACAACGGCACCAACTTCGCCAAGGACGCGCTTGAGCAATACTGCTCCGTCTCCGACATCCGCCTCGACTTGGCCTCCGTGGCACATCCACAGTCCAACGGGCAGGTCGAGCGGGCCAACTGACTCATCCTGTCCGGCATCAAGCCGCGACTCGTCGAGCGACTTATCCGCTCACCCGGCAGCTGGCTTGACGAGTCGCCAGCAGTACTCTAGAGTCTGCGCACCACGCCGAATTGGTCGACCGGGTTCACCCCGTTCTTCCTCGTTTATGGAGCTGAAGCCATCATCCCGACCGACGCCGAGTTTGACTCGCCGCGCGTTGCAATGTACACCGAAGCCAAAGCCAGAGAGGCACGCGAAGACGGCGTCGACCTGCTCGAAGAAGCGCGCCTTCTGGCACTTAGCCGTTCGGCTATCTACCAGCAAGGCCTGAGGCACTACCATAGCAAGAAGATCAAGCCCCTCGCGTTCCGCGAGGGCGACCTCATCCTCCGACTCGTCCAAGAGCAGGCAGGCCAGAGCAGGGCCTTGCGCGATTGCAACGCCTACTACCTCATCGACGCGCGCAAGTCAAAGAAGCGCAAGAAGGACACCGCCGGCAAAGAAACGACCCGGCCGTGGAACACGGAACTCCTCCGCCCGTTTTACAGTTAGCTGCACGAGTGTATGTATCGTCGCCTTCTGTAAACGCATGAAACTACAGGGTCCCCGAACGAGACTCGGGGGCTGCCTTTTGCCGACCAATTTATTGCGTGCTTATTTTTTCTGCATCACTTTACCACTGAACCCGGCCACCGGCTCGACTCGCTCGACCCCGGGGCTCGGGGGCAGGCCGGCTCGGTCGCCACCCCGCCGTCTTACTTGGTGATTCCTGATAAAGTTGGGACACCGCAGTCACCACTTCGCCCTAAAACCGCAGATCCAGCTCTGGCTGTCGGCGGGCAAGCACAACGGGCCAAAGCTCCTTTACGATTCATACACTAAGTAAAAGGCCGCCAGGTCGACCGACCCGGCCCGTCACTCATCAAATAAGTAGCCGCACGACCGGCTGCTCGCCAACCGGCCAAGCCGGATTGCCGCCAGCCGGCCCAGTGGGTGTTTCTCTCTCGCTCAACGCTTCTAAGGACCCAAGTCCCGCGCGCCCCTCTTGAAGAATCGAACTCCTTGTCACGGACCGGAGCCTCGGCCGTCTTACTCGCGGGGGGGGGGGGGGTTTAAGAGAGGAAAATCGCATGAAATCAGTTTGAAAAAGCAGATGGCAAAGAGCAAAAAAGCACTCACGATGTTCACACATAAATATTTAAAACAAAGGCCCATGGCCCGAGTTCATTACACCCCAAACAACCCCTAGTGGGTGGGTGGACCTGCTACTTAACAGATTCTGCGTAAAGTATCTCAGGCATCTCCAGCGCCGCGTCGCGACGTCGACGGCCCTCCCCTGGCGGCCTCCGGGTCCGGCGTGACACCAGTGTCCTCCTCAGCATCCGCGTCACCATAGACGCCCGTCTCCTCCGAGCTCCCCTCCGGGTCATGGAGAAGCAAGCCGTAGTCGTCGCCATCCACGGCCCTGCCGTCTTCCGTCCGCTCCGGATGGAGCTGCCTCGGGAGGCGATCCGGCCGGCTTACTCCTGCAGCAACTGCTCCGAACCGGCGCGCTGGCCCATCAGCATGTCTAGCTGAAGATTCGGATGCCAAGACAGCGCGAACCAAAGCGCCATCTCGGCACCAGCACAGGCGGCGGAAACACGCCACTTGCCAAGGCGGTCCGGGCCCATCTCCAACCAACGCGTCAGGCGCGAGAAGCTGCGCGGATGGACGGTGTCCGGCCACAGGGCCGTCGTCATTGCGGTGCCAGCCTGGGACAGCCGCTCCATCTGCGTCCCCAGGGCCCACAGGCGGGCCTCTGCAGCAGCGATGATCTCCGGGAAGGTCCAGGCTACTCGCGGATCCGTCCCAGACCCAACGACGCAGGTCGGGTCACGCTGGTAGCGGACAGCTTCCTCCGCCAACCGCTGCGTCTCAGGAAGGCCCCTGCCGTAAAAGAAGAAGCAAGATTAGAAGAACAACAAGGAAGAGAAGCCGGGCCCCGACCCGACAAATTACAAGAAGCAGCACTTACTGGAGAAGGACTCTTCCAGGTGCTGCGCCTCGAGCAACGTACCACGCCGCTCCTGCTCCACGACGCGGTCGCGCTCCCCGAGCGCCTTCTCCAGATCGGCCTCCTTAGCAAGGCCTGCCTTCAGCTTGGTGTCCTTGTCTTCGGCCGCCTTCTCGGCCGCCTTGCGACGACGAGTCTTGTCCTGACGAGCCTCCTCGGCCGCGGCGGCCTGCTCCCGCAGGCGATCCACCTCGGCCTGGAGCCGGCCCTTGTCTTCGGCCAGCTGGCCGCGCTGCTGGTCCGCCTCGACCAGGGCCCGCTGTGTCTCCGTCACCTTGGTGGCCTCCGCCTTAAGGAGCTGCACCTTGGCCTCAAGGCAACTCTTGTGACCCGCCAGCTTCTCGTGCAGCCGGTTGGCCTCATCAAGAGACCGTTGGGCGGCGGCCGCCTTCGCCCTCGCCTGCACCGTCTCGACGGCAAGGCGGCCGTCATCAGCAACAAGCTGGTCGTAATGATGACCAGCCCGGAGCAGCCGGGTCCGCCAAGACAGCACCTCGACTGCAAAAAGAAAAAGTTCAGCAGAAGAAAAAAGGCAAGACACTTAGGACTTGGCCCAACTAATACGTAGTTGCCCCGAATCTCGGGGGCTACACCCAGTGGGTGCGCTAGCGCGCACCCACTAGAAAAGAGCATGAACGTACCTGTGGCAATGTGAAGCTCCTCCTCCTTGGCGGCAAGCTGCTCCTTGAGCTCCCGATGCGTGCCTAGGAGACGGTTGAAGGCGGCAACATGGAAGGCATCAAGATGCTGAAAAAAGACAAAAGTCAGGACAAGGCCCGGCGATCTAAAGATTCGACCCAACTACTACGTAGTTGGCGCGAACCTCGGGGGCTACACCCAGTGGGTGCGCTAGCGCGCCCCCACAAAGCAGAAACTACAAGGAAACAAAAGAAGAAAGACTTACCATGATGGCGCGCTCCAGGTCGCGTGTCCGCTCCGTCTCGGCCTGGGCGAAGCCCTCAAGCCGCTCCATCCAGCCTCGTAGGCGATGGCTAATGGCATTCAGCACCTCCTCCTCCTGGGTCTGAGGCTCGAAGACGGCCGCGCCCCCGCTCCGCGCGGGCTACGGCACGGCAACTCGGCGCCCACCCTGCCGGGGCGCCAAGGCGAGTCCCCCGCTGGCCGCTCGCGACGCAGCCAGCACCTCCTCCGACGCCCCTCCCGGATGTAGTATGATGATATGGTATTCTCCTCTGGATGTTCGAGTGGCTTGACTTTGCACATGTTCATGCATGTAGTTGAATCAAAACCAACATAGCCTCTATGATATTTATGTTCATGGTGTTCATATCCTACTCATGCTAGTATCCAATGTTACTTATGCATAATGCATGTTCATGACCATTTTCGCTCTCTAGCTGGCCGCTTCTCAACATATTTGCTAGCCTTCACCTGTACTAAGTGGGAATTCTGCTTGTGCATCAAAAATCTGAAACCCAAGTTATTCCAGATGAGTCCACCATACCTACCTATATGCGGAATTACCCAACCGTCGTAAGTAAATTCGCATGTGCCACCTCAAAAAACTTCAAATAATATCCTTTTTCTGTGTCTGGATTGTTCATAGAGCAACAGAAGGTAGTCAGTATTCCATGCTAAGCGGGTTATCCTCATGATGAGTGTTTATTCACTCGTCCTTGCACGAGAGGGGCGGTAATAAGGATTGTCGGCGTTCTAGGAACGGGGGTCCCCGACTTGCCTCCCTGCGGCCTGCAGCGTGGCTCAGCCAGTGGCCCAGTACGGCCGTCTTCATCAACAAACGCTCAAGACCCTCGCGAGGGGCCAAGCCTCGCAGGGCGGACGACACAAGGCCTCCTTAGGGGCGACTTCACCAGGCAGGATCGCGAGGAGGCGGAGAGATCAAGGCAAGGTGTGCCTCGCGAGGTGCTCGTGATGCAAGCCATGACGATCAAGACCAGGCGGGCGCCAGGCAGGCGCCAGGCGGGCGCCAGCTTATGCAGTGTCCTCGTTTCCTCTTTGGTGCAAAGGGGGCAAGCACAGGCGCGGAGTACCGAGGCATCAGGCAAAGGTTTCCATATCGGTGCAACGAGACCAAGACCAGCAGGACAGCAGCATGGAGGTCGCCGTGGAGCCCAAGACGGTGTTATCACCAGTGCCTTTGGCAGTCGAAGACCACCTTTAGTCAGGATAGCTTGTACTAGCTGTCCCCTTTCAAAATGGTCGTTGTTGGCTCCCTTCTCGCTCAATATTTGGGAAGAGGACCAGGGCCTCTATAAATAGAGATAGCCACCATAATAGGAAGGCATCGACTATCTGATCCGAGCCTAGCTCATCTACACTCCACCACATGAACACCTCTTGCGAGACTGTTCTTCCTCTGTACTGTTCATCATCAAACCAAGAGGCAATCCACCACACCACACACTGGATTAGGGTATTACACACCAACGGTGGCCCAAACCAGTATAAACCTCGTGTCTCTTGTGTTGTTCATCGTGCTGGCTTAGAATTGCGGCGAGGTTCTGGGCATGTTTCGGTAGGGAGAAGATCTTCGTGCACACCCCAGAGTTCGAACCTTAAGGGTTTTGCCGGAACCCGATATCTGACATTTGGCGCACCAGGTAGGGGTGCGCCAAAATCTTTTCTCTGCTGATCTGCGTCCCATCGCTCCGTCGCATCCATGGCAGACGCTCGCCGAGCCCGCGCCGAGCGCCGGGCTGCTCTCGCCGCCCGTGTCACCCAAACGGATCCCGTCGGCGGGCCTCCTCGTTGTTCTCCATCGCCTGCTGCTGACGCCGCCACCGGCCCGGTGGGGAACGAGCAGCAAGCATCTTTGCTGCACCTCTTAGTGCGGCGGGAAGGCTGCACCGCCACTCCGTCACTGACCCCAGCTGGTTCGTCATCTCATGCTTGTCGCGCCCCCACGGACACACAGGCCGCGTTGCTCCTGGCACGTGAGCTCCTGCACTACCACCCCGTCAATGATCTCTACGATGAGTGGCTCGCTCGCATCATCGAGCTTGTCAGTGCCGCAGGGGCTCTCCTGCGTCGTCCCTCTCGCTGCCTCGCCCTCCGTCATGTATGGGCGACGCGGCTCAGGGAGCGCCTCTGCCACCTCCTCCCCAAGAAGGCGACCTGGCTCCAAGGCGCGTGGCCCCTGGACGTGACCCACTGCGTCTGGTGCCCGCGCGGCAAGAAAGAAGCTGCAAGAAATCCCTCCTCCTGAAGAAGGCGCTCATGTGCTCCTAGCACCGGCACGACAAGACCGCATCCCTGCACCAGCACACCCAGACCCCGCGCTGCCCCTGGCGGCGGTGCGCGGGAACCACCAAGAGCAAGCCTCGTGTCTGCAAAGGGCACCGGTGGCCACAGCAGGTTGCCGCGCCTTCACCACCGAGCTGCGTAGCGTTGCCTGGCCCGGCAAGTTCAAGCTGGACCTGCCTCCCCGCTACGACGGTACTGCTGACCCTGCGGAGTTCCTACAGCTCTACGAGCTGGGCATCAAGGCGACCAACAAAAATGAAAAGGTCATGGCGAACTAGTTTCCCATGGCGCTCAAGGATGGTGCCCGCACCTGGCTCCTGAAGCTGCCTCCCGGCTCAATCTCCTCTTGGGATGAGATGCGTAGCCGCTTCATCGCCAACTTCCAGGGCACTCGTGACCGCCCCCGGCCGCGGGTGACCTACGCCGCATCAAGCAGCAGCCTGGAGAGACCCTGCAGAAGTACATCAAACGCTTCAACAGCGCCCGCCTCAAGATCCCCAAGGTGACGGGCAGGCCATCATCTCAGCGTTTTCCGATGGTGTCTGCGACATCAAGATGAAGGAGGAGCTCGCCATCCACGAGGATCTGTGCACATCTCTGGACTTGTTCAACCTAGCGACCAAGTGCGCAAGGGCTGAGGAAGGGAGCCTCTTCCTTCTCGAGCTTCCAGCTGCTAACCCAGAAGAGAAGAAGGCCAAGGCCAAGGACGTGAAGTGCAAAGGAGCAGCCGTGCTCGCAGTAGAACTAGACACGAAGTGCGGCAGGGACCAGCCGGAGTCGTCCAAGGGCAACCGATTCTGCGCCTACCACAACCTCCACACCGACAACACCAACGAATGCCAGGAGCTCAGGGCCGTTCGAGAAGGACGCTTCGGTCAACGCCCCGAGCGCAACGACCGGGTCTACGGCTGAGGAGGACGAGGCGGAGGACGATGGGACGATCGAGGCCCTCGCCAGGAGTGGTGTTACCGACCTCGCGTGGATCGCTGACAGGACCAGCCTCGCGAGGGAGCCTGGAGGGATCAGCATCGTGAGGACCGCCCGCAGGGCAATGCAGGCCTTCCTCCTCTGCCGCCACCGCCAAGAAGGAATGATGACCACCACCAGGACGAGGGGGCTGGGGGCTTCCAGGAGCCACATGCTATCGCTTGCATCTTGGGCGGTGCCCAGGCCCCAGCCTCTCAGCGCATCTTCAAGCAGTTTGCTCGCGAGGTGAATGCAGTCCTCCTCAAGCTCGAGGCCACGCGCCCGCTCAGGTGGTCCAAGTGCGCCATCACTTTTAGCTCAGCAGATCAACTCAATTGTGTGGCTACAGCTGGCGTCCTCCCAATGCTTTGTTCCCCAGTCATCAGCAATGTGCAAGTTACCAGGAACCTCATCGATGGCGGCACAGGGCTCAACGTTCTGTCCATCGAGATGTTCAACAACCTTCAAGTGCCATATGATCAACTTCAGCCTACCAAGCCTTTCTCAGGAGTTACTGACGGCTCCACCACCCCGATAGGGTAGGTCCGCCTCCCTATCACCTTCGGACAGCACAACAACTACCACACCGAGCTCAGCGACTTTGACGTCGACCACATCCGCCTGCCATACAATGCCATCCTCGGGTATCCCGCCCTGGCCAAGTTCATGGCGGTGACCCACCATGGCTACAATGTCCTCAAGATGCCAGGAAGCGGCGGAATCATCACAGTCCCTTGCGAAGAGAAAGATGCAGTGTGCTCCCTTGAGCGCGCCTTCCAAGCTACATCAATCGAGGGCCCGGACAGCAAGGACGAGAACTATCACGCCCAATATGCAACCCTATCCAAAAGGAACTCGAAGGTCCCACCAAGGATAGACCCGCATATTGAAACGCTTTTGCAAGGTGGATATCATTACGTAAACATTACATAATAGATGGGGATACATACATAAGGCATACAATGCCACACGAATACAACATCATCTTACATAAGATCACCATCCGACTACGGATGAAACACAAACAGAAACTCAAACGACATCCACCCTACTAGCCCAGGCTGCCAACCTGGAACCTATCCCCTGATCAAAGAAGAAGCAGAAGAAGAACTCCAAAACAAGTAAACATCGCTCTCACGTCATCATCATCGCCTAACCTATACCTGCAACTATTGTTGTAGTAATCTGTGAGCCACGAGGACTCAGCAATCCCATTACCATGGGTATCAAGACTAGCAAAGCTTAATGGGAAAGGAAGGGGTAAAGTGGTGAGATTACAGCAGCGACTAAGCAATGTATGGTGGCTAAGATACGCAAATAAGAGCGAGGAGAGAAGCAAAGGAATGGTCGTGAAGCTAGCAATGATCAAGAGGTGATCCTGAACTCCTACTTACGTCAAACATAACCCAAAAACCATGTTCACTTCCCAGACTCCACCGAAAAGAGACCATCACGGCTACACATGCGGTTGATGCATTTTAGTTCGGATCTGGTGTCAAGTTATCTACAACCGGACATTAACAAATTCCCATCTGCCACATACCGCGGGCACGGCTTTCGAAAGTTCAAACCCTGCAGGGGTGTCCCAACTTAGCCCATGATAAGCTCTTGCGATCAACGAAGGATATTCCTTCTCCCAGGAAGACCCGATCAGTCTCGGAATCCCGGTTTACAAGACATTTCGACAATGGTAAAACAAGTCCAGCAAGACCGCCCGATGCGCCGACAATCCTGATAGGAGCTGCACATATCTCGTTCTCAGGGCAATACCGGATGAACACTACATACAACTAAAACCATACCTCAAGTTTCCCCGAGGTGGCGATGCAAGTGGCTCTGGTTTGGACCAACACTTAGACAAGCATTGGCCCGGGGGGCCTGAATAAAGATGACCCTCGAGAGAGCGACTCCCAAGGGAAAAGTAGGTGGTGGTGAGGCAAATGGTAAAACCAAGGTTGGGCCTTGCTGGAGGAGTTGTATTCAAAGCGAACTGTCAAGGGGATCACATAAATCACCCAACCGCGTAAGGAACGCAAAATCCGGGAACATAATTCCGGTATGATGAAAACTAGGGCGGCAAGAGTGGAACAAAACACCAGGCATAAGGCCAAGCCTTCCACCCTTTACCAAGTATATAGATGCATTAATAATATAAGAGATATTGTGATATCCCAACATAACCCTGTCCACCATGGAGCAATCTTCAACTTCACCTGCAACTAACAACGCTATAAGAGGGGCTGAGAAAAGCGGTAACATAGACAAACAACGGTTTGCTAGGAAGGGTGTCAAAGGTTAGAGGTTCATGGCAATTTGGGGAGGCTTGAAGAACAAGTGATAGGAAGCGCAACATAGCGATAGAACGAAGCAACTAGCATAGCAATGATAGTAGCGAGATCCAGGGTAGCGGTCATCTTGCCTGAAATCCCGCAAGGAAGAAGAATAAGTCCATGAAGAAGATGAAGCCACAAAGACGAACCAAGCGTAGACGAACGAATCCTCACGATCGCAACGAAACGGGAACTATCGAGAAGAAGCACACAACATGGTAAAAACACCACACATAGACAAGACATGATGCACAACCAAGCATGATGCATGACAAGACTACATGAACCTACTCATGGCAAGAGATGATGCAACCAAGAGCAACACATCAAAGCAAGTTTAAATGAGGCCGGAAACAACATATAACAAATCTGGTAAGTCCTCATATGCAAATTTAGAAGTTGGTCCAGAACTGAATAAACATTAAGTTGAAGTTGTTAAACAGCAAGTTAAAGATCACCAAGAGGATCTACACGAAAATCTAGTCAAGTTACATATAAAGTTCATTTAGTTCGGAGCTACGGCCTAGAAGATATGAGCAAAACAAGTTAAACATGGCATATATGCAAAATGCATGCAAACATCAAGCAAACACTCCCAAACATGGATGCAACATGATAATATGAAACTACATGCAAAATCAAGCAAGTTTCATATAGAGCACACTCAAAACGGCGCAACGGTTCAACACATACTCTATACAAGTTTAAAGGACAAGCTGTTCAAAACAGCAACTAGGCATATTGCAAGCACCAAAACAACATGCTACAACACCCCAACATAAGAACAAAAGGCATGGGCATGAAGTACAGGTAAAGCATGACAAAACATGAACACTGAGCTATCTCCAGAAATCACTAGATCATGCTCAAAAGGACATGGCAAGATTGCAAATAATAACAGTTTCAGACTTGGCAGAAAATAACATCAGGTTGCAATGTTTAGAGCTATCAAACAACATGCCACAGGAACTTAACATGGCAAACAAAGGCGTGGCATGAATCTACTAATTGCATAGAACAAAAGTCCCTTACTGACCATGAGCCAAAAAGGATCAGAAGATATGATGGCACCCATGTAAACATAGCAATTGATATGACAGATTCGTATGTCAGGAACAACAATAAGTAGGCATGTTGGTGAGCTTGAACCATTCACTACAGAGCAATACCTGGCATGGCAAGGTGACCAAAAGTAAGAATACATGATTATGAAGCTAAACATGGCAAGAGCAAGTTAATAGCATGCTTGGATCACTAAAAACAATCATGGCAACATTGAACTTAATGTTAACAGGCTGACAGCCACATTATTTAGCAAGTTTGGAGCAAGATAACAACAAGTTAGTGCAGGCTATAAATGCAACCAAGGGCACGAATGGATAGAGCATGACATGCATAATGGATCATCCTTAGTAAACATCTCCAGATTATGCATAGAATGACTTGTAGCAGCAGGTTTACATAGCATCATAATATAGCAGATTCAGACTAGCAAAACGGCAACAGCAAGTACCCTACTTCACGAGCTCGATGCACTCAGTACAAGACTCACAAAAATACATGGATTGCACCTCTGTAAAGATGGAATGATGTAGCACAAAACACGTGTAGAGATCATGCTCATAGGATACACACACAAAATGCAACGAAAAAGACAAAACAGCAAGTTATAACAGTTTCAGCAGGTTAACATCATATAGCAATCTTGCAATGATGATTCAGGCATCAATATGACTACAAACAAAGATGGCCCAATGGAACAAAATGAAGAGCATCTCACATCGAACATTTTGATATATTACACGCACAAATCGGAGCAGTATGCATGGAGTTATGATGCGTTGAATATGGCATGAAAATGCAAAATCTCAGGGACTTAGTGGAAAATGAGGTCAACCTTCGTTTTCAGATCTGGATCCGGGCTCGCCGGAGTAGACGCCAGAGATGTGGCCGGAGAGGAGGGAGAGCTCGCTGGAGTGTAGGGGAGGCCGGATATGAGGCGCTCCTCTCCGAATCCGGTTGGAGGAGGCGAGGGGAGGCCGGGCGGCGCAGCGGAGGCCGGGCGCGGGACGCCATAGGCGCTAGGTTTCTGGCGGCGGGGCAGCGACCGGAGGCGGGGGCGCGGGCGCGGGCGCGGTGGCGGGCGCGCGGGCGTCCCGCGGGCGGGCGGCGGCGGCGGATCGGGCCGGGCGGGCCCGCTGCGGGCTCGCCGGGCCGCGGCGGCGAGGACGGCGCGGGAGCCACGTGGCAGCTGCGGAGTGGACGGGGGGGGGGGAGCGGGGCGGACGTGTCCGGCCGTCACGGACGTGTCCGATGGCGGCAGGAGGAAGAGGACTAGGGTTAGGGAAAGATTCATCCGCGAATTTCGGGGGGAGGGGCTAATATATAGGTAGAGGGAGCTAGGAGACTCCAAATGTGGTGCGGTTTTCGCCCACACGATCGTGATCGAACGACCGAGAGCATGGAGGGGGTTAGGATGGGTTTTGGGCTAGTTTCAAGGGGGTGTTGGGATGCAAACAAAAGAGGCTTTGCGGTTACCCGGTTAACCGTTGGAGTATCAAACGACCTCCAAATGGCACAAAACTTGACAGGCGGTCTACCAGTGCTATACCAAGGCCGCTTGGCAAACCTCGGTCTATTCCGAGAACGTTTAACACCCGCACTTGAAAAGAGGCAAAAGGGGGACGCCGGAGGACATAGGAGTGCCGGATTGCAAAACGGGCAACGGGGAAAATGCTCGGATGCATGAGACGAACACGTATGCAAAAAGAGATGCCCAGATGACATGATAAAATGCAACACGCAAGCAAATGACATGGCAACGGCGGCGAATAACTGGCAGACACCTGGCGCATCGAAGCTGGGGCGTTACAACACTCCTCCACTAACAAGAGATCTCGTCTCGAGATCTTAGGACCGAGACGGAAGGGAAAAGGGATGAGATGAAGCAAGAACTCAAGAGAAGAAGCAAAGAATCGAGAGCACTCGAGAAGAAGAGAGGAACGACGAGAATGTCGAGAATCGAAAGCTCACGGGATCAGATAGACCATGAAACCACTCTGGTTAGAACGAGATAAGAAACGAATAAGACTGAAAGGCTTTAGGCAGCACTCCGGCTGAAACATGGAGGAATGGAACACGAGCTTGAGAGGATGGAATGATACTTGACGAAGACATTACACAAAAACCTCCGGAAAGAATTGAAAGAGTTGAAAGAAAAGAATGGAGAAGAAAATGACAACTTGTGCCACAAATGAAATTGAAAGCATCTTTAGAAGGAAGGTTTAAACGGAGTTGTTGAGAAAATCAACAACGAAAAGAATAAGCTTGTTGTGGTCTTATAGGTAACATCTCAAGATCATAAGGTGATTACTGGCCACAAACGAAAATGATTGGATAGCTTAGAAGAACGAAGAAATGCAAAACTCCATTTCAAAAGAATACGGAGAATTAATTACACTTCGAGACGCGAGAAGAAAAGATTCTTGAGCTCTTCCAAGAGAATCTTGATGAGCACTTGAGGAATGAATTAAATCATGAAGAACCACCATGAAGAACTCCGGTGACAAAAAGGATGATGAGATAGAATGAAGGAAGAAAGAATAAGATGAGCATTGCGATGATTTAGATGGAGTTTCCGACGAAGTGGCCGAGGGAATTTGGATTCCGGAAAAGAAAAGATGAAAACACTTGAAACCAGAATTTATTCCTTAAGAACAAACTCTGAAGGAAGGAATTAATCACTTGGAGGAAATAAGAATAAGGTTTATTGTATGCTTATCCTTCATCAAAATGAATTGATACCTAGCAATGGATTTTGCATATTACTTATTCTTCTTGAAAAGGATTAAGGGGGGTTATATGGCGCAAAACTTGAGAAAGTCTTCATGAACCACCAGTAGGATTCGAAAGAACGAAAGGATTAAAATGATAAACAAGGAAAAAGAATCTTGAACGAACCACCGTAAGAATTCAAAAATGACTGACGAAAAAGACTGAATCACCGGAAGAATTAGAAGAAGAAATAAGCTAGAGGGGATTTAGATGCAAAAGAACAAAGAGATCACGAGTAGATTAAAGAGCACTTGAATGAAGCACCGGGATAATTGATAATGGTAGCTGAAATGTGAGGATGAAGAATTCTTCTGGAATGATGGCCTCTGATGAAAAGAAAACAGGAAAACAACTCCTGACATACTCCGGGTGGATGAAAAGAATTTGCATGACTTGAAACAATTTGATAGGATAACATCGAGCTAGCACCGCGAATCTCTGGGGGAATGGACAAGATTTATAGGAAAAACTCTTCTTCGGTCTTCAAATGACGATGAGAAATACCACCAAAATTACTGAGATACTCTGGGAGAATGAAAAAGAGGAAGGGTTGCACCAAAGAAGAAAATAATTTGAAATCGTTCTTGGAGAAGGCATGTGACTGATGGGATCCATTCTTACATCACACTTGAAAAAAATTGAGAATAACTCCGGGGAAATTAGAAAAGGCAGGTAAGATCCTGGGAAAAGACCTGTGGGTTAGGGCCCACTAAAGAGAAAAACACCGTTGAAAAGGAATGTTGAACAGATAGATGATGCACCGGAACAATTGAAATATTTGAATGAGGTGACAACCTCGAATTTATTCGAACACAGACGAATCTTCTGAGATGTCTTGAACACTCCGGAAGAATAAACTGGTGAGAGGCGAACGAACAGGGAAAACACTTGATCCAAGGAAAAGAATGTGAACAACCCGAAAAACTTAAATTGAGTTCACCGGAGAAGAAAAGAGATGAAGAATGTCAAACGAGATGAGAATTCACCGGTTGAAACAATTGACGAAAGACTAAAAAGGCTCTGCACGAATGGAATTGATGCTCGAAAGAGACTCATGCTCTGGGAAGAAGAGGGTGGGAGGGCGGGAAAAACAAAGGCAACTTGGAAGGGGGCACCAACGAATATCTTGAAGGGGAAACACCGGTTGAAAGAAAGCAAAGGCTTCGCACGAGTAGGATGGATACTTGATTACGGACTCCGGCTCCGAGAAGAAAAAGGGTGGGCAGGTGGGAAAAACAAGGACAACTTTGGACAAGGAAAAAACAATGATGTCGGAGGAAGAACTGAGGATTGATCTCGCGAAAGACAAAGAGGTTCGAGCCGACTTGACGAGAGATGCACCGGACAAAAGAGGATGGACAACTCACGAAACTGTAACACCCTCGATGCGGTTATATCTCCCACGTGTCGAAGCACGACTTAGAGGCATAACCGCATTGAAAGCAATGTCGCAAGTGAGGTAATCTTCACACAACCCAGGTAATACATAAGGGAAAGAGATACATAGTTGGCTTACAATCGCCACTTCACACAATTACATGAATAAAGCATTACATCATCCAGATACAATCAAGGTCCGACTACGGAACCAGAATAAAAGAAGAACCCCAAAGGCAACAAAGGTCCCCGATCGACCCCAACTGGGCTCCACTACTGATCAACTAGAACGAAACAACACAAAGGGCAAGATCTTCATCGAGCTCCTCCTTGAGCTTGGTTGCGTCACCTGCTCGGTAACATAGGCACCTGCAAACTGGTTTTGGAAGTATCTGTGAGCCACGGGGACTCAGCAATCACGCACCCGCGAGATCAAGACTATTTAAGCTTATAGGTAGGACAGAGTGGTGAGGTGGAGCTGCAGCAAGCGACTAGCATATGGGGTGGCTACATTCGCAAAAGAGAGCGAGAAGAGAAGCAATGCACGGTCGTGAAGCTAGTAGTGATCAAGAAGTGATCCTAGAGCAACCTATGTTAAACATAACTCCAACACCGTGTTCACTTCCTGAACTCCGCCGAGAAGAGACCATCACGGTTACACATGCGGTTGATGTATTTTAATTCGGATCTGGTGTCAAGTTATCTACAACCGGACGTTAACAAATTCCCATCTGCCACATAACCGCGGGCACGGCTCTCGAAAGTTTATAACCCTGCAGGGGTGTCCCAACTTAGCCCATGACAAGCTCTCACGGTGAACGAATGAATAGACCTCCACCCGAGACACTCCGATCAGACTCGGTATCCCGGTACATCAAGACATTTCGACAGGTAAAACTAAACCAGCAACACCGCCCGAATGTGCCGACAAATCCCGATAGGAGCTGCACATATCTCTTTCTCAGGGCACACTCAGATGAGACTAGCTACGAGTAAAACCAACCCTCAAGTTTCCCCGAGGTGGCCCCACAGGCAGCTCAGTTTGGACCAACACTAAGAGGAGCACTAGCCCGGGGGGGTTAAAATAAAGATGACCCTTGAGTCTGCAGAACCCAAGGGAAGGTGGTAGGTTGTTAGTGCAAATGGTAAAACCAATGTTGGGCATTGCTGGAGGAGCTTTACTTAAGGCGAACTGTCAAGGGGTTCCCATTATAGCCCAACCGCGTAAGGAACGCAAAATCCGGGAACATAACACCGATATGACGGAAACTAGGGCGGCAAGAGTGGAACAAAACACTAGGCCTAAGGCCGAGTCTTCCACCCTTTACCAAGTATATAGATGCATTAATTAAATAAGATATATTGTGGTATCCCAACAAGTAAACATGTTCCAACAAGGAACAACATCTCCATGTTCCAACAAGGAACAAACTTCAATCTTCACCTACAACTAACAACGCTATAAGAGGGGCTGAGCAAAGCGGTAACATAGCCAATCAATGGTTTGCTAGGACATGGTGGGTTAGAGGTTTGACATGGCAATTTGGGAGGCTGACAAGCAAATGGTAGGCATCGTAGCATTGGCATAGCAAAAGAACGAGCAAACTAGCATAGCAAAGATAGTAGTGATTTCGAGGGTATGATCATCTTGCCTGAGATCCCGCAAGGAAGAAGAACGAGTCCAAGAAGAAGACAAACGGTCGTAGACGAACGAATCCTCACAACTCCGGAACGAAACCGAAGCTAACGAGAGAAGCAACCCGGAAAGAAACAAACAACATAGTAAACAACCATCACATAAACATGGCATGATGCGCAAACAAGTATGATGCATGCCTGGTTTAAATAGCATGGCATGGCAAAATGCACAAACAAAACTACAAGTTAAATGGAGCCCAATATGCAACGAGTTGCATATTGACGAAACACCACATCAATTATTTAGTTTCTCTCTCGATTATGAACAAGACAAGATTAAATGTTGGTTAACATGGCAAGAGGTGAAGCATAACAAAAACTATACCATCTAAACAATTTAAATGGGGCCGGATATAAAAACAACAAATCTGGTAAATCCCCATATTATTTAGCAATTTAAAGCAACAACAAGTTTAAACATTTTAAATGTTGTTATCATGATGCGGATGACATATACAAGTTATATGCAATTTTTATGAAAATGTTGACATAAGTATGTTATGAAGCATTTGGTCACCATGGCGGAACAAAAAGGGTGCCACGGCGGCGAAACGGAAATGGTGCCACGACAACATTCCGATGATCCGACAACTCATCAAGATGTCGGTGCGAACGAAAGTGTGGATGTGCAGAACATGCAAAAGATGGTGAGGTGATCCCAGATACCGGGTTCCCACGTGTCGGTGGCATGGCAAAAGAGCGACAAATCGGACACGGTGCAAACACGGGCATCTCATACAACATGCATTCGGTCCACGGCGGTCGTTTCGGGTTATACCTTCGAAGCGTTCAAACGGGACGGTTTGCGTTTCGTAGAGGGAAGTAGTCGTTCACGGGCCGACGGTAGTGGTACATCTCGTAGACGTTCACGGGCCGTAGTGGAGGTAGACGTTCACGGGTCGTCGTGGGAAGTAGTCGTACACGGCATAGTGGAAGTCGTTGTTCATGTGGCGACGGTAGTTGAACACGTTTTCGTACATGTTCAAGTCGACGGTAGTGGTACACGCGACGTTGGGGTACTTGTCGGTCCGGTCTTGGCGGTGTAGATGTACACGAGGTCCTGCCCGGGGCTAGTCTTGGCCTTGGCATTCCTGGTCGATGAGGGCGAGCGGAGGCGCATCCTCCTCCCTGCTCGAACAAGGCAGAGGCGGGGCATGGGGCTGCTCCTGCAAAGGGGCGACGGGAGCCGGACGGTGGCGCTCGGGGATGGCTGAGGCATGGCGTCCTGGCGAGGCAACGGCGGGGAGGAGGCAGCAAGGCGGCGAAGCACACGGTGTGGGCGCGCAGGAGATGAAGGAGGCGGGAGGCAAGCTGCGTGTGAGGGAGTGGAGGAGAGAGGAGGAAGGGCGCGTGAGGAGCACAATGCGGCGCCATGGCTTGAGGGGCTCCGGCGGGAGCGTCACGGAGGAGAGGAGAAGGAGGGCGTGGCGAGCTGCGGCCGACCGGCAAGGAGGTGGGGACGAGGGCTGCGCGGCGAGGAGAGGAAGAGGGACTTGGGCCTGAGGCGCAGGAGAGATGCGTGGGGGCTGGAGCGATGGGTACGAGCGAGGTAAGATGGAAAGATCGAGAGGAGGGAGATGGGATCGGGCGCAGGAGGTGGGGCGCTACGTGCGGGTGTGGCGGCGGGCAGGGAACGAGAGGGAGAGAGATGCGGAGGAGGGGGTCGGGCTAGGGTTAGGAGGGACTGGGCCGGAATGGATGTGCCGGCCTGCGGGCTGGATGACCTTAGGTGGGCGCGAGAGGTTGGCTGGGCTCTCTGCTCTCTCTTTAGCAGAAAAAAATAGAGAGCATTTCAAAAGAATTAAAAGAAAAAGGCCAAGAACAAGAATAAAATGGTGGGACATATTTGTAAGGCTTTACGGAATATTTCCAACCCAACAAAAATGGTTCCAACAAAATAGGAGAAGTTAAATCTAAAATTATTTAACTTGCACCGAAGGAGTTTGAATGGAGTCTAGACTTTAGGAGTAGCCAAAATGTTGAGATTTTTGGTGGAGCTCCGGAAGATGATGAAAGAATAAATGGCAAAGTTGGAGATCAAGAATTAAGACAACAAAGGCATTGGGATTTTGCAAGTGTGTTATGGTGAATTCCAAAAATGGAATATTTACTATAGCTCTCTAAATATCGAGAGGATATGTTTTAAAGAGAATCACCATGTGAATTCCCTCGATTTAAATGGATCAAAGATCCATGCCATTTATTTAGTTGAGTTGCAAAAGATTTATGAGATGATGGCATGATGACATGATGCAATGCAAAAATAAAAAGGGCAGGCACAAATGAAACACACGGCGAAACCCGGAATATATGGAAGTCTTCTCGAGCATCGGTCTCAGGGCGTTACAACACTCCACCACTACAAGAGGATCTCGTCCCGAGATCTAGGATGGCACCGGAGAGAAAACGGAAGAGGAAGAGAAGAGGTAAAACTAAGTTGCTTCTTTTGACAAACGAGTGAAACCACGGACCTTGAAAAATTGAACAAATTGAAAGAAAGAATACCACGGAGATGAACGAAGTTGAAAACACCCCGTTAGAAAAGAGGAACAAGGAAGAACAATTTCTTATAGCACTCCGGTTGAATACAAATACAAGACTTGATAGGAAGAAAAGAGCTTGAGCAGAGGACACGACACTCCGGTTAAATGGACAATCATGAAAAGAACATGATCTTAGACAAACGAGATGATGGGTTGAGAAGAGCAACATTACAATACCTCTGAAACAAAAGAATAGAAGATAGATAATTGAAATAGAAGAATGGAGAAGAAAATGCCCTCTTATGCCACAACAGAGCTTGAGGAGGCATCCTTAGGAGACGGGTTGAGCGGAATTGTTGGAAAACCAACAATGAAGGAATAAGCTTGATACGGTCTTGTGGAATACATGTCAAATTATGAGGTGACAAACTGCCACTCACAGGAAAAGAATTGGATTGGTAAGAACAAGGAGACAAGAAACTATTTTACCGAGAGGATAAAGAAGAGCTTGGATCATTTATGAGCACCATAGATAGCAACAATCCTTAGGGATGGCTTTAGGTGAAATATAACACAAGATAACTCCAATGACGAGATTGATGGATTTAAAAATAACTCATTCTTAACAACATGTGAATCATGGAACATGAACTCAAATTATCAAGAATGACATAATACCACCTCCAAAATATGGTAGAAAGAATTGCACTCCGGATTACCATATGAAGAAAGCTTGAGCTCCTTAGGAAAGAATCTCGATGAAAACTTTGAGAAGGGAATTAAATCCTTGATGAACCATCATGTAGAACCTCCATGAAGAACTCCGGTAAACAAAAGGAATGAAAAGAAAGAGAAATTGAAAACACAAGGTGAAGCCTTGCAGTGATAAGATGAAGCTTTGAAATGATATAACCGAGAAAACTTTGAACTCCAGAAAGAAAAGATGAAGCATCTTGGACCGAGAATGTGATATGATGAACAAACTCCGGAAAGAAGAGATGAACAACTTAGAACTGAGAAATTGGTACCATTACAAACTCCGGAAGAATGAATCAATCACTTGGATGAAACAAGAACAAGAATTATGTTATGCGTATCCTTCACCGATTTAGATTGATGACAAGCAACGGATTTGGCATACTACTTATTCTCGTAGAAAGGATTAAAAGAGATATATCGAAACTTGAGAAGGTCTTCAATGAACCACCGGTAGGATTGGAACAACAAATGAATTGATATGATGAACAAGGAAGAGAGATCTTGAAAGAACCACCGTAAGAATTGAAAATGATCGAAGTAGGGGTGCATCACTGGTAAGAATTAGCAAATGAACGAAGGTGCTTGAGACAAACTAGATACATGAGAACAAAGAGATCAAGAACTGATTAGAGGATATTCGATTGATGCACCGGCAAGATAGGAGAATGATAACTGACAGCTGAGAATGAATAAACATGAATTGATGGACTCCGGATGACAAACTGAGAAGACTCTTGAATATCTCCTGATGGGTGAAAAAGATTCTCACAATCGAAAACAATTATGAGAGGATGGCAACAAGCTAGCACCATGAATCTTGAAGAGAATAGAGCAAGATTAAAGAGAAACTCTTCTTCGGTCTTCAAATGATGAGAATGACAATGAGAAACACCACCAAGAATTATTGAGGCACACCGGAAGAATCAAAAGCGAAGAGGTTGAGCCAACTATGAAAAGAATTTGAAAGATCTTGGAGAAAAGCATTTGACTGATGATAACTCATTCTTACGTCAAACTTGGAGAAGAATTTAGGATAGCTCTAGGAAAATAGAATCAGGTAAGATCCTGGGAAAAGACCTGTGGGTTAGGGCCCACTCAAAAGAACACCATTGAAAAGATTTAAAAGAGATGTTGCACCAGTTGAATTAAATGACTTGAATGAGATACCAATCTCGAAAGAGCTTGAACTAATGCAGAGTGGAAACACGAATCTTCGAGATATCTTGAGCACTCCGGAATAACAAATAGCGAGAAGTAGAATGATAATGAGGTGCACCGGTATGAGAAGACATTGAAATGAGGAAAAAGGTATGATCAACAAAACTTGACTTGAATCCACCGGAGAAGACAAAGGAATGAGGAATGACGAACTAGTAGAACATCTTCTTGAGAACCACCGGGTAAGAACATTGACGGAAAAGAATGGAGAAACTTCACAAAAATAAAAGGGTACTTGGTAAAGAAATCTTAGTCCTTGAGGAAAAAGGGTGGGTGGGCTGGAAAGAACAAAGGCAACTTGGAGACGGATGAAACAAACACCGTTGAGAAGAAATGATAATTGGTCTTGCTGATGTTGAAGTGATCAGATCCACTTGAAGAGAAACACGCCAGTTGAAAAGGATTGACATGACAATCTCGATTGTCGATAAGGATTGCTATTCACATCGGAGTATGAGAACACCATTTCGGAAAGGTATGGAATCAACACTTGACATTGAAGCAACTCGAATACTACAACTCAAAACAAAAACAAAGGACTGGCTTGCAGAATAAGCCGGAACAAACATATGATAGAGATTTCGTCCGAAGTTTTCGTGGTGGGGCCTACACGGGCTCGATCGTACAACACCATCATGTACAAGGCAGTGCACATGACATACGAAGCGTCCCCGAGTCGGCATAGCCAAGGACTCTTTAAGACACAACAAGACCACTGTAAAACCAACCGTGAATAGGCGGACCACTAGACGTCGAACCCCAATTTCATATCATACATCTGTCGGAAAGATATCCTAAGAGCTACTTGAATTCCCACCTATGAAACTCCCGAAATTTTCTGGTTATGCAATCAGGTGTTGGGGATACAGGGGAAGCATAATATCTCACCCAAAACTAGCAAATCCTACATCCAGCTGTATCCATCCTTCAACACATAACCAAGAAACCTTCGGAAATCATCTACCTCAACCTTCGAAAAGCATCCATTATACAAGTTATGGCGATACTCCCGAACTCCCGCCCCAGTACTGGGTGGCGTCGAGGTTATCTCACCAAAGAACTACATAAAAGAGATTTTCGATGTCGGTGTACTAAACTCAGGTATTCCAGAACTGCAACGATAAAATTATGGCGACAACACCTCAGAGCTCAACTCCCCGGGACACTTCCACTAAACCCCTGACAGGAGGCACCAAGACAATGTTCTCATCATAAAACCATCGAAACGATTCCAAGATACCCGCGTGATCCTAAAAAATGTTTTTAGTGAAATTTGAGAAGAGAAGAGTCAAAACTCCACGTCAGGATGCCTTACCAGAGCGATGAAGAGACTGGGGAGTAAAAAGAATTCCTAACTCTCCGATATATATAATCCTAAATGACTCAAAACATTTTTCTAGACACAACTCGGCCGCTAAAAACGATCAAGAAGTGGGGCTCCTAAGGTCGGGGAAGGCTCTGATTACCAACTTGTAACGCCCTCGATGCGGCTATATCTCCCACGTGTCGAAGCATGACTTAGAGGCATAACCGCGTTGAAAGCAATGTCGCAAGTGAGGTAATCTTCACACAACCAGGTAATACATAAGGGAAAGAGATACATAGTTGGCTTACAATCGCCACTTCACACAATTACATGAATAAAGCATTACATCATCCAGATACAATCAAGGTCCGAATACGGAACCAGAATAAAAGAAGAACCCCAAATGCGACAAAGGTCCCCGATCGACCCCAACTGGGCTCCACTACTGATCAACTAGAACGAAACAACACAAAGGGCAAGATCTTCATCGAGCTCCTCCTTGAGCTTGGTTGCGTCACCTGCTCGGTAACATAGGCACCTACAAACTGGTTTTGGAAGTATCTATGAGCCACGGGGACTCAACAATCTCGCACCCGCGGGATCAAGACTATTTAAGCTTATAGGTAGGACAGAGTGGTGAGGTGGAGCTGCAGCAAGCGACTAGCATATGGGGTGGCTACATTCGCAAAAGAGAGCGAGAAGAGAAGCAATGCACGGTCGTGAAGTTAGTAGTGATCAAGAAGTGATCCTAGAGCAACCTACGTCAAACATAACTCCAACACCGTGTTCACTTCCCGAACTCCGCCGAGAAGATACCATCACAGTTACACACGCGGTTGATGTATTTTAATTCGGATCTGGTGTCAAGTTATCTACAACCGGATGTTAACAAATTCCCATCTGCCACATAACCGCGGGCACGGCTCTCGAAAGTTTATAACCCTGCAGGGGTGTCCCAACTTAGCCCATGACAAGCTCTCATGGTGAACGAAGGAATAGACCTCCACCCGAGACACTCCGATCAGACTCGGTATCCCGGTACATCAAGACATTTCGACAGGGTAAAACTAAACCAGCAACACCGCCCGAATGTGCCGACAAATCCCGATAGGAGCTGCACATATCTCTTTCTCAGGGCACACTCAGATGAGACTAGCTACGAGTAAAACCAACCCTCAAGTTTCCCCGAGGTGGCCCCGCAGGCAGCTCAGTTTGGACCAACACTCAGAGGAGCACTGGCCCGGGGGGGTTAGAATAAAGATGACCCTTGAGTCTGCAGAACCCAAGGTAAGGTGGTAGGTTGTTAGTGCAAATGGTAAAACCAATGTTGGGCATTGCTGGAGGAGCTTTACTTAAGGCAAACTGTCAAGGGGTTCCCATTATAGCCCAACCGCGTAAGGAACGCAAAATCCGGGAACATAACACCGATCTGACGGAAACTAGGGCGGCAAGAGTGGAACAAAACACCAGGCCTAAGGCCGAGTCTTCCACCCTTTACCAAGTATATAGATGCATTAATTAAATAAGATATATTGTGATATCCCAACAAGTAAACATGTTCCAATAAGGAACAACATCTCCATGTTCCAACAAGGAACAAACTTCAATCTTCACCTGCAACTAACAACGCTATAAGAGGGGCTGAGCAAAGCGGTAACATAGCCAATCAACGGTTTGCTAGGACATGGTGGGTTAGAGGTTTGACATGGCAATTTGGGAGGCTGACAAGCAAATGGTAGGCATCGTAGCATTGGCATAGCAAAAGAGCGAGCAAACTAGCATAGCAAAGATAGTAGTGATTTCGAGGGTATGATCACTTTGCTTGAGATCCCGCAAGGAAGAAGAACGAGTCCAAGAAGAAGACAAACGGTCGTAGACGAACGAATCCTCACAACTCCGGAACGAAACCGAAGCTAACGAGAGAAGCAACCCGGAAAGAAACAAACAACATAGTAAACAACCATCACATAAACATGGCATGATGCGCAAACAAGTATGATGCATGCCCGGTTTAAATAGCATGGCATGGCAAAATGCACAAACAAAACTACAAGTTAAATGGAGCCCAATATGCAACGAGTTGCATATTGACGAAACACCACATCAATTATTTAATTTCTCTCTCGGTTATGAACAAGACAAGATTAAATGTTGGTTAACATGGCAAGAGGTGAAACATAACAAAAACTATACCATCTAAACAATTTAAATGGGGCCGGATATAAACACAACAAATCTGGTAAATCCCCATATTATTTAGCAATTTAAAGCAACAACAAGTTTAAACATTTTAAATATTGTTATCATGATGCGGATGACATATACAAGTTATATGCAATTTTTATGAAAATGTTGACATAAGTATGTTATGAAGCATTTGGTCACCATGGCGGAACAAAAAGGGTGCCACGGCGGCGAAACGGAAATGGTGCCACGGCAACATTCCGATGATCCGACAAATCATCAAGATGTCGGTGCGAACGAAAGTGTGGATGTGCAGAACATGCAAAAGATGGTGAGGTGATCCCAGATACCGGGTTCCCACGTGTCGGTGGCATGGCAAAAGAGCGACAAATCGGAATGGTGCAAACACGGGCATCTCATACAACATGCATTCGGTCCACGGTGGTCGTTTCGGGTTATACCTTCGAAGCGTTCAAACGGGACGGTTCGCGTTTTGTAGAGGGAAGTAGTCGTTCACGGGCCGACGGTAGTGGTACATCTCGTAGACGTTCACGGGCCGTAGTGGAGGTAGACGTTCACGGGTCGTCGTGGGAAGTAGTCGTACACGGCGTAGTGGAAGTCGTTGTTCACATGGCGACGGTAGTTGAACACGTTTTCGTAGATGTTCAAGTCGACGGTAGTGGTACACGCGACGTTGGGGTACTTGTCGGTCCGGTCTTGTCGGTCCGGTCTTGGCGGTGTAGATGTACACGAGGTCCTGCCCGGGGCTAGTCTTGGCCTTGGCATTCCTGGTCGATGAGGGCGAGCGGAGGCGCATCCTCCTCCCTGCTCGAACAAGGCAGAGGCGGGGCATGGGGCTGCTCCTGCAAAGGGGCGACGGGAGCCGGACGGTGGCGCTCGGGAACGGCTGAGGCGGGCGTCCTGGCGAGGCAACGGCAGGGAGGAGGCAGCAAGGCGGCGAAGCACACGGTGTGGGCGCGCAGGAGATGAAGGAGGCGGGAGGCAAGCTGCGCGTGAGGGAGTGGATGAGAGAGGAGGAAGGGCGCGGGAGGAGCACAAGGCGGCGCCATGGCTTGAGGGGCTCCGGCGGGAGCGTCGCGGAGGAGAGCAGAAGCAGGGAGCGGTGAGCTGCGGCCGACCGGCGAGGAGGCGGGGACGAGGGCTGCGCTGCGAGGAGAGGAAGAGGGACTTGGGCGTGAGGCGCAGGAGAGATGCGTGGGGGCTGGAGCGATGGGTACGAGCGAGGGAAGATGGAGAGATCGAGAGGAGGGAGATGGGATCGGGCGCAGGAGGTGGGGCGCTGCATGCGGGTGTGGCGGCGGGCAGGGAACGAGAGGGAGAGAGATGCGGAGGAGGGGGTCGGGCTAGGGTTAGGAGGGACTGGGCCGGAATGGATGGGCCGGCCTGCGGGCTGGATGACCTTAGGTGGGCGCGGGAGGTTGGCTGGGCTCTCTGCTCTCTCTTTAGCAGAAAAAAATAGAGAGCATTTCAAAAGAATTAAAATAAAAAGGCCAAGAACAAGAATAAAATGGTGGGACATATTTGTAAGGCTTTACGGAATATTTCCAACCCAACAAAAATGGTTCCAACAAAATAGGAGAAGTTAAATCTAAAATTATTTAACTTGCACCGAAGGAGTTTGAATGGAGTCTAGACTTTAGGAGTAGCCAAAATGTTGAGATTTTTGGTGGAGCTCCGGAAGATGATGAAAGAATAAATGGCAAAGTTGGAGATCAAGAATTAAGACAACAAAGGCATTGGGATTTTGCAAGTGTGTTATGGTGAATTCCAAAAATGGTATATTTACTATAGCTCTCTAAATATCGAGAGGATATGTTTTAAAGAGAATCACCATGTGAATTCCCTCGATTTAAATGGATCAAAGATCAATGCCATTTATTTAGTTGAGTTGCAAAATATTTATGAGATGATGGCATGATGACATGATGCAATGCAAAAATAAAAAGGGCAGGCACAAATGAAACACACGGCGAAACCCGGAATATAGGGAAGTCTTCTCGAGCATCGGTCTCAGGGTGTTACAGAAACTAACCGCGTGATCCTAACGAAAAATTTGAATGGGAAGAGGAGTAATTCAAAACACCTATGTCAGGATTCCTCACCAGAGCGACGAAGGGGCTGAGGAGTAAAAAGAATTCCTACCCTTCGATATAGCAAGACTCAGAAATCAGTTTCCTTCTAGACTCGACAACGGCCAAACTACACGATCAATCAAGGGGGCTTCTAAGGTCGGTCGAGGTTCTGATACCAACTTGTCACGCCCAATATGCGACCCTATCCAAAAGGAACTCAAAGGTCCCACCAAGGATAGACCCGCATATTGAAACGCTTTTGCAAGGTGGATATCATTACGTCAACATTACATAATAGATGGGGATACATACATAAGGCATACAATGCCACACGAATACAACATCATCTTACATAAGATCACCATCCGACTACGGATGAAACACAAACAGAAACTCAAACGACATCCACCCTGCTAGCCCAGGCTGCCGACCTGGAACCTATCCCCTGATCAAAGAAGAAGCAGAAGAAGAACTCCAAAACAAGTAAACATCGCTCTCACGTCGTGATCATCGCATAACCTGTACCTGCAACTGTTGTTGTAGTAATATGTGAGCCACGAGGACTCAGCAATCCCATTACCATGGGTATCAAGACTAGCAAAGCTTAATGGGAAAGGAAGGGGTAAAGTGGTGAGGTTGCAGCAGCGACTAAGCTATGTATGGTGGCTAACATACGCAAATAAGGGCAAGGAGAGAAGCAAAGGAACGGTCCTGAAGCTAGCAATGATCAAGAGGTGATCCTGAACTCCTACTTACGTCAAACATAACCCAAAAACTGTGTTCACTTCCCGGACTCCGCCGAAAAGAGACCATCACGGCTACACACGCGGTTGATGCATTTTAATTCGGATCTGGTGTCAAGTTATCTACAACCGGACATTAACAAATTCCCATCTGCCACATAACCGCGGGCACGGCTTTCGAAAGTTCAAACCCTGCAGGGGTGTCCCAACTTAGCCCATGATAAGCTCTCGTGATCAACGAAGGATATTCCTTCTCCCAGGAAGACCCGATCGGTCTCGGAATCCCGGTTTACAAGACATTTTGACAATGGTAAAACAAGTCCAGCAAGACCGCCCGATGCGCCGACAATCCCGATAGGAGCTGCACATATCTCGTTCTCAGGGCAACACCGGATGAACACTATGTACAACTAAAACCAGACCTCAAGTTTCCCCGAGGTGGCGATGCAAGTGGCTCTGGTTCAGACCAACACTTAGACAAGCATTGGCCGGGGGGGGGGGGGCTGAATAAAGATGACCCTCGAGAGAGCGACTCCCAAGGGAAAAGTAGGTGGTGGTGAGGCAAATGGTAAAACCAAGGTTGGGCCTTGCTGGAGGAGTTTTATTCAAAGCGAACTGTCAAGGGGGTCCCATAAATCACCCAACCGTGTAAGGAACGCAAAATCCGGGAACATAATACCGGTATGACGGAAACTAGGGCGGCAAGAGTGGAACAAAACACCAGGCATACGGCCGAGCCTTCCACCCTTTACCAAATATATAGATGCATTAATAATATAAGAGATATTGTGATATCCCAACATAACACTGTCCACCATGGAGCAATCTTCAACTGCACCTGCAACTAACAACGCTATAAGAGGGGCTGAGCAAAGTGGTAACATAGCCAAACAACGGTTTGCTAGGAAGGGTGTCAAAGGTTAGAGTTTCATGGCAATTTGGGGAGGCTTGAAGAACAAGTGATAGGAAGCGCAGCATAGCGATAGAACGAAGCAACTAGCATAGCAATGATAGTAGTGAGATCCAGGGTAGCGGTCATCTTGCCTGAAATCCCGCAAGGAAGAAGAACGAGTTCATGAAGAAGATGAAGCCACGAAGACGAACCAAGCGTAGACGAACGAATCCTCACGATCGCAACGAAACGGGAACTATCGAGAAGAAGCACACAACATGGTAAACACACCACACATAGACAAGACATGATGCACAACCAAGCATGATGCATGACAAGACTACATGAAGCTACTCATGGCAAGAGATGATGCAACCAAGAGCAACACATCAAAGCAAGTTTAAATGAGGACGGAAACAACATATAACAAATCCGGTAAGTCCTCATATGCAAATTTAGAAGTTGGTCCAGAACTGAATAAACATTAAGTTGAAGTTGTTAAACAGCAAGTTAAAGAACACCAAGAGGATCTACACGAAAATCTAGTCAAGTTACATATAAAGTTCATTTAGTTCGGAGCTACGGCCTAGAAGATATGAGCAAAACAAGTTAAATATGGCATTGATGCAAAATGCATGCAAACATCAAGCAAACACTCCCAAACATGGATGCAACATGATAATGTGAAACTACATGCAAAATCAAGCAAGTTTCATATAGAGCACACTCAAAACGGGGCAACGATTCAACACATACACTCTATACAAGTTTAAAGGACAAGCTATTCAAAACAGCAACTAGGCATATTGCATGCACCAAAACAACATGCTATAGCACCCCAACATAAGAACAAAAGGCATGGGCATGAAGTACAGGTAAAGCATGACAAAACATGAACACTGAGCTATCTCCAGAAATCACTAGATCATGCTCAAAAGGACATGGCAAGATTGCAAATAATAACAGTTTCAGACTTGGCAGAAAATAACATCAGGTTGCAATGTTTAGAGCTATAAAACAACATGCTACAGGAACTTAACATGGCAAACAAAGGCATGGCATGAATCTACTAATTGCATAGAACAAAAGTCCCTTACTGACCATGAGCCAAAAAGGATCAGAAGATATGATGGCACCCATGTAAACATAGCAATTGATATGACAGATTCGTATATGTCAGGAACAACAATAAGTAGGCATGTTGGTGAGCTTGAACCACTCACCACAGAGCAATACCTGGCATGGCAAGGTGACCAACTGTAAGAATACATGATTATGAAGCTAAACATGGCAAGAGCAAGTTCATAGCATGCTTGGATCACTAAAAACAATCGTGGCAACATTGAACTTAATGTTAACAGGCTGATAGCAATATTATTTAGCAAGTTTGGAGCAAGATAACAACAAGTTAGAGCAGGCTATAAATGCAACCAAGGGCATGAATGGATAGAGCATGACATGCATAACAGATCATCCTTAGTAAACATCTCCAGATTATGCATAGAATGACTTGTAGCAGCAGCTTTACATAGCATCATAATATAGCAGATTGAGACTAGCAAAACAGCAACAGCAAGTACCCTATTCACGAGCTCGATGCACTCAGTAAATGACTCACAAAAATACATGGATTGCACCTCTGTAAAGATGGCATGATGTAGCACAAAACACATGTAGAGATCATGGTCATAGGACGCACACACAAAATGCAACGAAAAAGACAAAACAACAAGTTATAACAGTTTCAGTAGGTTAACATCATATAGCAATCTTGCAACGATGATTCAGGCATCAAGATGACCACAAACAAAGACGGCACACTGGAACAAAATGAAGAGCATGTCACAACGAACATTTTGATATATTACACGCACAAATTGGAGAGAAGTATGCATCGAGTTATGATGCGTTGAACATGGCATGAAAATGCAAAAATCTCAGGGACTTGGTGGAAAACGGGGTCAACCTTCATTTTCAGATCTGGATCCGAGCTCGCCGGAGTAGACGCCGGAGATGTGGCCGGAGAGGAGGGAGAGCTCGCTGGAGTGGAGGGGAGGTCGGATCCGAGGCGCTCCTCGCCGGATCCGGTTGGAGGAGGCGAGGGGAGGCCGGGCGGCGCGGCGGAGGCCGGGCGCGGGACGCCGGAGGCGCTAGGGTTCCGGCGGTGGGGCGGCGACCGGAGGCGGGGGCGCCGGCGCGGGCGCGGCGGCGTGCGCGCGGGCGTCCCGCGGGCGGGCGGCGGATCGGGCCGGGCGGGCCCGCTGCGGGCTCGCCGGGCCGCGGCAGCGAGGACGGCGCGGGAGCCACGTGGCAGCTGCGGAGTGGATGGGGGGAGCAGGGCAGACGTGTCCGGCCATCATGGACATGTCCGGTGGTGGCGGGAGGAAGAGTACTAGGGTTAGGGAAAGATTCATCCGCGAATTTCGAGGGGAGGGGCTAATATATAGGTAGAGGGAGCTAGGAGACTCCAAATGAGGTGCGGTTTTCGCCCACACGATCATGATCGAACGACCGAGAGCATGGAGGGGGTTAGGATGGGTTTTGGGCCAGTTTCAAGGGGGTGTTGGGCTGCAAACAAAAGAGGCTTTGCGGTTACCCGGTTAACCGTTGGAGTATCAAACGACCTCCAAATGGCACGAAACTTGACAGGCGGTCTACGGGTGCTATACCAAGGCCGCTTGGCAAACTTCGGTCCATTCCAAGAACATTTAACAGCCGCACATGAAAAGAGGCAAAACGGGACGCCGGAGGACATAGGAGTGCCGGATTGCAAAACGGGCAATGGGGAAAATGCTCGGATGCATGAGACGAACACGTATGCAAAAAGAGATGCACAGATGACATGATAAAATGCAACACGCAAGCAAATGACATGGCAACGGCGGCGAATAACTGGCAGACACCTGGCGCATCGAATCCGGAGTGTTACAAGAACCCTCCTAAGGCAGTCCCCATGAAGAAGAAGACATCGTCCAACTCAAAGCCTCATGAGGTTGGCATCTCAGGGGGTGTCGCATCAGGATCCGCGCCCATGCAAGGGGCGCCTCCCTCCATCGCATAGGAAGGCGCGCCCAGCGCCCTCCTCGGGCAGGGCTCGGGGAATCTCTTCAGGAGGGCCTCAGACTTTGCCAAGATCACGAGGGAGGCGCTCGGGCACCACTTGGAGGCGTGCTTCGCAGCACGTTTCCCTCAGGAAGGCACGAGGCAAAGAAAGCCTGACCCTCAAGAGTTCATTGTCGAGACCACACAGGAGCTTCAGGAAGCAAGAGCCATGTGTGGCGATTGCCGTTTGCCTGGCGTAGCTCCCCATCTAGGCGAGGATGGCGGGCTGCGCGTCTGCATCGATTTCCCAGGGCTCAACCGAGCCGCGTCTCAGGAGCGCCTCTGGCCCTCGCGTGTGGGATGTTGCAAGGGTCCGCCGCACAGCTACGTTCGCATGCCTTTCGGCCTGCCGAACGTGGCTACTAGTCTCCAGCGCCATCTGCGGAGCATTCTAGCGGCTCAGGAGGCCCGGCACCACGCGGCCCGGGCACAGATGGAGATGGTCCTCGAGGAACCGCCTGGACCCTTGGAGCCTCCCAACGCTCAGGGCTCCGGTGGGTCGTGAGGGTCGGCACCATCACCACGTGTCATCAGCTACTCCAACACCCCTCTACAATGGTACAAGGTGACATCTTTCGAGTACATTTCAGTTGGGAGCACCCTCATGGCCGCATCATTCCCAGGCCGCATTAGTCTGTCCCTGCGGCATGTATCCCTTTTTGCTTATGCCTTTAGTTTACCTTGCTGGGGGCGCCCCTCGGGCTACACCATCCCCAAGCCGCTCGGGCCTGACCCAGTGGCGTGTATCCCTCCTGCATTTATCTAAGCTGATTTATCTTTCATGCCTAACCTGCCTATGATTATCGCCTGCTCGATTGACACCTACCTTTGGAGCCGCTCGCGCTGGCATGGCGCTTGCACATGGGTCCGTCCCTGCAACATCGACAAATCTGAGTGGTCGAGCTCTGGCCCGCGGCAGCCCCGCAAGCATCACCTCACTAGGCCCTCAGTGCCCTCACCACTCTCTCGGAGCAACCAATGGCCGGCCGGCAATCATAATGGCAACCCGTGCTTTTCTCATGTTGGTTTACAGGAACCTCCTGAGGTCTACAGCGGGTGGCACCACGAACTCTCTCCTTCTTTCCCGCGTGATCTGCTTGCACGTTAAAAGGGAGGCTCTTGAGCATCGCGACTCAGGAGCTCTTACTGGCTCTCCAACCCTCACCCCCTGGCCTTGTCCACGGCATCGCAACCTGGCATACCAGCGGCGGTTGAGCTCGCTCGAGGGCCGGGGCCTGAGGATGTAGGGAACAAAGGAGAGTGTGGGGAAGAGAGGGGAAGCTCGCGAGGGCCTAACCCAGCTACATCCCAGCTGCCGACGTGCAAGTCCGGCGCAACACGAATAAACGACTCCATGTTCGAGATAAGTTTCGCACCTGGAATAGCTAATTGATGCGACACGGAATCTCCACTTAATGCGGCTCTGTGACGGCGACGCTGCCTTCCTTTCTCACCTTTCGGCGGCTGCTTGTGCGCTTAAGGGGACCCGCTGAGCATCGCGCCTCAGGGGGCTCTTACTGGACCTCAGGCCGCTCACCTCCTGGCCTTGACCACGACATCGCGACCTGGCATACCAGCGATGACTGAAGCCTACCTGGGGACCGGGACCTGTCAGCGTAGAGCACCGAGTCGTCACGATGTTAGAAAGGGGGAACCAAGCCGAGGCAGGACAAGCATTCAGAACGCTTCATAATAAGGATAATGTCAACAAAATACATCACAGACCATTTACATGCCCCCATGGGGTGTTTTCTCGATTCCTCGCAGGAAAAAAAGACGCGAATCCTAATGAGCTCCTAACTACATGAGCCTCCATGGCCAACACCATCATCAACAGTGGGCCATGGGGGCCGGCGCCAACCCCATCCAGATCAGCTGCAGCGACAGCCAGATGCGGCTGCCTTGCCCCGGGCACAACGCAAGCTCGGGGGCACGTAGCTGTCGTCGTTCGTCTCCAGAGTCACAAAGTGCCCGGGAGAGTCGCTGGACTCCCAAGCATAGCCGCTGCTTCCAGAGGAGCCGTTGGGGAAGCGGATGGCAGGCCTAGCCCCTGCCACGTTGATATCCCAGCTGCCTCCTCTGGGGCAGCACTCCAGGCGGTGGCCTTCTGCGTTGAAGACCTTGAAGAGCATCAAGGAGGCGCCATCGTATTTGAAATGAATCAAGAGGGCACCCCCTGTCGGGCAGACCAGAGCGACCTCGCCCCAGCCTCGGGTCATGAAGACCTTTCCTGGAGCGACGACTTCAACCTTCGCTCCGGTCGCCGGAGCACCGCAGTCAGCATGCTACAGCCAAAGCTCGAGAGGCCCCCTCGGCGGCATCTCGAAGGCGAAGAATGGAGGGAAGCGGATCCAGGTGCTTGGAGGCATCACAGTGTGAAGCACGAGCTCGTGAGAGGAGTCCGTGGCGTGGACTGCAGGAGCGACGGCGTGCACCGCCATGGCTCGTCAACCTTGCCTGTGGTGCAGGCGGCGTCGCTCGTCGTCTCCTTCTCCAGGGCCCTCGACCCGGGCGTACAGGGGTAGCGGGAACCCAGGAGGTGGCCCCTCGCACCTAGGCCTCATCATCTCCGGCCTCGCAACCTCGTCGCGGCGGCACAGCACCGGTCGTTTCTTTAGCGCGAGCGGGACAGGCCCCTCCCGGGGGCCTTTCCTTTCTCTTCGGCTTAGAACCGGCGGATCAGTGCCATTGGCGTTGAGAATGGAGGTGGAGCAGGGGGGAAGAAGCAGGCAGAGCAAGAAGAGGTGGACAACGGGGGCTCCCACCCCTCCGTATTTATAGCCCAACGGAGGCCAACCGTCGGCCTCCACGATCGCAGGTAATGATGACTCTTTTGCATGCAACAGGGACTCGTCAAATCGGGCAGTTGCCGAGGCAGCATGGGGAAGCGGAGACGCCCACGTCCAGTCGCCACGCGTGGCCCGAGGATGCAGGCTGTTGGGGCCCGCGGCGCTCCGCACTTGCCCTTTGGCTTCGCTGCTAAGACAAGTCCGAGCGCGCCTTGGGCCCGGGGCTACTGTCGGATTTCTGGGAATGGGGGTCCTCAGACTTGCCTGCCTGCGGCCTGCAGTGTGGCTCAGCCAGTTGCCCAGTACGGCCCGTCTTCATCAACAAACACTCAGGACCCTCGCGAGGGGCCAAACCTTGCTGGGCGGACGACACAAGGCCTCCTCAGGGGCGTCCTCACCAGGCAGGCTCGCGAGGAGGCGGAGAGATCAAGGCAAGGGGTGCCTCGCGAGGTGCTCGTGATGCAAGCCATGACGATCAAGACCAGGCGGGCGCCAGCCTGTGTAGTGTCCTTGTTTCCTCTTTGGTGCAAAGGGGGAAAGCGCAGGCGCGGAGTACCGAGGCATCAGGCAAAGGTTTCCATATCGGTGCAACGAGACTAAGACCAGCAGGACGGCAGGACGGAGGTCACCGTGGAGCCCAAGACGGCGTCATCACCAGTGCCTTTGGCAGTCGTAGACCACCTTTAGTTAGGATAGCTTGTACTAGCTGTCCCCTTTCAAAATGGTCATTGTTGGCTCCCTTCCCGCTCAATATTTGGGAAGAGGACCAGGGACTCTATAAATAGAGATAGCCACCACAATAGGAATGCATCGACAATCTGATCCGAGCCTAGCTCATCTACACTCCACCACAAGAACACCTCTCGCGAGGCTGTTCTTCCTCTGTACTGTTCATCATCAGCCCAAGAGGCAATCCACCAGACCACACACTGGATTAGGGTATTACACCACAACGGTGGCCCGAACCAGTATAAACCCCGTGTCTCTTGTGTTGTTCATCGTGCTGGCTTAGAATCGCGGCGATGTTCTGGGCGTGTTTTGGTAGGGAGAAGATCTTCGTGCGCACCCCAGAGTTTGAACCTTAAGGGTTTTGCCGGAACCCGATATCCGATAGGGATTTCCAGTCCCGAACTCAAATTTCAAATAATTAAACAAAACTCCCCCAGGACTATTGTTGGTGTGGATGACACCCGTTGTTTCGGACAAGCCGTGGAGTGTGATTGTTGGTGGAGGGGGAGTAAACCTTTAATTTTATCGCTTGGGAACCGCCACTAATGTGTTTAGCATGGAAGATACCGATAACTGATGGTCGTGAAGTAAACAAGAAGGGTGCATTTCTCAAAATTTCATTTACCTCTGTTTTAAAACTTGAGCTCTGGCACCGCTGCAAATCACAGCTTCCCTCTATGAAGGGACTATCTATTTACATTTATGTTGCATCATCGCCTTCTCAAATAAGCGCCAGAACCTGAGAGCACTACTGTAATCCTCATGCATTGTGTGTAGCTAATGTTGGGTGCTGACTGGATATTTTCTACCATGAATTACAATGTTTAGTCGCTGCTTGAACTTTGAAGGTGCTCTGCATTTATGTTTTGCGGTCTCAGAAAGGGCTAGCGAGATACCATTATTGTCATATTATATCATGGTTGTTTTGACAACGTGTTATTGTTTGAGATATCTTATTATTGCTCGCTAGCTGATTACATCATTGATATGAGTTAATATAATTTTTAAGAGTTATTGTCGACATGGTTAGTTATAATCTTGGCTGAAAACCTGGGTGCTACTTGCTACTTCTTGAGCTTGTGTTGGTTTCCCCGTGAAGAGGAAAGGGTAATGCACAAAAGTAGAGATAAGTGTTTCCCTCAGTTATAGAACCAACGTATCAATCCAGTAGGAGACAACGCACAAATCACCAATACCAGCACAAACAATCAAACACTTGCGCCCAACGCGATAAAGGGGTTGTCAAACCCTTCACGGTCACTTGCAAAAGTGATATCTGATAGAGATAGATAAAATTAAACAAAAGATAAAGTAAATAATTTTGGGTTTTTTTGGTTTATAGAATGGAAAGTAAAAGATTGCAAAATAGTAGATCCAAAACTTATATGATGGAAAATAGACCCGGAGGCCATAGGTTTCACTAGAGGCTTCTCTCAAGATAGCAAATAATACGGTGGGTGAACAAATTACCATCGAGCAATTGATTGAAAAGTGCAAAGTTATCATGATATCTAAGGCAATGATTATGTATTATAGGCACCACGTCCGAGTCAAGTAGATCGACTCCTGCCTGCATCTACTACTATTACTCCACACATCGACCAACTCCTGCCCGCATCTAGAGTATTAAGTTCATGAAGAACAGAGTAACGCTTTAAGTAAGATGACATGATGTAGAGGAATAAACTCAAGCAATATGATGTAAAGCCCATATTTTTATCCTCGATGGCAACAATACAATACGTGCCTCGCTACACCTACTGTCACTTTGTGAGGACACCGCAAGATTGAACCCAAAGCTAAGCACTTCTCCCATTGCAAGAAAAACCAATCTAGTTGGCCAAACTAAACTGATAGTTCGAAGAGAATTACAAAGGTACCAAATCATGCATAAAATAACTCAAAGAAGATTCAAATAATATTCATAGATAAGCTGATCATAAATCCACAATTCATTGGATCTCAACAAACACACCGCAAAAGAAGATTACATCAGATAGATCCCTAAGAACATCAAGGACAACATGGTACTGAGAATCAAAGAGAGAGAGACAAAGCCATCTAGCTACTAGCTATGGACCCGTAGGTCTATGGTAAACTACTCACGCTTCATCGGAAGGGCAATAAAGTTGATGTAGAAGCCCTCCGTGATCGAATCCCCCTCCAGCAGGATGCCGGATAAGGCCCCAAGATGGGATCTCATGGGAAAAGAAGGTTGCGGCGGTGGAGAAGTGTTTTCATGGACGCTTCTGGTGGTTTGGGAATATATGTGAATATATACGAGGCAGAACTAGGTCAGGGAGTCACGAGGGGCCCACAAGGCAGGGGGCACGCCCTACCCCCTGGGCGCACCCCCCCTTGTCGTCGCCTTGTGGATCTTCTGACTTGAACTCCAAGTCTCCGAGGTGTCTTCTGGTCCAAGAAAAATCACCGCGAAGATTTTATTCCGTTTGGACTCCGTTTGGTATTCCTTTTCTGCGGAGCTCAAAAACAAGGAAAAACAGAAACTGGTAGTGGGCTCTAGGTTAATAAATTAGTCCCAAAAGTAATATAAATTAACATATTAATGCATATAAAACATCCAAAACAAATAATATAATAGCATGGAACAATAAAACATTATAGATACATTGGAGACGTATCAAGCATCCCCAAGCTTAATTCCTGCTCGTCCTCGAGTAGGTGAATGATAAAAATAGAATTTTTGATGTGGAATGCTACCTAACATATTTATCCATGTAATTTTTCTTTATTGTGGCATGAATGTTCAGATCCATAAGATTCAAAACAAAAATTTAATTGACATAAAAAGAACAATACTTCAAGCATACTAATAAGGCAATTGTGTCTTCTCAACATAACATCGCCAAGAAAGCTTATCCCTACAAAATCATATAGTCTGGCTATGCTCCATCTTCATCACACAAAATATTCAAATAATGCACAACCCCGATGACAAGCCAAGCAATTGTTCCATACTTTTGATGTTCTCAAACCTTTTCAACTTTCACGCAATACATGCATGTGAGCCATGGACATAGCACTATAGGTGGAATAGAATATGGTGGTTGTGGTGAAGACAAAAAGAAGGAGATAGTCTCACATCAACTAGGTGTATCAATAGGCTATGGAGATGCCCATCAATAGATATCAATGTGAGTGAGTAGGGATTGCCATGCAACGGATGTGCTAGAGCTATAAGTTTATGAAAGCACAAAAGAAACTAAGTGGTTGTGCATCCAACTCGCTTGCTCACAAAGACCTAGGCAATTTGAGGAAGCCCATCATTGGACTATACAAGCCAAGTTCTATAAGGAAAAATTCCCACTAGTATATGAAAGTGACAACATCGGAGACTCTCTATCATGAAGATCATGGTGCTACTTTGAAGCACAAGTGTGGTAAAAGGATAGTAACATTGCCCCTTATCTCTTTTCTCTCAATATTTTTTTATTTTGGGCTCTTTGGGCTCTTTTTTTTGTTCGGAGTCTCATCCCAACTTGTGGGGGAATCATAGTCTCCATCAGCCTTTCCTCACATGGGACAATGCTCTAATAATGAAGATCATCACACTTTAATTTACTTAGAACTTAAGAATTACAACTCTATACTTAGAAAAAATATGACTCTTTATGAATGCCTCCGGCGGTGTATCGAGATGTACAATGAATCAAGAGTGACATGTATAAAAAATTAAGAATGGTGGCTTTGCCACAAATACTATGTCAACTACATGATCATGCAAAGCAATATGACAATGATGAAGTGTGTCATAATAAACGGAATGGTGGAAAGTTGCATGGAAATATTTCTCGGAATGGCTATGGAAATACCATAATAGGTAGGTATGGTGGCTGTTTTCAATAAGTATATGGTGGGTGTATGGTACCGGCGAAAGTTGCATGGTACTAGCGAGGCTAGCAATGGTGGAAGGGTGAGAGTGCGTATAATCCATGGACTCAACATTAGTCATAAAGAACTCACATACTTATTGCAAAAATCTATTAGTCATTGAAACAAAGTACTATGTGCATGCTCTTAGGGGGATAGATTGGTAGAAAAACCATCGCTCGTCCCTGACCGCCACTCATAAGGAAGACAATCAATAAAAGACAATCAATGAATAAAATATGCTCTGACTTCATCACATAATGGTTCACCATACGTGCATGCTACGAGAATCACAAACTTTAACACAAGTATTTATACAATCCACAATTACTCACTAGCATGACTCTAATATCACCATCTTTCTATCTCAAAACAATTATAAGGAATCAAACTTCTCATAGTATCCAAAGCACTTCATATGAAAGTTTTTATTATATCCCTCTTGGATGTCTGTCATATTAGGACTAAATTTATAACCAAAACAAATTACCATGTTGTTTAAAAAGACTCCCAAAATAATATAAGTGAAGCATGAGAATTCAACAATTTCTTTAGAATAAAGCCACCGCCGTGCTCGAAAATGATATAAGTGAAGCACTAGAGCAAAATTGCCTAGCTCAAAAGATATAAGTGAAGCACATAGAGTATTCTAATAAATCATGATTCATGCGTGTCCCTCTCAAAAGGTGTGTACAACAAGGATGATTGTGGAAAACTAAAAAGTAAAGACTCATATCATACAAGACGCTCCAAGAAAAATAGATATCATGTGGTGAATAAAAATATAGCCTCAAGTAAAGTTACCGATAGACGAAGATGAAAGAGGGGATGCCTTTCGGGGCATCCCCAAGCTTAGGCTCTTGGTTGTCCTTCAATATTACCTTGGAGTGCCTTGGGCATCCCCAATCTTAGGCTCTTGCCACTCCTTATTCCATAGTCCATCAAATCCTTACTCAAAACTTGAAAACTTCACAAAACAAAACTCAACAGAAAATCTCATAAGCTCTGTTAGTATAAGAAAATAAATCACCACTTTTTGTACTGTTGTGAACTCATTATTTATTTATATTGGTGTAATATCTACTGTATTCCAACTTTTCCATGGTTCATACCCCCATACTACCCATAGATTCATCAAAATAAGCAAACAACACAAAGAAAACAGAATCTGTTAAAATCAGAACAATCTGTAGTAATCTATAACTCTCGAATACTTCTGTAACTCCAAAAATTATTTTTCAGTAAGATCAAAACTGTCGGATATCGGGTTCCGGCAAAACCCTTAAGCTTCAAACTCTGGGGTGCGCACGAAGATCTTCTCCCTACCGAAACATGCCTAGAACCTCGCCGCAATTCTAAGCCAGCACGATGAACAGCACAAGAAACACGAGGTTTATACTGGTTCGGGCCACCGTTGTGGTGTAATACCCTAATCTAGTGTGTGGTGTGGTGGATTGCCTCTTGGGCTGATAATGAACAGTACAGAGAAAGAACAACCTCGCGAGAGGTGTTCTTGTGGTGGAGTGTAGATGAGCTAGGCTCAGATCCGATTGTCGTCTACTGTGCTGGCTGGCCCTATTTATAGAGGCCCTGGTCCTCGTCCCAAATATTGAGCGGGAATGGAGCCAACAACGGCCATTTTGGAAGGGGACAGCTAGTACAAGCTATCCTGACTAAAGGTGGTCTTCGGCTGCCAAAGGCACTGGTGATGATGCCGTCTTGTGCTGCACGGTGACCTCCGTCCTGCCGTCCTGCTGGTCTTGGTCTCGTTGCACCGATTAGGAAACCTTTGCCTGATGCCTTGGTACTCCGCGCCTACGCTTTCCCCCTTTGCACCATAGAGGAAACGAGGACGCTGCGCAGGCTGGCGCCCACCTGGTCTTGATCGTCATGGCTTGCGTCACGAGCACCTCGCGAGCACCCCTTACCTTGATCTCTCCGCCTCCTCGCGAGCCTGCCTGGTGAGGCCGCCCCTGAGGAGGCCTTGTGTCGTCCGCCCCGCGAGGCTTGGCCCCTCACGAGGGTCTTGAGCATTTGTTGATGAAGACGGGCCGTACTGGGCCACTGCTAAGCCACACAGCAGGCCGCAGGCAGGCCAGTCTGGGGACCCCCGTTCCCAGAACGCTGATAGTAGCTCCCGACCCAAGGTGCGCTCAGACTTGGCTTAGCAGCGGAGCCAAAGGGCAAGTGCGGAGCGCCGCGGGCCCCAATAGCCTACGGCCTTGGTCGACGTGTGGCGACTGATTGGACGTGGGCGTCTCCGCTTCCCCACGCTCCCCCAATATCCGCCTGGCTAGGCGGCCACGAAGCTTTACACAGTTATTTCCTCTTTGCTGCCCGCGTGCTTCCTGTTCCCCTTTCCTCCTCAAGCCTCTATTTCTGCTTCCAATCTATCTTGAGCTCTGCCCCCTCCATCGCCATGGCGCCAACTAGCAAGGAGAAGGGGAAGAAGCCTCTGTCCTCATCCAGTTCACCTCCGGCAATCAAGGCCGCCGTCGGCTGGTCATTGGTGCTCAACTTGGAGGCCCTGGGCAAGGTCTGCCATGTGCTCGCATCTAGCTTCAACGAGTGCGGAAAGACGATGGCTTGGCCTGCGTCCCATGCCTCCATTGATAGGACATTCACCGAGGTTCGATTCTTCGTCGATGCCCTGTGGGCTGGCCTGGTTCCCCTCTTCTCCGCTTTCTTCAATGCGGTGCTCTCCCATTATCAGATCCATATGATGCATCTTGATCCTCAATCCATTACCCTCCTCGCCGTCTTCGCCTTTGTTTGCGAAGCCATGGTGGGCATTTCTCCTTTCGTCGCCCTCCTGCGCCACTTCTTCTCGTTGCGCCTGACCGACCCCTTGCAGTGCTCAAGGTGCGTGAGCTTCCAGGCTGTGACAGAGACGGCCGCCTCAGGGATCGATTTTGGCCTCCCGCCTTCCATGAGTGGGTTCCGGACGTGGTGGATGCATGTGGATGTCGGAGTGCCCAGCCCCTACTCTCGCCTTCGACGTTGCCTGCTGTCCCCAATCTAGGCTGGGGCCACGAGAGACTCGTGAGCCCCCGACTCTCCTTCGTCTGGCACCGACTGAGGAGGTTGAGAGAGCTCGGCGTGACTATGACCTGGGTGGTCAAGGAGTTCCTCCAGTGTCACATTGCTCCTCTTCAGCGCCACTCCCGGCCGATGTGGGCCCTGACGGGCGACCTGGACCACATGAGGCTTCAGGAGACGGAATTGGCGCCCGAGACGCTGAAGAAGGTGCTTGAGGTCTTGATTGGCGACCCTTCGCCGGGCGATATTCGACATAGGGGTAGCCTCCTGTATCTCTGCTCGGGCAGGGCTGAGTTCGCGAGACAGATGCCTCTCTTCGACGAATGGGGGTTGCGCCCGGCTGGCCTTGCGGGGCCTCGCGAGAATCCTGTCACCGTGGCTCCCTTCCCTCTCGCCAACACCGATCTTGCCCCAGGAGCGGGTGCAGGGAGGCAGGCATCGCTTGAGGCTGGAGGCTCTGGTGTCGCGGTGCTGACGCCGCACGGAGTTCCCGAAGCGTCATCCTCCGGAGCTTGTGAAGCCCGCCCTGAGGCGGTCGTCGGTGGGGGGACACAACCCGTGGCTCCCAATGCCGGAGCCCCCAAGGCCTCGAAAGGCCATTGGGAGGTGGTGCCTGATCGCTCCTCCCAGCTCAGCGCCCCTGAGGTTGGCCGCTTGGGTGCTTCTCCATCCGCGCCTCGCGCTGGTCTACATGTCGAGCGCCTGGGTCGGTTCCGCGTGGACTTTGCCGCCCTCTGCAATAGGAAGGAGGCTTCGAGTGGCAGTGGGCGCCCCTTCCGACCATTGAAGCATAGGAAGCACTACAAAAAAAAGACACATCCGTGACATTTTGGGCCGAACGAAACTTTTTTCAGTCATACTTATGACACTTCTATGACGATGATTGTGACAAAACCCGGTATCATCATAGATGTGGTGGGCTCCTACTTCTATGACAAAAAATCATAACAAAAATGGGCTTTTCGTCCAGGGCGGGCCGGAGACGCAGCTGCATGACATTCTTTGGGTCGTCCATGACGGAAAAAACCATGGTTGAAGCGAGGGCGAGGAAAATTTCGGGGAGTTCCCAGTTACGGTGGGCGGTCGGGGGCCGAGCGATGCGCGTTTCTCTCATACACGTACGCGCATGTGTGCGAGGCATTGGCTCTAACTAAACCCGAGCGAGGCGTTGGGTTCTAACTGAACCCGAGCGATTGCACTACAGGCTACGTGTTACAGAACCCGAGAGATCGATCGATGGTTGTTAACTGAACCCGATCGAGCGATTCGTTCGCTACTGCTGCTAACTGAAGCCGATTGATGCTGCCTCTCTAGATGAAAAGTGAGCATTGCGGGGGGGGGGGGGGGGTGGATGAACAGTGAGTGGTGGGGGTGGATGAACAGGACCCCGTGGCGTTGCCTCGATCGAGCCGGTTGGGGCTGGATGAACAGGACCCCGTGGAGGGCTGGATGAATAGGACAACCCCGTGGAGGGCTGGATGAATAGTAGACGGTGGAGAGGTGCCCATGGAGGGGTGGTTGAACAGTAGCCGGTGGAGTATCGCATGGTGGAGGCTGGATGAACAGGAGCCCATGGAGGCTGGAGGAGGTCGACGGTAGCCCATGGAGGCTGGAGGAGGTCGACGGTGGAGATGAACAATATCCCGTGGAGTCCCGTTTTGGGGTACGCCACACCCCTCCCGATAAACAGGACCCCCGTTTCGACCGTAGCGCTCCTACACAAGTATGTTTCGTCCGTTTTGCAGTACGCCACACCCCTCCCGATCAACAGGACCCCCGTTTTGACCGTAACGCTCCAACACAAGTCCATTTCGTCCGTTTTGCGATACGCCACACCCCTCCCGGTCAACAGGACCCCCGTTTCGACCGTAGGAGGTCCATTTCCTCCGTTTTGCGGTACGCCAGACCCCTCCCGATGAACAGGATCCTGTTTCAAATGTGGTCGGTCGGACACAAGGCCGTTTCCTCCGTTCTGCGGTACGCCAGGCCTCATTTCCATCGTCTGTTTCGTCCAAGCCCTCCCGATGAACACGACGACACATTCCATTCCGACCCAACCGGTTGGCTCCCCATGAACACGACGACGATGCTGTTTCTCCGTTTCAACCCAGCCATATACACAAGCCCTGGCCGTACATATGCCGAGTAGGCGTTCGAGACCCTGCCCGTATGTACACATACGTGGCCGTATTTTCTTTCTTGCACACTGGCCGCTGTACGTACATGTACATGCTACGTGCGCGCCTCTACTACGACACGTATGCGCCTCTACTACAACACGTGCGCGCCTCTACATCGACCAGTATATATGTATGTACACGTTCGCGACCAGAATGACAATGCTACATACGCTTCGACCAGGTGGGTCCCGACTGTCAGGCACTTCCTTGCGTGCGAAGATGTAGATGGTGGGTCCCAGCAGTCAGGGGGCGAATCGTTTTTTTTGCCCGGAAGCACTTCCTTGCGTGCGAAGATGTAGCTGGTGGGTCCCAGCAGTTAGGGGGGAGAATTGTTTTTTTTGACGCACTTCCTTGCGTGCGAAGATGTAGCTGGTGGGTCCCGGCAATAAGGGGCGAATCGTTTTTTTTTGCCTGGACGCACTTCCTTTCGTGCGAAGGTGTAGCTGGTGGGTCCCAGCAGTCAGGGGGAAATGTTTTTTTCATGAAATACGGTGGCCTGTCCGGTGGGTCCCTGCTGTCAGGTGGAGGAATCATTATTTTCCGCGTAATAAGGAGGCACGTCCTTGCTGCGGCCATGGACCCAGCTGCCAGCCTCTCCACGTAGAGTCCACGTCCGATGGAAGACATTCCTTGACCACGTTGACCACGCCGTGACGAGAGCACTAGGGTGGTGGACGACGGCGAGGCCTAGGAAGGGGACGACGCAGAGCCGGGGAAGATGCGACAATGGATGCCCACGCGTAGAGGAGTATGAGGGTTCACTGGTTCACTGCGGTGTGAGGCTGCCATCGCTGCAGAATAACAGGGGATGTGGGTGAGTAGAGGGATGGCCTGGCCAGCGGTGGGAGTAGTAGGGGCGGTGAGGCCTCTGCCGCATCGCAGCCGGCCACGGGAGGCAGGAGCACGAGGCACGACCGGCGCAAGTTTGGGTGGCTGGAGCAAGAAGACCAGAGGTTGAAGAAGCACTATGGCCGTTGGATGGACATCGTACGGTCACTAGAGCTAGAATCATGCATATTGACTAAGTTGACAAAACCCTCTGTCCCCATCAACTTAGTAGGCCCACAAGTCAACCTGCCACTATACTGGGTCCCAGCTAACAGGGGGAGTATTCTTTTTTTGTGCGTAATAAGGAGGCACTTCCTTGCGTGCGAAGATATAGCTGGTGGGTCCGAGCTGTCAGCGGCGGTAACATTTTTTTCGCAAATACAGAGGCCCTTTCGGTGGGTCCCTGATGTCAGGTGGAGGAATCATTATTTTGCGTGTAATAAGGAGGCATTTCCTTGCGTGCGGCCGTGGACCCAGTTGTCGGCCTCTCGACGTACAGTCCACTTCAGATGCATGTCGGTCGTTGACCACATTGACTAGGCCGCATCGAGAGCCCCGGGGCGATGGACGACGGCGAGGCCTAGGAAGGGAACGACACGGAGGTAGGGAAGACTCGGCAGTTGTTTCCCACGCGGAGGGGAGTACGACTGTACGAGGGTTTACTGGTTCGTCTACCGTCGCCGGAGAATAACAGCACGTCTGGGTGAGTAGAGGGATGGCTAGGCCAGCGATGGGAGTACGGTGGGGCGGTGAGGCCTACGCGGCAGCACAGCCGGCCGCGGGAAGGAGGGAGCAGGCAGTCCTGCTGGCGCTTGTTTGAGCGGGTGGTGCAGGAAGAGCAGAGATTGAAGAAGCATGACGGCCGTTGGATGGACATCGTACGGCCACTGGAGCTAGAATCATTCATATTGACTAAGTTGACAAAACCCTCCGTCCCCGTCAACTTAGTAGACCCACAAGTCAGCCTACCACCATGGTGGATCCCAGCTAGCAGGGGGGAGTATTCATTTTCTTGTGTGTAATAAGGAGGCACTTCCGATGGGCCCGAGCTGACAGCAGGGGGAACGTTTTTTTGCGAAATACGGTGGTCTGTCCGGTGGGTCGCAGCAGTCAGGGGGAAATGTTTTTTTCGCGAAATACGTGGCCCATCCGGTGGTTCCCAGTAGTCAGGGGGAAACTTTTTTTTGCGAAATACTAGTGGCCCGTCCGGTGGGTCTCTGCTGTCAGGTGGAGGAATAATTATTTTGCGTGTAATAAGGAGGAACTTCCTTGCAGCTGCCGTGGACCCAGCTGTCAGCCTCTCCATGTACAATACTCTTACGATGGAAGTCGGTCATTAACCACATTGACCACGCCGCGCCGAGAGCACCTTGGCGGTGGACGACGGCGAGGCCTAGGAAGGGGATGACGCAGAGCCGGGGAAGACGCGGCAGTGGATGCCCACGCGGAGAGGAGTATGAGGGTACGCTGGTTCGGCTGTGGTGTGAGGCTGCCGTCGCCACAGAATAACAGGGGGAGTGGGTGAGTGGAGGGATGGCCTGGCCAGCGGTGGGACTAGTATGGGGCGGTGAGGACTCCGCGGCAACACAGCCGGCCACGGGAGGCAGGAGCATGCGGCACGACCGGCGCTGCTTTGGGCGGCTGGAGCAAGAAGACTAGAGGTTGAAGAAGCACTATGGCTGTTGGATGGACATCGTTGACCACGCCGCGCCGAGAGCACCAGGGCGGTGGACGACGGCGAGGACAATGAAGGGAACGACACGGAGCCAGGGAAGACACGACAGTGGCTGCCCACGCGGTGGAGAGTATGAGGGTTGACTGGTTCAGCTGCCATCGCCAGAAAATAACAGGAGGTGTGGGTGAGTAAAGGGATAGACAGGCCAGGGATGCGAGTATGATGGGGACATGAGGCCTGCCCGGCAGCACGGCTGGCCATGGAAGGCGGGAGCAGGCGGTTCCGACGGTGCTGGTTTGGGCGGCTGGGGCAGGAAGATCAGAGACTGAAGAAGCACGATTGCCGTTAGATTGACATCTAACGGTCTGACGCTGGTAGAGTCGATTGTTGACTAAGTTTCTTTTTTTTGAGAAACCTTGTGTATGCATGAACTTAGTAGGCCCACAAGTCAGCCTCCAAATCTTTGGCAGACAACATAAAGCCCATTTGGTATTTTTTATAATTTGCAGCCCATTTGCTAATTCTTAAGTAATTTATTACAGCCCATTTTCTGCACAGGACCACAGTCAAAAAGTTCAACCTTATTTTGCATATTTCAGTGGAGTCCGAATTGTTGTAATCCCGAAATGATAAACATTTTTTAAGAACTTATTGATTTGCCAAAAAAATAGTTTTGTTTTTGTAAGCAAATAAGACGTGGGACAATTGAGTTGGTTTAAGGGAAAACCAGTGGTAAAAAATCAGCGCTGGGTGGGAAAAAACAACAAAAATAAGGATGTAAATATGAAAAGGGAATTTTATGTGTTTTCAATATAATGATATGTGTATATGAACTAGTAAAACTATAGGTAGAGATTAGAAAACGGATGTAGGACATGTGTTTCAAGAGGAAAATAAAACTGGGCTGTTGTCAGCATTCTGGGAACGGGGGTCCCCAAACTTGCCTACCTGCGGCCTACGGCGTGGCTCAAGTGGGGGCCCAATGCAGCCCAGCTCCATCAACTCAAGCTCAAGACCCCCGCGAGGGGCCAAGCCTCGCGGGGCGGACGACAAGGAGCTTCCTCAGGAGCAGCCTCCTCAGGCAGGCTCGCGAGGAGGCGGAGAGATCAAGGTAGGGCACCTCCCGAGGGGCCCGTGACACAATCCATGACGATCGGAGGCCAGGCGGGTGCCAGGCGGGCACCGGCCTGCGCAGTGTCCTTGTTTCCCTTTCGGTGCAAAGGGGGTAAGCACAGGCCAAGGCATCAGGCAAAGGTTACCGTTTCGGTGCAACAAGACCAAGACCAGCAGAACGGCAGGATGGAGGTCATCGTGGAGCCCAGGGCGGCGTCACCGTCACGACCTTTGGCAGCCGAAGACTAACTTTAGTCAGGATAAGTGTACCAGATGCTCCCCTTCAAAATGGCCAATTGTTGGTGCCCTTCCCGCTCATTATTTGGAAAGAGGCCCAGGGCCTCCGCCTATAAATAGGACTAGCCACCCACAAGGTAGAGGCATCTAGAGAAAACCAGAGAGAGAGAGAAGCGAGTGAACTCACCTAAGCAGTTCATCGCACCAGCTCAAGAACAACCCCTCGCGAGGCTGTTCTCCCTTTGTACTGTTCACTATCAGCCCCTGAGGCAATCTACCACACCACACACTGGAGTAGGGTATTACACCACAATGGTGGCCTGAACCAGTATAAATCCCGTGTCCTCTATGTGTTCATCTTTCTTGCCTAGATCTTTGCGAGACTTCGAGACGTGAGCTGGTAGGGGAGAGATCTTCGTGTGCACCCCAGTGTTCGAACCTCAAGGGTCTGCCGGAACCCGAAATCTAACATTTGGCGCGCCAGGTAGGGGTGCGCCGGAGTCCTCCTTCCGCCTTCCTGATGTCAAGCGACCCAACTGCCAACACCAACCGCTGGGCGGCATGGCCCGTCCACGCCGTGCCGCCAGCCCAGGGCGACCACAACCTTGTGCCTGAAGCAGCCCGCGCTCCACAGGGCACTGCGGGGCACGGGCGATGCGGCCAAATGCCGCCTGCCCTCACACCGCGGCATATGCGGTTAGCAGCAAGAGCTTCGAACCACGCCGCGGCCACGGCGCCGCACACCAGACGGGAGCAGGCGAACTCCAGGGCCGCGCTCACGGTAGCCCGAGAGCTGCTGCGGGCGGCCCTGACGTGCTACTGGAGCGAGTAGCCGAACTCCTGGAAGCCGCCCCCTCGGGAACGCCTCCTTTTTGCGTCCAGTTGCCACCCTAGGTCGAGGGAGGGCCGTATGGCGGCCCCATACATGCCCACGCGACTCCGAGCGGACTTCAAGCCCATCTTAACGCCAACCCGGCCGTTAGCACCGGGCACCAAGTCGCGCCGGCCACACCCCTGGCCGGCGAAGGAGCACATGCCGCGACCTTTAGCCTCGATGGGCCACCACGCCCTTACCCTCAGGACAATGCTCCAGGCCGAACTGCGTGGCATGTGGGGCACTATGGCGAGAACCTTGGAGTTGCGGTGCCAGAAGCTTATGTGCCCCAAATGGTGGATCGAGAATGCGCGTTGGAAGAAGACCACGACTCGTTCCTTGGGCCAGGCTAGGGCGAGGAGCCACCAGAAGCTGAGCTCTTTCAAGAGCCCCAAGAGGTCCTCGACGGCCGCACCAGCGGCAGTAACTATCTGGTACCACTACTTCCTCAGGAGCAAACTTATGCTAACCATGGGTCGCATGAGGTACAGGTCGCCACAGCAGATGGCTTCCCCAATGCCGCAACCTCCTACCCCTCAGGAGGAGGGCACCGGGGGCTGCAGGAAAGGGGCCGGGATCCGGGTTCGCCCTCACGGCGCTAGGCACCAAGCGCACTTCGGAGGTAGGCCCTCTGCCGGGGAGGTGCCACAAGGCATGCCCCCGGCAGAGGACCCATGGTCATCGGGGGAACCACTGGCGACCTCTCTACCCCATTGGCGTCGTCCTTGGTTTCCGGTTGCCGTCAATGGCGGTAGAGTGCGGTGCAAGGCAGGGCCCTCGTCTGGCAATATGAAGCAAGGCCGGTACCTGTGAAGAAGGCCCAGTGCTTGTGAAGCTCGCTGCCCCGTGACACTCTCACGTAATAATGAGTGGGGCTGTACACGCCCCGGAGTCTCCGGAGAGCCGCCGTCGGGCCTCGGGGGCTCCCGCCCATGCCCAGTGGCAGCACTTAGCTCCGCGCTGGTGGGAAGACGTCGAAGACTAGACTAGGTGCCGGACGCGGCTTTTTGCCTTTTGCCTCTTCCTCTATTGACAAGTTTCTTTGATTTGAAATTAATTTGGATTTGAACTTGAGAATTGTGTGTGTCTTGGGAAGGGGAGCTTAGTCTCGTTCAAGCAATCTCTCGTGTTCGGGTTTCGACCTTACGTCCAAGTTAGCGTCGGCTGCCTCCCCTCGCGGGCCCCTCGCGAGCCGGGCCAGGCCAGGCACGTCTACAATCTGGACAGCTGTCGCCACACCCTCTCTGGAGGTTCTCACCGTAGGATCGAAAGGACCATTCAAAAGACACTCAAGGCATAGCAGCCCCCATAGGCCCGCTTGGGACTTGTCGGGGTCAGGAGGTAAACAGGTCAGCTGACCCATCGGCAGGCCAGTGGCTAAGCTCACGTGCGGCGTTACACTTACAGGGATATTGTTCGCAAACCTTTACATGAGGGGCTTCCCCTCCCAAAATGCTCTTACAGTCTTCAGGGCCAAGCCCGAACTTTCTTCACGCAGGGTAAACCACGGGGGACACGCGATCAGTCGGACATATCGCTCACTGCATCATCTGGGGCGCCTCTAGAGGCGTCGCTGGCCTCATCACCATCACCACCCACACCTCCGCTAGCGCCAGGCGCGTCCACCACGCCACCTTCATCGGCGGCCACGATCACGCCATCATCATCAGATGCGAAGGCCCTAACGAGGGCATCCACATTGTCCTCCACCCATTGCGCCAGGTCGCCCCGGATGGCTATGGGCACAGGTGCAATGGCGGCGTCGAAATCGAAGTGGGGATCCATGTTCTGCAGGTGGCTGAAGACACAGGAGAAGGCACGCCCAAGTAAGGCTCGGATCCTCTCCTCGACGAGCCAACGGGACCTCTGGGAGCGGTTCTCTAGGAGCGTCACCACGTCAGTGAAATATTGGAGGTTGCCGGCATAGTTGGTCTCATGTGGCACCTCGGCAGCGGCCTCGCAAATGTTGCCCAGGGCCGTGTTAGCCCGCTCCCTGAGTGTTCTGAGCATGGGGCCATGCTCATGCTCCAGGACCTGCCTCCGGTGGATCTCGTCCTCGTTCTGCCGCGTGATAGCCTCGGTGCCGTCAACCCTCTGTTGGAGAAGAAGCAGCTCGGCACGGGAAGAGGCCAGCTCCGCCTGCGCTGCACCAAGGGCACCCGCGGAGGAGTCCGCACCCCGCGTCACCTCCGCCAGTTTGGCCCTGAGGGCCGCGGTCCTACCTTCAGCTTCGGCCCTGATCATCTCCAACCTCGCTTCGTATTGGCACTCGAGACCCGAACGAGCTTCCGCCGCTCGGCGATCAACCTCCTCCTGGGCTCGGGTTTCGCGCGCAGCGACCTCATCCTCCGCGTGAGCCACCAGACGCTCCCTCGTCTCCAGCCGCTCAAGGTCAAGGTTGCGCTCGATGGCCTCTAGCGTCAGCGCTTCCTCGCGCTTCTGAAGCTCTACCTGGTCGACGGAGGCCTCCTTCAGCGACACGAGGGCCGCCTGGCGCAGTTCCACCTGCTCCTCCAGAGAGTTGCTCCAGGCTGGGAGCTCCCACACGCGCTCCTCCGCATCCTTGCGCCATCGGTCTGCTTCTCGGGCCTCCTCGACGGCTCGGGAACAGGCCTCTCGCGAGGCCACCAGTGATGCTTCGGCCTTCACGTTGTCAAGGTCCCGCCGATGACGCGCAAAGGCAACGGCAACCTTCAGCTTGAGCCTCTCTTCAGCAAGGCGCAAGCCTTCGGCCTCGAGGCTCGCGTCTTCGCCAACAAGCACTGTTCCGATCCGGCTTACTGCATCCACCGCCCCTGGAGGAATTCATGGCGAAGGGCGCGGCGCTCACGAGCGTGCCTGAGTACGTCTTCCGCGTCATCCTCCACCACTAGCGAACCCGGAGGGCACTGGGGCGGCATGCCCCCTTCCGGCGCGGAGTCGGGAGCTGGTGCCCCAGCAATCGTCAGACGGGCCGCGCTAGGAGCCCGGCCTGGCACCGGTCCGTCCCCAGAAGAGGAGCTTAAGACCGACTTCAACCACTCGCCGTTCACGATCAGGGAAGGAGCACAGGGCAAGCTGGTTATGCCCCAGGGGAACCCATGGAGGGAGGACAGCCGGCACGCAGGATGCAGATGCTCGGCAGGAGGGGGCGCTCCTCCGATTGGCCGAGCGGCAGGAGCGCCGCTCGAGCCCGGCATGCTCAGGGTCAGCAACAAGGACGAGGCTTGGGGGGATGGCTCCCTGGCCGTCTCCACGAACCCAGCAGGAAGGGCCCTGAGAAAGCCGTGATCAGCTGCGAGAACAGAGAAATGAAGGAGCAAAGAAGGAAGAGGACTTACTCATCCATGGCAAAGTACTTCCTACGCTTCAACAAGCGGCAGGGGCGATCTTCACCGCCCAGGGCCTCCTTCCTCTTGCGGAGGGCCTCGAAATCTACTCGAAATCGACCCAAGCGCTTGGCGCAGGGGTCGGCTTGCGGCATGTTGGAGGCGTCGGGACGATCGTCGCTAATGGGACCGACCTGAGGAGGGCCACCGGGCACCACCTCGTGAGGGATGACCGGAGCCTCGGGAGCCCCAACCTCAGGAGCCGTAGGCTGGAGCTCCTCGCCTGCCACTGCTCCAGGGCGGGCTTCATAGGATGTTGCCTTCGGAGCCCCGCGCGGCATCTGCACCTCCACAACATCATCCTTTTTGGCTCCCCGCAGTTCTCGTCTCCCTGCTTCGTCACCTGGGACGGGGCCGCTTTGGGCAACTGGAAGGGCAACCACGACAACAGGATTCTCGCGGGGCCCCCTGAGGCCAGTCGGGCGCAGTCCCCATTCATCGAAGCTGGGCATCTGCTTCACAAAATCGGCCCTGCCCGAACAAAGATACAGGAGGGCACCATCATGTCGGAGGCTGCCTGGGGAAGGGTCGCCAGTCAGGACCTTGAGAACCATCCTCAGTGCTTTAGGCGCCAGGTCCTCCTCCTGCCGCATGCGGTCCTTGTGCCCCGCATAATCCCACATTCGGCGAGAGAGGCGCTGGAGAGGAGCAATGCGACACTGGAGGAACTCCTTCACCACCTTGGGTGCCGCCACGTTGACACCCTCAAGGTCTCGAAGCGGCGCCAGACAAAGACGACCCGGGGGCTCACAAGCGCCTCATGAGCCTAGCCTAAGCTAGGAATAGCCGGCGCGGTTGGGTGCGAGAGCAGGGAGCTGGGTACCCCAATGTCCACATACAGCCACCGCTCTCTGAACTTGGCCTCAGAAGGAGGAAGGACGAAGTCGATCCCTGAAGCCGCCGTCTCTGGCACGGCAAGAAAGCTCACACACCCTGAGCATTGAATAGGATCGCTCAGGCGCAAGGAGAATAAATGGCGCAGCAGGGCAACGGAAGGAGGAATGCCCACCATTGCCTCGCAAACAAAAGCAAAGATAGAGAGGAGAGTAATGGACTCGGGTCTGAGATGCATCATGTGGATCTGATAATGGGAGAGCACCACATTGAAGAAAGCAGAGAAAGGGGGAACCAGACCCGCCCACAAGGCATCGACAAAGAACCGGACCTCTGTGACGATCCTGTTAATAGAAGCATGGGACACAGGCCAGGCTGTGGTTCGGCCACACTCGTTGAAGATGGTGGCAAGAGCAGAGCGAACCTTGCTCAGGGCCTCGGGATTGAGTATCATTGACCGATCGACGACGGGGGCTGCCGCCGGAGGCGAGCGGGATGAAGGCGCAGGCTTCTTCCCCTTTTTCTTCTTCGTCTACACCATGGCAGGCCAGGAAGGGGAGAGCATGAGTTTGATTGGAGGCGGAGGTTGAGGCTCGAGGAAGGAGGAAGGGCAAGAAGCGCGCGAGCGGCGAAAAGGGAGTAGCTGTGTGCAACCACGGGTCCGCCTAGTAGGGCGCATAATGAGGCATCATGGGGAAGCGGAGACGCCCACGTCCAATCAACCGCCATGCGGTGCCCAAGGCTGCAGGCTGTTGGGGCCCGTGGCGCTTCTCACTTGCCCCTTCGCTTCTCTGCTAAGCCAAGTCCAGGCGCGCCTTGGGTCCGGGGGCTACTGTCGGCGTTCTGGGAACGGGGGTCCCCAGACTTACCTGTCTGCGGCCTGCGACGTGGCTCAAGTGGGGACCCAATGCAACCCAGCTCCATCAACTCAAGCTCAAGACCCTCGTGAGGGGCCAAGCCTTGCGGTGCAGACGACAGGGAGCTTCCTCAGGAGCAGCCTCCTCAGGCAGGCTCGCGAGGAGACAAAGACATCAAGGTAGGGCACCTCCCGAGGGGCCCGTGACACAATCCATGACGATCGGAGGCCAGGTGGGTGCCAGGCGGGCGCCGGCCTGCGCAGTGTCCTTGTTTCCCTTTCGGTGTAAAGGGGGTAAGCACAGGCCAAGGCATCAGACAAAGGTTACCGTTTCGGTGCAACAAGACCAAGACCAGCAGAACGGCACGATGGAGGTCATCGTGGAGCCCAGGGCGGCGTCACCGTCACGACCTTTGGCAGCCAAAGACTAACTTTAGTCAGGATAAGTGTACTAGATGTTCCCCTTCAAAATGGCCAATTGTTGGCGCCCTTCCCCCTCATTATTTGGGAAGAGGCCCAGGGCCTCCGCCTATAAATAGGACTAGCCACCCACAGGGTAGAGGCATCTAGAGAAAACCAGAGAGAGGGAGGGAGAGAGAAGCGAGTGAACTCACCCAAGCAGTTCATCGCACCAGCTCAAGAACAGCCCCTCGCGAGGCTGTTCTCCCTTTGTACTGTCCACTGTCAGCCCCTGAGGCAATCCACCACACCACACACTGGAGTAGTATTACACCACAATGGTGGCCTGAACTAGTATAAATCCCGTGTCCTCTGTGTGTTCATCTTTCTTGCCTAGATCTTTGCGAGACTTCGAGACATGGGCTGGTAGGGGAGAGATCTTCGTGTGCACCCCAGTGTTCGAACCTCAAGGGTCTGCCGGAACCCGAAATCCGATAGTTGTGTGTTTGATTCAGTAAAAAAAACTGCCTGCGGATGTTGTAAGACAAAATATAACTAACGTTGGCGGGCCAGAGGCCAGTAGATACCTGCTAGATCTTTGTGCCCCGTTGTCGTCACGGGCTGGGCCTGTTAAAAACAAAACCAACCCTGGGCAGTCTATAGCCCAGTTGAAACTTGCTCGACCTGGAAAAAAAATATACATGCTCAATAAACGAGAGAATTCTGCAATTACAGATTGATAACTGGGATGCAGCAGGGATATTGTTTTTTCATCGTGATAATAAGTGCATGCACTTGTTTCGAAAAAATTGGAGAACTGGGAATTCGAATGGCAGGTGCTTATGCTACCCATCAAATAAAAATCAGGTGCCTGAAAATTCGTTTCGAAACAAATGATTCAGCTTTATATCCACGTCGACCCTCGGCATGATGGTTGGAAGAAAATGCAAGTTCATACCAAAAGATCCTGAACAACAATACCAACTTGCGGACGACAAGGTAGTACAACTACCAATACCAAACTAACTTATAATCCTTTTACTCCTGGCCCTAGTGATCGTCTGGTAGAAAATCTTGCAGAGGACCAACTCCCACTCCTTCTCTTGCTCCAAGTGCCCGAGGTGGTACTGGTGCATCACCTGGTTGGTCCTCTATTGGTCGAAGTTCTTGTTGGTGTGCAGCAACAGAACCTTTTTTTCTGCTCGTCTGCCGGCCGTTGACCATCATTGGCAAGGTATTGCTGGTCTTGTGCCACATCGCATGCATGCCGCACTCCAACTGTATCTTGCGATGCGTCCACGTGCCCTTTTTGAACGCCCTGGAATTACGCTGGAAGAAATGCTTCCTTAGGCCACTCAGTGTGATACCTGCAGTATTGTGGAATACAGGTTTTAGTGTACGTAGTTGGCATTTTCATAACATCGCATGTTGCAGTCACTTGTTTCACTTTTTATTAACTGTCAAATTGTAATTGCTTCACCAAGTCTGCGTCTAAAAACAAAAATAGAGCTATAAACAAAGGAATATGTTTGTGCAAGTAGACGGCCGATCAGTGTCTTACCTGGAAGTTTCTCAGTTTGGGTGTATCATATGCCGTGCTCGCTATCGATGGTTGGTATGAACAAATCGATGAGAGACTGAAATCTCGCGCTGTCAGCACTCACTTTGGCCTCAAGGTGCTTGATCAGCTCCTGATCCGCGGGATCGAACTTGACGCCAGTCAGCAGCACCGGCCAATCCTTCTTCGACTTGCATCGGTAATTCCAGTTATATGGTACTCAATGTATGATCAATCGACTGTTTTAAGTGAATGATGAAAGATTTCGATAGATAAGTAGTACTCCAAATCTAAAGTCCAGAATACCCAAACACGCCGCCGGGATTCTTGTGTCACCTCACGCGTAGCGTGTTGTCACGTCAATTCAATGTGTGGACATGATGAATAATTTGACCGACGTATACTAGTACTGCTACTGTACTACTTACTAGTCATATTTAGTGTCACAATTTATACATAGGTTTAACTAAAAATGTACGCACTTGAAGCCTAAATGATATATATATATATATATATAATATATATATATATATATATATATATATATATATATATATATATAACTTCTGCACAGCATCTCCATCATCATTATCAGTACATCCTACGCAGGTGAGTTAGGATGCACTTGATACCAGGAAGGTATCTATCCTTCAAACCAGAGGAGTGCTTCAAACTAACAATAGTACATAATATCCAACAAAAAGAGGGTCGTGCTATAGCAGCAGAATACATGGCTCAGTCTAGATATCAGCACGAATCAAGTTGTGCATATTTGCTGTTGGCATGAACCACATCGCTGCATGTCGGGTTTGCAAAAGCCATCTATCGCATGGAAGCTTGATGCCTTTCACACACTGAGGATTATCTGGCAACAAGCTGTGTCGACAAATCTCTGGATATGGTGATTCATGAAACCCATGGTATGATGTGTAAATACAGTCCCCCCTCGCGAATGGAAGTTGCATAGGATGGTAATCATCGCCGGTGATATGATTGATGATTGGTTGGATGATCGGATAATTGAGCCCGAGGAATAAGGAGTGGTTGCCGAGGCTGTAAACCCGCCTCCAGTTGAATACGCCTGGCCCTACGGAGCTGGGATCTTTCTCGAACAGGAAGCAGCCATAGCCATCAATGTCACGAATGCCCCACGCATTGTACTGCATGTGGTTTGATGTAATGGTTTGGTCAATTTGGTACATGCGAATGAGAATCAAATGACCGCCATCAGCTGAACGAGCGATAAACCACCACCCATCGGCTGGTATGATTCCAGGTCCTGGAATCATGAAGGCCAGCGCATTTGCGTCTGCTGCAACAATTCAAATTGGAGACCAAAAGGACAAAAATAAACAATCATGTTCAGAGTATGTGTGGAATTAAGATTATTATAACAGTGACACATATCATAGACAGAGAATTGCAATGCTGTGGTCATAATCATACACCAAGAAAAAAAATAAGCCAATGGATTTCATATTCTAGCAATATGTCATGGTTCAAACATCATGTAACAATGAGAGGAAAACAGCTACTCCCTCCGTTCCAAAATAGATGACCCAACTTTATACTAACTTTAGTATAAAGTTGGGTCATCTATTTCAGAATGGAGGGAGTAAGACAGAGCCTACTCATATTCTACCATAGCACTTACTACTACTGTTCTCATATCAACTCTAAGCAATAACATGCGTTGTTATAAAAATCTTGTAAACGAGAGTAACATATAGCAATCATGATGTTATGCTCATAATATGTATTTTAACAATCATTAGATGCCAATTGTTCTCATATCAACTCTAACAATAACATGTGTGGTCATAAAAATCTAGGAAATGAGAGGAACATATAGCAATGATGTGGTTATAGACATACTATGTATTCTAAATTTGTAACAATGAACAAGCAGTCGTATTCATAAGGTAAAGATGAGATGAGATAGAACAATTACACGACGATAGATTCCACCAGTATAGGCAGCCAATCTGTGCATCGACCGCGTAAACGATGCCCTCGTGCACTATAGCATCAGACAGAAATGTTGCCTCAACAGGATTGATGATGAGCCATAACCATGTATGGCGACCGGATTCCAGATAGACTAATCCCATGTTGAACAAGGCAATGAGCTTGTAATCCATGTAGTCTTTTGATGGTGTGGGCACTTTGCAGATTACAACTTTCAACAAACAGAGGTCGAGCCAAAAGCTTGACGCATCTCGTGCGTAGTAGGCAGGAGTGTTCGGCGGGCCGCGAGGCTCGATGGCGGCGGTATCCAACGATGGAAGGGTGATCTCTCGCTGGGTGTAGATATCCATGAGATGGCACGGACTACCGGTTTGGTGGATGAGGATGATTCAATTAGCCTTCATGCCCGCCCAGTAGTGGCCGCGCATGAAGGACAGGTGGATGGGTAGTGGTAGCATGTCGAGGGGCACCACGGCAACCTCCGTAGGATCGTCAAGTCGGTGTTCGGGCCACCTGCGAGGATCGGGCATCAGCAAGCAGGGTGTCATGAAAAGAGCCGGCCGGTTGTAGACGAGTAGACGGTACAAAGACACCGAGCATGCGGCCAGATGGACGGTGCTGAGTAGGTCCATACGATTACAGATCTGCTCCAAGAGAACATCGGGGAGGGAATTCCGATCGCGGCTCTGCGTGTCAGTCGGTTCTGCCATTGGGGTTTTCGGTGCCTGGGAGCCAGCGGGGAAGTGTATTCGGGCGGGCGAGCGAAGAAGCTTCTCCTCGTGTGGCCGAGCAGTGAGCGGGGAGATATGCTACGCGCGAGCTACCAAGGAAGATGGCGCAGGCGGGCGAGCAGTGAGCAGGGGTAAATGGTGTGCAGCCGACGATGGGGAAGAGAGGAGGAAGAAGAAGAGAGGAGGAAGAAGAGTGTTAGACAGGGAAGAAAGTGCATTAAATCTCAATTCTACTAGTACTACTACCAGGATATACCATCCTTCGGAGTGTAAATAGTTACACCGATGACATGTGGGTCTACCACAAGAGGGCCCATATGTCAAGTAATGGAGGACATAGGTGCGTAGGCGTATTTGCGGAAGAGTGCTCTACTGGGAAACATGATGGCAGTACTGGGTAAGGCTGATTTAGTAACACCAACACGCTGGTTCAGCTTATTAATTACGTGTCCCATCTGCTGCAGCGTGTATTGTCACTTCACTGTGAAGACTAATTGAATAGTTCTCTCTGACCGAGATGGGGAATAATGGATCGCCAGGACTTCCTTTCTGCAGTATCCCTATGCCTCTACGCTCACTTCACTCATTTTGCTCCGTACCTAGTCACTCGTTGAAATCTGTAGAAAGACAAATACTCCGTATTTGGGAACAGAGGGAGGCTTTTACTCTGTATTTGGGAACAGAGGAAGTATCACCATATGGAGGGAACAGAGGAAGCTTGAAATATGAACATGTCAATGGGAGGGAGTAAGCCCCATGCATGCATGCAACATGCAACACTCACACGTACACAAGGACGCACGCAACACTCACGCACCCATGCGGCACACATCACACGACGCAACACACACGCTCACGCTCAAGTGCTCAACCTACTCCCTACGTCCATGAAAGACCGTACATTTAGAGATTTACACATTGACCAGGGCATAATTAACGCCCAAAAGTAGCAGACTTATGTGTGCATGCGACCATTGAGAGAAGAAGATTAAATGAAGGCCGTTGCATGCTGTAATTAAGGATAGACATGTAGCCTATACCTACAGCACAAGTTGGTGCATTAGTCAATCAATATCGATTTATATTAAAGACTAAATGCATTGGAAGTGTAGATGTACATGTACTACACTCTTTGTTTTATAGTTGATGTACACACTTTGTTGGAAGACCGAGGGAGTACATGTGCGTGCACTCACATACACAGCCAGGGCGGTTCACGCACAAGGGTTGGACTCGTGTCGCGCCTGCGTAAAAGTTTTGTTTAACTGATTTCTTTGCTCTGCCAACTGATAGGTGGGACCCAGAAACTAGGTGACAATTTAACCAGTCAACAAAGTGCCACGTCAACTATGTGGCCGGTCAATAGGGTGCAATACGGTGCTCTACGATGAGCTAGTGATCGTATAATCACCGCAAAACTATATATAGTGACCGTAAAGAGCGTATTGTTACATACGTTGACCGCCAGTGTATTTTCTCGTTTCAAATTAAGCCATATTAATCGGAAAGGATGCAGTATGGACTACTAGTACTAGTACTGCTTTGATGTGTCCCGTCAACTCGGCGAACGAGGAGAAGCTTGCTTACTACGCCTCTCCCTCGCCCACGCGCACGATTGTTCGCAGGACGAGGAGAGGGTTTTGACTATAGCGCCCTCGCCTCTCCCTCTCCCTTGCCCTTGCCCTCGCCCTCGCGGTGAACGTGCAGCAGTTCAATCGGTGTCAGATTGCCAGAAGCATATTCTATTGTAGTATCATCATTGTTGGACCTTCCGAAGAGGCGAAGAGCCAAGTGCAAAGGTTGACACGACTACAAACTGTTGAACCTCCCGAAGAGGCAAAGAGCCAAGCGCAAGGTTTTATAGGAGTTATCGTCCTAGTAGGAGTGTACTGCAACTATCGCGAACGATGCTACTGTATGATGCCCCCACGTCATGTATATCCAAAGCTGTGCCACCTTTTTTTCTCAAAGAGCGTGTTGGAGCCCATGCAACAACCACACAAGTTGCACGTACACATAACACATTTACTAGTAATAAATTCTAAAGGACAAATGCCAGTATGCCACACAAGTTCATCTCCAATTCATGTGATAAATTTGTGCACGACTAGTCTACATATATTCACAGCGCTACCGTTCACAATTACCGTACTCCACTTACACGTTATAGATGTGCTACATGTCCTCCTCCAGGTTCCAGTCCCAGGTGTTCTTCATGGATGGCATGATCCATAGCGATGGGCAACGGGAATCATTGTCGCAGCTTTCTAGTCCGGTTCCACATGATGGAGACTCATCCAAGCTGAAGCGGCATAAATCAGGGATAGTGTGTCCCAGCATGTCGTTCCTCCGGCGGTGCACACTGAAGACACAACCATGCTTCATGAACGGCAGGCCTTCCATGTCGTGCACGGAAGGTGGCATCCGCTTCACAATGGGGTAACTGTCCCCGATGAAAAGCGAGTACTCTCGAAGAGTGTTCCTCGGCATCCACGTAGCAGGGGTCGAACTCGGCGCTATTCATCTGGTACACATGGCATCCCAGATCTGGACACATGGTGACGTACATAGTCAAGGTCCGTGCATAATAATGGTGTGCTCAAATATGGCGGTCAGCAGTACTGTGCAGTAAATAGTACTACTCTGGTATAGAGGAAGTAAAATAACCAACTTATTATATATAGCCACTCTTGGCTACATGGATGAGATAATAAGACATGGAAAAACAAAAATGATGGCAGCTAGTGGGTTCAAGTCTTCGAGGGCCTAGCTAGCTATACGCGTCCTCCAAGGTAAAAAGTACTCCTACTAGTACTACTAAGTATACTACTAGTACAGCGATGAAAGAGAAGGCGAGAGGGTTAAAAAATGGAATACCTAGGTAGATGGTGACGGTCTGATCGTGGTAGATTGTGTGACCATGTTGCACATCAGTGGTACCATGGGTAACAACTGCTAAGATAGTCGATCCCAATATGCCAAAGTCAGATAAAAGGTTCCAGGTTAGACCGAATCGCGGATGCAAATGCACATCCAGGATCAGCGATCTTATTTTGATCGGGGGATGACTGGTCCCTGCAAAATAATGGAGTACCTTTAGGGATGCAAATGATGGTTTGTGCATTCCGTTTGTAATCTCCCATACCGTAGGATGGCAACCAGATGAAACAAGTCCCCTGGCTTGTCACCGCAAAGATGCGGCCTAGATGGCGCACGGCGTCTTCGAACGTGTAGGGGTACAAATCTGCCACCGCCAACATGCGCCAGCCTCTGCCGTTACTGCCTCTTGCATTGATGGCAATCCTTATGTTGAGAACCGCAATGAGATAGTAATTGTCCTAGCCGCGTCGCTTTGTCGGCGGGTCTGCAATTGCTATCTTCTTCAATCTCATATAGGCATCATCATACGTATTCAAGCCCATCCAGTCCGGAAGGCCGATCCCAATGGTGGAGAAGGGGTCTACCGGAACGGCCGCACTGCTGTGGATGTTGTGCAAAATGATGGTGGTATCCGGCCGGAGGTATGCAAGCCAATCTTTGTTGGCACCAACTCAGACCTATATATAAGACAGTGGGTAGCGAAGAAATTACGGAATGGAAATGGAATAACTAAGTACTACATGATCAAACTCCATTACTGACCTGCTCATCGAACAAAATCCGACTACCTCTCAGCGTCGGAAACTCTAGCGGAGCCAACGTGCAACCATGGCCAGGGTGCGGTCGACTGTTCGAAAGATTGTCCCATAGAAGAACCTTGTCCTCGAGGATGCATGGAAGACCAACAAGCATGGCCTTTTCCCAAGCCTGTTTAAGCAGCATCTTGAAAAAGTTGGTGCAGGAAGCACCTAGTCTTGCGGCGGTGAGGACGTCGGAGCGGCGTGCGATTTCTCCCAGGGGATCATCGTCCAAGGTCTCCCAGCCCCGACGAGGAGGAGAACCGCCTGGCGAATCCATGGGAGCAGCGACAAATTGCCTTCTCTTCGGGGGGAGGGGAACTGGCGAGGAGGAGATAAGAGCGTAGTAACCACAGGGCTCGTCCCTTCCAACTGTAGATCGTTCCTCAACGAAGGGGTGAGGCTATTATTTACTACTAGTACTAGCATTATGGAACGTTATGGGATTGCATTATACTGTAAATAATAGCACTAGTAAGAAATTTTTGGCACTAGGTAGTAGTTTTGGCGTGGATTAAGAAATTTTGGTTATGTTTTTGCCATTTTTTGTACATGCCAACTAGTGTCAAAAAACGTCTTACATTATGTGAAAGAGGAGTACGTACTCGTACTGTAGCAGTATTAGTACTACTTTTTCTCAACTAGTAGTGCGATGTACTGTACTTCTAGTCTAGTCTAGTATAGTGCACCAGTTTTGAACTCTTGAATCTCGGGGCCAAGGAGCTACAGTTGGACGTGGAGGGTACTCCTGTTCTCTAGAACCATGGTTGTACTATCAATGCAGGGAAAGTAAACCTGCGTAGTGGCCTAGTGGGTACTCTCGGTGCTCTATTCAGACGCTCCTCTCATGTAGCTGGACTACTCAGCCGCTCCTCTCACGCACACACTAGCAGCCTATTTATCAGCGACGGTTACTGCGGGGGCAGAACATTTGAGTTATTTGATATAGCGAGACTAGGCTTTTCGCTTCCATTTGTGGAGGTGTAATGGATCTCGTCGAACTTTGTTAGTAGTTCCTTCTTTATGAATGAGATGAAGCAAAGCTTTTGCCTCCGTTTAAAGAAAAAAACACATCAAGAGGAATTTGTTTTATAGTAGAGCCGGTAATGGAGTGAAGTCCATGCGTGCAACGCCACAAGCTACAGAGTAGTAGTAGTAGAGCACTTTACGTACATAGCCATATTGCACAGTTCCCAATGCCCGCCAGGCTTTTCCGGCTCCTCGGGCTTAATTGGGAGGCGCTAGTTTAAATTTAAATATGCTACTAGCTGATGAGGAAGCTGCAAGCGAGGTGCGGCTAGGTCGAGCACGCAAGCCACGGTATGCTGGGAAGGAAAACCCATTCACGTGGCTAGGCTATCCAGTGCACCCAGATTGTGGGGCCGCACGTCCGTTTGACTTCACAACTCAAACTACCCGTGTAAAATATTGGCTCGCAACAAAGTGTAGTAGTACTATTTTTAAAAAAAGGCCGCCGTGCGTCCGGCCGGGATCGAACCCATAAAATGAGGTATACACTCCCGCGACCACTAGTAGTACTCGTTGGAGTATAACGCAACCTAGAATCGCCTTTTGTCGCTAGTAGTACGTACATTGTTCCTTACAAGAAACCCCTAATAATGCAACAAACCACTAAACTGCCAAGAAACTATTGCCACTTGCATACGTGGCAGACTTAAGATAAGACTACCTTATCAACCATTGTACATGCGCTTACCAACCAGCCCTACCAAGAAACGACTACTCTACAAAGTGTCGTTATAGGCACGTTTCAACCCATGGCCCTGTTTGGATACATTTGTTGTCAATCTAACCCTGCCATCCAAACACCACTTTGGTTAGAGTTAGTTCAGGGTTAGAATCTAACTCGAACCTCTGACAGGGCCCATGTCTCCCATTAAGTCAATGCCTTCTATTAGACCGGGCATTATGACTTGTGGGACCTACATGTCAACAACAACAACAACAAAGCCTTTAGTCCCAAGCAAGTTGGGGTAGGCTAGAGGTGAAACCCATAAGATCTCGCAACCAACTCATGGCTCTGGCACATGGATAGCAAGCTTCCATGCACCCCTGTCCATAGCTAGCTCTTCGGTGATACCCCAATCCTTCAGGTCTCTCTTAACGGACTCCTCCCATGTCAAATTCGGTCTACCCCGCCCTCTCTTGACATTCTCCGCACGCTTTAACCATCCGCTATGCACTGGAGCTTCTGGAGGCCTGCGCTAGATATGCCCAAACCATCTCAAACGATGTTGGACAAGCTTCTCTTCAATTGGGACCTACATGTCAGTCTGCACAAAAATCCCCGAGTGACCTCCTACCTCCGGCCCGTCCACCTAGTCATCCTCGGCCATGGGACGCAGCTACCACCGCCGGCAGAAGGCAAGGTCAAAACCGTCGGCGGTGCGGAGCCCATGTTGCGGCAGCCCGGATGCCAGCTCTGACCGGCGCTCGCGGTCGCTAGCTAGCCAATATAGCTCAGTCCAGCTGCTTGTCTGCAAGGTTTGCTAGCTAGATTGGCACGGCAGCGCAGCGGCTTGCTCGCTCGCACCGCGCTAAGGCCAGCCATCTAGCTCGAGTGAAGGCCAGCGCGGCAGCTTTCTCGCTCGTGAGTCACGCTCGGGCCAGCCTGCCAACCTGTGCGGAGGCCAGCGCGGCGTCCGGCCCGTCCGGCAGAGCGGCGGCCAACTCACTCATCACCGGTGCCATCGACGAACACGCATCAGTTATGTTTGAAGTAATGTTCAGGAAAAATAATGATTTGAGGGGGAATAACAGGATAGAAGGTCATATGTGGGTCCCTCGTGTCAACAGTCAAACAAAATGTGTTGGTTTAAGCTACCTCATGAGCACGGACGTGTGGGCCAACCGTTTCATAAATGGGTTTAAACAAACCTAATCGGTAGGAGTACTAGGTAGTAGTTTTTGGCGTGGATTAAGAAATTTTTGGTATGTTTTTGCTATTTTTCGAACAATAGATTCTTCCTAGGGCTGGTTGAAAGTGGTAGTTTTTGTTAAATACTCTACATATTGTAAGTAGGAGTGAAAGTTAATCTTTGGAAGCCAATAAGCAAGGCTAGTTACATAGTGCATATGTGTACATGATTGAAAGTAAATATCAACCATGAGTGACTAATATCTTGATGGAAAACTCATGGAATACTAGGAAAAAAAATGCATGGTTGGAAATACTAGCAATGTTCATGTGCGTTTCAACGAATCATAATGACACACCCTGATTTTCATTCCACTACACTTAAGCTAACAATCATGATAAAATGTGGTTTGACAAAAACTTCTGAGTGTTTTGGACCTTGCCCTGATTGGTTTTTGTCTGTTGTTTGCAAGTGCTCTAAAAATAAAATAAATCGTCCAACTCTTATACTCCTTCTCCTTGATCCAAAAACCTTTCCCAATGATCATGCCATGTGTATAGGACATAAAAATAATTTCTTACAAAAATAATTTGGCCAAATAGTATTTTCAAAAATTAGTTTTTCAAAACCCCCTGAATTGAGGTTTGCACTGCAAGTACTTAATTAATTGCAGTAAAACTCTTTCCAAAAATATATTTGACTCCTATTAGATATAGGATACCCAGAAACCACAAAAATATAATTTTAAAAGTTATTTTCCTATTTTATTTAAAGGCTTTTTCTTTAGGCCAAAAATGGTCTTCAATAGGTTAAAATTATTTTAATGCTTTGAAAATATTTGGGAAAATTTAGGGAAACTTAATGGACATATATTGTCCATATATATGAGTTTCAACACATGATGATGTTTAAAATATTGGTCAAATCCCTAAAAAACCCTTCCTTGATATTTCAAGCTTTTGAAATATTTACAAAGGAGATATTCTCCAAAAAAATCCAAGAAAATTCTAGAATGTCACATATGACATGTTTGACGATCTTGACAAGTATAATGTCATGGAGAATAATATAACCCCATGAAATCCCCTCAAAACCATTTCTGTCCATTTTGAAGTTTGAGCAACTTTACATTGCCAAACATGTCCAAATGTTCTCAAACCTTGTGAACATGCTCAAATGGTCTAATCATTCATCTAGACCAAATGGGAAAAGTTTTAGAAAATGTTATATTGATCAAAGTGCCCCAAAACCCTTCCTGTCCAGAACCAAATTTGAACAACTCTACATTGGCAACTTTATCCTTTTTATCTCAACTTTTGTGGAAATGTTCATAACCTCAAATGGTGACACTACACCAAGTGGTGCATCAAGGAGAACATATTTGCATGACTAAATCTTGGAAAGTCCATTTCAGCTGATTTGTAGGGTTTACAAAAGTTGCATTGGCAACTTTTCCCAAATGAACTCAATCTTGGTGGAACCTCTTATTTTCTCATACCATTTGACCCTGTCAAGCCCAATGACAAATGGAGATCATATACTTGCCCAAACCAATATCAAACACCTTCTGCCACTTTACCAAAATGCCATTTTTGACCTCTTCCACTAATCTCCATGGGCTCAACTTTGTACCACAGCTGCTCCTGACCCTCTTCTACCTCCAGTAACTCTCCCTTGGCCTCAGCTCAATGATTGAGGGGTGAAGCCTCCTCATTTACCCCTCTGGACAGCCACAGCACCCTTCTCTCTCATCCTTCCTCTCTCACCAGAGCCCCTCCAGAGCATCAAGGGCTCCCTCTCCTTTATTTACTCTCTCCCACACCTACTAGACACCAATGGACGTGCCCCCTGTGCATATAAAATGGCATGCCGGCCATTTGCATGCTCTGGAGCGCGCTATAGTTCGCTCCAGCACTGTAGCCGCCCCCTGCCAACCACCTCCGGCCACCTCGGGCCTCCCCAGCACGCCTGACGATGCGCCTCGGCGTCCATAGCATGGTAGTTGGATGCCCCTCTCCTCCTTCTCCCTCCTCTAGCCCCAGCTCGCACGCGCGCCGGCCGCCCAAGCGCACCAGTAGGCACGCTCACATGTGCGGTGCCCCTGGCCCCCCTGCTCTCTCTCTTTTCACTCCCCTTGCCCTGGACCGACCCCACGAGCACCCCCTACACCTCGCTACGAGCCCTCGTGGCTTGCAGCAACGGCAACAGCCTCGCCGGCGCATGAGCTCACGGTGCACCTCGCCCGCTACCCTTAAAGGCCACCCCAAGCCCTCTTTGGCTTCCTATGGCTCTCTCTCCCTCCTGCGCGTCATCCCGACCGGCTCACTCCTCTCCCCGCGCCCTCCATAGCCCTCCATGGCCGGAGATCCGCCGCCGGCATCCACCTAAATTCAGCCGAGCCCGAGCTCTTCTCCCTCTCCTCTATCCACCAGAAGGCTCCCCGGAGCAAGACGAAGGCCCTGTAGGTAGGCCCCGCTCGTCAGTGGCCCAGCCACCGGGCCACGCTGGCAAGTGGAGACGGGCCGGGTGAAATGCGCCTTCAACGTCGCCCGTCGTCCACGTGGCTGAGCCGCTAGGCCGACCCACGGTCTATCTGTCGCCCCGCGCGCAGGATAAGGTTAAAGCCTTATTTCCTTTTTCTTTTTCCAGTCAACTTAAAAAATCCATAAATAATTTAACAGAGCTCCAAATTTGATGATTCAAATTTTTAGTAGTTCATAAATTTATGATCTATCACATAGTGCTGTTTGCACAATTTTCCAGGAAACTTTTCTTCACACATATTTCGTAAAACCCTATTTTCCTATTTCTGTGATGAAGTTTAGAAAATCACAGAGAGCTCAAAGTTGATCCAAATGCCATGATTCAAATTCCTAGATGCTTCTAAGTTCAAATATTTAGTTTTTGAACATTTTTACTAATACTTTCTGTAACACCTCAAATAATGGTCTATTTCTTCATGTATAGCCAACTCTGCAAATTCATAGAGAAATCATTTGAACTCCAAATCAAGTGAAACCAAATCCTAGATGCTCCTAAAATCATCATTTTTTAAATGGGTGCCTCTGCTCATTTTTGAAAATAATATTTTTGTACACTTCTTGCAAACCCATTAATCCCTTGATCCCATCATATTGAAATGTTCAGAGATGTCCATTGATCAAATCCTAATGAGACCACTTTGGTCATCCCTCATATGACTAGAGGTATGCTAGAAAAGTCCAACTCATATTTTTAGAGCACTTCTATTTTTCTGCCTTGTTGTGTTGCTTATTATGGTTGCTTTTGACGATAGTTGACGAAGTAGACAAAATGCTCGGAGTTGGACCAGAGATATTTGAAGACCTCGAAGACTTTGTTAAAACAGGCAAGCAACCCTTTGACCATGTCTATGAAACCCTTTCTATGCATGTCACATAGCACCATATGTTGTTGCAACGGAATCATGATGAGGTGGTAACCACCTTGATGGGTTGCCTCTGTTACTTCCTCGTTGGTACTTGCATGGTGCATGACCCTACCTCCTTATGAGGGTTATTCCGGTAGGAGTAGATAGGATGCTATAGTAGTGGCTACGCAAATGGGACGGGAATATGCATGGTGATGGATACAAAGTATTTTCAAAAGACTTTTCGAAAACCCCATCGGGTGCCACTTATGCCCGGGGGAAATGATGAGTTGGGTAACCACTTGATGACGAAGTGGTGTACCAAGGCAAGTGTGTGTGTTGTTTCCAAAATGGATTGGTTTAAGTTGCGACCATTATTCCAACCTTACATGCGCAACCACTCTACCCTTATATGGGAAAGGGCATTATTGATTACCTAGGCCGATACTAGCTTGGAGCCCGCATTACTAGTCACGGGGGAGAGTTGGTGCTCTCTCTCGGGACGGGGTCGTGCCAGGTAGGGCGGCCATGACTGTTTTCACAGGGCACCGGATACACCGTTGTGTCCCCTCTCGGATGTTACGATCTCGAGTGAGTCTCGTATGATGTACATCGTGAGGATACAGAACAACGAGTGGACTCCTTGTTAGTGTCTTCTAGGGAAAGATAGTGATCGGGTGCTTACCCCGGGTACTTGAGGTATCGCGGGTCGTGGATGACACGGAAGTTCCCCGGATCTTGTGGGTAAAGTGTGCAACCTCTACAGAGTGTAAAACTATTCGAATAGCCGTGTCCACGGTCAAGGACAGTTGGGTAACTGCTCTTGGGCTACGTCCACATGTTTACAAACCAGTGTGTGTGTTTGAATAAGTGGAAAGATCTACTTGGGTCAAGTCAAAAGACTTGACATGATTGAGTTGGGTTGATGCCCACTCTATTTAGGTTGATATCTGTAAGCTGTCCTCATGGTTACTTGAATTCTCCTGATGCATGTCTTACAAGTTGTTGAACATGTCATTGCACTCAAAGCTAGCTTTCTGCAAAAATTTACCTATATCATGCATTGTTGTATCTTGAACCAAAACATGGGTTGCTTGCGAGTACATTCAATGTACTCATTGGCTTGCCACTGGTTATTTTATTGGCCAGGCATGAAAGAACAGGATATGATGAAGAATACTTCGGTGACGAACATGCGAGCTAGGACGCTTCCCAATCAGAATGCCTGTAGGGTTAAGGCAGATGACATGGGTCCAAGTTATCGACGAAGATTTCCGCTGCAATGTTATACTCAAGACTTGACCATGATAGTCCTACTTGTGTAATACGGTATGTATGGATGTAAGCCTCTTGTTATTCAGCTTCTGTGTGTTCAGTGAGCATTGACCTCTGGGATCACTGTACACGTGCATTCGGTGATCACGACTTATGAGTCGGGGTCCCCACAGAGCTGGTATCAAAGCCATCCTGACTGTAGGGAGCCTTAATTAGCATGGTCATTAGTTAGGGTAAAACTATTTCCAAAACTATTACAAGTTTTCAAAACTATCTATACTTCTCTTCCCTTCTCAGTTTTTCAAAAACTAAGGTATACTTTCCCCATCGATCTCTTCCCTTCAAAACTATTGCAAACGGTCGCTAGCACCCTCAAGCCCTTGACCACGGGATTCCCTGTAATCCTCGTGGATAGCCTAGAAGGAGTACACCTTGCCAAACACTCACCCACCTCTTTTGAACCCAAGATTCATGACACCACAACAAGACGATGCCAACAGAAGATACGCCTTTGAAGAATGAGGACATGAAGACCTAGAGGATGGTGACACCTTTGAATTTGCCCCAGGATGATGCAACCTTGTCCTATGACGATTAGGGTGTAAGATATGCAAGACCATGATAGACATCGCTAATAGAGCAATCATGTCCTTACCGTTGTTGTATCGGCAACCACCGGTGGATGAGAACCTTGCCATTTGGCCCGCCTCACTATAGTGAGCAGGAAAATGGTTCTGTTCATCCCCCGCTCTTGGTGTCGATGTTTTCATCAACATAACCGACATGTTGAACCTCTACTATGCCTTGTTATTGTCATCGCATAAAGGATTGCCTACCTGGTACTGTCGATGCCTTAAAAGACAAGAAAAGACCAAGTCAATGCCAGTTACGAGGAGCCACCTTCACCCCGTCACTTCAACAGGCGAGAAGTTGTTGAAGGCTCTTCAGGCTCAACCTGGATCGTTTCATCGAACAACTACAGGAGACGTAGCGACACCTGAGGAAAACCCAGAAGACTGCACGAGGCACGGAGCAAAGCACGACTACTGAATCCGAGAACCCCTAGGGTAGGATGAGTCGTGTGCCCACTATGCGCAGTCGAGTCCATATGATGGTTCGAACAGAACCATGATTATATGTTGCTTGTTTTTATTTGTTTGTGTTTTGATATCACTCACCCTTTTTGCCCTAGGCAACTAGTACGCGACTATATCACCTTCCTTATCTTAATGCTTGTGTTTGGCCCTGTCGGCACTTGTTGTTTGCACTTGCACTATAGAACCCCCTTTAGGCATTCCCCTCCTCTATGTTACTTTTCCCTCTCATCTCTCTCCTCAACTGAAGACCGGCACGACAAGATACACCAAGGATTCTACTTCGGCAACCCACTAGCACTGAAGACTTTTGCTATAGCCTCCTCGACCAAATGCAACCCTGTAGAGATATGTTTACCCCTCAAGACTGGGAACCCATCCCTAGACCTAGGGTTGAAAAAAAAGCTCGAAGCTCGTGAGCTAAACGAATAGCTCGTGACTTGGCTGGAATTCCAGCCCTACCTAGACCCTTCGAGACTTCACGACATACCCCAGCTCAAATCCTTAACCATGTGCTTAACCCACAGAATTGCAAGAAAACCAATTAAGCCTTCGTAACCTTGCACAATGCTGGGTTCATTATGGAACTAGTGGACATAGTGAAGAGCACATTATCATCCTAAGATAGCACCAAAACTGGCGATGCCATAGGGAAGGACAATTTGAGGATATAGGAATAGAGGACAATTGACTTGATGAGTTGACATAAGTGATCCTGAGGAATTATCTGAGACTCTTTGGTGGATTATGAGGTTTTCATGTTGATAGATGGACTTGGTGGGATCATGATAATAGGATAGCATAACTATCATTACCCCTGGGTAAATTGGATTTAGTAGGACAATTATGATCGCAAACTGAAATTCTTGGGAGCATAAGGATTTGACTTAGCCAGGGGATATTGAGAGGAGATAGTTGATGTTACGATAATGACTTGGGGGAACATGTAGGAATTCTCGTTGGACAAGAGATTTGGATTTAAGTAGGTGATTCTAGTTGAATATAGATGCTGAGTATGTCTACATGGTTCGGAGTAAATTGGATTTAGACTGATGATCTCGATCATGATACCATGTTTCTCGGTGGACGATAAACTAGGGGATTGGACTAATTGTCGGAGTTTATTTAGGTATCTTTGTGAGCTTGACCTTGGAGTATTACTAGATCACAATAACGGGAATTGGTGGACTGACTATAGTAAGGCAGCCCTTTCAAGTATTGGGGATTATAAGGACTTTAGGAGATCATGTGGAACACCAGCATAGGCGTTGGATTTGTAGAATTAATGGATTATGTAGTGATTAATGGAAGTTAATGGGTTGTTGGAGTTGATTCATAGAAAAGGAAACAAGATTTTGGAGTGGCATACGACGTGTTTCCTTAGTATAGAGATGCACTAGCATGGACCTTGGAAGAATAGGATGAGCACTTGGATTGTCCTATTTTATTCCAGCTTGGAAGCTTGTATGCTCTACCCATGGATTTTTAGGGGTAGCCACACACATGAGATTGGGGATCGTAGACATATATGATTTTTTTAGACCTCCTCTTGGGAGTCATGAGGATATGACTAGCATGAGTGATGATTGGAGTTGACCTATACGAAATGATGCTTTCAGCAGTATAAGGTGATCTGTTTGGAGGAATAGGTAGAACAATTGGCATCTCAGGAATTGTGCTCAAGGATAAACGTTCACTCGCACCCTAGAATCTTTGAAACCCTTAAGCCCTACCAAGCTACAACATGGTCGGACCATGACCGTGGGTCTTGACTCTAGATCAAGAACACCCTGGACCATACTCAACCGTGACCACCACAAATACCCCCATCCTACTTTATGTACCTCATGAACAAAGTCTTCATGGAGTACTTCGACAAGTTGGTTGTCATCTTTATTTTGGTAACATACTTGTCTACCCGAAGATGGAAGAAGAATCACCGAGCTGGTCAAGGAACATCTGAAGATCTCCATGTCCAGGAGGAAGAACTACACCAACCACCATCGTCAAGAAGTAAACCTCCACATCGAAGACCAGGAATATCTGCAAGCCACTTCTCTCAAAGGAACCAAGCATTTCTGTGTCAAAGGGAAGCTCACACCAAGATTTATCGGCCCCCTTCGAGATCACTCCAAGATTTAACAACCCCCTCTGAGTTCACTACGAGACGAAGAGAAGACAGTTACCAGCTGGAGTTGCCACCTGAGTTACCTGATGTGCACAACGCTTTCCATACATCACAACCCCGGAAGTGTTTCCAACTTCCTAACTTGCCCGATCTCTACGAGGGCATTGACCATCGAGCCATCGACCCCTAGCCCAATCTAACCTACCGCGAGCTACCCATTAGCAACCTGGATCAAGAAGAGCGTCATACACAAAGCCACACCATCAAGTACTTCAAGCTCAATGGAGCACTACACGGAAGCAGAAGCAACATGAGGACTTGAAGACTACCCCAGATCCAAGTTTCTGTATCCCTTTCCGCGCCTAGTTTGGGAATCTCGGGGACGAGATTCTTGTAAGGGGGGTAGGTCTGTCACACCCTAATTTTCATGCCACTACACTTAAGCTAACAATCATGATAAAATGTGGTTTGACAAAAACTTCTGAGTGTTTTGGACCTTGCCTTGATTGGTTTTTGTCTGTTGTTTGCAAGTGCTCTAAAAATAAAATAAATCGTCCAACTCTTATACTCCTTCTCCTTGATCCAAAAACCTTTCCCAATGATCATGCCATGTGTATAGGACATAAAAATAATTTCTTGCAAAAATAATTTGGCCAAATAGTATTTTCAAAAATTAGTTTTTCAAAAACCCCTGAATTGAGTTTGCACTGCAAGTACTTAATTAAGGGCAGTAAAAATCTTTCCAAAAATATATTTGACTCCTATTAGATATAGGATACCCAGAAACCACAAAAATATAATTTTAAAAGTTATTTTCGTATTTTATTTAAAGGCTTTTTCTTTAGGCCAGAAATGGTCTTTAATAGGTTAAAATTATTTTAATGCTTTGCAAATATTTGGGAAAATTTAGGGAAACTTAATGGACATATATTGTCCATATATATGAGTTTCAACACATGTTCATGTTCAAAATATTGGTCAAATCCCTCAAAAACCCTTCCTGGATATTTCAAGCTTTTGAAATATTTACAAAGGAGAAATTCTCCAAAAATTCCAAGAAAATTCTAGAATGTCACATATGACATGTTTGATGATCTTGGCAAGTATAATGTCATGGAGAATATTATAACCCCATGAAATCCCCTCAAAACCATTTCTGTCCATTCTGAAGTTTGATTAACTTTACATTGCCAAACATGTTCAAATGTTCTCAAACCTTGTGAACATGCTCAAATGGTCTAATCATTCATCTAGACCAAATGGGACAAGTTTGAGAAAATGTTATATTGATCAAAGTGCCCCAAAACCCTTCCTATCCAGAACCAAATTTGAACAACTCTACATTGGCAACTTTCTCCTTTTGATCTCAACTTTTGTGGAAATGTTCATAACCTCAAATGGTGACACTACACCAAGTGGTGCATAAAGGAGAACATATTTGCATGACTAAATCTTGGAAAGTCCATTTCTGCTAATTTCTAGGGTTTACAAAAGTTGCATTGGCAACTTTTCCCAAATGAACTCAATCTTGGTGGAACCTCTTATTTTCTCATATCATTTGACCTTGTCAAGCCTCATGACAAATGGAGATCATATACTTGCCCAAACCAATATCAAACACCTTCTGCCACTTTAGCAAAATGCCATTTTGACCTCTTCCACTAATCTCCATGGGCTCAACTTTGTACCACAGCTGCTCCTGACCCTCCTCTACCTCCAGTAACTCTCCCTTGGCCTCCGCTCAATGATTTAGTGGTGAAACCTCCTCATTTACCCCTTTGGCAGCCACAGCACCCTTCTCTCTCACCCCTCCTCTCTCACCAGAGCCCCTCCAGAGCATCCAAGGCTCCCTCTCCTTTCTTTACTCTCTCCCACACCTGCTAGACACCAATGGACATGCCCCCTGTTCATATAAAATGGCATGCCGGCCATTTGCATGCTCTGGAGCGCGCTATAGTGCGCTCCCGCACTGTAGCCGCCCCCTGCCAACCACCTCCGGCCACCTCTGGCCTCCCCAGCATGCTCGACGACGCGCCTCGGTGTCCATAGCATGGTAGTTGGTCGCCCCTCTCCTCCCTCTCCCTTCTCTTGCCCCAGCTCGCATGCGCGCCGGGCGCCCGAGCGCACCAGTAAGCACGCTCACACGCACGGTGCCCCTGGCCCCCCTGCTCTCTCTCTTTTCACTCCCCTCGCCCTGGACCGACCCCACGAGCACACCTGACACCTCGCTGCGAGCCCCCGTGGCTTGCAGCGACGGCAACAGCCTCGCCGGCGCATGAGCTCACGGTGCACCTCTCCCGCTACCCTTAAAGGCCACCCCGAGCCCTCGTTGGCTTCCTATGGCTCTCTCTCCCTCTTGCGCGTCATCCCGACTGGCTCACTCCTCTTCCCGCTCCCTCCATAGCCAACCATGGACAGAGAGCCGCCGCCGGCATCCACCTAAATTCAGCTGAGCCCGAGCTCTTCTCCCTCTCCTCTATCCACTAGAAGGCTCCCCGGAGCAAGGCGGAGCTCCCATGCTCTTTCCCTCGTCCGAGGGAGCACCGTAGCACCGTCTCCAATCTCGCCCGACGACACCGTCCGCCAGCGTCCAAGCCATCGTTGCCTCGACCATCCCCGGTAGCCAAGGCATACATGAATGGATGCGGCGTTCGGCGCCGAGCTCATCCATAGCCAGGGTGTCGCCGGAGGTGCTCCGTAGCGCCGGAAGTCGCCGTCGGGGCTCTCTGCTCCCTCGGCCAGGCAAGCGCGCGGGAGGAAGACAAATACAAAGGCCCTATAGGTGGGCCCCGCTCGTCAGTGGCCCAGCCACCGAGCCATGCTGGCAAGTGGAGACGCGCGGGGCGAAATGCGCCTTCGACGTCGCCTGCCGTCCGCGTGGCTGAGCCGCTGGGCCGGTCCACGGTCTATCTATCGCCCCGCGCGCAGGATAAGGTTAAAGCCTTATTTTCTTTTTCCAGTCAACTTCAAAAATCCATAAATAATTCCACAGAGCTCCAAATTTGATGATTCAAACTTTTAGTAGTTCATAAATTCATGATCTATCACATGGTGCTGTTTGCACAATTTTCTAGGAAACTTTTCTTCACACATATTTCGTAAAACCCTATTTTCCTATTTCTGTGATGAACTTTAGAAAATCACAGAGAGCTCAAAGTTGATCCAAATGCCATGATTCAAATTACTAGATGCTTCTAAGTTCAAATATTTAGTTTTTGAACATTTTTACTAATACTTTCTGTACCATCTCAAATAATGGTCTATTTCTTCATGTATAGCCAACTCTGCAAATTCATAGAGAAATCATTTGAACTCCAAATCAAGTGAAACCAAATCCTAGATGCTCCTAAAATCATCATTTGTTAAATGGGTGCCTCTGCTCAATTTTGAAAATAATGTTTCTGTACACTTCTTGCAAACCCATTAATCCCTTGATCCCATCATATTGAAATGTTCAGAGATGTCCATTGATCAAATCCTAATGAGACCACTTTGGTCATCCCTCATATGACCAGAGGTATCCTAGAAAAGTCCAACTCATATTTTTAGAGCACTTTTATTTTTATGCCTTGTTGTGTTGCTTATTATGGTTGCTTTTGACGATACTTGACGAAGTAGATGAAATGCTCGGAGTTGGACCAGAGATATTTGAAGACCTCGAAGACTTTGTTAAAACAGGCAAGCAACCCTTTGACCATGTCTATGAAACCCTTTCTATGCATGTCACATAGCACCATATGTTGTTGCAACGGAATCATGATGAGGTGGTAACTACCTTGATGGGTTGCCTCTGTTACTTCCTCGTTGGTACTTGCAGGGTGCATGACCCTACCTCCTTATGAGGGTTATTCCGGTGGGAGTAGATAGGATGCTATAGTAGTGGCTACGCAAATGGAACGGGAATATGCATGGTGATGGAGACAAAGTATTTTCAAAAGACTTTTCGAAAACCCCATCGGGTGCCACTTATGCCCGGGGGAAATGATGAGTTGGGTAACCACTTGATGACGAAGTGGTGTACCAAGGCAAGTGTGTGTGTTGTTTCCAAAACGGATTGGTTTAAGTTGCGACCATTATTCCAACCTTACATGCGCAACCACTCTACCCTTATATGGGAAAGGGCATTATTGATTACCTAGGCCGGTACTAGCTTGGAGCCCGCATTACTAGTCACGGGGGAGAGTTGGTGCTCTCTCTCGGGACGGGGTCGTGCCAGGTAGGGCGGCCATGACTGTTTTCATAGGGCACCGGATACACCGTTGTGTCCCCTCTCGGATGTTACGATCTCGAGTGAGTCTCGTATGATGTACATCGTGAGGATACGGAACAACGAGTGGACTCCTTGTTAGTGTCTTATAGGGAAAGATAGTGATCGGGTGCTTACCCCGGGTACTTGAGGTATCGCGGGTCGTGGATGACATAGAAGTTCCCCGGATCTTGTGGGTAAAGTGTGCAACCTCTGCAGAGTGTAAAACTATTCAAATAGCCGTGTCCACGGTCAAGGGCAGTTGGGTAACCGCTCTTGGGCTACGTCCACATGTTTACAAACCAGTGTGTGTGTTTGGATAAGTGGGAAGATCTACTTGGGTCAAGTCAAAAGACTTGACATGATTGAGTTGGGTTGATGCCCACTCTATTTAGGTTGATATCTGTAAGCTGTCCTCATGGTAAGTTGAATTCTCCTGATGCATGTCTTACAAGTTGTTGAACATGTCATTGCACTCAAAACTAGCTTTCTGCAAAAATTTACCTATATCATGCATTGTTGTATCTTGAACCAAAACAAGGGTTGCTTGCGAGTACATTCAATGTACTCATTGGCTTGCCACTGGTTATTTTATTGGCCAGGCATGAAAGAACAGGATATGATGAAGAATACTTCGGTGACGAACATGCGAGCTAGGACGCTTACTAGTCAGAATGCCTGTAGGGTTAAGGCAGATGGCATGGGTCCAAGTTATCGATGAAGATTTCCGCTGCAATGTTATACTCAAGACTTGACCATAACGGTCCTACTTGTGTAATACGGTATGTATGGATGTAAGCCTCTTGTTATTCAGCTTTTGTGTGTTCAGTGAGCATTGATCTCTGGGATCACTGTACACGTGCATTCGGTGATCACGACTTATGAGTCGGGGTCCCCACACATAATTATAATAATACTTACTCACAAACTTGATACAAAACACTCTAATTTTGATACATATGTCACTAGAGATATATTATGTTTCAATTAGAATATATTCCTTGGGCTGTTTTGGTGAGGTCAGGGAGGGATGTGGTTGGTTTTAATATACTAATTATGGGTTTTTCTGCAAATTGGTAGACAAGTGGGATGTTGGTGAGAAAAGGCAACAACTTACCACACAGTCGTTAGATGTAGATCCAATGGTCAGAAACGATGGATGGCAGACACACCATCATCACCAACTTAGTCTTGTGTAGGAGTACTAGCAAGATCCGTGCATTGCACGGAACATCAAGATGAATTTTTTTATAAAACACTTGTTGTGATTGACCCTTGCGGGAGTAATCCCATGTGTAAAACCTAATGATATCTCGAGAAACATGAGATAAGATGAAGAGGAGTGGGGTGTGGTGGTGATTGGTGGTCGGATTGAGCAGAGGCATGGGGATTGAGGACGCTGGCAGCGGCCACCAGGCTAGTTTGTTCCAGAGGCTTCCTTTCTTGATTGCTCAACAATGAGGTTTGTTGGAGATAAGGATGAACAAGGGAAGGCCTTGTCTGCAAATCTGGAGAGGGGTGCGGGTATCTTTTAGTTTAATTTCCATCTGTCAGATATAGATCAGACGGTCTATATTGCAAGATGGCACACGTACCATCATCATCAACTCGATTTTTTATAAGAGAAGAAATATAAGTATGGAGATACAAATGTATTATTGATACTTGCTTCCGTAAACTAGCATCTACATTCTATTCAACGCCTCGGCATGTGGGGCCTTAGCACAATGACTTCTCGATTGTGTAAAACAAAGATTTTCCCGTTGCCAATAAGGACGGGGTGACGGTGGCGCGCTTTTTGGCTTGCTCTAGTCCTAGTAGTCATACTAGGTGGTCTAAGCACGTGTGGATTTATTCTTTTTCACATCTCGTGTTCGCCGTACTGCCATGACTGTTGATGAATAGACGGTTAGTTATTCACGGGGAAACCCTTATTGAGCATGTTTGCGAGAGAGAGAGAGAGAGAGAGAGAGAGAGAGAGAGAGAGACAGTGTGCGTGTGTGATATGTTAGAGACCGAGGCAATGATAACAGATTCTTTGTGTCTATGTGTGTGGAGGATAGAGAGAGACATGTACATGGGGCTTTGTGTTGTGTAACATGGAGACACATATAGATAATTAGAGAGTGAGTGTGTGAGATACACATGCGGATATGGGGAGAGATGAGGATCCAGATAAATGGGTGTTTGTGCGTGTCTGTGTGTGTTTGTGCACGCGTTTGTGTGTGAGATGGAGTGTGTGTATGTGGAGTAGAGAGACCACTCATGATGTAAACCTAGTATAAGGGAAGAGGGAATGGTGTGACATGTGTAGTAGCGGGATAGCACGGGTGCGGGCGGGGGGGGGGGGGGGCAGACTATTTGGAAGAGACATCGAGTGTGTGTGGGAGAGGGGTGTGAGAGCGAGAGAGAGAGAGAGAGAGAGAGAGAAAGAGAGGTAGCGACGGAGAGAGAGAGAGAGAGAGAGAGAGAGGAAGAGAGGAGGCGAGAGGGGTCATTTGTGTCCATAAATGGCGTATAGATAGGGAGACAATGTTGATGTTGTCCGAAATTGGCCTATGTACGGAGACGCAAGGGAAGCGAGTCATCATGTGTGTGATAGGGACTTCATGAGAGATCTAGAATAGATGGTGTAGAGAACAATGTGCGAAATCTAGAATGATGATACATTAGGGAGCTATGGAAAGAGTCACGACATATATGTATACAGGGAAGGAGCTGGGGTGGGTCCGCATGTTGGAGAGATAGAAAGAGGAGAGTGGTGCACAAGGAGAAAAAGTGTGCTTGTTTGCAGTGGGGTGGTGTGTGAGGTGAGTGCGCGAGAACCACATAACTAGGGACATAGACGTTTGGGGGCAACGTTTTGTGTGTATGGGAAATATACACTCTACATAGTGCGTGTGCTTGGGTAAGAGAGATAGCAGGAGACCTAGAGAGTGAGGGAAGAGATGTGTGCATGCCCGAGAGACAAAGTGATAGAGACCTATATTGGGGTCCGGACTTTACAAGAGAGGGATGTTAATGTGCTCGTGTGTTGGTGTTTGGGGGAGAGAACGACTTCTCTATGTGTGTGTGTGTGTGGTGGTGGTGGGGGGGGGGGGGGGTTGGCTTATGATAAAGAGTGAGGTGTCTATATTTGAGGGACTTTAGCATAATTGAGATATTGTGCACTCATGGTTGATCAATTTGTTTCATAGTTTGGACTATGAGATAACGATACTTTTGAACATGCGTGATATACCTTGATGTACCAGAATTACAAACCTAAGATTGGAATTTTGGAATTCGACTCCATCATTAGCTTTTGTAATTCATTTAAATGGAGGTACATGTTTTAAGCCGGGATTTCGTGATTTCAAAGTCATATATCAAACCTAGAGATATACACATACGGGCATGTTCAAACTTTATAATCATCCACTTTATTCATACACATGCACATTTTTGCTTTTGTCATCATATTTAGGATAAACACATTTGGAATTTCAATTGAATTGGACCGTATGATGGTATTTGCTTGTAGTAGCTCAATGATCCATATTTGAATTGAATGGACAATCTAAGTTTCGAGTTGGAGACATTGATTTTCAAAACTTGCACAGTTTTTTTGCATGTAAAACAAACAAATTGTCGGCCATGATATCATAGTTTGCCGTACGAGAGCAGAATACTTATAATTTTAGGCGCCAAAAGCTTTCAAACTTCTCGCTCACATAGAAATATCACGCGCCCGAAAGTTTAGCCCTGCGATATTCCTGTTTACCCCTACCACATGAACGGAAAAGGGCTGCTTTGGTAACTCCATTGTTTTCCCCTCTTTGCCCCCAACATTCTTCCCCAGAGCCTCTCCCCTTCCCCTCCCCGACCCCCAACCACGGCAAGCCACCGAATCCAGTCCTCCGCCGCAGCGGTGGACCTCACACCCCGCCGGATCTACCTTCCGCACCTTGGAACCCCCAACTGCCAACTCACCATTTCCCGGAGCCGCTTCAGCGACTGTCTTGTGCACCGCTCTAGATCTCCTTGACCGCCATCATGGTCCACCGCACCGGATCTGTTTAACCGGCACCCTCATCCACCACAGTGTAGGCCCTTCACTGACTCCCTCGTCCGCCCCTTCGCTGGCCCTTCATACAAGCCCTCGTCCGCCGCAACAGATCCGCCTCACCGAAAGCACTGTACAACGCGCCCGCTGAAGCCTTCGTCCACTGCACCGGACCCGCTCCACGGACGCCATATTCAACTCCATCGGCCCTGCTTTATGGACGCCGCAGCCTCATCAGGTTATTTCGATTTGTACTCCTTCGGTTTTTCTCTTTATCGTGCAACTGTTCACTTACCACAGATGAACTTTCTTGTATGTCGACAGGCGCCGCAACCATAGCACCGGAGCCGCTTCAGCGACGGCGACAGCCGGCCCAAACTCAACCGCAACACGAGCACCATCGATGATCCTTAGCTATCAAGTATGACAACGATACCCATACGCCGCCGAGAATCAGGTATTATTATCCAACGGCCGGCGCCTACGTTCACTTTCCTAGCATAAGCACCGTACCTTTGAATTTCTTCAGAGCATCATTCAGTTTTTCATGAGACGCGTTATTCTGCTTGCACCTGTAGGGCCATACTTCTGGTAGTGAACATGTTACATGTGCTAAATTATGTACCAGTGCACATATAGTTAATATGCTTTAGTTTTGTCCCAAGTACTCCCTCCATTCCAAAATAGATGACCCAACTTTGTACTAACTTTGTACCGAAGTTAGTACAAAGTTGAGTCATCTATTTTGGAACGGAGGGAGTATTGCTGTACTTCCTACATATCACTGCCTACTATTTTACTTCTTGAATGCTATATTTAAGATAATGGTGTTGTTCTGATGCCACCTGTTGGTTCCATCAGACTGCTTAATGTTCTCTATGCTTAATTACACATCAGCAAACTAGCATGTGGTTTCGCTGCTTTTTGTTCGTTTTACCCTACATTTTCTGATGCTAGCTATTACAACACTGCTCCAATCCTCTGTTCATTACTTGTTTGTGTGTTCTTGATCTTCCCAAGTTGCATGACTAATTTGATGCTTCTATTAATTATGAGATGCCAACCCCATCAAGCAAAATATTTGTTCTTTTGGGGCTGGCACCTCGAACAAGCATAAAAATAGAGGGAAGCAGATACATTATCGTGTATGCACACACCCTTCTTTCATTAGTTTAGATGAACCATTGATGATCAATTCAGACCAGTGCATGCAATTAAAATTAATTTTACCTAAATAGAGGGTGCAGAATAACTACAACAACTAGATTTGCAACCACGGGATGCTGACGATATCTTCAAAGAACATTGCAACAGCAGCGAGGCTTCACAGCAACATATGGTAAGCCAGTGTGTTTTAGTACATGTGAAATGTAATGCGAGTGGACTGCTTTCTTGGCTTGTGCCCTCAACCTGTAATCCTACAGAATTACAAATAGTTCAGTTGTCTGCTTTGCCGTATTGCTTGATTCGAATGCTTGTTTGTTACTTGTTACGCTATACCTGAGTTGGCCAATATGTAAGCAGTGCCTGCTGCACTATCGTAAAGAAATGCATGCCTAGTTCATTTGAGTCATTAACTTTTCCTCTGAACTTCATCACAAGACTGTCTTCGTAGTCTATATGAGGCCACACTGTTAAGTGCTTTCTCAGATTATTTCAACTGCTTAGATGCCTTGGCAACTTAAATATAGCGGTGGTACACTCCCTTTCAACTAGGGATGTCAACTGGGTCCCGTTTAATCCGACTAAAGTCCACAAGTGGTATGATAGTTCAAAAGAGTTTTTTTTTGAGGAAAATGAACTAGGGAGCTAGCAAAAACTAACTAGATGGGACTGGCGGATGTCGTTTATTTGCCACTTACATCCCTAGTTTCATCTTACCATTTTAATTTCTTTTTGGCTGATGCTGCTTTGAACTATTTAAATATAGCTTGCCATGCTCGACAATAATTTGTATGTCGTTTACCATGTAAGCTTATTGCCTGGATCATGCGATAGCTATCTCTTACTTATATCCAGCGGAAACCTTTTAGGATGCCGTTCACAGTAGGACACAATGTACAACCCCAGAATCTATTTGTGGAAGCAGTGCGCCATCCATGTTACCAGATGGTAGCAGTTCAGAGGCAACACCACCGGAGAGCAGTCTGAGCACAAATATTATAGTGCTTGAGGCTCTACTAGAGGCAGAGAGAGATGGTGTGGCTGCCATGAATGAGGTAATCATTATCTTGAGGCTGGAAATTACGGAATTAGTGGAACGCATTATGCAAGCAACCCAAGAATCGGACGAAGTAAGAATGTTGCATTTGAAGACGGAGGAGGTCCTGCTATTTCTGCTATCTGAAGCCCAAGGTAATCCCGGTTCTTCTTTAGATACCAGTTGAAATTGTCATTAGATTATTGTACTTTCATGTTGTGTCATGTCTCTGAATGGATTATGTTGCAAGACCCCCTATGTTGTCCATGTGTTGTAATGATCCGAATTTTTTAGGCGAGGTAATCCTCAGCACTTGTATGATTGACATAAGGTGAACTGTTTTTCGTGTGAGCATATTGTATTAGATGAAATAACTGTTTGACTCAGAGAGTATCCAACCTACTGAATTCGAAGATCATGGCATTTCTAAATCATAATCATATATAAAGGTGGAATAAATCTTTGTTGTGGTTTTGAAGAAATAAATAACAAAACATAGAATTATCTGTGGATATTCGTAATGGAATACAAATTGGATTTGAATTTAGTTTGCTAGGGCCCAGGGCAAACGTGAAAGCTAATTCTCCCAAGTTTTGAACGAAGCGGCTAAACACTCACTATAATTTGTGGGCTGCCCGAAGCAAGTGTTTGCGAGATGGAAATTACTATCTACCCCTGACACTTTACATCCTTATCGACTGGATTTACACTGCTGTTGATAGGGGTAGACTAGTAACTTCAATCAGACGTGACATGACGGCCTCTGAGCCCATTCAGACACGATGGGCGCCAAACGTGGGCGGCAAAACACATTTGATTCAAGCTCGTCCCAAGGACATGTGTCTCTTCCTCCATTTCCCCATTCATACACGGTGGGCGGCAAAACCAACTCTCCTCGTCCAAAATTGATGTAGGCTAATATTTTAAATAGGGGCAGATGTGTAACTTCCCTCAGACGTGACACAACCGCCCTACCTGTCAGCCCTGTTCATACACCGTGGGCTCCAACCGTGGGTGGCAAAACACCCTCTCCTCGCCCGAAATAGTTACCGACAAATATTTGGGAGATGCGAGATTACCGTCCTATCCCCAACCGATGCGATGTCCGAAATTTTAAATGGGGGATAAGTTTGTAACTTTCCCACATTTCAGAGAAGCGCGTCCCAAAGTTTGAGATCCCCCCTCCCCTCCATTTCCCCATTCATACACCGTCGGCGGCACGACAACCTCCGCACTGCGGCCAGCCTCCTCCGTCCGCCACCCCATCCTCCACCTTGCCAGAGCCGCTACCCCTACCCCGTCGTCCACTTCAAGAGATGAACGTCTCTCATCCACGGCGCTGGACCAGGATCCTTTCATCGCCTCCTCTCGCTTCATCGGCGCCGTCGTCCACCTTGCCGTTGCTGCTCCTATGACCGCCTCGTCCACGGCAACAAGATATATCCCCTGACCCGGTCGTCTGCCATCTAAAGTCTTCTTCCCCGCCGCTGACAGCCATCGCACCCGCAGCACCCTCAACATATCAGCATAGGCCTACACGGTGTCGCAAGAGAGGTGGTACTCTTCCATATGTGCTTAAGTTATTGATCTCACCCGGAAAATAGATCGTAATTTGTTTACTGTACTTTTCTTGTCCGTACCAAATTGTAGTGGCTAGTTGAAAGCAAACATTAGTTGTGAAGTAGCTTTGTCCGGTTTCCACCTTCAGATCCGCCCTGGCACGGGCACTATACTCGTAAAGCTTATGGTTTCCCCCCTTTATATTCACTACCATCATCGTAGGTGTTTCGTGTCATGCTAGCACTGCTCCTCAAGACCTCAACCCAAAGCTTACGTGTTAAAATACGAATCTGATATGATGCTCATATCACTAAAATAGAGAACATTTAATTGGTCACCTAATGTTCCTATATTCGCTTCGAAAATCATGTGCGCCACCCACTGGTCCAGCTAGTTCCACTTTCCTGATTTTTCTCTTGATGCTTAGGGTTTTCCCCTTTTATCTACTCTACTATGATTTGCGTAGGTGATTTCTGTCGTACTAGCATCACTCCACCCTTCAAGCTAAACAACACAACACTCAGAATTTGGAAGCTTAGTTGTTCAAATATGATTGTGATATGATACTGATATTAGTAAACTGACACATTTAATTGGTTAGCTAAAGGTCCCACTTGAGTTTCCAAATGCATGTCGCGACATATAGAGAGACAGCATAATTGCATTTCTTTGTCACTTGTTGACCGTACATTCTTGTCCATACCAAATCTTAGTTTTTATTTCAAAGCAAACATCGGTTCCTAACTACCCTTTGTGCGGTTTGCAGCTTCAGATCTGCCATCCCACTGCCACGGTCAACACTGTACTCATCATGCTTATGGTTTCCCCATTTTATGATGACCACAATCAGCCTACGTGGTTCATGACATAATAGCACTGCTCCAGCCATCGAGCTAAACAAGCTTAGTTGTACAAATTCATATATGATATTATTGCTGATATTAGTAAAACTGACAGATGTTTAATTGGTTAGCTAAATGTTCCTACTTTAGTTTTGAAATGCATGTGAGCCACATATGAAGAGACCGGAAATAATAGTATTTCTCTGTGTGCTCTGGTTCATCATGGGTGGCCAACCGACATTGTATTGAAAGACTTGTAATATCTTCAATCTGCTTGCTCTTCTGCTCTTCTTTAAGATGATACTCTTCTCTTGCGGTCGACTGGTCAGGTCGAGTTGTTCTCCCTTAGTATATTTTAAATCTGCCAGGTCAGGTCGACTTGTTCTTCTTTACTATATGTTGAAGCTGTCATCTGCGAAGTGTCATCACTTCTGGAGCTCTTGTATTTTGAGTAGTAGGCCACATTATATTAATGCACACAACAAATTACAGCATGCATGGCATCTCTTAAAAGAATTGCAGAGATAGCACAAAGGGCTTTACAAGGAGGCAATATTGGATTAGAATCACTTCTGCATTACAAAGAAAATCTCACTTGTTTTTATGTTTTCATGCATGTCAGATATTGAACATTATCAAAATGAATATGAGAATGGGCGCACGAGAGGAATATTGCGGAACAATCCACTGGCTAACAAACTTGCCATGGTGGAGGATGGCCTATCTTATTCACCCATCAAGGTGCTTGCTCTAACTTTGCAAAGTTGTATTGGTCGCACATATTTTGCATCTGACCTCTTGCATTACTTCTACTTTGTTACACCATCTGCTTAGTTTAAGCATCATATATGAGTATATGCCATACCTATCCATTTTCTGTACCTATTCCATGTGTTGTCACACTATGTTTTCCAGTCAAATGTTGTTCTTTTGTAATAGATGTCCAAAAGGAAGACGGTGAGTGCAGATCCTCAAGGAGTATAAGCTAGGTATTTGGAAAAGGTAGTGATACCTGTTAAATCAAATAGATCAGCAGCCACAGAAAACACATGCCCAACTGTACCATACTTTACCCCTACTCCAGTGGCCAAACACCTATTAGAACTGCTGGGAGCCCAGCGTCAGGTACTGTCTATGATATCAATTCAAAATTTGAACTCCTAAATTTCTGGTTGTGCCTTACCTTCTCTCTCGTATGAAAACTAATTTCAGATGAATCTCCTTGCTCAAAGGATCATACGATCTCAAAACAATATTGGGCTCTGCATTGCTCTTGTCAGTACCTCTCTCCCTTTTGCCTTGTAACGTTGTACTTAATTAATTGCTATTTGATTATGTATCATCAGTCTGCACCTGAGCTTCATTATCCTCTGTTTCTTCCAATATTATTTGATCTATATTTACTTTTTGCAAAGCGTAGAATAATGGCAACGCTTATAAAGAATTTTCTTTGGGTAATTTATTGAATTATCCTTCCATCAACATGGAGAAGGGCTTTGTCCAGCCCGTGTTAACATGTAATGTAAGTTCATCCTTCTCAAGCCTTCAAACTTTGTTCCAGTATAGATTTGGATAGGCATCATTTCCTCCACTGCTGTTTGCTTTGCTGTTTACATCTAATTGGATGTTTGCAACAACTACCGGTTTCAAATTGTAGTTGTAAAAACATGTTCCTTATGCAGAACAGATCCATTTATTTGCTGATATAATTGTGAAACCTGTTACGTGTCTCCTTGTTTCTCTTGCAGAGTCGTATCTCTTACGCCAGGCAGAACTTTAGGGAAGATAGTGAGCCAAACCATCTTGAGGACAGCGAGATGACCCCAAGGTCTTGTCTTGATGAAGATAGTGAGTTGAAGCTACTCACCAGCAGGTGTGAGACAAACTCTGTGCAGTCATTGCCTCAATTAGTTCGACTTCTTCAGTCTCAACATAAAGCGGAAAGGCTTGCTTCAGCTCAGCTCCGACTTCAAGTCAAAGATGCAATGAAGATGTCAGAGGATTGCCGTGCGCACCATCATGCCATAAATCTAGTGTTGATGCATCTACCGTTGACACAACTGAGGTCTACTCAGCTTCTTTGGCTGTTTGGGGGGCCCGACCTGGCCAGGCCTAGTGCCTTCTGAAGTGCTCTTAGTTTTGTATATTCTTTTGTCGGCGCGTTTATTTGCACTGGTGGTGAACTTTGATGCCCAGTGGATGTAATATGTGTGATAGCCGTGATAGCCTAGCGTAAATGGCTTGCTTATTTATTTCCTTGTTGTCTTTTTTATTTGTTTGCTTGTAGTCATTGCGGTTCTTTTTCTGCGGTTTGCTAGTGGCTGCAATAACCTATTTTTTAAAACTAGGCCATGATAACCATGTGCTAATATTTACTGTAGTGACACTGGGCCTCCTACGGGCCGTAGAAATAGTGGGCGTTCTATGGTCCGTAGAAACAATGGGCCTTCTACGGGCCATAGAAACAATGGGCCTTCTATGGGCCGTATCATCAATGGGCCTTATATGGGCCGTATGATCGATTGGCCAAACATGGGCCAATAACAGGCCGCATTATGGCCGTAAACGGGCTAGAGTTGGAATCATCCGTTCATGGGCCGACCATAACGGGCCATCGTTAATAGGCCGTATTTGATGACGCTATGAAAACAGCTCAACGTATTAACGGACCACAAACGGGCCGACTGTAACCACGGGCTGAATTTGGCCCACAAGCAGAAGATGACAGTAACGGGTCGTAAGTAAACAAATGCTAGAAATGAGCCCAAGAATAAATGGGCTCTTAGAAGGCCGAAAGATAACATGGGCTGGAAACGGCCAATGGAATAATGGGCCATTAATGGGTATAAAGTGATACACTGTTCATTACGTGCCAGTTTCACCACGGGCCGTTAATGGTTGTAAAGTGATACACTGTTCATTACGGGCCAGTTTCACCGCGGGTCGTTAATGGGCCAAGAGTTACAAAGGGCCTCATATGGGCCGAAAGATGTCATGGGCCATACATGGGCCAAAAGTGAAAACGGGCTAGAATCATATTGGATGGTCCAGATGACGCTACTGGGCCTAATTCGGATAGGGCGTAACGGGCCTTGGGTTAGCGGGCTGTAAATGGGCTATATGCGAACAGGCCGTTAACAGGCTTTCCATGGGCCGGCCCGCCACCTTTTGACCAAGTCAAACGGGCCGGCCTTTTCATAGGAATGGGCCTCTGTTGGGCCGTGCCACGTGCCAACGTATCATAGGCGCCTTCTGTCCAATGAGTGGCTGACATCTGTCCCAACGATGAGCCCATACGTGTTTCCTCCAGCCAATGATGATTTTACACGTGGAAAATCCCCATTGGTCGGGGCTGTTAATGGGTTATCGGATCCAAAACCGGACTCGATAGCTTAATGACGTTCCGTTACGGTGGATGCCATGTGTCGGTCACACTTGACGAAAGCACTTCTGTCACGCGTGATTTATCGTCATGGAAGTGGACACTTCCGTGATGATAATTTTGGTAATGTCATGGAACACTTCTACGACAGCACATGTATGACTATCTTGATTCTATCATAAAATCGCCATGGATGTACATGCATGACAAAAAATGCGACCTACTGTGACAAACACGTATCATCATGGAAGTGTATTTTTTTGTAGTGAAGTATTTTGCCATAGATGAGTAAGTACCTCATTCTTGCAATTCCTCAACCGCTGCTCCCTTTCGTGACTGTGGCTTTTCAGGATCCCTCCTGCCAAGCATGCAGAGTCTCCCAAGAAGCAACTTCCTCCGGCCTCGCCTTCCTCGCTGACTTGAGCGTCCCAAGCTCGTGTGCTGCCCCTGACGCGGGCTCAGCCGGAGAAGCAAGCCGGCCCGCAGGGTGTCTAGAGCCTGTGCCCTTGCCGCCTTTCCTTTGTGACCTCGCTTGGGGCGTGACCAGGCTACCTAGGGTTCCTCCTCTGATCTTGGACAGCGAGTGGTTGGCGTCGGTCCTTGGCTCTTCTTCTGGGGATGGACTTGCGCCAGTTCGGGTCCCTTGCGGAGCCCGTCCAGCAATCGTGGGGGCGCCAGCCCCCAGCCCCCTGCCAAGAGGGGGCGAATGGCTTCTAGGCCCGCCGCCAGTGCCGGCGGCAGAGGACAACATCGACGATGTGCTCAGGCGAGCGCGGGAGCGAAGCGTCGTTCGCCAAGAGTTCCTGCGGAAGGCGATGAACGCGATGGGCCAGCTTGGTGGAGAGCTTGCGGATGTGGACGCGTGTCTTGAGGCTGAGGGCCTACGGCTGACTGAGGAGCAACACAAGCTGAACATTGCAGTCAATCTCATGCGCTATCAGTGCCGAGATTGAAAACACGAAGGCCGAGGCATCCCTTGCGGCCTCGTGAAAGGCATGCTCCTGAGCTTTGGAGGAGGCTCGGGAAGCAGATCATCGTCGCGAGATCACGAAGAAGCGCGCGTGGGAGCTCCAAGCCTGGAACGCTTCCTTGGAGCAGCAAGTGGAGCTGTGCTAGGCTGCCCTTGCGTCGCTGAAGGGGACGCTTGTCGAAGAGGAGGAGCTCCAGAGGCGTGAGGAAGCGCTAATGCTGGAGGCCGCCGAGCGCAATCTTGACCTTGAGCGGTTGGAGACGAGGGAGCACCAGGTTGCCTAGGCGGAGGACAATGTCGGCGCGCGAGAGGCTCAAATCCAAGAAGAGGTCGACTGCCGCATGGCGGAAGTTCGCGCAGATCTTGTGCACGAGTATGACCAGAGGCTGGAGCTGATCGAAGTCGAGGCTGCGGCAGGACCGCCGCTCTCAGGTCCAAGCTGACTGAAGCGGTGCAGCGTGCGGAGGCCGCCGCAGCCGCCCTGGTCTTGGTGCAGACTGAGTTGGCCTCCACCTGTGCCAGGCTTCTTCTTCTTCAACAGCGTATTGATGACGCCGAGTCCGTTGCGCGGTAGAACAGAGAAGAAATCCTTCAACGGCAGACGCTGGAGCACATGCATGGTCCCATGCTCCAGCAACTCAGGAACAGGGCCAACACGGGCCTGGGCAATATCTGCGAGGCGGACGCCCCGCATCCTCACGTGACCAACTATGCCAGTCATCTTCAATTCTTCACCGACGTGGTGACGCACCTGGAGAACCACTCCGAGAGAGCTCGCCAGCTTGTCGAGGAGAGGAGCCGCAACCTGCTCGAGCGTGCATTCTCCCGCATCTTTAGCCACCTTCAAAACACTGATCCCCACTTCGACTTCGACGCCATCATCGCCCCAGTGCCCAAGGCCATCTGGGGCAACCTGGCGCGGTGGGTAGAGGACAACGTGGATGCGCTTGTTAGGGCCTTCGCTTCTGACAATGATGGGGTGATAGTTGCTGCGGATGGAGGCGATGTGGTCAATGGCAGTGAAGACGGCACCAATGATGGCGATGGTGATGCCAGTGACAACGACAGCGACGCTAGTGATGCCTCTAGAGGCGACCAAGAGGGTGCGGTGAGCGATATGTCTGTCTGATCCTGTGTTCCCTTGCTGCTTATCCTGCACACACAAAACTCGGGCGCGACCCTGAAGGTTGTAAGAGCATTTTGGGAGGGGAATCCCCTCATGTAAAAAGACTGTTGTCCTCATGCTTTTAGGAGCGATGCTGAATGTGCGCCTGCATGATATTACGGGCCCTGTGATGAGTTAGTTGCTGTGGTTTACCTTTAGCCCGAACAAGCTTTGAATAGGCTTGCGGGGCCGTGAACCTTCAAGGGCCCTCTGAGGGACCTGCTGATGTGGTGAGGGCCTCGCGAGAGCGAGTTCCGGCTGCGGGATGGCATGCGCGCGTGTGATTAGCCCAGCCCCGCCCGCGAGAGGCTCGCGAGGGGGAGGCAGTTAGTGCAAATTCCATACTAGGGCAGTAACCAGAACACAAGAAATCACACGAACAAGACAAGACACCCCCCCGCATACACAAATGCAAATTCAATTTCAACTTAAATCCGAAGCAAGGAAGCTCGACCACTGAAAGGGAGGCAAAAAAGCAAAAGGCATCGTCCAACACCTAGTCTAGTCTTCGACGTCTTCTCACCAGTGCGGAGCTAAGTGCTGCCACTGGGCATGGGAGGGAGCCCCCGAGGACCGAGGGCAGCTCTCCGGAGACTCCGGGGCGTGTACAGCCCCAACTCATTATTACGTGAGAGTGTCATGGGCGGCGAGCTTCACAGGCACTCGGCCTTCTTCACAGGTACCGGCCTTGATTCATATCGCCAGACGAGGTCCCCGCCTTGCGCCACCCTCGACCACCATTGACGGCGGCCGAAGATCAAGGACGATCCCAATGGGGCAAAGGGGACACCAGTGTCGGATTTCGGGTTCCGATAGACCCTTGAGGTTCGAACACTGGGGTGCGCACGGAGATCACACCCTCAGCCTACCCATGTTTCACCGCCTCGCTAGGATCTAAACTACACGAAGAATAACACAAGGGACACAAGATTTATACTGGTTCAGGCCACCATTGTGGTGTAATACCCTGCTCCAGTTTGTGGTGTGTGGATTGCCTCTAGGGCTGATGAGGAACAGTACAAGGGAAGAACAGCCTCGCGAGGGACTGTTCTTGGTGGGTGCAATGAACTACTAGGGGAGTTCAGTCGCCTCTCTCTCTCTTTGTCTTGGGTGTCGATCTGATCGGGTCTAGATGCCCTACCCTATGGGTGGCTAGTCCTATTTATAGGCAAAGGCCCCGGGCCTCTTCCCAAATATTGAGCGGAAAGGGCGCCAACAATTGGCCATTTTGAAGGGGAACATCTAGTACACTTATCTTGACTAAAGTTGGTCCTCGCCTGCAAAAGACCCTGACGATGAGGCTGGCTTAGGCTCCACGATGACCTCCGTTCTGCCGTCCTGCTGGTCTTGATCTTGTTGCATCGAAATGGTTGCCTTTGCTTGATACCCTTGCCCACGCTTGCCCCCTTTGCACCAAAGGGGAAATAAGGACTCCGCGTGGGCCGGTGCCCTCCTGGCCTTAGTCGTCATGGCTTGCGTCACGGGCACCTCGTGAGGTACCCTGCCTTGATCTCTCCGCCTCCTCATGAGCCAGCCTGACGAGGCCGTGCCTGAGGAAGCCTCCAATCGTCTGCCCCGCGAGGCTTGGCCCCTCGCGAGGGTCTTGAGCATGTGTTGATGAAGATAGGCCGTAGTGGGCCCCTCCTTGAGCCACGCCGCAGGCCGCAGGCAGGCAAGTCTGGGTACCCCCGTTCCCAGAACGCCGACAGTAGCCCCCGGGCCCAAGGTGCGCTTGGACTTGGCTTAGCAGAGAAGCGAAGTGGCAAGTGCGAAGCGCCGCGGGCCCTAATAGCCTGCGGCCTTGGGCGCTGCAGGGTGGTTGATTGGACATGGGCGTCCTGGCTCCCCCACGATGCCTTGGCAACTGCACGATTTGACAAGTCCCTGCATGCAAAACAGGTCATAATTACCTGTGATCATGGAGGTCGACGGTTGGCCTCCCTCGACTATATGTACGGAACGGCGCGAGCCCTTCCAATCCATCTCTTCTCGCTACTCTTCGTCTTACTCTTCGTCCTTGCTCCTCCCTTTGCCAATGGCGCCAATCCATCGGTTTTCTGTCGAAGAGAAAGGGAAGGCCCCCCGAGAGAGTCCTGTCCCACTTCCTCCAAAGAAACGGCTCGTCTCCTACCACGGGGAAGGAGGTGCATGGAAGGAGGTGTCGAGGCCATGGTTCGAGCGGCCGCCGCCAGGATTCCTTCTGCCCTTGTATGCCCGGATCAAGGGCCCTGAAGATGCCGGTGCCGAGCAGCATCGCCAGAGGCACCGGTGCCGCCGGCGAATCACGGCGGTCCGCGTCGTTCCTCCTGGAGTTCACGCCATGGGATCTGCTCGCGAGCTCGTGCTTCACACCGCCACGCCTCCTCGGTCCTGGATTCACCTTCCTCCTTCCTTCTCCTTCGAGATCCGGCCGAGGGGGCCTATCAAGCTTTAGCTGCAGCATGCTGGCTGTAGTGCCCCTGCGACCAAAGCGGAGGTTGAGGTCGTTGCTCCGGGCAGGGTCTACCTGACCCGAGGCTGGGGCGAGATCGCCCGGGTCGGCAGGACGGGTGGCGCCCTCGCAATCCACCTCGAGTAAGATGGCGCCTCCCTGATGTTCTTCAAGGTCTTTGATGCGGAGGGACGCCGGCTGGAGTGCGGCCCTGAGAAAGGCGGTCAGGATCCTGCTGTGGCGAGGACTAGGCTCGCCAACCGCTTCCCCAGCAGCTCCTCTGGTAGCGGAGGTGTCGGAGGATCCAACGACTCCGCCGAGCTCCTCGCGACCCCGGAGATGAGCGACGACAGCTATGAGCCCCTGAGCTTGCGTCGCTCCCGGAGCAGGGCGGGCTCGTCGGGCTGCCGTCGCCATTGATCTGTATGGGGTTGGCGCTGGTGGCTGACGGCCCACTATTGATGATGGCGTCTCTTGCGGAGGCGCGCGTAGTTAGCACTCTTTAGGATTTTCTCCTTTTGTTCCCTGCGAGGAATCGAAGAACACACCCCGTGGGGGTTTGTAAGGTGCTTGTAGTCCCATTTGTTAATATGATCCTTGTCGTGAAGTGGTGAGGGGTGCTCGTCCCGTCTTAGCTTAGTTCCTCCTTTTGAACCTCGGGAGGACTTGACGCTCTGTGCTGGCAGGTCCCGGTCCCAAGGCAGGCTTCAGCCGTCGCTGGTATGCCAGGTCGCGATGCCGTGGTCAAGGCCAGGAGGTGAGCGGCCCGGGGTCCAGTAAGAGCCCCTGAGTCACGATGCTCAGGAGGTCCCCTTTAGCGCTCAAGAAGCCATCACTCGGTGAGAAAGGAGTGCGACGTCGCCAAAAACAGAACTCAATTGGGTGCGTGCTCGGCGCTGTGACAGCTAGTGATTCCGGAGGATGACTTATTTCGGGGGTCAGAAAACCGCTCCCTGGCGAGGCACCGGGCCCGTGTGCTGGCAGCCGAGGAGTTGCCTGGCGAGGTCCCCCTCGTGCCTCTTCCCCCTCATCTTTGCTCCCCTTTGTGCTCTACGTCATCAGGTCCCAGCCCTCAAGCGGGCTCAGTCATCGCTGGTATGCCAGGTCATGATGCCGTGGACAAGGCCAGAGGGTGAGGGCTGGAGAGCCGGTAAGAGCCCATGAGTCGCGATGCTCAGGTACCACCCCTTTAACGTGCAAGCGGTTCACGTGGACAAGGGCGAAGGAGACGCCGCGGAGGCCGCGCTGGACACTGCTCCTAAAAATGATCCTGCAAGTTCATCATGAGAAAAACGAGAGTTTGTTGTTACAACTATCGGCCAGCTGTTGGTTGCTCTAGGAGGGTGACGAGGCACTGAAGGCTTGGTGAGGTGGCGCCCTGCGGGCTTGCCGCGGCCAGAGCTCAGCCGTCCAAGTTTGTCGATGTTGCAGGGACGGGCCCATGTGCAAGCGTCGTGCCGTGAGGGAGCAGCTCCATCAGTTGGTGTCAATCAAGCGGGCGATTAGGTCAAGCACGTTAGCCATGAAGAAGCAAATCCATTTAGATAGGCGCAGAAAGAAATGATCACCACTGGGTCAGGCCTGAGCGACTTTCGGGATAATGCAGCCCGAGGGGCGCCCCCGATAAAGTAAGATGAAAACATGAACTAAAAGGGGATACACGCTGCAGGGACGGACCCACGCGGCCTGGGAATGATGCAGCCCTGGGGGGGCGCTCCCAGCTGAAAATGAAACTCGAAGGATGTCACCTGATGATGCTGAAGATGGAGGGATGCTGAAGTAGTGGACGGCGTGCGCTGCGGGAGATGATCTTCACGAGCCCCCCAGGCCCAGGGGCCTTGGGAGGCTCCGGAGGTGCTGGCGGCTCCTCGCGGACCATCTCCATCTCCGCCAGGACTGCGGAATGCCTAACCGCCTGAGCCTCCAAGATTCTCCTCATGAGGTGCTGACGCGCCGTAGCCGCGTTCGGCAGGAAGTAAGGCATGCGAACATAGCTGTGAGGTGGGCCTTCGCAGCGCCCCACGCGTGAGGGCCAGAGGCGCTCCTGAGAGGCGGCTCGGTTGAGCCCTGGTATGTCGATGCAGACGCGCAGCCCACCATCCTCGCCTTGATGGGGGGCCACGGCGGGCAAGCGGCGGCTACCACTCATGACTCTTGACTCCTGCAACTCCTGAATGATCTCGCTGATGAATTCCTGAGGGTTTGGCCCTCCTTGCCTTACTTCCTCTTGAGGGAAACGTGCGTTGAAGCACGCCTCCAAGTGGTGCCCGAGCGCCTCCCTCGTAATCTTAGCAAAGTCGATGGCCCTCCAGAGGAGAGCTCCCGAGCCCTGCTCGAGGAGGGCGCTGGGCGCGCCTTCCTATGCGACAGAAGGAGGTGCCCCCTGAACGGGTGCGGACCCTGAGGGGCCTGCCTCCCGAGGGGTCGGGCCAGGCGATGTCTTCTTTTTCTTAGGAGCAGCCTCGGGAGGCCTCCCGTTCCTGTGATCTGGGCCTTCAATTGATGCGGCTTGGAAGGCACGTTCCAAGGAACACACAGCGTCTCTCTCTTCACAAGGCAAAGTGATGACTCCGCCGCTTCCTGGCATCTTGAGGACATTGTAGCCGTGATGGGTCACGGCCATGAACTTGGCCAGGGCTGGGTACCCGAGGATGGCGTTGTACGGCAGGCGGATGTGAGCGACGTTGAAGTCAATGAGCTCCATGCGGTAGTTGTTGCGGTTCCCGAAGGTAACAGGAAGGCGGACCTGCCCTATTGGAACCGTGGAACCATCGGTGACCCCCGAGAAAGGCTTGGTTGGCTGCAGCTGATTGTATGGCACTTGGAGATTGTTGAACGTTTTGACGGATAGGACATTGAGCCCTGCTCCGCCATCGATGAGGGTCCTGGTGACTTGCACGTTGCTGATGATATGGGAACAAAGCATCGGGAGGACTCCTGCTGTGGCCGCGCACTTGAGCTGGTCCGCTGAGCTGAACGTGATAGCGCACGATGACCACCTGAGAGGGCGTGCGGCCTCAAGCTTGGGGAGGACTACATTCACTTCATGGGCAAACTTCTTGAAGATGCGCTCAGAGGCCGGGGCTTGTGCGCCGCCCAAGATGCAGGTGATTGTGCACAACTCCTGGAAGCCTCCAGCCCCCTCGTCCTGGTGATGGTCTTCATTCCTCCTTGGCTGTGGTGGCAGAGGAGGGAGGCCCGCATTGCCTTGTGGGCGATCCTCGCAAGGCTGATCTCTACAACCCCCTCGCGAGGTGGGTCCCTCCAACCTCCCTCACGAGGTTGGTCCTACCAGCAGTCGTTGCAAGGTCGGTCGCGCCACCCTTAGCGAGGGCCAAGGTCCTCCCATCATCCTCCGCCTCTTCCTCCTCCTCGGCCGTAGCCCCTGTCGCTGCGCTCGGGGCGTCGGCCGGCACGCACGTCTCGCACGGCTCTGAGCTCTTGGCATTCGTTGGTGTTGTGGGTGTGGAGGTCGTGGTACACGCAGTACCGGCTGCCCTTGGATGACTCAGGCTGATCCCTTCCTTGCTTGGTGTCTGGCTCTGCTGCAAGCACGGCAGCCCCCTTGCGCTTCACGTCCTTGGTCTTGGGCTTCTTCTCTTCTGGGTCAGCAGCTGGCAGCTCGAGGAGGGACGGGCGCCCTTCTCAGCCCTGGCGCACTTTGTCGCCAGATTGAATAGCTCCAGGGAAGTGCACATGTCTTCATGGATCGCGAGCTCCTCCTTCATCTTGACGTCACGCACGCTATCGGAGAAGGCTGAGATGATGGCCTCCTCAGACACCTTGGGGATCTTAAGGCGAGCGTTGTTGAAGCGCTGGATGAACTTCTGCAAGGTCTCCCCCGGCTGCTGCTTGATGCGGCACAAGTCGCTCATGGCCGGGGGCCGGTCGCGAGTGCCTTGGAAGTTGGCGATGAATCGGGTGTGCATATCGTCCCAGGAGGATATCGTGCCAGGAGCCAGGTTCAGGAGCGAGGTGCGGGCGCCGTCTTTGAGCGCCATGGGGAACCAGTTCGCCATGACCTTCTCGTCTCCATTGGCGGCTTTGATGCCCAGCTCGTAGAGCTGGAGGAACTCAGCAGGGTCAGCCGTGCCATCGTAGCGCGGGGGCAGGTCTGGCTTGAACTTGCCCGGCCAGGCCACGCTGCGCAGCTCGGCGGAGAAGGCACGACAGCCTACAGTGGCCGCGGGAGCCCTTTGGTGATGGAGAGCTTGATCTTGCAGGTCTCTGTGCGCTGCAGCGGGGTGTAGCGCGGGGTCTTGATGCGCCGGAGCAGGTACACGCTCGTGCCGAGCCGGTGCGGGGAGCATGCGGGCGGCTTCCTAGGGACGAGGGATCTCTTGGCATCTCTTCTCTTGCTGTGCTGGAGCCGGACGGAGTGGGTTCCGCCCAGGGGCCATGCGCCTTGGAGCCAAGGTGCCTTCTTGAGGGGCAGGCGGCTGAGGCGTCCCGGAGCTTCGTCGCCCGCGCAGGGCGGTGGGCGGTGCCAAGAGAGGGACGGCGCATGGGAGCCCCCAGCGGCGCTGACGAGCTCGGTGATGCGGGCGAGCCACTCGTCGTAGAGGTCGTCGACGAGACGGTAGTGCAGGAGCTCCCGCGCTAGGAGCAGTGCGGCATGCGCGTCCGCAGGGGCGCAACGGGCGTGGGACGAGGAGCCGACCGGAGCCTGTGACGGAGTGGCGGTGCGGCCTTCTCGCCGCACGGATGGATGCAGGGACGACGCCTACTGCTCGTTCCCCGCCGGGCCGGTGGCAGCGTTGACGGCAGGCGACGGGGAACGGCAGGGACGCCTGCCGACGGGGGCCGTCTGGGCGACGCGAGCGGCGAGAGCGGTCCGGCACTCGGCGCGGGCGCGACGTGCGTCTGACATGGATGGGACGGGCGGTGAAAACATGAGGCGACGGAAGGCAGATTCCAGCACACCCCTACCTGGCGCGCCAAATGTCGGATTTCGGGTTCCGGTAGACCCTTGAGGTTCGAACACTGGGGTGCACGCGGAGATCACACCCTCAGCCTACCCATGTTTCACCGCCTCGCTAGGATCTAAACTACACGAAGAACAACACAAGGGACACAAGATTTATACTGGTTCAGGACACCATTGTGGTGTAATACCCTACTCCGGTTTGTGGTGTGTGGATTGCCTCTGGGGCTGATGAGGAACAGTACAAGGGAAGAACAGCCTCGCAAGGGTCTGTTCTTGGTGGGTGCGATGAACTGCTAGGGGAGTTCAGTCGCCTCTCTCTCTCTTTGTCTTGGGTGTCGATCTGATCGGGTCCAGATGCCTTACCCTGTGGGTGGCTAGTCCTATTTATAGGCGAAGGCCCTGGGCCTCTTCCCAAATATTGAGCGGGAAGGGCGCCAACAATTGGCCATTTTGAAGGGGAACATCTAGTACACTTATCCTGACTAAAGTTGGTCCTCGCCTGCAAAAGACCCTGACGATGATGCTGGCTTGGGCTCCACGATGACCTCCGTTCTGCCGTCCTGCTGGTCTTGGTCTTGTTGCACCGAAATGGTTGCATTTGCTTGATACCCTTGCCTACGCTTGCGCCCTTTGCACCAAAGGGGAAACAAGGACTCTGCGCGGGCCAGCGCCCGCCTGGCGCCCGCCTGGCCTTGGTCGTCATGGCTTGCGTCACGGGCACCTCGTGAGGTACCCCGCCTTGATCTCTCCGCCTCCTCGTGAGCCAGCCTGACGAGGCCGTGCCTGAGGAAGCCTCCTGTCGTCCGTCCCGTGAGGCTTGGCGCCTCGCGAGGGTCTTGAGCATGTGTTGATGAAGATGGGCTGTACTGGTCCACTCCTTGAGCCACGCCGCAAGCCACAGGCAGGCAAGTCTGGGTACCCCCATTCCCAGAACGCCGACAACCGGCGGTTCCCTCGGTGACCACGGGTCCTCTGCTGGGGGCAGGCTTTGCAGCACCTCCTCGGCAGAGGGCCTACCTCCAAGAAATGCCTTGCTCCGTGCGCTGCGGGGAGGGGCCTGGCTCCCGGCCCCTCTCCTGCAGCCCCAGTGCGCCCCTCCTGGCGGAAGGGAGGCCGCTGAGCTCGGGCAGCATTCCGCTGCAGTGACCTGAACTTCCTGCGACTGATGGTTAGCATAAGCTTGCTCCTGAGGAATTAGCGGTACCCAATAGCTGCTTCTGCCAGCGCGATTGGTCTTCCTTGGGGCTCCTGAAAAGGCTCGGCTTCCGGCGTCTCTTCCTCCCAGCCTGACCCAAGAAAAGAGCCAGGGTCGTCTTCCAGCGCGTACTCCCGATCCACCATGCGGGGCACGTAAGCCTCCAAGGTCACCGCCCCGAAGACTTCGCCGTAGTGCCCCACGCTCCATGTGGCCCGGCCTAGCGCGCCTTCTTGGGGATGCTAGGGCGGCGGCCCGCCCGGGCTGTAGGCGGCGATGCGCATGCCCTCACTCACCGGGGGTGGTGCTGGTGTAGCCTGATGCCCGGCGCCGATGGTTGAGCTGGTGTCGATGAAGCCTTGGGGCGCGCCTGAGGGCGCACGAGCGCGGATGGGCCCGCCGCATGATCCGACCGGGGCCTTGGGCAGAAGCTAGACACAGAAGGGAGGCACCCCCGAAGCCGCGACATCCAGGAGCTCGGCAACGCCTCCAGTAGCACATCTCGGCCGCTCTCCTACAACCTGCACCGCAGCAGCTCCCGAGCCACAGTGAGCGCGGCCCTCATGTTCGCTTGTTCCCGTTGGGTGTGCGGCGCCATGGCTGCGGCGTGGTTTGAGGCCCTTGCGGCTGATCGCACCTGCCGCAGAGTGAGGGCAGGCAGTGCTTGACCGCGTCATGCCGCTAGCGATCGGCGTTGGTCGTCGGGTCTTCGAACATGGATGCTACGAAGCAGTGGAACACAGATCGGCGGAAAGAAGATTTCGGCGCACCCCTACCTGGCGCACCAAATGTCGGATCTCGGGTTTCGGCAAAACCCTTAAGGTTTGAACTCTGGGGTGCGCATGAAGATCTTCTCCCTACCGAAACATGCCCAGAACCTCGCCGCGATTCTAAGCCAGCACGATGAACAACACAAGAGACATGAGGTTTATACTGGTTCGGGCCACCATTGTGGTGTAATACCCTAATCCAGTGTGTGGTGTGGTGGATTGCCTCTTGGGCTGATGATGAACAGTATAGAGGAAGAACAGCCTCGCGAGAGGTGTTCTTGTGGTGGAGTGTAGATGAGCTAGGCTCAGATCCGATTATCCTCTACTGCGGTGGCTGGCGCTATTTATAGAGGCCCTGGTCCTCTTCCCAAATATTGAGCGGGAAGGGAGCCAACAACGGCCATTTTGGAAGGGGACAGCTAGTACAAGCAATCCTGACTAAAGGTGGTCTTCAACTGCAAAAGGCACTGGTGATGACACCGTCTTGGGCTCCAAGGTGACCTCCGTCCTGCCGTCCTGCTGGTCTTGGTCTCGTTGCATCGATATGGAAACCTCTGCCTGATGCCTCAGTACTTCGGGCCTGCGCTTGCCCCCTTTGCACCAAAGAGGAAACGAGGATGCTGCGCAAGGTGGCGCCCGCCTGGCGCCCGCCTGGTCTTGTTCGTCATGGCTTGCGTCACGAGCACCTCGTGAGGCACCCCTTGCCTTGATCTCTCCGCCTCCTCGCGAGCCTGCCTGGTGAGGCTGCCCCTGAGGAGGCCTTGTGTCATCCGCTGAGGGAGTCCTGGATTAGGGGGTATGCGGACAGCCGGACTATGTACAACGTTCGGACTATTGAAGCGTGAAGATACAAGACTCAAGACTTCGGCCCGTGTCCGGATGGGACTCTCCTTTGCGTGGAAGGCAAGCTTGGCGATCCGGATATTATATTTCCTTCCTTGTAACCGACTCCATGTAAACCCTAGCCCTCTCCGGTGTCTATATAAACCGGAGAGGTTGGTCCTTAGAAGGCCAATCACAATTACAATCATACCATCATAGGCTAGCTCTTAGGGTTTAGCCTCTATGATCTCGTGGTAGATCTACTTTTGTACTACCCATATCATCAATATTAATCAAGCAGTAAGTAGGGTTTTACCTCCATTGAGAGGGCCCGAACTTGGGTAAATATTTGTGTCCCTTGCTTCCTGTTACCATCAGCCTTGACGCACAGATCGGGACCCCCTACCCGATATCCGCCGGTTTTGACACCGACATTGGTGCTTTCATTGAGAGTTCCTCTGTGTCGTCGCTGTCAGGCTTGATGACTCCTTCAATCATCATCAACGATGTTGTCCAGGGCGGGACTTTTCACCCCGGACAGATCTTCGTGTTCGGCGGCTTCGCATTGCGGGCCAATTCGCTTGGCCACTTGGAGCAGATCAATAGCTATGCCCCCGGCCACCAGGTCAGGTTCGGAAACTTGAGCTACACGGCAAATATCTGAGGAGACTTGATCTTCAGCGGATTCAGGCCAACGCTAGGAGCGCCGAACAGTCATGATGAGCATGGCTTATACCTGCTGTCAGACGATGCTCGGGATATCACCCCGGTAGAAGCCTCGGATCTAAATTCGGGGCAGGTTGCATTGCCTGAGGATGGAGGGCTGGACCCTGCCTCGCAGGCCGTACCCTCATCGGCGATGGAGCCGAACACAGGCCTCACTTCTGAGGGAGCCTGTAACTTCGGACCCCCGGATTCATATCCGGTTGTAGGTTCCAGTCCACGCGTCCCCGAGTCCGTCGAGCCTCGTTGGGCTCCGGTAATGGAGTTTACCACAGCAGACATCTTTCAGCATTTTCCCTTCGGCGACATACTAAACTCATTTAAAATTCTCTCTTTGACAGAGAATTCCGGGCCGAACTATGTCCGGCTCGAGTGGGAAGCAGGCGACGAAGAAATTCGTTACCCACCCACCACCCACTTGATAGCCAAGGTTGATGATTTAACCGACGTGCTTGACTTCGACTCCGAAGGCATCGATGGTATGGACGACGATGCACGAGAAGACTCAGAGTCTATGGGGTACCGGATTCCCGCCTCGTCACACGACATATACATGGTGGATACGCCCAAGGAAGACGACGGTGACAATCCGGGAGATAAAACCCCTGGGAAAAAACGGCACAGACGCCGTTCCAAATCCAGCAACAGTAAAAATATTAGCAAAAGCGCCAGAAGAATGGATACTTCACTCAACCCTGAAGGCAATAACGACCAAATGGAACCAGTGATGGAGCAGGACGAACCAGGTCATGCCGAGCATAGTTCGGAGCAGACGCCCGAAGACAACGATCAAGAGGGACGAGTTCGTCAAACCGGCCCAGGACAAGAAGACAGTCCGGACGATGACGCATTCATCATTACGGAAGAACGCGTGGAACGAGAGAACCTCCACAGAAAGCTTATGGCCACAGCAAGAAGTCTGAAGAGGCAGAAGCAACGGCTTAAAGCCGCACAGGAAACGCTCAATCACAGATGGAATAAAGTGCTAGACACTGAAGAAAGATATGGCGACGATCGCCACACAAAGAGCTACCCAGAACGTAAGCTACTGCTAGAATTCAACGACGAGGCCATTCCACCAAAGAGTAACACGACCAGGAGACCAGACGTACCACTTCACAACCGCAATAAATCAACTACCGAAGACGCCCATGATCTACGTGAGCACCTGGATAAGAAAGCTGGCGCAACTAGGTCCATCTACGGATCTAAAGGACACCCCCCGTCTGGGGACTGTGGTCGTCAAAACAATTATGACAACCAGACACCAGTTCGGAAGAAACACCGAACACAACAATAGACGACGGCATGCCACATCGCGTCTAGATACAGAGGGGCTGCTCACCCCCTATGCTTTACTGATGAAGTACTGGACCATGAATTCCCACAGGGCTTTAAACCTATGAACATAGAGGCATACGACGGAACGACAGACCCAGGGGTCTGGATCGAGGACTTTATCCTGCACATACACATGGCTCGTGGGGATGACCTCCACGCCATCAAATACCTTCCCCTCAAACTGAAGGGACCAGCTCGGCACAGGTTGAAAAGCCTCCCCGAAAATTCAATTGGGAGCTGGGAGGAACTAGAGGACGCTTTCAGGGCCAATTTTCAAGGGACATATGTCTGGTCTCCGGATGCTGACGATTTAAGTCACATAATCCAACAACCCGGAGAGTCCGCCCGCAAGCTTTGGAACAGATTCCTCACTAAGAAGAATCAAATTGTTGATTGTCTTGATGCCGAAGCCTTAGCGGCATTCAAACATAGCATCCATGACGAGTGGCTCGCCAGACACCTCGGACAAGAAAAGCCTAGGACAATGTCAGCCCTAACAAGCCTTATGACCCGCTTTTGCGCGGGTGAAGATAGCTGGCTAGACCGTAAAGGCACCAGAGAGCCCAGCACATCCGAAATACGGGATGGCAACGGGAAGCCACGGCGTAATAAAAACAAACGCCAAAACAAGGAAGAGAGCCCGGACAACACAACGGTTAATGCCGGATTCAGGGGCTATCGACCTAACCAGCAAAATAAGCAATCTAAAGGCAGTAAAGAGGGACCGTCCGGTCTGAACAGAGTTCTGGACAGACTATACCAAATTCATGGCACCCCCAACAAACCTGCGAACCGCACGCACACAGAGTGCTGGGTCTTCAAGCAGGTCGGCAAACTAAACGCCGAACACAAGGGAAGGGAAACACCAAGTGAAGACGAGGATGAACCTCGCCAGCCAAACACTGAGGGACAGAAAAAATTCCCACCAAAGGTTAAAACAGTGAATATGATCCACGCGACTCATACATGCTTGGAAAGGCACGAACGCGCCCATAAAGACGCGCGCGATATAGAACCCACCGTACCCGCACCTAACTATTGGATCTCTTGTCCGATCACCTTTGATCGCCTGGACGGCCGAACTAGTACTCGGTGCGAAGGATCAAATGCCTTGGTGCTTGACCCAATAATCGACGAATACCATCTCACCCATGTCCTCATGGACGGCGGCAGCAGTCTCAATTTAATATATGAGGACACTATCCGCAGGATGGGGATAGACTCATCAAGAATCAGCAAGATTCACACCACCTTTGAAGGGGTGATACCAGGCGTTGAAGCCTACAGCAGGGGCTCCGTCATACTGGAGGTAACATTCGGCTCTCCAAGCAACTCCAGAAGTGAAGAACTAGTCTTCATCATCGCACCCTTCCAAAGCAGCTATCAAGCATTGCTTGGAAGAATGGCCTTCGCCCGCTTCAACGCATTGCCGCACTATGGCTACCTTACACTTAAGATGCCCGGTCCACGCGGAGTCATCACCGTTAGTGGAATAACAGAGCGCTCTTCGCGCGCAAAGGAGTACGCGACGGCCCTAGCGGCCGGACTATAAGCGGCCTCTAACAAAAATACGATGGGTCGTTAAGACCACGGACACAGTTAGACGAGTCCGGCAGCCCATATCAAACCAAGGCACCTTATATATAATCCTATAGTGGACACCAGAGGCTAATAATAAAGCCCCACACTTGGCTCAACCTTATTGGCAGGCCAGCATCTTACTTTTTTTACTATCCATCTCATACTTACGTTGCACTCTTCTATGAGTTTCCCTTTTCCGCAGACAACGTTCGCGCGATACCCTTCCAGGATGCGGGACAACGGAGACAAAGGCGCAGATGTGCAGCAGGGCCCCGTTCAACAGGTTTCTTTTTAGATTAAGCCCCTGTGTAAACCTTTTCTACTGCCTCTTGTTGTTTAACCATCCCATGGGTTCCATACCCATAGAGGATACTGCCATTTTTGGCATTTCGCCACGACAGATTAACGCACGTACCTGGAAATACAGGGTTTATAATGAATGGGCATTCTTGAGCCCATCATCGGTTATAAAGTCCGAATACCTTCGGGAGTGTTTGGCGTCACGAGTTTGGCCTTATATGCATCAGCTCCGAATCACATCTTTGGTCAAATGTTGGGTTTGCTTGGCTCCTGGGTTTGCCGCCTTACGTTCCGTTATTATCGGCTAAGGTGGCCAAAGGAGAACTACTGCGATTGTGCCCTGGTTATTCCGGAAGAGCACCTCAGTTGAGAAAGCCGAAAACTGACTGTCATGATACAGCGAGAGACTGGTCAACCTCTCCATGACTCACCAGAATCTCTAGGATTCCTCCGCATTAACGAAGGGCAATTTCCCGGCCAGGTACATACGCGCCCGTATTCAGATGCACGCGAAGGTACCAGGGGCTACATAGTAGCCCCAACGTTAGAATCCCGCGGCTAAGCAAAAGTGTTACATCCATATAGTCCGGTTGCCTAGTTCGACGTGCGATCACCTCCTTACCAGACCAAGACGTTGGATAAAGAGTGATTAACAACATACACACACACACACACACACACACACACACACATATATATATATATACATATATATATATATATATATATATATATATATATATATATATAAACGTCCGCACAGGGGACACAATCATATTTTCAGACTAAACATTATGAATATAACCTTCTAATCAAAATAAACATTGTTTTTACAATGATTTGAATCATCACTCGAATAGGAGATTCTTCGGGCACTGCGCCTCTATCAGGCGGGCACCCTCTGTGACCTGCGCCAAGTAGTGCCTGGCCGGCTATTGGCCCCCCACCGGATCCTGAGACGCTATCATAGTGCCATCCATATCTGTCCAATACGCTTTAACGCGAGCAAGGGCCATCCATGCACCCTCTATGCATGCTGACCTCTTCATGGCATCGATCCGAAGCATGGTCCCAAGGAACTGTTGCACCAAACCAAAGTAACTGTCCGGCTTAGGCCCCTTCGGCCATAGATGGTCTATTACAGACCGCATCGCAAGACCAGACAGCCTATGAAGCTCCGCTAGAGCAGCCATCTTATCACTTAATGGCAGAGGGCGAGTGGGAGCATTAAACTGCGACCAGAAAAGCTTCTCCACCTCCTTCTCACCCTGATCTTTGAAGAACTCCACAGCATCAGACGTACTCTTCGCCAGGTCCGCGTAGGCGTCTGCCGAACTCCAGCGTCCATCCAGGGGAGCGTGCTTCGGATCGAAGAACTTCGTCCACCGCAAATAGGAGCCCCCAGCCGTGATTTTTACGGCCTGTTGAAGCTCCTCCCGCGCACCTTCGAGCTTGGTTCGTATTTCCTTGGAGGCATTAAGAGACTTGCTCAGGTCAGCCGATTTATCCTCATGCTCCTTTTTCAGGAGCTCATACCGGTCAGCGGCATTTTTTTAACTTGATAGCCATTTCGGCTATCTTTTCCTCGCTTCGGCGATGAGCAGCCTGTTCAGCTCTCAATTCCTCGGCCACCTTTAGGGCAGCCGCATTGCTCACCCGAGCCGGTTCCTTGGCTAGAGCAAGTTCTGCCCTCAGGGCCTCCACGGCAACAGCACTATCTGCAGTCCGAACATATTACATTACTATGTGCCACCTTAATATTTTCCTATGCAATGGAAAGACAGGACACATACCTTTTGATTTATCCAGCTGCCCATTCATCAGAGTGATATCGACATCAACCGACCCAATTTGCCTCGATAGTTCGGCAACTTCAACGGACGGGCCGGGCGACCAGACCCATAGGTACCTGCACATATTTACAACATAAATCTTTGGTTTATGATCCCCCGTTTGCCGCCTAGGGCGGGCAACCAGAGTCTTAGGGGCTACTATCTATATGGTGTATTCTTCATTATATACCTCAAAGCCTTTGAGAAGGCTTGTAAATGCTTCATTCAAACCGCTTGTAGCGGATGAAATCTTCTTGAGCACCTCGCTCATTAACGAGCGGTGCTCCTCCGAGAGTGCAGCTCACTCCAGTAAGCCCGTCAGTACGTCCGGCCGGACATCGAACTGCGCCGGACTCTTCCCCATCGTAGCCAAAGGCTCCGGGGGCAAGGCGGCTGACGAATTGACTGCCGACCTCGGCAGATTCGGTCCTCCATGACGACACCTCGGTGTCGCCCGCTTCATGAGTCGGAGAAGGGGGTGGGGTCTCGCTCTCCATCATCTCCAGAGGAAGGTCCCCCGAAGACGAACCCTGTTGAGAGGAGCTGCTGGCCGGACTGGAAAAAGTTGAACCCTGGTTATTGATCTAGGAGAAACACAGTACCTTCAGATCGTAAATTGACTTACAGCTCGTTGGAGGGCTGGCCCGTTGGAGGGCATGGTGCGGTGAGGGTGCCTGAGGAAGTCCTGGACTAGGGGGTGTCCGGATAGCCGAACTATCATCATTGGCCGGACTCCAAGACTATGAAGATACAAGATTGAAGACTTCGTCCCGTGTCTGGATGGGACTTTCCTTGGTGTGGAAGGCAAGCTTGGCGATACGGATATGTAGATCTCCTACCATTGTAACCGACTCTGTGTAAGCCTAGCCCTCTCCGGTGTCTATATAAACCGAAGGGTTTTAGTCCATAGGACGAACAACAATCATACCACAGGCTCGCTTCTAGGGTTTAGCCTCCTTGATCTCGTGGTAGATCCACTCTTGTACTACCCATATCATCAATATCAATCAAGCAAGAGTAGGGTTTTACCTCCATCGAGAGGGCCCGAACCTGGGTAAAAACATCGTGTCCCTTGTCTCCTGTTACCATCCGCCTAGACGCACAATTTGGGACCCCCTACCCGAGATCCGCCGGTTTTGACACCGACATTGGTGCTTTCATTGAGAGTTCCTCTGTGTCGTCACCCATAGGCCCGATGGCTCCTTCGATCATCAACAATGACGCGGTCTAGGGTGAGACTTTTCTCCCCAGACAGATCTTTGTATTCAGCGGCTTTGCACTGCGAGCCAATTCGCTTGGCCATCTGGAGCAGATCGAAAGCTACGCCCCTGGCCATCAGGTCAGATTTGGAAGTTTGAACTATACGACCGACATCCGCGGAGACTTGATCTTCGACGGATTCGAGCCACAGCCGAGCGCGCCGCACTTTCACGATGGGCATGATTTAGCTCTGCAGCCGGACAGTGCCCTAGAGGCCGCACAAGAGTCCGCTCCGACCCTTGACTCGGAGCCGACTGCGCCGATCGAGGATGGGTGGCTAGACACCGCCTCGGGGGCTGCTACCTCTACGGCGATGGAGCCGAATATCGACCCTGTCCCTTGTGAAGCTCGTGACTCCGAGGTGTCGGACTCCTCGCCGGACTCCGAACCTCCCGCGCCCCTACCAATCGAATCTGATTGGGCGCCGATCATGGAGTTCACCGCTGCGGACATCTTTCAGCACTCGCCTTTTGGCGATATCCTGAATTCACTAAAGTATCTCTCTTTATCAGGAGAGCCCTGGCCGGATCACGGTCAGGACGGTTGGGATGCGGACGACGAAGAAATTCAAAGCCCACCCACCACCCACTTCATAGCCACTGTCGATGACTTAACCGACATGCTAGACTTCGACTCCGAAGATATCGACGGTATGGACGACGATGCCGGAGACGATCAAGAACCAGCGCCCACAGGGCTTTGGAAAGCCACCTCAACTCAAGATGTATATATGGTGGATACACCAAACGGAAGCGATAACGAGGAACAACGGGACGCTGCGAAGGACAATTCCCCCGAAAGACAGCCGAAACGGCGACGCAAGCGCCGCCCGAAGTCCTGCCTCGACAAAGACAGCACCCATGCAGACCCAACCGTAGAGCAGGGCGAACCAGTGGACGATGAACATGCCACCAAGCCACCATCCGAACAGGATGAATTGGATAAACAACCCATCCCCGGCAAAAACAACAGTCCGAATGATCTCACGCCGGACACATCGTTGGAACAGAAGAACCTTCACAAAAGGCTCGTCGCCACTGCATGAAGTCTGAAGAAGCAGAAGCAGAAGCTCAAAACAGTCGAAGACGTACTCAGAATGAGATGGAGCAAAGTACTCAAGACCGCAGACAAATACGGCGATAGCCGCCAAGCAAAGAGCTACCCGAAGCGCAAACTATTGCCCGAATTTGACGAGGAGGCCTTAGAGCCCCCACAATCAAAAAACAAAGAGATCGCCCGGTCGGATAGACGACTACATGACAGACAAAGAACGGCAAGAGGCACCGCACACAAGTCGGCACACGATCCACATAAGGATCCTCGCAAAAAGGATGGCCCGGTCAGGTCCATCTATGGGCCAAGAAAGAAAGCCCCAGAAAGCAACACAACACGTCGAGTATTTAAAAATCATGGTACACCCAAATACAGGGGCGCCGCACACCCCCTATGTTTCACCGATGAGGTACTGGATCATGAATTTCCAGCGGGATTTAAGCCCGTAAACATAGAGGCATACGACGGAACAACAGACCCCGGAGTCTAGATTGAGGATTACATCCTACACATACATATGGCTAGAGGAGATGACCTCCATGCCATAAAATACTTACCCCTCAAGCTCAAAGGTCCAGCCCGGCATTGGCTCAAAAGCCTTCCAGAAAATACCATTGGAAGTTGGGTAGAGCTCGAGGATGCGTTTCGGGCAAATTTTTAGGGGACTTATGTCCGCCCTCTGAATGCAGACGATTTAAGTCACATAACTCAACAGACCGGAGAGTCAGCCCGCAAATTCTGGAACAGGTTCCTCACCAAAAAGAACCAAATAGTCGACTGTCCGGACGCCGAAGCCTTAGCAGCCTTCAAACATAACGTCCGAGACGAATGGTTCGCCAGACACCTCGGCCAGGAAAAGCCAAGGACAATGGCCACACTAACAAGCCTCATGACCCGCTTTTGCACGGGAGAGGATAGCTGGCTGGCAAGAGGCAGCACCAGCGACCCAAGTACATCTGAGGTCAGGGATGGAAATGGGAAACCACGACGCAGAAAGGACTAGCGCCGGACTAATGGAAATGACCCAAAGAGCACGGCAGTCAATGCCGGATTCAAAAGCTCTCGGCAGAACAACAAAACACTGCCTCCCAAGGACAATAGCGATGAGCTATCTAACCTAAACAAAATCTTGGAAAAGATATGCCAAATCCACAGCACCCCCGGGAAGCCTGCAAACCATACCCACAGAGATTGTTGGGTTTTCAAGCAGTCCGGCCGACTTAACGCCGAACACAAGGGGCTCGACACACCAAGTGAGGACGATGACGAACCCCACAAGCAGAGCACCGGAAAACAAAAGAATTTCCCACAAGAGGTCAAAACAGTGAATTCACTTCAAGTGATAACAAGGAAAAATAGGGCGGCGCCTACTAAAGTACGCGCCGCACGGTCCACCCCAGCGGAGTCCCAAAACTAGATGTCAAAACCAATTACTTTCGACCATTAGGATTACTCCAGAAGTATCCAAAACGCAGGATGGACTGCTTTGATATTGGATCCTATAATCGACTACAATTTACACAAGTCCTAATGGATGGCGGCAGTGATATAAACCTGCTATACCAGGATAATCCGCAGAATGGGGATAGACCCTACCAAAATTCGCCATAGCAACACTTCCTTTAAAGGAGTGACGCCAGGCCCTTATGCCAATTGTACGGGCTCCTTACTACTAGAAGTTGTGTTCGGTTCATCCGACAACTTCTGTCGCGAAAAGCTAATCTTTCATATCGCCCATTTAAAAGTAGCTATCAAGAACTATTGGGACGCGAAGGTTTCGCCCGCTTTAACGTAATACCGCATTACGCGTCTCTTACACTTAAAATGCCCGGTCCACGCGGCATCATCTCACTAAAGGGTAACTTCGAGTGTTCCTCGACTACGGACGAACGTGAGACTGCTTTGACAGTCGCACACTAATCTGGCTTTGCTGATCAAAGCCCCTAAACAAGTCATTCAGACCCCGGACATGGTTAGGCGAGTCCGGTATAAATAAACAAGGGGCTTACCAGTCGCGTACCCCTTTACAAGGGGCTGCACGCATGTACAATAAGAGCCAATAAAGCTCAATTTTATTCATTTTTTGAATCATACTCTATTTATTTTAAAAATACATTTTTCACACGACTTTTTTTTCAAACTAAGTTCTTCTCTTTTACAGATGAACAACGTGCTACACCCGTCCAGGATACAACACAACGGAGACACAGACGCAGACATGCAGTAGGGACCCGTTGCAAGGATTCTTTTCAGATTAAGACCCTGCGTAAACCTTTCTTACTGTCTCTTGTTGATACACATCCCCCGGTTTCTTGCCATAACCGAGGAGGAGGCTGGCATTTTGGCATCGGCCGCGTCAGAAGTTTTCGCGCGTACCTGGACACTAGGGGCTTAGGGCATTGTTCTGCCCGTCTTCATAAAGACCAAATACCTTAGGGAGTGTTCGGCGTCTCGAGTTAGGCCTTATATGCATCAGCTCCGAATCATGTCTTTGGTCAAATGTTGGGTTTGCCCGGCTCCTGTGTTTTGCTGCCTTACGTTCCGTTCTATCGGCTAACGCGGCACCAGGAGAACTACTGCGATTGTGCCCCGGTTCGGCTTGGTGAGCACCTCAGTAGAGAAAGCCGAAAACTGACTGTCATGATATAGCGAGAGACTGGTCAACCACTCGATCGACCATCAGAATGTTTAGAATTCCTCCGCTTTGACGAAGGACCGTTTCCCGGTCAGGCACACACGCGCCCCGAATTCGGAGAGCACGGTGCCCCTAGGGGCTATATAGTAGCCCCACCATCGAACTCCTATGGCTAAGTGAAAGTGATAAAGCATTATAGTCTGGTTGCCTAGTTTTCTACGCTATCACCTCCTTCACAGGACCAAGACGTTGGATTAAGTGTGAAAATGCGCTTTTTTGCAAACACCCCCGCACTATGTGCGTGGGGGCTGAAGCCGAAGACTGCCATCTTTCAGGTTATATATACATATACATTAACGGCCGCAAAGGAGGTATTTCAATGCTTGAACGCACAAGTATAAAAAGCCCTTATATTATATATTTGAAACACGGTTTCACAAATCATACATGTCATTTGAACATAACGTTTTTCGAGCACTGCGACTCTATTAAACGAGCGCCCTGCAGGACTTCCTCAAAATAGTGCTCGGCCTGTAATCGGCTTGTGTCCGAATCCCGGGATGCAACGTCGGTGGCCTCCATCTCTGCCCAGTATGTTTTGACACGGGCGAGAGCCATCCGTGCACCCTCTATGCATGCCGACCGCTTCATCGCCTTGATATGCGGCACCGCATCAAGGACCTGCTGCACCAAGCCAAAATAACTCTTCGGCTCGGGCCTTTCCGGCCACAGATGAGCCACGACATCCTTCATGGCAAGTCTGGATAACCTATTCAGCTCAGCCCACTCAGCCAACCGATCGGTTAACGGAAGCGGACGCTCCGGACTATGGAATTGAGACCAAAAAAGCTCTTCCATTCCGTGATCCTTTTGGCCTCGGAAGTGCGTGACTGCATCCGCCGCACTCGCTGCCAAGTTTAGATAAGCATCCTCCGCACCCCATAACTGGCCCAACTGAGCATACTTCGGATCCGTGAACTTCCTACGCAGCAGAAAGGGCTTTCCAGCCGCAATATCCCCGGCCTGACGCAGCTCCTCCTTCATAGCCCTCATCGCAGAGCGGGCATCCTTGGCTTCAGCGGTGGCCTTCTTCAGGTCCTCTTGCTCCGCTCGGCGTTCTCTTTCAAGAAACTCATAGCGGTCGGTAGCGTCCTTCAGCCTCCCAGCCATTTCCTCCCTGCTTCGGCAGTGAGCAGCCTGTTCGGCTTTTAGCTCTTCGGCCACCTTCAAGGCAGCCGCATCACTTTTTCTGGCTTGCTCCTTGGCTCAGGCAAGCTCTGCCCGAAGGTCCTCCATAGCAGCGACGCCATCCACATCAAGCATACATGTTGTAAGGCACGGGCGTCAAGCTCCCTTACAAGGTGTCCACGGAGAAGCCACATACCTTGTGACTCGTCAAGTCGTTTATTGACCAGCGCGATGTCCGCTTCCGCAACGTCAAGTTGCCTCTTCAGTCTGGCAACTCTATCAGTCCGGCTGGCCACCGAACGTTCCGCCACCTGAATAGGAAGGGCGACATCTTAAAACTGAGATTATGATCCTCGGTACGCTGTCGCTTTTGACAACGTACCGAGTCTCAGGGGCTACTATCTATATAGGGCGCACTCTATGTGAAAAACTGTCAAAAGGTATATCATTTTTATGTACCTCAAACCCCGTCAGTAAACTTCTGACGGCCTCATGCAACCCGCTCTCAGTGGATGAAATCCTTTCAATCACCGTACTCATCAACGTACGGTGACCTTCTGAGATAGATGCCCGCCCGAGCAGATCCTTCAGCTCCTCTGGCAGTACACCAGCTGGTGCCGAACTCTCCGACCCCGCCGGACTCGGGGAGACCCTCCGCGACGACACCTCAGGGTCATCCGCCCCGCCTGACAGCACGACAGATGCCGGTGTTTCGCTCTCCATCATCTCCGGACGAAGATCCCCCAAAGATGAGCTCTGCTGAGAAGGGCTGAGATCCGAACTACAAGGTTAAAACTTCGGTTATCCTCGGAAATAAAAATAGGATGTCCCTTATTACAAAACTCCCCTTTCTACTTACGGCTCGCTGGAGGGCTGATTCCCTTGGAGAAATAGTGCGGCCGGGGCTTCTCCTGGCGCAGGACCCTCTGGTGAAGATTTCTTCCCCCGCTTTGAAGCCTTGGCCTCCGGTTCTTCGAAAGCGGTCCTCTTCTCCCCCTGGAGGGAGGGATTCTCAATCCCCCCTTTCTTGAGAGCCTCTATAGCGGAGGTAGTAGTTTTCCTGTTTTCCCCTTCGCCCTCTTCCGAAGGCGCAACCTCCAACATCTTGACTAACGCAGGATCCGGCGTGGTCTCAGGGAGGGGGGCCGGACACCATATCAGTTTTGCTTTTGCTATCCACTCCTGTTCAAGGGATAGCTGGTTAAAGGGCAAGTCTATGATAAATGAACGGACGGTATGTCCGGACACAGGACTACTTACTTGAGTATTCGGGCGATTGCAGCTCAGGCCTACATCCTCGGTCAAGTCCGGGCACATCTCTCGTGATCCGAAGAACAGTTTATACATCTCCACGGGCGTCGCACCCATGACGTGTTGAAGAGCTCGGGGCCCTTCGGATTGAATTCCCACAGGCGGAGGGGGCGACGTTTGCAGGGCAGAAGGCGCCGAATCAGCATGACCTGCGCCACTACAACTAGATTGATCTCCCTCTCTTGGAGGTCTCGAATGCGGCCCTGCAATAGTGGCACGTCCTTGGACGGCCCCCAGTCAAGCCCTTTGTTGACCCATGACGCCAGCCATTGTGAAGGGCCCGAGCGAAAGGCAGGCGGCGCCACCCATCTGGTGCCCCTGGGAGCGGTGATGTAGAACCACTCCTGTTGCCACAAACCGAGCTCCTTTTGAAAATAGCCCTCGGGCCACGGAGCGTCAGCTCTCTTGCTTATAACTGCCCCTCCGCACTCTGCCTGCTGCTCCTCGATCATCTTCGGCTCCACGTTGAAGGTCTTGAGCCGCAATCCGAAGTGAGGAGTGGTGTGAAGGAAGGCTTTGCATGCAACAATGAACGATGAGATGTGGAGGATGGACTCCGGATCCAAGTCATGGAATTCCAGCCCATAATAAAACATGAGCCCCCTCACGAAGGGGTCCATCGGGAAACCTAAACCCCGATGGAAGTGAGACACGAACACCACTCTCTCGCCAGGCTCGGAGTGGGAATAACTTGCCCTGGGGCGGGCAGCCTATGCGAAATCTCGCCGGTTAGATACCTGGCGTCTCTCAGCTTTAGCACATCTTCTTCCGTGACGGAAGAAGGCATCCACCGGCCTTGAAGGTCGGAGCCGGACATTGTCGAAGGTCCGAAGCACCTGAATCTGGAGCCTCGGGTGTTGGAACTCGGGGCGAGGGGCGGATTCGATTGAGGATTGAAGAAAAGGAACATGCCTTGGTCTCGTTATAAAGGGGTTGAATACCAAGAGCCGTCCCCGTAACCGTTTGGGACTCGCCTTCGATGGAGGGGGCGAGCCAACGAGCGCGTTTGGGTTACCCACGTTCGTATTGATGAGAATCCCGGAATAAGGGGACACGATCTCTGCTTTGATAAGATGTGCCAAGGAAACCGCTTCGCTAAACGCGCTGAGGTGGAACAATAAAAACGATTCGAGTAAGGACTTGGCCGTGGTGTGACGTCATATCACGAAATACGTCAGTAGATCGAACTTGTGTGAATATTATTCTTTCTACGGTGGAATGTGGAAGTTATTTTGCAGAGCCGGACACTATCCTGGTGTTCACAATCTTCTATGAATTATTCGGAGGAGGAACCCGCCTTGCAATGCCAAAGACAATATGTGCGCCGGACTCATCGTCATTGAAGCCTGGTTCAGGGGCTACTGAGGGAGTCCTGGACGAGGGGGTGTCCGGATAGCCGAACTATCATCATTGGCCGGACTCCAAGACTATGAAGATACAAGATTGAAGACTTCGTCCCGTATCCGGATGGGACTTTCCTTGGCGTGGAAGGCAAGCTTGGTGATACGGATATGTAGATCTCCTACCATTGTAACCGACTCTGTGTAACCCTAGCCCTCTTCGGTGTCTATATAAACCGAAGGGTTTTAGTCCGTAGGACGAACAACAATCATACCATAGGCTAGCTTCTAGGGTTTAGCCTCCTTGATCTCGTGGTAGATCCACTCTTGTACTACCCATATCATCAATATCAATCAAGCAGGAGTAGGGTTTTACCTCCATCGAGAGGGCCCGAACCTGGGTAAAAACATCGTGTCCCTTGTCTCCTGTTACCATCCGCCTAGACGCACAGTTCGGGACCCCCTACCCGAGATCCGCCGGTTTTGACACCGACAGTGCCCGTCGGGGCAAGGCCCCCTGGGGGTGTCTTTTCCCTAATTTGGGCATCTCTGCCTCCAAATCTTCGGAGGAGACCCTCTTCTTCCCGCGCGGGGAGGAGGCCTTAGCCTCTCCTCCCCGACTATCCTCCCTGGGGGAGGTAACAATTCCCCCGGTTTGGATGCGTAGCGTGTGGGGTTCGGATTCTTATCCCTTCCCTTGTCTTTCCCCGAGGGCATTCTGCTGAGTACCCGGTCGAGAATCTTGGCCATAGTGGGGACGGGCGAGCCTTCGGGAAGCAGTGCCGGACACCTAATTCTCTCTGCCTTGCTGAGCCATTCCTAGACGTGGATGATTGTCAGAATGAACAATCATGATAAATACAAAGCAGGGTGTCCGGTATCAAGGCTACTTACTTGGGTGTCTAGGTGATTACAGCTTAGGCCCGCATCCTCGGTGGTGTCCGGACATACTACTTTCTGTCCGAAGAATAATTTGCACATCTCTTCGGGCTTCAAGCCAAAGAAGTGCTTGACAGTCTGCGGACCCTCCGGATTGAACTCCCACATCCGGAGAGGCCGGCGTTGGCACGGCAACATCCGCCGGATTAACATCACTTGCATTATGCTGACAAGGTTGATATCCCTCTCAAGAAGCTCCCGGATGCGGTTTTGCAGTACTGGTACATCACCTGCGGGCCCCCAATTCCGTCCTACATCTGTCCAGGACGCCAACTGTGAAGGAGGGCCCGACCGGAACTCAGGGGCGGCTACCCACTTTGTGCCCCTTGGGGCCGTAGCATAAAACCACCTTCGCTGCCATACATCAGATACTTCTGGGAAAGAACCCTCCGGCCATGGGGCATCGGCATTTCTGCTTATTACGGCACCTTCTCACTTCATATGTCGCCCCCCGATCATCTTCGGCTTCACATTGAAGGCCTTGAGCCATAAGCCAAAGTGCGTTGTGATGTGGAGAAAAGCCTCGCACATGATAATGAATGACGAGATATGGAGGATAGCGTCTGGAGCCAGATCATGAAAATCCAACCCATAATAGAACATGAGCCCCCTCACGAAGGGATCGAGGGTGAAACCCAAACCGCAGAGGAAGTGTGGGACGAAAACAACACACTCATTGGGCTCCGGTGTAGGGATGACCTGCCCTGGAGCAGGAAGCCTGTGCTGGATATCTGCGGTCAGGTATCCAACCTCCCTAAGCTTTGCAATGTCCTTCGCTTCAATCGAGGAGGCCACCCACCGGCCTTGAGGGTCAGATCCGGACATATTGGAGGATTCCGAAGGAGTGGAGCTTAGGTTTTGGGTGTTAGAACTCGAGGTGCGAGAAGGCGCGATGAAGGTGAAAAAAGAGGCGTAGGTCTCGACCCCTTTATAAAGAAGGTGAATATCAAGAGTCCCCAGTGTGACCGTTTGCGGCTTATCTAAAAACACACGGGTTATACCAACAGCCGTCGTGGGGTCACACACGCTCATATTGATGGAAAATCCCATAATAAAAGGGACGCGATCTCTGCCTCGACGGGACATGCCAATAAAACCGCCTCGTAACACGAGTCATTGTGGGGTAGGAAACGTCGGTTCGCATTGGACCAAGCCATGATGCAAGGGCACGACGCACGAAGATTGCCAGCAAATCAGATCTATACCATGTGAAGATCGTCTGGCAGATCCGGACACGGTCTACGTGTTCGATAACCACTTTGGAGTATTCGGAGGAGGAACCCGCCTTGCAATGCCAAAGACAATACTGCGCGCCGGACTCATCGTCATTGAAGCCTGGTTCAGGGGCTACTGAGGGAGTCCTGGATTAGGGGGTATCCGGACAGCCGGACTGTTGAAGCGTGAAGATACAAGACTCAAGACTTCGGCCCGTGTCCTAATGGGACTCACCTTTGCGTGGAAGGCAAGCTTGGTGATCCGGATTTATATTTCCTTCCTTGGAACCGACTCCATGTAAACCCTAGCCCTCTCCGGTGTCTATATAAACCGAAGAGGTTGGTCCTTAGAAGGCCGATCACAATTACAATCATACCATCATAGGCTAGCTCTTAGGGTTTAGCCTCTACGATCTCGTGGTAGATCTACTCTTGTACTACCCATATCATCAATATTAATCAAGCATGAAGTAGGTTTTAACTACACTGAGAGGGCCTGAACCTGGGTAAACATCTGTGTCCCTTGCTTCCTGTTACCATCAGCCTTGACGCACAAATCGGGACCCCCTACCCGATATCCGCCGGTTTTGACACCGACATCCGCCCCACGTGGCTTGGCCCCTCGCAAGGGTCTTGAGCGTTTGTTGATGAAGACGGGCCGTACTTGGCCACTGCTAAGCCACGCAGCAGGCCGCAGGCAGGCAAGTCTGGGGACCCCCGTTCCCAGAATGCCGACAAAAACAACTATCACCGTAAGCCATCCCAAAGGTCTTACTTGGCACAAACACTAATTAAAACACAAAAACACATCTAACCAGAAACTAGATGAATTATTTATTGCAAAATAGGAAAGAAAAATTGGGTTGTGTCCCAACAAGCACTTTTCTTTAAAGCCATTAAGCTAGGCATTGATAATTTTAATGATGCTCACATGAAAGACAAGAATTAAAGCATAAGGAGAGCATCATATAGAATGTAAAAAACACATCTAAGTCTAACATACTTCCTATGCATAGGCATATTATAGACAAACAAATTATCAAGGCAAACATAAACTAGCATATGCAAGGAAGAACAAAGGAACAATAGAAATCTCAACATAACAGAGGTAATGTAGTAACATGAAGATTCCCACAACTATATTTTCCTCTCTCATAATAATTACAAATAGGATCATAATCAAATTCAACAATATAGCTATCACATAAAATTTTCTCTTTATGATCCTCATGCATGAAAAGTTGACACTCTTCCAAAATAGTGGGATTAACATAAAATAAAGTCATGACCTCTCCAAACCCACTTTTATGAAAAATTCAAAAGACTTATCAATCTCCAAAGTAGTGGGATCATTATTTTCTAAAGTTGACACTCTTCCAAACCCACTTTCAATATTATGGCAAACATGTTTGTCATGAGGTTTAAATAAATTTTCAAGATCATAAGAAGCATTATCACCCCAATCATGATCTTTGCAATAAGTAGAGGACATAGCAAAACTAGCATCCCCAAGCTTGGGGTTTTGCATATCATTAGCACAATTGAGATTAATAGAATTTATAACAACATCATTGCAATCATGCTTTTGATTCAAGAAACTATCAAGTATGGGTGTAATAGCAATAATCTCGTGTTTAACATAAGGAACAATAGCAAATTCATCTCCATAAATATTGGCATCATGGCCACAAGAATAGCAAGCATCGTTCATCAAGGGATATTTCAATCAAATCATCGTAATCATAACTATCTATAGGTTCAAGCATATCATTATTTTCTTCCAAAGCAACGGTCATTCTCTCAATAAGTTCTTTGTCATAGGCATTATGAGCATAGTTTTCACAGAAATATTTAAGTATGTCAAAAATTTCAGATTTGTAGAAAGTAGTATCATACTTTTCGATCAAAGAAGAAACTTCATAAGCATCCTTAAAAGCAACAAATTCTTCAGTTTGTTTGATATCATAGTAACAATAAACACCATTTTCATAAGAAGATAAGATTTCATTATCATTAAACTCACATAGGTAGCGAAGGTGTTTTTTAGGGTTCTTAGAGAAACAAGTAAAATCACGAAGGTCACAAAGATTCCAAGCATAACATGGCAAAAAATTTATTTGATTCCATAAGAGTCTCCCTTTTTCACACAAATGGTGACGCACAAAATGAGCATGCTCATCTAAAGATTTTCCCTCAACTAAACTAGTTGGGGTTTGAGCATGAGCACATATGGATCGAAGATGATCCAAGTAGAAAACTTTAAGTGGATCCATAAATTGTGTTTCTGATTTTCAATAGACACACAATTATACCAAGCAAATGAGCAAACAATCCAAGTAAGACATGAGGGCAAACGAAAAGACGAACGGAAGAAGGGCGAATAAAAAGGCAAATCTTTTTGAAAATCGCTTTAGAAGTGGGGGAGAGGAAAACAAGAGGCAAATGGTGAATAATGTAATGCAAGATATGAGAGTTTTATCATGGGTACTTGGTATGTCTTGACTTGGCCTAGATCTCCTCGGCAACGGCGCCAGAAATTCTTCCTGCTACTTCTTGAGCTTGTGTTGATTTTTCCCTTAAAGAGGAAAGGGTGATGCAGCAAAGTAGAGATAAGTATTTCCCTCAGTTAGAGAACCATTGTATCAATCCAGTAGGAGACAACGCACAAATCACCAATACCCGCACACACAATCAAACACTTGCACCCAACGCGATAAAGGGGTTGTCAATCCCTTCACGGTTACTTGCAAAAGTGAGATCTGATAGAGAAGATAAAACTAAACAAAAGATAAAGTACATATTTTTGGGGTTTTTTTGGTTTATAGATCAGAAAGTAAAAGATTGCAAAATAGTAGATCGGAAACTTATGATGGAAAATAGACTCGGGGGCCATAGGTTTCACTAAAGGCTTCTCTCAAGATAGCAAATAATATGGTGGGTGAACAAATTAGTATCGAGCAATTGATAGAAAAGTGCAAAGTTATGACGATATCTAAGGCAATGATTATGTAATATAGGCATCACGTCCGTGTCAAGTAGATCGACTCCTGCCTGCATCTACTACTATTACTCCACACATCGACCGACTCCTGCCTGCATCTAGACTATTAAGTTCATGAAGAACAGAGTAACGCTTTAAGTAAGATGACATGATGTAGAGGAATAAACTCAAGCAATATGATGTAAACCCCATTTTTTATCCTCGATGGCAACAATACAACATGTGCCTCGCTACCCCTACTGTCACTGGGTGAGGACACCGCAAGATTGAACCCAAAGCTAAGCACTTCTCCCATTGCAAGAAAAACCAATCTAGTTGGACAAACTAAACCGATAGTTCGAAGAGAATTACGAAGATATCAAATCATGCATAAAAGAATTAAGAGAAGATTCAAATAATATTCATAGATAAGTTGATCATAAATCCACAATTCATCGGATCTCAACAAACACACCGCAAAAGAAGATTACATCGCATAGGTCTCCAAGAATATCAAGGAGAACATGGTATTGAGAATCAAAGAGAGAGAAGAAGTCATCTAGCTACTAGCTATGGACCCGTAGGTCTGTGGTAAACTACTCACGCTTCATCGGAAGGGCAATAGAGTTGATGTAGAAGCCCTCCATGATTGAATCCCCTTTTGGCAGGATGCCGAAAAAGCCGCAAGATGGGATCTCATGGGAATAGAAGGTTGCGATAGTGGAAAAGTGTTTTCGTGGATGCTTCTGGTGGGAATATATGTGAATATATAAGAGGCAGAACTAGGTCAGGGGAGTCATGAAGGGCCCATAAGGAGGGGGGCCTACCCACTTGGGCGCGCCCTCGCCCCTTGTCGCTGCCTCGTGGCTCTTCTAACTTGAACCCCAAGTCTCCGGGGTGTCTTCTGGTTCAAGAAAAATCATCGCGAAGGTTTTATTCCATTTGGAATCCATTTGGCATTCCTTTTCTGCGAAGCTCAAAAACAAGGAAAAAAATAGAAACTGGCACTGGGCTCTAGGTTAATAAGTTAGTCCAAAAAATATAATAGCATATTAATGCATATAAAACATCCAAAGCAGATAATATAATAGCATGGAACAATAAAAAAATTATAGATACGTTGGAGACGTGTCACTACTTAAGCTTATTTATGTAATCAAGAGCAAAATAGTTCGTAAAATATTTTCTTTTCACTTTCAGTTTATCGACTGAATTGCTTGAGTACAAGCAAAGGTTAAGCTTGGGGGAGTTGACACATCTCTGTCGTATCTACTTTTCCTAACACTTTCCTCTTGTTTTGGACTCTAATTTGCATGATTTGAATGAAACTAACCCGGACTGACGTTGTTTTCAGCAGAACTACCATGGTGTTGTTTTTGTGCAGAAATAGAAGTTCTCGGATTGGAACGAAACTTTGCGAGGATTTTTTATTCAATAATAAGAATTTTTGGAGCCAAGAACCACCGGAGGGGGGCACCTGGGTGGGCACAACCCACCAGGGCGCCCCCCTCCAGGCGCGCCCAGGTGGGTTGTCCCCACATGGTGGGCCTGCATACTTCAACCCTGATACTATAAAATCACATATTTGGAGAAAATATCAGGGAGAAAGAATTATTGCATTTCACGAGATGGAGCCGCCGCCACCTCCTGTTCTTCACCGGGAGGCCAGATCTGGAGTCCGTTTGGGGCTCCGGAGAGGGGGATCTTCGATCTTGATCATCACCAACCCTTCTCCATCGCCAATTCCATGATGCTCCCCACCGGGAGTGAGTAATTTCTTCGTAGTCTCATTGGTCGGTGAGGAGTTGGATGAGATTCATCATGTAATCGAGTTAGTTTTGTTATGGCTTGATCCCTAGTATCCATTATGTTCTGAGATTGATGTTGCTATGACTTTGACATGCTTATGTTATCACAATTATAACTCAGGTGCTATGATTTCAGATCTGAACCGTTTATGTTATCACCATTATATCCATGTTCTAGATCTGCTCCTGCAAGTTATAGTCACCTACTGCGTGTTATGATCCGAGAACACCAGAGTGACAATAGTCGGGACACTTCCCGGTGATGACCGTAGTTTGAGGAGTTCATGTTCATTATGTGTCCATTCTTTGTTCTGGTTCTCTATTAAAGGAGGCCTTAATATCCCTTAGTTTCCAAGAGGACATCGCTGCCACGGGAGGGTAGGATAAAAGATATCATGCAATTTCTTTCCATAAACACGTATGAATATTTACGGAATACATGCCTACATTATATTTATGAACTGGAGCTAGTGCCGTATCGCCCTAGGTTATGATTGTTATATGATGAATATTATCCAAAGAATTCACCGATCAAATGCCTACGAATTTCTCTTATATTGTTCTGGCCAAGTTACTACTGCTATTGTTACTATTGCACTTGCTAAAATCACTGCTATCACTGTAACCGTTACTATTGCTGTTCCTACTACTGTCAAAACTATCATACTACTTTGCTACTGAGCACTTTGATGCAGATAATTAATCTCCAGGTGTGGTTGAATCGACAACTCACCCGCTAATACTTGCAAATATTCTTTGGCTCCCCTTGTGTCAAATCAATAAATTTGGGTTGAATACTCTACCCTCAAAAACTGTTGCAATCCCATATACTTGTGGGTTATCAAGACCTGTTTCTGGCGCCGTTGCCGGGGAGCATAGCTATATTTTTTTTAGTCACTTGGGATTATTATCAAATTATCACTATGAAGAGTCTGAAGGATGCTAAGACTAAGATTTTCCCTCTAAGACAAGGGGAGGTAAGGAACTGCCATCCAGCTTCGCTCTAGATTCGCCTTCTGTTATAAGTAGACTTGTAACACCTCCACATGCTACCAATTCTGATATGTCACAAGTTATTGATGATGCCACTTCTGCTATGAATGCTACTCATGATGATGCTAGTACCTTGTTTGACAATAATGTGCCATTAGGTGAATTTCTTGATGAACAAATTGCTAGAGTAAGATAGAATGAGATTATTGAAACTGATGAAGAGCTTGAAACTAATAATCTTGAGACACCTATTAGACCTAGTTCTCCTAGATATGAATTGCCTAAGATAAAGGAAGCTTATGTTATGGGTGAGGAGACAACTAGAGACATTCTTGCTTGTAAGGATAGAGATGATCTGGAAAAATTATTATGCAAGTATAAAGAAAAGACTTTGAATGCTAAAATGAAATGTGATCCTCAGTTTGCTACTTCACCTATCTTTTTTGATGATAAGGATTATGAATTCTCTATCGACCCAGAGTTAATCACTTTCGCTGAATCTGATCCTTTCCATGGTTATGAAACTGAAACTATTGTGGCACATCTTACTAAGTTGAATGACATAGCCACTCTTTTTGCTCATGATGAGAAAGTTCGCTACTATTATATTGTCAAGTTATTTCCGCTCTCACTAAAGGGTAATGCTAATACTTGGTATAATACTCTTGCTCCTGGTTGTGTGCGTAGTCCCCGGGATATGATTTATTACTTCTCTGAAAACTATTTTCCTGCTCATAAGAAACAAGCTGCCTTATAGGAAATATTTAACTCTGTGCAAAATGAAGAAGATACTCTCCCACAAGCTTGGGGGAGGCTTCTCCAATTGCTTAAGGATTTTCTTGGTCATCCTCTTAAGAAAAATGAATTACTTCATATCTTCTATAATGGACTAACCGATGCTTCTAGGGATTTCCTAGATAGTTGTGCTAGTTGTGTTTTTAGGGAATGAACTATTGGACAAGCTGAAGCATTATTTAATAACATATTGAAAAATTATGATGATTGGAGTCTTCCCAAACCACTTCTTAAACCTACTCCAAAGAAGAGGGGTATCTTATATCTCAGTCTTGAAGATATGCAAGAGGCAAAGAAATCTATGAGAGAAAAGGTTATTATAGCTGAGAATGTCAAAAATTTACCTCCTATTGAAGAAATACATGGGCTTGATACACCACCACCACCACCTAAGGTGGTAGATGTAAACTCTCTAAGGAAATTCAATGACAATGATAATCCTCACAATATGCATCCTAGTCAGTGCCTTTATGAGTTAGAAAATTACATTAGAAAGCAAGATCACTTCAATGCTAATGTTATGAAACAATTGAAATACAATTTTGATATGGTTGCTCGCTTGAGTGACTTGTTATTTAGAATCTCAAATGATGCTAGAGGTGTAGGAAAACATGCCTCTATGGTTCAAACTCAACTAGAACAAGTTGCTAAATCTGAAAGAGAATTGCTTGATGAAATGAATAATAATATCAATGATCATGCAGTTACAGTAATGACTAGAGGGGGTAGAATGACCCAGGAACCACTTTATCCTGAGGGACACCCAAAAAGAATTGAACAAGACTCTCAAAGAGTTAACACTGATGTGCCTAGTCCTTCTAAAAAGAAAAGGAAGAAAAATGACAGGGCTTTGTGTGCCTCTAGTGAACTTGAAGTAGAAAAGGCTCCTAATAATGAAGACGAAGTTTCTATCTTGGATGCTGAAACTCAATCTGGTAGTGAACACTCACCTTCTGATGATGAAAAAGATAATGATGAGGTTCATGAAGATACTCAAACAAATAATAAAGAACCTGATAATGATGTTGAAATAGAACCAACACTTGATCTTGATAACTCACAACCCAAGAATAAAAGATATGATAAGAGAGACTTTGTTACTAGAAAACATGGAAAGGAAAGAGAACCATGGGTTCAAAACCTATGCCCTTTCCACCTAAGTCAACTAAAAGAAAGATGATGAAGAATTCGAACGCTTTGCTGAAATGATTAGGCCAGTCTTTTTGCGTACTCACTTGACTGATATCTTGAAAATGCCTCCTTATGCAAAGTACAAGAAAGACATCATCACCAACAAGAGAAAATATCGAAAGCTGAAATCTCCACCATGCTTGCTTATTATACTTTTAAGGGTGGAGTACCTAAAAAACTTGGAGATCCGGGAATACCAACTACACCTTGCTCCATCAAAAGTTATGTGAAAACTGCTTTATGTGATTTAGGAGCTGGTGTTAGTGTTATGCCTTTCTCTTTATATAAAACACTTGATTTGAATAAACTCACAACTACTGAAATATCTTTGCAAATGGCTGATAAATCAACTGCCATACCTATCGGTATTTGTGAGGATGTGCCCGTTGTTGTTGCTAATGTTACTATTGTTACTGACTTTGTTATACTTGAGATGCCCGAGGACGACAACATGTCGATTATCCTTGGTAGACCCTTCTTGAACACCGCAGGGGCTATTATTGATTGCAATAAAAGCAAGGTCACTTTTCATATCAATGGTAATGAGCATACAGTGCACTTTCTAAAGAAACATCTAAGTGAATGGTATTAATGTTATTGAAAAATCTCCGACAATCACTATTGGAAGTTTTCAACTACACCTACCTACTGTTAAAAAGAAATATGAGATGCTTATTGTTGGGGACATTCACATCCTCGTTGAGGTAACTTAGTGATTTACGAAAGTTCTTTGGTTTCATGCTAATCGAAAGTGGTTGTTAATAAGACTTGATGAACCTTATTAATGGATCATTTTTTAGAGGTATGAAGTTGATGAATTTATCACTACCTTCTATCCCTACCTTTTGTTTTCTGTTTTTATTAGTTAAATAAAATAAAATGCCATGTTTTGTCTATTTTCTGAATTTCCCGTGCAATAACAAATGACCCAAAAATAAAAGTTCTCAGAATGCTCTAAAAATTTAATACGATTTTTTCCGAATATTTAAGAATTTTTGGTGCAAATAACATCAGAGGGAGGTGCACCAGGTGGCCACAACCCACCTGGGAGCGCTAGGACTCCCAGGCATGCCCTGGTGGGTTGTGGTCCCCACGTGGGCCCCCTCACTTATCTCTTCATCCCACATCATCACCTACCTCCAGAAAAAACACTATTGCTCTCTCTCTCTCTCTCTCACTCTCTCACTCTCTCTCTCTCACTCTCTCACTCTCTCTATCTCTCTCTCTCTCTCTCTCTCTCTCTCTCGTGTTCTTGCTCTCAAACCCGCGGATTTCGATCCCTTTTCTCACAGCTTCGTTTCCAAAACTATTTTGGGGGATTGTTGCTTGGTATGTGACTCCTCTGTTGGTCCAATGAGTTTTTGCTTTAGTGGTTTATATTTTGAATAATTAGTTACTCTTGGCGCTGCTTTAGATGAGCTGGCATGTTGAATTCTTAGAGTTCTAAGTAGTTTGAATGCTTGATATGGCCTCTATGCATACCCATTAGTAGTTGATATCAATCTTGTAAAGTTTTGTTAACAAAATTTTGTGACGCAAATTTTTTCAGAAAATTGTACGTGAATATGATGAACCTCTTTGGTAGGAGTTCTTCGAAGAGGCAACATGCAACTATAGGAGCGTCGTCCTAAAAATCTGAAATTAATTAGGGTTTGTTTTGCCTTTTTATACATTATTTGAGTTTTCTGCGCATTTTGGAACATACTTTGGTGTGTGCAAATGTCATGTGTGTACTAGCCAGCTATGTAATTGGATGTTCAATTAGGTTATGGAATCAAATCCTTATAAGTTACAAATACATATATTGTTGTTCTGTATGCAATGGCATCACACATGGACCATACTAGGGAACCCGTCGGTGATGAATTCATCAACCGTTGACAATTGTACCAGCAAGCGTTTGCCCACAACCCACATGGCTTATTAGCAGCAATCGTATGTGTTATTGTCGGCCTTCACACACATTTCTATTGACAAACCTCTTTGCAGCGTATCAAGCACATGTTGATAAGTTGAACCGTTTATGTTGTCTCGGTTCATGGAAAATAGTTCATCCGAGTGAACTCTATGCCATTAATCGCGCACACACCTTGATCTACCCAACCGTTTATGTTGTGTTGGATAATCACGAAGTTCATTCGGGTGAATTGTATGTCGTATATCATGCACACCTTCACCTGACTGCCCGTTTCTGATGTTAAGCTCATCAAAAACAGTTCATTCGAGTGAACTATATGCCATGCATCGCACACGCAACTATAATCTGAAACGTGTTTGTTGTGTCCACCATCGCAAACATTTTGTATCTTTTTGACGGTTTTATTACACCACTATTTGCGATTAATGCATCGCACGCAGTTTCATTGAAGGGTCTCTGATTGTACTATCACATTTGGGCCATCCCGCGGTAGTGTATCGTGAATCACTTTATAAATTTCTTTTAACACTTCGTCACAATTTTCAGATTCAAGATCTTCAAGCAAAACTTCATAAAGATAATCTAGTGCACTCAACTCACTAGCAGTTGGTTCATCATAATTGGATCTTTAAAAAAGATTAGCAAGTGGATGAGGATCCATATGTCCTTATGTTTCCTTTCCTTTTCTGTTTTGGGTGTGTTGACATGAAGGCAAAAACCAAGCAAACAAGCAAAAAGGCAAACAAAAATATTTTTGTGTTTTTGGGAAAACGTTTCAGAAGTGAAGGAGATGAAAGTGCGAGGCAAATGGCAAATGAAAGTAAATGCTAGGAGATGAAAGTTTATGCGATGGTACTTGATAGATGTTGGTGATGTCTCCCCGTCAATGGCGCCAGAAATTCTTCCTGCTACTTGTGAGCTGCGTTGGGATTTCCCCGAAGAGGAGTGGATGATGTAGTACAGTAGAGATAAGTATTTCCCTCAGTTAAGAACCAAGGTTACCAATCCAGTAGGACAACCAAGCAACACCTCATTAGCAGTACCTACACACAAAATAACAAATACTTGCACCCAACGCAAACAAGGGGTTGTCAATCCCTCGACGGTTAAGTGCAAGGATCAAATCTTGTAGTGATAGATAGATAAATAAAACACAAAATAAAATAAAGTAAATAAAATTGCAGCAAAGTATTTTTGGTTTTAATATATGATAAAAGTAAGACCAGGGGGTCATAGTTTTCACTAGCGGCTTCTCTCTTGAAAATAGCATACGCTGGGTAAACAAATTACTGTTGGGCAATTTATAGAAAAGCAAATAATCATGACGATATCCAACGCAATGATCATGTATATAAGCATCGCGTCTAAGAAAAGTAGACCAACTCCTGCCTGCATCTACAACTATTACTCCACACATCGACCGCTATCCAGCATGTATCTAAAGTATTAATATTAAGTTCATAAAGAACGGAGTAACGCCTTATGCAAGATGACATGATGTAGACAACATAAACTCACGCATGAATAAACCCCATATTTTTGTCCTTAGTGGCAACGATACAAATACATGTCATGTCCCCTTCTGTCACTGGGATATATATCACCGCAAGATTGAACCCATCACAAAGCACCTCTTCCATTGCAAGAAAAATTAATCTAGTTGGCCAAACCAAATCAATAGACCGGAGAGAAATACAAAGCTATAATAATCATGCATAAAAGAGTTCAGAGAATACTCAAATAAAATTAATGGATAATCTGATCATAAACTCAAAATTCATCGGATCCCAACAAACACACCGCAAAAAGTGATTACATCTAATAGAACTCCAAGAACATCGAGGAGAACATTGTATTCAAGATCAAAGATAGAGAAGAGACCATCTAGATACTAGATATGGACACGCATGTCTGTGGTAAACTACTCATACATCATCGAAAAGGTAGCAAGGTTGATGTAGAGCCCCTCCTTATCTATTCCCCCTCTGGCAGAGTATCAGAAAAGGCCTCCAGATGGGATCTCGTGAGAACAGAAGCTTGCGGTGGTGGAAAAAGTCTTTTGGGTGGCTCTCTGTTGGTTTTCCGATTTTAGAGAATTTATAGAGGTAGAATTAGGTCAAACGAAGCAATGAGGGCCCCACAAGGCACCAGGGTGGCTTATAGGCCCTCATTGCTTCGTTTGACCTAATTCTACCTCTATAAATTCTCTAAAATCGGAAAACCAACAGAGAGCCACCCAAAACACTTTCTGGTGGTTTATGGGCCACCCCTTCGTCTTCTGACCCTCTCCCAAAGCTTCTAGGGTCTCTGATGTCCAAAAAATATCATCAAATTTCATGGCATTTGGACTTTGTTTGGTATTGATATCCTAGAAAACCAAAAACAAACAAAAAAGGAACTGGCACTTGGCACTAAGTTATTAGGTTTGTCCAGAAAAATGATATATAATAACATATAATTGCACATAAAACTTCCAAGATTGATACTATAATAGCATGGAACAATCGAAAGTTATAGATACATTGGAGACGCATCAACCAATCCCCAAGCTTAATTCATGCTCGTCCTCGAGTAGGTAAATGATTAAAAAAATTGATGTGGAATGCTACCTAACATGTCATGTAATCTCTATTTTATGGCATGACTATTAAGATCTGAATCCTTCAAAGCAATACTCTATAGTTTGACATAAAAACAATAATAATAAGGCATACCAACAAAAATCATGTCTTTCAAAATATCAATGCTAAAGAACGTTATCCCTACAAAATCATATAGCCTTGTCATGCTCCATCTTCTTAACACAAAGTATTTATCAAGCACAACCCTAATGGCAAGCCGAGGAACTGTTTCATACTTTTTAACGCGCTTCAACTTTTTCAACTCCCACACAATACATGAGTGCAAGCCATGGATAGAGCAATAAGAGTGGAATCGAGTATGGTGATGGAGATAGTGTGGAGAAGAGAAAAAAGGAGAAAGTTTCACATCGACTAGGATAATCAACGGGCTATGGAGATGCCCATCAAGTGATGTCAATGCAAGGAGTAGGGATTGCCATGCAATGGATGCACTAAGAGCTATAAGTGTCTGAAATCTCAAAAAAGAAAACTAAGTGGGTGTGCATCCAACTTGCTTGCTCATGAAGACCTTGGGCATTTGAGGAAACCCATCATTAGAATATACAAGCCAAGTTCTATAATGAAAATTTTCCACCAGTTATATGAAAGTGAACGCATAGGAGACTCTCTATATGAAAAACATGGTGCTACTTTGAAGCACAAGTGTGGAAAGGATAGTAATATTTCCCTTCTCTCTTTTTCTCTCATTTTCATTTTTTTTCTTGTCTCTCTCTTTTTTGTTGGGCACTTTTTGGCCTCTCTTTTTTGTGTGGGCTCTTTTTGGCCTCTTTTTTTCATCCAGAGTCTCATCACGACTTGTGGGGGAATCATAACCTCCATCATCCTTTGCTCACTTGGGACAATGCTCTAATAATGAATATGATGATCATCACACTTCTATTTACTTACAACTCAAAAAAATACAAATCGATACTAGAATAAAATATTACTCTATATGAATAACTCTGGCAGTGTATCAGGATGTGCAATGATCTACCAAAACATGTATAAAAACTGATGAACGGTGGCTAAGCCACAAATACTATGTCATCTACATGATCATGCAAAGCAATATGAAAATGATGATGTGTGTCATAATAACTGAACGGTGGAAGTTGCATGGCAATATATCTCAGAATGGCTATGGAAATGCCATAATAGGTAGGTACGATGGCTGTTTTGAGGAAGATAAAAGGAGGCTTATGTGCGATAGAGTGTATCATATCACGAGGTTTGGATGCACCAGCAAAGTTCGCACTGCATCTCGAGGTGAGAAAGGGCAATTTATATGTCTCCATCGTATCTACTTATCCAAAAACTTTTTCTCTTGTTTTGGACTCTAATTTGCATGATTTGAATAAAGCTAACCCGGACTGACGTTGTTTTTAGCAGAACTACTATGGTGTTGTTTTTGTGCAGAAATAAAAGTTCTCGGAATTGGACGAAACTTTTTGGAGAATTATTTTGGAATAAAAGAAAAATATTGGAGCAAAGACCCACTGGAGGGGGGCTGCTGCCCACTAGGCACCAGTGCACGCCACCCCCCTCTTGCGTACCGTGGTGGGTAATGGGGCCCTCGAGGCGCCGCTGACCCTAACTTCAACTCTATAAATTCTTATTTTCCGAGAAAAAATAGGAGAGGAAGTTTCATCATGTTTTACGATACGAAGCCGCCGCAACCTCCTGATCTTCAGTGGGAGGCCAGATCTGGGGCCCGTTCGGGGCTCCAGAGAGGGGGATCTTCCATCTTCGTCATCATCAACCATCCTCCATAGCCAATTTTATGATGCTCACCGCCAGGAGTGAGTAATTTCTTCGTAGGCTCACTGGATGGTGATGGTTTGAATGATATTCATCATGTAATCGAGTTAGTTTTGTTAGGGCTTGATCCCTAGTATCCACTGTGTTTTGAGATTGATATTGCTATGAATTTGCTATGCTTAATGCTTGTCACTAGGGCCCGAGTGCCATGATTGTAGATCTGAACCGTTTATGTTTTCGCCAATATATTTGTGTTCTTGATCCGATCTTGCAAGTTATATGCACCTGCTACGTGTTATAATCCGCATACCCCAAGGTGACAATAATTGGGATTCTTGCCAGTGATTACCGTAGTTTGAGGAGTTCATTTATTCACTATGTGTTAATGCTTTGTTTCCTTTCTCTATTAAAAGCAAGCCTTAATTCCCTTAGTTTCCCTATGGAGCCCGCTACCATGGGAGGGTAGGACAAAAGATGTCATGCAAGTTCTTTACCATAAGCACGTATGCATATTTACGGAATACATGCCTACATTACTTTGATGAATTGGAGCTAGTTATGTGTCGCCCTAGGTTATGACTGTTATATGATGAATATTATCCAACGTTATCACCGACCCAATGCCTATGGGATTTTCACATATTGTTCTTGCTAAGATACTAGTGTTGTTACTACTGTTACAACTACTACAAAACTACTGCCACTAGTGTTACTGTTGTTATCATTGCTACTACTATGAAATTACCATATGATACATCTCCAATGTATCCATAACTTTTGGTTGTTCCATGCAATTATATTATCCATCTTGGATGTTTAATATGCATTATTTTGCTATTTTATATCAATTTTTGGGACTAACCTATTAACCTAGTGCCCAAGGCTAGTTGCTATTTTTTCCTTGTTTTTTTTACGGAAAATCAATACCGAACAGAGTCCAAACGAAATGAAACTTTTTGATGATTTTTCTTGGACAACAAGACACCCACGAAGCTTTGTGGGAAGGCTAGAAGAGCCACAAGGAGGCCACAAGCATCTAGGGTGTGCCCCAGGGGGGCGTGCCCCCCAGGCTTGTGGGCCCCTCGGGGCTCCCCTAACCCTAATCTCAGGTCCATAAATACCCAAATATTCCCTATATACACCTAAAATACTTTTCTGCTGCCGCAAGTTTTAGTCCTCGTGAGATCCCATTTTGGGGCCTTTTCCGGTACTCTGCCAAACGGTGATTCGATCACGGAGGGCCTCTACATCAACCTTGGTGCCCTTCCGATGATGTGTGATTAGTTTACCACACACCTACGGGTCCATACCTAGTAGCTAGATGGCTTCTTCTCTCTCTTTGTTCTTCAATACAATGTTCTCCTCGATGTTCTTGGAGATCTATTCGATGTAATCTTCTTTTGCGGTGTGTTTGTTGAGATCCGATGAATTATGAGTTTATGATCAGATTATCTATGAATATTATTTGAGTCTTCTCTGAACTCTTTTATGCATGATTAAGATAGCTTTGTATTTCTCTCCTATCTATTGATTTGGTTTGGCCAACTAGATTGATTTTTATTGCAATGGGAGAGGTGCTTTGTGATGGGTTCAATCTTGTGGTGTCCTCACCCAGTGACAGAAGGGGTAGCAAGGCACATATTGTTGCCATTAAGGATAAAAAGATGTTTTTTACCTTATGGATTGGATCTATCCCTCTACATCATATTATCTTGCTTAAGGCGTTACTCCATTCTAGTTAACTTAATACACTAGATGCATGCTGGATAGCGGTCGATGTGTGGAGTAATAGTAGTAGATGCAGAATCGTTTCGGTCTACTTGTGACTGACGTGATGCCTATATTCTTGATCATTGCCTTAGATATCGTCATGATTATTCGGTTTTCTAGCAATTGCTCAACAATAATTTGTTCACCCACCGTATGCGTTCTTTCAAGAGAGAAGCCTCTAGTAAAAACTATGCGCCCCCTCGGTCTATTCTTATCATATTAATTTCAGATCTATAAAACCAAAAACCCAAAAATACCTTGCTGCAATTTATTTACCTTTACTTTATTTTGCACTTCTATGTATCTTTTATACCTATCTCTATCAGATCTCATCCTTGCAAGTAACCGTGGAGGGATTGACAACCCCTTTATCTCGTTGGGTGCAAGTATTTGTTTGTTTGTGCATGTGCTATCATTGGAGACTTGTGTGTTCTTCCTACTAGATTTATACCTTGGTTCTTAACTGAGGGAAATACTTGTCTCTACTTTGTTGTATCACCCTTTCCTCTTCAAGGGAAAAACCAACACAAGCTCAAGAAGTAGCAGGAAGAATTTCTGGCACCATTGTCGGGGAGGTTCTACATCAAGCCTACCAAGTACCTATCATAAACTCTCATCTTTTGCATGTACAATAGTTGTCATTTGCCTCTCATTTTCCTCTCCCCCACTTCTAGAATGTTTTCAGAAAAACACAAAAATATTTGCCTTTTTATTCGCCCTCTTTCCGTTCGTCTTTTTGCTTGCTTTTTGTTTCCTTGTGTGCTAGATTGCTTGCTTCAAACTTATCATCATGAGTGATTTTGGTATGGCAGAGATAGATGATGGGAGAACTCCTAAAATTGGACGTTCTACAAATTTGGATGCTAAAACTTTCGTTATGGGACAAGGGAATGTCATAGGAAAAAAGGCCATCCAAGAGTTCTTCAATTGTGTTGGAACTTTGACTTGTGATGATGCTTTTATACTTAAAAGAACTAAAACTTATGTGGAAGCTATTTCAGCACTACTTTTGAAGCTTGAGACTAAATTTATTTGTACTCACCCTACCTTGCAAAGATTGTTTTATGAGCTACCTGTTATAATGGATCCTAGAGCTAAAAAGATAGCCACTCTTGTTCTTATGAATGAATTTGATCACATAGTGCGGGAGGCTAGAGAGATATTTGATTTTTATGGAATGGACCATGAAAAACTGGTGATAGATGAGATCCTTTACAACAATGATTATGTGTTAAGACATTTCCTTGTCAATGATCATTTTTTGATGAGAATATTAAAAAGCAAATCCTCGTTTTAAATATGATTCAACAAGTTTTCAATAATGTTAGTCAACGATATTCTTGGATTGTAGCCGGTAATCCAAGGGGATATACCAAGGGACAACTTGATAATGCTAAAATTTCTTTGGATAATGTGTTTCATGTTATATTTGAAAAACCTCCGAACAAAAACACATTTATGGAAAATAATACCAAAGATGACAATACGTAGATCTTTGCATTATGCCTAGCTAGGGGCATAAAACAATAGCGCTTGTTGGGAGGTAACCCAATTTTTACTTTTATGTTTTTGCTTCTGTTTTTCATAAAAAAACACAATTAAACTTTTGTTATTATTGTGTTTCAGTGTTTTAATTAGTGATTGTGCCAAGTAAGACCTTTGGGGTGATTTGGGTGATAGTTGATTTGATTTTGCTGAAAAATAGAAACTTTTGCACCGAGTAACAGAATTGATATGGTCTGCTGGGACATGATAAATTCTTTAATTTTTTACGCAAGATTGATATAAAAATTGCCTACATTGGCCTAAGTTTTTCGAATTTTTGGATTTACAAAAGTTTGGACAAAGTCCAGATTACTACAGACTGTTCTGTTTTTGATATATTTTGTTTTCATTGTGTTGTTTGCTTATTTTGATGAATCTATGGGTAGTATCGGTAGGTATGAACCATGAAGAAGTTAGAATACAGTAGATTTAACACCAATATAAAATTGGAATGAGTTTACAACAGTACCTACAAGTGGTTATTTGGTTTGTTTCACTAACAGATCTCATGAGTTTTCTGTTGAGTTTTGTGTTGTGAAGTTTTCGCGTTTTGGGCGAAGTTTCGATGGACTATGGAATAAGGTGTGGCAGGAGCCTAAGCTTGGGGATGCCCAAGGCACCCCAAGGTAATATTCAAGGACAACCAAGCATCTAAGCTTGGGGATGCCTGTGACGCCCCCGATTCAATCATAAACTAATCATGCACGCAAACATGTACGATCAAGATCAGGGACTCACGGAAAGATATCACAACACAACTCTAAAAGTAAAATAAGTCATACAAGCATCATATTACAAGCCAGGGGCCTCAAGGGCTCGAATACAAGTGCTCGAACATAAACGAGTCAGCGGAAGCAACAATATCTGAGTACAGACATAAGTTAACCAAGTTGCCATAAGATGGCTAGCACAAAATGGGATACAGATCGAAAGAGGCGCAGGCCTCCTGGCTGGGATCCTCCTAACTACTCCTGGTCATCGTCAGCGGCCTGCACGTAGTAGTAGGCACCTCCAGTGTAGTAGGAGTCGTCATCGATGGTGGCGTCTGGATCCTGGGCTCGAACGTCTGGTTGCGGCATCCGAGAAGGAGATGAAAAGGGGGAAAAGAGGGAGCAAAGCAACCGTGAGTACTCATCCAAAGTACTCGCAAGCAAGGATCTACACTACATATGCATGGGTATATGTGTAAAGAGGAAATATCGGTGGACTGAACTGCAGAATGCCAGAATAAGAGGGGGATAGCTAGTTCTATCGAAGACAACACTTCTGGCAGCCTCCGTCTTGCAGCATGTAGAAGAGAGTAGATTGAAGTCCTCCTAGTAGAATCGCATAGCATAATCCTACCCGGCGATCCTGCCCTCATCGCCCTGTGGGAAAGCGATCACCGGGTTGTCTCTGGAACTTGTCTGGGTGTGTTTTATTAAGTATCCAGTTCTAGTTGTCATAAGGTCAAGGTACAACTCCGGGTCATCCTTTTACTGAGGGACACAGCTATTCGAATAGATAAACTTCCCTGCAGGGGTGCACCACATAACCCAACACGCTCGATCCCCTTTGGCCGGACACACCTTCCTGGGTCATGCCCGGCCTCGGAAGATCAACACGTCGCAGCCCCACCTAGGCACAACACAGAGGACAGCACACCGGTCTAAATCCTATGGTGCAGGGATCTGGGCCCATCGCCCATTGCACACCTGCACGTTGCGAGGGCGGCCGGAAGCATACCTAGCCTCCCTAATACAAGAGCAGGCGTTCCAGTCCAATCCAGCGTGTGCCGCTCAGTTGCTGACGTCAAAAAGGCTTCGGCTGATACCACGACGTCGAGTGCCCATAACTGTTCCCGCGTAGTTGGTTAGTGCGTATAGGCCAGTGGCCAGACTCAGATCAAATACCAAGATCTCATTAAGCGTGTTACTATGAAGTAACCGCGAACGCCGACCAGGGCCAAGCCCACCTCTCGCCTAGGTGGTCTCAACCTACCATGTCGCTCCGCCGCAAAGTAACAGTCGGGGGCATCAGGAACCCAGGCCCACCTCTACCGGGATGGAGCCACTTGTCCTTCCAGCCCCATATTCGAATCACTTGCGAGTACTCAACGAGCCGACCCGAGATTAGTCACCATCTGTATAGTATGTATGTATTGTATATATATCCGTGATCACCTCCCGAGCGATCATGGCCCCATAGTATAGCATGGCAGTCTGATAAAAAATGTAGGGCCACAGATGATAAACTAGCATCCTATACTAAGCATTTAGGATTGCGGGTAAGGTATCAACAGCTGTAGCAACAATGACAGGCTATGCAACAGAATAGGAGTAACCGAACAGTAACATACTACACTACTCTAATGCAATTAGTAGAGGGTAGAATAGGCGATATCTGGTGATCAAGGGGGGCTTGCCTGGAAGCTTTGTTGTACAGGAAGAAGGGCCGTCGGTGACGTAGTCGTACTCGGTGGCATCAACGCCGGTCTCGAGGTCTACCGGGGAAGGAGAGGGGGAAGAAACATTATATACAGAGCAAACAAAGCATCACAAAACATAAGGAGGCAAAATACGATGCTAGGTATGCCCTAACGCGGTAGGAGGTGATACCGACGAAGGGGGGAAACATCCAGGAAAGTACCCCGGTGTTCCGCATTTTTGGACAGATGAACCGGAGGAGGAAAGTTGCATGTTTGCTATGCTAGGGATATGTGGCGGACGAACGGACTGCGTATCCGGATTCGTCTCGTCGTTCTGAGCAACTTTCATGTACAAAGTTTTTCCATCCCAGCTAAGGTTTATTTTATATTAATTTTAAAAGATTTAATCATTTTTAGAATTTACTTAATTATTTTAAATCACCATTATCCAGAATAGTATGCTGACGTCATCATGATGTCAGCATGACGTCAGCAGTCAACAGGCCGTTGACTGTGTCAAACTGATGTCTGGGTCCCGCATGTCATACTCTGTTTAGGTTAATTAGGATTTAGCCAATCTAATTACATGTTTAATTAAACTAACTAGTTAATTAGATTAATTAAACAGGATTAATTAGCTTAATTAATTCACTAATTAATTATTAAATTTATTAATTCATTTTTATTTTATTTTTCTTTTATTTAAAGAAAACATTCTGGGGCGGGGCCCCTTGTCATAGGCCCCTGGGGCGGTTTGGGCGCTCGGGTGCGGGTGTCACCCGAGCGGGCGCTGGGCAGCGGGCGCTGTTGTGGGCGAGGCGCCCATCGGTGCTGACCCGAGGCGACAGGGCGGGTGCGTGGTCGGCGGCGCGAGTCGCCGGCCGACCGCGGCGTGGAGGCGACGCAGGGGCGGCGAATGAGCAGTGGGGCCATGGCGGAAGTGGGCGTCATCGGAGCGGGGTGAGCAGGGCGCGGGCGGGGAAGCACAGGATGGCGGGCGAGTGCACGTGCGTGCGCACGGGGACATGGGAGAGGAGAGGCCGGGGTCCTCACCGTGGTTCGTAGGGACGGGGCAACAATGCGTGAGGAGTAGGATGGAGACGGCGCGTCGTGGAGGAGGCAGTCCGGCGATGAGGGGCTTGACGAATCCGACGAGAGCGGTGACGTGCGCGGTCGTCGGGGCTGAGGACGTGGACGACGAGGTCCAGCTGCGACGGGGTGGCGACGGCGAGCGATGGGGCGCGGCGTCGGGGTCGGGGCAGTGACCCGATCCAGATCCAGAAATGGGGAAGCGAGGAGGAGACGGCGATGTTGCGGCAGGAGGTCGGGGATGGCAGTGCTTGGCGCCGGCGGGTGGCGGCCTCAGGGGAGCGGCGGCTCGTGTTTCGGGTGCCCGCTCCACTGACGTACGTGCGTGTGGCGGCACGGGTGAGGGGACGAGGGGAAAGGTGGGGTGAGTGGGGCGACGGGGGCAACGGGTTAGGGTTTCTGGGGGTAGTGGCCTTGTAGGCCAGAGATGGGGGGCGGCTGGGCCGGCCGGTCAGCCAGCTGGGCCGGCCGGTCAGCCAGCTGGGCCGAGGCCCAACGGGAGGGGAGGTTTTCTCCTTTTGTTTGTTTTATTTTCCTTTTGTTATTTTTCTTTATTTCTTTTCTGTTACTTTTAGTTTCACTTTTATTTTAGATTTATGACTTATAAAAGTAGTCCCTAATTTAGTCTAAATAATTATACTACAGCCACATAAGCTTGGGCAACTAGATAGAATAGTTTAATAATTTATTAATTGTAAAAAGCATTTGATTAATTGTTTTGTTACTATTTTATTTACTTTAGGACAATCAAATACTTTCAAAGAGGTTGGTTTCTTCACCATTATTACTTATGCATTACTTGGCTCTCTCCGAACATTTTAGTTTTAAAATTGGAAAACTTTTATTGTTTGTTTGATTTTGAATATGGATTTGAATCGGTTTCGAACTAACGCGAGATTAGTAACTATAATGGAGGTGACGTGGCATCGTTAGTATAGGGTTACTGTAGCTTGATTATCCGGGCATCACAATTCTCCTCCACTACAAGAAATCTCGTCCCAAGATTTAAGAGGCGGAGTAAAGGGGTAAGCTTCGGGACACGAAATTCTAGTGAGTGTTCTTGGTCTTGGTTGCTCTTCTCGAAGAGATCAATCCATTACATTAATGTCTTCATTTCTCTGCTTCAGGTCATCATGATCAAGTCGGCATCCTTTCTTCGGGAACTCCATCATACTTACAAAAGAATAAAGGGTGTGTATTCCGGGAGAACGGACCTCTGCAAGGTTGACTATCGGGTCGATAACATTGGGAAGGCGGCGGGAAGTAACTCTCGAATTGAAACTTAAGAAAATATCGAGAGCAAAGTAAGGAGGTATCATGGGATGTTTCAAGTAGGCAGGCAATCGTTCGATGCCTGAAATAGGGCGTGAAAGGGGTTCAAAGCAAAGGATTACATATTGTATCAGATACCAGAATTGATGATCTCTAGGAAGGTGGCTCATGATCTGCATACGAAGCCAAGCGTGAGGAATAACTTTGGAAACAAGGGCGTACATGAGAGTCAGGTTTTGATCCTGTGGAACTGTGGGTTATGGGCCCACCATGTGGGTCAAAAGTAGATAAGGGGCGCTGACATCTTGCACGGTCATGATAGCTAGGCATGACAGAGGATAGCCTGTCGGTTATGTTGGCAACAATGCCGGTACGAAGGGCGAGGGACGAAGAGAACCATCTTCCTGCTCGTTGAACGAGGCGGACCAATAGGCAAAGTTCTCGTCCATCGGTGGTTACCGGAATGTCATTAACAATAGTAACAGGATCTTAATGACAAAATGACACAACGAGGTGTTTACATAAGAAGTGAATTATTACTTCTTAGATCATATAGATCACAAGAAAGATTAAACAAAACAATGGAAAGGAAAAGGTGTTTAAACACATAATTCAGGGGTATATCCTTTCCAAGGTCAAACAAAGCATGATATCCATGGCAAGATATAAATAGAAACCCTTTAGATGAGGGGAGAGAAAATTTCATGACATTATCCATACAACGGTGTTTGGATAATTGATAAGGAAATTTTTGCATTGTGCTTCAGATGCTCTTATTGAAGATCGAAGTACCACCGACATGCTTCGAGATAGCATTGATATGCTTTTCAAGCAAGGTCGGACTTTGGATACACAAAGGATCCATCAGGAACAACTTGCAGAATAATCCTTACAATTTCCTCATGGAAGAACGACTAATCTTGAGAAAAAGAAAACTAGAACAATAGGTCCTCGGGCCAGGTGTGCTAGGCATGACATCTTATTACCGTGTCATCAAAGGACCAACATCATAACTCCTGGAAAGTTGTCCCAACCATCATATCTTATCAAGATTCAGATCCGATTGGTGTCATGATACCTCAGACTCAGGATGTCCGAGAAGAAAAGGTGCAACACAAATTGATGGAATGACATTGCAAGATTCTTGGGAAATGAACTATGGGAGCGGGTTCCTGAAACAATAGTTCATCATTAAACCAAGGACAGGATGAGGAGGTGGCCAACGGGCTCAGCGACAATTCATCGAGAATTCCAAACGGATGGATTTCCACAATAATGTGAACAAGAAGATGACACTTGTCAATTCAAATGATATAATGTTGTATGCTCAAGGAAAACATACACCATCAATCATTAGTTGAACGATGTGCCCGAAATATGACCTTAGGCAACAAGATCAATGTTAGAGTGATGATTCAATAACCAAGAGTCTAAGAATGAACTGTCGATCATTAACCTCATAGCAATAGGGTTGCTAGAAATACAGAACTCAAGCATCACCATTCACCTGTCAGTAACCCGGTTAGAATCAACATGGGGACGAAAAAAGAATGGTGACGGTGAGAAGTATTACTATCCCAAGAATTCTTAAGAGGTGGAGCAATCCTCACCACATCCTTGACATAAAGTTAGCAATACTTCCAGGTAGAACATAATACAAGCTGGATAGCAAGTTGCATCCATAACATGAACAAGTTTGTGATGAAAGGAAGATAAGGATGTTGTCGATGGTAATTGAAATTACCAAGGGACAAGATGGCACTTATTAACATGAATTCGATTGATATCTTGGAAGAGCTCAGAATTTTGATGACGATCAAGACACATTTGTCGAGAGGTTTCATGAAGATGTAATCGGCCGGCGATGACATCAATTCAATGGAATGATGAAGCGAAAGGTTATTGGAACCAAGGGTATGACACAAACTCGAAATCAAGCTTGCTGTTCAAGGCGAAATGGTATGACGAGGAAGATCGACGTAAGGTTAGCTCATCGTCAAAGATTGTGCTCCGGGAAGGACCAGATAGCACAGTTAAAATTTAGCATGATAATGTTATAGCTGATCAGGCTAGGAATGACTTGAAGGATTATTAAACTCGTCAGCAACAAAAATTACTTAGAGTTATTGAATCAGAGTGTGAAATCGATTCACTTATTGGTGTTCTCGGTTGGCATACAACACAGAACCCATGAAGTGAAAATGACAGGGAAAGGTAGTACTTCATCAAAAGTTCATAAGATGTAGTTCAATGGCATGATATCCTCGAGATACCAGAGGTAATACTCGAAGGAAGATCCTAATAGAGGTTGGGCAGGCGCATTGATCTGTAGAAGACAAGTGCTTTAACTTGTCCGAGAAATGGATCAAAGAAGAACAATCATGGTCGGAACTATGATTGCAAAGGATCAATTCACAGATACCAGATGATATTTATTAAGGAAATATTTATTATTTTACAAGAAGCTTCCAATGGATCTACATCGTGTCCATGGGCATGAACCCAAAGTTCAAGGTCAACTCCCACTTCTCTAATGCATAACCTTTCACTCACTTCTCGCCTTCGATGAAGTTGTAGTGTTGAAATTTTATCTGACATAACATCAGTAGATTATGACTGTAGTAGTTTCCGGGTTCACAAGATTAGAAAAGGCATAGGTTCAACCCATCAGGGCCTCTTAGGAATATATACCACAAACTTCAGAAGTAAATAACACAAGCTCGAAAGCAGAGCTTGTTCGACAAGGCAGAGGATATAATTTACCAAAGGCATCGTGTACCCGAGAAAAGACTCACAAAGTTATTGAATGTGAAGGACGTGGTCAGATGAAATCCAATAAAGGATCTGGTGGTCCACAAGGGATCTGATGTGAGCATCGGTATTCAACCAGAAGAAGAAAGAATGCAAGGGGGTCGGATTATAGAAACAACTGACTAACTCAAAGCTCAATTGCACAAGAATTATGAATTCCCAGTCAAGGGATCAGAAGCAACGCTCTGATTAGGGATGGATAAGTTGAATAGTCCTAGGGGTACAATCGACGACAATTTGATTTTCCGAGAACCAGCTCAATCTAAAAATGACGGCTGAGCCAGAAAGATAATTCATAAGGATCATCTGATGATTGCGGGCATTCGCAATGTATTGAATCAACGGACTCAAAATGATAAAAACAAAGGATGCCAACGAAGATGACTGGATATATGGAATTAACCATATTGCAGGAAGGTAAGAACTTCAGTAGCAATAAGGTGTTGAGGATTTTTAGAAGGTCGAATAGCATTTTGAAGAATTTTTGTGAATTACATGGATCAACTGAGGATGAGCGGATACTCGGTAAGTGCGAGAAATTATTCTTAGGGTGTATTCATGTGGTAAGAACTGCAAGGCAGTAAGCTCAAAGGATTCTCGGAGCAATGGAGAGCAGTTCGGGGCATCTTGTAATATCAAGATCCATAGGATTGAATGTAAGAATGGCACATGTATATAGTTATCCATAAGGATATAACAATGGTAGGGAGTTTGTAAGGGCGGTGGGCACAAGTGTCTTGGGAGAACATCATAGAGTATTTTCGAAATCTTCTGGTGCACTAAGCAATCAGCTGGAGTGAGGGCTCTTCGGAGGAAGTTGTTACGAGAACCTAGAGTCGGTGTTAGTAAAATCATTTAACCCGAATAGAGGAGAGATCAGAGTCCCAGAGTAAAGGTCGAGGAGTAAAAGATCCAAATACCACCCAATGGCGACGTGGGCCCGTAAGCCACACAACCAAGTTACTAAAATAGTTTTCGGCTTCTAGACTCAACTTTGGCTAAGGAGTTGGAAAGGGGATTCCTACAGGCAGTCGGCTCTGATACCAACTTGTGACACCCCTGATTCAATCGTACACTAATCATGCACGCACATTTGTACGATCAAGATCAGGGACTCATGGGAAGATATCACAACACAACTCTAAAAGTAAAATAAGTCATACAAGCATCATATTACAAGCCAGGGGCCTCGAGGGCTCGAATACAAGTGCTTGAACATAAACGAGTCAGAGGAAGAAACAATATCTGAGTACAGACATAAGTTAACCAAGTTGCCATACGATGGCTAGCACAAACTGGGATACAGATCGAAAGAGGCGCGGGCCTCCTGCCTGGGATCCTCCTAACTACTCCTGGACATCGTCAGCGGCATGCATGTAGTAGTAGGCACCTCTAGTGTAGTAGGAGTCGTCATCGATGGTGGCGTCTGGATCCTGGGCTCCAACGTCTGGTTGCGGCATCCGAGAAGGAGAGGAACAAGGGGAAAAGAGGGAGCAAAGCAACCGTGAGTACTCATCCAAAGTACTCGCAAGCAAGGATCTACACTACATATGCATGGGTATATGTGTAAAGAGGCAATATCGGTGGACTGAACTGCAGAATGCCAGAATAAGAGGGGGATAGCTAGTTCTATCAAAGACTACACTTCTGGCAGCCTCCGTCTTGCAGCATGTAGAAGAGAGTAGATTGAAGTCCTCCAAGTAGCATCGCATAGCATAATCCTACTCGACGATCCTCCCCTCGTCGCCCTATGGGAAAGCGATCACCAGGTTGTCTCTGGAACTTGTCTGGTGTGTTTTATTAAGTATCCAGTTCTAGTTGTCATAAGGTCAAGGTACAACTCCGGGTCGTCCTTTTACCGAGGGACGCGGCTATTCGAATAGATAAACTCCCCTGCAGGGGTGCACCACATAACCCAACACGCTCGATCCCGTTTGGCCGGACACACCTTCATGGGCCATGCCCGGCCTCGGAAGATCAACACGTCGCAGCCCCACCTAGGCACAACAGAGAGGTCAGCTCGCCGGTCTAAATCCTATGGCGCAGGGGTTTGGGCCCATCGCCCATTGGACACCTGCACGTTGCGAGGGCGGCCGGAAGCATACCTAACCTCCCTAATACAAGAGCAGGCGTTCCAGTCCAATCAGGCGCGCGCCGCTTAGTCGCCGACGTCAAGAAGGCTTCGGCTGATACCACGACGTCGAGTGCCCTTAACTGTTCCCGTGTAGTTGGTTAGTGTGTATAGGCCAATGGCCAGACTCAGATCAAATACCAAGATCTCGTTAAGCGTGTTATTATGAAGTAACCGCGAATGCCGACCAGGGCCAAGCCCACCTCTCACCTAGGTGGTCTCAACCTGCCCTGTCGCTCCACCGCAAAGTAACAGTAGGGGGCTGTCGGGAACCCAGGCCCACCTCTACCGGGATGGAGCCACCTATCCTTCCAGTCCCCATATCCGAATCACTTGCGAGTACTCAACGAGTCGACCCGACTTTAGTCACCACCTGTATAGTATGTATGCATAGTATATACCCGTGATCACCTCCCAAGTGATCACGGCCCGATAGTATAGCATGGCAGACTGACAAGAATGTAGGGGCACAGATGATAAACTAGCATCCTATACTAAGCATTTAGGATTGCGGGTAAGGTATCAACAACTGTAGCAACAATGACATGCTATGCAACAGAATAGGAGTAACCGAACAGTAACATGCTACACTACTCTAATGCAAGCAGTAGAGGGTAGAATAGGCAATATCTTGTGATCAAGGGGGGGCTTGCCTGGAAGCTTTGTTATACAGGAAGAAGGGTCGTCGGTGACATAGTCGTACTCGATGGCATCAGCGTCGGTCTCGAGGTCTACCGGGAAGGAGAGGGGGGAAGAAACAGTAAATACGGAGCAAACAAAACATCATAAAACATAAGGAGGCAAAACGCGGTGCTAGGTATGCTCTAACGCGGTAGGAGGTGATACCGACGAAGGAGGGAAACATCCGGGAAAGTATCCCCGGTGTTCCACATTTTCGGACGGATGAACCGAAGGGGGAAAGTTGCATGTTTGCTTTGCTAGGGATGTGTGGCAGACAAACGGACTGCGTATCCGGATTCCTCTCGTCGTTCTGAGTAACTTTCATGTACAAAGTTTTTCCATCCGAGCTAAGGTTTAGTTTATATTAATTTTAAAAGATTTAATCATTTTTAGAACTTACTTAATTATTTCAAATCACCATTATCCAGAATAGTGTATGCTGATGTCAGCATGACGTTAGCAGTCAACAGGGCATTGACTGTGTCAAACTGATGTGTGGGTCCCGCATGTCATACTCTATTTGGGTGAATTAGGATTTAGCTAATCTAATTACTTGTTTAATTGAACTAACTAGTTAATTAGATTAATTAAACAGGATTAATTATCTTAATTAACTCACTAATTAATTAATTATTAATTTTATTAATTCATTTTTATTTTATTTTACTTTTATTTAAATAAAACATTTCGGGGCGGGACCCCCTTGTCATAGGCCCCTCGGGGCCTTAGCGGGTTTAGGCGCTCAGGTGCGGGTTTAGGCGCTCAGGTGCTGGGCAGTGGGCACAGTTGTGGGTGAGGTGCACATCGGGGCTGACCCGAGGCGACGGGGCGGGTGTGTGGTCGGCGGCGTGGCTCGCCGGCCGACCACGGCAGGTGGAGGCGACGCAGGGGCGGTGAACGAGCAGCGGGGCCATGGCAGAAGTGGGCGTCGTCGGAGCAGGGTGAGCAGGGCGCGGACGGGGAAGCGCGGGATGGCGGGCGAGTGCGTGTGCGTGCGCACAGGGACAGGGGAGAGGAGAGGCCGGGGGCCTCACCGGGGTTCGTAGGGATGGGGGAGCAATTCGTGAGGACGAGGACGGAGACGGCGCGTCGTGGAGGAGGCAGTCCGGCGGGGAGGGGCTTGACGAATCCGGCGAGGGCGGTGACGTGCGCGGTCGTCGGGGTTGAGGACGTGGACGACGAGGTCCAGCATCGACGGGATGGCGACGGTGAGCGATGGGGCACGGCGTCGGGGTCGATGCAGTGACCCGATCCAGATCCAGAAATGGGGAAGCGAGGAGGAGACGGCGATGTTGCGGCAGGAGGTCAGGGATGGCAGTGCTCGTTGCCGGCGGGCGGCGGCCTCAAGGGAGCGGCGGCTCGGGTGTCGGGCGTCCGCTCCACTGAGCGTACGTGCGTGTGGCGCCACGGGTGAGGGGATGAGGGGAAAGGTGGGGGAAGTGGGGCGACGGGGGCAACGGGTTAGGGTTTCTGGGGGGTAGTGGCCTTGTAGGCCAGAGATGATGGGCGGCTGGGCCGGCCGGTCGGCCAGCTGGGCCGAGGCCCAATGGGAGGGGAGGTTTTCTCCTTTTGTTTGTTTTATTTTCCTTTTGTTATTTTTCTTTATTTGTTTTCTATTACTTTTAGTTTCACTTTTATTTTATATTTATGACTTATAAAAGTAGTCCCTAATTTAGTCTAAATAATTATACTACAGCCACATAAGTTTGGGCAACTTGATAGAATAGTTTAATAATTTATTAATTGTAAAAAGCATTTGATTAATTGTTTTGCTACTATTTTATTTATTTTAGGACAATCAAACACTTTCAAAGAGGTTGGTTTCTTCACCATTATTACTTATGCATTATTTGGCTCTCTCCGAACATTTTAGTTTTAAGATTGGAAAAATTTATTATTTGTTTGATTTTGAATTTGGATTTGAATCGATTTCGAACTAACGCGAGATTAGTAACCGTAATGGAGGTGACGTGGCATCATTAGTAGAGGGTTACTGTAGCTTGATTATCCAAGCGTCACAATGCCCCGGATGGCATCCCCTCTTTTATCTATGATCCATCGGTAAATTACTTGAGGCTATATTTTTATTCACCACATGATATGTGTTTTGCTTGGAGCGTCTTGTATTATACGACTCTTTTCTTTTTAGTTTTTCGCAATCATCCTTGCTGTACACGCCTTTTGAGAGAGACACACATTACTTGTGAATATATTAAAATACTCTATGTGCTTCACTTATATCTTTTGATGTAGGTAGTTGCTCTAGTACTTCACTTATATCTTTTTAGAGCATGGCGGTGGGTTTATTTTGAATAAATTGATGAGCTCATGCCTCACTTATATTATTTTGAGAGTCTTATAAAGAGTGTAGGAATTTTCTTAGGTTATGAATTTAGTCCTAATATAATGGGTATTCAAGAGGGATATAATAAAAACTTTCATGAAGATCATTGAATATATGAGAAGTTTGATTCCTTGCATTTGTTTTGAGATATAAAGATGGTAATATTAGAGTCATGCTAGTGGGTAATTGTGGATTAGTAAGAATATTTGTGCTAAGGTTTGTGATTCCCGAAGCATGCACATATGGTCTCTAGTTATGGAATGAAGTTGGAGCATGATTTAGTTTTGATTGTCTTCCTTATCAGTGGCGGTCGGGGACGAGCGATGGTATTTTCCTACCAATCTATCCCCCTAGGAGCATGTGTATTACTCCCTTTGTTCCAAAATAGATGACCCATCTTTGTACTAAAGTTAGTACAAAGTTGAGTCATCTATTTTGGAATGGAGGGAGTAGTACTTTGTTTTGATGGCTAATAAACTTTTGCAATAAGTATGTGAGTTCTTTATGACTAATGCTGAGTCCATGGATTATACGCACTCCCACCCTTCCACCATTGCTAGCCTCTTCGGTACCGTGCATTTCCCTTTCTCACCTTGAGAGTTGGTGCAAACTTCACCAATGCATCCAAATTCCGTTATATGATATGCTCTTTCACACATAAGCCACCATATATGTTTCTCAAAACAGCCACCATACCTACCTATTATGGCATTTCCATAGCCATTCCGAGATATTTTGCCATGCAGCTTCCACCGTTCCATTTTATTATGACACATACCATCATTGTCATATTGTTCTCATATGCATGAGGCATTCATATAGAGTCATATATTTGTTCTAGTATCGAGTTATAGTTCTTGAGTTGTAAGTAAATAAAAGTGTGATGATCATCATTATTAGAGCATTGTCCCATGTGAGGAAAGGATGATGGAGACTATGATTCCCCCACAAGTCGGGATCAGACTCCGGACTTAAAATAAAAAGAGGCCAAAGAGCCCAAAAGAAAACAGGAGAGAAAAAGAGAGAAGGGACAATGTTACTATCCTTTTCGACACTTGTGCTTCCATGTAGCACCATGTTCTTCATGATAGAGAGTCTTCTATTTTATCACTTACATATACTTGTGGGAATTTTCATTGTAGAACTTGGCTTGTATATTCCAATGATGGACTTCCTCAAATTGCCCTAGGTCTTCGTGAGCAAGCGAGTTGGATGCACACCCACTTAGTTTTCTTTTGAGCTTTCATACACTTATAGCTCTAGTGCATCCGCTGCATGGCAATCCCTACTCTTTGCATTGCCGTCAATTGATGGGCATTCCATAACCTATTGATTAGCCTCGTCAAGTGAGACTTTATCCTTTTTGTCTTCTCCTCACAACCTCCACCATCATATTCTATTCCACCTTTAGTGCTATATCCATGGCTCACGCTCATGTATTGTGTGAGGGTTGAAAAAGCTTAAGAACGTCAAAAGTATTGCCCTGAGGGCCAAGACTAGATCGCCTCGACAAGGCTCCGGGGCCATCAAGATCAGATCCCGACAGGCTCTGTACCGGCAGGCCTCCGCCAAAGACGCCACTGCTCCACCTCATCATACACAAGTCATTAATCAGTGCGGTGTCGAGCTCTCAAGTGGCTAGGTGGATCTTGTCAGATATGTGGCAACATGCTGGAGAGGAGATTAACTTTATTAACACCCATACAGATGGCGTGTTGTGTTGATAAGAAGATGGATAAGTAGCGCGACAGGCTTGTCGGGCTTCAACCTCAGCATGACACCTAGCAGTTCAATTAATGCACTTTGTCCTAACTTCTAGAGTTAGGTATGATAGCACTGTTAGCTATCTAATCATACCATAATGAGTGTTTTTGCCACCGTGGTCGCCCCTTAAGCTATAAAAGGAGGCCCAAGGCAACCTAGCAAAGGGTTTGAACAGTTTGATCCATCAACACTTGTATGTGAGCGCTGCTCTCCCCGAGGCACCCTTGCCGGGCTTGAGCTCGCCACATATTCGTGTTCCTCCAGATAAATCCACCACAACATGAGTAGGGTTTTATGCTGCAAAGTGGCCCGGACATGGGTAAAAGAGAGTTGTTCGTCGTTGTGCTGCCTGCTGTTTCTGCTCTTTGTGCAATGTGACTGTCCCCTTGCCGAACCACAAAGGGACACCCCTGCCCCATAGACGATCGAGCTTCCAAGACAACATCTTTGGCGCGCTAGGTAGGGGGCATTGCTTGTCCGAATCTGAGGTAGTAGTCAACTGGTCGAACTTCATCACCTCCAGCTTCATCAATGGCCCAAGAAGAAAAGCGGTGCAGTGGTGCATCCTTCCGCTTTGAAGGCCTCCTCGGCTGCGACTGCAGGAGATGTAGACGCCACAGCCGTGGCAGACGGGGTAGGCACCACGAGCGGTGTAGCCAATGCTCCCACAGTGACAGAAGTGGGGACCGGGACTGCAGAGGCGGCCCAGCTCCCTCAACCTTTTGGTGAGCATACTCACGCAGGCGTGGATTGAGGCGATGTCCAGCTTCCGCTTCCTCACCGCAGCAGCGAGCGCGACCAACACGGCATGGACGCCCGCTCCATTGCAAGTCAAGATCCGCTGTTTGCGCTGACCAAAGGGGCGACGCCAGGACACACGCTCCATCCCACGCAGGGCGAGCATGACAAGACCCCAACCGGAGCTGTCCATCCACCACGACCACGTCCACATGGGAAGGGCCTAGCTAACCAAGAGCCTGGCCACCCAGAACAGTCACAACCACGCCGGACAACCCTCATGATTGGTCCTAAGTGGTAGGAGCATAACGACGCTCCTTCCAATTTGACCAGGAGTCGAGCGTCGTCACGCTTTGCCTCCCATGCCATGCTAGGTGGCTGAAGCGATGGCGAGAGCTCCGCTAGTATTGAACTTTCCCCTAGCAGTAGACAAGATGGATGAGTGGAGAGCTACCATCCAAAGCCTCATCGGATTTGTTGAAGCCAGCAAGTCGCAGCATGCGGAGCCTTTGTGATGACCGTAGGAAATGCTGGCAGCCCCCGCAGGTGGCCAAGTTGAGAGGACTACATCCATAGTGCAGTCCCCTCCACGGCAGCCCGCCCAAGGTCAACCATGGCGGGCTCAGCAAACCCAAGACGCCGGTGAGCCTGACGAAGCGTCAATGGCCTCATCCGACCTACAACTCAACGGGATCAACGTCAAGTGTTGAGGGACAGGAGGAAGGAAGACACCCACGTCACCATTGAGCGGCTTCGTGAGGCTTGCCGATAATCAGACATGCGCAATGGACCCGATGTTGACGAACCCGCGCCCAATGTTGGCGGGTACTTTCCTTACGAGGTAGGGGTGCCTCGCCTTCACTCGCGAGCTGCGGCAAGTCCGTTGGCCGTCCTCTCTCACCTTAAAGCCTGACCTGCAAGAGAAATATGAGGGAAAACTAAACCCGACAGAGTTTTTGGGCATCTATATGATCACTGTTCAAGCTGCAAGGGGAAGAGATGATAAAGTGCTTGCCAATTACTCCCTATTGGATCTCAAGCCTAATGTGAGGTCTTGGCTGATGCACCTGCCGGAGGTCCATTTCCTCCTAGCCAGACTTGTGCAATGAATTCGTTGGCGCCTTCATAGGTGGCCATCAGGAACCATGACAACACAGTGACCCGCAGGCCCTTCTACAAAAAGAAGGGGAGAGTTTGCACAAATATTTGCAAAGGTTCAGTCAATGCACCAAAACATCCTGAAGATACATCCAGCAGTTGTGATTGCCACATACCACACGAATGTGTGTAATCGGAGGATGCAGTCCGAGATGAATGTTCATCTGCCCAAGACTGTCAATGAACTCTACACGTTGGCGGACAAGTGTGCTTGTCGTGAAGAGGGGAGAAGACTTCCAGGGGAGGAGGTTGGTGTCGAAGTTGATCTGGAAGACGACGACTACACTGCCACCCCCAGGAAGAGGAACAGAAAATGCAACAAGAAGCATAAGTAAAAAATAATTAATGCTCGTTGAGAGTTCTAGTGATCTTAGTGCCGGCAAGAAAGCAAAGACTGAGACACCCGACAAGGAAGCTGCCACTTGCTGAGAAAACCAGCAAATCCGACGGGCCATACTGTAAGATCCATAGGACAAAGGGCCATGATCTCCAAGATTGCAAACAAGTTGATCAGCTAGTCGAGAAGCAGAAGGATGAATATGAAAGGTGTGATAATTAAGGAGAAAGTCCAGAATGGTACTAGCGAGAAAGGCCGTGGTGGCCGCAATGTTCATCGCGACAAAGTTGATCAGCAGAAGGAAAAGCCCGCCAGAGGCTGTGAGAAAAAGGAAAATAAAGATAACAGTGAATAAGAGGATGGTGGGACCAGCGAGCAAGAATTTTATAAAGCTACCAAGGCAATGTGCATTGACGGGGGAGCATCCTTGCACTCCTCTCACCGCCAGCTCAAGAAGTGGGCGCGTGAGGTTGATAACCCACAAGTATAGGAGATCGCAACAGTTTTCGAGGGTAGAGTATTCAACCCAAATTTATTGATTCAACACAAGGGGAGCCAAAGAATATTCGCGAGTGTTAGCAGTTGAGTTGTCAATTCAACCACATCTAAAAGACTTAATATCTACAACAAAGTATTTAGTAGCAAAGTAGTATGGAAGTAACAGTAACACCAGCAGTAGTAACAGTAACAGTTTTGTAGTGATTGTAACAGCAGCACGATGAAACTAATTTAGCAAAGATCAATATGTGAAAAGCTCATAGGGATTGGATCAGGGATGGATAATTGTGTTGGATAATATTCATCATGTAGCAGTCATAACCTAGGGTGACACAGAACTAGCTCCAATTCATCAATGTAATGTAGGCATGTATTCCGTATATAGTCATACGTGCTTATGGAAAAGAACTTGCACGGCATCTTTTGTCCTACCCTCCCATGGCAATGGGGTCCATAAGGAAACTAAGGGATATTAAGGCCTCCTTTTAATAGAGAACCGGAACAAAGCATTAGCACTTAGTGAATACATGTACTCATCAAACTATGGTAATCATCAGAAAGAATCCCAATTATTGTCACCTTGGGGGTATGCGGATCATAACTGATAATAGGCATCTACAAGTTGCAAGATAGGATCAAGAACCCACATATATTCATGAAAACATAAAAGATTTAGATCTGAAATCATGGCACCCAGGCCCTAGTGACAAGCATTAAACATAGCAAAGTCATAGCAACAACATCTAAGAACATAGTGGATACTAGGGATCTAACCCTAACAAAACTAACTTGATTACAGGATAAATCTTCTCCAACCCATCACCGTCCAGCAAGCCTACATGATGGGTATAGCAGTTTGTTATCGTCCATTTGCAAAGAGATTTCAGTTTGTGTCAACCTATTCAAATCAATTCTACGATATAAAGAGAAGGGTATAACACTAATGTCGGTGTCAAAACTGGCAGATCTCGGGTAGGGGGTCCCAAACTGTGCATCTGAGGATCGAAGGTAACAAGGAGGCAGGGGACACGATGTTTTACCCAGGTTCGGGCCCTCTTAATGGAGGTAACACCCTAATTCCTGCTTGATTGACTTTGATGAGTATAGGGGTTACAAGAGTTGATTTACCTCGAGATCGTAATGGCTAAACCCTAGATGTCTAGCTTGTATGATTGTGATTATCCCTAAGGACTAAACCCTCCAGTTTATATAGGCACCGGAGGGGACTAGGGGTGTAAAAAGTCGGCTTACAGAGGAAGGAAACTACACATTCGGACGCCAAGCTTGCCGTCTATGCAAAGGAGAGTCCCATCCGGACATGGGAGGAGGCCTTCTATTCTTGTATCTTCACGGCCCGTTAGTCCGGCCCATGTCACATAGGCTGGCTCTCCGACGACCCCATAATCCAGTTCTCCCTCAGTAGCCCCTGAACTTGCCTTCAATGATGTTGTTGTATCCGGCTTCGTGTCTTCGGCTTTGCAAGGCGAGTTCCCCATTGTACTCTATATAGCTCGGCTTTTACATTAAATATTGTACTCTTCAACTTCTTGCCTGCCGTCGCCTCGACTTCCATGTGTCAGACGAATGATAAGGGTCCAGGCATTTTTACAAATGACCCCTCGACCATGTAGGGTCGGCGCTTATTTAAAGAGATTGAATCTCAGATTCCATTCCATAGAGCTTGCCATAAGAAACCTACCAAAGATGGCCAATGCTCCTTGTTTTCCTCCTGTCCCCACGGCCCTCAAGAAGGCTATTGGGAGAGCTGCTCAGTGCCCCACGCCCAATTGACCAAGCTTCAGGCGCAGGGATACCTCCCTCCGTCGGATCTAGTCTCTGTTCGGGCGGGATTAACTACCTTCAATGGCGAAGCTTTGGCGGAAAAAATTCCCCAATCCCAATAAAGGGGAGCGAGTGTGCTTCGTTTCCTTATTACTGAGGGGTGTGGGATTTCCAATCCACCCTTTCCTTAGAGGTCTTCTGGAGTATTATGGTCTCCAACTGCACAACCTCACGCCGGGCTCCATTCTACACATCGCGTGCTTTGTTGCTCTTTGTGAGTTGTTTCTAGGCTGCGAGGCCCATTTTGATTTATGGAGGAAATATTTCTGCCTCGTCCCTCGCTCCCAGAAGGGATCCATATTCGAGGTGGGCAGCATAGAAGTATGGCATATAGGCGGAACAGGATACCTGTCCGCCACTCCGAAGGAGGCGTCCAAAGAGTGGCCCTTAGAGTGGTTCTACATCGAAGATGTTGTCCTTCCGGACCCAATCCGGCAAGTTCTTCCTGAATTTTCCTCTGCCCCTTTAAACAAGTGCGCCAGCTGGCGTCCCCGAAGCTATGAAGAATAAGATAGTGCGGAGGTTAAGAGGCTAGTGAACAAGATCAAAATACTTGCCCACTCCGGACTAACTATAGTCGAGGTAATGGCGGTTTCAATAAAGTTGAGCGTTCAGCCACTTCAAACCTGGGGGATTCCCATCTGGCATTACAATGGGGAGGACAACGCCTCTTGTTGCAAGCGCAAGGGTCCGGATAATTTCGCCACGCTGGCCGCCACGTTGGCTGACCTTTTCAAAGGGGAAAAAGAAGATTTCGCTCGCTTGAAGTGTCGAGAAGGTTTCTCCATGTATACCCCCATATGCTTTTTAGTCGAACTTAATTCGACTACCTTTAACAGGAATGGATAAAGGTCGTCGCGGGGATCTACAGCCCTGCTCCGCAGCCTAAGGACCATAATCGAGACCTTGATCCTGGATACGAAGAGGATCCGGACATATTTGTAGATTTTCAGGATGGAGTGTTTTATCAGACGAGCTATGATGGCACGGAAGTGGCCATTATAGCCGATTACCCTAGCCTTCTTCTGTCGGATTTCGGGTTCCGGCAGACCCTTGAGGGTTGAACTCTGGGGTGCGCACGAAGATCTTTCCCCTACCAGATCACGTCTCGAAGTCTCGCAAAGGATCTAGGCTAGAAAGAAGAACACACAAGGGACACGAGATTTATACTGGTTCAGGCCACCATCGTGGTGTAATACCCTGCTCCTGTGTGTGGTGTGGTGGAATGCCTCAGGGGCTGATGATGAACAATACAAAGAGAGAACAGCCTCGCGAGGGCTGTTCTTGAGCTGGTGCAATGAACTGCTTGGGTGAGTTCAGTCACCTCTCTCTAGTCTATGCGTGATCTGGATCCTCGATGCCCCTACTCTGTGGTGGCTAGCTCTATTTATAGAGGGAGGCACTGGGCCTCTTCCCAAATAATGAGCGGGAAGGGCGTCAACAATTGGCCATTTTGAAGGGGAACATCTAGTACACTTATCCTGACTAAAGTTGGTCTTCGGCTGCCAAAGGCTCTGACGGTGACGCCGTCCTGGGCTCCACGATGACCTCCATCTTGCCGCTCTACTGGTCTTGGTCTTGTTGCACCGAAACCATAACCTTTGCCTGATGCCTTGGCCTGTGCTTGCCCCCTTTGCACCGAAGGGGAAACAAGGGCACTGCGCAGGCCGGCGCCCGCCTGGGGCCCGCCTGGTCTCGATCGTCATGGCTTGCATCATGGGCACCTCGCAAGGTACCCTGCCTTGATCTCTCTGCCTCCTCGTGAGCCTGCCTGGCGAGGCTACTCCTGAGGAAGCTTCCTGCCGTCCGCCCCACGAGGCTTGGCCCCTCGCGAGGGTCTTGAGCTTGAGCTGATGAAGCTAGGCTGCACTGGGCCTTCACTCGAGCCACGCCGCAGGCCGCAGGCAGGCCAGTCTGGGGACCCCCGTTCCCAGAACGCCGACAGCAGCCCCCGGGCCCAAGGCGCGCCCGGGCTTGGCTTAGCAGAGAAGCGAAGGGGCAAGTGCGAAGCGCCGCGGGTCCCAATAGCCTGCGGCCTTGGACGCCGCATGGCGATTGACTGGACGTGGGCGTCTCCGCTTCCCCATGATGCCTCGAAAACCGCATCACTTGACAAGTCCCTGCATGCAAAAACGGGTCATGATTACCTGCGATCATGGAGGCCGGCGGTTGGCCTTCTCCGCCTATAAGTATGGAACAACGTGAGCCCCTTCAGTCTATTCATTCCCGCTACTCCTTTCTCTCCATCCCAGCTACTCACCATTCCCATGGCTCTGCCGAAGAGGTTCTCATCCGCGGAGAAGGGAAAGGCTCGTTAGGAAGGGCCTAACTCTCCTCCAACCAAGCGCGGCCGGGGCCGCCCTCGCAAGCTTCCTGCGGCCCCCGTAGTGGCTTCCCGTAGTCGTGGAGGCGGCCCCCTGCGCAGCGATGAGCGCCCGGCCGCTGATGGGAGGCACGCCGTGGATGCGCGATCCCCCAGGCCGCGCTTTCGCTCGGCGGAGGTGTTGCCGGAGTTCATCGTGTGGTTGACGGACCCGAGCAGCACCTGGCTCTAGCTCCCCCGCTTCTTTGTAGGTGAACTTCCGGCCGGCGCTCCGGGCGGCCTCTGGCTTCAGGCGGACGGTTGCTGCAGCAGGGCCTCCTGGGCTTCGCTGGAGGTCTCTGTCACCGGGACTGTGGCCCTGACCCACGGCTGGCAAACGTTTGCCCGCGCGCGCGGCCTAAGCTGGCGGTGCACCCTGCACGTCAAGTTCGACGGCGGCGCCACCCTCTATGTGAGGGTGTTCGGGGAAGACGGTCGCCGTGCTGGGTGCTGCCCCGAAGACGATGACCGCGGCTGGGTGCCCAGCCCCGGCGTTGATCAGGACGAAGATGGCGGCAGGCGCGTGGGCAGCGGCGCTCGGGGCTCGCCAAGCTTCGGCGACTCTCCTTCAGACAGCAGCTCCTCCAGCTATGGTCGCGACCAGCCCCCGTGCCGTCGCGCCCGCCTGGGGGAAGGTAGCAGGTTAGTCCGCCGTCGTGCCCCGGTGAAGCAAGAGGGAGGAATCTGACTAAGCTCCAGAGGCAGTACGAGCCCTCGCCGCGAGTTGGTGCCGTGCAAGTTGTGCATATTTTGTTTTTCTTCCTTTCCTGCGCAAAAAGAAGGTAGTGTAGGGCCCTGCAGGGGCGTGTTGAACTGTTGCTGTTAATTATCGTGCTGTTTCCACTATTTCTGTGCTATGTTTCCATGCCGCGTGCCCGTGTGCGGGAGTTACTTAGCTCGGGGAGGCTTGTCGCGGTCTTCGCCTCCTGAGGCCGAGGCCTCGCCGTGCGCTTCATGTCCTGCAAGGAATAGTCAGGAGGGGTAGCTTCCGGTCTCGGTTATGGGGGCGACTGACCCAGGTCCTGTGCTCGCGTCACGATGCCCGTGGGGCACGGACTAGGAGGGGTGCTCCCACGGCGGACTCGGATAGGAAAGCTTCAAATAACTGGGGCAGAAAACACTCGCGAGGGTGCCCGCGTACCTCCCTCGCGAGACTTGCGCGAGAGAAAAAGAGGCAAGCAAGTGGGAAACATAAAGAGTCACAAGCTAGAGACGGCAACAGCTCCAATAAAACATCAAATAGGAATGAACAAGCCAACTGCAGACAGCAAATAAAAAAGTTGTGTCTGGCACCTAATCTAGTCTTCGACATCTTCTCACCAGCGCGGAGCTAAGTGCTGCCACTGGGCGTGGGCGGGAGCCCCCGAGGCCCGAGGGCGACACTCCGGAGACTCCGGGGCGTGTATAGCCCCACTCATTATTACGTGAGAGTGTCACGGGCGGCGAGCTTCACAGGCATTGGCCTTCTTCATAGGCACCGGGTCTTTTCCAAAATGCGGCAGCTTCACAGGCATTGGCCTTCTTCACAAGCACCGGGCCTTTTCCAAAATGCGGCAGCTTCACAGGCATTGGCCTTCTTCACAGGCACCGGGCCTTTTCCAAAATGCGGCAGCTTCACAGGCATTGGCCTTCTTCACAGGCACCAGGCCTTTTCCAAAATGCGGCAGCTTCACAAACATTGGGCCTCGCTCAGGAATAGAATCTTCGGAGATGTTGAATGTTCCATGCGTTCTGGATGGGTACCCCCTCCTGGGTCTCCAAGAGCACGGAGCTGGGCCTGGAAACATGAACAACCTTGAATGGGCCCTCCCACATGGGAGGGAGCTTGTGCAACCCCTCCCTGGAGAGGACCCGCCTGAGCACGAGGTCCCCTACCTAGAGAGTTCTGGGGCGGATGATGCGGCAGTGTTATCGACGCAGCGCCTGTTGATACCTTGCCCCTTGCAGAGTGACCTCTCGACGGTGTTCCTCCCCCAGCACAAGATCCGTCCCCCGCATGGCGTCCTGCTGCGTCTCGTTGAACGGTAGGACCCGTGCGGAGCGATGCCTGACCTCGTGAGGGAGGACGGCCTCAGCTTCGTAGACGAGGAAGAACGGGGTCTCGCAAGTCGGCTTGGCCACGGTCATGCGGATAGACCACAACACAGACTGGAGGTCATTGTACCAGCCCCTGTCGCAGGCCTCCAGCTTCTTCTTGAAGGTCCTGGTCTTGAGGCCTCTCAGGACCTCCGCGTTGGCTCGCTCGGCCTGGCCGTTGCTCCGGGGGTGCGCTACCGAAGCGTAGCATATCTGCGTTCCAAGGTTAGCCCAGTATGTTTTGAAGAAATTACTGGTGAATTGCGAACCATTGTCGGTGATGATGCGGTGAGACACCCCAAATCGGCTCACGAGGCCCTTGATGAACTTGACTGCGGAGCTCGCTTGGATGGTGCGGACAGCTTCCACCTCAGCCCACTTGGTGAACTTGTCCACGACGACGTAGAGGTAGCGATAGCCACCTGGCGCCCGAGGGAACGGGCCTAGAATGTCCAGCCCCCAAACTACGAATGGCCATGAGAGGGTTATAGTCTGCAGACCCCCCGCCGGCTGATGGATCTGCTTGGCGTGGAATTGGCAGGCCTCACAAGCCTTCACCAGCTCAACGGCGTCACTGAGTGATGTGGGCCAGTAGAATCCGTTGCGGAAGACCTTGCCAACGAGGGTTCATGATGATGAGTGATGCCCATAGTCTCCACCGTGTATGTCTGCCAACAGCTCCTTCCCTTGCTCTCTAGAAATGCAACATAGGGACACGTCATTTGGTCGCCTCCGGTAGAGCTCTTCATCCTTGATGCAGTAGGCCGTGGCCTACCGCGCCACACGCTCCGTGTCCTCCTCCTTCTCCGGCAGGGTCCCTTGTGTCAAGTAGTTCTTGAGCTCTGCGATCCAACATCCTTCTTGAGGCTCCAACGCCAGGGGCAGGCGTGCCCCTGAGGCCGGGCCGCAGGCTGGGGCTCCCGAGGCAGGCAGCTGAGGGAGCTCCTCCCGAGGTTGCGCCGTGCTTGATAGTGATGGTACCACCGAGGGCTTGAAGAGTCGCTCCTCGAAGACGCCAGGCTCCTGAGGCAGCCGCCTGGATGCCCTCTTGGCGATGTCATCAGCCTCTTGATTGGTGCCGCGAGGCACATGCTGCAACTCCAGCCCCCAGAACTATTTCTCCATCCTGCAAACCTCCGCGAGGTAGGCTTCCATGTGCTCATCCTTCGGCTCGTATATCTTGTTGGAGAAGTTGATGAGGAGTTGCGAATCGCCCTTGATTATGAGGCGCTTTACCCCCAAGGCAACTGCAGCTTTCAGGCCTGTTATCGGGCCTGCGTACTCTGCTATGTTGTTGGAGACCTTTTCTCCGTGCTGGAAACAGAGTAGTATGGCGTAGTAGAGCTTGTCCTGAGTAGGAGATACGAGCACTGCGCCGGCCCCCGCGCCATGTCGGGAGAATGCCCCGTCAAAGTACATGACCCAGCCGTCCGGTGCCTCGCTTCCCGGGAAAGTGATCGGTCCTCGCCTGCCTGGAGGCCCAGTGCCTCTGCCCATTCTGCCACAAAATCTACAAGTGCGCCCCCCTTCATTACTCTGGTCGTGCTGAATTCTAGCTGAAACGCTTGCAGTTCGATGTTCCATTCAGCAACTCTTCCAGCTGAGTTGGGGCTCCTGAGTACCCTTTCCAAGGGGTATGCTGAGACGACCTTGATGGGATGGCCTTGGAAGTAGTGCCGCAGCTTGCGTGAGGCTACCAATAGCGCGAGGAGGAGTTTTTGAGGCATGGGGTACCGCGCCCTTGCATCCCATAGCACCATGTTGACGAAGTACATGGGGTGCTCACCGAGGTTGAGGGTGCTGGCACTGCTTGCGTCCTCCGGAGGTTGGGGCGCCTCCTGAGACGACGGAGCCCCCAGCGCTTGGTCGCTTGGAGAGGCCTCTTCTGCTCCGGGTGCGCTCCCCTGCTGCGGCTGATCCTTTTCAGCTGCGATCGCGGTCTTCGTGAGGCTTTCTTGGCCTCGCTTTGCTTCGGCCCGGATGGTTTCTGCGGCCTTGGTCCGACGCTCCTCCCTAACCGCCACCAGGGCTGCGCTGGCAGAGTAGGGGGTGGCTGCAAGGTAGAGCACCAGGGGCACCCGAGGACGCGGAGCTACCATCACCTGAGGGCTGGTAAGGTACCTCTTGAGATCTTGGAATGCCTTGTCGGCCTCTTCAGTCCATTCGAAGGGGCCCTTCTTCTTCATCAGCTTGAAGAAGGGCAGTGCTCGTTCCCCCAGCTTAGAGATGAAGCGTCCTAGCGCGGTTACACGCCCGGTGAGCTTCTGCATTTCTCTGAGGGTCTTCGGCAGGCTCATGTCTTCGTCTGCTTTGACCTTCTCCGGGTTGGCCTCGATGCCCCTGTGTGACACGAGGAAACCCAGGAGCTTGCCCGAGGGGACTCCAAACACGCACTTTTCCGGGTTGAACCGCAGGTCCACTTCATTAAGGCTCGCAAAGGTTTCTTCCAAGTCATGTATCAGAGTTTTTGCCTCCCGAGACTTCACCACAATGTCATCGACGTAAGCTTCAGCGTTCCTCCCAAGCTGCTGGCCCAAGGCGATGTGTATCAGCCGCTGAAAGGTCGCGCCTGTGTTGCGCAACCCAAATGGCATGCATGTATAGCAGTACACTCCACACGGGGTCAGGAAAGCCGTTTTTTCCACGTCTTCTACCGCCATCTTGATCTGGTGATAGCCTGAGAAGGCATCCAGGAAGCACAATAGGTCACACTCAGCAGTGGAGTCGATGATCTGGTCGATGCGGGGGAGCGGAAATGGATCCTGCGGGCAGGCTTTGTTGAGGTTGGTGAAGTCAACACACATGCGTTCCTTTCCTCCCTTTTTCGGCACGACGACCGGGTTAGCCAACCAATCTGGGTAGCGGACCTCGCGAATAACCCCTGCTGCCTCTAGCTTGCGGGTCTCTTGGACGATGAAAGCTTGCTTCTCAGTGGACTGCCGCCACGCCTTCTGCTTCACGGGGCGCACGTTGGGGCACACGTTGAGGTGATGCTCAATCACACCCCTCGGGACCCCTGCTAGCTGATCAGGTTCGCATGCGAACACCTTCTTGTTCGCATGCAGGAACTTCACCAAGGCCTCCTCCTACTCAGGTTCGAGGTTGGCACCTATGGTGAAGGTGGCGTTAGTGGATCCGTCCTCGTCGACCGGTACCTGCTTGGTTTCCGCCTTGTCTTGTGTGAATAGCCGCTTCTTCTTAGCCGGCGCAGTCCCCTTGGGCTCGTGGGCGTCAGTGCTGGTGGGTTGTGCCACCACGGCTGTCTTGAAAGCAAGCTTTAGCGCCTGCAGTGCATCCCTTGTGTCTCCTGACACGGTAAGGACGCCGCTGCTCCCGGGCATCTTCATGAGGCTGTACGCTGGGTGAGTCGCTGCCATGAACCGGGCCAAGGCCGGGGAGCCGAGGATGGCATTGTAGGGGAGGCTGATGGGGGCGATGTCGAAGTCGATCAGCTCTGTGCGGAAGTTCTCGTAGGTGCCGAAGGTCACCGGGAGGTGGATCTTTCCCAAGGAGGCGGTGGAACCGACTCCGACGCCCGAGAAAGGCCTGCTGGGCTGAAGCCGCTCCAATGGCATGTGGAGGAGGGTGAAGGCCTCCACCGAGAGCACGTTGAGGCCGGCACCGCTGTCGATGAGGGTCCTGGTGACGGCCACTTGGCAGATGGTGGGGGTGCACAGCATCGGGAGCGCACCCGAACCGGCGGGGTTGGAGGGGTGATCGTCCGAGTTGAAGGACCCAACATGCATATCATATTTTATTTTGCTTTTTGGCCTAATCCAGAAATTCTACGCAACTCAAGGACCCACGGAGAGAGTTGGGGATTTCGTTATTTTCATATTTGAGTTTTCTCAAATTTTGAAAATAGGATCATTTGATTTTATTTATTTTATCTTCAATTATTTCTATTATAAAAATATGAGAGTGGGAATAAAATGACTTTTCCAAAAAATAAAGAAATATTGAGGATTTAATAAAAAATCAAATAAGATTTTATTTCGGAGTTTTTGGCTTTTTATTTGAATTTAGGAAAAATTGCACGTTTTTCAAAACTACATTTTAGGGCCAATAAAATGTTCATCTGTCTAAATATTTTTTTAGGCGGTGAAAATTTATTTTGGCATTTTTAGAATTTTATTTTATTTTCTAGAATTTTTCTTACTTTCGGCGGAATTTATTTAAAAAAATACCGCGCGCCCGACTGGGCCGAAGGCCCAGCTGAGCCGGCCCAGCGCCGCCCGCCGTCTCCCGCACCGGCTCGGGATCGGAGTCCCGAGCGAAGCCGCCGCCGCCGCCCGAGTCCGGGAGGAGCACGCCTCCCGAGGCACCCCCTTCCCCAAGCCAAGACGCCGCCCCCCCATAAATACCGCCCGCCGCCGCCGCCCTCCTCACCCCGCCACCCCGACCCGCCCCGCCTCCCGCCGTCGCAGATCGCGCCGCCGCCTCGCCGCCCGGAGCCCCACCGCCCACCGGACCCCGCCGGAGCCACCGGACCTCACCGGAGCCCCGACGAGGTAGCCGCCCGCAGCCCCGGTTTTCTAAAGAAAACCGACTCGGTTTTTTTGGGAACCCTAGGTTTTTTTTTAGATTGGTTTTTTTATTTTTATCGGTTCACTTATTTAGCGAGCGTTCGCTCGTTCGTTCCTTTTAACAGACGAGTTCACCGTTTAGTTGCAGTTAACGAACGTCCGTTCATTAAATAGTTTGTCAGTTTTTTTTCTTTTTCTCGGATTTTCCGGGATTATTCCAGATCATGATTTCTGATCCGATTTTCGTTCTAATATAACTTTTTGCTCGTTTATCGGAATCAGGCGATTCAAGCGCCTAGAGTTTTGTCTCGAAATCCTCTTTCTGTTTAACCAACTAAAACAAGTTTTTGCTTCTGTAATATTTGACTTAGGTCCAGATTAGTAAAAAAAAGCTTGTTTCTTTCGCTGTTTGACTTTCGTTGCTTCGTTATATTTGATTCTTTTTGCAAACCGGAGTTCTTAAGTTGAACTTTCTGGTTAGATCTTTTATTTGAGTTCTACCTGTGCATTAGATGAGTACTTATTGTATGCTTGTTTGTTGCGATAGAGTACCCGGAGTGCGTCGCTTGCTACTTCGAATCGCCAGGTTTCACGTATGATCAGCAAGGCAAGTAACAATTTGATCATACCTCTTTACTACCCAGTTTTATTGCATTAGATCAATCCTCAAACAATTGCATGGTTAGGATCTGATTAATATGTGGGTTTTGGGAAGTAGATGAGGTAGTACCTATTACCTGTTTTATTATCAAACCCTTGGAAGTTACTTCTACGTTTGCTTATAATGCCATGCTATGCTAGTAGACGTGGATTGGGTGAGTGTATCCATGACAGATGTGAGATTGTTATTTAATGGTTTATCTAAGGTGGCAACTTTAACACACATCTGGGTGGATTGAGGCACCTGGGTATTCCAGCGATTGCCTGTTTTTCTTTATGGACCGCCACCCAGGCTCAAAGGGATCATGAGATTATTCATGCTAGAAACTTCCGTGTGCAGCCGCAAGCTACTATGGGCTCTAGCATAGTTGATTAAGTTGTGCGAACTCTTACAGTGGTAGACTAGCAGATGTAGGGGAAAGTAGGTGTAACTGTCTACCCGATCGTAAGGTGCTAGCACTTCTGAAAGACTATGTCTCGGTCATCCTTTTCTCAAACACCATGTAGTGCAAGAAATCCAACGGAGGAGATCGAGTCTTGTGGGGAAAAGTGCACAAACCTTTGCAGAGTGTATAAACTAATCATGGTTAGCCGTGTCCCCGGTTATGGACGTTTTGAGTATCTAGTTCTTGGATTATCATATGAATCGCATCATGTTACTTTAATTTAATTTGTTGGGTTTAACGATGATGTTTAATTGGGATTGAGAGGATGTCTATCGTCTCAATGTTTAACAACCACCATGATAGTTAAATAAATTTTATTTCTTTGCAGTAGGGAAAATTGGCTTTATGCAAAACTGTAACCATAGAGCTTTCCACCAGACATATATGCATGTAGTATAGCATATTTCTGTTCATTACTCTCTATGTGTTACATTGCCAGCATATTCCATGTGCTGACCCGTTTTCGGGCTGCAACGTTCATGTTGCAGACTTTTCAGACGAGGAGTAAGGTGCCTTAGGTCGTGGTCTTATACTCAGTGATGCCGTTGGAGTTGATAGACTCACTTGTCTTCCATGCCTTCCGCTGTTATCGTTTGTTAGATGGCCTTAAGCCATATTTATTGTAACAAGTTCTCTCTTGAGATATTCGATGTAATAAGTGTGTGATTGCTACTCTGTTATAAATCCTTCAAGTACTGTGCGTGTCAGCATTACTGATCCAGGGATGACACTAAAGCACAGAGATCAGACTGTTTGAGGTTTGGTCGCTACGAGATGGTATCAGAGCACACGCTGACTGTAGGACACGACCACTAAGCTAAAAGCCCTAGATCACTACTCACTCTTCTCATTTCTGACTCCTCACCTTTTCTACTCTTTTAGGATGGCAGATGCAAGGAACAAGTTCACGCAACCGGATGAAGATACACCCTTTGGATGCCACTTGAAGGAGGTCACTAAGTAACTGAACATCGGAGTACCAAGCTTCACCGGGACCTACAACGCCACTTTACCTGAAGAGGAGCGTTGGATGATTCAAGTTCAAGTTCCAGGAAGGACGTTCATGCCTGTCACTAAGCCCATAGAATTTTCCTTTGATGCACCAACCTGGAGTCTAGGAAAGAGCATGGCAACCCACATCACAATGGGACGCATTGGAGAAGTTTACCACAAGGATCTCAAGGATACTATTTACCAGATTTGTGGGTGCTGAGATGAGCAATGGGAGATGATCAGCACCAGGAAGGATAGATCAATTGCCGCTTTCATTCAGGAGTTAAACCAGCACAATCGACGCCAGGAGAACCAGATGTGCGCAGGCATGATAGATTTGAAGAAGGCTATGACCAACATCATGGAACTGGAGGAAGAAATCAAGTCTACACGTGATGGATATGAGGAGGAAATAGCAACACTCGTGGAGAAGAACAATGATCTGAAGAAGAAGCTGAAGGTATTCATGGGATTCCCCGCGACTGGAGGAGAAGAAGATGATTGCACTTGTCCAGAGAACTACATCATCATCAATGACACCGACTCAGACCCAGACGATAGCGATGATGACTATGTTGATGAAGCTGGAGCAGATATCATGGAGTCTTCAACGGAGCAGTTTTTCTAGACGACCACCATAACAGTAGTAGTATTTCCCCATGTATCTAGTATAGTCCGAGCACTTTTGTAACGATAGTTAGACCGTTGTATGCCCTTGTTTGATTGATTGAAGTGTTATTGTTTGCATTTGTCTCATGTGCATATGGGTAGTGTTTTGTCTCTAGACCTCATTCTATTCTATTTTCTCATCTTTTCTAAAACCCTCAGATGCCTCCGAGACATGACAATGGATTTGCCTTCCCACCGGAGCTCACCCAAGTGATCCAGCAGCAGAATGCATTGATGCAGTTACTAGTCCAGAATCAGAATTAGGGGAACAACCTGTTGATCACTTAACTCGTTTCCTTAGACTGAATCCGCCGGTGTTCTCCAGTAGCACCTAGCAGATAGTTGCAGATGATTGGCTCCGCAAGACATGAAGGGAGTTGACCACTGCAGGATGCACAGATGCGGAAAAGGTGCGTTTTGCCGCACATCAGCTTGATGGACCCGCAACATCATGGTGGGATAATTTCACAGCCACTTATCCTATCAACACTGTCACATGGGATCAGTTTCAGCAGGCTTTCCATACTGCCCATGTTTCAGCAGGAGCTATGGCCATGAATAAGCGTGAGTTTCACAACTTGCGCCAAGGAGGACGGACAGTTGGCCAGTATGTGGATGACTTTAGTAAGTTAGCACGTTATGCCCCAGATGACATTGCTCCGGATGCAGCTAAGCAGGAGAAGTTTCTGGAAGGACTGAATGATGAGCTGAGCATGCAGTTGATGGTAGCAACTTTCAACAACTACCAGGAGTTGGTAGATAGAGCTCTCATGATTGAAGGGAAGCAGCAGCAGATTGACAACCGCAAGAGGAAGTATGGACAAGGGAAGTACAATTCAGGAGCTCAGCAGAAGCCACGTTTTACCCCGAAATCGAGAGGACATTTTCAGCATACCCACGGAGGAGGGAGCTCGCATAATCATAGTGGGCCCAAGAATGGTAACGAGAATGGAGGAAGCAACGGTCAGAACCGTACCAACCCATCAACCCCAGCCAAGAGAGACCTGAGCCAAGTCACTTGCTATAAGTGTCAGAAGACTGGACATTATGCCAATGAATGTCCTGAAACCCAGAATGGAAATGGCAATGGAAGCTCTGGGAAGAAGCCGAACCTTTTCAACAGGGGACAGGTGAACCACGTTAACGTGGAGGAGGTTGAAGCCCAGCCAGATGCAGTAATAGGTATGTTTTTGGTTAAGTCATTTACTGCACTCATTCTTTTTGATACTGGTGCATCGCAATCATACATATCAAGGGGATTTGTGGGTGAGTATAAACTGCCCACCAAGGTTCTTAGAACACCTATGTTAGTAATCTCACTAGGAGCGGAGTATATGGCCAGTCGAGGATGTTTTCAAGTGCCATTGAGTATAGGTAGGCATGTTTTCCCCTCAGATTTAATCATTATGGAATCGCAAGGTTTGGATGTGATTCTGGGTATGGATTGGCTATCGATGTATGGAGGAAACATCGATTGCGTTAGTAAGTCGATTTTGCTTACCACCCCGAAAGGGAGAAGGATTAAGTATGTATCACGACATGAGCCGAAGAGGACACAAGTAAATTCTTTATCAGGAGTTGTGCAGGAGGAAGTACCAGTGGTGAAGGATTTTCCTGATGTATTTCCAGAGGAGTTGTCAGGCATGCCACCGGATAGAGACATTGAGTTTTTGATTGAGCTTTTGCCAGGCACAGGGCCGATATCTAAGAGACCGTACAGGATGCCCGCACAAGATTTGGAGGAAATTAATAAGCAAATTAAGGAGTTACTATATAAAAGGCTATATTTGCCCAAGTTCTTCACCTAGGGGATGGCCAGTGCTTCTAGTGGAGAAGAAGGATGGATCATTGAGGATGGTTGTTGATTATCGAGGATTGAATGAAGTGACAATCAAGAACAAGTACCCACACCGATGATCAATGATTTGTTTGACCAATTGCAAGGAGCAAAGGTATTTTCCAAGATCGATTTGCGATCGGGATATTATCAGTTGAAGATTAGAGAGCAGGATATACCTAAGACGACTTTTACCACTAGGCTGTATGAGTAAACTGTTATGTCATTTGGTCTGACTAACGCACCTGCATATTTCATGAACATGATGAACAAGGTGTTTATGGAGTTTTTGGATAAGTTCGTCGTGGTGTTCATTGATGATATTTTGGTATATTCAAAGAATGAGGAAGAGCATAAGGAGCATTTGCGTTTGGTACTGGAGAAGCTCAAAGAACATCAGTTATATGACAAGTTCAGCAAATGTGAGTTTGGGTTGAAGGAAGTTGGATTCCTCAGACATGTTATATCCGGAGAGGGAATAGCAGTAGATCCCACCAAAGTTGTCACTGTGACAAATTGGGCAGCACCAACGACAGTTGGAGAGATCCGGAGTTTTCTTGGACTCGGAGGATACTACCGGAGGTTCATTGAGAATTTCTCGAAGATTGCAAAGCCCATGACGGAGTTGTTGAAGAAGGACACCAAGTTCAAATGGACTGAGGAATGTGAGGCCAGTTTCCAGGAGTTGAAGAAACGTTTGGTTACATCAGCAGTTTTGATTCTGCCAGATCAGCGCAAGGATTATGAGGTGTATTGCGACGCTTCTCGTCGAGGACTTGGAGCAGTTCTTATGCAGGAGGAAAGAGTTGTTTCGTATGCCTCACAACAGCTTAAGCCCCATGAGTTGAATTATGCTACACATGACTTGGAGTTAGCAGCCGTAGTGTATGCATTGAAGACATGGAGACATTTTCTCATCGGAAACTATTGTGAGGTGTACACGGATCATAAGAGTTTGAAGTATGTCTTCACACTGAAGGAGTTGAATCTCAGGCAAAGGTGATGGTTGGAGCTCATCAAAGATTATGATATGAGATTGCATTATCATCCCGAAAAGGCTAACGTAGTAGCTGACGCGTTGAGCCGCAAGAGCCATGTCAACACACTCTTGACCGGAGAGTTACCAAGGGAGTTAGCCAAGGATCTTCGCGAGCTATGTTTGGAGATAGTTCCGAGAGGCTATGTTGCAGCATTCGATATTCAGTCTACCTTGATTGATAAGATCAGAGAAGCCCAGAAGACTGACAAGGAGATTGCCTCTATAAAGGAGAAGATGAGCAAAGGAAAAGCTAAAGGATTTCGTGAGGATGAGTGAGGGAGTCCTGGACTAGGGGGTGTCCGGACAGCTGGACTATCATCGTCCGCCGGACTCCAAGACTACGAAGATACAAGATTGAAGACTCCCTCCCGTGTCCGGATGGGACTTTCCTTGGCGTGGAAGGCAAGCTTGGCGATACGGATATGTAGATCTCCTACCATTGTAACCGACTCTGTGTAACCCTAACCTCCTCCGGTGTCTATATAAACCGGAGGGCTTTAGTCCGTAGGACACAACATACATTACAACAATCATACCATAGGCTAGCTTTAGCGTTTAGCCTCCTTGATCTCGTGGCAGATCCACTCTTGTACTACCCATATCATCAATATTAATCAAGCAGGACGTAGGGTTTTACCTCCATCGAGAGGGCCCGAACCTGGGTAAAACATCGTGTCCCTCGTCTCCTGTTACCATCCGCCTAGACGCACAGTTCGGGATCCCCTACCCGAGATCCGCCGGTTCTGACACCGACAATGAGCACGATACCTTATGGTTTGAGGACCCCGTTTATGTGCCTAATGATCCGGAGATTAGGAAGTTGATTCTGCAAGAGGCCCATGATTCACCGTACTGGATTCACCCAGGAAATACCAAGATGTATTTGGATTTAAAAGACACATTCTGGTGGACCGGAATGAAGAAGGATATTGCGGAATATGTAGCAGTTTGGGATGTATGTCAGAGAGTGAAGGCAGAGCATCAGAAGCCAGCAGGATTGTTGCAGCCATTGCCGATACCCGAACGGAAGTGGGATAAGCTAGGCATGGATTTTATCACTGGATTGCCCAGGACTCGTTCAGGCTATGACTCGATTTGGGTTGTAGTTGATCATTTGACGAAGGTAGCTCATTTCATCCCAGTGAAGGCCACTTACACCAGTGCTAAGTTGGCAAAGATATACATGACCAGGATCGTAAGTCTGCATGGAGTTTCGAGGAGCATTGTATCAGATAGAGGAACCCAGTTTACCTCAAAGTTCTGGAATCAGTTGCACGAAACTTTGGGTACCAGGCTAGAGTTCAGTACAGCCTTTCATCCACGGATAGATGGACAGACCGAGAGAGTTAATCAGATTTTGGAGGATATGCTAAGAGCTTGTGCGCTAGATTATGGATCTGGGTGGGACGACAATTTTCCATATGTAGAGTTCTCTTATAACAACAGTTATCAATCCAGTTTGAAGATGGCCCCTTTCAAAGCCTTGTACGGAAGGAGGTGAAGAACCCCGTTGTTGTGGGATGAAGTTGGAGATCGCCAGTTATTTGGACCAGATTTGATTAATGAGTCTGAACAGAAGGTGAAGTTGATTCGCGATAGGATCAAGGTAGCCCAGTCCATGCAGAAGAGCTATGCAGATTCTAAACGCAAGGAGACAGTTTACAAAGTCGGAGATCGAATTTATCTTCGTTTGTCCCCACTTCAAGGAGTTAAGCGCTTTGGAGTTAAGGCAAAGTTAGCGCCACCTTTTGTGTGACCATACAAAGTTTTGGAGCGCATGGGAGAAGTTGCCTACAAGTTGGAATTGCCCGAAGGTTTGTCAGGAGTTCATGATGTGTTCCACGTTTCCCATTTGAAGAAGTGCCACGCAGAGATGGCTGATATACCGCTGAGAAATACAGTGCCGCTCGAAGCGATTCAGTTGGATAGTGATTTAACTTACGTGGAGAAACCAGTCAAAATTCTTGAGTATGCCAGCCGAGTCACCCGCAGCAAGGTTATCAAGTCCTGTAAAGTTCAGTGGAACCACCACACCGAGGATGAAGCCACCTGGGAGCGAGAGGAAGAGCTACTGAAGGACCACCCTCACCTATTTTCTAGCCAACCCGAATCTCGAGGGCGAGATTCATCTTAAGGGGGTAGGTTTGTAACATCCCAAATTTCCAATTTGGAATGTTATACATTAGATCATCATTGCATATCATATTTTATTTTGCTTTTTGGCCTGATCCAGAAATTCTACGCAACTCAAGGACCCACGGGGAGAGTTGGGGATTTCGTTATTTTCATATTTGAGTTTTCTGAAATTTTAAATATAGGATCATTTGATTTTATTTATTTTATCTTCAATTATTTCTATTATAAAAATATGAGAGCGGGAATAAACTGACTTTCCCAAAAAATAAAGAAATATTGAGGATTTAATAAAAAACCAAATAAGATTTTATTTCAGAGTTTTTGGCTTTTTATTTGAATTTAGGAAAAATAACACGTTTCTCAAAACTGCATTTTAGGGCCAAGAAAATGTTCATCTCGTTCTAAATATTTTATTTAGGCGGCAAAAATTTATTTTGGCATTTTTACAATTTATTTTATTTTCTAGAATTTTTCTTAGTTTCGACGAAATTTATTTTAAAAAAATACCGCGCGCCCGACTGGGCCGAAGGCCCAGCCGAGCCGGCCCAGCGCCGGCCGCCGTCTCCCGCACCGGCTCGGGACCGGAGTCCCGAGCAAAGCCGCCGCCTCCGCCCGAGTCCGAGAGGAGCATGCCTCCCAAGGCGCCCCCTTCCCCAAGCCAGGACGCCCCCCATAAATACCGGCCGACGCCGCCGCCCTCCTCACGCCACCACCCCGACCCGCCCCGCCTCCCGCCACCGCAGATCGCGCCGTCGCCGCCGTTCTCCGCTGCGGCCGCCGTCCGCCGCCGTCGCCTCGCCGCCCGGAGCCCCGCCGTCCACCGGACCCCACCGGAGCCGCCGAACCTCACCGGAGCGCCGACGAGGTAGCCGCCCGCCGCCGCCCCGGTTTTCTAAAGAAAACCGACTCGGTTTTTTGGGAAACCCTAGGTTTTATTTTTTTAGATCGCTTTTTTTATTTTCATCGGTTCACTTATTTAGCGAGCGTTTGCTCGTTCGTTTGTTTTAACGGATGAGTTCACCGTTTAGTTGCAGTTAACGAACGTCCGTTCGTTAAACCGTTCGTCAGTTTTTTTTCTTTTTCTCAGATTTTCCGCGATTATTCCAGATCACGATTTTTGATCCGATTTTCGTTGTAGTACAACTTTTCGCTCGTTTATCGGAATCAGGCGATTCAAGCGCCTAGAGTTTCGTCTCGAAACCCTCTTTCCGTTTAACCAACTCAAACATGTTTTTGCTTCTGTACAATTTGACTTAGGTCCAGATTAGTAAACGAAGCTTGTTTATTTCGCCGTTTGACTTTCGTTGCTTCGTTTGATTTGATTCTTTTTGCAAACCGGAGTTCTTAAGTTGAACTTTATAGTTAGATCTTTTATTTGAGTTCTACCTGTGCATTAGATGAGTACTTATTGTATGCTTGTTTGTTGCGATAGAGTACCCGGAGTGTGCCGCTTGCTACTTCGAATCGCTAGGTTTCACGGATCATCAGCAAGGCAAGTAACACTTTGATCATACCTCTTTACTACCCAATTTTATTGCATTAGATCAATCCTCAAACAATTGCATGGTTAGGATCTGATTAATATGTGGGTTTTGGGAAGTAGATGAGGTAGTACCTATTACCTGTTTTATTACCAAACCCTTGGGAGTTACTTCTACGTTTGCTTATAATCTCATGCTATGCTAGTAGACGTGGATTGGGTGAGTGTATCCACGACAGATGTGAGATTGTTATTTAATGGTTTATCTAAGGTGGCAACTTTAACACACATCTTGGTGGATTGAGGCACCTGGGTATTCCAGCGATTGCCTGTTTTTCTTTATGGACCGCCACCCAGGCTCAAAGAGATCATGAGATTATTCATGCTAGAAACTTCCGTGTGCAGCCGCAAGCTACTATGGGCTCTAGCATAGTTGATTAAGTCGTGCGAACTCTTACAGTGGTAGACTAGCAGATGTAGGGGAAAGTAGGTGTAACTGTCTACCCGATCGTAAGGTGCTAGTGCTTCTGAAAGACTATGTCTCGGTCATCCGTTTCTCAAACACCATGTATTGCCAGAAATCCAACGGAGGAGATCGAGTCTTGTGGGGAAAAGTGCACAAACCTCTGCAGAGTGTATAAACTAATCATGGTTAGCCGTGTCCCCGGTTATGGACGTTTTGAGTATCTAGTTCTTGGATTATCATATGAATCTCATCATGTTACTTTAATTTAATTTGTTGGGTTTAACGATGACGTTTAATTGGGATTGAGAGGATGTCTATCTTCTCAATGTTTAACAACCACCATGATAGTTAAATAAAATTTATTTCTTTGCAGTAGGGAAAAATTGGCTTTATGCAAAACTGTAACCATAGTGCTTTCCACCAGCCATATATGCATGTAGTATAGCATATTTCTGTTCATTACTCTCTATGTGTTACATTGCCAGCATATTCCATGTGCTGACCCGTTTTCGGGCTGCAACTTTCATGTTGCAGACTTTTCAGACGACAAGTAAGGTGCCTTAGGTCGTGGTCTTATACTCAGTGATGCCGTTGGAGTTGATGGACTCACTTATCTTCCAAGCCTTCTGCTGTTATCATTTGTTAGATGGCCTTAAGCCATATTTATTGTAACAAGTTCTCTCTTGAGATATTCGATGTAATAAGTGTGTGATTGCTACTTTGTTATAAATCCTTCAAGTACTGTGGGTGTCAGCATTACTGATCCAGGGATGACACTAAAGCACAAAGATCAGACTGTTTGAGGTCTGGTCGCTACAACGAGGCAGGGGGGCACAGCCAGTAAGATTGGGCGCGCCCTGGACCCTCGTGGCCAGGTGCTTGCCCCCTGCTGTGTTCTCAATGCCTAAAATCCTCAAATATACCATAAAAAATCATACTAAATTTGCAGGCATTTGGAGAACTTTTATTTTCAGGATATTTTTTATTGCATGTATAATTTAGAAAACAGACAGATAATACTGTTTTTTCTTTATTTAATCTAGATAACATAAAGTAGAAAGAGGATACAGATGGTTGTGCCTTCTAGTTTCATCCATCTCATGATCATCAAAAGGAATCCACTAACAAGGTTGATCAAGTCTTGTTAACAAACTCATTCCGAATAACATGGAACCGGAGAAATTTCGAATAACACTAGGTTACCTCAACGGGAATATGATCATCCCCTATAATAAGAATATCATATATTTTTTGACAGTAGGAAGAGGAAATTCAAAACTTCCAGTAATTATAGTTGGAATTTTTCCAATAGAATTGATGCTATGAACTTGAGGTTGTTTCCTCGGAAAGTGTACCATATGCTCATTACCATTAACATGAAAAGTGACATTGCCTTTGTTGCAATCAATACAGCCCCTGCAGTATTCAAAAAGGGTCTACCAAGGATAATTGACATACTATCGTCCTCGGGAATATCAAGAATTACAAAGTCCGCTAAGATAGTGATGTTTGCAACCACAACAGGCACATCCTCACAAATACCGACAGGTATAGCAGTTGATTTATCAGCCATTTGCAAAGATATTTCAGTAGGTGTCAACTTATTCAATTCAAGTCTACGGTATGAAGAAAGAGGCATAACACTAACACCGGCTCCAAGATCACATAAAGCAGTTTTAACATAGTTTCTTTTAATGGAGCATGGTATAGTTGTACCCCTGGATCTCCAAGTTTCTTTGGTATTCCACCCTCAAAAGTGTAATTAGCAAGCATGGTGGAAATTTCATCTTCCGATATCTTTATTTTATTTGCAATGATATCCTTCATGTATTTAGCATAAGGGTTGACTTTAAGCATATGAGTTAAGCGCATACGCAAGAAGATAGGTCTAATCATTTCAGCAAAGCACTCAAAATCCTAATCATCCTTTTTCTTGGATGGCTTAGGAGGAAAAGGCATGGGTTTCTGAACCCATGGTTCTCTTTCTTTACCGTGCTTCCTAGCAACAAAGTCTCTCTTATCATAACGTTGATTCTTTGATTGTGGGTTATCAAGATCAACAGCAGGTTCAATCTCTATATCATTATTATTGCTAGGTTGAGCATCAACCTAAACATTATCATTAACATTATCACTAGGTTCATGTTCATCACCTGATTGTGTTTCAGAATCAGAAATAGAAATATCATTGGGATTCTCAGGTGTGTCTATAACAGGTTCACTAGAAGCATGCAAAGTCCTATCATTTTTATTTTTCTTCTTTTTAGAGGGACTGGGTGCATCTAAATTATTTCTCTGAGAATCTTGCTCAATTCTCTTAGGGTGGCCTTCAGTATGCAAAGGTTCCTGAGTCATTCTACCAGTTCTAGTAGCCACTCTAACAGCAAAATCATATTTATTATTTAATTCATCGAGTAAATCACTTTGAGCTTTAACTACTTGTTCTGCTTGAGTGGTAACCATAGAAGCATACTTACTAATGAGTTTAAGTTCACCTTTAACTCTAGCCATATAATCACTCAAGCGTCCTATCATGAAAGCATTACTCTTTAATTCTCTACCAACATAAGCATTAAAACCTTCTTGTCTAGCCATAAAGTCATCAAATTCATCTAAACATTGGCTAGGAAATTTAGTAGACGGGATTTCAACTTTATCATATCTATAGAGAGAATTTACCTTCACTACCTGTGTCGGGTTATCAAGACAATGTGTTTCTTTGACAGGCGGTATATTAAGACCATGTATTTCTTCAATAGGAGGTAAATTCTTAACATCTTCAACTTTAATACCTATTTCTTTCATAGATTTCTTTGCCTCTTGCATATCTTCAGGACTGAGAAATAGAACACCCCTCTTCTTAGGAGTTGGTTTAGGAATAGGCTCAGGAGTTGGCTCAATTGGCTCAGGAAGAGTCCAATTATTTTCATTAGTCAACATATTATTCAATAGTAATTCAGCTTGGTCGACTGTTCTTTCCCTAAAAACACAACCAGCACAACTATCCAAGTGGTCCTTCGAAGCATCAGTTAGTCCATTTTAAAATATATAAAGTATTTCATTTTTCTTAAGAGGATGATCAGGCAAAGCATTAAGTAATCGGAGGAGCCTCCCCCAAGATTGTGGGAGACTCTCTTCTTCAATTTGCACAAAATTATATATTTTCCTCAAGGCAGCTTGTTTCGTATGAGCAGGGAAATATTTAGCAGAGAAGTAATAAATCATATCCTGGGGACTACGCACACAACCAGGGCCAAGAGAATTAAACCAAGTTTTAGCATCACCCTTTAATGAGAATGGAAATATCTTAAGGATATAATAGTAGCGAGATTTCTCATCATTAGTGAACAGGGTGTCTGTCGGTGTCAAAACCGGCGGATCTCGGGTAGGGGGTCCCGAACTGTGCGTCTAGGCGGATGGTAACAGGAGACAAGGGACACGATGTTTTTACCCAGGTTCGGGCCCTCTCGATGGAGGTAAAACCCTACTCCTGCTTGATTGATATTGATGATATGGGTAGTACAAGAGTGGATCTACCACGAGATCAAGGAGGCTAAACCCTAGAAGCTAGGCTATGGTATGATTGTTGTAATGGTTGTTCGTCCTACGGACTAAAACCCTCCGGTTTATATAGACACCGGGGAGGGCTAGGGTTACACAGAGTCGGTTACAATGGTAGGAGATCTACATATCCGTATTGCCAAGCTTGCCTTCCACGCCAAGGAAAGTCCCATCCGGACACGGGACGAAGTCTTCAATCTTGTGTCTTCATAGTCTTGGAGTCCGGCGGACGATGATAGTCCGGCTGTCCGGACACCCCCTAGTCCAGGACTCCCTCAGTATCCCCTGAACCTAGCTTCAATGATGATGAGTCCGGCGCGCATAATGTTCGGCATTGCAAGGTGGGTACCTCCTCCGAATAATCCATAGAAGATTGTGAACACCAGGATAGTGTCTGGCTCTGCAAAATAAATTCCACATTCCACCGAAGAGAGAATAATATGTACACAAGTTCAATCTGCTGACATATTTCGTGGCATGACGTCACGCCACTACCAAGTCTTTACTTGAATTGTTTTTTATTATACCACCTCAGCGCGTTTAGCGAAGTGGTTTCCTTGGCACGTCTTGTCGAAGCAGAGATCGTGTTCCCCTTATTCCGGGATTCTCATCAATACGGACGTGGGTAACCCAACCGCGCCCGTCGCCATGCCCCCTCTATCGAAAGCGAGTCCCGAACGGTCACAGAGACGGCTCTTGGTATTCTCCCTCTTTATAATAGGACCAAGGCTCGTTTCTTTTCTTCAATCCTCCATCGAATCTTCTCCCTGCTCCAAGTTCCAACACCCAGAGCCCCAGATTCGAGTGCTTCGAACCTTCAACAATGTCCGGCTCCGACCTTCAGGGCCGGTGGATGCCCTCCTCCGTCACGGAGGAGGACGTGCTAAAGCTGCGAGAGGCCAAGTACCTTTCTTACGAGATTTCGCACAGGCTGCCCGCCGAAGGGCAGGTCATACCCACCCCCAAGCCCGGCGAGTATGTTGTCTTTGTATCCCACCTCCGTCGGGGTTCAGGCTTCCCGACGGATCCTTTCATGAGAGGGCTCATGTTCTACTATGGGTTGGATTTCCACGACTTGGCCCCGGAGTCCATCCTCTATATTTCCGCATTTATCGTCGTCTGTGAAGCCTTCCTCCGCGTCACCCCCCACTTCGGCCTGTGGATGAAGACCTCCAATGTGGAGACAAAGATGATCGGGGGGCGTCAAGCAGAGTGCGGCGGGGCGGTCGTAAGCAGGAGGGCCGATGCCCCGTGGTCCGAGGGCTCCTTCCAAGAGGAGCTCAGCTTGTGGCAGCAGGAGTGGTTCTATATCACCGCTCCGAAGGGCAGCAGGCAGAAACCGCCGCCCCTATTCCGCTCGGGACCTCCATGACGGTTGATGTCGTGGATCAACCAAGGGATCAATTGGGGACCGTCAAAGGACGTGCCCCTACTGCAGGGCCGGATTCGAGACCTCCAAGCGAGGGAGATCGATCTGGTTCTGGTAATGCAGGTCATGCTGATTAGGCGTCTCCTTCCCTGCAAACGCCGCCCTCTCCGGCTGTGGGAGTTTAATCCGGAGGGACCACGGATTCTCCAACACTTCATGGGTATGACACCCATGGAGATGTATAAATTATTCTTCGGATCACGCGAGGCGTGTCCGGAACTAAACGAGGACGCCGGCCTAAGCTGCAATCATCCGGATACACAAGTAAGTAGCTCCGAGTCCGGACATACCGTTTGTTTGCCTTTCTATGATTCGCCTTTTGACCAATTTCCTTCTAAACAGGAGTGGATGGCGCAAGCAAAACTGATACGGTGTCCGGCCCCCCTCCCAGAGACCACGCCGGATCCCGTGCTGGTCAGGATGCTGGAGGTTGCGCCTTCAGAAGAAGGTGAAGGGGAAAATAGGGGAGCTACCGCCTCGCCCAAGGAGGCTCTTGAAGAAGGGGGATCGAGAATCCCTCCCTCCAGGGGGAGAAGAGGACCGCCTCCGAAGACCCAGAGGCCAAAGCCCCTAAGCGGGGGAAGAAATCTTCACCAGAGGGTCCTGCGTCCGGGGAGGTCCCGGCCGCACAGCCTTCTCTAAAGAATCAGCCCTCCAGCGAGCCGTGAGTAGAAAAAGGGGAGTTCATTAATAAGAAACATCCCTATTTGTGCTTCTGAGGATAACTGGAATTTTTACCTTGTAGTTTGGATCTTCGACCTTCTCAGATGAGCTCGTCTTTGGGGGACCTTCGTCCGGAGATGGTGGAGAGCGAGACGCCTCCTTCTGCTGCGCCGTCGGATAGGGCGGACGAGCCTGAAGTGTCATCACGGAGGCTATCCCCGAGCCCGGCAGAGCCGAAGAGTTCGGCGCCGACTAGAGTTCGGCCAGGGGAGCTGAAGGATCTACTTGAGAAGGCGTCCATCTCAGAAGACCGCCATGCATTGGTGAGTATGGTGATTGGAAGGATTTCATCCGCCGAAAGCGGATTGCACAATGCCGTCAGGAGTTTGCTGGCGGGGTTTGAGGTACGTAAAAACGATGCACCTTTTTGACAGTTTTGCACATAAAAGTGCGCCCTCTATAGATAGTAGCCCCTGAGACTCGGTAGGTTGTCGAAAGCGACAGCGTGCCGAGGATCAAAATCGCAGGTATTGAGTGTCGCCTTTCCTATGCAGGTGGCGGATAGTCCGGGGGCTAGCCGGACTGATGGAGTTGCTGAATTAAAGCGGCAACTTGATGTTGCGGATGCGGACATCGCGCTGGTCAACAAGCAACTTGATGAGTCGCAAGGTAAGTTGTTTCTCCGCAGTCACCTATTGAGGGAGCCAAAGCCCACCTCTTACAATATTTGTGCTTGACGCAGATGGTGCCGCTGCTATGGAGAGACTTCGGGCAGAACTTGCTCAAGCCAAGGAGCAAGCCAGAAGGAGTGATGCGGCTGCCTCAAGGGCGGCCGAGGAGTTAGAAGCCGAAAGGGCTACACACTGCCGAAGCAGGTTAGAGTTGGCCGAAATGGCGTTAAGTTGAAAGATGCTACCGACCGCAATGAGGCTCTTGAAAAGGAGCGCCTATCAGAGCGAGAAGACCTGGGGAAGGCCATCGCCGAAGCCAAGGATGCCTGTTCTGCAATGCGGGCTATAAAGGAAGCCGGAGACATTGTGGCTGGCAAGCCCTTTCTACTGCGCCGAAGGTTTACGGATCCAAAGTATGCTCAACTTGGCCAGCTGTGGGGTCCGGAGGATCCTTATATGGACTTAGCAGCGAGTGCGGCGGATGCCGTTGTGCACTTCCGGAGCCAGAAGGATCACAAGACGGAAGAGCTGTTTTGGTCTCAATTCCATAGTCCGGAGCGTTCACTTCCGCTGACCGACCGGTTGGCCGAGTGGGCTGAGCTGAATAGGTTGTCTGGGCTTGCCATGACGGATATCGTGACTCATGTCTGGCCGGATAGGCCCAAGCCGGAGAGCTATTTTGGTTTATTGCAGCAATTTCTTGGGGCGGTGCCGCATATCAAGGCGATGAAGCGGTCGGCCTGCATAGAGGGTGCACGGATGGCACTCGCCCGTGTGAAGACACATTGGACAGAGATGGATGCCACCGCTGTTGCGACCCAGGGTTCGGACGAGAGTCGGTTACCCGCCGAGCACTATTTTGGGGAAGTTCTGCGTGGTGCTCGTGTAATAGAGTCGCAGTGCTCAAAAAATGTCACGTTCAAATGAACGTTTTATTTTGTAAAACAATGTTTATGATGTAATCGCTTTTTGTACTTGTGCATTCAAGTATTGAAATATCTCTTATGCGGCCGTTTATGTATACGTGTGTATAACCTGAAAGATGGCAGTCGTCGGCTTCAGCCCCCACGCACAAGGTGCGGGGGTGTTCGCAAAAATAGCGCATTTTCACACTTAATCCGACATCTCGGTCCTGTTAAGGAGGTGGTAGCGTAGCAAACGAGGCAACCGGACTATAATGCTTTAACACTTTCACTTAGCCATTGGAGTTCGAGGGTGGGACTACGATATAGCCCCTGGGGGACCGCGTTCTCCGAATTCGGGGCGCGTATGTGCCTGACCGGGAAACGTTCCTTCGTCAAAGTGGAGGAATTCTAAACATTCCAGTGGTCGATTGAGTGGTTGACCAGTCTCTCGCTGTATCATGACAGTCAGTTTTCATCTTTCTCTACTGAGGTGCTCGCCCAGCCAAACTGGGGCACAATCGCAGTAGTTCTCCTGGTGCCATGTTAGCCGATGATACGGAATGTAAGGCAGCAAAACACAGGAGCCGGGCAAACCCAACATTTGACCAAAGACATGATTCGGAGCTGATGCATATAAGGCCTAACTCGAGACGCCGAACACTCCCTAAGGTGTTCGGTCTTTATAATAACGGGCGGAACAATGCCCTAAGCCCCTAGTGTCCAGGTACGGGTGAGGTCCTCTGACGTGGCCGATGCCAAAACTCAGTCTCCTCTCTGGTTATCATGAAAAACCAGGGGATTATAGCAACAAGAGACAGTAAAAAAGGTTTACGCAGGGTCTTAATCTGAAAAGAATCCTTGCAACGGGTCCCTACTGCACGTTTGCGCCCGTGTCTCCATTGTGCCGTTATCCTGGACGGGTGTGCATGTTGTTCATCTGTAAAAAGAGAGGAACTTAGCTTGAAAAGAAGTCGTGCGAAAAGTGCATAAAAAATTGAAATATTAATAAATTAATAAATCTGAGCCTATATTAGCTCATTGTTGCTGATATGCACAGCCCATTGTGAAGGGGTGTGCGTCTAGGGAGCCCCTAGCTTATTTATGCCGGACTCGTCTAGCCGTGTCCGGGGTCTTTGAATGACCCTCTTAATGAAATGATGCCACGTGGACTGGGCATTTTAAGTGTAAGAGACACGTAATGTGGTATTGCGTTAAAGCGGACAAAAGCTTCACGTCTCAATAGTGCTTGATAGCTACTTTTGAATGGGGCGACATGAAAGATTAGCTTTTCACGTCGGAAGTTGTCCAGTGACCCGAATACAACTTCTAGTAGTAAGGAGCCTGTGCACTTGGCGTAAGGGCCTGGCGTCACTCCTTTAAAGGAAGTGCGGCTATGTCGAATTTTAGTAAGGTCTATCCCCAACTTGCGGATTGTGTTTGGATATAGCAGGTTTAAATCGCTGCCGCCGTCCATCAGGACTTGTGTAAACTGTAGTCCGTCGATTATAGGATCCAATATCAGGGCAGTCCATCCTGCGTTTCGAATGCTTCTGGAATAATCTAGGTGGTCGAAAGTGATTGGTTTTGACATCCAACTTCGTGGTTCCGCTGGGGTGGACCGTGCGGCACTTATTTTAGCGGGTGCCGCATTGTTTTTCCGTAATATCACATGAAGTGAGTTTACTGTTTTGACTTCTTGTGGGAAGGTCTTTTGTTTTCCGGTGCTCTGCTGGTGGGGTTCATCATCATCTTCGCTTGGTGCATCGAGCCCCTTGTGTTCGGCGTTGAGTCGGCCGGACTATTTGAAAACCCAACAATCTCGGTGGGTGTGGTTTGCAGGCCTTCCGGAGGTACTGTGGATTTGACATATCCGATCCAAAATTTTGTTTAAGTTGGATAGCTCATCACTGTTGTCCTTGAGATGCAGTGTTTTGTTGTTTGGCCGCGAGCTTTTGAATCCAGCGTTGACCGCCGTGTTCTTTGGGCTTTTTTCTTTATTCCGACGCTGATCCTTTCGGCGCCGTGATTTTCCGTTTCCATCTCTGATCTCGGATGTACTCGGGTCGCTGGTGTTGCGTCTTGCTAGCCAGATGTCTTCCCCCGCGCAAAAGCGGGTCATGAGGCTTGTTAGCGTGGCCATTGTCCTCGGCTTCTCTTGGACGAGGTGTCTGGTGAGCCATTCGTCTCGGACGTTGTGTTTAAAAGCTGCTAAGGCTTCAGCGTCCGGACAGTCGACTATTTGGTTCTTTTTGGTAAGGAACCTGTTCCAGAATTTGCACGCTGACTCTCCGGGCTGTTGAGTTATATGACTTAGATCGTCTACATCCGGAGGGCGGACATAAGTCCCTTGAAAATTTGCTCTAAACGCGTCCTCGAGCTCTTCCCAACTTCCAACAGTGTTTTCTGGGAGGCTTTTGAGCCAATGCCGAGCTGGCCCTTTGAGCTTGAGGGGTAGATATTTTATGGCGTGGAGATCATCTCCTCTAGCCATGTGTATGTGTAGTATATAATCCTCTATCTAGACTCCAGGGTCTGTTGTTCCGTCGTAAGCCACTATGTTTATGGGTTTAAACCCTGCTGGAAATTCATGATCCAGCACCTCATTGGTGAAACATAGTGGGTGTGCGGCACACCGAAATGGTGAAACATAGTGGGTGTGCGGCGCCCCTGTATTTCGGTGTGCCGCTAACTTCGAACACTTGGAGTGTTGTGTTGCTTCCTGGGGCCCTCTTTTTTGGCCCGTAAATGGACCTGGCTGGGCCGTCTGTTTTCCCAGGATCATGAGTTGGCTTGTGTGCGGCGCCGCTTGTCGCTTTTGGCCTGTCATCTGGCCGTCCATCCGGCCAGGCTTCTTTAATTTTTGACTGTGGTGGCTCTATGGCTTCCTCGTCAAATTCTGGCAGCAGCTTGCACTTCGGGTAGCTCTTTGATTGATGGCCATTGCCGTATTTGTCTGCGGTTTTGAGCACTTTGCTCCACCTCATTCTGAGTATGTCTTCTTCTGTTTTGAGCTTCCATTTTTCCTTCTTTAGACTTCTTGCAGTGGCGACGAGTCTTTTGTGAAGGTTCTTATGCTCTGGCGGTGTGTCCGCCGTGAGGTCGTCTGGACTGTTGGTTTCGCCAGGCATGGATTGATTATCCGATTCGTCCTGTTCGGACGGTTGCTTGGTTGCATGTTCGTCGTCCACTGGTTTGCCCTGCTCTATTGCTGGGTCATTAGGAACGCTGTTTTTGTTGAGGCGGGACTTAGGGCGGCGTCTGCGTCGCCGTTTTGGTTGTTTGTCGGCGAGATTATCCTTTGCCGCGCCCCGTTGGTCCTCGTTATCACTTCCTTTGGGGGTGTCCACCATATATACATCATGGGTTTGGGTGGCCTTCCAGTGCTCAGTGAGCGCTGGTTCTTGATCGTCTCCGGCATCGTCGTCCATACCGTCGATGTCTTCGGAGTCGTAATCTAGCATGTCGGTTAAATTGTCGACAGTGGCTACAAAGTGGGTGGTGGGTGGGCTTTGAATTTCTTCGTCGTCCGCATCCCAACCATCCTGGCCGTAGTCCGGCCAGGGCTCTCCGGATAGCGAGAGATGTTTTAGCGAATTTAGGATGTTGCCAAAGGGTGAGTGCTGAAAGATGTCCGTGGCGGTGAACTCCATGATCGGCGCCCAATCGGATTCAATTGGCAGGGGCGCAGGAGGTTCGGAGTCCGGTAGGGAGTCCGGCACCTCAGAGTCATGAGCATTATAAGGGACGAGGTCAGTGTTCGGCTCCATTGCCGTGGAAGTTGCAGCTCCCGAGGCGGTGTCCAGCCACCCGTCCTCGATCTGCGCAATCAGCTCCGAATTATGGGTCGGTGCGGATTCGTGTGCGCCCTCCAAGGTGCTGTCCGGCGGCAGAGTTAGATCATGCCCATCGTGACAGTGCGGCACGCTCGGCTACGGCTCAGATCCATCGAAGATCAAGTCTCCGCGGATGTCCGTCGTGAAGTTTAGGCTTCCAAATCTGACCTGACGGCCAGGGGCGTAGCTTTCAATCTGCTCCAGATGGCCAAGTGAATTGGCCCGCAGTGCGAAGCCGCCGAATATGAAGATCTATCCGGGGAGAAAAGTCTCACCCTGGACGGCGTTGTTGTTGATTGAAGAAGCCATCAAGCCTATCGGTGACGACACAGAGGAACTCTCAATGAAAGCACCAATGTCGGTGTCAAAACCGGCGGATCTCGGGTAGGGGGTCCCGAACTGTGCGTCTAGGCGGATGGTAACAGGAGACAAGGGACACGATGTTTTTACCCAGGTTCGGGCCCTCTCGATGGAGGTAAAACCCTACTCCTGCTTGATTGATATTGATGATATGGGTAATACAAGAGTGGATCTACCATGAGATCAAGGAGGCTAAACCCTAGAAGCTAGCCTATGGTATGATTGTTGTAATGGTTGTTCGTCCTACCGACTAAAACCCTCCGGTTTATATAGACACCGGGGAGGGCTAGGGTTACACAGAGTCGGTTACAATGGTAGTAGATCTACATATCCGTATTGCCAAGCTTGCCTTCCACGCCAAGGAAAGTCCCATCCGGACACGGGACGAAGTCTTCAATCTTGTGTCTTCATAGTCTTGGAGTCCGGCGGACGATGATAGTCCGGCTGTCCAGACACCCCCTAGTCCAGGACTCCCACAGTGTCTATATCATTTTGCTTAGCAAGATGTTCCACAACAGTTTCAGATTCATATCCATAAAAAGGATCAGATTCAACCAAAGTAATTATCTCAGGATCGAGAGAGAATTCATAATCCTTATTAGTAACAAAGATAGGTGAAGTAGCAAAAGCAGGGTCATATTTCATTCTAGCATTTAGAGTTTTCTGTTTAAGTTTAGCTAATAACTTCTTAATATCAGATCTATCATTGCAAGCAAGAAGATCTCTAGCAGTTTCTTCATCCATAACATAACCCTCAGGAATAACATGCAATTCATACTTAGGGGGAAAACCTTCATCATCACTATCATCAATAATTTCATCTTCAGTAATTTCATTCTCTCTAACCCTAGCAAGTTGTTCATCAAGAAATTCACCTAATGGAATAGTAGTGTCAAGCATAGAAGTAGTTTCATCATAAGTATCATGCATAGCAGAAGTGGCATCATCAATAACATGCGACATATCAGAATTCATAGCAGTAGCGGGTTTAGGTGTTGCAAGCTTACTCAAAGCAGAAGGAGAATCTAGTGCAGAGCTAGATGGCAATTCCTTACCTCCCCTTGTAGTTGAGGGAAAAATCTTAGTTCTTTCGTCTTTCAAGTTCTTCATAGTGATCAGCAGATATGAATCCCAAGTGACTCAAAGAATAGAGCTATGCTCGCCGGCAACGGCGCCAGAAAATAGTCTTGATAACCCACAAGTATTGGGGGTCGCAACAGTTTTCGAGGGTAGAGTATTCAACCCAAATTTATTGATTCGACACAAGGGGAGCCAAAGAATATTCTCAAGTATTAGCAGTTGAGTTGTCAATTCAACCACACCTGGATAACTTAGTATCTGCAGCAAAGTATTTAGTAGCAAAGTAGTATGATAGTAATGGTAACAATGATAAAAGTAATGATGGCAGATTTGTAGTAATTGTAACAGTAGCAACGGTAAAGTAAATAAGCAAAGCACAATATGTGAAAAGCTCGTAGGCATTGGATCAGTGATGGATAATTATGTCGGATGCGATTCCTCATGTAATAGTTATAACATAGGGTGACACTGAACTAGCTCCAGTTCATCAATGTAATGTAGGCATGTATTGCAAATATAGTTATACGTGCTTATGGAAAAGAACTTGCATGACATCTTTTGTCCTACCCTCCCGTGGCAGCGAGGTCCTAATGGAAACTAAGGGATATTAAGGCCTCCTTTTAATAGAGTACCGGACCAAAGCATTAGCACTTAGTGAATACATGAACTCCTCAAACTACGGTCATCACCGAGAAGTATCCCGATTATTGTCACTTCGGGGTTGTCGGATCATAACACATAATAGGTGACTATAGACACGCAAGATAGGATCAAGAACTCACATATATTCATGAAAACATAAAAGGTTCAGATCTGAAATCATGGCACTCGGGCCCTAGTGACAAGCATTAAGTATAGCAAAGTCATAGAAACATCAATCTCAGAACATAGTGGATACTAGGAATCAAACCCTAACAAAACTAACTTGATTACATGGTAAATCTCATCCAACCCATCACCGTCCAGCAAGCCTATGATGGAATTACTAACGCACGGCGGTGAGCATCATGAAATTGGTTATGGAGCATGGTTAATGATGAAGACGGCGATGAATCCCCCTCTTCGGAGCCTCGAACGGACTCCAGATCAGCCCTCCCGAGAGAGATTAGGGCTTGGCGGCGGCTCCATATCGTAAAACGCGATGAAACTTTCTCTCTAATTTTTTTCTTCAAGAAAGCAAATATATAGAGTCGGAGTTGAGGTCGGTGGAGCTCCAGGGGGCCCCAAGGCAGGGGGCGTGCCCAGGGGGAGGGGGCATGCCCCCACCCTTGGACAGGGTGTGGGACCCCTGGCCTTGATTCTTTCGCCAGTATTTTTTATATTTTCTGAAAAGTTCCTCCGTGGATTTTCAGGTCATCCCGAGAACTTTTTATTTCTGCACAAAAACAACACCATGGCAGTTCTGCTGAAAACAGTGTCAGTCCGAGTTAGTTTCATTCAAATCATGCAAGTTAGAGTCCAAAATAAGGGAAAAAGTGTTTGGAAAAGTAGATATGTTGGAGACGTATCAAATCCCTGCGCACTTCGTATGCCCATGGAGTCGACCATCTAGAGACCGTGCAATAAGGCCTCGTATTCGGCTGCATTGTTAGAATCTGTATTTATTATTTGGAGCACATAACGGATTGTGTCTCCGGTGGGGGATGTCAAGATGACACCAACCCCTAATCCGGCTAACATCTTAGAGCCGTCGAAGTGCATCACCGAGTTGGAATATGCGTCGTATTCTTTAGGGATTTCGGCGTCTGTCCATTCGGCGACGAAGTCAGCCAACACCTGAGATTTAATGGCTCAGCATGGCTTGTAAATTATTTCAAATGGTAAGAGCTCAATGGCCCATTCGGCAATCCGGCTAGTGGCGTCCCGATTGTTTATAATATCGATAAGTGATACTTTGGAAGCCACCGTGATGGAGCACTCTTGAAAGTAGTGTCACAATTTGCGGGATGCCATAAAGAACACATATGCTACCTTTTGATAATGCGAGTATCGGGATTTACATGGTGTAAGGACCGTTGATACATAATATACCGGTTTTTGAAGTGGGAATTTATGTCCCTCCTCATCTCGTTCGACAACGAGCACCGCACTCACCACCTAGTGAGTTGCAGATATGTAGAGAAGCATTGGTTCACCATTGTCTGGTGCAGCCAGGATTGGGTTAGTTCTAATAGAACCTTTATTTCCTCCAATCGGCTGTGGCAGCGTCCGTCCACACGAAGTGGTCAGTGTGGCGTAGCAAGCGATATAATGGTAGCGCCTTTTCCCCTAGTCTGGAGATAAAACGGCTTAAAGCTGCCACGCACCCAGCTAATTTTTGGACCTGCTTGATGTCTGTTGGTGTTGCCAACTATGACAGGGCTCAGATTTTAGCGGGATTTGCCTTGATTCCTCTATTGGAGACAATGAACCCCAGCAGCTTTCCGGCTGGAACGCCGAAAACGCATTTTTCCAGATTGATCCGTATGTCATATGCTCGGAGGTTGTCGAATGTAAGGCATAATTCATCCACCAATGAATCGAAGCATTTGGTTTTGATGACTACGTCATCTACGTATGCCTCCATAGTTTTGTCGATCTGTTTTTCCAGGCATGTTGAATCATGCGTTGGTAGGTTGCGTCGGTGTTCTTGAGCCCGAAAGGCATACTGTTGAAGTAGAAGGGCCCATACAGAGTGATGAATGCCGTTGCGGCTTGGTTGGATTCTTTCATCTTGATTTGATGATATCCGGAGTATGCGTCGAAGAAGCACAAGGAATCATGCCCTGCGGCTGCCTCAGTAATCTGGTCGATTCGAGGTAGTGGGAAAGGGTCCTTAGGGCAAGCCTTATTAAGGTCTTTGAAGTCGACACACAAGCGCTAGGATTTATCCATCTTAGGTACCATCACCAAGTTTGCTAGCCAGTCCGGATGTTTGATTTCTCTCATAAACCCGACTTCGAGTAGCTTGGCTAGCTCCTCCCCCATAGCCTGTCGTTTGGGTTCAGAGAATCGGCGCAGAGTTTATTTGACTGGTTTGTATCCTTTCAGTATGTTGCGACTATGCTTGACCAGTCTTTGTGGAATACCTGGCATATCCGAAGGGCGCCAGGCAAAAATGTCCTAGTTCTCACGCAGGAATGCGCATAATGGGGCATCCACCGTCGGATCCAGCTCTGCCCCAATGGAAGCTGTTTTATTGGGATCCGTCGGGTGGACATGAAATTTGACTATTTCGTCTGCCGGCTTGAAAGAAGTAGATTTGGGTCTCTTATCGAGGTTTACGTCATCCCTATCTACTACGGAACATAGAGTGATCAATTCTTCGCCGCGAGGGCCTCGGATAATGCCTCAAGGTCCAGAGAGGCAGTTTTGTTTTCTGCGCGGAGTGCTATGTCCGGATAACTGGCGATAGTTATAATTCCATTGGGCCCAGGCATTTTGAGCTTCATATACCCGTAATGGGGTATGGCTTGGAAGCGCGTGAATGCGTCTCGCCCTAGCAAAGCATGATACCCGTTGTTGAATGGTGCCAGATGGAAGAGTAACTCTTTGGACCTATAGTTCTCCGGCGTGCTGAATACCACATTAAGTTTGATTTTTCCCGAGCATCTGGCTTCTCGACTGGGTATAATACCGTGAAAGGTTGTGTTACTTTGCTCAATGCGACTCCTGTCCATTTGCATTTTATTGAGCGTGTCCTCGTAAATGAGGTTCAGTCCACTACCACCGTCCATGAGCACTTTAGTGAGCCGAAAGCCGTCTACAATTGGGTTTAGGACCAAAGCGGCTGTTGCCCGGACTGAGCAGGCTCTTGGTTCGTCATCAGCATTGAAAGTGGTCACCGTGTCGTTCCAAGGATTTACTGCTGCCACGTGGTAGACTTCGGTGAGGTCGCGGAGTGCTCTCTTGCATCGATTATTCGAAGAAAAGGTCTCGAAGATCGTGAATACTCCAGGATCATTGTCCTCCGAAGAATAGTTCTCTACAGTGTTGTTAGCGAGGAGACCCTCGCCACTCTTGGCCACCTGCCGGAGTATCCAACATGCTCGAAGGCTATGCGTTGGTTCGCTGTCCGGCGTCATGTGAATTTTCAGGGTTTGTCGAGCCATTCCTTGAGGAAAGTTTTATGCCCCGTAACGGATTTAATTTTCTTGTCCACGGGATGATGATTGGGTGCTCCGCGGGGGTGCATCCTCTTTGCCCTTCTGGGGGATGCCCTAAAGGCTTGTTGTTCCCAGCGGGCTGTCTGGGTTTTCCTGGCGCTTTCCATTGCATAGTACTTGTATACTATGAGTGCCAAATCGGCAAAGTGCTATACACGATGGCGGTTGAGGGCGTTAAGGATTCCCTCATCCATGCAATTGTTGCCAAATACCGAGATCGCCTCGTCGTCACAACAATCTTTGATCTTGTTTTTAGCAAGCAGGAATCTAGCCCAAAAGTGGTGGACTGTTTCCAGAGGCTGCTGCCGCACATACATTAAGTTGCATATATCCGGAGGACCGGAGTTGCTTGGGGAATATTTCCTGTGGTGGGTGGGTGGGCTCAAGTCTGAACCGTGACCCACAGAGAAGTCCGGATTCTGAAGAATTTCCGAGGCTACAGGACTGGACTCCAAAGCATCCAGTGTGTTTTTAAGCTCAGTGCCTGATTTCATGTTCGGAGGACAAGAAGTGTCTTCCGGAAGACGGGAGTCCGGTTCTCTGGGTTCAGAAGCCCGAACATACTTTGTTCTCAACGTAGGAGAAGATTCATTGTCGGCTTGTTCCTCCACGATTGCCACTTGATGGGTGATCAGCGGAGATCTGATTTCTCTCTGATCGGGTTTAAGCCCAATCCAATCATAGTCGGTTGCGACCCCCAGGGCAGCGATGCGACCTAGCAGTTCGTTTAAGGCCGATACATCTTCCGGATCCATCTTGTCGTAGTATTCAGGGCCGACGTGGAGGCGATTTTTGGCGATGAGTTGGGTTGCTTCAGGCTTAACGGTCGGGCAAGCGCTCATGATGAAGCTGCCAAGCCAGAGGGTTTGCCCTAAAGCTAGGGCTTCTCTGGAAGTGATGCTGTCTTTGATGACAAGGCGAGCCATCAGTCCTTCTGTAGACGGCACAAAGGAACTCTCAATGAAAGCACCAATGTCGGTGTCAAAACCGGTAGATCTCGGGTAGGGGGTCCCGAACTATGCGTCTGAGGATCGAAGGTAACAAGGAGGCAGGGGACATGATGTTTTACCAAGGTTCGGGCCCTCTTAATGGAGGTAACACCATACTTCCTACTTGATTGACTTTGATGAGTATAGGGGTTACAAGAGTTGATCTGCCTCGTGATCATAATGGCTAAACCCTAAATGTCTAGCCTGTATGATTGTGATTATCCCTAAGGACTAAACCCTCCAGTTTATATAGGCACCGGAGGGGACTAGGGGTGCACAAAGTCGGTTTACAGAGGAAGGAAACTACACATCCGGACGCCAAGCTTGCGGTCTACGCAAAGGAGAGTCCCATCCGGACACGGGAGGAGGCCTCATGTTCTTGTATCTTCACGGCCCGTTAGTCCGGCCCATGTCACATAGGCCGGCTCTCCGAGGATCCCATAATCCATGACTCCCTCAACTAACACTGGCTCCTAGATCACATAAAGCAGTTTTAACATAGTTTCTTTTAATGGAGCATGGTATAGTTGGTATTCCTGTAGTTTCTTTGGTATTCCACCCTTAAATGTATAATTAGCAAGCATGGCAGAAATTTTAGCTTCCGACATCTTTCTTTTATTAGTCTTTCATATACTTAGCATAAGGAGACATTTTCAAAATATCAGTCAAACATAAGCGCAAAATGATAGGTCTAAGCATTTCAACAAAGCGCTCAAATTCTTCATCATCCTTATTCTTTCAAGCTTTAGGAGGAAAGGGCATGGGTTTCTGAACCCATGGTTCTCTTTCTTTACCATGTTTCCTAGCAATGAAGTCTCTCTTATAATATCTTTTACTCAAGATCAAAAGAAGGTTCTATCTCCACATCATTACCATTATTAGGTTGAGCATCTACGTGAACATCATCATTATCATTATTGCTAGGTTCATGTTCATCACCAGATTGTGTTTCAGCATCATAAATAGAAATATCATTTGGGTTTCAAGGTGTGTCTATAGTAGGTTCACTAGAAGCATGCAAAGTACTATCATCTTTCTTTTTCTTTTTAGGTGGACTAGGTGCATCAGTATTAATTCTTTGAGAGTCTTGCTCAATTCTCTTAGGATGGCCTTCAGGATACAAAGGGTCCCAGGTCATTTTACCACCCCTAGTCATAACTCTAACAGCATGATCATTCATCTTGTTGGTGTACAGAAGTAAGGGCTATACTTTGTACACCTTTACTTGTGCACGGGCAATTAGAGCCGCGCCCACGACCACGCTTAGCAAGGCAGAGGAGGGAAGTTGAAGCCACAAGACGACCAAGGCAACACCAAGACCAGAAACACAAGAAGTAGAGAGGGCGATGTGGACTCCCCCAGCAAGACCCTTGCTGGGGCGGCTTATGCAGCCCCGACAAGAGCCTTGCCGGGGCAACTTGCCCAACACCAGCGGGGCGCGCCACCCTTGAGCTCGAGGTTTCCAACAGCGTCAACCACATTGGAACCAAGGCTCGGGAGGCACCTCCATGGTGGCATGCAGATCTTTTTGAAGATCATTAACACACAAGATCAGATGAGGGCCAGAAGACGGTGATCCTCAGCATGATCCCTGCCGAGGAAACCCACGAGGCCTCCGGCAAAGATCCTTGCTGGGGACGACCACAGTGCCGCGGCAAGACCCTTGCCGGGGCCCTGACAAGGCCCTTGCCAAGGACATCAGCAGGGCCGCGGCCAAGCCCGCGCCCACGAAGCCTCCACCGCCGTACCCAATGCAACTACCAGCCCAGCCAGCCAGGCAAGCACATGTGTGGCGACGTGCAGCCCCGAGACCAGCTCAGCAAGCACCTCCATGGAGGCATGCAGATCTTCGTGAAGACGCTGCCACCATGCCAGCTCAGCAGCCTACCAGCCTACATGGCACTGCCCGCCTCGCTTGCCTGGACACGTGTCAAAGCAGGGCGTGGCGGCAACAAAGTGAGGGGACACCTCAGGGGCGCATTTAATGTGCCTTGTCCCGTAATGACGAGCGATAAGCACAGCTCGTACCGGTGTGGGCGAATAGTGGGCCGATCGCAGATAGAACCCGAGGCGCGACCCGCAAAAACCCACATCGATCTGGTAGTCCAGGCCTGGCGAGCAGCATCGTTCATGCGCAAGATGATGGGTCGCACGCTGCAAATTCCAAAGACGGAGCTGGGCCCCCCGCAGGCGGCGTGGGGCCCTCCCAGGGCGTCGCCATGCCACCTACCAGTGGCGCGGCAGCCTCCAAGACACCTACGCCGGCGCCCACGGCACGCTCTTCCCAAGTTGTGTGCGATGAGCAGCGTCACCACGCTCGTGACCCTAGGTGCCGCCGTGGGAAGTGTCCTGCGCGTCCTTCGCGGGACAAGGGTAGCCAGCATGCATGCCGAGGTGCTGGCGAAAATGGTGGACAGCTGTAGGGCCGTGATAGACCTCCTTCTAACATGGTTAGAAGTCGGAGTCCGTCACGATCCACGCAGCTTTCGCCGCCACCCATGCCTGCAGAAGCTCTGGCGCGCGCGCAGCTGCTCCTAGACTTTCCTCCTGCTACGGAGAAGCTCGACGAGTGGAGAGCCACCGTCCGAAGGCTCGCCGGCATCGCCATCAAAGATGAGCCACGACCAGCAGGGCCCGTAGGCCGATGCTCCGTCGAGCCACCGCATGCCAGTGGATGAAGAGCCGGAGGTGATGCAGCCACGGTGCACTCTCCTCCCCCACGCCAGTTACCACGGGTGTCGATCCGTTGTGATGACGCTTGTGATAACATTTCCATAGCGTCGTATGATCCACAGACCCACCGCGATCAGCGCCAAGTTCTTCAGGAGCGATGCCTTGAAGACGCTCGAACCACCATCGAGCGCCGGCATGATGCGTGCCACCAGTCAGATAGACGGGCAGGGCCCACTATGGACCACTCGACACCGGGAGGCTATGGTAGCCTACCTTACAAGGTGGGTTGCCCGGCCTTTACCCGTGAGCTGCGGCAGTTCCAGTGGCCCTCCCACCGTATGTTCAAGACCGACGTTGGCGAGAAGTACAATGCCTAGACTCGCCCGTCGGAGTTCCTCGGCATCTACACCATTATGATGCAAGCTGCTGGAGCCCGCGGTGATAAGGTGCTTGCCAATTACTTCCCGTTGGCACTTAAGCCCAATGTCATGTCATGGTTGATGCACTTGTCGGTGGATTCAATTTCTTCTTGGTCGGATCTATGTCATGAGTTTGTTGGCACCTTCATTGGAGGCCATCGAGCTCATGGCCAGGCAAGCGATTTGCATATCATCCCCCAGAAGGAAGGTGAAAACCTGCGCAAGTACATCCAGAGGTTCAGCTGGGTGCATTACAACATCCCAAACATTCACCTTGCCACGGTGATCAGCGCATTCCATCAGAATGTGCGTAACCGCAAGATGCATGAAGAGCTGGCGATGAACAAGGTCAAAGATGTGGCCAAACTTTATGTTCTGGCCGATAGGTGTGCTCGAGCTGAAGAGGGGAGGAAGTACCCCGGCGAGGATGCCGGTGCAGAAACTGACTCCACAGACGACGACACCATCGCCCCGATGAAGACGGGCCTGCGATGTAATAGAAAGCGCAAGGGAAAGACTATGCTTGCCGTCGAGGGATCCGACGACACCGACACTGCCAAGAAGGCCAAGGCAAGCGACCCCGGTGTCGGTGTCAAAACTGGCGGATCTCGGGTAGGGGGTCCCAATCTGTGCGTCAAGGCTGATGGTCACAGGAAGCAACGGACACAGATGTTTACCTAGGTCCAGGCCCTCTCGATGGAGGTAAAACCCTACTTCTTGCTTGATTAATATTGATGATATGGATAGTTCAAGAGTAGATCTACCACGAGATCGTAGAGGCTAGACCCTAAGAGCTAGCCTATGATGGTATGATTGTAATTGTGATCGGCCTTCTAAGGACCAACCTCTCCGGTTTATATAGACACCGGAGAGGGCTAGGGTTTACATGGAGTCGGTTACAAGGAAGGAAATATAATATCCGGATCGCCAAGCTTGCCTTCCATGAAAAGGAGAGTCCCATCCGGACACGAGCCGAAGTCTTGAGTCTTGTATCTTCACGCTTCAATAGTTCGGACGTTGTACACAGTCCGGCTGTCTGGATACCCCCTAATCCAAAAGTTAGCAGTCGTTGGCTTCAGCCCCTACGCATACAATGCGGGGGTGTTCGCAAAAAAATGTGCTTAATCACTCTTTATCCAACGTCTTGGTCCGGTAAGGAGGTGATCGCACGTTGAACTAGGCAACCAGACTATATAGCTGTAACTCTTTTGCTTAGCCGCGGGATTCTAACATTGGGGCTACTATGTAGCCCCTGGTACCTTCGCGTGCATCCGAATACGGGCGCGTATGTACCTGGCCGGGAAATGGCCCTTCATTAATGCGGAGGAATCCTAGAGATTCCGGTGAGTCGTGGAGTGGTTGACCAGTCTCTCGCTGTATCATGACAGTCAGTTTTCGGCTTTCTCTACTGAGGTGCTCATCCAGAATAACCAGGGCACAATTGCAGTAGTTCTCCTTTGGCCACCTTAGCCGATAATAACAGAACGTAAGGCGGCAAACCCAGGAGCCGAGCAAACCCAACATTTGACCAAAGACATGATTCGGAGCTGATGCATATAAGGCCAAACTCATGACGCCGAACACTCCCGAAGGTATTCGGACCTTATAACCGATGATGGGCGCAAGAATGCCCATTCATTTTAAACCCTGTATTTCCAGGTACGTGCATTAATCTGTCGTGGTGAAATGCCAAAAATGGCAGTATCCTCTGTGGGTATGGAACCCATGGGATGGTTAAACAACAAGAGGCAGTAGAAAAGGTTTACACAGGGGCTTAATCTAAAAAGAAACCAATTGGACGGGGCCCTGCTGCGCGTCTGCACCTTTGTCTCCATTGTGCCGCATCCTGGAAGGGTATCGCACGAACGTTGTCTGCGGAAAAGGGAAACTCATAGAAGAGTGCAACATAAGTATGCGATGGATAGTAAAAAATGTAAGATGCTGGCCTGCCAATAAGGTTGAGCCAAGTGTGGGGCTTTATTATTATCCCATGGTGTCCACTATAGGATTATATATATGGTGCCCTGGTTTGATATGGGCTGCCGGACTCATCTAACCATGTCCGTGGTCTTAACGACCCGTCATATTTTTGTTATAGGCCACTTATAGTCTGGCCGCTAGGGCCGTCGCATATTCCTCTGCGTGCGAAGAGCGCTCTTTTATTCCGCTAACGGTGATGACGCCGCGTGGACCGGGCATCTTAAGTGTAAGGTTGCCATAGTGCGGCAATGCGTTGAAGCGGGCGAAGGCCGTTCTTCCAAGCAATGCTTGATAGCTGCTTTGGAAGGGTGCGATGATGAAGACTAGTTGTTCGCTTCTGGAGTTGCCTGGAGAGCCGAATGTTACCTCCAGTATGACGGAGCCCCTGCTGTAGGCTTCAACGCCTGGTATCACCCCTTCAAAGGTGGTGTGAATCTTGCTGATTCGTGATGAGTCTATCCCCATCCTGCGGACAGTGTCCTCATATATTAAATTGAGACTGCTGTCGCCGTCCATGAGGACATGGGTGAGATGGTATCCATCAATTATTGGGTCAAGCACCAAGGCATTTGATCCTTTGCGCCGAATACTAGTTCGGCCGTCCAGGCGATCAAAGGTGATCGGACAAGACATCCAATAGTTAGGTGTGGGTACGATGGGCTCTATATCACACGCGTCTTTATAGGCGCGTTCGTGCCTTCCCAAGGTTGTGTGAGTCGCGTGGATCATGTTCACTGTTTTAACCTCTGGCGGGAATTTTTTCTGTCCCCCAGTGTTTGGCTGGCGAGGTTCATCCTCGTCTTCACTTGGTGTTTCCCTTCCCTTGTGTTCGGCGCTTAGTTTGCCGGCCTGCTAGAAGACCCAACACTCTCTGTGCGTGTGGTTCGCAGGTTTGTCGGGGGTGCCATGAATTTGGCATAGTCTGTCTAGAACTCTGTTCAGACCGGACGGTCCCTCTTTACTGCCTTTAGATTGCTTATTTTTCTGGTTAGGTCGAGAGCCCCTGAATCCGGCATTAACCGTTGTGTTGTCCGGGCTCTCTTCCTTGTTTTGGCGTTTGTTTTTACTACGTCGTGGCTTCCCGTTGCCATCCCGTATTTCGGATGTGCTGGGGTCGCTGGTGCCTTTACGGGCTAGCCAGCTATCTTCACCCGCGCAAAAGCGGGTCATAAGGCTTGTTAGAGCTGCCATTGTCCTAGGCTTTTCTTGGCCCAGGTGTCTGGCGAGCCACTCATCACGGATGCTATGTTTGAATGCCGCTAGGGCTTCGGCATCCGGACAATCAACAATTTTATTCTTCTTAGTGAGGAATCTGTTCCAAAGCTTGCGGGCGGACTCTCCGGGTTGTTGGATTATGTGACTTAAATCGTCAGCATCCGGAGGCCGGACATATGTCCCTTGAAAATTGGCCCTGAAAGCGTCCTCTAGTTCCTCCCAGCTCCCAATTGAATTTTCGGGGAGGCTTTTCAACCTGTGCCGAGCTGGTCCCTTCAGTTTGAGGGGAAGGTATTTGATGGCGTGGAGGTCATCCCCACGAGCCATGTGTATGTGCAGGATAAAGTCCTCGATCCAGACCCCTGGGTCTGTCGTTCTGTCGTATGCCTCTATGTTCATAGGTTTAAAGCCCTGTGGGAATTCATGGTCCAGTACTTCATCAGTAAAGCATAGGGGGTGAGTAGCCCCTCTGTATCTAGACACGATGTGGCATGCCGTCGTCTATTGTTGTGTTTGGTGTTTATTCCGAACTGGTGTCTGGTTGTCATAATTGTTTTGACGACCACAGTCCCCCGACGGGGGGTGTCCTTTAGATCCGTAGATGGACCTAGTTGCGCCAGCTTTCTTATCCAGGTGCTCACGTAGATCGTGGGCGTCTTCGGTAGTTGATTTATTGCGGTTGTGAAGTGGTACGTCTGGTCTCCTGGTCGTGTTACTCTTTGGTGGAATGGCCTCGTCGTCGAATTCTGGCAGTAGCTTACATTTTGGGTAGCTCTTTGTGTGCCGATCGTCGCCATATCTTTCTTCAGTGTCTAGCACTTTATTCCATCTGTGATTGAGCGTTTCCTATGCGGCTTTAAGCCGTTGCTTCTGCCTCTTCAGACTTCTTGCTGTGGCCATAAGCTTTCTGTGGAGGTTCTCTCGTTCCACGCGTTCTTCCGGAATGATGAATGCGTCATCGTCCAGACCATCTTCTTGTCCTGGGCCGGTTTGATGAACTCGTCCCTCTGGATCGTTGTCTTCGGGCGTCTGCTCCGAACTATGCTCGGCGTGACCTGGTTCGTCCTGCTCCATCGCTGGTTCCGTTTGGTCGTTATTGCCTTCAGGGTTGACCGGAGTATCCATTCTTCCGGCGCTTTTGCTGATATTTTTACTGTTCCTGGATTTGGAACAACGTCTGCACCGTCGCTTTGGTTTTTGCCCAGGGGTTTTATCTTTCGGATTTCGTCTTCCTTGGGCGTATCCACCATGTATATGTCGTGTGACGAGGCGAGAATCTGGTACCCCATAGATTCTGAGTCTTCTCGTGCATCGTCGTCCATACCGTCGATGCCTTCGGAGTCGAAGTCAAGCACGTGGTTAAATCGTCAACCGTGGCTATCAAGTGGGTGGTGGGTGGGTAACGAATTTCTTCATCGCCTGCTTCCCACTCAAGCCGGACATAGTTCGGCCCTGAATTCTATGTCAAAGAGAGAATTTTAAATGAGTTTAGTATGTTGCCGAAGGGAGAATTCTGAAAGATGTCTGCTGCGGTAAACTCCATTACCGGAGCCCAACCAGGCTCGGCGGACTCGGGGACGCGCGGACTGGAACCTACAACCGGATATGAATCCGGGGGTCCGGAGTCACAGGCTCCCTCGGGAATGAGGCTTGTGTTCGGCTCCATCGTCGACGAGGGTACGGCCTACGGGGCGGGGTCCAGCCCTCCGTCCTTAGGCAACGCAATCTGCCCCGGATTTAAATCCAAGGCTTCTGCCGGGGTGATATCCCGAGCATCGTCTGACAGCAGGTCTAAGCTATGCTCATCGTGACTGTTCAGCGCTCCTGGCGCTGGCCCGAATCCGTCGAAGATCAAGTCCCCGCAAATATCCGCTGTGTAGTTCAATTTTCCGAACCTGACCTGGTGGCCGGGGGCATAGCTGTCGATCTGCTCCAAACGGCCAAGCGAATTAGCCTGCAGCGCGAAGCCGCGGAACACGAAGATCTGTCCGGGGAGAAAAGTCTCGCCCTGGACAGCGTCGTTGATGATGTTTGAAGGAGCCATCAAGCCTGACAGCAACGACATAGAGGAACTCTCAATGAAAGCACCAATGTCAGTGTCAAAACCGGCAGATCTCGGGTAGGGGGTCCCGACCTGTGCGTCAAGGCTGATGGTAACAGGAAGCAAGGGACACAGATGTTTACCCAGGTTTGGGCCCTCTTGATGGAGGTAAAAACCTACTTCCTGCTTGATTAATATTGATGATATGGGTAGTACAAGAGTAGATCTACCACGAGATCGTAGAGGCTAGACCCTAAGAGCTAGCCTATGATGGTATGATTGTAATTGTGATCGGCCTTCTAAGGACCAACCTATCCGGTTTATATAGACATCGGAGAGGGCTAGGGTTTACATGGAGTCGGTTACAAGGAAGGAAATATAATATCCGGATCACCAAGCTTTCCTTCCACGCAAAGGAGAGTCCCATCCGGACACGGGCCGAAGTCTTGAGTCTTGTGTCTTAACGCTTCAATAGTCCGAACGTTGTACATAGTCCGGCTGTCTGGATACCCCCTAATCCAGGACTCCCTCACTTGGCAAGGAAGTTGCCGGGTGTGCCGCTTGCCGGTCCTTGGTGGCCGCCGATAAGCCAGGAAGCTTCGACAAGCAGTATTGCAAGATCCACCGACCAAGGGCCACGACCTCCAAAACTGCCGACAAGTTGAGCTGCTTGCTGAGAAGCAAAAAGCTGAGTATGAGAGGCGGGACAAGGAGAAAGGCCAGGACGGTGCCAAGGATCCGGCAACAAGCATGGCGGCCAAGGAGGCGGCCGCGGCAAGGATAACCAGCAAGAGAGGCCCGCCCGGGGCCGCGACAAGAAGCAGGAAGACGATGATCATGACGAGAACGACGAGTCCGGTGACCACGAGTTTCAGAAAGCTACAGAGGCCATGTGCGTCGATGGTGGCACCTCGCTGCACACATCTCACCGCCAGCTCAAGTAGTGGGCGCGTGAGATCACAGCGATGGAGACATCACTCGACGCACGGAAGCCATTGAAGTGGTCCAGCACGCCTATCATCTCTGACACCGAGGACCACCCCGATCGCACAACTGCGGTTGGGTGTTTGCCATTGTTGGTTTCACCAATGATCTGCAACCTCAAGATGACAAAGATGCTAGTTGACGATGGGGCCGGCCTGAACTTGATCTCCCCTGTTGTGATCAAAAGGCTGCAAATTCCTGATGGAGACCTCGAAGAGACACGCACGTTTCAAGGGGACAACCCGGGAGGAAGCCAACTGAAGGGAAAGGTCATGCTGCCCGTGATGTTTGGAGGTGAGTTGAACTACAGGACAGAGAGGATTGTATTTGATGTAGCCGAGATCCCCTTTCCTTACAATGGGATTCTCGGCCGCCCGGTGCTAGCCAAGTTTATGGCAGCGTCACATTATGCCTAGAAGACCCTAAAGATGCCTGGGCCGATGAACAACATCACCGTTCCCTCCGACAAGAAGGATGCGCTGATCTACGCTGACCAACTCTACCGGGAAGCAGTTGCGGCGACTATCGCCAAGACACTTGCTCCTGCCGCTGAAGCCCCGGGAGGGAAGAAGACTGGCGAGACCTCTTGCACCCACTCTGGCAAGCGCACCTCTTCGGAGTACTGTGCTCCCATCGAGGACATGCCAAAGAGCTCCACCAGCAAGAGCAAGAGATCCAGAGCTACACCACCAGAGACCAAGAAGGTGTTCGTCAAGGAGGACGGCACGGGAGGAGCTTTCACCATAAGCTCCACCCTCGATAGCAAATAGGAAGGCGAGCTCGTCACTTTCCTGTGGGCGAATGTCGATGTGTTTGCATGGCAAGCATCCGACATCCCCGGCGTTCCCAGGGAGGTGATTGAGCACCATCTTGTTGTCTGTCCTCATGCGCGGCCCGTCAAGCAGAAGGTCAGGAAGCATGCTTTGGAAAGACAAGAGTTCATCATAGAAGATATCAGAAAGCTAGAAGCGGCAGGCTTGGTTAGAACCCATCCGACGTGGTTGGCCAATCCGGTGGTGGTGCGGAAGGCAAACGGGAAGTGGAGGCTGCGTATTGATTACACAGATATCAATAAGGCCTGTCCAAAAGACCCTTTCCCCGTTGCCGCACATTGACCAGATTGTTGACTCCACGACCGGGTGTGACCTGCTATCATTCCTCGATGCCTACTCAGGATACCATCAGATTTTCATGATGAGAGAAGATGAAGAGAAGACAGCATTCCTCACCCCATGTGGTACGTATTGCTTTTTACGGATGCCTTTCTGGTTGAAGAGTGCTGGCTCGACCTTTGCAAGAGCAGTCCAAATTGGTTTTGAGCCCTAGCTACATAGAAATATGGAAGCTTATATGGATGACATAGTGGTCAAAACCAAGGACAAGGCAACACTTGTGCAAGATTTGGAAGAAACGTTTGAAATTTGTGCAAGATCAACCTCAAGTTGAACCCTGAGAAGTGTATCTTCGGCGTCCCATCCGGCAAGCTTCTCGGGTTGTTTGTGTCATAGCATGGGATCAAGGCGAACCCAGACAAGATCACGGCCATTGAGAAGATTGAGGCACCTAGGCGGATTAAGGATGTGCGTCGGCTCACTGGCTGCGTTGCCGCCATGAGCAGATTCATCTCCAAGTCTGCTGAGTGTGCTCTTCCCTTTTTCAAAATCTTGAAAAAGGCAGGCCCAGTGGAGTGGACCCCAGAGGCTGAAGCAGCACCGTAGGACTTGAAGAAATACCTCTCCTCCATGCTGATACTAGTTGTGCCTAGACCACAAGAGTCGCTGCTGCTATATCTAGGAGCAATGAATCAAGTGGTCAGCGCCGCACTAGTTGTACAGAGGGAGGTTGATGAAGGGGAAGTGGCAACAGTAGGACTGGCGGATGGTGAGCTAGGGCTCCCCCCGGCAAGGCCTAGTCCCGGCAAGGCAAAGCCCCCGACAGAGTCTGACGCTCACGAGATAGGGCCTCCGCAACCAGGCGAAGTGGGGCAGAAGAAGAAGAAGATGCAGCACCTGGTTTACTACGTCAACTCCCTCTTGCAGGGGGCTAGGTCAAGGTACTCCGGTGTGCAGAAATTGCCCTTCAACCTCCTTATGGCCTCGAGGAAGCTGCGTCATTACTTCCAAGCACACGAGATCACCGTCGTCACCCGCCTCCTGTTGTAGCGGATATTGCATAACCCAGATGCAACGGGGAGGATTGTGGAATGGGCCTTGGAGCTGTCGAGCTTTGGTTTGAAGTTCGAAAGTACTTCAACGATTCAGAGCCGAGTCTTGGCGGAGTTCATTGCAGAGTGGACCTCGACGCCCGATGAAGAAATCCAGGAGACCACTCTTCCCGGCAAGGAAACAAGTCACAACTGGGTTATGTACTTTGACGGGGCTTTTTTGCTACAAGGCGCCGGTGCCGGTGTGCTACTCGTCGCACCCACCTAAGAGCACCTCAAGTATGTGATCTAGATGCACTTTCCCAGGGAGATGTTGACGAACAACACTGCTGAATACGAGGGATTGCTTGCCAGTCTCAGGACCGTGGCAGACCTCGGGGTCAAGAAGCTCATCGTCAGGGGTGATTGACAGCTTGTCGCCAGGCAGGTCAACAAGGATTATGAAAGCCCATTGATGGGAGCCTACGTGGATGAGGTGAGGAAGCTGGAGGAGCGCTTTGACGGTATACAGGTGGAGTATGTCCCCCGATTGGAGAACGACATCGCCGACTACCTGCCGAAGCGCACTGCCCTGAAACTAGCTGTGGAACCAGGTACTTTTGTGCTTCGGTTAACTCAACCATCCGTTGAACCATCAACAGAGCAAAACAAGCGGAGGAAATCAGGCCCCAGCAAGTACTTTCCCACCGAGCTCCCTAGAGCCGCTGGCGAAGATGTTGCCATGGACACTGAGCCTGCCGTGGGGCAACCGACTCCGGCAGGGCGCCAAGCCCTGGCCGTAGAGACAGTCGTTCCCACGGCAGAGGAGATGCCTTTAGTCCTTGCCGTCGAGCCCCAGGCTCCAGCATGGGCACAACATACCGTCTGATTCCTCCAAACAGGGGAGCTTTCTGAGGAGCAGGAAGAAGCGGAGAAATTAGCCTGTTGGTCTGCCCTGTACCACTTCGTTGACAACGTTCTATACAGAAAAAGACCAAACTGAGTGAAATTGAAGTGCATTTCCCAGGAGGAGGGACTGGAGCTGTTGGCGGAGATACATGGAGGCATATGTGGCTCCCATATAGGGTCGAGGGTCCTTGCCGGCAAGGCTTTCCGGCAAGGTTTCTTCTAGCCCACTACCCTCCAGGATGCGACAACACTAGTAACCACGTGTGAAGCGTGTCAGTTCCATTCAAAGAAGCTTCATCAGCCAGCTCAAGCCCTTCAAACAATCCCTCTCTCCTGGCCATTCTCGGTTTGGGGGCTTGACATACTGGGCCCTTCGCCCTGCGCCGTCGGGGGCTTTGAGTACTTGTACGTTGCAATCGGCAAGTTTACAAAGTAGCCGAAGGTGGAAGCAGTGAGGAAGGTCACAGCACAGTCAGCCATCAAATTCTTCAAGGGACTAGTCTGCCGTTTCGATGTGCCAAATAGGGTCATCACCGACAACGGCACGCAGTTCACAAGCCACACCTTCATGCAATACATTGAGGACCTCGGCAACAAGGTCTGTTTCACTTCTGTGGCACACCCACGGAGAAACGGCCAAGTGGAGAGGGCAAATGCTGAAGTACTGCAAGGCCTGAGGACAAAGACTTTTGACAGGCTGCACAAGAGCAGAAGGCGCTGGATTGATGAGTTGCCGGCGGTTCTTTGGTTGATTAGAACGACGCCAAATCTGTCACGCCCAATATGCGACCCTATCCAAAAGGAACTCGAAGGTCCCACCAAGGATAGACCCGCATATTGAAACGCTTTTGCAAGGTGGATATCATTACATCAACATTAGATAATAGATGGGGATACATACAAAAGTCATACAATGCCACATGAATACAACATCATATTACATAAGAGCACCATCCGACTATGGATGAAACACAAACAGAAACTCAAACGACATCCACCCTGCTAGCCCAGGCTGCCGACCTGGAACCTATTCCCTGATCGAAGAAGAAGCAGAAGAAGAACTCCAAAACAAGCAACATCGCTCTCGCATCATGATCATCGCATAACCTGTACCTGCAACTGTTGTTGTAGTAATCTGTGAGCCACGAGGACTCAGCAATCCCATTACCATGGGTATCAAGACTAGCAAAGCTTAATGGGAAAGGAAGGGGTAAAGTGGTGAGGTTGCAGCAGCGACTAAGCATGATATGGTGGCTAACATACGCAAATGAGAGCGAGAAGAGAAACAAAGGAACGATCGTGAAGCTAGCAATGATCAAGAGGTAATCCTGAACTCCTACTTACGTCAATAATAACACAGAAACCGTGTTCACTTCCCGGACTCCGCCAAGAAGAGACCATCACGGCTACACACGCGGTTGATACGTTTTAATTCGGATCTGTTGTCAAGTTATCTACAACCGGACATTAACAAATTCCCATCTGCCACATAACCGCGGGCACGGCTCTCGAACGTTTATAACCCTGCAGGGGTGTCCCAACTTAGCCCATGATAAGCTCTCGCGATCAACGAAGGATATTCCTTCTCCCAGGAAGACCCGATCAGTCTCGGAATCCCGGTTTACAAGACATTTCGACTACGGTAAAACAAGACCAGCAAGACCGCCCGATGCGCCGACATCCCGATAGGAGCTGCACATATCTCGTTCTCAGGGCAACACCGGATGAACACTACGTACAACTAAAACCAGACCTCGAGTTTCCCCGAGGTGGCGCTGCAAGTGGCTCTGGTTCGGACCAACACTTAGACAAGCATTGGCCCGGGGGGGGCTATAATAAAGATGACCCTTGGGTTAATTACTCCCAAGGGAAAAGTAGGTGGTGGTGAGGCAAATGGTAAAACCAAGGTTGGGCCTTGCTGGAGGAGTTTTATTCAAAGCGAACTGTCAAGGGGTCCCATAAATCACTCGATCGCGTAAGGAATGCAAAATTCGGGAACATAACACCGGTATGACGGAAACTAGGGCGGCAAGAGTGGAACAAAACACCAGGCATAAGGCCGAGCCTTCCACCCTTTACCAAGTATATAGATGCATTAATAATATAAGAGATATTGTGATATCCCAACATAACCCTGTCCACCATGGAGAAATCTTCAACTTCACCTACAACTAGCAACGCTATAAGAGGGGCTGAGCAAAGTGGTAACACAGCCAAGCAACGGTTTGCTAGGAAGGGTGTCAAAGGTTAGAGGTTCATGGCAATTTGGGGAGGCTTGGGGAGCAAAAGATAGGTAACGCAGCATAGCGATAGAATGAAGCAACTAGCATAGCAATGATAGTAATGAGATCCAAGGTGACGGTCATCTTGCCTGAAATCTCGCTAGGAAGAAGAACGAGTCCATGAAGAAGATGAAACCACGAAGACGAACCAAGCGTAGACGAACGAATCCTCACGATCGCAACGAAACGGGAACTATCGAGAAGAAGCACATAACATGGTAAACACACCACACATGAACAAGACAAGATGCACAACAAGCATGATGCATGACAAGGCTACATGAAGCTACTCAGGGCAAGAGATGATGCAAACAAGAACAACACATCAAGGCAAGTTTAAATGAGGCCGGGAACAACATATAACAATTTCGGTAAGTCCTCATATGCAAATTTCGAAATTGGTCTAGATCTGAATAAACCTTATGTTCAAGTTGTTAAACAACAAGTTAAGATGCACCAAGATGATCTACACGAGATTCTATTCAAGTTACATATAAAGTTCATTTAATTCGGAGCTACGGCCTAGAAGATATGAGCAAAACAAGTTAAGCATGGCATTGATGCAAAATGCATACAAACATCAAGCAAACACCTCAAAACATGGATGCAACATGATAATATGGAACTACATGCAAAATCAAGCAAGTTTCATATAGAGCACACTCAAAACAGAGCAACGGTGCAACACGTACACTCTATACAAGACATAACAATCTGTCCAAAACAGCAACTAGGCATATTGCAAGCATCAAAACAATAAGCTACAGCACCCCAACATAATAACAAAGGGCATGAGCATGAATTACAGGTAAAGCACAACAAAACATGAACACTGAGCTATCTCCAGAAACAACTAGAACATGCTCAAAAGGACATGGGAAGATTGCAAATAATAACAGTTTCAGACTTATCAGGAAATAACATCAGGTTGCAATGTTTAGAGCTAGCAAACAACATGTTACAAGAACTTAAGATTGCAAACAAAGGCATGGCATGATACTACTAAATGCATAGAACAAAAGTCCCTTACTGACCATGAGCCAAAAAGGATCAGAAAATATGATGGCACCCATGTAAACATGGCAAGTTATATTACAGATTTATACATGGCAGAAACAACAATAAGTAGGCATGTTGGTGAGCTTGAACCACTCACCACAGAGCAATACATGGCATGGCAAGGAAACAAAAAGTAAGAAGGCATGTTTATGAAGCTAAGCATGGCAAGAACAAGTTCATAGGGGGCATGGATCACTAGCAAACAATCATGGAAACATTGAACTTAATGTTAACAGGCTGACAGCAACATCATTTAGCAACTTTGGAGCAAGATATGAACAATGTACAGCAAGCTATAAATGCAACCAGGGGCATGAATGGATAGATCAAGACATGTATAACAAAACATCCTTAGTGAATATCTCCAGAATAATGCACGAAATGACTTGTAGCAGCAGGTTAACATAGCAACAAAATATAACAGAATCTGTCAAAAAAATAGCAACAGCAAGTACCCTACTTAACAAGCTCGATGCACTCAGTACAAGACTACACAAAAATACATGGATGACTCCACCGGAAAGATGGAATGGCATAGATCAAAACACATGTAGACATCAACCTCATAGGATGCACACATCAAATATGGCAAAAATGACAAATGAGCAAGTTATAACACTTTTAGCAGATTAACATCAACATGCACTCTTCCAACAGCATTTCGGGCATCAAGATGAGCTCAAATGAAATGATGCAATGGAATGAAATGAAGTACTCGTCGAGACGAACAATTTGACATATTACACGCACGAAACGGAGCTGTAAGCACAGAGATACGTTGCGATGAACATGGCATGACGAAGCTAAAAATCTGGGACTTGGAGAATTTCGAGGGAGAAGAATTCAACCTTCTCAGATCTGGATCCGGCTCGGCGCGCAGATCAAGGCGGTCGGAAATGTCGCCGGAGTTGAGGAAGGAGATGGGGCCGGCGAGGCTCGGGCCGCGGGGAGGCTGGGGAGGCGGCGCCGGCGACGAGGGGCGCGGTGCCCGAGGCGGCGAAGGGCGGCGAGGCGGGGAGCCGGGGCTCGGGGCGGAGCCCGGCGTCGGTGGCGAGGCGGATCTGGCCGGGAGGAGCGGCTGCGGGGTTCCGGGCGGCGGGCGCAGAGGCGCCGGCGAGGTGGGACCGAGGCGGCGTCGCGGGTGGTCGAGGGCGAGGCGGCGGAGGTCTCCGCGAGCGGCAGCGGACGGTGGCCGGCGGGCACGGCCTCCGGCGAGGGCCCGGGGTCGCCGGCGCGGCAAGGCGAAGGCGGGCGGCGAGATGGCCGGCGGCGCGCGGGCGGCGGCGGGCGCGGTCGGGCTTCGCGCGGGCCCGCGATGGGCTCCGCGGGCCGCGGCCGCGGGGGAAGGCTGGGTGGCAACGTGGCGGCGGCGGATTCGTCGGGGATGGCGGCGCGGACACGTCCGGCGGCGGGGTTTTTGTCCGGCGGCGCGAGGAGGGAGAGGGCTAGGGTTTCATCCGCGAAAAATGGAGGGGGAGGTCTATTTATAGATAGAGGGAGCTAGGACAGTCCAAATGAGGAGCGGTTTTCAGCCACGCGATCGTGATCGAATGACAAAGAGCATGGAGGGAAGTTTGTTGGGTTTTGGGCCACTTTGGAAGGGGTGTTCGGCTGCAACTCAAAGAGGGCTTCTACGGTTACCCGGTTAACCGTTGGAGTACCAAACGACCTCCAAATGGCACGAAACTTTACAGGCGGTCTTCCGGTGCTATACCAAGGCCACTTGGCAAATCTTGGGCCATTCCGAGAAAGTTTAACACCCGCACAAGAGAAGAGGCAAAAAGGGGACGCCGGATGTCATAGGAGTGCCGGATTGCAAAACGGACAACGGGGAAAATGCTCGGATGCATTGGACGAACATGTATGCAAAATGAAATGCACATGATGACATGATATGAAATGCATATGATGACATGGCAAAGTGTAACACGCAAGCAAATGACATGGCAACAACGGCGAATAACTGGAAGACACCTGGCGCATCGAACCGGGGCATTACAAAATCGAGCCACCGGCCAGGCGCCCTTTGCCCTGGTATACGGGGCAGAAGCAGTTCTCCCCACGGAACTCTTATATGGGTCACCTCGAGTGCTCGCTTATGATGAGCTTGAGCTAGAGCAACTGCGGCAAGATGACGCGACGCTCCTCGAGGAAGATCGTCTTCGGGCGGCTGTGAGAGCAGCACGCTACCAGCAAGCCTTGTGCCGCTACGATAGCCGCAATGTTCATAACCGAAGCTTTGAGGAAGGTGACATTGTTCTTCGGTGCATTCAATCGGCCAAGAATTCCAACAAGTTGACGCCAAATTGGCAAGGCCCTTATCGGGTAACACGAGTCACCAGGCCCGGCGCAGTCCGCCTGGAGACCGAAGATGCCGTTCCAGTGAGAAACTCCTGGAACATCGAGAATCTTCGCAAGTTTTGCCCATGAGGCGCGGTTGCCGGCCCCCCCGGCAAGCCACCTTTTGTACAAGCCTTGCTGGCAAGGCATGTAACCCTCTGTACAAAGCCAGGCGCAGACCATGAGCATAAATAAACAAGCGCTGGCGCCCTAAGTTATAGAAAGCATGCCAGGTTGACTCTCTCCCTCGGTTAGGGTTGATAGTGCTTAGCGGCGACTAACCCCGAGCATACAGGTCGAGTCTGCGTCTCTCTATTCCTTTCTATCCTCTTTGATTCGCAGGGTACATGGGCATCTCTGCTGAGCTTTATGGAAGAAAGAGAACGAGCCGGCGCTCTGGCCCCGGCAAGCCAAGGTTGCCGGGGGCTGAAGACACAAGGGTCCACCCATGGCGAGCCAAGGTTGCCGGGGGGCTGCAGATTTAGATAATTCTTTCTTCCCCTGTTTTGCGTTTCCGTATGGAATTGGGATGTATGAAACCTCGTTTTCTTCCTAGGTTACCATGCTCCCCTTTGCCCGCACCCAAGAAACTATTCCCTTGGGTTGGAGTCTGGTTGAAGCCGCGGTGACAAGGAAGCAAGCATAGGGCCTAACCCTACTTCGCCCCTATCTCCGCCGAAAGGTGTGAGTGTGGTTGAATGAAGTAAGGGAACGGCAAGGCCTGTTGCCGGGCGACGATGTTTATATTAAAAATAACAAGGATTCGTTCCTTGGTATGGGCTTTGCTCACACGCAAAGAACCCGGCAAGCACCCTTTTTCGTTAATACGTCCCATACAGGTACAGTTCGTACAGAATGTAAACATGAGCAAGGGGATTACAAGTTTTAAATTTAACTAAGGCCCATGGGCTTACAAACTAAAAAGAGATAAGGTGCCCGTAATCCCTTTCTTGTCCCTCACCTTAGGAAACGGAACAAGGAAGCAAGAGGGCAAAAGGAGCGCCTAGGCGAGGTACGAGCAGCAGGAGGCGCCAAGAGAACATATCGGCGGCGCCTAGGAGAGGGCTGGTGATGATTGTCGGATTTCGGGTTCTAGCAGACCCTTGAGGTTCGAACACTGGGGTGCACGCGGAGATTTCTCCCTCTACCTACCTGCTCCTCGCCGAATCGCTAGGATCTAAACTACGAAAAGGACAACACAAGAGACACAGGGTTTATACTGGTTCAGGCCAACATTGTGGTGTAATACCCTACTCCAGTGTGTGGTGTGGTGGATTGCCTCTTGGGCTGATGATGAACAATACAAGGAAGAACTGCCTCGCGAGGGTCTATTCTTGGCTGGTGCGATGAACTGCTAGGAGGAGTTCAGTCGCTCTATCTCTCTCTCTCTCTCTCTCTCTCTCTCTCTCTCTCTCTCTCGATTCTAGATGTATGCCAGATATCAGGTCAAGCCTCCTCTACCCTGGGGGTGGCTAGTCCTATTTATAGGCAAAGGCCCTGGGCCTCTTCCCAAATATTGAGCGGGAAGGGCGCCAACAATTGGCCATTTTGAAGGGGAACAGCGGGTACACTTATCCTGACTAAAGTTGGTCCTCGCCTGTCAAAGGCTCTGGTGGTGACGCCTGCTTGGGCTCCACAATGACTTCCTCCCTGCCGTTGGGTTGGTCTTGGTCTTGTTGCACCGAAATGGATGCCTTTGCTTGATGCTCTCGCCTGCTCTTGCTCCCTTTGCACCAAAGAGGAAAGGAGGACTGCGTGGGATGGCGCCCAACTGGCGCCCTTGGCCGTCATGGCTTGCGTCATGGGCACCTCGCGAGGTACCCCGCCTTGAACTCTCCGCCTCCTCGTGAGCCAGCCTGATGAGGCCGTGCCTGAGGAAGCTCCTTGTCGTCCGCCCCGCGAGGCTAGGCCCCTCGCGAGGGTCTTGAGCTTGTGTTGATGAAGATGGGCCGCGCTGGTCCCCCCTTTGAGCCACGCCGCAGGCCGCAGGCAGGCAAGTCTGGGGACCCCCATTCCCAGAACGCCGACAATGATGGTGCCGGGAGGAGAGCTGGAAGATGAGGCAGCGGTCTGCCAATATGCTACGAAGGCGTCGGTATGATCGTACTCCGACTTGACGGCCCTCCACCCGCCTTCTTCGCCTTCTCCGGCCTTCCCACGCCAGCCACCCAAGGAGGCGACCCAGAGAAGTTCAAGGAGCTGTACCACCGGGAAAAGGGGCCAGGTGCAGATGCTGCTGCTGCCGGCACCGCCCCGGGATGGCGGGTCCAACGCCTAGTCGGACCCGTCATCCTCCCGCCTACTACCCTCGTCGTTACTGTTGTTGTCCTCCTCGTCGCTCCCGCTCTAGGAAGAGTCTTCGTCATCAGAGGAGCTCTCCACATAGCACTTTAGGCGAGTTCCAAAGTCTCCAAAGACCTTGACGGAGAGCAGGTCGTTCTCCATTAGTTTGAAATAGAGAATGAGTCCTGCCATCAGGTTGTGGATACGAGTGAACGTCTTCCATCCATGACGAAGGTAAATGACACGAGGGGCTGGGAAATCGACGTCAGCCCACGTGCCGCTATTCCCGCAGCCCCTCATGTGCAGTCTCAGGGCCTATGGCGGGTCGAGCTCCATCTCCCGAGCAAATGGAGTAGGAAGACGAAGACAACGACGCGCCGGCCGGCACAGCCTGATGAAGAATTCGCGAGGCTGGTCCCCGACGTGGCCCTCCATTGGGGGAGGGACCGCCGGCAGAGGCGAGGCCGGTGCGCTGCCCCGTCCTCCTCTTCCCCGAGCACCACGGTGACCTTGTCCTCACCCCCCTTCCCCTCGTGGCCGGCTCTGCTGCCACAAACTCTTGGGAAGGAGGGGCGCGTTGTCGGGCGGAGACCCTCGCCATAGCAGAAGGAAGAAGTAAGCTAAGATGGGAGGAGGCGGATGGCAAAAGATTGAGGGGTGCCGTCCCTCCCCCTCCCCTCCTTATAAAGAGGCGGATCGGGGCTCGGTTGCCTCTCTCAGCCAATCCGGCTCATTAAGGTGGCAGCAGGCAAGGCCGTCGACCGCCCTCCTCGCCCAATTAAAGGCGCGCGAGTATCGATCCGCGTGTGCGCCTTCCCGTATTCCACGCGCCTGTCACTTGCCCCGCGTCGTGCATGCGGCATACGTGGTGCAGGGGGCGTGCGTAGTGGGAAACGTGGAACGACGGTTCCAAGGCGGCGAAAGTAAATGAGCAGCGGCCCTGCAGTCTTAAAGGGACACGCAAGCCGCCTCTTTACTATTCACCACAGGATGACGCAAGCATGCTTCGGTCACCCCACACACGATCCCCACGTCACGCATTCAATGTGATTCATGGGGAAGCGCGGTGGACGAAGGGGTTACTACGATAAAAATCAGCCCCGCCTGCCCGCGCACCGTTCTGGGCCTAGCCCAACAACATATCGCGCTTATGTTTGGCCCAGGCCCGGGGGCTTTTGTCGGTGTACAGAAGTAAGGGCTATACTTTGTACCCCTTTACTTGTGCACGGGTAGTCAGAGCCGCGCCCACGACTACACTTAGCAAGGCAGAGGAGGGAAGATGAAGCCATAAGACGACCAAGGCAACACCAAGACCAGAAACACAAGAAGCAGAGAGGGTGAGGTGGACTCCCCCGGCAAGACCCTTGCCGGGGCGGGGCCCGCAGCCGTGGCAAAAGCCTTGCCGGGGCAACTTGCCCAACACCAGCGGGGCATGCCACCCTTGAGCCCGAGGTTTCCAACACGGTCAACCACATTGGAACCAAGGCTCAGGAGGCACCTCCATGGTGGCATGCAGATCTTTGTGAAGATCATTAACACACAAGATCAGATGAGGACCAGTAGACGGCGATCCTCGGCACGATCCCTGCCGAGGAAACCCACGAGGCCTCCGGCAAGATCCTTGCCGGGGATGGCCACAGTGCCGTGGCAAGACCCTTGCCGAGGCCCCGGTAAGGCCCTTGCCAGGACATCAGCAGGGCCGCGGCCAAGCCCGCGCCCGCCAAGGCTCCACCGCCGTACCCAATGCAACTGCCAGCGCAGCCAGCCAGGCGAGCACCTGCGTGGTGACGTGTGGCCCCGAGACTAGCTCAGCAAGAACCTCTGTGGAGGCATGCAGATATTCGTGAAGACGCTGCCACCGCGCCAGCTCAGTAGCCTGCCAGCCTACATGGCACTGCCCGCCTCGCTGGCCTGGACGCGTGTCGAAGCAGGGCGAGGCGGCAACAAAGTGAGGGGACACCTCAGGGGTGCATTTAATGTGCCTTGTCCCATAATGTCGGGCGATAAACATAGCTACTGTACCCTTTCCACCTCCTGTGTGCCACTGTGGCGCCTCCTTCCACTATAAAAGGAGGCCCAAGGCATACTGGAGGGGGATTCGACTCTTTGAGCAAGTCATGTACCATAGCTAGCTCAAGAACACTGAAATACACACTAAAGCAGGACTAGGGTATTACGCAATCTCCGCGGCCCGAACCTGGGTAAACGACCTTTGTGCTGGCTCTTAGACCCGCTCTTATCACAACCCCGCGCCCGCCGACCACAGTAGGGATTCCGTTGATCCCATAGGTGTCGTTCCCACCAGCACATCTTATTATTCATTTCATTAAGCAAATCATTTTTTGCCTTGAGATCATTAATAGTTCTGAACAGTTCTAAACATATGGTCACTCAAGCGTTCAATCATATAAGCATTTCATTTCAATTGTCTACTAACATATGCACTAAAGTTTTTTTGTTTAATAATAAAGTTGTCAAATTTATACAAACATTGAATAGCAGGTTTAGTGTAAGGAATATCACCTTCATCAAATCTATAGAGAGTATTTACATCTACTACCTGTGTAGGGGTATTGGGACCATGTATTTCTTCAATAGGTGGTAAAGTCTTAACATCTTCAGCTTTAATACATTTTTCTTTATAGATTTCTTTGCCTCTTGCATATCTTCAGGACTAAGAAATAGAATACCCCTTTTCTTCGGAGTTGGCTTATGCGGTGGTTCAGGAAGAGTCCAATCATTATCATTACTAAATATATTATTTAATAATTCTTCAAATTTTTCCACAGTTTGTTCCCTAAAAACACAACTAGCACAACTATCTAGGTGGTCCCTAGAAGCTTCGGTTAGTCCATTATAAAAGATATAAAGTATTTTTGCACAAAGTTAAATATTTCTTGTAAGGTAGCTTGTTTCTTATGAGCAGGAAAATATTTTTAAGAGAAGTAGTATATCATATCCTGGGGACTACACACACAACCAGGAGCAAGAGAATTAAACCATATCTTAGCATCACCCTTTAACAAGAAAGGAAACAACTTAAGAATATAGTAGTAACAAACATTTTTCTCATGATCAAACAGGGTGGCTATATCATTCAGTCTAGTAAGATGTGCCACAACAGTTATTCATAACCATGGAAAGGATCAGATTCAACCAAAGTAATTAACTAAGGATCAACAGAGAATTCATGATCCTTATCACTAACAAAGATAGGTGAAGTAGCAAACTTAGGATCATATTTCGTTCTAGCATTCAAAGATTTTTCTTTCAACTTGACTACCAATTTCTTAAGATCATCTCTATACTTAAAAGCAAGAAAATCCCTAGCGACCTCTCCATCCATAACATAACCCTAGGGTATATCAGGCAGTTCATATCTAGGAGTGCTAGGTCTAATAGGTGTTTCAAAGTGTCCAGTTTCAATAATTTCATCATTTTTAGTAATCTCATCGGTTTTAGCATTCTCAATATTATTAACCCTAGCAAGTTGTTCATCAAGAAATTAACCGAGTGGCACAGTCTTATCAAGCAAAGTATTAGCATCATCATAAGCATGTTTCAGAGGAGAAGTAACATCATCAATTACTTGTGACATATCAGGATTAATAGTAGGTGTAGGTGTCGCAAGCTTACTTAAAAGAGAAGGTGAATCAAGTGCAGAGCTAGATGGCAGTTACTTACCTCCCCTCGTACTAGAGGGAACGATCTTGGTTCTGGTATCTTTCAGATTCTTCATAATGATCAACAGATATAAATCCCAAGTGACACTACAAAAAAAGACACATACATGACGTTTTGGGCCAAACGAATTTTTTTCCTGTCATGCTTATGACACTACTATGACGATAATTGGGACAAAAGCACATATCATCATAGATGTGGTGGGCTCCTACTTCTATGAAAAAAAATCATGACAGAAAAATGGGCTTTTCATCCTGGTTGGGATGTGGACGCACCTGCATGACATTCTTTGGGCGTCCATGACAGAAAAAATCGTGGTAGAAGTGTGGGCGAGGAAAATTTCGGGGAGTTCCCAGTTACGGTGGGTGGTCGGGGCCTAGCGATGCATGGAGGGATTGTGCATTTCTCTCGTACATGTACACACATGTGTGCGAGGCATTGGGCTCTAACTGAACCCGAGCGAGGTGTTCGCTTACTGAACCCGAGTGAGGTGTTCGCTTACTGAACCCGAGCGATTGCACTAGCTACGTTACTGAACCGGAGTGATCGATCCCTTGCTATTAACTGAACTCGAGCGATTCCTTCGCTACTACTGCTAACTGAAGCCGATCGAACCTGCTGCTGCCTCTTGTTGAACAGTGACTATTGTTGGGGTTCGATGAACAGTTCCCGATGGGGGTTGGATGAATAGGACCCCATGGTAGTAGAGGCCGTTGCCCTGGATAAATATGACCCCGGTCGAGGAGGCCGCCATACACACCCGAGTCGATTGGGGGTGGATGAACAGGACCCCATGGAGGCTCCAACAGTAGCTGGTGGAGGCTGGATGAATAGTAGCCCGTGGATGAACTGTAGCTGGTGGAGGCTGGAGGAAGTCGACGATAGATGAATAGTACCCCGTGGAGGCTGGAGGAAGTCGACGGTGGATGAACGGTAGCCCGTGGAGGCTAGAGCGAGGCAATAGATGGTGGATGAATAGTAGCCCGTGGAGTCTCCTTTTGCGGTAAGCCACACCCCTCCCGATGAACAAGACCCCACTTTGACCGTAGGCGCTCCAACACAAGTCTGTTTCCTCAGTTTTGCAGTACGCCACACCCCTCCCGATCAACAGCACCCTATTTGGGTCGTAGGAGCTCGAACACAAGTCCATTTCCTCTGTTTTGCGGTACGCCAGACCCCGTTTCGGCTGTTTCGCCGAAGTCAGTTGGATCCCGATGAGTACGACGCATTCCGACCCAGTCTGTTGCATCCCGATGAACACGACATTATTTCTCCATTCCGACCCAGTTGGTTAGCTGCCACTGAACAAGACTCCGTTTTTGTACGCGTTCGAGACCCCTCATGTATGTATGTACATAGCCATATTTACATTCTTGCAGCATGGCTGTATGTACGTGTACATGATATAGACGGGACTACTTGAACAACTACCACTCCTCACTGGGCCATGGTTGATCATGGCAGAAAGACTGATGGACCAGTATGTACGTACACGTTGGCGACCAGAATGACAATGCTACGTACGCTTCGACCGGGTGGGTCCCGGCTGTCAAGAAGGATAAGGAGGCACTTCTTTGCATGTGAAGATATTGATGGTGGGTCTGAGCTAATAGGGGGAGGATTGTTCTCTTTTTTTCATGTAATAAGGAGGCACTTCCTTGCATGCGAAGATGTAGCTGGTGGTTCCATCTGTCAGCCTCACCGCATACAATCCTCTTCAGATGGCTGTCGTTCATTGACCACATCAACCGCGCCGCATGGACAACACTTGGTGATGGACGACGGTGAGGCAGGGTACTACGCGGAGCCTGGGAACATGCGGAGGGTAGTACGAGAGTTGACTGGTTTGGCTATGGTGTGAGGCTGCCATCACCGCAGAATAATAGGGGGTGTGGGTGAGTAGAGGGATGGCCTGGCCAGCGGTGGGAGTAGTAGGGGGCAGTGAGGCCCGCGCAACAGCACAGCAGGCCACGGGAGGCAGGAGTACGCGGTGGTTTGGACGCGTGGAGCAAGAAAATCAGAGGTTGAAGAAGCAGGACGACCGTTGGATGTTAACAATCCAATGGTCACTGGTGATAGAATCATTTGTTGACTAAGTTGAAAAAGCCCTGCGTATGCGTCAACTTAGTAGGGCCACAAGTCAGCCTCCAAATCTGGTGGGCCCCAGCTGTCATGGGGAGCACTTGTTATTTTTCGCTTAATAAGGAGGCACTTCCTTCTGTGCCAAGATATAGCTGGTGGGTCCTAGCTGTCATGGGGAGGATTCATTCTTTTTGGCATAATAATGAGGTACTTTCTTGCATGCGGCCATGGACCATGTGGGTCCCAGCTGTGAGCCTCTCCATGTACATCCCTCTTCCGATGTTGTCATTTGTTGACAACGTTGACCACACCGTGCCGAGAACACCAACGCGATGGACGACGGCAAGACCCAGGAAGGGAATGACCCGGAGGCGGTGAAGCCACAATAGTGGAGGGATGTGGGGTGATTAGAGGGATGGTCCGGACAGCGGTGGGAGTAGTTGGGGTGGTGAGGCCTGCGCGGTAGCAGAGCCGGCCACGGGAGGCGGGAGCAAGCGGTCCCACCAGTGCTGGAATTGGTGGCTAGAGCAAGAAGATCAGACATTGAAGAAGCACGACGGCCGTTGGATTGACATCCAACGGTTACGGCTGCTAGATTTTTTTGTTGACGTATATAATAAGTAAAAAAATCTTGCATACACGTCAACTTAATAGGCCCACAAGTCAGACCATTTCCTATTTTTTTAATAATTTACAGCTCATTGCAACTTGTTATGCAATTTATTGCAGTCCACTTTTTTGTTGGCCAGGGCCAGAGTTAAAAAATTAAATGAAATTCCGCATATTTCGAAGGGGTCCAAACTTTTTTTAATACCGAAATGTCGAGCCAGATTTAAAGTACTTTGAAGATATATTTAAATCAGGTTAAAGCCCAATGAAATTGTAATATGAAAATGTGAAAAAAAATCAGAAATTTGAAAGTAATTGCTAATTTGTCGTGTGGTTTTTATATTTACAGCCCATTTCATATCACTTTCAAGATTTGCAGCCATCTTGAAAGAGTTGCAGCCCAATAGGGCATAGAAAAATAAGTAGTCCTAGATTGGGTGTTCTTCAGAAAAAAATAAACTGGGCTCATTTTCACAAAGAAAAAATAGCTCGGTTGGTCATGTGGTGAACGTAAAATAGAAGCCTGGGCTAGACGGGCCACAACCCAGTTGAAACCCGGCTCTGTCTCAATAATAACAAAAAATACTACTCGAGTAGCTATGCCCCAGGTGTCAGTCGATGTTGTGTTGTTCTCTTGTCTATTGACTATACGCTGACAACGTCGTGGGTCCCAGATGTCAGCAAACCACTAGGAGGAAGCATTTTTCTTTTTCTATACGCTAACAATGGAGTATGTAACAAAAAATGAGGAACTTGCTTGCGTACGGCCATGGACATGGTGGCCCCTACTGTCATTCTCTCCACGTACAATACTCTCCCGATTCCTCTTGTTTGTTGACCATGTTGACAACATGAGAGGGCGCGCTGTGGCGAGCCCACCAAAGCGGAGGACGTCGGCTTTAATGATTTAGAAGACAATGGGGTGGCAATACATGCACTGAGGCGCAGCCAGCCGCGGGAGGCGGAAGCAGGCGGCCCTGCCAGCACTGGTTTGGTTTTTGCGGCTGGAGGAAGACGAGACTGAAGAAACATGACAGACTGTAAGAGCACCAGAAGTACTTAACAAGCTTAACTGAAAAAGTAGGGGCACTTAACAACCATAGCTGAAAGCAGTATGAGTACTTATACATGTTCAACCATACAAAGCACGCCTTGAATAGTGCTACTTTGTCTATAGTTAACCAAGGGTGAAGCCACCAAGCCCTAGGACAAGGCCCAGGCACCACCCCACGCATCCACAACCTTCTGAAAGCGGCTTCATCTCGCAATGTGGTCAATAAATGGGATATTCCCTTTAGAGCCATGGAAAAGCATGAGCATAACCTTCTGTCCTATTCTCAAAGATGGATGGGCCTTCATTATTTGAGACCACCCATGAATAAGTATCTTTTCACCTCCAAGGGAAATGAAGCAGGTTGACGTAAACATCATGTTGTGACCAAGCGCAAGTCTGACCCGACCATGGTCAGGCATCTGTATAGGAACAATAGAACTGGGAAGTTTCTGTATCAAGAAGATCAAAACTGTAAAACTGTGTATAAGCAAGAGTTTATGAACAACATATATAACGGAAAACAGCTCATACCATAAGTTTCTCGACGCAGTTGGACATGTTCAACGTGTGCACCAGTGGCACACATATCCCATGTGGCCTTCCACCATTGAAACACCCCACAAGGACCTCAAGATGATCAATAAAGTGTAGGAACTGGTGGATGTCGTCCCAGTCAACTTTAGTGCCATCAGTAATAGTCGAGTTCTTATAGAATAACAAACGAGTAGCGTGCTTAACTTTGAAATAACCTACACATGCCACCAATTATAAGAAATATTGGTTAGAAGTAGCATTTTTGTGAGAGAAGGGAATCACAAATTATTGCTACTTCTAAAGTTAAATTGTGATTACTTAGACATAATAGGTGGATCAAGAAGTAATTGAGGCAACATGCAAGAACTAGATACGAAACTAACATGGATGAACTACTGGAATGACGTCAGGTTGGAAGATCACAGTGAAGATGAGACCAGGTTCTGTTATTTCCATCAACATTCGTGTGCCAACTTTCAGTCTGTAACACTTGGGAAAGTTTATCCAAGTTCGGCCATAAAAAAGCAACGATCATTTTGGTCCATGAACCCAACTCGGAACTTATATCCATGGCTTGTCTTCAATGTGACCATTAAACTGGTGTATTCAGTTATGGCAAGGCCAACCATCTTGAGTACATGTGTTCTGGCAGAGCAAGGAATGGACTGTAGGAAAAATAATATGAGAACACAATGTGTTCGCTATCCAAATCTAGAAACAATTTCCTCTTTCACATCAGTGTTGACCATGGTATTAGTACCTTTTACCCAAATATAGCAGTCGAAATTTCCAAATTAGTAGACAGCATGTTCAAAAAACCCCAACCTCCCAGATAGAAAATAGGATTCTAGGAACATAGAGTGCGTGTTTCAAAATCCTATGTTAGGATGAGAAAGAACAAGTGTGGCATCTCGCCGAGGGCGCAGAAACCTATAGGGTCCTCGCACTTTGGGCACTGCAAATGAAACACACTAGATTCAGTGGGAAGAAAATGCATCAACGGAGACGGCTGCCATCCTAGGATTTTCCGCGACCAAGGGACTAGATTTATCGGGGATGGATGAAGAATTCATAATTTGTTCTCCATGAGAAAACCCTACGCAATCGCCGAGAGGGGGTTTTCTCTGAACAAGCAGACAAGGGAGAAGGGGATTCAGGCCCAGTGAAATATTGCTCCTTCATCCGTCCAGCTTACTGCTAAAGCTAGAAAGGTGGGTTTTTTTGTGATTTGATGGCTCATTGCACATTACTGCAGCGCTATGACCGGGGTGAGTCCATCGTGCAGTTGTGCACTCTAATTGGGTGCATGGCACGTGGACCCCGTTTCCAGATGCCCCACAGATCAGCGAAAGGAAGTAGAAAGGCAGGAGTAACTAGTTACACATAATTATATTTTTGACAGAGAGATACTCCCTCTGTAAAGAAATATAAAAATCTTTTATGTCACAACTTTTTACATAAGAAAAATCAAGGGGAATATATATAACATAATATGGGGGTTCAACTGAGAATATAATACTCAGATAGGCTCATGGTTCTGGACTTTGGGCCACAGGCCGGTGGGCCTGCATGTTTGGGGGGCCATGTGTTCTAACTCAGCACATTTCCTATTGCGAGCGATCAGTACGGCGCTGGTTTTAGATGTTGTCGCAAGGCGAATACAGAAAATTAAATAAAGCATGACAGCTGGTAGAATAAAATTACACGATAGTTCCTAACCAGCAATCAGAGTTGCAATTCTTTCATGATATCCTACGTGATAAATAATACTGTCGTACTACTTATACACATAGGACACTTGTTTCACCATGCCATATTATTACATCAAAAGCTCTCGGAGGATAGATCAGTTCAGCAGTTGCGTGCTACTACTAAAGAATTTCGAAGTTGATTTGGACCAGCTCTCCTTGCCGAGAAAGCTCGATTTTGACATCATCCCGTACCGCAAGATTTGATAGAGTTTTGAACCTTGACCATCCTTTAGCATCAATCATCATGCGGCCATCCTTTGTACTTACGGTATATTGAGCAGGTTCATTCACACCAAGGCTGCGCATGGTAAAAGAAACTTGGCCACAGTCGCCCAGATTATTGAACGACTCCCTCGATGCTCTAGGAATTCTTTGTTTGCAAACAAGAAGACATACACAAATAGTTAGATTAACACAGTAAATCATGTGAAACAACATGGAAATAAAAAAGAACAAAGCACTTGGGCGGCCAATGCTTACCAAGAAGGTGGAGATGTCGATTTTTGTAAGGACTTTGGTATCTGCAGTGCAAACTGCAGCCTAATCTGTTGCCGGTGCAACTGTTGGTTCCGTTGCCGCTGCATGGGCCGGAGCAGATGCAAGTGCAACTTCAAATGTTGGTGCAGGTGCCGGAGCCGTTGCTAGTGCCCGTGCCGATGCACTGGTAGTGCCGCTGCTGCTGCTGCCGGAGATGGTGCTCCTTGTGGAGCTGGTGACGGTGTCGGAACAGGTGTCTGTGTTGGTGCCCGATCCTCAGGTAGATCAGGCTGATCCATTGACGTGGTCGGTGCCCAGTCTGAATCAGACTGAGCTGCTGCCACTGCCAGTGCTAGATTCAGTGCATTCTGGGAAAGTGCGGTGATCGATCCGATACTGAATGTGGTACCGATGTGCAAGACAGCAGTGATCGTCTCTGGTCTGCTATGATTTCATACTTCAGCTTTCTAACTTCACTAGGCTCCGTGACCTTGATCCAGTCTTTTCCTTCAATTCTTTTAAACGCTAGAAGGACTAATTGGGGCGTGTTTGTTAAACCAGACTGCAGTTCATCATAGGGCTTCAGATTATACTCAGACAACAGACTGGTCCAATTGTGCCCAGTAATATAAGTGATGGATAGTGCCTACATTACTAACACGACATAAGAAGTGAAACCTGCAAAAATAACCATCATAGAGCAAACCAAATGGTTTATTCTATAATGAAAGTGACACGGCAAAACCTGCATCGTAAAATTGCAGCAAAAGTAAGAAAACATGAAAGTAAATTAATAAGATTTAGTTGATGTGACATGAGTGAATCCTTACGAGGAAATCACTATGTTCAAGTTCTAAATTGAAGGTTGATCGTCCAATTATGGGTGGCATGCAGGGCCCCCGCTTACTCCCACAAGCAGGACAATCCAAAGGTCATGACAAATCATATGGACCGAACATCCATGGGACTGGAAATCCTGGTGGGTGCGATAAACCCTGCAATGCATACAGATATTGGAGTCTAACCATAATTGATAAACCGTCCTCACAAAAAAGATGATCTGGATACTTCAAAATATACAAACTGAGTTGAGTGGACAGACATTAACATAGACTGTTCTCTGGACTCACCACACAAGAAAAGCGGCAGTACTATACAATACATGGTTCACACACACAAATCAAGTACTGAACAATAGTACTTACTAAAGACAAGCAATGTTGCACTAATTAAACTCTGTAGACTATTTCTTTACACCGACCTACGGGATGTACCCCACATAATTGACTAGGCCATGGACTTCGTGAGATATGTCTACCGGCACCATCGCCATATCGTCAACCTTGGAGAACCTAATAGAGTGGTACTTCCCCTCATAAACTTGACGACGAAGATAGTCCGCATTAGATTTTTTGGGAAGCTTTACAATAACCACACCCTTCATAATCGAAGGCACATCTAGGAAATTGTTGCGGTGAACTACACCCTCGAGAACACGCCTGACAACAATGCTACAGGAAAACACTAGTTCACGACACATGGCGACAAGGACACAACAACTGGATAGTTTAGTAGTAGAACTCATCCTCAAGTCTTCAAGTTCACATGGCATGACTTTGAGAATTTCATCTCCACCGCGGACCTGGTTCTAATTCAAATAGAAACCAAATATTTTATTACTACCTCCGTTCAGAAATATAAGATGATTTTTGATATTTTACTCCATATAAGACTACATATACGCATAGAAATGAGGGAACAAAGACACTAGAACATGTCTTCAAAGGCATGAGAGCAGAGGGATTACTTGCAATATATATAACACAAGTTACTGAGGCTAATATACTCTGTTCAAAGGCATGAGAGCTAAAATGTTGCATTTCCTATAGCTAGCATTGTTGTTCATAAAAGTAATCTATAAGAAATCAGTGTTATGTGCAATAATCATATGTATGTCAACCTCTCGCATGTTTTGGTCAATAGAGCAATTTAGAACCGTCATTTGGCACACAAAAATCACATGCCAGATCACCCAGAAAGTTGTACTACTAGTACTGCGTGTTAGATGAAAAAACACAATCAAGATCGCCAAAAAGATCGTCAAGAAGAGATATTACCTGGACTTGATTAATGAGTGATCCCAAAGAGGGGGGCTTGGATAGGGCGATGGCCTTGAGCATGTCTGCGGTAGTCTCGACGGGGTGCTTGCGCTTCTTCATACCCTGAGCCTCGATGGTTTTGGCCAGAGACATAGACATCACTTTGGCCTGTGCTCCAGGGTCCATCAAGAAACTGTCAAATAGAAATAAAATAAAAGAAACCATAATCACAAACCCAAAAGATGGACAGAGAGGGAGTTATAGATCAGTCTCGGGGTTGCAAGACCGGGCCTTGGCCAGAATCAACACCATTGATGCGCGCACCTTTCCTTCTTTGGGTGAGAAGAACAATGGTAGAAGCTTGTTGGGTTTTTTTTGAAGAAATGAGGAACAAGATGAGGGAGAAGTGAGTAGGGGTTTTCTTCAAGAGAGGAAGTTGAGAGAGAAGAGTGAAATGATGGCTGCTTCGTCCGTCCAACTTACTGCTGTAAAGGTGGGGGTTTTGTGATTTGACGGCTCATTGGGCATTACTGTGGCGCTTCGACCGGGGTAGTCTACTGTGCATTTGTGCACTCTAGTATGGAGTAATTTAGTGCATGGCAAGTGGACCCCGATGCTGGCTGTCCCACACGTCGGTGAAAAGTGAGTAGCAAGGTTCCCGACGACCGTCGAGGAGGATCTGCATGGTAGAGCGTGTCCACTACTTCTGAAGAAAAAAATTTACAGCTAGTGTTTCCACTCTTACGATGGAGGAGTGCAAAACATGGTAGCCACATGAACTTACGCAGTACTCCTACTACTAGGCATGTGCAGTGGTTCATACGCCAGTACTATATAATCTTGTTGCTAGTGTAGTAAGATATGACGATAACAAATGATGTTGTGCGCATGTCAACTATATGAACAGTAATGTAACATACCCCTTTTTGACTGTCTGGTCAAGAATGAACAGTGAGATCAATGTTAACAGAACTAGGTGTCAGGGAAAATATACAGGGGTACCTGTTTTCCCCTGACTCATGCGCAGACGAACCAAGATCAGAACAAGGTGGACAAGAGACCAAGAGATTCAAAGCATCAACAAGCAGAGGGGAAGGATCCAAGGCCAAGTCAGAGGAGCCAGATACTATCAAGTGAGAAGCCTCCCTTGCCGAGAACACGAGGTCGGAAAGGGGCGAGGCCACCCCTAGAAGGAGATGACCAAGGCATCCTGACAAGGTCTGCCGGGACTCGCGAAGACCAGATTACCTCACCAACTACCCCACCTCGACCCACGCCATCGATCAGTGCGGTGTCAAGCCGTGGAGTGATTAAGTGGCACCCATTCGCCACATGGAGGCCACTTCCTACCAAGGAAACCCACAAAGGACACCTGTCCAGCGATGTGTCAAGAGAGCAGGCGTGGAGCTGGCAAGATAGCCCGGCAAGCCTTGCTGGGCAACCAACGACGTGACACGAAGCGGCGCATTAATTGCGCATTGTTAGCCTGCAGAGTTAGGTATGATAGCACTATTCACTATCATATCAGTGTCTAATGACTCAAATGCCACTTTGGTGACCCCTTAAACCTATAAAAGGAGGCCCATGGCAACCGTAGAGGGGGTTCGCGAGGTTGGAAAGTTAGGCCACCTGCACCCCCATACGCGCGTAGTCGCTGTCATCCCTTGGCAACACCTGCCAGGCAAGTGTACTACACACCACCACCACTTTCCCACCATTAATCCACCAAAGCAGGAGTAGGGTTTTACGCCTCACGGTGAGCCCGAACCTGAGTAAAAATGCCTGTGTGATCTCCGTCGCGCTGCCCCATGTTGGTCCGATCTTTGTGCAACGCGAATCCCCCCTGCCGAACCAGCAAGGGGCCGTCCTGGTCCCATAGGTGGCCATGGTTTCCCGCAACATCTTTGGCACGCCAGGTAGGGGGATCGCTTGCACGAACCTAAAGACATAAGCAGCGCATCATCTTCATCACCATATGTATCCTCGGCGACGCCATCGACCATGGTGCTTGCGAAGACACAGAAGCGGAGCGGGGCTATTCTCGCACCACATTGTTGGTCTCCACCCCTCGCAGCAGTCGCGACTACGGCGATGATCCCCACTAGAGGCAGGAGACCCGTCCCGGCGGCCCGCATGGTGCATCCACCATTCGGGCGTTGCTCGGAGAGAGGACACAGAACCTGGCGTGAGCTTCCTCCTCCCCATGTCATCCCTTCATCAGCAGTCAAATCGCTTTATCCCCGGCGATGTTGGTGTCGACGACTACCACGCGATGCTCGGTCCAGAATTCACCCTACCTAGGTAATCTGAGCAAAACGCTGGTATGAGTCCGTCGGTTGACACCCCGGCAAGTGTATTTCCGAAAGGCTGCCTTCATCGACACGACCCATGCGCTGGCGGCCGCTGGAATAGCTAGAAATGAGAAGATAAAGAGGGAGGGAGACCAGAGAAGCTCGGCACTATGCCCCGGTGTCCAGCAGCCACGCAAAATGTATACCGGCCCCTGCCAAGGACGAAGAAACCACCTGATTGGCTCTTGCTCTGCCAGGTGCCACGAGCGCGGCTAGCATGCATGGCTGGGCAGAGGAGAAGGAAGCTCGGAACAAAAGCTAAGTTCAAGTTATCATTTTCTTGATTGATGCTTTAGAATTCTTTGTAGTCGTTTATCCCTTGACCCTAGCAAGCATTCGTATTGTGAAAATCCTCATGTGATGGAACCTCGGCTAGCTTCTTTGGTTGCTCCATCGTCCTGCCTAGAGCCATGCTCAAGGGACGAGAAGCTGCATCAAGAACTACCAGGGAAAAACCTGCCGGGATGCATCCACGCCAAGATAACTGTCAAGGGCCAGACCCTTGCGACAATCGTGGCAATATGATACCGACAGGCATCCAAAACTTACATGGAAATAGATCATACAAATGCAAGCATACAGGGCTCAAAGGGATAAACATGCAACTAAGATTCAGCCCAAAATATCAGTTTTACACGAACATCAGAGATAGGGGGACTAAACACAAAATATGTGACAAGTTTCATTACAGGGTAGCGGCGGCCCAATACTTGGCTTGGCGACCAGGCGGAGCGATTCAGACCTGCAGGACCCTGTCGGCCCATGATGTAGCTTTCTCCTTGGCAGCTGCGATGTCGGCGCCTGCCGGGGGCTTCTTGAATCCATCTCGAGGTCAAGATCTGGGTGGCGTCAGGCGATGTTTCTCAGGACCATGAAGAAGGCATTGCAAGCCAGCTTTCGGGACTCAGTCGCGACGGACTGGGCCCTCCCTGCTTTGTGCGCCCCCAGCTTCTCAATCAGCTCATTGAAGAAGGCTCCCAATTTGGCGCTCGGAACCTCGTGCTGGTTGAGCAACAAAACTGGGTTGTCCATGCCCATTTCCATAGCTTAAGCACCAAGGCATTTGAGGGAGTCCTGGATTAAGGGGTCCTCGGGCAGCCGGACTATATACTTTGGCCGGACTGTTGGACTATGAAGATACAAGATTGAAGACTTCATCCCGTGTCCGGATGGGACTCTCCTTTGCATGGAAGGAAAGCTTGGATATTCAGATATGTAGATTTCCTTCTCTGTAACTGACTCTGTGTAACCCTAGCCCCACCGGTGTCTATATTAACCGGAGGGTTTAGTCCATAGGACGACAACAATCATAATCATAGGCTAGCCTCTAGGGTTTAGCCTCTACGATCTTGTGGTAGATCAACTCTTGTAATGCTCATATCATCAAGATCAATCAAGCAGGAAGTAGGGTATTACCTCCATTGAGAGGGCCCGAACCTGGGTAAAACATCGTGTCCCCAGCCTCCTGTTACCATTAGCCTTAGACGCACAGTTCGGGACCCCGTACCCAAGATCCGCCGGTTTTGACACCGACAATGGTGCTTTCATTGAGAGTTCCACTGTGTCGTCGCTGCAAGGCTTGATGGCCCCTTCAATCATCTTCAATGATGCGGTCTAGGAGGAGGTTTTCCTCCCTAGACAGATCTTCGTATTCGGCGGCTTCGCACTGCGGGCCAACTCGCTTGGCCATCTGGAGCATATCGATAGCTACGCCCCTGGCCATCAGGTCAGGTTTGGAAGCTTGAACTATACTGCCGACATCCACAAAGACTTGATCTTCGACAGATTAGAGCCCATGCCAGGTGCGCCGAACGGTCACGACGGGCATGAATTTGATCTCCCATCGGACAGTATTCGAGAGATCGTGCCTGCGGCGGCGCCGGGAATCAATCCAGAGCAGATAGTGCCTTCCAGGGCAGGTGGATGGAAGCCGCCACGGAGAACACACACTCATCGGCATCGGAGCCGAACACTGATCCCACCTCCTATGAGAGTGGTGTCATCGGACCCTCGGACTCGTCTCCGATTACAGGATCTGAACCGCACGTGTCCGTGCCCATCGAATCTGATTGGGCACCGATCATGGAGATCACCACCGCGGATATTTTTCAGTACTCGCCCTTGGGTGATGTGCTAAACTCATTAAGGTCTCTTTCCTTGTCAGGAGATTCCTGGACGAACTATGTCCGACTCGAGTGGGGAGCGGACGAAGAAGAAATTCGTCCCCCACCCACCACCCACTTTATAGCCACTATCGATGACTTAACCGACGTGCTTGACTTCGACTCCGAAGACATCGACGGTATGGACGACGATGCTGGAGAAGAACAGCAACCACCGCCTATAGGGCGCTGGACAGCCACCTCATCATATGATATTTATATGGTGGACACCCCTAAAGAAAACAATGGCGATGAGGCAACGGAAGATAACCCCTTGGAGAAGCAATCTAGACACCGGCGTCATCGGCGCCGCTCCAAGCCCCGCCATAGCAAAAATAGTGATACCGGCACAAGAGATAACAATACGGATGGTGCCGAAGACGAATACAATCCTGCCCAGCCAGGCTTCGAGCAGGCCGAGCAAGAGGATGGGAAAGCTAGCCCTAAAGAATAGGCAACTGATGGAGAATCAGAGGACGATAACTACATGCCTCTCTCCAAAGACGAAGTGAGGCTTCGCAACGAAGAATTCATCGTGCCTGAGGATCCTGTCGAGCAGGAGCGCTTCAAACGCTGGCTTATAGCCACTGCAAAAAGCCTGAAGAAAAAGCAGCAACAGCTTCAAGCTGATCAAGATCTGCTAACGGACAGATGGACCGAGGTCCTGGCTGCCGAGGAATACAGACTCGAGCGCCCTAGCAAAAGCTACCCAAAGCACAGGCTGCTACCTCAACTCGAGGAGGAGGCTTTAAAGCCCATGCTACCAGCGCATGATGCGGCTGACCGGCCACCCTGTGGCCAAGACAAAGCGGCGTACCAGCCCGAAGTCCAGACCGAACATGGTCGCCAACCAAATGATAATACTAAGGCCCGAGGCTACACGAAGGTCCTGCAAGATGTATTGGAAAACAAAGCAGGACAGTCAAGATCGATTTACGGATCACGGGGCGCGCCACAATACGTGACGATGACTGTCACACCGGATACAATAAACCAAAGTCCGGCCGGGCAGAATACAATAGACCGTATTCATTCGAACTATGCCAGGATGTAGCCCGGCATAGAGGCGCCGCACACCCCCTATGCTTCATTGATGAAGTTATGGATCACGAATTCCCCGAAGGGTTTGAACCTGTAAACATTGAATCATAGGATGGCACAACAGACCCCGCGGTATGGATCAAAGATTTTCTTCTCCACATTCACATGGCCCGCGGCGATGACTTACATGCCATAAAGTACCTACCACTTTAGCTAAAAGGACCGGCTCGGCATTGGCTGAATAGCCTGCCAGCAAGATCCAGCGGCAGTTGGGAGGATCTGGAAGACGCTTTCCTCGGTAACTTCCAGGGCACATACGTGCGACCACTGGATGCCGACGACTTAAGTCACATAACCCAACAGCCCGTAGAGTCAGCCAGGAAATTCCGGACTCGGTTCCTAACTAAAAAGAACCAAATTGTCGACTATCCGGATGCTGAAGCCTTAGCGGCCTTCAAGCACAACATCCAAGACGAAAGGCTCGCCCGACATCTCGGCCAAGAGAAGCCAAAGTCCATGGCAGCCCTCACAACACTTATGACCCGCTGCTGCGCGGGCGAAGACAGCTGGCTGGCTCGCAGCAACATCACACCCAAAAACTCAGGCTCAGACGCCAGAGATAGCAACGGCAAGCCACGACAAAATAGACACAAGCGTCGCAATAATGGCGACAACGCCGAAGACACGACAGTCAATGCCAGATTCAGAGGCTTCAAATCCGGACAGCGAAAAAGCCATTCAAAAGAAACATTCTGGGTTCGTCCAGCTTGGAACGCATTCTCGATCGCTCGTGTCAAATTCATGGCACCCCTGATATACCAGCCAACCACACCAACAGGGAATGCTGGGTGTTTAAACAGGCTGGCAAATTGAACGCCGAAAATAAGGAAAAGGGACTGCATAGCAACAACGACGAGGAGCCCCGACCGCCGAACACGGGAGGACAGAAGAAATTCCCTCCCCAGGTGAAAATAGTAAATATGATATACGCAACCCATATTCCCAAGAGGGAACGGAAGCGTGCACTAAGGGACGTCTATGCGATGGAGCAAGTGACCCCAAAGTTCAACCCATGGTCCTGTTGTCCGATCACCTTCGATCGCAGGGACCATCCTGCCAGTATCCGTCATGGTGGTTCGGCCGCATTGGTCCTGGACCCCATCATTGACGGATTCCATCTCACACGAGTCCTCATGGACGGTGGCAGCAGCCTGAACCCGCTCTATCAGGATACAGTGCGCAAAATGGGCATCGACCCATCAAGGATCAAGCCCACAAAAACCACCTTCAAGGGTGTCATACCCGGTATAGAGGCCTGTTGCACGGGCTCAATCACACTAGAAGTGGTCTTCGCATCTCCGGACAATTTCCGAAGCGAGGAGTTAATCTTCGACATCATCCCCTTCCACAGTGGCTATCATGCACTACTCGGACGAACCGCATTCGCCAAATTCAATGCGGTACCGCATTATGCATACCTCAAGCTCAAAATGCCGGGACCTCGCGGGGTTATTACAGTTAATGGAAACACAGAGCGCTCGCTTCGCACGGAGGAGCACACTGTGGCCCTCGCAGCGGAAGTACAAAACAACCTTCTTAGGCAAACAGCCAATTCAGCGATAAAGAACTCGGAAAGCGTCAAGCGAGTCCGGAGTACTCCACAACAGGATCATCCGGCATGTCCAGAGCTCGACTAGCAACCCGGCCTCTACCCTAGTCCTAGTCAAACGGCGAAATTTGTGCCACGCGTACATAACTATGCACTTAAAATACCCTGGGCATAGGCGGAGGCACGACCATGACACGGTCCACAATGTGGTTCGACCGCCCTGGGACACACGCATTTTTGCACCCCTTTTCTTTCAGGTCCCTATCTTCAGGAGGCTCTTCCGAAGGACCGGCTATCGGACATATAGCGGGACGAACACACCAGGAGGACAAGAACCTTTGGCGTACGAAGGAACCCTCAGGTGGTCTCTGATAACGATCGTTATACCTGTTTTACATACCCGCATACCGCCCGCTCCTGGTCAGGATGTGTCAAACAATCATATTCTGCTTATTGCACTACTTGTATATGTACGCTTGGACGTATCATTCGAATAACAAGGGAAAATAGTATACAGCGTCATCTTGCTATTACGTTTAGTTACCCCTTTTTTCTTTACTGCTTATTTATTATACCCGTGCATTTTGGCACGACCAGTTTGCCAGGGGATTCAGTACCCCATAATCTGGAAAGACAAGTCTGAACACTTTCGGCAGTGCGGCACCCCGAACTTATAGCAGTATATGCATCAGCTCCGAATCATGTCTTGTGTCAATAGTTGGGTTTGCCCTGCTCCCATGTTTTGGTACCTTACGTTCCGCTATATCAGCTAAGGTAGCGCAGGGAGAACTAATGCGATTGTGTCCCGGTTCTTCCGGGTGAGCACCTCAGTAGAGAAAGCCGAAAACTGACTGTCATGATAAGGCGAGAGCTGGTCGTTGTTCGAGAGGTCTCAAATCCTTAAATATTTTTTTCCGCTTCAGGCGAGGAATCGGCCTCGTCCGATTTAGGCATGTGTAGTGCGCCGACTCCGGCTTTCCGGATACTAGGGGCTTCGCCAACATTTAAAATTGTAGACTTCTATGGCTAAGTGAGGGTGATAAAGTTGTATAGTCCAATTGCCTCGTTCGTGGCGCTAAACACCTCCTTCAAAGGACCAAAAACTTGGATAAAGAGTGTTTATACTTATCCCGAACACCCTAGTACTAGTTACATGGGGGTGGAAGCCGACGACTAGCCAACTCTCAAGATTTTTTAAACGGCCGCACAGAAGGTAATATTTTAAATTATCACGCGCTACATGGCGCACATGAACTGGTTTTCATAATACAGGATGACATGAGTACATTCATTCAAATATCACATCCTTAGTACATTCATCCGCCACAAGGCGGGCACCCTTAACGACATTTTCATAATACTATTCGGGGTGGCGATGCTCCTTGCCCTTCGGTGGGCCCTCTGTCACCAGCTTCTCGGCGTCCATCTTCCCCCAGTGCACCTTCGCACGGGCCAAGGCCCGGTATGCACCCTCAATACAGACGGATCGCTTAACGACTTCAAGCCGCGGATACGCATTCACCATGCGCTTGAAAAAGCTAAAATAGCCGTTGGGCAGGGGCTCGCCAGGCCACAGCCGGACTATGAAGTCCTTCATGGCCAGTTCGGCCGCCTTGTGAAGTTCGACCAGTTGCTTTAGCTGGTCGGTCAAGGACATTGGTTGTTCGGCCCCAATATATTGGGACCAAAACAGCTTATCCGTCGAGTTCCCCTCCTCAGCCCGGTAGAACTCTACGGCATCAGAGATGCTGCGTGGCAGATCTGCGAACGCTCCTGGAGAGATCAGAATTTCGGTAAGTAAAAGGAAAGTCTCTTTCACATGCTTGCTTTGCATAATGAAAGCCTTACCCACAGCTATCTTCTTGGCCGCCTCAATTTCTTGGAGGGCCTTCTGGGCTTCGGCCTTGGCGTCTAGTACGCTCTGACGGGCCTTCGCAAGCTCCAACTCTTGCGTCTTGGAGTCATGTTCCAAGGACTCAAATTTTTTGACGAAGTCCTGAAGCTCTTGCTGGACCTCATCAACTCGTGCCGCTTGTTTTTCGCGCTCGGTGCGCTCCTTGGCCGCTTTGTTTTCGGCCTCAGACAGTGCCTTCTTAAGGGCCGCCACTTCGGTCGTGGCCCCTAGTAAAATCCATCATGCTTCTATTAGCGTCAACGATGTTTTCCTTTGTATATAACACTCAGACGGGGTATTGCTTACCTTTGTTCTCCTCGAGCTGCCTCTTCACGAGGTCGAGCTCTTCTTCGGCCCGCCCAAGGATCAGCCTCTGTCCGGAGACCTCCGCCGTGGCCGCGGCGGTGGCCAGCAGCGACGCCTGCTTATTCACAAAGACATAATATGATTAGACTCCTGGGAAAAAATATTTGATCCTCTGTTCGGCTTTTTCTTCTCAAAGACCAAACAGAGCATCAGGATCTACTATCTGTACTGTGATACTTTCTCATAATTTAAAATACTTACCTCAAACCCTGTCAGGAGGCTGGCACAGGCTTCGGTCAATCCGCTTTTGGCGGACTGAACCTTCGCAATCACCGTACTCATAAGAGTACGGTGTCCTTCATCAAGGGAAGCGCTCTGAAGCGCTTCCACCAAATTATCCGATGCCTCTGGATGGGCAGAGGTCATCGGCACAGACGGCTCGCCCCCCTTAACGGGTGGCTGCCTGCCTGAATCCGGAACCACTGGATGTTCTGGCACAATATCCGGCTCGGGGCCAAGTCTGCTGCGGCCCCCCTCATCCGAATCCATGGGGATCTTACCCCCATGAGCCCGGTGTCAGGAGTCTCACCTTGAGGTGTCTCCGGGACTACCTCCTCCTGGCCCGGTATCCTCTGAGATAACACCTCGGTGTCATCCACGGGCCGGGGAGTAGAAGCCATCGGGAGCGAATAGCTATTCATCTCCGACGAGCTCAAAGACCCATCCGAGGAGGACGAGTCGATGTGAGCTTTGGATGGACTGCACAAGCAAATCTTGACATAATAAGTAAAGCTAAAAACATGCAAGAAGTATTATGTTAATCTGAATACTTACCACTTCGCCAGGGGCTTGGCACTAGGTAGCCACTCCTCCTCGCTATAGGTGGCAGTTGTGGAATGGTCCGGAGGGAGGGTCCTTCCCTTCTTGGACCCTTCGGCCTCCCCGGAAGGGGAGGCCTTCCTTTTCTTCCCCCCCCCCCTCGGTTTGGGAGAGAGGGTTTTCCTCCTCCTCCTCCTCCTCATTGTCGTTGGAGGAGTACGCCTTGGTGTCTTTGGACGATGAGTCCGACACCACCTTGCGCCGGAGACTTTTCTTGGTCCCCGTGGTCTTCTTCTTGGCCTTCTTCTCCGGCACCTCATAGGGCGCCGGAACCAGCATCTGCGTCAGGAGAGCAGTTGCTGGTGAAGGAAATATGCCCTAGAGGCAATAATAAAGTTATTATTTATTTCCTTATATCATGATAAATGTTTATTATTCATGCTAGAATTGTATTAACCGGAAACATAATACATGTGTGAATACATAGACAAACATAGTGTCACTAGTATGCCTCTACTTGACTAGCTCGTTTATCAAAGATGGTTATGTTTCCTAGCCATGGACAAAAGAGTTGTCATTTGATTAACGGGATCACATCATTAGGAGAATGATGTGATTGACTTGACCCATTCCGTTAGCTTAGCACTTGATCGTTTAGTATGTTGCTATTGCTTTCTTCATGACTTATACAAAGTTCCTGCAACTATGAGATTATGCAACTCCTGTTTACCGGAGGAACACTTTGTGTGCTACCAAACGTCACAACGTAACTGGGTGATTATAAAGGTGCTCTACAGGTGTCTCCGAAGGTACATGTTGGGTTGGCATAATTCAAGATTAGGTTTTGTCACTCCGATTGTCGGAGAGGTATCTCTGGGCCCTCTCGGTAATACACATCACTTAAGCCTTGCAAGCATTGTAACTAATGAGTTAGTTACAGGATGAAGTATTACGGAACGAGTAAAGAGACTTGCCGGTAACGAGATTGAACTAGGTATTGGATACCGACGATCGAATCTCGGGCAAGTAACATACCGATGACAAAGGGAACAACCTATGTTGTTATGCGGTTTGACCGATAAAGATCTTCGTAGAATATCTAGGAACCAATATGGGCATCCAGGTTCTGCTATTGGTTATTGACCGAGAATAGTTCTAGGTCATGTCTACATAGTTCTCGAACCCGTAGGGTCCGCACGCTTAATGTTACGATGACAGTTATATTATGAGTTTATGAGTTTTGATGTACCGAAGGAGTTTGGAGTCCCAGATGAGATCGGGGACATGACGAGGAGTCTCGAAATGGTCGAGACGTAAAGATCGATATATTGGACGACTATATTCGGAGTTCGGAAAGGTTCCGAGTGATTCGGGTATTTTCGGGGAGTTACGGGAATACGAGGAAGAAGCAATGGGCCTCATGGGCCAAGTGGTGGAAGAGAGAAGGAAGCGCGCGCGGCCCCCCTAGCCCAAACCGAATTGGACTAGGGGGCCGGCCCCCCTTTCCTTCTTCTCCTCCCTCTCCTTCCTTCTCCTTCTCCTCCCCTTCCTTCCCTTCTCCTAGTACGACTTGGAAAGAGGGGGGAATCCTACTTGGAGTAGGATTGCCCCCCTTGGGCGCGCCTCCTCCTCCTTCGCCGGCCCTCCTCCCCTTGCTCCTTTATATACGGGGGCAGGGGGCACCCCAAGACACACAAGTTGATCTACGGATCGTTCCTTAGCCGTGTGCGGTGCCCCCTTCCACCATATTCCACCTCGGTCATATCGTCGCGGAGTTTAGGCGAAGCCCTGCGCCGGTAGAACATCATCATCGTCACCACGCCATCGTGCTAACGGAACTCATCTTCGGAGCTTCGCTAGATCGGAGGCCGGAGATCGTCATCGAGCTGAACGTGTGCTGAACTCGGAGGCCCCGTACGTTCGGTACTTGGATCGGTCGGATCGTGAAGACGTACGACTACATCAACCGCGTTGTGCTAACGCTTCCGCTTACGGTCTACGAGGGTACGTGGACGAACACTCTCCCCTCTCGTTGCTATGCCATCACCATGATCTTGCGTGTGCGTAGGAAATTTTTTGAAATTACTACGTTCCCCAACAGCTGGATCTTCAGGCAACGGAGCCGGACAGTCGATCTGCTCCGCTGTCGCCACATAGTCCTGTTAGATCAGTACGGTGGCTTAAGCTCCTCCCACGAACATACTGAGGAAAGACACATCTTGCGAAATGTAGAATGCTTACCGCATTGGCGTGGCGTTTGGCGCTGAGTCTGCGGTCCTCGGTGGTGGGAGGAGGAACTTCGCTGGCCTTGAACAACACCTTCCAGACGTCTTTGTGCGTCATATCGAAGAGCTCTTGCAGTGTCTGGTGTTGGGCCTCGTCGAACTCCCATAGGTTGAATGCCCGTCTTTGACACGGGAGAATCCGGCAAAATAGCATGACCTGGACCATGTTGACAAGCTTGATCTTCTTGGTTGTCCTGTTTTTGACACAGTTCTGGAGTCCGGTCAGCTCCGCGGACGCGCCCCAGGTTAGGCCCTTCTCCTTCCAGGAGGTGAGCCGCACGGGGATGCCGGATCGGAATTCGGGGGCCGCCGCCCAGTTGGCGTCGTGCGGCTTGGTGATGTAGAACCACCCCGATTGCCACCCCTTCACGGTCTCCACGAAGGAGCCTTCCAGCCAGGTAACGCTAGGCATCTTGCCTACCATGGCGCCTCCACACTCCGCCTGCTGGCCGACCACAATCTTCGGCTTCACGTTGAAGATCTTTAGCCATAGGCCGAAGTGGGGCCTAATGCGGAGAAAGCCCTCGCACACGACGATAAACGCCGAGATATTGAGGATGAAATTAGGGGCTAGATCATGAAAATCCAGCCCGTAATAGAACATGAGCCCGTGGACAAATGGGTGGAGGGGGAATCCCAGTCTGCGGACGAAGTGGGCGAGGAACACGACCCTCTCGTGGGGTCCCGGAGTCGGAATGATCTGCCCTGCGTCCGGGAGCCAGTGCGCGATGTCTGCGGCCAAGTATCCGGTCGCCCGTAATGTCCTCCTCCTTGACGGAGGAGGCCATCCACTTGCCTCCCGCTCCGGACATGTTTGGCTGTGCGGAGAAGGTGAGAATTGGGGCGCTGGAGATCGAGCGTGCGATAATGGATGAGCGAAGAAGGAAGGAGGCGTGGGTGAAAGAGGAGAATCCTTATCTCTTTATAAAGGCGGTAGAAACTGTGCGCCTCCCCACTTGCCCATTAAAAATCGCTTATTTCCCAAGCGCCACGATTGCTGGCGCGGTTGGGTTACCCATACCCGTATTGATGAGAATCCCGTGATAAGGGGACACGATCTCTGCTTCGACAAGATGTGTCAAGGAAACCGCCTCGCATTACGTGTGGTGGCTGGTTGTGAAAAATGATTTGAATAATGACCGGACCGTGGCATGATGTCACGCTATGAAAAGTTGTCATCGGATTAGATTTGTGGAAATTATACTCTCTATGATGGTATGTGGAATTTGTTTTGTAGAGGCGGACACGATCCTTGTGTTCTAAATCTTCTACGGAGTATTCGGAGAAGGAACCCGCCTTGCAATGCCGAAGACAATCTGCGCGCCGGACTCATCGTCGTTGAAGCCTGGTTCAGGGGCTACTGAAGGAGTCCTGGATTAAGGGGTCCTCGGATAGCCGGACTATATACTTTGGCCGGACTGTTGGACTATGAAGATACAAATTGAAGATTTCGTCCCGTGTCCGGATGGGACTCTCCTTTGCGTGGAAGGCAAGCTTAGATATTCGGATATGTAGATTTCCTTCTGTGTAACCGACTCTGTGTAACCCTAGCCCCACCGGCGTCTATATAAACCGGAGGGTTTAGTCCGTAGGACGACAACAATCATAATCATAGGCTAGCCTCTAGGGTTTAGCCTCTACGATCTCGTGGTAGATCAACTCTTGTAATGCTCACATCATCAAGATCAATCAAGCAGGAAGTAGGGTATTACCTCCATCGAGAGGGCCCAAACCTGGGTAAAACATCGTGTCCCCTGCCTCCTGTTACCATTAGCCTTAGACGCACAGTTTGGGACCCCCTACCCGAGATCTGCCAGTTTTGACACCGACAGCGCTCAGCTATGTCGATCAGACTCTTGATCCAGAGGTTTCCCAGGTTGACATGGCTTTTCAGCTTGTCCTCAGCATCCTGCCGGAGACGCTTGGCGTTGTCCAAATCCCTGGACAGCAACTGTTGGCTGGACTCAAGTGACTCTGTCGAGCGCTCCAGTGAGCCAATCCTCTTCCTCAGGTCCGAGATGTTGCCGTTGGCAGCTTTGAGGCTCTGAGTCTTGGAAGAAAGCTATGATTCAGGCTTGGAAGAACTCCTTGGCGCTCCTGGCGAGATCTTCCGCCTGCTCAGACACCTGCCGGTCAAGATCAGTCTTGGCGGCGGACACATCAGCCATATCATCAGTGAGCTTCTTCAGTCGAGCAGCACAGTCAATGACAACAGCATTCAGAGCGCTTCATTCTTATCCTCCAAATCCTTGGTGCGCTGATAGACAAGAGCCTCCAATTCATCATCCTTGGCACAATGAGTGGCCTCAAGCTTCTCCTCTCGAAGAGAAATCTCCCGCTCTCTGTCATCCAGGGAAGCTTTGTGGTCCACCAGACGCGCCTCGCGGGCCATGACATCCTCCCGCATCACCTGGAGCGTCTCTTGCTACCTCAGGAGCACCTTGAAGTTCTTGGCATGCCACTCACGCAGCTCCAAGCCCTTATCCTTCAGCTTTTGGCTCATCTTGTCGGTAGATTCAAGCTGCTCCTTGAGCTCCAACCAGATCTAATTATGCTAGGCCTGCATCTAATTTATGCCCGCCGCCATGGATTCCATGATGGACAAGTCCATGTTAGCGATGATCGAATCATCAGCCTCCCCAGCTTCTTGATAAAGCGGAGCAAGGATACGTTGAAGCTCTTCGGCAAGCTCGGCATCCATCGTCAAGGACATTCCGGGGGCTCCAGCTCCGGGCGGCGACACCACCATGGCCAGTGTGCTCAAGGAGGACGGTGGGATCTCGATGACAAACCCAGCGGCAGGGAGTTGGGCCATGGTTTGGAGAGGAATCTTCACCTCCACGGCCGCTCCCTGTGCCGGGACGATCTCCGGAGGATGCACCATCACCGTCAGGGACCCCTACATGTCCCGGGCAACAAGATCCTGTCCCTCCGCAGCGGTAATGTCCGCAGCCTCCTCCGTAGCGGCCTTGCCTATGTCAATCGCCACCTCCAATGGCTCTAGCTCTGTGGCTTGGCGGTCTACAGGAAAGGGGGGACAGGAGACAACGAGGAAGAAAAAGTTAAAAAATAGAAAAAGAGAAGAGAAGAGAGAAGAAAGAAGCGAGGAAAGAGCAAGTATAGTACCTGGAGAAGTCTGTCGGGCAGGAACCTCAGTCTCCCCAACAACTGATGTCGCCGGGCCCCAAGCTTCACCCTCTGCTGTGACAATCCCGATAGCCTCCAATGCGGTTTTGTCCACCAAGGGTCCCGCGGGGGTATCTCCAGCTCAAGTGGCGGGGGAGGTGTGCCCCTCAGGGAGGGACTCGCCTGCATCGCCTCATCTCCGGCACCCGTTGGGGCAGGAGGGCCGTATCCGTTGCCTCCGGCAGGTGGAACCGGTTCCTCACTCCCAGACTAGTGTCTAGGCTGGGGGCTCGGCACGGGATCCTCTGCCTCGCTCCCCACCAAGGCCGGGCTCTCTATGCCCTCCGACGACCCGAGATGCCGGAGCTTCATTCGGGAGAGATGAATGAGGGTTTCGGTCTCCTCCTGCACCCCCCTACCGGCGACAAAATGCAAGAGGTCAGTCAGCAGAAATTCCTGGATATGCGTGAGCTATTCACAAAAGAAAATCCTCCTTACTCTTCAGTGTTGAGCATGGAGTCCAAGTTGAACTCCATGGTAGGCGCAGAGTCCCGAGGAATCAGCCAAAGGTTTCCATTCTGGTGCAACGAGACCAAGACCGCCAGGACGACATGCGGAGGTCATCGCCGAGCCTACCGTAGCGTCACGACCAGAGGATTTTGCAGGTGAAGACCACTTTAGTCAGGATTGGGTGTACTTATTGTCCCCCTTCAAATCTAGCTGTGGTGGGATCCCTTCCTGTCAACATTTCAGAAGAGGACCAAGGCCACCATATAGGGGATCGTATCAGATGGGATCAGATCAATTCTCACTCGACCACCTCACCAGCTCTCTTGAGCTCAAGAATGCCTCACCTCCTGAGGCTTGTTCATTCACTGTACTAGTTCACCCTCAGCCCCTCGAGGCAATCCACCAAAAAGCTGGAGTAGGGTATTACACCGCAAGGTGTCCCAAACCAGGATAAACTGTTGTGTCTCTCTGTCCCTTTGAGCTTGATGCGCTAGGCTTTGAGGAATCGCGAGTAGGTAGGCTGGGTAGGTTGAGATCTCCGCACGCACCCCAGAGTTTGAACCTATCAAGGGTTTGCGGAACCCAACACTTGGCGCGCCAGGTAGGGGTGCGTCGGAGATCCATTGCTCCGTCCGCCACATCCCGCCGCCGGATTCGATGGCAGGTGTTCCTTCGTTGACTCGGCCGCCGCGCGCCTTTGAGGGAGCCGAGGGCCTCTGCGCTTTCACCCCCGCCTTGCGAGGGGTGGAGTGGCCACCCAAGTTCAGACCAGAGATGTCGCCATGCTATGATGGCGTGGCAGACCTGGCTGGCTTCCTCCATGCTTACGAGGAAGCAGTTTGGGCGGCCGGCGGAGACGACGAGGTGAAGGCCAACTGGCTCCCCATGGTCCTCGTAGGTGCACTATGCGCCTGGTTGCTCAACCTGCCGGAGTCCTCTGTTGCTTCCTGGGAGGAGCTGTGTAGCCTCTTCATCGCACACTTCGTGGTGCCGTCGCCCCCCATCGTCGCAGCTCTGCTAGGTGGCTCGCAGACACCACCCTCCGACCGCCACATCAAGAAGTTCTACTAACAAGTAAGTGCCGCCGAGGTGGGCTCGGGGGCTCCCCCGAGTTGGGCGGCGCCTAAGGCCAACCTTACCTTCGGCCCTGAGGATCATCCAGCCACCACGGCAGGAGCAGGCGCGCTCCCGATGCTCTGCACCCCCACCATCTACAACGTGGCGGTCACCAAGACCCTCATCGACTATGGAGCCGACCTCAACGTGCTCTCCGTGGAGACATTCGGCCTGCTGCACGTGCCCCTCGGTCGGCTCAGCCCCACCAAGCCCTTCTCCAGGGTCGGCGATGGCTCCACCAGCCCCCTGGGGCAGATCCGCCTCCCCGTCACCTTCCGGTCCCGTGACAACTACCGCACTGAGCTCATCGACTTCAACATCGCCCGGATCGACCTGCCACACAACGGCATCCTTGGGTTCCTAGCCCTGGCCAAGTTCATGGCGGCAACACATCTAGCCTACAACCTCATGAAGATGCCAAGTAGCAGTGGTGTCCTCACGGTGGCAGGGGACACCAAGGACGCGCTGCGGGCACTCAAGCTCACCTTCAGGTCCGCGGCGTCCATGCTGCCGAGCGAGAAAGGGAGCTCTGAGGCTCCAGGGGCAGCACCAGCCAAGAAGAAGCAGCTGTTTTCCCAAGCCCCAGCCGAGACGAAGCAGGTGCCAGTTGATGAGGATGGGGCGTCAGGCGCCACCTTCACCATAGGAGCTGGCCTCCCCCAGGACCAAGAGAAAGCATTGGTCATCTTCTTGCGCACCAACAAGGATGTGTTCGCATGGGAGCCCGAGGACCTGGTTGGGGTTCCAAGGGGAATAATCAAGCATCAACTGAAGGTATGCCCAAACGTGCACCCAGTGAAGCAGAAGGCCTGTCAACAGTCCACCGAGAAGCATGCATTCATTGTCCAAGAAACCCGCAAGCTGCAGGACGCTGGAGTCATCCGGGGGGTACGGTACCCGGATTGGCTGGCAAACCAAGTCGTCGTCCCCAAGAAAGGAAGGATGGAGCGCATGTGTGTTGACTTAATCAACCTCAACAAGGCTTGCCCTCGGGATCCCTTCCCGCTTCCGCGCATCGACTAGATCATCGACTCCACCGCCGAGTGTGACCTGCTATGCTTTTTGGACGCTTTCTCGGGCTATCACCAGATCAAGATGGTCGTGCAAGATGTGGAGAAGACGGTGTTCCTGACCCCTTGCGGGGTGTACTACTACACCTGCATGCCTTTCGGGCTACGCAATGCCGGGGCTACGTTCCAGCGGCTGATGCACATCGCCCTAGGCAGGAAGCTCGGGAGAAATGCTGAGGCCTATGTTGTTGAAATAGTGGTAAAGTCTTGGGAGGCGAGGACCCTGATTGAGGATCTGGAGGAGACGTTTGCCAGCTTGTGCAAGGTGGACCTGCGGCGCAATCCCGAGAAGTGCGTGTTCGGGGTTCCCTCTGGCAAGCTGCTGGGTTTCCTAGTATCGCACAGAAGAATCGAGGCCAATCCGGAGAAGGTCAAGGCCATAGAAGACATGAGCCCTCCGCAGATGCTCAAGGAGATGCAAAAGCTAGCAGGCTGCCTGACCTCACTAGGGCGCTTCATCTCCAAGCTGGGAGAACGCACCCTTTCGTTCTTCAACCTGATGAAAAGGAAGGGGCCATTCAAGTGGACCCTCGAAGCTGATGCGGCCTTTCAAGACCTCAAGAGATACCTGACCAGCCCACCGGTGATGGTGGTGCCGCGCCCTCTCGAGCCCCTGGTGCTCTATTTGGCCGTCGCCCCTCACTCCGCCAGCGGTGCTCTGGTGGCGCTAAGAGAGGAGCGCACAATCAAGGCCCCTCAGCAGGGCGTTCGACCACCAAGCAAAGTGCGGTAGCCTTAGGATGGTACTCCTGAGGCCTTAGCTGACTCTACGACCAACATCGATCCCTCCTGAGGCTAAAACCGGCCCCTCGGCCGAGGGGGCTCTTGAGGCTGATGCTCGTGAGGACGCATTTGGCACGGCAGGAGATGGGACCCCTGAAGGCCCGCATCCTCAAGAAACACAAGACCTCACCAACACCTCCTCCCTCGTCGAGCACTCGGTCTACTTCCTTAGTATAGTACTGTGGGAGGCATGGGCACGCTACCCTATGCCTCAAAAGCTCTTACTTGCGCTCGTCATCGCCTCCCGAAAGCTGCACCACTACTTCCAAGACCACCCCATCAAGGTTGTTTCAGCCTACCCATTGGAGAGGGTGCTCCAAAGCCCTAATGCCGTCGGGCGGGTTCCAGAGTGGAACATCAAGATCCAAGCGTTCCAGCTCAAGTTCAGCACCACCAGAATCATCAAGGGTGCAACCCTCTTAGATTTCATGGCAGAATGAACTGACGCCCCTGACCGCGGGATATGCGAGGACCGCCCCCTCCTACCTGGAGACGAGACGCCAGACGGATGGATCGTGTACTTTGACGGTGCATTCACATGACAAGGCGCCGGGGCTAGGGCCGTCCTCATCTCGCCCGCCAAGGAAAAACTCTACTACACTGTACAACTCTGTTTTCAGCAGGGCGAAAAGGTCCCCAACAACATCGCAGAGTATGAATGCTTGCTCGCCGGCCTCAGGGCGGCGGCGGTGCTGGGGGTGAACCGTCTCACCATCAAGGGCGATTCCCAGCTCCTCATCAACTTTTCCAACAAAGAGTACACACCCAAGGATGAGAATATGGAGGCATATGTGGAAGAAGTACGCAAGATGGAGAAATGGTTCCTGGGCTTGGAACTGCAGGACGTGCCACGAGGAACAAACAAGGAGGCAGACGACATCGCCAAGAGGGCATACCGGAGGATACCTCAGGAGACAAGGGTGTTCGAGGAACGACTCTTCAAGACATCGGCGGCTCCCCCCGCCACATCACACTACAAAAAAATACACTTCCGTGATGATACGTGTTTCTCACAGTAGGTCGCACTTTTTGTCATGCATGTACATCCATGACGATTTTATGACAGAATCAAGATAGTCATACCTGTGCTATCGTAGAAGTGTTCCATGACATTACCAAAATTATCATCACAGAAGTGTCCACTTCCATGACGATAAATCGCGCGTCACAGAAGTGCTTTCGTCAAGGGTGACCGACACGTGGCATCCACCATAACGGAACGCCATTAATCTATTGGGTCAGGTTTTGGATCTGATAACCCGTTAACAGCCCCGACCAATGGGAAATTTCCACGTGTAAAATTCTTATTGGCTAGACGAAACACGTGTCAGCTCGTCAGTGAGTCAGATAGGCACCTATGATAAGTCGACACGTGCCACGGGCCACCATTGGCCCATTTAGCTTACAAAGCCGGCCCATTTGACTTGGTCAAAAGTTAATGGGCTGGCCCATGAAAAGCCTGTTAACGGTCTCTTTGCAAATAGCCCATTTTACGGCCCGGTAACTCACGGCCCGTTAGGCCCTAAAGGAAATTGGCCCAACAACGTCATGTGGGCCATCGAATATAACACCAGCCCATTTCACTTTCGGCCCATGTATGGCCCACGACGTCTTTCGGCCCATATGAGGCCTTCGTATCTTTAGGACCTTACAGGCCCACGGTGACTCTAGCCCATAATGAACAGTAATTTTCTTTGTACCCGTTGGGCCGTTTCCAGCCCGTGTTAGCTTTCGGCCTATTGACGGCCCATACGTTCTTGGGCTCCTTTTCGGCCCTCGATTACTTCCGGCCCGTTACTGGCATGTTCCCCTAATGGGCCAAATTCGGCACATGGCAAGAGTCGGCCCGTTACTGGCCTGTTCCCCTAATGGGCCAAATTCAGCCCATGGCAAGAGTCGGCCCGTTTCTGGCCTGTTAACCCGTTGCGCCGTTTCCAGCCCGTCCTATATTCTTGCCCATTAACGACCTGTTATGCCTGTGACAGAATTAAGCATTTGCTGTCCTACGGCCTGTTTACGGCCCATTACCGTGCTGGGCCGATACCAATTACGCCCGTTTAGGGCCCATGTATACCCATTTATCCGATGACCCGAGGCCCACCGATTCTACGGCCCTGTTGGAGGCCCATTTATCGACGGCCCGTAGGAGACCCATGGATCCTACGGCCCATAGGAGACCCATGGATCCTACGGCCCGTATATGGCCCATGGTTGTTGTGGCCACTAGCAAACCAGGGAAAAAGAAGACTAGGAAATAAATAAGGTCGAAACTAACGCTATACTATTAAGGCGATTGTACAGATTACATCCACTCGGCATAAAATATCACCACCAGTGCAAATATAGGGAACACCCTACACTATATAAAAATGGATTGTTGTTTTCTTCAGTTGGTGGCTGCACGTTAAGAATAAATTTTGTATCGCACCAAAACAAGTTACAACTATATAACAAAAGGAAAGTTGGCATAAAACTTAACAGTCTAGCAGATAAATGCACCACCAGAAGTTCAGAAGCTCGGTTCATTTGACCTGACTGCGACGTTTTCATGTTGTATTGTCCGATGGAGCACCATAACCCTCTCCTTCATTTCCCCTAGGCTCCTGAACAACATAGCAAATGTATGATAGTCTGGTTTCAAAACCATGCATATCTTGATGACATCGAACAATGTCTCTCCTTGTTTCACAAAGGGTCTCTATTAGGGAATGGACTTGTGTCTGGAGCGCAGATACAACATTGCTTTGAGATTGCATATCTTGATCATGAGGCAATTTGGACGATATTGCCTTAACAACCAACCCAGTATTACGCAGGAACGTGCTTTTGGCAATGTTAGTGGACAGGTAGTGACATACTGCAGCAAGAGCTGACATTATGGTGATAGTTGCCTCGCCACCTTCAGAAGGTGGCGGATCCACCATTTTTTCCTAGCTCGCTGAAAAGTTGAGTTTTTACATTAGTAGTACCAGAACAGAAGATATTAAGGAGGCAGCAAAAACAAACAAAATAGCTTTGGTCTATATACAGAACTTATTCTGGTGAACCCATGTAAAATATTAGTTGTATTTTATTGCAAAGTACATAATAAAACCAGGTTCCAAACATATGACCATGTACGATCGCTAATGTATTGTCTATTTCTTCACATTGTATTGAGGGCTAAGGATAAAGAGACGAAGTTTATAATATGGTAAGCATAGTATGACATCATTCATATCACAAAACAACTAAGAACAGACAAAAAGGCAATTGTAACGTTGTGTGGGCAAGTCCAGCACGGAACTAGATTACGGGTCAAGATCAAAGGAACATCACTCCTCTCTTTTAAACCTTGTAAGGTGATACGCTAAGATAATTGTGTATAAAATTGAAAAGAGTAATAGACATTGGCTACAAACCATGCAGTTCAAGGCACAAGTCAGAGTAAGTAGTAGTTAAAAGGCATAAGGATTAAGGACTTACAACAGCGGCTTTGACTGGTGTATTCATGCCCTTCTCTTGCTGGTGTGACAGTCCTTGAAGATTTCCATAGCATTTGGTTCAAGTACTTTTTGGTCCTTGCGGGCTTTCCTCTGCATTTCGAACAAGTCAATATAGATCTGAAAATATGGTACAGCAAAAAGAGTGAAACAACAGCTAATTACAAGAGCCTCGAAGTGTGCAATATAGCTACGAGATCCTGTCGTCTGTTGGAATTTCACTTTCGTACGGTTGGCCTTGTTCTTTGAATAGTTCACCTACAAGAAGATAGATTTGTGTGGCACATGCGTAAATAGGACTTCAACATGTGATCTGATCACATATATATAATGTACCTGATACTTCGGATCAGACCAGTGTTTAACAAGGCCCCTCCAGTCTTCATCCGATATATTTTCCACTGGAGATGTTTGGGAAAGTTCACTGTTAGCCTTGCCTTCAAAGTGCGTTTTCCTCAAGTTATACCGATATTGTCACAGAGCAGACTTGAAAACATGGGTGCAAGCTTGTCTGGTTGCATTATCTTGGCTATCCAACTCGAACCTCAATTGTTGAAAATTATGGGAGTCTCATTATCAGCAACCTAGAAAGTATGGGACAGAGCAAGACGATATTACTAGTTTCCATACATAACCATACTTACAGATAAATGGTCGAGGAAGGTGTTGAACTGGGTTTCGTCTTTGTCATTCCTGTATTGAATCCATGTTGAGAGGATACGTACATGACACCTAATGGCAATCGCTGCCTCTAATACTCACTTGGCTGACTCTGTAGCATCACGTGGCATTTTTAAACCTGCCTCAAAACGGATCTCCATTCTTCCTCCTCTAGATTTAGTTAACCTATCGAGCATTATCCCTGATGTTTGTTTCCTCTTGCGCCTAGGTGCTAGTCCAACAACGAACATAGGAAGTGTTAGTGTACATCAAACTGTGAGACTACATATAAAGAAGCATGCAACTGTAACTTGACTCTAGCAACTACCTTCTTGTTGTTGAAGCTCACAAGGTTCATCTGATATTGCCAACTCGTCTTGTGTCAAGAGTGCTTGGGAAGTAGTGTCAGGTGGCAAGGGAGCTTGGGAACGTGCTGCTAGCTCAGTTGACGCACGAGTAACTCGTGCAGCTGGTAGTACTGTGGTAGGTGTTGCAAGAACTAGGGCTGTCTCTGCTTGTCTGGTGGCAGCTATTTGTTTTTGTTTGGCTTTTTTTGCAGTCGTGTAGCATGGGATGCCGTGTTTGTAGAATTTTCTGCTCGACTTTGACCTTCTATTGCACCATCAGTACCAGCAGAATCTGCAGGATTCATCCGCTTCTCATTCCCTGCCATTCTGTGTTTCTTCCTCTTTCTCTATGCCATGTTAAGTCAAGCCGACAAGAAAAACGAATAACAATTTAGTTCTTCAGAACAAATTGATGTGTGATGCAGACGAACTGAACTTTGATGTTAGACAACCACATGATAGGAGGATGTAATATGTATGAAAAACAGGACGGAAGAGATAACCAGAACTATGATGTGTAAACTAAGAAGAAGATATTTCACCAAATTAGAAGCAATGCAATGGAAGGTAGACACCATATGAAAGATGCTACAAATATCGCTCTGCCAAGTTAACAGTGTATCATCATAAATGGCGTTTAAACAAATGTGAAGCAGTACAGGAAATAAATCATATGCAAGATGCAAACAACATCACACTACCATGTTAGAGGTCTCTCGTCATTAGTGCCATTGCATATTCAGAGCATTGCATATTCACATCTTATGATGTGTAAACTAAGGAGAAGGCATTTCAACAAATTAGAAGCAATGAAAGCTAGACACCATATGAAATGAATATCACTCTGCCAAGTTAAAACTGTCTTGTCATAAGTGCCATTTCAACAAATTAGTAGTACAAGCTAGAAAAGAATGCGAGATGTAACCTATATCACACTCCGAAGTCAAACGTGTCTTATGATAAGTGATTGTTGCAAGTTACACAACAGTAGTAATTTGATGTAAGAACATGGTGTGATAGACAGATATTGTATGTTCTAGAAACAGGAACACGTGTCTTATTCAAGTATAATGTGTAAAGTAAGCAGTGAAATTCAACAAAATTAGAAGCAATACAAGCTAGACATCACACATAACATGCAACCACATATAACAGTGCCAAGTTAGAGGGAGCACCGATGATGGTGCACTAGGGGAGACGTGCTCATCATAAACACAACTTTGTTGAGTGTCTATGCATGTATTGTCTTGGAAATCGTCTTGGGGGTGTGGAGGAGTAGAAATTGTAGAGGCCCTCCGTTCGGAAGGAGCACCTTTATCCGCTGCCTTGCAAACTTCCTTCCGCTTTATTGATTTTGAATTGTCAAGTAAAACCAACAAGAAAAACAATAAAATTCTCTCTTCGGAACTCATTCATGCATGATACTGACAATCACTACTTTGATGTAAGGCAAACACATGATACCAGGATGGAATATGTACGAAAAACAGGACGTCATGGCATGTTCACAACTGTTTGTGTAAACTAAGCAGAAACCATTCCAACAAATAATAAGCAATGCAAGCTAGACACCACATGAAAGATGCAACCAATATGACTCTTCCAAGTTAAAAGCGTCCCATCATAAATGGAATTTCAACAAATTAGAAGCAGTGCATGCTATAAATCATATGAAAGATGCAACTAATATCGCATTTCATATACTAAAGGTGTCTCGTCATATTGATTGATGCGGGATACAAAAAAACAATAGTTTTATGTAAGCACATGCTTAATAGACAGATGTACTATGTACTAAATATAGGAAGGCATGCCACATTAATAGGTATAATGTATAAGCTAAGCAGACTAGCACATGCAGTTTAACCAGATTGGGAGAATTACAATCTAGACACCATGTGCAACATGCAACCACATATCACGCTGCCAAGTTAGAGCAAGCACCTGCGATGCTAGTGTAGGGGATATGTTGTAATCAACTACAGAGCTATGTTCACTATCTTCATCTAGCATTTCTATTTCTTGAGAATCATGTCGGGAGGCTGACACTGCATTCTTTAAATGAGGAGTAGTCCCCTTGCCTGCCTCCCTCATCATAAGTGATTGATAAGGGATACACAAGAACATTAGTTTGATGTAAGAACATGGTTAGTACACAGATGTACTAGTATGTACCAAAAACATAAAGGCATGTCATATTCAAAGGTATAATGTGTAAGCTAAGCAGATGCAATTTAGCCAAATTGGAAGCAATACAAGCTAGACATCCAGTTGGAGTGGTGAGCATGATCATCTAGGACCTGAGAGCCTGGTGGGAGGCGGGCTGCTTTGCCACCATCGCAGCTTTTTAGTTGGCTTCCAGGTGATGCCTATCTTTGCTGGGCTTGTCACTGGCTCGGCTAGTGCCCTGACTAGCTATTTGTCTTCTGGGGCTGTTTGGTTTGTGACTAACTTTGCCAAATGTTGCCACACCTAAAGCTAGGCAAGTTTGACTAACTTAGGTGAGTGTTTGGTTCAAGCCACACCTTAGGCAAGCCACACTTGGACCCCACATGGCATACACACACAAAATGTGGCAAGATTCCCTTAGGCTTGCCAACTTGTGGCTTTCATTTTGATGAACTAACCTTAGGCAAGCTTGGCAAAAATATCTGGCACAGTGTGGCAATGCTAGGCCTAGAACCAAATAGCCCCTTACCGACTTTGGCCTTTCAAATACAATCTAGACACCATATGGAACATGCAACCACATATGACACCGCGAAGTTAAAGCAAGCACCTGGGATGGTGGTTCATTGCGAGCGAGGTCATCAACTCCAGAGCTACGTTTGCCGTCTCCATCTGCTGACACTGCACCCTTAATAGCATTGTAATGTGTCGTGCCTAACCACAGAGAAAGCTGGCTCAACTTCTCTCTTATCTTTTTTGCTTCTCTCGAGGCAGACTCTGAAATACCCTTGCATAAAAACACAATAGTGAGTGTATGGGTGAAGTGTGCATAGAACTAGTGCATTGTAAAAGTAGCAGATAGCAGGTGGCTGAAAAACAAAAGACAGGAGACATATGATAGCTCTACAACATTGCATGTCAAACAAAATTAGATTCTTCTCCATATGATTTTGTAATATATAAGCACAGGAAATGCAGGTACTCCTCCAGCACACCACCACATGTGGTCATATCTAAGATAACAGAAAACTGAAAATAAATAGGTTAGTTGATTTTTTAATGGACCTTCCAATCTATAAGGAACGGGCAGATGGCCTTCGTCTACCTCCCGCCAGTCACTGTTGACGATCTTTCTCGAACCGCCAGCGACCACCAGCCCAGACCCTTGCCTCCGCCGCCCTGTCCTCCCCTCGACCTCACACCACCTCCGTGCTTGGCAGCGCCCCCGGGCCATCCCTTTAATCCCGGCCGACCTCCAGATCGGGCGCCAGTAGCTCTAGGCCGCACACGCCCCTAAGATAAACACCAAGGCGCTGCTTCCCCGGTGTAATAAGCGTACATGCACCTATTACGCCGGGGAATACTTCCGTTAATTGGGAATCAACTAGCCAGAAATTGAAATTCATGGGGGTGACGGACCTCTAGCTAAGGTGAAAGAGTATATGAGGAGAAACCTTGTGCATCGAGAGTTACTAGGAATATCTAGTATGAAGAAGAAGCGGTCAACTAGTGTCTTCTGTGGGATGAATACTGTAGCGACCCGACCTCAGACGGTCAAGTCTCTGTGCTTACGTGTCATCCCTGGATCAGTATGCTGACACACACAGTACTCGAGGATTTATAACAGAGGTAAATCACATGTATAAAGTAATGTAAATACTATTACCTCAATCCAAAAATAGCGGAAGCAACAAGGTTGTGGATTCCCATCAACACCAATGGCAAAGTTGAGTATAGGAAATCGTAACCCTAACGTATCACTTACTCGTCGTAAGATCCTGCAACATGAGACGTTGCAGCCACAAAGGGTCAGTACATTGAATGTACTGGCAAATTCACACCATAGAGCAATGATGAATAAAGGCTATCACTACATGCATATTTGGCTGGTGGAAAAGCTCTATGGTTACAGTTTTGCGTAAAGCAAATTTTTCCCTACTGCAAAGGAATAAATTTATTTAACTATCATGGTGGTCGTTAAACATTGAGAATGGTTGACAGCATCCTTAATCCCAATTAAAAGTAATCATTAACAAACCCAACAATATTAAATTAGAGTAACATGTTGAGATTCACATGATATTCAAGTACTAGATACTCAAGATGTCCATAACCGGGGACACGGCTAATCATGATTAGTTTGTACACTCTGCAGAGGTGTGCGCACTTTTCCCCACAAGACTCGATCGCCTCCATTTGGTTTCTCGCACTACATGGTGTTTGAGAAACGGATGACCGAGACATAGTCTTTCAGAAGCGCTAGCACCTTACGATCGGGTAGACCGGTACACCTACATCCCCCTACATCTGCTAGTCCACCACTGTAAGAGTTCACACGACTTAATCAACTATGCCAGAGCCCATAATGGCTTGTGGCTGCACACGGAAGTTTCTAGCATGAATAATCTCATGATCCCTTTGAGCCTGGGTGGCGGTCCAAAAGAAAAACAGGCAAGTCCTGGAAACCCCAGGTGCCTCAATCCACCCAGATGTGTGTTTAAGTTGCCACCTTAAGTAAACCATTAAAATTAACAAACTCACATCTGTCATGGATATCACTCACCCAATCCACGTCCACTAGCATAGCATGGCATAATAAGCAACGTAGAGTAACTCCCAAAGGTTTCATAAGTAAAACAGGTAATAGGTACTACCTCATCTACTTCCCATCCCACAATTTAATTAGATCCTAATCATGCAATGTTTGAGGATTGATCTAATGCAATAAAAACTGGGTATGAAAGGGATATGATCAAAGTGTGAACTTGCCTGCAATGTTGATGAAGATGATTCGCACTCAAAACTCCTGATAGTTCTACTCGTCACACTCCGATCAATCTATCGTCAGCAAGCAATAGTAAACACACATAAGCAATCACTCAAAAGATCGGAAAGATCGAAGAAGATGATTCGGAAAACATCAAAACCAAGCAAGTATCTCTTGCAACATAAAACAATTTCTAACAGTACCAAGATTATATGAATTTGGCCTTATCAGAAAGTTTAGGTCAAGAGCTTCGATATGCAAAAAGAATCAACTCAAACGGAGCTACGAAACTCAAGTTATGATCAAACGAAGTTTGAATTCAAATCTGATCTAATTCAAATTTTAAAACTTTCAAAAACATGTTTGAGTTGGATTACTGGATATATCAGATCATAACGAAGACGTGGGCGTTGGTTTCGTTGGATTTGGACAAACGAATAAAAAGATGTGGTTGATTGAAGTACAGGGACTAATCTGTAAAAGAAACTACTACAAATAGGTCCCTCGACAGAAAACTAAAATAAAAAGAAAAATCCTATCGAACGAACGTCCGCTACAGAGTCTAATCTAACAAAAACTGTTCACTACAGAAGCGTAACGAATGAGCGTTCGCAAAATAAAACAGATCGAAAAACCGGAGAAAACCTAACCCTAATAAAATAAACCGAACTAAAGAAAAACCTAAAAATAAAACCGGGTCGGTTTGTACCGGTTCGGGGCGCTTTTCCACCGAAAACCGCCGGTGGCAGTTAGCGAGTCCGGCGGCGGCGAAGTTTGCCGCGGCGAGGCGAGGACGGCGGCGGCAGCGGCGGGCGTCGGCACGGGGCGACAGCAGCGACGCGGCGGCGCGGTGGTGGGCGGCAGCAGCGGCGCGGCGGTACGGCGCGGGCAGCAGCAGCGGCAGATGCGGCGGCAGGCGGCGGCGAGATGCGGTGGCGGCGAGAGGAGCGAGAGAAACGGGGCCCGGGGCTCCGTATTTATGGGAGGGAGGAGGCGGCTCCGTGGCGTGGGCGAGGGGCCGGCCGGAGCCGTGTCGGCGCCGGACTCTAGTGGAGTCCCGGTCGGCCACGACGGGGAAGGCGGCGTGGAGCTGGGCCTTGGCCTGGCCGGTTGGCTGGGCCGGCCCAGTCGGGGGATTTCTCTTTTTTTTTGAAACATTTTTCAGACAAATAAAATAATAAAGGCAAAATAAATAAATAAAAATTATATAGGCATATAATATATCAAAATTTGCAGAAAAAGATTTTCTACAACATGGACATTGTTATAGCTTTAAATAAAATCTACAAAAATTCAAATAATTCAAACAGTGCTCCTGCTCTACTAAAATCCAATAAAAATCATTTTAAAAATACCAAAATTAATTCAAATGTATTTCTCTCCAATTTTATGATGTAGGGAATCATGTTACCCTTATTTCTGTATGTTTTATTTTTGGAGAAAAATAATTTGAATAAAACCCAAATAACTCCAAATTGAAAATAAATTCAAAAGAACTTTGAGTTTAATTCTTTGAAACTCCCAACTCATATTTCATATGTTTTGAAGAAGTCATATTATCTTCTCTCGTGAAAATCATTGAGTTGCTTAAAGTTTCTGAATTTGAAATATTTTCAAATAAGATTCAAATCTTTTCAAATCCCTTTTCATTTATTTAAAAATGGAAGAAGTCATGATATCTTCTCTCCAGGGTTTTGTGATGAAAAGAAGTTGAATTCAAGGAGACCAGAAAGCAAGATGAAAGTTTGGGAAAGTCCTTTTATTCCCTCTCATTTAACTTTCAAAAGTTTCGAATTTCACTCAATCAATCAATCAATCAAAACTATCTATTTATTTATAACATTCCAAAATTTAGAATTTTGGGATGTTACAAACCTACCACCCTTAAAATGAATCTCGTCCTCGAGATTCGGAGAGGCTAGAAAGAAATAGGTTAGGGTTTGGGGGTCTTCACAATCCAACGTTCGTCTCCGGGGTCTCGGGTGCTACCACCCTTAGAAGCATGGTTACGGTTCCATCAAAACTCATATACTCCATCCTTATTGTTGACAGTGTCGGTCTTCTTAGATCTTCTGGATAATTCCTTCTCTGGGCTCTTCCGGTGGTGGCATAACCTTTACCGCAATTCTTATGTCCTTTCATCTTGGTAAGGTTATTCCAAGACTGGGTCTTCTTAGCTGACGGGTCTGGCGCCAATGCTAAACAACTATCGATATCTCATGGTGGTCATCAATTTATGGTTTCTCCTGTAGAAAACGGGTCTGGGTTGAACCTCACCGTATAACCTACGATTGGCAACAACTGCTGTGTACAAGGGGAAAATACTTATACCATTCTAAGGTTTAAACAAGGTTTTGATCATCGTCTCTCTACTATAGGTAAGTCACTCAGATTTACCATCCCATATAGCAAGGCGAATAATAAGAGTAAGTCGGTATGGTGATCAATCCATCCCGCACCCAAATCATTATCTTGTATATGGTTTAGCGAATCTCGCATTCTAACACTCGGTCATCCTCACAAGCATTGCAGAATTTCTCTTGTCGACGAACCAAGTTCGGATAAATCCATTGATTCTGCAAGCCAAACAAACATCTATCGTTCCTTAACAACTCTCAGGTTTTGCGTTGCTCCTATAAAATCGTCGGTTGGTAAAGTCATAACTTCTTCCAGGGTTTTTCCTTCAGCAAGAGTGTGCTTGCTTCTTGGCAGGTCCTGGGGCCTATGGGTTATGGCCCATCTCATCACTTGTAGTCCTTGAACTTATCATCGGGCATCTGATCATTATTCCATCATCCAACTTCCAGCTTCCTAGCATACTTAAAATCCATCCAATTGTATTGTCTCCCTTCCTTCGGTTGTACCAAACCAAGACGTGATTACTCAGACTCATCATGGAATTTCCATTGATCCATATTTCCAACATCATACCTCCTTTATATCCAATAGAAATTCATCTCTTCATCCTCGTGGGATATCCAACATACCGAGATAAAACTTATACTTATGAAGTCCATACTCCACTTCGTGGAACATCATTATACTTTCCAGGGTCAAGCATCCTTAGAGGGGAATATTGGCCATCCCTGCATGGCACTTCTTCAACTGGGAAACGTGAAACACATCATGAACTCCTGACAGTGCTTCGGGTGACTCCAATTTGTTGGCCACTCCTCCCATACGCTCCAAACTCGGTATGGCCCTACAAGTCTCGGGGCTAACTTTCCCTTAAATCCAAATCGTTTAACTCCTCGCAGAGGGGACACACGAAGACATGCTCTATCTCCAATTTCATAGACTTCCTCCTTGCGTTTTTGAGTCTGCATAACTCTTCTGCCTGGACTGAGCTACCTTCAGTCTATCTCGAAGCATCTTAACATCCTCTTCTGACTCCTTGATCACATTTGATCCAAACAACTGACGGTCTCCAACTTCATCCCACATCAACAGTGTCTGGCACCTTCTCCCATACAAAGCTTAAAGAGGGGCCATCTTCAAACTGGCTTGGTAACTGTTGTTGTATAAGAACTCTGCGTAAGGTAGATTATCATCCCTACTAGATCCATAATTTAGCGCACACGATCTCAACATGTCCTCCAGAATCTGATTGACTCTCTCGGTCTATCCATCTGACTGCGGATGAAAGGTTGTACTGAACTCTAGCCTAGTACCCAAAGTGTGGTGTAGCTGTTTCCAAAACTTTGAGGTAAACCATGTTCCTCTATCGATGGTCCTCGGAACTCCATGCAGACATACATCCTGGTCAAATATATCTTGGCCAACTTCGCACTTGTATAGATGGTTTTCACTGGGATAAAGTGAGCCACTTTGGTCAAGCGAATCAACTACTACCCAGATATAATCATATCCAAATTGGGTTCTGGGAAATCCAGTAATGAAATCCATGCCAAGCTTATCCTGCTTCCATTCGGGTATCGGCATAGGCTGTATTAATCCTGCTGGCTTCTGATGCTCTGCTTTTACTCTCTCTGACATACATCACCTACGACTACATACTCTGCAATATCCTTCTTCATACCAGTCCACTAGAAACACTCATTCAAATCCAAATACATCTTGGTGTTTCTAGGGTAAATCGAGTACGGTGAGTCATGAGCCTCTTGAAGTAGTTACTTCCTGATCCTTGCATTATTGGGAACATATACACGGTCCTCGAACCATAAGGTGTTGTGCTCATCCTTACGAAAACCTTTGGCCTTTCCTTTGCTCGTCCTCTCTTTTAACTCAGAAATCTCTTTGTCATCCTTCTGAGCTTCATGAGTCTTTCTCAATAATGTAGACTGAACTTCCATTGCTGCAACAAAACCTTTGGGAACAATATTCAACCGAAGTTCCCTGAAAATCCTCGGCTAACTCCTTTGGTAATTCTCTGCTTATGAGGGTATTCGTCCTTGTTTTCTTTATGGTTGTGTCCTATTTCTCCACAAAGCTTGTATGCACAAGGTTTCTTCATATCATTTCATAAGGCTTCAATTTCTAGGACACAAACCGAGATATTAGCAAAGTCAACTTAAATTCTCCCCAAGTGGTTACTCCTTGCCATCCATTGATGGTTTGGTACATCCTCCACCAAGTAACAACACCTCTTTCAAAAACTCTGAAGAGCATGCTGGGTCATATCATTTCCGACTATAGAGTTATTCTTCATGTGATCTTCCATGTTCTGAATCCATTGGTCCATCTCCAATTGACTCATCGGTCCAGAAAATATGAGCTCATCTCCATTCATCCTCTATTGGGTCCATGGGTTTGGGGTGGGATAAGAGAGATCGAGAGGGATGCACACAATACAAACAATAGTTTTGAAAAGGCAGATTTTATTGTGGCTGTCGGAAAAACAACAAACAAATGACAGCTCATAATCGTCGCATCTAACGTAAGTATGTAACAGGGGTTGGGTCTTCTAATGGTCTATAGATCTCAACGTCATCAAACTCTTCAAGTCTTGTTTCATGTCTCCGATGGCTTCTTCTGATCATGCTTGTCCTTCTTAAGTTCTTTTGCCAAATCATCTCTGTTGATGCGAATTCTCTCATGACATCCTTTAATATTTCTGGAGTTGTGTTCCAAACTTCCGGGTTTCAACATCCTTGGCATGAACCGTGCCCTACTGTCCTTCAGTTCCTGATGAATCTCCGGTATCTCGAGGTCTTACTCCTTCAGCTTGGCTACTTCAGCTTCTAGTTTCCTGAGTTCTTCACATATTGACTCCTTGTAAAATATGACTTCTAAAAGTCCATCCTAAAATCCTTGATGTAATACTCCAGATCTTGGCGATACACCAGCTAAAGTTAAAACTTCATCCTTTGCTGACAGATGCTCCATCCAATCTTTCCATGCATATGCATGCTTAACTCCGCGTGGTGACAATAGCATAGGCGAACGATAACATCATGAATGTCCATGTTTCTGCTCTTGTTATTTCCATGAGCTATCATTCCATAGTTTGATATCTCCTGTCTTAGGGTTTTCTTGACTAAACTTTGACTGGAAATTCTTCATATTCTCCTAGTCTTCAACAGTTGTAGTTTCCGTTATCATAATCTATGGTAAAATACTCTTCATTCCGAAGGGTCTTAGTTGTCCGATATCTTGTACTCCTTGGAGTGGTCTCATTAGTCAAATCTTCGAGTGGTCAAAGGGGAAAAGGGTATAGTCTCACTAAAGGGAATATTTGAATAAGCTCAGAAGAGAAGAGAGGTAAAAGATCTTTTTGAAAATGAAGTAGTAGAGAAAAAATCTTTCCTATGGGCTTGCCAGTTTCTGGGGTCACGTCCTACAGTCAACATGTGCTCTGATACCATCTTGTAGCGACCCGACCTCAGACGGTCAAGTCTCTGTGCTTACGTGTCATCCCTGGATCGGTATGCTGACACACACAGTACTCGAGGATTTATAACAGAGGTAAATCACATGTATAAAGTAACGTAAATACTATTACCTCAATCCAAAAATAGCGGAAGCAACAAGGTTGTGGATTCCCATCAACACCAACGGCAAAGTTGAGTATAGGAAATCGTAACCCTAACGTATCACTTACTCGTCGTAAGATCCTGCAACATGAGACGTTGCAGCCACAGAGGGTCAGTACATTGAATGTACTGGCAAATTCACACCATAGAGCAATGATGAATAAAGGCTATCACTACATGCATATTTGGCTGGTGGAAAAGCTCTATGGTTACAGTTTTGCGTAAAGCAAATTTTTCCCTACTGCAAAGGAATAAATTTATTTAACTATCATGGTGGTCGTTGAATGGTTGACAGCATCCTCAATCCCAATTAAAAGTAATCATTAACAAACCCAACAATATTAAATTAGAGTAACATGTTGAGATTCACATGATATTCAAGTACTAGATACTCAAGATGTCCATAACCGGGGACACGGCTAATCATGATTAGTTTGTACACTCTGCAGAGGTTTGTGCACTTTTCCCCACAAGACTCGATCGCCTCCGTTTGGTTTCTCGCACTACATGGTGTTTGAGAAACGGATGACCGAGACATAGTCTTTCAGAAGCGCTAGCACCTTACGATCGGGTAGACCGGTACACCTACATCCCCCTACATCTGCTAGTCCACCACTGTAAGAGTTCACACGACTTAATCAACTATGCCAGAGCCCATAATGGCTTGTGGCTGCACACGGAAGTTTCTAGCATGAATAATCTCATGATCCCTTTGAGCCTGGGTGGCGGTCCAAAAGAAAAACAGGCAAGTCCTGGAAACCCCAGGTGCCTCAATCCACCCAGATGTGTGTTTAAGTTGCCACCTTAAGTAAACTATTAAAATTAACAAACTCACATCTGTCATGGATATCACTCACCCAATCCACGTCTACTAGCATAGCATGGCATAATAAGCAACGTAGAGTAACTCCCAAAGGTTTCATAAGTAAAACAGGTAATAGGTACTACCTCATCTACTTCCCATCCCACAATTTAATTAGATCCTAATCATGCAATGTTTGAGGATTGATCTAATGCAATAAAAACTGGGTATGAAAGGGATATGATCAAAGTGTGAACTTGCCTGCAATGTTGATGAAGATGATTCGCACTCAAAACTCTTGATAGTTCTACTCGTCACACTCCGGTCAATCTATCGTCAGCAAGCAATGGTAACCACACATAAGCAATCACTCAAAAGATCGGAAAGATCGAAGAAGACGATTCGGAAAACATCAAAACCAAGCAAATATCTCTTGCAACATAAAACAATTTCTAACAGTACCAAAATTATATGAATTTGGCCTTATCAGAAATTTTAGGTCAAGAGCTTCGATATGCAAAAAGAATCAACTCAAACGGAGCTACGAAACTCAAGTTATGATCAAACGAAGTTTGAATTCAAATCTGATCTAATTCAAATTTTAAAACTTTCAAAAACATGTTTGAGTTGGATTACTGGATAGATCAGGTCATAACGAAGACGTAGGCGTTGGTTTCGTTGGATTTGGACAAACGAATAAAAAGATGTGGTTGATTGAAGTACAGGGACTAATCTGTAAAAGAAACTACTACAAATAGGTCCCTGGACAGAAAACTAAAATAAAAAGAAAAATCCTATCGAACGAACGTCCGCTACAGAGTCTAATCTAACGAAAACTGTTCACTACAGAAGCGTAACGAATGAGCGTTCGCAAAATAAAACAGATCGGAAAACCGAAGAAAACCAAACCCTAATAAAAAAACCGAACTAAAGAAAAACCTAAAAATAAAACCGGGTTGGTTTGTACCTGTTCGGGGCGCTTTTCCATCGAAAACCGCCGGCGGCAGTTAGCGAGTCCGGCGGCGGCGAAGTTTGCCGCGGCGAGGCGAGGACGGCGGCGGCAGCGGCGGGCGTCGGCGCGGGGCGACAACAGCGACGCGGCGGCGCGGTGGTGGGCAGCAGCAGCGACGCGGCGGTGCGGCGCGGGCAGCAGCAGCGGCAGATGCGGCGGCAGGCGGAGGCAAGATGCGGCGGCGGCGAGAGGAGCGAGAGAAACGGGGCCCGGGGCTCCGTATTTATGGGAGGGAGGAGGCGGCTCCGTGGCGTGGTCAAGGGGCCGGCCGGAGCCGTGTCGGCGCCGGACCCCAGTGGAGTCCCGGTCGGCCACGACGGGGAAGGCAGCGTGGAGCTGGGCCTTGGCCTGGCCGGTTGGCTGGGCCGGCCCAGTCGGGGGATTTCTCTTTTTTTTTTGAAACATTTTTCAGACAAATAAAATAATAAAGGCAAAATAAATAAATAAAAATTATATAGGCATATAATATATCAAAATTTGCAGAAAAAGATTTTCTACAACATGGACATTATTATAGCTTTAAATAAAATCTAACAAAATTCAAATAATTCAAACAGTGCTCCTCCTCTACTAAAATCCAATAAAAATCATTTTAAAAATACCAAAATTAATTCAAATGTATTTCTCTCCAATTTTATGATGTAGGGAATCATGTTACCCTAATTTCTGTATATTTTATTTTTGGAGAAAAATAATTTGAATAAAACCCAAATAACTCCAAATTGAAAATAAATTCAAAAGAACTTTGAGTTTAATTCTTTGAAACTCCCAACTCATATTTCATATGTTTTGAAGAAGTCATATTATCTTCTCTCGTGAAAATCATTGAGTTGCTTAAAGTTTCTGAATTTGAAATATTTCCAAATAAGATTCAAATCTTTTCAAATCCCTTTTCATTTATTTTAAAATGGAAGAAGTCATGTTATCTTCTCTCCAGGGTTTTGTGATGAAAAGAAGTTGAATTCAAGGAGATGAGAAAGCAAGATGAAAGTTTGGGAAAGTCCTTTTATTCCCTCTCATTTAACTTTCAAAAGTTTTGAATTTCACTCAATCAATCAATCAATCAAACAATCAATCAAAACTATCTATTTATTTATAACATTCCAAAATTTAGAATTTTGGGATGTTACAAATACCGTACAAGCAGACACGTAAGATTTGCACGAATAAGGGAAGAGGAGTACCCTATCAGTTGCCAGTGTGGTGTCGATATGTCGCGGCGATCTTCTTGTTTTTCCCGGGGGAACCGATGTTTTGGAGAGCTGTGGATCCTTGGACAAACCCATGGCCAAATTGTTGGCTGTATTGTCGTGACCGTATATTGGCGGAGGGGAAGCAGATCCGAGGCGGCAAAGGACGGTGTAGCAGGAACAGCTCCGGTGCGGTGGACGGTGGCAAAGTTGGAGCAGCAGCGGTGAGGCGCAGGAAGACATGGTTGAACTGGCTCGGGTACGGACAGCCCGGCCTCGGCTTTCAACTACTAGCCATGGAGGGCATTGCGGTTGAGGTTGCGGTGGACGACGACATCGGGGTGTCGCCTCCGGTGTGATGGAGGTGGGCGGCGGTTGATGGGTGGGATGGGGTGGCGGACGGAGGACGACGGGGTTTTGCGGCTGGTGGAGAGGTAGTTTTGGCGCCCATGGAGTACGAATGGGGAATCGGACGGGTGGGGGGAACCATGTTTCGGTCTGGGACGCCCTTGTTTTTGGCTTTTTTGAACAGAAGATGGGACGCGCTTGTTTGAAATTTGGGGAAAGTACAAACTATGCCCCCTCTTAAATTCCGGACCTACTGCGGGTTGGGGGTAGGATGGTAATCCCATGTGTCCCAAATAGTGGACGGGAGCGATTTCGGCCGCGCACATATGTGCTTAGGCGGCCATTGTGTATGAATATTTTTCGGAGGCGGTTGCGTGGCGTCTAGATGAAGCTACAATCCTACCCCGGTTTAGACCTTTGGACGTCAGGCCGGTAGGTTTCACGGGTCGGAGTTATTAGAAAAGTAATTTCCTTGTACTACCAAACATTGGTCTCACGCGGTTTTGGGTGAGTAGAGGCTCTGTTGGCGCTTTGTTCAAAATTTTGAAACACAAGCATTCACGTTTAGAGTACTCTTGAACTATGAGGATTGACCTAAATAGACAACGTTATATTTGACCTTGTATGTTTGAAAACCTCATTAAATTATCCGCTTCTTTTTGAAAATTTGACACTTCAAAATCCTATAACTACAATTATTTTGGAATGGAGGAGCTAAATTTGAATCTATTTTGTACACGACTACATATGCTATTATGTACAAAATCAGAGAAAAGATTGGTGCCCCCATAATTTAAGTATGATTTACAAATGCCATGATATCAAATTCAAATAACTGAATGGACTTCATGTTGAATTCGATTTTTTAAAACCACCTTAAGTTGAATTCAAATGTATACTAGTTCATAGGTAGCTATTTATAATGTTCATTGTGTAACTTTCGTATGTATAATGTGCTTTACACACACAACATGAACTATACTCACGTTTATATTTGATTGCTAAAGCGATGCATTGTCTGGAGTTCAAAATACTAACTACGTGGATCAATTGTGTCGAATAATAACATAGAGATGCTCAAATTCGATAGAATCTAGATGTTTGATGGATCAATGACCGCTCCTTACGCGAATTGCAAATATCATGATCCCATTCTAATATTTGGATACAATTTATATCTTTAATCAATGTGTGCAACAGTCTTTTACGTGTAGTTTCACTCTCCATCGGTGGTCTCTCACACATGCTCACACACTCTCTCCGGAGGTGTCTTTCTCGCACACATGCTCTAGATATAACCCTCCCTCCCTCTCGTAACCATTTACAACTATTTTCACTAACCTTTATCACAAGCACTCTTCCTCTCGCAAGCATACACACGCACAATCCCCATCGACCCTTTCTATATACATGGACCTGCCTACGTGTCTCATGTACGCACATTATCATTAGGCCTGTCTCTCACGCATTGTCTCACATCTCTCTTCCTAATCGACGAGTATGATTCTAGCAGAGCATTCTGTAGGATGCCCCTTAAAGTTAGGTTGGATGAATAGTAATATCAAAGATAAAGGGGTTACCTTAGTCCGAGAACCTAGGGTTACAAATCCTAGACGGCTTTGTCAGTGGACACCGAGTCCTTCACAATTCTGCTATCTTTGTCTTGTACGACTAGTCATCCATGGGTCTTCCTAAATGCGTCACGGGCCGACCAATGTGGCGCAGGACGGAACCGAACGAAGGGCCTCACCTCAACCTACCAGACCTCACGCGGTGACACACCCTCTGCCCCCATGTCTCATTATCTTCTCACACCCACACATACCAACACAAACACCACACACACAAAAAATTTCTCCAGGTGCTTCTATTCCCACCCCCCCCCCCCCTTGCATATACACACTCAAGGGAATGGAATCTCTCGTTGTGACGTCATATTCGCCTCTCTCTCTCTCTAGACCACTCTCATTTCTCGTGCTATCTCCCCCCCCCCCCCCGCCGCCCCCTCTATCCATGCCTCTCTCGAATACGTAATACACACGCATACCTCTCTAGGCCCCGCCAAATGCATCAACTACACATTCACACATGTTACATCACGTACCCCATTGATATAAAAATCCCTCTCTTCATGTTTATTCCGCATACAACATTCCTTTTGAATAAAGTGTAGCCAAAAAATTATTTTAGAGTTTCTACATATATACAACATTACAAAGTTATATGGAGGAGTACGAACGCTAATTTGCATTGCATGGTGCCCACAATGATATTTATTCCACACTGTGAATTTGTATATTTTTATACTATATACAAAGTTAGTCATAATAAAGAGAAACAAAGAGCATCTCTCTCTCCATCGCATACCCCCCCTGTACGCCCCTTTCACGTATGCACACAAAACTATCTCCGAGTCCTCTAAAAGTAAGCCCCCAGAAAATTCACGCATGTTTCATCTTTCTCTCGCGATATATGCAATGACGATCATTGTATTTGAAGCGAAAGCACGATACGTACATTGGACTTTAGAATCCACCCATTACTATCACCATTTATGTTTAGTGGTTGCAGTCATGGGCTCACCGTACAACTCTGTATTTGCTAATGACATGACTAGTTGACCAGTTAAACGCTCCACGTGGCACCTCTAGTGTTGCATCACATTATCTCATTACCATCGTGCCCACCTATCGGCTTGTATCTACTCTACATCTACACTCTTATAAAATACATAAAATACGCTCTTATAAAAAACAGAATTGGTGATGATGGTGTGCCTGCCATCCTGCAATATAGGTCGTCCGATTTATATCTGACGGATAGGAAAGAAACTATGGTAATTTTGCAAAAAGGTACCCACACGCCTCTCCACATTTGCAAATAAGTCCTTCCCTCGTTCGTCCTTTTCTCTCACAAGATAAACTAGTCATACAAATGCATCTTGATGTTACGTGCAACGCACGGGCATCTTGCTAGTAAGAATGAAAACAAATGACAAAAAAATATTTGGACAGTGGTTCGAAGTCATGACCGCGGGCACAGCGGACAAGGTGGCCTTGTATTGGTATGCTGAGCCGTCTGTTTTAACACACATGAGCTAGTGTGGTGATTATACACACACGCACGCATGCACACGAACTGCATGCACGCAACACTCACACAAATACATGCACCCACGCACGCACGCAACACTCACACGTACACACGCAGCCACGCACGCACGCAACACTCACACGCACACATGCATGCATGCATGCACACAACAGTACACCACACGACCAACACACACTCTCATACTCAAGTGCTCAACCTACATGTGCATGCGCTCACATCAGGCCCTGACAGACACATACACAACTAGGTGATTCCCGCGCATGGGTTGGAGTCTTGTCGCGCCTGCGTAAATTTGTGTTTATCTGACCTTTTCCCTATGCGAACTGACAGGTGGGACCCACAAGGAACGTGTTCAATTTAACTAGTCAACATGGTGCCACGTAGACTATTTGGCCGGTCAACAGAGTGCAATCCGATGCTGAACCGTGAGCAAGTGACTATATAATCACCGCAAAAAGTATATAGTGACCGTAATCCGCTTATTCTGAAGTACGGTGACTGTATTACGCTTTTCTCTCTGTAGGCCCTCCAAAACTACATCTCTACACGTTCTCGCATGTTACATCTAACAACTATGCAATACAGCACTACTACTACACTCTAACACAATAAATCATATGTGTTTTTAGTTTTACTAAATATCATATTAAGGACAGTATAACCGCACCTAAAGCGAGCTCTCTCAACGATTTCTGTTTTTGGCAGTCCGATTTCGTTGCTCGATCATTCCTTGCCGTACGATACTGCTCCTCTCGCACGTGGGCTGCTCGTGGGCCGACTGTCCGATGGGCAGCTACTCCCGAAACCAAATCAAGGCCCTCTCGTTCGCCTGCAGGAACGAACGTCCGATCTCAGACGGACGGTCAGCAAAGGTTTCCTTCCCACCCCAATCTCTCCTTTTTCTCACCCACGCCATAGGTTGCGCTGCCGCTGTCGTCGTTTTGTTCGGCTCGCACCTCCTCATGGCGCAGTCCTCGGCCGCGCCGTTGGAACGTCGCGTCCGTCTCCATCTAGCAACTGAAGTTCTCCTTCTCCTGTCTTCCATCAGAAAGGCACAACAGGGAGCATATCTCTCTCAAAGAGGCCACGAGCTCCATCCCTAGATCGTTGGCGCACTACACCCTTGAAGAATGTATCTGGTTTTTTTCTGGGGTCCTCGGGTGCGCCGCCGTCAAATCTGCCACGATCGAGCACCTAGCTGGAGGTACGCATGGGTGTCGGGGCGATTTTAGTTGGGGACTCTCGGTTGGGATGGGCTCAGGGCATGCAACGCTTTGAGGGGCGCAGGTGGCTTTTAGACAGGTTTGTTCATGTTCACTCGTCTTAATAGTATCTGTTTCAGTTAGGATTGGAAAATTATGTTGTTTAGCATTTTTTTTCATGAATCCACGCCAGCCCTTGCATACAGGGAGAAGAGGGAACATTGAGGAACCATATTCTTGTGTCTATTTTGCTCTACGGTTCTGAACAAAAGAAAAATAGCTTTACTTACTTCTGATGTGATTACTACTCCATATGAATATATTAAGTATTTTTTATCCTTGCATTAAGCATAGCAGTACATATGAATATATTAGGCCATGCCCTTGTTTACAACTGAGTTGTTGCAACTCCATATGTAATACGCGAGCAGCCAAAGTGAGGTACTAGATATCACGCTAACTATTTATCTTTTCAACTGATCATGAAATTGAGTGCAATACTATTATCATGTTTGATTTACACAAGAAAAATTGCTTCACCAATCATGTTAATTGTTTCTCTACTGAATCTTTTAATGATCAAATCGTTACTGCACTTGCGAGTCAAAATGTGCCAAAGGATGGATCAAAGACCACCATGGCATCGACACATTGATATTGATGTTGCTCTCTCATTTTCTCTCTTTCTGAATCCCTCAAGCCATCAGAGGAGCTCAAGCCCAAGCAGAGGCATCTCATGGACTACTGAACAAAGTCAGTGAGCAAAGAATCCCCCAATGGTCAGTGGCATCTCCATCACGTCCAGTTCATTTATAACATCCCATAGTGATTCTGGTGACCTGGAGGTAAGTACTTGCTGTATATACAGCCACGGCTACTTCTCTTGTAGAATTCTACTGTTTGTTGAATTGATTTCCAACATTGATGTAAAGTAAATTGGTCTATGCAGATTCTTTAAGTTAATCTGGTCTAAGCACACCATTAACACTGCCAAGGTACCACTGTAAGGATGTTTATTGGGAGGGGCATCTCTTGTGGCTTGTGCATAAGTGCAGAATAATGGGGAACAGTTAGAATATCCTTCTTGGATGTATCGCAAAATGCTATACATTAGGTATGTTACTTGATTGGGAGTTATACCGGCGTTCAGTTAGCTCAAATTTTGAATCAAATATCAATATGCAAATAGTATTATTTTTACTAATAAACGCCATGAAACAACAATTGTATTTGATTCTACGACAGTTTGCATTAGCGTCTGCTTCTTTGTTGTGGGATCATTATTCTGGTGGAGGCATATTAAAAGTCAGTACATTATTGCCGATGCTAACAACGCTGAATTTAGTCAACCTTGTTATGAATCAGGTACCAAGTTGTGTTTATTATTTTGCACCAGCAACATATATGAAAAGTGTTATTTTTTAATGTTTATCAAGGGAAACTATATATCACTATCCAATAGTGACTTTCATGTTCTGGTACTCTTTATTGGTCCTATCTTCGCATCATACACATCGAGTTATCTTGGAAGTATACATCCTTTCCAAAAAGCAAAGGTAAAATTCAAGGAAAGAAGAATATCAGTACATTTGTTTTTAAATGTGAACACCTGAGCTCCTTTGTTCATTTGAGAAGTATCGGAGTTGATTTACACTATAATCGTTGTTGAGGTGTCCACTAGACGTGTGTATGAACGGTAAGTGTTTTTTTTTGTCTGCAGTTATAACTTATAACACAACACAACCACTTGGCTTCTTAGAATCATAGACATCACAAAGCAACCATTCCGGCTTTTCACAATAGTTGATGTCCATTCTAAGATCTACAAAGATATATTTCCTTGAAATAAAAAAGTAAATAGATGGTAATTTGAAACAAGTCCATCATAAAGAAGGCTCTACACCTAGCTGTCTAATTTCCATAGATTGGAGAGACGTTTAAAAAACTTTATTCAATTTAACTTGTGTGGATACAAACTTTTCAATTGTTCCTCCTGTTTTATATAGCAGTGCTCCTTTGTACTTCAATAGAAATATTGTTTACATGTTTGCTTCACCGATACTGAAGGGTCTTGAGGCCACGATCAAGTTGGAATTTGGTTTTACTTACTGCGTTATATTTCCCATTTACACTAGAGGATCTCACTCCCATTACCAATGCCTATTTATTCTTTAGCGTGGCCATGGATCTACTACATTTCATTTTATCCCTTTTTTAAGTAAGAATGTTTTACGGCAAAATGTCACCCCTACAGATTTATAACTCGAATGTTTGTAACACAAAAACAAGACTTACACTTCAATAAATTGGTTGTTTGGAAGCTACCTTTCATGCATACAATATAGATGGCGTATTCTGGTTATTTCAGAGCGAGTTGACCTTAATGCACGATTAAGGTGGTGATAATGCCTACAGTGGAACATGTATCCAGCAGAAGAATGACGTGGGGCTGCTTATTGTTATGACCCGAGAAAGTTTTAGTCGGATATATGCTAATTTATTGTCAAATTGCTTTATATCTTCTTTTTTATTTTATTTAGCTTGCACCAAACAAATATAGTTTGTTTATTAAATGATTTCCTTCGGATTTTGTTGTTTTTGAAGATTCAGTTTGTTCCATCTGATGCCGGTAGCACACTAACCATTATGATGCAGCAAGTATTGGATCGAGAAATTTGTGCCATGTTTATCAATTTCACACTAACCATATATGTCTCCGAAATATGTGTATTGTTGCTTCAAAATAAATTGAATTGCTACATTGTTATTTCTGAAACAATAGAAAGATGAACTGCCTTTATCACCTCCATATATTTGTGAGAATTACTACCAATCTCTTAGAAAACGGACGGGCGCAGCAATCGCGCGCCATCGATGATCTAGTTGTTACTTAGACCTCTCCCAATGCATTGGTGCTAAAGTGGGGTGCTAAGTGCATTAAAATGCTTAGCAACTAATGTCCCCAATGCATTGGTGCTTAGGTTTTGTAGCTAAGCCTTCTCTATTTAATTGTTTAGTAATAAAACTCCTTCATGTATGTAACGCCCCAGATCCGATGCGCCAGGTGTCTTTAAGCTATTCGTCGTTGTTGCCATGTCGTTGCTTGCGTGTTGCATTTTGCCATGTCATCATGTGCATCTCATTTTGCATCCATGTTCGTCTCATGCATCCGAGCATTTTCCCTGTTGTCCGTTTTTCAATCCGGCACTCCTATGTCATCCGGCGTTCCCTTCTTGTCTCTTTTCGTGAGCGGGTGTTAAACATTCTTGGAATGAGTCGGTATTTGCCGAGTGGCCTTGGTATATCACCGGTAGACCGCCCGTTAAATTTCGTTCCATTTGGAGGTCGTTTGACGCCCCAACGGTTAACCGCGTAGCCCGAAACCCCTCTCTCTTTGCAGCCCAGCCCCTCTTCACCACAGCCCATGAGCCCATCCAAACCCCCTCCATCCTCTCGGTCGTTCGATCACGATCGTGTGGGCGAAAACCGCACCCCATTTGGACTCTCCTAGCTCCCTCTAGCTATAAATATGTGCCTCCCCCGAAATTTTCACGGATGAAACCCTAGCCTCTTCCTCCTCCCGCCGCCGGACACGTCCGTCTGCCATCGGACACGTCCGCCCCGCCGCCGCAGCCAACCACGAGCCGCCACGTGTCCCAGCCACCGTCTCCACCGCGCCTCCACCGCATGGGCCCACAGGAGCCCATCCGCGGCCCGCCCCGGGCCGATCTGGGCCCAGGCGCCCCCAGCCGCTCCGCCCGAGCCACCCGTCGCCCGAGCTCCGCGCCGCCCGCCGGCGACCGCCGCCTGCACTCCGCCCCACCGCCTCGCCACCATTCAACTCCGGCGACCGGAGCGCCACCGGTCCAGGCCAGTCCCGTCTCCTCCTCCTTCTCCCTGTCCTTCCTCTCCCCCGCGCTCATCTCCCTCTATCTCCCGTGATGCAGAAGGAGGCCGCCATGGATGGCGCCCCAAGCTCCAAGTCCGGCCAGCACCGCCCCGAGCTCCGTCCACCGCCGTCCTTGCCCGGATCTGGCCGCCCACGACTTGATCTACCCATTCCCGGCCATCCTGAGCCCCGCCGGAGTCGCACGCACCCTCTCCGTCGGCGTAGACTTCCGCCATGGCTGCTCTGTACGAGGAATGGATCTTCCCCGACCTGGATCCCGTTTTCGCGGAGGTGATTTTCTGCTAAGTCCTGAAATTCTTGCATTCTGGTGCTAACTTTGACTTGCTGTAACTCCATGTGTACTGCTCCGTTTCGTGCGTGTGATATATCAAAATGTTCGCTGTGAGATGCTCTACATTTCATTCCATTGTGCCATGCTTGTTTGAGTCCATCTTGATAACCGAATCATCGTTGAAAGAGTGCTATATGATGTTAACTGTTGTCTGTTATCAGAACTTGGTGATTTGTCTTTTTCGTTGCATTTTGTGTGTGCATCCTATGAGCTTGATGTCTACATGAGTTTTGAGCTATAACATGCCATCTCTGCTGTGGTGCAATCCATGTATTTTTTGTGAGCCTTGTAGTGAGTGCATCAAGCTCGTGAAGTAGGGTACTTGTTGTTGCTGTTTTGCTAGACTGATTCTGCTATATCATGATGCTATGTAAACCTGCTGCTACGAGTCAGTCTATGCATAATCTGGAGATGTTCACTAAGGATGTTTTGTTATACATGTCATGCTCTATCCATTAATGCCCTGGTTTCATTTATATCCTACTGGAACTTGTTGTTATCTTGCTCCAAAATTGCTAAATAATGTTGCTGTCAGCCTGTTAACATTAAGTTCAGTTTTGCCATGTGTTTTGCTAGTGATCAATGCACCCTATGAACTTGTGTGTGGTACAATCTCACCAACATGCCTACTTATTGTTGTTCCTACCATGTATGAATCTGTCACATCACTTGCCATGTTTACATGGGTGCCATCATATCTTATGTTCCTTTTTGGCTCATGGTCAGTAAGGGACTTTAGTTATATGCAATTATTAGATTCATGCCATGCCTTTGTTTGACATGATATGTTCCTGTAGCATGTTGTTTGATAGCACTAAACATTGCAACCTGATGTTATTTTCTGCCAAGTCTGAAACTGTTATTATTTGCAACTTGCCATGTCATTTTGAGCATGTTCTAGTGATTTATGGAGATAGCTCAGTGTTCATGTTTTGTCATGCTTTACCTGTACTTCATGCCCATGCCTTTTGTTTTCATATTGAGGTGCTGTAGCATATTGTTTTGATGCTTGCTAGATGCCTAGGTTCTGTTTTGGACAGTTTGTTGCTATAACTTGTATAGAGTGTATGTGTTGCACCGTTTCTCCGTTTTGAGTGTGCTCCATATGAAACATGCTTAGAATTGCATGTAGTTTCATATTATCATGTTGCATCCTTTTTTTGAGGAGTTTGCTTGATGTTTGTATGCATTTTGCATCAATGCCATGTTTAACTTGTTTTGCTCATATCTTCTAGACCGTAGCTCCGAATTAAATGAACTTTATATGTAACTTGACTAGAATCTCGTGTAGATCATCTTGGTGCATATTAACTTTCTATTTACCAACTTGAACATAAGGTTTATTAAGATCTGGACCAATTTCGAAATCTGCATATGAGGACTTACCGGAATTGTTATATGTTGTTTCCAGCCACATTTAAACTTGCCTTGATGTGTTGTTCTTGTTTGCATCATCTCTTGCCATGAGTAGCTTCATGTAGTCATGTCTTGCATCCTGCTTGGTCGAGCATCATGTCTTGTTCATGTGTGGTTTGTTTACCTTGTTGTGTGCTTCTTCTCGATAGTTCCTGTTTCGTTGCGATCGTGAGGATTCGTTCGTCTACGCTTGGTTCGGCTTCATTCGTTCGTCTTCTTCATGGACTCGTTCTTCTTACTTGCGAGATTTCAGGCAAGATGACCGCTACCCTGGATCTCACTACTATCACTGCTATGCTAGTTGCTTCGTTCTATCGCTTGCTGCGCTACCTATCTTTTGCTCTTCAAGCCTCCCAAACTGCCATGTCAGCCTCTAACCTTTTCACCCTTCCTAGCAAACCGTTGCTTGGCTATGTTACCGCTCTGCTCAGCCCCTCTTATAGCGTTGTTAGTTGCAGGTGAAGTTGAAGATTGCTCCATGGTGGACAGGATTATGTTGGGATGTCACACTATCTCTTATTTAATTAATGCATCTATATACTTGGTAAAGGGTGGAAGGCTCGGCCTTATGCCTGGTCTTTTGTTCCACTCTTGTCGCCCTAGTTTCCGTCATACCGGTGTTATGTTCCCGGATTTTGTGTTCCTTACGCGGTTGGGTGATTTATGGGACCCCCTTGATAGTTCGCTTTGAATAAAACTCCTCCAGCAAGGCCCAACCTTGGTTTTACCATTTGCCTCACCTAGCCCTTTTCCCTTGGGTTTCTGGAGCCCGAGGGTCATCTTTATTTTAGCCCGCCCCCCCCCCCCCCAGGCCAGTGCTTCTCTAAGTGCTGGTCCCAACTAGAGCCCTTTGCAGCGCCCCCTCAGGGAAACTTGAGGTCTGGTTTTAGTTGTACGGATTGCTCATCCGGTGTTGCCCGGAGAATGAGATATGTGCATCTCCTATCGGTATTGTCGGCACATCGGGCGGCTTTGTTGGTCTTGTTTTACCATTGTCGAAATGTCTTGTAAACTGGGATTCCGAGACTGATCGGGTCTTCCTGGGAGAAGGAATGTCCTTCATTGATCGTGAGAGCTTATCATGGGCTAAGTTGGGACACCCCTACAGGGTATAAACTTTCGAAAGTCGTGCCCGCGGTTATGGGCAGATGGGAATTTGTTAATGTCCGGTTGTAGATAACTTGACACCAGATCCGATTTAAAACGCATCAACCGCGTGTGTAGCCGTGATGGTCTCTTTTCAGCGGAGTTCGGGAAGTGAACACGGTTTTTGGGTTATGTTTGACGTAAGTAGGAGTTCAGGATCACCTCTTGATCATTGCTAGCTTCACAACCGTTCCGTTGTTTCTTTTCTCGCTCTTATTTGCGTAAGTTAGCCACCATATCATGCTTAGTCGCTGTTGCAACCTCACCACTTTACCTCTTCCTTTCCCATTAAGCTTTGCTAGTCTTGATACCCATGGTAATGGGATTGCTGAGTCCTCGTGGCTCACAGATTACTACAACAACAGTTGCAGGTATAGGTTTTGCGATGATCATGACGCGAGAGCGATGTTTGTTTGTTTTGGAGTTCTTCTCCTGCTTCTTCTTCGATCAGGGGATAGGTTCCAGGTCGGCAGCCTGGGCTAGCAGGGTGGATGTCGTTTGAGTTTCCGTTTGTGTTTCATCCGTAGTCGGATGGTGCTCTTTTGTAAGATGATGTTGTATTCATGTGGCATTGCATGCCTTTTGTATGTATCCCCATCTATTATGTAATGTTGATGTAATGATATCCACCTTGCAAAAGCGTTTCAATATGCGGGTCTATCCTTGGTGGGACCTTCGAGTTCCTTTTGGATAGGGTCGCATATTGGGCGTGACAAGTTGGTATCAGAGCCTCGACCGACCATAGGAGCCCCCTTGTTTGATCGTGTAGTTTGGCCGTTGTTGAGTCTAGAAGAAAACTGTTTTCGGAGTCTAGTTATATCGGAGAGTAGGAATTCTTTTTACTCCTCAGCCTCTTCGTCGCTCTGGTGAGGAATCTTGATGTAGGTGTTTTGAATTACTCCTCTTCCCCATAAAAATTTTCTTTAGGATCACGCAGTTGGTTTTTCGATCGTTGTTCCTCAGCTCTTTTCATCCGGTGCATTTCTCGTCAAGTTGACTCGAGCCTCTTCATCTTTGCCAAGTTGAATCCTCAGCTGTTTTCTTTTCCCACCCGCCCACCCCTTTATCTTCTCGGAGCCGAAGTCCGTAATCGAGTATCCATCCTACTCGTGCGAAGTCTTTGCTTTCTATCCTCAATGATTTCAACCGGTGTTTTCTCTTCAAGATATTCGTGGGTTTCCCTCTCCAAGTTACCCTTGTTTTCCCGCCCTCCCACCCTCTTCTTCCCGGAGCCTGGGTCTCTTTCGAGCATCAATTTCATTCATGTGGAGCCTCTTCAGTCTTCCCTCAATCATTTCAACCGGTAAATTCTCGTCTCAGTGGACATTCTTCATCTCTTTTTCTTCTCCGGTGGATTCAATTCCATTTTTCGGTAGTGATTATATTCTTTCCCTCGGCTCAAGTGTTTTCCTTGCTCGTTCGCCTCTCGCCAGTTTATCCTTCCAGAGTGTTCAACACATCTCAGGAGATTCGTCTGTGTGTGAATTAATTCGAGGTTGTCACCTCATTCAAATATTTCAATCATTCTGGTGCATCATCTACATGTTCATCAATCCTTTTCAACGGTGTTTTTCTCTTTAGTGGGCCCTAACCCATAGGTCTTTTCCCAGGATCTTACCTGACTCTTCTAATTCTCCCGGAGTTATTCTCAAATCCTTTTCAAAGGGTGTTGTAAGAATGGATTTCATCAGTCAGATGCCTCTCCAAGATCAATTTCAAATTCTTTTCATTGTTGCCTCAACCTCTTCGCTTTTCGTTTTCCCGGAGTGCCTTAACAAATTTTGGTGGTGTTTCCCGTCATCATTTGAAGATCGAAGATGAGTTTTTCCTCTAAATCTTGCCTGTTCTCCCGGAGATTCGTGGTGCTAGCTTCATGTTATCCTACAAATTATTCCGTTTGTCAGAGATTCTTTTCTTACCCATCCGGAGTATTTCAGGAGTTGCTTTCCCGTTTCGTTGATCCGGAGGCCTCCATTTCAGAATACTTCTTCGTTCCAAGTTTTCAGTTTCGTTCGTCCTATAGTTGTACCGGTGCTTCGTTCAAGCTTTATTTACTCACCTCACGATCTCTTCGTTCTTTTGCATCTAAATCCCATCTAGCATTTGTTTCTTCTGATTCTTCCCGGTGATTCATTCTCTTTCCAAAGTCATTTCCAAATTATTATGGTGGTTCGTTCAAGATTCTTTTTCTTTGATTATCATATTAATTCATTCGTTCTTTCCAATCCTACCGGTGGTTCATGAAGACTTTCTCAAGTTTTGTGCTATACCCCCCCCCCCCCCCTTAATCCGTTTCAAGAAGAATAAGTAGTGTGCAAAATCCTTTGCTTGTCATCAATTTAATTTGATGAAGGATAAGCATACAATAAATCTTATTCTTATTTCCTCAAAGTGATTAATCCCTTCCTTCGGAGTTTGTACTTGAGGAATAAATTCTAGTTCCAAGTGTTTTCATCTTTTCTTTTCCGGAGCACAAATTTCCTCGGCCATGTCGTCGAAACCCCCATCTAAATCACTGCAAGCTTTAATATTATTCTTTCATCCTTCATTCCTATCTCATCATCTTTTGTCACCGAAGTTCTTCATGGTGGTTCTTCATGCTTTAATTCATTCTTCAAGAGTTCATCAAGATTCTTGTGGGTGGAATTCAAGTATCTTTTCTTCTCGCGTCTCGAAGTGTAATTAATTCTCCGTATTCTTTTGAAGTGGAGTTTTGCATTTATTCGTTCTTCTCAGCTATCCAATCATTTCCGTTTGTGGCCGGTTATCACCTTATGATCTTGAGGTGTTACCTATAAGACCACAACAAGCTAATTATTTTCGTTGTTGATTGTCTCAACAACTCCGTTTAAACCTTCCTTCTAAAGACGCTTTCAATTCCATTCGTGGCACAAGTTGTCATTTTCTTCTCTGTTCTTTTCATTCAACTCTTTCAATTCTTTCCGGAGGTTTTGTGTCATGTCTTCATCAAGTGTCATCCCATCTTGCATAGTTCATGTTCTATTCCTTCCATTTTCAGCCGGAGTGCCGCCTAAATCCTTTCAGTCGTATTCGTTTCTTATCTCGTTCTAACCAGAGTGGTTTCATAGTCTATCTTGTTTCTTGAGTTTTTGATTCTTTTCATATTCGCCGTTCCTCTTTTCTCCCCGAGTGCTCTCGACTTTGGTCATCCTCTCTCTTTTGTTCTTATTTCACCTCATCCTTTTCCCTTCCGTCTCGGTCCTAAGATCTCGGGATAAGATCTCTTGTCAGTGGAGGAGTGTTGTAACGCCCCGGATCCGATGCGCCAGGTGTCTTCCAGCTATTCGTTGTTGTTGCCATATCATTGCTTGCGTGTTGCATTTTGCCATATCATCATGTGCATCTTATTTTGCATCCGCGTTCATCTCATGCATCCGAGCATTTTCCCCGTTGTCCGTTTTGCAATCCGGCACTCCTATGTCATCCGGCGTCCCCTTCTTGTCTCTTTTTGTGAGCAGGTGTTAAACGTTCTCGGAATGAGTCGGTATTTGCCGAGTGGCCTTGGTATATCACCGGTAGACCGCCCGTTAAATTTCGTTCCATTTGGAGGTCGTTTGACGCCCCAACGGTTAACCGCGTAGCCCAAAACCCCTCTCTCTTTGCAGCCCAGCCCCTCTTCACCACAACCCATGAGCCCATCCAAACCCCCTCCATGCTCTCGGTCGTTCGATCACGATCGTGTGGGCGAAAACCGCACCCCATTTGGACTCTCCTAGCTCCCTCTAGCTATAAATATGTGCCTCCCCCGAAATTTTCACGGATGAAACCCTAGCCTCTTCCTCCTCCCGCCACCGGACACGTCCGTCCGCCCTGCCGCCGTAGCAAACCACGGGCCGCCACGTGTCCCAGCCGCCGTCTCCACCGCGCCTCCACCGCATGGGCCCGCCGGAGCCCATCTGCGGCCCGCCCTGGGCCAATCTGGGCCCAGGCGCCCGCAGCCGCCGCCGCCACTCCGCCCGAGCCACCCGTCGCCCGAGCTCCGCGCCGCCCGCCGGCGACCGCCGCCTGCACTCCGCCCCGCTGCCTCGCCGCCGTCCAACTCCGGCGACTGGAGCGCCACCGGTCCAGGACGGTCCCGTCTCCTCCTCCTTCTCCCCGTCCTTCCTCTCCCACGCGCTCATCTCCCTCTCTCTCCCGTGATGCAGAAGGAGGCCGCCATGGATGGCGCCCCAAGCTCCAAGTCCGGCCAGCGCCGCCCCGAGCTCCGTCCAGCGCCGCCCTTGCCCGGATCCGGCCGCCCATGACTTGATCTACCCATTCCCGGCCATCCCGAGCCCCGCCAGAGTCGCACTCACCCTCTCCATCGGCGTAGACTTCCGCCATGGCTGCTCTGTATGAGGAATGGATCTTCCCCGACCTGGATCCCGTTTTCGCGGAGGTGATTTTCTGCTAAGTCCTGAAATTCTTGCATTCTGGTGCTAACTTTGACTTGCTGTAACTCCATGTTTACTGCTCCGTTTCGTGCGTGTGATATATCAAAATGTTCGTTGTGAGATGCTGTACATTTCATTCCATTGTGCCATGCTTGTTTGAGTCCATCTTGATGCCCGAATCATCATTGAAAGAGTGCTATATGATGTTAACTGTTGTCTGTTATCAGAACTTGGTGATTTGTCTTTTTCGTTGCATTTTGTGTGTGCATCCTATGAGCTTGATGTCTACATGAGTTTTGAGCTATAACATGCCATCTCTGCTGTGGTGCAATCCATGTATTTTTGTGAGCCTTGTAGTGAGTGCATCGAGCTCGTGAAGTAGGGTACTTGCTGTTGCGGTTTTGCTAGACTGATTCTGCTATATCATGATGCTATGTAAACCTCCTGCTACAAGTTAGTCTATGCATAATCTGGAGATGTTCACTAAGGATGTTTTGTTATACATGTCATGCTCTATCCATTAATGCCCTGGTTTCATTTATATCCTGCTGGAACTTGTTGTTATCTTGCTCCAAAATTGCTAAATAATGTTGCTGTCAGCCTGTTAACATTAAGTTCAGTTTTGTCATGTGTTTTGCTAGTGATCCTTGCACCCTATGAACTTGCGTGTGGTACAATCTCACCAACATGCCTACTTATTGTTGTTCCTGCCATGTAGAATCTGTCACATCACTTGCCATGTTTACATGGGTGCCATCATATCTTATGTTCCTTTTTGGCTCATGGTCAGTAAGGGACTTTAGTTATATGCAATTATTAGATTCATGCCATGCCTTTGTTTGACATGATATGTTCCTGTAGCATGTTGTTTGATAGCACTAAACATTGCAACCTGATGTTATTTTCTGCTAAGTCTGAAACTGTTATTATTTGCAACTTGCCATGTCATTTTGAGCATGTTCTAGTGATTTATGGAGATAGCTCAGTGTTCATGTTTTGTCATGCTTTACCTGTACTTCATGCCCATGCCTTTTGTTTTCATATTGAGGTGCTGTAGCATATTGTTTTGATGCTTGATAGATGCCTAGTTGCTGTTTTGGACAGTTTGTTGCTATAACTTGTATAGAGTGTATGTGTTGCACCGTTGCTCCGTTTTGAGTGTGCTCCATATGAAACATGCTTAGAATTGCATGTAGTTTCATATTATCATGTTGCATCCTTGTTTTGAGGTGTTTGCTTGATGTTTGTATGCATTTTGCATCAATGCCATGTTTAACTTGTTTTGCTCATATCTTCTAGATCGTAGCTCCGAATTAAATGAACTTTATATGTAACTTGACTAGAATCTCGTGTAGATCATCTTGGTGCATCTTAACTTTCTGTTTAACAACTTGAACATAAGGTTTATTCAGATCTGGACCAATTTCGAAATCTGCATATGAGGACTTACCGGAATTGTTATATGTTGTTTCCGGCCACATTTAAACTTGCCTTGATGTGTTGTTCTTGTTTGCATCATCTCTTGCCATGAGTAGCTTCAGTAGTCATGTCTTGCATCATGCTTGGTCGAGCATCATGTCTTGTTCATGTGTGGTTTGTTTACCTTGTTGTGTGCTTCTTCTCGATAGTTCATGTTTCGTTGTGATCGTGAGGATTCGTTCCTCTACGCTTGGTTCGGCTTCATTCGTTCGTCTTCTTCATGGACTCGTTCTTCTTACTTGTGGGATTTCAGGCAAGATGACCGCTACCCTGGATCTCACTACTATCATTGCTATGCTAGTTGCTTCGTTCTATCGCTTGTTGCGCTACCTATGTTTTGCTCTTCAAGCCTCCCAAACTGCCATGTCAGCCTCTAACCTTTTCACCCTTCCTAGCAAACCGTTGCTTGGCTATGTTACCCCTCTGCTCAGCCCCTCTTATAGCGTTGTTAGTTGCAAGTGAAGTTGAAGATTGCTCCATGGTGGACAGGATTATGTTGGGATATCACAATATCTCTTATTTAATTAATGCATCTATATACTTGGTAAAGGGTGGAAGGCTCGGCCTTATGCCTGGTGTTTTGTTCCACTCTTGCCGCCCTAGTTTCCATCATACCGGTGTTATGTTCCCGGATTTTGCGTTCCTTGCGCGGTTGGGTGATTTATGGGACCCCCTTGACGGTTCGCTTTGAATAAAACTCCTCCAGCAAGGCCCAACCTTGGTTTTACCATTTGCCTTACCTAGCCCTTTTTCCCTTGGGTTTCCGGAGCCCGAGGGTCATCTTTATTTTAGCCACCCCCGGGCCAGTGCTTCTCTAAGTGCTGGTCCGAACTAGAGCCCTTTGCAGCCCCCCTTAGGGAAACTTGAGGTCTGGTTTTAGTTGTACGGATTGCTCATTCGGTGTTGCCCTGAGAACGAGATATGTGTAGCTCCTATCGGGATTGTCGGCACATCGGGCGGCTTTGCTGGTCTTGTTTTACCATTTTCGAAATGTCTTGTAAACCGGGATTCCGAGACTGATCGGGTCTTCCTGGGAGAAGGAATATCCTTCGTTGATCGCGAGATCTTATAATGGGCTAAGTTGGGACACCCCTGCAGGGTATAAACTTTCGAAAGTCGTGCCCGCGGTTATGGGCAGATGGGAATTTGTTAATGTCCGGTTGTAGATAACTCGACACCAGATCCGATTTAAAACGCAGCAACCACGTGTGTAGCCGTGATGGTATCTTTTTAGTGGAGTCCGTGAAGTGAACACGGTTTTTGGGTTATGTTTGACGTAAGTAGGAGTTCAGGATCACCTCTTGATCATTTCTAGCTTCACGACCGTTCTGTTGTTTCTCTTCTCGCTCTTATTTGCGTAAGTTAGCCACCATATCATGCTTAGTCGCTGCTGCAACCTCACCACTTTACCCCTTCCTTTCCCATTAAGCTTCGCTAGTCTTGATACCCATGGTAATGGGATTGCTGAGTCCTCGTGGCTCACAGATTACTACAACAACAGTTGCAGGTATAGGTTTTGTGATGATCATGACACGAGAGCGATGTTTGTTTGTTTTGGAGTTCTTCTCCTACTTCTTCTTTGATCAGGGGATAGGTTCCAGGTCGGCAGCCTGGGCTAGTAGGGTGGATGTCGTTTGAGTTTCCGTTTGTGTTTCATCCGTAGTTGGATGGTGCTCTTATGTAAGATGATGTTGTATTCATGTGGCATTGCATGCCTTTTGTATGTATCCCCATCTATTATGTAATGTTGATGTAATGATATCCACCTTGCAAAAGCGTTTCAATATGCGGGTCTATCCTTGGTGGGACCTTCGAGTTCCTTTTGGATAGGGTCGCATATTGGGCGTGACAATGTATTGGTTGGTAGTCTTTTTGTCTAGGTTCACGTGCTTAGCATTGGTTCTTGTTGGGGTCACCATAATCCTCTCTCTCCTCTTTAATTGCTTTGCCACATCATTTTTCTGCCTATGTGGCATCCTTATCACCTGTACACCATGGAGCACTGGGAAAGGCCTTAATTATTCAGTTTGCATACATTAAAATTGCCTTTGAAATATATAGCCATTATCATCTACCGCGCAGGAAAAATCCCGCCCTTTCCTGTTTAATTGGGTTTGTATCGATGGATCGTGCGAAACAGCAAAACTATAGTACTATACAGTACAAGTGACAGTTTACTGGGTCGACGTGTTGTGTACTCCTCCGTCGTAAGAGTGGAGCGCTCGCTTTCATAAATCTTCTAGTCCCTTTCACCGACATGTGGGACATCAAGCTACCGGGTCCACATGCCATACCAGAATACAGTGCAGAGCAGCTGGGGTGAAGCACCACAGTCATGGCGACGGTGTAGTAATGAGCAATGAGGCGTCAAATCACAAAGCTGCACCTTTCCCACAGTTAAGTTGGAGGGACGAAGTAATAATGCTAAAAAAAGAAGTTGGAGGGACGAAGCAACCATCATTTAACTCGTTGTTGAATCTGTTTCTCCCTCATCCTATTCAACTTAACCACGTGTTGCTTCTGCCGTTGTTCTGCCTCATGTGGGACGCGGATCGGCTTGGTAAAGGACTGACACGTGGGACCGCATGTTAGCAAACCGCCAGGACAATGTTCTCTAAAAATAAGAAACCTCCCCCGCCATCTGCGTGGCAAAATCACCTCCTTTTTACTAATCTTGATTCTATAATTTTTTTATATCAATATAATTGAGATTTGTATAGATAGCACACACGAGCAAAACCAAGTGGTATGGTTAAGGGCATCCACAATGTGTAGCCAAATGTGAAAATAGCTTTTGGCATCATGGGAACCATTGTGGACGGTGTTGCCAAAGCCAAAAAGATGGAACCGAAGCTCCCTGATTGATTGATTGAATGAATAGAAAAATGCAACGTCTCTCCTCTTTCTCCCATGCTTGGACGCATGTAGTACAATATAGAGCATAGAGAGTCTACTCCCTTGTCCCTTCTATCACAAATCACAAAGCAGTGAGGCGTCAAATCACAAAAGCACGGACGAGGCAACCATCATTTCACTCTTTGCTGACTCCGCTTCTCCATCGTCTTCTTCGAGAAACCATCTCACCGCACTAAGCTGGACGGACGACGCTATTCTGTACTCCTAGTAGTACTAGTCCTTTGGTTCAACGGACTTCTTGGATGCAAATAAGGCGGTTGTCTCGGCTTGCAGGCGGCACGTGCAAACGACTGACCGTGGTCTCCCTCAATGGTGTTCTCCGTTGAACGCACTTCGCCAAACCACACAAAAAAAAGATATCGTCGGTGTCAACGCAACGGGGAAGGAAGTCAAATATAGTTACTACCTCCATTTTTTTGTACACAAGGCCAGTATATCAAAATTACAATTTGCAAAAGGCCACTAGCACTAATCAAGGCAAAATTGATGGGGTTTGCCTCGTACTAGCAACCAAGGACATTAATATCCCTTGCATGCATGCGGAAGTGAGAAGGTTGGTTTGCATGGCGCTACATTAATCAAGCGATGAGGAGTGAGATGGTTAGCTCTTTGGACTTTGGAGAAAAAATAGGCATTAATTGACACGTGAAACAAGGATTTGTATCGATTAAATCCCGCGAAGGAAAACCCCTCCTTTATTTTTTAACCCTAGTACTCCTAGTACGTACATACTTATCCTGTTTGAGTCTAGGCCTTGCATTGCCAAACTTCGCCACACATTTTTGCCAAGCTTGCCTAAAGTTTTCAAAATGAGAAGGAGGTACACTTGCGCACGGCTGTCGTGGTCGCACCGCACCCTCACACGGTCGCTCCTGCACGCCGCGATCGCACCGCACCCTCACACAGTCGCTCCTGCACGTCGCAAACCCAACCAAGGGAACGCACCCTCACTGACACGTGCTGTCGCATGTGAACAAACCAAACTCAGCCATCCTATTGCTGACACATAATTTTTGTTCATAGAGTATGTTTATCCAACCACATGTTGGGGAGTATCTGTACGGCCCGTGCGGTGGTCTGTTGGGGAAGAAGAAGAGGTGAGGAAGAATGAAAGAAGGGTTAGGAGACGTAGGATATTCATCCAACCGCCTGAAATGGTAGACTGACCCAAGTCAGGCGACTTGCATAACAGATATATGTTTTTACACAGCAAAAGATCCATAAAAACAACAACATAAAGAAAAACTATCACTGCTCACGGAACGAGGCAGCCTCGTCGTCTTTGGCTGCCGGCGTGAACCAGCCGTAGCTGCCGACGTTTGTCTCCGCACCGTGGTTGTCCTCGGCCTCCAGTTACTCGTTCACGCGGAGCGTGCAGGTGCTCTGCACGGACGAGAGCACAACCCAGTTCAAGTCGAGGACGTTCGGTTCCACCTATAGGAGGGCATCGATGGCAACGGCATCCGCGCTCTCCGCGTCGAGTCGAGCCTCCACTGCCCGGTTCAAGTCCAGGACGTCCGGTTCTGCCTACAGGAGGGCGTCGATGAGAGTGGCATCCACGCGCTCTGCATCGAGTTGAGCCTCTGCCGCCCGATTCAAGTCCAGGACGTCCGGTTCCGCTTGCAGGAGGGCTTCGATGGCAGCGGCATCCGGGCGCTCCGCCTCAAGTTGAGCCTCCGCCGCCCGGTTCACATCCACGACATTTGGTTCCGCCTGTAGGAGAGCCTTGATGGTAGCGGCATGCGTGCGCTCCGCATCGAGTTGAGCCTCTGCCTCCCGGTCCTCCTTTAGTATCGCCATGTTGAACCGCTGGTCCGCCTGCACCATGGGGGACTCGGATGCCGGCACGAAGTCGACGTCCATCGTATCATACCCATCGAGGGCCTTCTGCGTCGCGACCTCCGCCATGAACATTGGATCGGCTTCCTCCTCCTTGTAGCTTGGCTCTAGAGAACTCGGGAATGGGCCCGCCGCAAAGCGAGCTTGGGAACGGAGGTCTGTGGCGCCGACCGCCACCGCGATTTCTACGCGGCGCTCCAGCGTCAGCATCTTGTAGTAAGTGATCTTGCGGCGCACCATGGCTTTCTGGCGAACTAGGGGACGCTTGATGCGGGCTAGGGGATCGGAAGATGGGGGAATGGGCTGGAGATTAGGTGTGGTTTTAGGGCAGTGGATGGCGTAGGCCGAGCAGTGAAGGTTCTGGTGTGAATAGTGGTTCCGGTGATGACCGGTCAATCGGTTTTGACTATACATTGCTCTTGTCGCGTTCGCGTTGCAGCCCGGCATGCTGGACCCTCCACGTCGCTCACCGAATGGAATGCGCTTCGTCTTGCATTTTCGCTCGCTTGTTGAAAGAAAACTGACGTCCCTGCCCCTCCCCGCCCGCGTCATTTATTATACTACCACTCCCTCCGTCTTATCTGGAGTAAATAAAAACGGAGGGAGTATACTACGGATGAGGATGAGGATCCCCTGACATGGCCGAACCCATTGAGTAATTGACATGCGGGGCCTAGCAAGCATGGGGTCCGCCAGTAAGTGACCGAAAGGGAGGGTAAGGCAGGGATACCTATGTCAGAGGATCCACTTCCACTACTACTCCCTCCTTCCATTTACTATACAGGGCCTAATACATTTTTCGAGGCTAACTTTGACCAAATGTTAGAGTAATAATATATTACATGCAACTTACACAAAGCATATGGTCAAATTCGTATGTGAAAGGAGTTTCCAATGATACAATTTTCACATTATACATCTCATGTACTATTAATCTTGTCAATAGTCAAATGTGGTTTTAAAAATGCATTAGAGCATGGTTAATAATATAGCCAGTCGATGGCTATGAGGGACTGCCATGTCATCTATAGCCATCATCTATTATATGCACTCATACGGTAGTGTGGGCTATAAGGTTGGCTATTTCCCGCAAAAAAATACTCCCTCCGTCCCATAATGTAAGATGTTTTTGACACTAGTGTAGTGTCAAAAAACGTCTTACATTATGGGATAGAGGGAGTATATAAGGTTGGCTATTGTATTAGTACTTTTTTCCATCTCCTCTCTATCTCTTTCTTCATATTTATTGTACTATTTAACTAGGAATGCGTATATAGCTAAGGCTCTTGCATGAGAGCTCACTCCCCTTACTTTTTTCACATCTCTCTCCTCCACATAGGCCCTATATAAATGGAAGGAGGGAGTACAGATGTTGTCAGTACTCCACGTGTACTATTGGATAGGGAGCTTAAAAAAGTTACTATTGGACTGGCTATACGTGGCAAAATCCTAGTAGGAAGAGCATGCGCGAGAACAAGCACATTCACGTGGTTGAAAACAAATTGGAAACCATCTCGAGTACAAATCTAGGAGTACGTACGAATCTAACAATATTGATTGGGCATTGTTGAATGTTGATACCTTTTTGATCAAAGTAGAGATACTCAGACTACACATAAAACTTATATGTAAACTAGAAAGGATAGGAGAGAGTATATTGTACGTTCAAAAATGAAATGAACATTGAATACCCTTTATATATGATTTGCGGATGCTATGATCACCGGTTCAAAATTTTGAATCCGCCTTAGGTATCACGTGCCCCCACTCGTTCTCTCTTGATTTCATCTCGGGGTCCGGAGATCGATTGAAAGAGGACTAGGGTGGGTACATGTGAATGATACTCGGCGGAATGTTTAAATGAGGCATGCGGGAGGATGGACTTGACCGGAGGGTGACATGATCGATGGAGAAGAGGGTTGGAGAGGAATGAGAAATAAGCAAATGCCACATGATTATACTTGAACGGCTCAAATAAACAATAAGTTGTCTCGCTTGGCCTACATAGTGAAAGGCCTAATGCGCAACACGGAGCATTGACGCTTGAATATGGCCGGGAAAATAGGGAAACCGACATGTGGGGCACACCCGTCAGGATGACGTAGCGCAGACTAGTCCAATGGAGGAGCTGACCCACGACCTCCTCGCCACCGACAACCGTTCATGTGGGTCGTTGGGGCCAACAACGTGGTGCAGCTCTAGCACCGCCTCTGGACATGGCGACCATGGTGAGGGACATGCTCATATCATCGCTAGACACAGTCGGTTTCAGTGTGCCGAGGGTGGCGTTAGTGCTGTGGCACGACCAACAGTATGTTTGGTTTCTGCCCAAGGTTTCCCCATCAAAGCATTGGGCAGCCAAAATTTTGGTTGAGGTATTGGTTGCCCATGATTTGGCGGACATTGGCAATAAAAATGAACTAGAGTTGGCTAGAGTTCATTGGCATGCCAAAAAAATGGCAACCATCCAAACAAAGACCAATCTTTGGGTCATGACCAAAATTTTGGTAAGGTGCACTTTGGCCACAATCCAAACACACCCCAACACCTGGCTTGTCGAGGATGCATGGGGCGCCGCGACGCACCCGCGGAGTGGTGTAGCGCGGCCAACTGCATCCTCAGGACCTGAGACCATGCCGGGTCGTCTTGCTTTTTCAATGACATGCGGCGATCACATGTGAGCAAAGGGCATCTCCAACGTTGCCACAACTGCAGCTGACTACGCTGGCACGCCAAAACCCTCGTGCCTCACGCCGTCGCGCGGTGCGTTCCCAGCCGGCGCCAGCTGCCCGCATTCATGCTGTCCGTTCGTATGTCGTCGTTAAGAGGCTCGATGCCAGAGGAACTAACTCGGGTGACTTAATGACGCACCCGGACGCTTGGCCTCACTGGAATGCGCTACTTAAAGCGGCAACGCCCAGCTAACCTCCACACCATAGCGCATCGTCCTCCTACCTAGCACCACATCCGCCATGACCACAAGTGTGAACGCTCTGCGGGAGAGCTTGTCTTCAGGGATGAAGCTTGAGGTCGCTGCCCTCGCTCAAGTCGCCTCTCGCGACGCAATAGCAGCGTAGCCAGACGCGAACGCGACCGCATAAGCAGTGGCCATGCTGGCGGCCGATGACGGGAGCATCATCAGCCGCGCGTCCTACTTGTCGTCGTCCAACGTCCGGCACCGCCGAGGTCGGAGACTCCTCCAAGGATGAGTAGGGCATGGGAGGCGGCAGGGCTTGGTGTGCCAACTGGCCGATCTGTATCCCGTGTTCTACTCTTCCACGCCGGAGACCGCACCTTCACTTCACGGGTCTTGAACTCCGCCCCGTACATAGAGATCGCAGATGGAGTACGTCGGTCGCCGCCGTAGAATAGGTTTAGGGTTGGGTTTCTTTTATTTTTCTGTCCTATAAAAGTTCGAAATGTAATGAAAATCTGTCGTGTTTGCATTAATCTCGGCCGGTGTATATGAACTTTCACAATAATATAGTATATTGTATGAGTACTAGCAAGATGCCCATGCGTTGCATGGAAGATCAAGATCTTATGGGAGAAAAGGATGAATGAGGGAAAGCCTTATCTGCAAATGTGGAGAGGAGTGCGGGTAAATTGTCATAGTTTCCTTCCTATCCGTTAGATATAGATCGGACGGCCTATATTGCAGGATGACAGGCACACCATCATCACCAACTCTGCTTTTTATTGAACTGAGACAAGTCTAACATGTGAAGTAAAATAAACACATAGGGTGATGAGGACATCAATACCATTGTTACACCCACAGCCCCTACTGTTACATATACCAGACCAATTACTAGAGCTCGCGCACGCCAATTAAATTATCAGGTACTTCCGTTTCTTGGTAATGATTCTAATGTTCATGAGAATATGATGCTGCCTAAATTGGATACATTTGTTTTAATTACAAATGAAGGGCCTAGCTTGGAGAAGGATGGACATTGGAGCAAGAACAAGCATGGAGTTGATGGCATGCGCCAGGGGAACAAGAATGGAGTTGCAAGTGATGATTTCAGGACTTTGAAGCCACCATAAGGAGTGCATGAAGCCTTGGACGAAATATACAAGATGCCACTTCATAAATTTCCTCCAGAGGCTATTCTAGGTGCTGCGTCACCTTATTATTGGGCCAGGCCCATGTAATTTCGAAATACATAAGTATAGGCTGTTTTTAGAGTCCGTATGTGTGGGGAAACAAGAGATAGGGTTGGTTTCGGACCCCTTCCCCAAGGGCCACGAAATCCCCCCCCCCTCTTCCTCCATATATACAGCCCTTAGGGCACCGTTTAGACTTTGGGTTTTGTTTAGATTAAAAGTTCGCCATAGCTGCAACTTTGCGTACTTCGTTTGTGTTCAATGACCAGACCAAGGCGTCACAGAACCCCACCTTCATTAATAAAGCTTTCCTCTTTTATTCGCAATATCTAGATTGCAATCTCAGTTTCTTGCTTGTTCTTCGTTTGCTCGCAGGAAATAGACCCTTGTGGACAGATTGATCGTGCTCCGGCGTGGTCAATAACCCCTCGGAAGTTGGTTTAGCGATTGCTAAGGCGCGACGTCTTCGCACGTTCGTAGTTGGATCGTCAAAGTCGACTCCCACAGAAAATGATTGCTATCTCATCGAAACATCGGGACACCTTTGCCTCTATCAAGTGGTATCAGATTTCTAGGTTGCTCGGTGAGATTTTACAGGTTTTCGTAGTTTAGATCGAGTCTGTTCTTCATACCTACAGTCCACGAAAAAGCCAAAAAAAAAATTAGGGTTAGTTCATCTTATCCGAACCACTGTGAGCCTTTGCATAATCTTTTCTGTATTTGCTTTGTTGAATTTGCGGTTGCATCGTCGTGTCAAGTTGGTGGCCCTAGCGTCTAGTACTTTAGAGTTTCGAGTTCTGTTCACAAGTTGTCACGCCGCCGCCGCACCATTGTCATCACCGCTGCCATATACCACCATCATCATCACCGCTGCCATATACCACCATCGTCATCACCGCTGGCATATACCACCATCGTCATCGCCGCGACCATATACCACATATCCACCGCCATCACGCTAATCTGAGTCCACCTCCAACACAGATTCGCCACCAGTCCATGTTTCATCGCCCTGCAAATATCCGCCACCAGTCCGAGTTTCCACCAGATTCATCTCCGCCACTAGTCCTAGTCCGAGTCCAGTAATTGTTGCTTTGTTCTCGATTTCCAGATCACACGATACTCCGAGTCCTGAAAGAGTAGGACTCCCAAACTTCCGAGCCATCCGCAGAAGAAAAATAGTTCCAGTTTCAAAAAAAACTAAGTCTGGAAAATTCTGGCTAGGCAATTTTTAGGCCATTTGTAGACTTTTTCGAAAAAAAATTGTTGCGGAGCAAAAAAAAGAGTAAAAAAAGTGCAAAAAAGTGAAAAAAGAAAAAATTTCAGAGTGTGCTCCTCCCTTGTTTACGTGCAGCGCCGTGATTTTGTTAGTGTTCTAGGCTCGCGTCTCTAGTACGGTCTAGCCTACGACCAGCACAGTACCGTCGTTGAGCGTTTATTCAACTTTGCATCTCTGAATTGATTATAGCTGACCCTTTTTGCTACCATACTATAAGCCTTCCCAGCTCCACATACATCTACGTCATGCGTTTGACTCTCCCTGGCAATCGCTCTATCCAAGCTTTTGAGAGTTTTGACTACAACGGTTGCCGATCACCGCCTGCTGCTGGGTAGGAACTGGTAAGAATTTGAGTTTTGCTTGACGGATTTGTGACACCTACCACCACCTCTTGTTAGTAGTCTGTAGGATCATACTCTTGTGTGTTTCTATTGCTGCTAACCATGCCAGGATCACAAGCCGACGAGACTGACTGGGAGAACATGACGAATAAGGAGTTGCATGATAAATTTCAGCAAATGATGAGTGGACAGGTGCAAGATGTGCTAAACAGATTTGAAGAGGCCATGGAGAAGATAGATGGCATGGAGAAGACGTTCGAAACAAAGCTCGATAACAAGTTTAATGAATTGCTCGCGCGTCTTCCACCACCACCACCGGCTGCACCTAACGCACCTCTACAACAACAACAACGACGACTACCTCCACGTCGCGAAACAGCCCTCCGCCAAGCGAGCCGTGTCCCTCTTGCGCTTGGCCAAACTGTTGGTGCTATTGTTGATACTTCTGTGGCTCCTGCTGCTAATGTGGAGGAGGATGATTATGTGGGAGATTACGAGGATGAAGTTGATCAAAATCAAAACTACGTGCAACCACCAGCACCACAACCACCAGGTCGTCCACATGCAAATAATGGCAATGTTAGGGCTCCCCCTCAGGTATGAGATCATGACCATCTCCCTAAACTAAAATTGAATATTCCACCATTTGAGGGTAGATATGTTCCTGATATATATCTTACTTGGGAGTTAGAAACTGAACAACGATTTACATGTTTACAATATCCTGAGGAGAGACGTGTTCCTGCTGCTGTTTGTGCTTTCACTAGCTTTGCATGTGTTTGGTGGTCTGAACATTGTAGATTATATCCTGTTCCAGCTACTTGGGCTGCTTTGAAAACTGCTATGCGTACTCGTTGGGTTCCACCATATTATCAACGTGAATTACTTCAAAAATTGCAGCGCTTAAGACAAGGAAAAAATTATGCAGAAGAATATTATCAGAAATTACAAACTGGCTTGATTAGATGTGGTATTGTTGAGCAGAATGAAGCTATGCTTGCACGTTTTATGGGTGGATTAAATAGAGAGATTCAGACCATTCTAGAGTATAAGGATTATAATAATATCACTTGTTTATTCCATCTTGCTTGTAAAGCTGAACATGAAGTGCAGGATCGACAGGCATTGGCGCGAACTAACTTTTCTGCAGGTCGACCTTCATCATGGACACCATGTGCATCATCTACTTCCACTGCACCATCACCTCCTTCAGGTGCCACCTCCAACCGTGATACAAGAAAGCAGGCACAACCACCACTATCCGCCAAGAGCACACCTGCCGGGCCTACACAGAGCTCTTCTTCTTCCATGGCGTCAACAGGGCACACAAGTGATATTATTTGTCGTCGTTGTAAGGGAAGAGGACATTTTGCGAGAGAATGCAAATCTCAGCGTGTGATGATTGCTACTGAGGATTGTGGGTATGAGTCCGCTAGTGACTATGATGAGGAGACTTTGGCTCTTATTACACATGAAGAACACGGTGGAGATGATTCTGATCATGAGACACAATACATGGCTGCTGAAGATGCTGACAGGTATGAATGTTTAGTTGCTCAACGTGTTTTGAGTGTGCAGGTTACACAAGCAGAGCAAAATCAGAGGCATAATTTGTTCCATACAAAGGGAGTTGTGAAGGAATGTTCTATTCGCGTCATCATAGATGGAGGGAGCTGCAACAACTTGGCTAGCATGGAGATGGTGGAGAAGCTATCTCTCACCACAAGACCACATCCACATCCTTACTACATCCAATGGTTCAACAACAGCGGCAAGGTTAAGATAACACGTACTGTTCGTGTGCATTTTAGTATCTCTACATATGCTGATTATGTTGATTGTGATGTGGTACCTATGCAAGCATGTTCCTTATTACTTGGTAGACCATGGCAATTTGATAAAAATTCTATACACCATGGTAGAAACAATCAGTATACTCTTGTTCATAAGGATAAAAATACTACTTTGCTTCCTATGACTCCTGATTCCATTTTGAAAGATGATATTAATAGAGCTAATAAAGCAAAACAGGAGAAAAATAAGAGTGAAAATCAGATTGTGGCAAAAGAATTTGAGTAACAAATGAAGCCTAATAATAAACCATCTAGTGTTGCTTCAGAAATTAAATTGAAAAGTGCATGTTTACTTGCCACCAAATCTGATATTGATGAGCTAGATTCTAGCAAATCTGTTTGCTATGCTTTTGTGTGCAAAGAGGCATTATTTTCATTCGAGGACGTGCCTTCCTCTTTGCCCCCTGCAGTCACTAACATTTTGCAGGAGTTCGCTGACGTATTACCACAAGACATGCCACCGGGATTACGACCTATTCGAGGGATTGAGCATCAAATTGACTTAATTTCTGGTGCATCGCTACCCAACCGTGCACCATACCGTACCAATCCAGAGGAGACGAAGGAGATTATGCATCAAGTACAGGAGCTGCTCGACAAAGGTTATATACGTGAATCTCTTAGTCCTTGTGCTGTTCCTATTATACTAGTGCCTAAAAAGGATGGTACGTCGCGTATATGTGTTGATTGTAGAGGCATTAATAATATTACTATTCGTTATCGTCATCCTATTCCTAGGCTAGATGATATGCTTGATGAATTGAGTGGCTCTACAATATTCTCCAAAGTTGATTTGCGTAGTGGATATCATTAAATTCGTATGAAATTGGGAGATGAATGGAAAACAGCATTTAAAACTAAGTTTGGTTTATATGAGTGGTTAGTCATGCCTTTTGGGTTAACTAATGCACCTAGTACTTTCATGAGACTAATGAACGAAGTTTTATGTGCTTTCATTGGACGATTTGTGGTAGTCTACTTTGATGATATACTGATTTATAGCAAATCTTTGGAAGAACATTTGGAACATTTACGTGTTGTTCTTATTGCTCTACGTGATGCACGTTTGTTTGGTAACCTTGGGAAGTGCACCTTTTGCACCGACCGCGTATCTTTTCTTGGCTATGTTGTTACTCCACAGGGAATTGAAGTTGATAAAGCCAAGATTGAAGCTATTGAGAGTTGGCCGCAGCCCAAAACGGTCACACAAGTGAGGCGTTTTGTGAGAGATTTTAGCACCATTGCTGCACCTCTCAATGAGCTTACAAAGAAACATGTGCCTTTTGTTTGGGGTACCGCACAGGAAGAAGCCTTCACGGTATTGAAAGATAAGTTGACACATGCTCCTTTACTCCAACTTCCTGATTTTAATAAGACTTTTGAGCTTGAATGTGATGCTAGTGGAATTGGATTAGGAGGTGTGTTATTACAAGATGGCAGACCTGTTGCATACTTTTCTGAAAAATTGAGAGGGCCTAGTATGAAATATTCTACTTATGACAAAGAATTATATGCTCTTGTTCGGACTTTAGAGATATGGCAACATTATTTATGGCCCAAAGAATTTGTTATACATTCTGATCATGAATCTTTGAAACATATTAGAAGTCAAGCTAAACTGAATCGTAGACATGCTAAATGGGTTGAATTCATTGAGACTTTCCCTTATGTCATTAAACACAAGAAGGGTAAAGAAAATGTTATTGCTGATGCTTTGTATCGTCGCTATACTATGCTTTCACAACTTGACTTCAAAATATTTGGTTTGGAGACCATCAAAGATCAATATGTGCATGATGCTGATTTTAAAGATGTAATGTAGAATTGTAAAGAAGGACGAGCATGGAACAAGTTCGTTATTAATGATGGCTTTGTGTTCCGTGCTAACAAGCTATGCATTCCTGCTAGCTCTGTTAGCCTTTTGTTGTTGCAGGAGGCGCATGGAGGAGGATTAATGGGACACTTTGGCGTGAAGAAGACGGAGGACGTACTTGCTACACATTTCTTTTGGCCAAAGATGAGACGGGATGTTGAGCGTTTTGTTGCTCGTTGCACTACATGTCAAAAAGCTAAGTCACGACTCAATCCTCATGGTTTATATATGCCTTTGCCTGTACCTAGTGTTCCTTGGGAGGATATATCTATGGACATTGTTTTAGGTTTACCTCGAACAAAGAAGGGGAGGGATAGCATATTTGTTGTCGTGGATAGATTCTCAAAAATGGCACACTTTATACCATGTCATAAAAGCGATGATGCTGTTAATGTTGCTGATTTGTTCTTTCGTGAAATTATTCGCTTGCATGGTGTGCCAAATACTACCGTTTCAGATCGTTATACTAAATTTCTTAGCCACTTTTGGAGATGTTTGTGGGCTAAGTTGGGTACTAAACTGCTTTTTAGTACTACATGACACCCCCAAACTGATTGACAAACTGAAGTAGTCAATAGAACATTGTCTACTATGCTTAGGGCTGTTTTGAAGAATAATAAGAAAATGTGGGAAGAATGCTTGCCTCATATTGAATTTGCTTATAATCGTTCGTTGCATTCTACTACTAAGATTTGCCCTGTTGAAATTGTGTATGGTTTCCTACCTCGTGCACCTATTGATTTGTTGCCTCTTCCATCTTCGGAGAAGGTTAATTTTGATGCTAAACAACGTGCTGAATTTATTTTAAAGATGCATGAGTTAACTAAGGAAAACATTGAGCATATGAATGCTAGATATAAACTTGCGGGAGATAAGGGTAGAAAACATGTTGTGTTTGCACCTGGAGATCTTGTTTGGTTACATTTGCGTAAGGATAGATTTCCCAATTTGCGCAAATCAAAGCTAATGCCACGTGCTGATGGTCCTTTTAAGGTGTTAGAGAAAATAAATGATAATGCATATAAACTTGAGATACCTGGAGATTTTGGGGTTAGTCCCACTTTTAACATTGCAGATTTGAAGCCTTATTTGGGTGAGGAAGATGAGCTTCCGTCGAGGACGACTTCATTTCAAGAAGGGGAGGATGATGAGGACATCAATACCATTGTTACACCCACAGCCCCTACATCTCCTCATTGCTGCCAAGGCCGTTCAACAGCTGTTGCTTGGCCATGATCAGAGGAACTGCATCTTTTAACCTTCTGCTCTACATCTTCCTCTTTTGTCGTTCCTTCAGTTACTTGTCCAACACCCCTGAAAGGATCGATATGGTTGACTAGAGGGGGGGTGAATAGGCAACTAACAATTTTTAAGCTTTTCTTTACCAATTCAAACTTTGCAACAGAATAGGTTGTCTAGATATGCAACTATGTGAGCAACCTATATGATGCAAGAACAACTAGCACATAAGCAAGCAAGGGATACAACACAAGTAGGCTTGCAAAAGTAAAGGCACGAAATAACCAAGAGTGGAGCCGGTGGAGACGAGGATGTGTTACTGAAGTTCCTTCCTTTTAAAGGGAAGTACGTCTCCGTTAGAGCGGTGTGGAGGCACAATGCTCCCCAAGAAGCCACTAGGGCCACCGTATTCTCCTCACGCCCTCACACAATGCGAGATGTCGTGATTCCACTATTGGTGCCCTTGGAGGCAGCGACCGGACCTTTACAAACAAGGTTGGGGCAATCTCCACAACAATTGGAGGCTCCCAACAACACCACGAAGCTTCACCACAATGGAGTATGGCTTCGAGGTGACCTCAACCGTCTAGGGTGCTCAAACACCCAAGAGTAACAAGATTCGCTAGGGATAAGTGGGGGGAATCGAATATCTCTTGGTGGAAGTGTAGATCGGGCCCTTGTCACCCAATCCTAAGCAAATCAACAAGTTTGATTGGCTAGGGAGAGAGATCAGGCGAAAATGGAGCTTGGAGCAACAATGGAGTTTAGGGTTGGAAGAGGTAAGTCTTCTTGGAGAAGAAGACCCCCTTTTATAGTGCGGGGACAATTCCAACTATTACCCACCACTCAGCCCGCGGCCCACGGAACTACCGCTCCATAGGCGCGGTACTAACGCACTGGCGTGTGGTACTACCGCGGTGGACTGCGGTACTACCGTGAGCACGGCAGGGGCCAGGCCAGGAAAAAGGAGCACCGACAGGGCGCGGTAGATCTGCAGACGCGGTACTACCGCGGCCCCGTGCGGTACATCTGCAAGGCAGACACGGGCCAGGCCTTGTAGGCATAGAGGTAAAAAATTACATCCGTGACTACCTCCGCTGAGAAAAAGTTGTGCAAATATCCGACACGGAACTACCGCGACCGAGGGTGCGGTACTACCATGAAGGGTGCGGATGTAAAAAATTACATCCGCCCCTACCTCCGCTCCTGCTATGGAACCTGGACTGGTGCCACGGTACTACCGCGCCGCAGCACGGTACTACCGCGGGGAGCGCGGATGTAAAAAATTACATCCGCGCCTACCACCGCTTGAGAGCGGTGCCAGACCAGAGCTCGCGGTACTGCCGCTCGGAACAGCGGAACTACCGTGGGAGCCTGCGGTAGTACCGTGCAGCAGCCTGGTACTACCGCTGGCTCCTGTGGTAGTACCCCTCAAAAGAGCAGTACTACCGCCAGCCTGAGAAGAGGAAGACCGAGGCCTTCCTTTCGCAGAGACACGCAGGACGGAGGAACACTCCAAGGTGCTCAAATAAAGGCGGTGCAAAAGGGGATGTGTACGTGAGATTCCACCCTAACCTTTCCAAAGCAGACCCCCTCTTAATAGTACGGCTCTCCTACGACTCAACTCCACCGAACCGAACCATAGACAAACGTCGTCTTCAATACTCTTCGAGGGGCATCAAATCATCTTGTCTTTAGTCGTGATGAATCTGAAAAGCTCAATACACAAGATTAGTCCGCAAAGGCATTGTCATCAATCACCAAAACTACTTAGGGACAAAAGTTCCCTTACAATCTCCCCCTTCTTGGTGGATTGATGACAATACGGGATTTGCACATAGGAGATGAATATGGCACAAGCAAACCCCACAACTCTAAAATATAGATGAGCTCCCCCTAGATTCGTGATAGAGAGAAAGGTGCTTTGGACTGCACGGCACGAATACTAGGATCACCACTCCCCCTATATTTTAGAAACAATGCATATCTTGCAATGGAAAGACTGACACTAAGCAAGATAATAGATATGAGCATAACATGAATAGTATGATAAAGCACAAGCTCAATAAGATGATAAGGTACGACAGAGTGCATATGTCTTACACCATATGATAAACATAGTCTCACAAGCACAACCAAATCAAAGCAAGCAAGTTCAATGACGGAAAGCAAAGCAAACGACGAAACACACGACACAAGCGCAAATCCTACACTCTCTCCCCCTTTGGCATCGAGACACCAAAAAGGCAGAGAGGTCACCTACAACAAAGGTGGTGGCTCAGGCGGAAAAGGACTCCTCGTCTTCAGACCCTGCAGTAGGAACGGACTCCTCCTCTGAATCGGTCCACTTGTAGCCCTGCTTCTCCATCCAGGCAGTCTCTGGGGTGATGTGCTTCTCAGAACCGCTGGCCACATCCTCCCCGCTAGCCCTCAAGATCATGATGTCGCGACGACAACTCTCCTTCTGAGCAACATGGGCCTTGTACTGACCCTAAACCTGCATGCAGAACAGCCTCTTCATCTTGTCCTTCAGCTTCTTTGCCCAAGAGGGCTCATCAGAGGGCGGCGAGAACGCAGAACGGTCAGCAGCAGCTTCATCCCTCTCAAGTTCCTCCTCATCCACAGCCTGCTTGGCAGCCTCAGCAAAAGTGGTGGTGTTATCCCAATGAGGCTTGATGTGGAGCCTGACGGACTCATGACGAATCCACCCTGGAGCTTCAAACTCATCCTGAGGAAACAGCTTCTCCCAAGTCGTGGAGATCAAGTGGAACAGGTAAGGCCCGTAGATGAGGACCTTACGGTTGAACACGGCGAACTGAAGCTCACACCACATGAGATGTGAGACATCCAGTGGTTGAGTCTGAGCCTTCCGGGCGTCCTCGCAGATAAGCATCATGTCAATGAGGTAAGCATGTACCTGGCCCATCTCCCCAATGCGTGGGAAGAGGGTGTTCCGAAAGAGCTGATGCATGATGTCAAGGAAGGGATTAAGTACCCACACAGTCTTCTTGTTGGAAAGAGACTTCGGAACAAGGAATGGCATGAGCTTGTTCTTGTTGGCAGAGTCAGAGTTGGCATGAGGGCGAACTCCAACTGGCGTGTCGAGCCCTTCATCTGGAACGTTAAGCAACTCCATGAACTCCTTCCAAGTAGCAGACAGACGGCGACCGGTAAGAATTGAAAATGAAAGTAGCAAAGGCACAATTCACCGGGAAGAATTGGAAAACGAATGAAGATACTTGAGGGGATTTAGATACATGAGAACGAAGAGATCATGAACTGATTAGAGGGTATTTGAACGATGCACCAGTAAGATTTGGAGAATGATAGCTACACGCTGAGAATGAAGAATTATGACATGATGGCCTTCGGAGGAAAGAAATGGAAACAACTCATGAAATGCTCCGGATGGTAAGAAAAGAATTGTCACAATCAAAACAATTATGAGGATAGCATGAAGCTAGAACCATGAATATTCAAGAGAATGGACCAAGATTTAGGAGAAATCCTTCTTCGGTCTTCAAATGTTGAGAATGATGATGAGAACCACCATGAATTGTTGAGATACTCCGAGAAAATGAAAAAAAACAAGGTTGTTGAGCCAACAATGAAAAATAATTTGAAAGCGATCTTGGAGAAGGCATAGGACTGATGGGATCCATTCTTCCGTCACACTTGAAAAGAATTTAAGGATAACTTCGGGATAATTAGAAGAGTCAGGTAAGATCCTGGGAAAAGACTTGTGGGTTAGGGCCCACTCGAATGAAACATCGTTGAAGGATTGCTTGAAATAAAGATTGCACCAGTAGAATTAAATGGCTTGAATGAGACAACAATCTTGAGATATCTTGAACGGATTGAGAATGGAAACACAAGTCTTGTAAGATATCTTCAGCACTCCAGAACAAATGAATAGGAAGAAGTGAATGATTAAGAGGTGCATCGGCATGAGAAAGCATTAGAAAACGAGGAAAGGAATATGATGAATATCGAAAGCTTGAATTGGATCCACCGGAGAAGAAACAACAATGAAGGATGGTGAACTTGAAACTATTGAGCATCTTCATGGGAAAACACCGGATAAGAACATTGAAAGAAAAGAGTGAAGTGACTTCACATGAATAAATGGATACTTGATTAAAATAAATGAGTCCTTGAAGAAAAGGGTGGGAGGGTGGGGAAAAACAAAGACAACTTGGGATGAACGAAACAAACATCGTTGAGAAAACTTAGAATTGATCTTGCGGATGGGTAGAATGATGGGATCATCTCGAAGAGAAGCGCACCGGTTGGAAAAGAATTAACATGACAACCTCAATGATCAAAAAGGATTAGTATTCACATAGCAATATGAGAACACCGTTTAGGGAAGGTATGAATTCTGTCGTGGATTTGTCACGACAGATGTCCTTAGTGTCAGGACTTAGTCGCGAGGCCAACGCATCTATGTGGTAGCTTGAGAGGGGTTGAGCGGAATCGAGAGACACAACACAAGACAGGGATTTAGACAGCTTCGGGCCCCGGGAAACATCATCCGGTAAAAACCCTACATGCTGTTTGAGGCTAGGTCTCATTATCATCACGAGGGAGTCGCCGTAAACCGGCTCTCCTCTTTGTGTCTAACCCTAAGATTGTTTCTTCTTGCTTGTAGCTTGTCCCTCTTTGGGGAGACCTGCCCCTCCTTATATATGTTGAAGGGGCGGTTTACATGACTAGTCCTAGTTGGATTAGGATTACTCTATTACAAGTGGAGTCCTAGTCTTGCTTCCTTTGTAGGAGAATAGTCCTTATGCTTTCCTCATAAACCGGCCCACCATTAAACGTGAACCGGCCTTCATGAACCGCCAGACGGGCCACCGGGTCTTGTCGCTCCTCTGACCCGTCCGCCGGGTCACCAGTGAGTTACAACGTCCTGGCGGGTTGCTGGTAAATCGCCAGGTCTGGGCGGGTCACCAGATGTATATTGCCAAGTGCCAGCGGGACCTCAAATAAACCGCCAAGTCCGGCCGGGTTAACTTCCGGCCGGTTTACACCGTGGGGTATATCCCCGACATTAGCCCCCATGGTAAACTTATGCTGCAAAATAAACACCAGAACAAATTTGGCAGGTTGTGCTCCGGGTTAAGAATTCTTGTAGACCGGCACCTGATCGTCCTTAAGTCCTTGTCATTTCCTCCTTCTAGAAAATCCGGGTCAATAACCAGCTTCATACTCAAATTGCTGATGTTGGCTTCTTATATAAAAAATACTGTCAAGAATAATCCACTTGAGTCGGCTTCCAAAGCGCCGGTTTAAGAAATATTGGTCTTGAATACTCATCTGATATTCAACCGGTTTGAAGATGCAGAACTTGCCGGTTTTATCATTGCCAAAGACTGTCGGGTTATAAAAACTTGATAATTTCGAGTCATGATTGTTGCAGACACCGGTTCATGATTGTTGCCAATGCCGGTTCATGATTATTAATGACGCCGGGTTGCAGCCACAGGGTCATAATGATTGGTGACGCCGGGTCAACCTAGTTTGCTCAATCAGAGAATTTGAAAATATTTCTTCGATAATAATATAATACCTGTAGCCCCCAAGTCTTTGAGCAGAACAAAGTGGTGGCTTAAGACTTTGCTTCAATATAAATACTGCCATTTTCAAAGAAATCCATGTTGTTCATCCCAGTGACTAGTAAAAACTGAATATTCCATACTATGTAGCCCCCAAGTGCCGGGATGTCATGCTTGCAGCAACCTTGAATTGTTGACAGGAGCAATTGGTAGCCCCCAAGGGCCGGCTCATTATGATATGATGAGTCGGGTCTTCAATAAGATGAGCAAAAAATGACTTTGCATTAGCCCCCAAGTGTCATGGTGCATGCTTGCAGCGACATGATACTTGTACATTTGATGTAATCTTGACTTTAAATAATGTAGCCCCCAAGTGCCGGGTTGTAAGCCTGCAGCAACTCGGGACTATTCCTTCAATTGCAGAATAAAAATCATATCCATTGATAATATGATAGCCATTGCGCTAAAGCGACTTTAAAAACCTTGATCATAATAGTGGTTACTGATAACCATAATAGAAATCCAGCCAGGTTGGCTATTTGAAGATTTGAATAATATAATCCAATGATTTATGAGCGCATGATTCCAATGGCGCAATCCAAATATATGCTGGTGACTTATAGTCGAAACCAGACTGGGCTGATAGTCTCCGAATTATGATTTAATCGTGTTCTGTCAATCTGTAACTGACAGTTGAACCGGATTTAATAATGTTGGTTGAAAACGCAACAGAAATATTTTATCAAAAGAAAACTAGAAGCAAAGGCAAAGATAAAAGCATTGCAAATGAGGTTTTGAGCCGATCAAGTGGCGTTACCATGGTCGGACAAGACCATGCCCCCAAAAAGGCATAGCTATGTGTCACGTCCAATATGCGACCCTATCCAAAAGGAACTCGAAGGTCCCACCAAGGATAGACCCGCATATTGGAACGCTTTTGCAAGGTGGATATCATTACATCAACATTATATAATAGAGGGGATACATCCAATACATACAATGTCACATAAATACAACAATACAACATACAAGAACAACATCCGACTACGGATGAATCATAAACAGAAACTCAAACAATATCCACGCTGCTAGCCCAGGCTGCCGACCTGGAACCTATCCACTGATCGAAGAAGCAGAAGAGGAACTCAAAGCAAGCAAGCATCGCTCTCGCGTCAAGATCATCGCATAACCTATACCTGCAATTGTTGTTGTAGTAATCTGTGAGCCACGAGGACTCAGCAATCCCATTACCATGGGTATCAAGACTAGCAAAGCTTAATGGGAAAGGAAGGGGTAAAGTGGTGAGGTTGCAGCAGCGACTAAGCATGATATGGTGGCTAACATACGCAAATGAGAGCGAGAAGAGAAACAAGCGGAACGGTCGTGAAGCTAGCAATGATCAAGAGGTGATCCTGAACACCTACTTACGTCAAACATAACACAGAAACCGTGTTCACTTCCCGGACTCCGCCGAGAAGAGACCATCACGGCTACACACGCGGTTGATGCGTTTTAATTCGGATCTGGTGTCAAGTTATCTACAACCGGACATTAACAAATTCCCATTTGCCACATAACCGCGAGCACGGCTCTCAAAAGTTTATACCCTGCAGGGGTGTCCCAACTTAGCCCATGACAAGCTCTCGCGATCAACGAAGGAATAGACCTTCTCCCAGGAAGACCCGATCAGTCTCGGAATCCCGGTTTACAAGACATTTCGACAATGGTAAAACAAGACCAGCAAAGCCGCCCGATGCGCTGACAATCCCGATAGGAGCTGCACATATCTCGTTCTCAGGGCAACACCGGATAGGTCATCCTACGAGTAAAACCAGACCTCGAGTTGCCCCGAGGGGGCCCCCCAGTCTGCCCGGTTCAGGCCAGCACTTAGACAAGCACTGGCCCGGGGGGGCTAAAATAAAGATGACCCTCGAGAGAGCGACTCCCAAGGGAAAAAGTAGGGTGGTGGTGAGGCAAATGGTAAAACCAAGGTTGGGCCTTGCTGGACAAGTTTTATTCAAAGCGAACTGTCAGGGGGGTCCCATAAATCACCCGACCGCGTTAGGAACGCAAAATCCGGGAACATAACACCGGTATGACGGAAACTAGGGCGGCAAGAGTGGAACAAAACACCAGGCATAAGGCCGAGCCTTCCACCCTTTACCAAATATATGGATGCATTAATAATATAAGAGATATTGTGATATCCCAACCAAAATCCTGTCCACCATGGAGAAATCTTCAACTTCACCTGCAACTAGCAACGCTATAAGAGGGGCTGAGCAAAGCGGTAACATAGCCAAACAATGGTTTGCTAGGAATGGTGTCAAAGGTTAGAGGTTCATGGCAATAAGGGATGGCTTGATAAACAGGTAATAGGTAGCGCAGCATAGCGATAGAACGAAGCAACTAGCATAGCAATGATAGTAGTGAGATCCAGGGTAGCGGTCATCTTGCCAGAAATCCCACAAGGAAGAAGAACGAGTCCATGAAGAAGACAAACGGATGAAGCCGAACCAACCGTAGACGAACGAATCCTCACGATCGCAACGAAACAGGAACTAACAAGAAGAAGCACACAACATGGTAAACACACCACACATAGACAAGACATGATGCACAACAAAGCATGATGCATGAGAAAACTAGATGAGGCTACTCATGGCAAGAGATGATGCAAACAAGAACAACACATCAAGGCAAGTTTAAATGAGGCCGGGAACAACATATAACAATTCCGGTAAGTCCTCATGTGCAAATTTCGAAATTGGTCGAGAACTGAATAAACCTTATGTTCAAGTTGTTAAACAGCAAGTTAAGATGCACCAAGATGATCTACACAAAATTCTAGTCAAGTTACATATAAAGTTCATTAGATTCAGAGCTACGACCTAGAAGATATGAGCAAAACAAGTTAAACATGGCATTGATGCAAAATGCATACAAACATCAAGCAAACACCTCAAAACAAGGATGCAACACGATAATATGAAGCTACATGCAAAATCAAGCAAGTTTCATATAGAGCACACTCAAAACGGAGCAACGGTGCAACACACACATTATACAAGTCATAACCACAATCTGTCCATAACAGCAACTAGGCATATTGCAAGCATCAAAACAACAAGCTACAGCACCCCAACATAATAACAAAAGGCATGAGCATGAAGTACAGGTAAAGCATAACAAAACATGAACACTGAGCTATCTCCAGAAATCACTAGAACATGCTCAAAACACATGGTAAGATTGCAAATAATAACAGTTTCAGACTTTAGCAGAAATAACATCAGGTTGCAATGTTTAGAGCAATCAAACGAGATGTTACAGGAACATATCATGGCAAAAAAAGGCATGGCATGAACCTACTAAATGCATAGATCAAAAGACCCTTACTGACCATGAGCCAAAAAGGATCAGAAAATATGATGGCACCCATGTAAACATGGCAAGTTATATTACAGATTCATACATGGCAGGAACAACAATAAGTAGGCATGTTGGTGAGCTTGAACCACTCACCACAGAGCAATACATGGCATGACAAGGCAACCAACAGTAAAAAGGCATGTTTGTAAAGTTAAGCATGGCAAGAGCAAGGTCATAGGATGTATGGAACACTAGCAAAACACATGGGAACAAGTGAACTTAATGTTAACAGGCTGACAGCAACATTATGAAGCAACTTTAGAGCAAGATTACAACAAGCTATAGCAACCTATAAATTCACCCAGGGGCATGGATGGATAGAGGATGACATGTAGATCAAAACATGTTTATAGAGCATCTCCAGATTATGCACGAAATGACTAGTAGAAGCATGTTTACATAGCAACAAAATATAACAGAATCTGCCTAGCAAAACAGCAACAGCAAGTACACTACGTAACAAGCTCGATTCACTCACCACAAGTCATTGCATGACAATATAAGAATAGCATCATCAAGAAGGCATGTTTATGTAACCAACCAAGGCAAGAACAAGTCCATAGCATGCAAGGATCAACTATAGCAACCTTGGCTAAATTGAATAACAAGTAAACAATCTGCCAGGAAACATTTTGAAGCAAAAGTAGAGGACCAAAATGACATGCTAGACTACTCCATAATTGCAAACAAGGGCATGAATGGATAGACAATAACCATATGTTCAAAACACCCTTACTGAAGTATCTCAGAATATGCATGGATCTCTCTGTAGCATCAAGTTTACATGGCATCAAAATAACAGCAGAACAGAGACTAAAATCAGCAATATCACGAAGCCTAGTTTGCATGCTTGTGCTAGTCACCACATTGATCACAAAAATACATGGCATACACCCCTGGAAAGATGACATGGCATAGATCAAAACACATGTAGATATCACCTCATAGGATGCACACATTAATCATGGCAAAAATGATAAATGAGCAAGTTATAACAGTTTCAGCAGGTTAACATCAACATGCACTCTTCCAACAGCATTTCGGGCATCAAGATGAGCTCAAATGAAAATGATGCAATGGAATGAAATGAAGTACTCGTCGAGGCGAACAATTTGACATATTACACGCACGAAACGGAGCTACGGATGCAGAGATACAACAGGTCAAACATGGCATGATAATAACAAAAATCTGGGACTTAGGCGTTTTCTGGAAAAAAAACGGATGAGCGCGAGAATACTAAAATGTGACCGAAGCGGGATTTAGGCGGGCTGCTCACCGAAGCGGGTCGAGGCCCAGAGTGGAGAGGAGGCAGGCGGGCCGGCAGATCTGGGCCTGCGGGGAAGCGCTGGGCCGGAGGGAGGGCGACCGTGGCCCACGAGCGGGCGCTCGTCGTCCTCCCCGTGCCCGCACGAGGGGAGGCAGGGGCGGCGAAGGCCGGCGTTGCCGCGGCGGCAGCGAGGCCGGAAGTGGCCGGGACGCGTCGGCGGCGGCGGGATCCGGCCGGCCGGCACCGGATCCGGGCGGCGCGGGCGGCGGGGATGGCCGGGACGGGCAGCGGGGCGAGGTCGCCGGCCGGGAGGACGGCCGCGAGCGGGCATCTCCGGGCGGCGGCGGCTCTCCTGGGCTACGGAGGAGGCGGGGCCTGGCGATGGTGGCGCTGTGGTACGGCGGCGACGACGGGCGATGAACTCCGGTGAGTGGTGGCCGGAGCAGAGGGGTGCGCCGACGAGGGCTCCGGCCACCGGCGCGGTCGGGTGCGGGCGGCGAAGATCCGGGCCGAGCGGCGGCGGCGGCCGGGCCTGGCGGGCCCGCGATGGGCTTCCCCGGGCCGCGCGGCTGCGGGCGCGAGGTGGGAGGCGCGGTCGCCGACGTGGCGGCCGCGGGTTGGCCAGGAGCGGCGGCGGTGATGAGGTGGCGGGCCGCGATTGGCCGGGGTGACGTGGCTGCCGGCGGTGGACACGTCCGGCGGCGGGGTGGACATGTCCGGCGGGCGAGAGGGAGGTTTGATCTAGGGTTAGACCGGGATTTCGGGGGAGTTGCACATATATATAGGTAGAGGGAGCTAGGAGAGTCCAAATGAGGAGCGGTTTTCACCCACACGATCGTGATCGAACGACCGAGAGCATGGAGGGGAGCTAGATGGGTTTTGGGCCACTTTGGAAGGGTTGTTGGGCTGCAAAAAAAAGAGGCCTTTACGGTTACCCGGTTAACCGTTGGAGTGTCAAACGACCTCCAAATGGCACGAAACTTGACAGGCGGTCTACCGGTGGTGTACCAAGGCCGCTTGGCAAACCTCGGGCCATTCCGAGAAAGTTTAATACCCGCTCACAACAGAAGAGAAGAAGGGGACGCCGGGGAACATAGGAGTGCCGGATTGCAAAACGGACAACGGGAAAAATGCTCGGATGCATGAGACGAACACGTATGCTAATGCAATGCACATGATGACATGATAAAATGCATATGATGACATAGCAAAGTGCAACACGCAAACAAATGACATGGCAATGACGGCGAATAACTGGCAGACACCTGGCGCAACGAATCCGGGGCGTTACAACACTCCTCCACTAACAAGAGATCTCGTCCCGAGATCTTAGGACCGAGACGGAAGGGGAAAAGGGATGAGGTGAAGCAAGAACTCTAGAGAAGAAGCAAAGAATCGAAAGCACTCAAGAATAAGAGAGGAACGGCGAGAATGACGAGAGTCGAAAGCTCACTGAATCAGATAGACTATGAAACCACTCGTTCTAACCGGAGTGATTAGAATGAGAAAAGAACGAATGGATTAAAAATGATAATGAAGGAAAAAGAATCTGGAACGAACCACCGTAAGAATTCAGAAATGACTGATGAAAGAGAATGCATCACCGGGAAGAATTAGAAGAATAAATAAGCTAGAGGGGATTTAGATGCAAAAGAACAGGAAGAACTCGAGCTGATTAAAGAACATTTGAACGAAGCGCCGGGATAAATAGAGAACGATAACTGGAATGATGGCCTCCGGTGAAACGAAAAAGAAATCAACTCCTGAAATACCTCCGGATGGAAGAAAAGAATTCGCATGACTTGAAACAATTTGATAGGATAACATCGAGCTAGCACCACGAATCTCCAGGGAACGGACAAGATTTAGAGGAAAAACTCTTCTTCAGTCTTCAAATGGTGACGGAAAACCCCACCAAAATTATTGAGATACTCCGGGGGAATGAAAAGGCGAAGAGGTTGAGCCAATAATGAAAATGATTTGAAAACGATCTTGGAAAAGGCATGTGACTGATGAAATTCATACTTACATCACACTTTGAAAAGAATTGAGAATAACTCCGGGGAATTAGAAGAGTCAGGTAAGATCCTGGGAAAAGACCTGTGGGTTAGGGTCCACTAAAAGAAAACACCGTTGGTAAGGGATGCTGAACAGATAGATGATGCACTGGAGCAATTGAAATATTTGAATGAGGTGGCAACCTCGAATTAGTTCGAACACAGACGAATCTCCTGAGATGTCTTCTGAACTCCGGAATGATTGAATGGCGAGAGGCAAACGAGCAAGGGGAAAAAACATTTGAGCCGAGGATGAGAATATGCTCAACCCGAAAAAACTTGAATTGAGTGCACCGGTAAAGAGAAAGGGATGAAGAATAATGAACGAGACGAGAATTCATCGGTTGAAATAATTGAGGGAAGACTGAAGAGGCTCCACACGAAGGAAATAGATGGTCGAAAGAGACTCAAACTCCGGGAAGAAGAGGGTGGGAGGGCGGGAAAAACAAAGACAACTTGGAAGGGGAACCGACGAATATCTTGAAGAGAAAACACCGGTTGAAATCATTGAGGAAAGAAAGCAAAGACTTCACACGAGTAGGATGGATACTCGATTACGGGCACCGGATTCGAGAAGAAGAAGGGAGGGCGGGTGGGAAAAGATAACAACTGAGGATTGAACTTGACAACGATGAAGAGGCTCGAGTCAACTTGACGAGAAATGCACCGGATAAAAAGAGCTGAGAACCAACGAACGAAAAACTAACCGCGTGAACCTAAAGAAAAATTTGAATGGGAAGAGGAATAATTCAAAACACCTACGTCAAGATTCCTGACCAGAGCGACAAAGGGGCAGAGGAGTAAAAGAATTCCTACTCTCCGATATAACTAGACTCCGAAAAAGTTTTCTTCTAGACTCAACAACGGCCAAACTACACGATCAATCCAGGGGGCTCCTAGGGTCGGTCGAGGCTCTGATACCAACTTGTCACGTCCAATATGCGACCCTATCCAAAAGGAACTCGAAGGTCCCACCAAGGATAGACCCGCATATTGGAACTCTTTTGCAAGGTGGATATCATTACATCAACATTACATAATAGAGGGGATACATCCAATACATACAATGTCACATGAATACAACAATACAACATACAAGAACAACATCCGACTACGGATGAATCATAAACAGAAACTCAAACAATATCCACGTTGCTAGCCCAGGCTGCTGACCTGGAACCTATCCCCTGATCGAAGAAGCAGAAGAAGAACTCAAAGCAAGCAAGCATCGCTCTCGCGTCAAGATCATCGCATAACCTGTACCTGCAACTGTTGTTGTAGTAATCTGTGAGCCACGAGGACTCAGCAATCCCATTACCATGGGTATCAATACTAGCAAAGCTTAGTGGGAAAGGAAGGGGTAAAGTGGTGAGGTTGCAGCAGCGACTAAGCATGATATGGTGGCTAACATACGCAAATGAGAGCGAGAAGAGAAACAAGCGGAACGGTCGTGAAGCTAGCAATGATCAAGAGGTGATCCTGAACACCTACTTACGTCAAACATAACACAGAAACCGTGTTCACTTCCCGGACTCCGCCGAGAAGAGACCATCACGGCTACACACGCGGTTGATGCGTTTTAATTCGGATCTGGTGTCAAGTTATCTACAACCGGACATTAACAAATTCCCATCTGCCACATAACCGCGGGCACGGCTCTCGAAAGTTTATACCCTGCAGGGGTGTCCCAACTTAGCCCATGACAAGCTCTCGCGATCAACGAAGGAATAGACCTTCTCCCAGGAAGACCCGATCAGTCTCGGAATCCCGGTTTACAAGACATTTTGACAATGGTAAAACAAGACCAGCAAAGCCGCCCGATGCGCCGACAATGCCGATAGGAGCTGCACATATCTCGTTCTCAGGGCAACACCGGATAGGTCAGCCTACGAGTAAAACCAGACCTCGAGATGCCCCGAGGGGGCCCCGCAGTCTGCCCGGTTCAGGCCAGCACTTAGACAAGCATTGGCCCGGGGGGGGGGGGGCTAAAATAAAGATGACCCTCGAGAGAGTGACTCCCAAGGGAAAAAGTAGGGTGGTGGTGAGGCAAATGGTAAAACCAAGGTTGGGCCTTGCTGGACAAGTTTTATTCAAAGCGAACTGTCAGGGGGGTCCCATAAATCACCCGACCGCATTAGGAACGCAAAATCCGGGAACATAACACCGGTATGACGGAAACTAGGGCGGCAAGAGTGGAACAAAACACCAGGCATAAGGCCGAGCCTTCCACCCTTTACCAAATATATAGATGCATTAATAATATAAGAGATATTGTGATATCCCAACCAAAATCCTGTCCACCATGGAGAAATCTTCAACTTCACCTGCAACTAGCAACGCTATAAGAGGGGCTGAGAAAAGCGGTAACATAGCCAAACAATGGTTTGCTAGGAATGGTGTCAAAGGTTAGAGGTTCATGGCAATAAGGGATGGCTTGATAAACAGGTAATAGGTAGCGCAGCATAGCGATAGAACGAAGCAACTAGCATAGCAATGATAGTAGTGAGATCCAGGGTAGCGGTCATCTTGCCTGAAATCCCACAAGGAAGAAGAACGAGTCCATGAAGAAGATGAACAGATGAAGCCGAACCAACCGTAGACGAACGAATCCTCACGATCGCAACGAAACAGGAACAAACAAGAAGAAGCACACAACATGGTAAACACACCACACATAGACAAGACATGATGCACAACAAAGCATGATGCATGAGAAAACTAGATGAGGCTACTCATGGCAAGAGATGATGCAAACAAGAACAACACATCAAGGCAAGTTTAAATGAGGCCGGGAACAACATATAACAATTCCGGTAAGTCCTCATGTGCAAATTTCGAAATTGGTCCAGAACTGAATAAACCTTATGTTCAAGTTATTAAACAGCAAGTTAAGATGCACCAAGATGATCTACACGAAATTCTAGTCAAGTTACATATAAAGTTCATTAGATTCGGAGCTACGGCCTAGAAGATATGAGCAAAACAAGTTAAACATGGCATTGATGCAAAATGCATACAAACATCAAGCAAACACCTCAAAACAAGGATGCAACACGATAATATGAAGCTACATGCAAAATCAAGCAAGTTTCATATAGAGCACATTTAAAACGGAGCAACGGTGCAAGACACACACATTATACAAGTCATAACCACAATCTGTCCATAACAGCAACTAGGCATATTGCAAGCATCAAAACAACAAGCTACAGCACCCCAACATAATAACAAAAGGCATGAGCATGAAGTACAGGTAAAGCATAACAAAACATGAACACTGAGCTATCTCCAGAAATCACTAGAACATGCTCAAAACACATGGTAAGATTGCAAATAATAACAGTTTCAGACTTTAGCAGAAATAACATCAGGTTGCAATGTTTAGAGCAATCAAACGACATGTTACAGGAACATATCATGGCAAAAAAAGGCATGGCATGAACCTACTAAATGCATAGATCAAAAGACCCTTACTGACCATGAGCCAAAAAGGATCAGAAAATATGATGGCACCCATGTAAACATGGCAAGTTATATTACAGATTCATACATGGCAGGAACAACAATAAGTAGGCATGTTGGTGAGCTTGAACCACTCACCACAGAGCAATACATGGCATGACAAGGCAACCAACAGTAAAAAGGCATGTTTGTAAAGTTAAGCATGGCAAGAGCAAGGTCATAGGATGCATGGAACACTAGCAAAACACATGGGAACAAGTGAACTTAATGTTAACAGGCTGACAGCAACATTATGAAGCAACTTTAGAGCAAGATTACAACAAGCTACAGCAACCTATAAATTCACCCAGGGGCATGGATGGATAGAGGATGACATGTAGATCAAAACATGTTTATAGAGCATCTCCAGATTATGCACGAAATGACTAGTAGAAGCATGTTTACATAGCAACAAAATATAACAGAATCTGCCTAGCAAAACAGCAACAGCAAGTACACTACATACCAAGCTCGATTCACTCACCACAAGTCATGGCATGACAATATAAGCATAGCATCATCAATAAGGCATGTTTATGTAACCAACCAAGGCAAGAACAAGTCCATAGCATGCAAGGATCAACTATAGCAACCTTGGCTAAATTGAATAACAAGTAAACAATCTGCCAGGAAACATTTTGAAGCAAAAGTAGAGCACCAAAATGACATGCTAGACTACTCCATAATTGCAAACAAGGGCATGAATGGATAGACAATAACCATATGTTCAAAACACCCTTACTGAAGTATCTCAGAATATGCATGGATCTCTCTGTAGCATCAAGTTTACATGGCATCAAAATAACAGCAGAACAGAGACTAAAATCAGCAATATCACGAAGCCTAGTTTGCATGCTTGTGCTAGTCACCACATTGATCACAAAAATACATGGCATACACCCCTGGAAAGATGACATGGCATAGATAAAAACACATGTAGATATCAACCTCATAGGATGCACACATTAATCATGGCAAAAATGATAAATGAGCAAGTTATAACAGTTTCAGCAGGTTAACATCAACATGCACTCTTCCAACAGCATTTCGGGCATCAAGATGAGCTCAAATGAAAATGATGCAATGGAATGAAATGAAGTACTCGTCGAGGCGAACAATTTGACATATTACACGCACGAAACGGAGCTACGGATGCAGAGATACAACAGGTCAAACATGGCATGATAATAACAAAAATCTGGGACTTAGGCATTTTCTGGAAAAAAACGGATGAGCGCGGGAATACTAAAATGTGACCGAAGCGGGATTTAGGCGGGCTGCTCACCGAAGCGGGCCGAGGCCCAGAGTGGAGAGGAGGCAGGCGGGCCGGCAGATCTGGGCCTGCGGGGAAGCGCTGGGCCGGAGGGAGGGGCGACCGTGGCCCACGAGCGGGCGCTCGTCGTCCTCCCCGTGCCCGCACGAGGGGAGGCAGGGGCAGCGAAGGCCGGCGTTGCCGCGGCGGCAGCGAGGCCGGAAGTGGCCGGGGCGCGTCGGCGGCAGCGGGATCCGGCCGGCCGGCACCGGATCCGGGCGGCGCGGGCGGCGGGGATGGCCGGGACGGGCACCGGGGCGAGGTCGCCGGCCGGGAGGATGGCCGCGAGCGGGCATCTCCGGGCGGCGGCGGCTCTCCTGGGCTACGGAGGAGGCGGGGCCTGGCGATGGGGGCGCTGTGGTACGGCGGCGACGACGGGCGATGAACTCCGGTGAGCGGTGGCCGGAGCAGAGGGGTGCGCCGGCGAGGGCTCCGGCCACCGGCGCGGTCGCGTGCGGGCGGCGAAGATCCGGGCCGAGCGGCGGCGGCGGCCTAGCCTGGCGGGCCCGCGATGGGCTTCCCCGAGCCACGCGGCTGCGGGCGCGAGGTGGGAGGCGCGGTCGCCGACGTGGCGACCGCGGGTTGGCCAGGAGCGGCGGCGGTGATGAGGTGGCGGGCCGCGATTGGCCGGGGTGACGTGGCTGCCGGCGGTGGACACGTCCGGCGGCGGGGTGGACATGTCCGGCGGGCGAGAGGGAGGTTTGATCTATGGTTAGACCGGGATTTCGGGGGAGTTGCACATATATATAGGTAGAGGGAGCTAGGAGAGTCCAAATGAGGAGCGGTTTTCGCCCACATGATCGTGATCGAACGACCGAGAGCATGGAGGGGAGCTAGATGGGTTTTGGGCCACTTTGGAAGGGGTGTTGGGCTGCAAACAAAAGAGGCCTTTACGGTTACCCGGTTAACCGTTGGAGTGTCAAACGACCTCCAAATGGCACGAAACTTGACAGGCGGTCTACCGGTGGTGTACCAAGGCCGCTTGGCAAACCTCGGGCCATTCCGAGAAAGTTTAATACCCGCTCACAACAGAAGAGAAGAAGGGGACGCCGGGGAATATAGGAGTGCCGGATTGCAAAACGGACAACGGGGAAAATGCTCGGATGCATGAGACGAACACGTATGCGAATGCAATGCACATGATGACATGATAAAATGCATATGATGACATGGCAAAGTGTAACACGCAAACAAATGACATGGCAATGATGGCGAATAACTGGCAGACACCTGGCGCAACGAATCCGGGGCGTTACACTATGGTTCGAGTCAGCCAGGTCCCCAAATGATGCATTGGCATTACGCCGATCAAGAGGTGTAGCGATGGTTCGGGTTCGACCAAAGCCCCCAAGTGATGTTGTGGCACTAGGCCGATCAAGAGGCGTGACTATGGTTCAGACGTGACCACAAGTCCCCAAGTGATGCATTGGCATTATACCGATCAAGAGGGGTGACGATGGTTCGGGTTCGACCAAAGCCCCCAAGTGATTCTGTGGCCTTAGGCCGACCAAGAGGCGTGACTGGTTCAGACTTGACCATGTCCCCAAATGATCTAGTGGCTTTCGCCTATCAAAAGGTGTTGCATTGGTTCGGATACGACCAAGCCCCCAAGTGATATTATGGCATTGCCCCGATCAAGAGGTGTAGCTATGGTTCGAATACGACCAAGCCCCCAAGTGATCAATAATATGATAAGCCAATAAAGCATGATACCCATGTTTGAACTAAGCATCATGGCAATACGTCCTCTTAGGCATCCTTTAGCTTTTTGCAAGAGATAAAATCTTTCTTGAACCAGACATTAAACCGGATATTGAGAGTTTCAAAGCTTTATGGGAGACATCTTTCCCTTAAACCGAATTTTAAACCGAAATCTTCATTTTTAGCCGGAAATTTACTGACGGCCTTTAAATTTGCACCAATATGGCGGTTTAGGGTCCTGCAGTAGATAACTTTGCAAGCCGGAGTAATTGCTTTTTTAAAGAAAGCAATATATATTATAAAAATATACTGGATGGATTTCACCTGATATGCCAGGCTAGTGGTTATCCACCGCAGAGTTGATGATCACCATGGTGAAGCCGTTCAACAACAAGCAGGTTGTGGACAGTGACGCATGATGATGCTTAACGCATACTTCATTGGCACAGCATGACACCGTCTTTATAATAAATTATTGTCCTGCACATAAAAAATATACAGACCAAAAGTAATTGTTCTCTTTATAAAAACAATATTTGCTGATAAAATATACTTAGATGAATATCACCTGGCATTTTTTTGTCGGATGAATGCCGATGTTGGTGCCATATATTACCGAATAGTATATGAACGTTGAATTCCGCTGATGTGATGTAACATAACATCCATGTGACCCTCTGTTTTTTTTTTCTTTCTTTCTTTTTTTTCAACACGCAAGACAATCCCTCCAATCAATCTCCTCTTATCCAACACTCCCCACTTCCCTGTTTTCTTCAGGTGGCGTCAGGCGCAGGAGGTCAGAAGGCAGGATGACTCGGCGGCCAAGGTGGAGGAGGCGGGTTGCAGGGGGCGGTTGTAGGAAGAAACTGAGCCGGCAAGGGCGCCTCGTGGCAGAGCCGCCGGCGCGGTGGAGGAGACAAAGCGGGACACAGCCGCGGCGGCCGTGGGAGCGACAGGGCGGAGGAGACGGCCGAGGAAGGGTCCAGGTGTGCAGTGGTGGAGGCGTAGGACATCAGCGGTGCTCGGGATCGAGCGTAGCGGCGACAGAGGAAACGCAGGGGCGCGACCTCGGGCACCAGATGAGAAACCGGCCCGGCGACGGCGGTTTGCCAATCGAGTCTGCAACAACGGCGGTTCAGCAGCTCGGCGACGGCGGTTTAGCATCTCGGCGGACTGAATTGGCGCGGCAACTTGAGGATATCGTGCGAGGCCGCTGCGACTCACGGCGCAGGGGACGGCTGTGACCCGGTGGGGAGTCGCGGCGGTTTTGCGGAAGATGAAGGGCGCGGCAGAGCAACGGGGTGCAACGCGGGAGGCGGCCGCGAGCAGCGACCCGGCCTGGGCGTGCGGAGGAAGTGCACGGGCGGCCCGAGCTGTGAACCGGCGGGCATGGTTGGCGGAGTGCAGAGTGAGCGCCGCTGGAGGGGGCGCGACCAGGCTCCCGCGTGAGGGGAGGCGAAGCTCGGCCGTGCCATGGAGGCGACCAAGGCGGGGCGAGGCACCCCACGGCGACAGAGGGCTGTCCCGGGCGCGCGGAGTGAGTGCGCGGGCGGTTTATGGCGACACTGGCGGTTAAGATGATTCGAAGGTGAGAGCTATGGCAGGAGCAGCGGGTCGAGGCCGCGGTGGCGTTTCGGTGCCGGGTTGCAGAGGCGCGGCCGAGCCGTGAGCGCAAGGCGGTTTCCACGACTGGTGAGGAGGCCCGTCCTGGGCTGGGTCACGGCGGCGACTTGGCGCGCCGGCGGCTTGAGGCGTGCCTCCCAACGGGCTACGGCACGCAGCTGCAGCATGGTCAGCGAGTCGAGGGAGGCACGGCGATTTGATTCGAAGGCGGCAGGTGAGGTGAGCCCGGGCAGCTCGGATGGCGGAGCAACAGCCTGGAGGACGCCGGCCAGGCGAGGCAAGGCCAAATGGAGTAGTACGAGGCAGATCCGTAGAGGCGGAGACCGAGTCGCGGTCGGTTCAATGTACAGCAGCGGCGACAGTAGAGCCAAGGCCGGGCTCCAGCAAAGGTGAAACCGCTCACGATGAGGGCGGTTTGACGGCTCAGTCGTGGCAGAGACCGGCAGCATGGCGCGGCAGTTGATTCGATCACGGTGGCTTGAAAACAGAAAACCAATCCGGTTCTGGGCACTCTCCTGGCACTGGATGTGTGCGTGCGTGCGGCGGTTCGGCAGCGGATTTGAGACAGAGCACGGACAGGGCGGCTCAGCAGTGGTGCGGGAAAGCCGGCTCAGGTCGTGGGTGAGGAGAAGCCGGACGACCCAGTGGATTCGGCACGCACACGGTTGCCGGAGCTAGAGGGGCGCGTGGCCCACAGAGGGTACTAGGAGGAAAGATTCGGGCGCGGCCCAGCGGAGAACGGAGTGAGCGCCGCGGGAGGGGGCCGCAACCAACGCCCGCGCGAAGGGAGGGGAAGCTGCGGCTCAGGTTGGCGATTGGGTCGCGACGGCTTAGCGGTGCGGGGCACTGAACCGGAGTTGTCAGAGACGAGGCACGCTGGTGGCTCAGAGAAGGCAGGGGCGCAGCCCTGATTGAGACTGTCAGGGACGCTCACAATAGAGGAGGCGACGGTGTCTGGAGCGGCTTGATGCTGAGGCGAAGTACGCCACGATACTGGCGGGTTGAACTAAGCAAGGCCATGGTAGAAACGACTCAGAGTCCAGGTCGGCTCAGCAGCAGCACCTCGAGACCAAACTCCGCCGCCATGCGCGAAGTAATCCAGCGGCAAAGGTACGCGAAGGCTGAGCCGAAGACGGCGAGTCACAGCGGCGTGGTGGCGGCTCACAGGTAGTAGCCCTGCAGCAGAGGCGGAACAGCCGCACCGGAGGCGTCACGGCCCATGGTGATTTGAAGCAGAGGTAGAGAGTCACAGCGATTTAATTGATGAGGTTCGGCTGAACCGACAGCAGATTCAAGGCGCAGTGACGACCGGCTCAACGCGCAGTGGCGGATCGACGGCTGTAGCAGAAACGGCCTGGCGGCGGCTCACGACACGGCCTATTGGGTGCAGCGGTGAGCGTCGAGGCGAAAGCGACTCAGACAGTGGCTCGGGAACAGAGTTGAAGATGGAGCTTAAGTCCGGCGGTGATTGTGGCTACTTTGACTTCCTGATCCGTCTGTTTGTTTTTTCATAAACAATCTCCGATTCGTGGTGTGATTTTGATGCCCCGATTCAGATTTGTCCTGCGTTTTTGGCAGTTTTGCACGGTTGGCACTCCCATCAGCTTTGGTAGAATCACGCTGAGGCGGCGTCTCGCCGAATCTGGGTTGGGTTTTTTTTCTGACCCATATTCTCATTTGACAGCTCGATTGGGCAGATCCGGTGAATCTAGTGTTGAACAAAAGTGGAGACTCCCACGGTGCTAAATCTTCAGGATCTTGTCTGATAATCTTGTAAACCGAACTGATGAATATCATCAACGAAATTTTTGCCATAGCAACTTGGCGTTGACGTGGACCCTTCCAAAACTGACTTTTCTTCATCCAGAAATTTGTGAGCTTCTCAAAACCCTAGTTAAGATCCTTCCAAAAACTCAACACCACCGTGCACGGGCCCCATGGTGGGCGCCAACTGTCGTGGATTTGTCACGATAGATGTCCTTAGTGTCAGGACTTAGTCGCGAGGCCAACGCATCTATGTGGTAGCTTGAGAGGGGTTGAGCGAAATCGAGAGACGCAACACAAGACAGGGATTTAGACAGCTTCGGGCCCCAGGAAACATCATCCGGTAAAAACCCTACATGTTGTTTGAGGCTAGGTCTCATTATCATCACGAGGGAGTCGCCGTAAACGGGCTCTCCTCTTTGTGTCTAACCCTAAGATTGTTTCTTCTTGCTTGTAGCTTGTCCCTCTTTGGGGAGCCCTGCCCCTCCTTATATATGTTGAAGGGGCGGTTTACATGACTAGTCCTAGTTGGATTAGGATTACTCTATTACAAGTGGAGTCCTAGTCTTGCTTCCTTTGTAGGAGAATAGTCCTTATGCTTTCCTCATAAACCGGCCCACCATTAAACGTGAACCGGCCTTCATGAACCGCCAGATGGGCCACCGGGTCTTGTCGCTCCTCTGACCCGTCCGCCGGGTCACCAGTGAGTTACAACATCCTGGCGGGTTGCTGGTAAATCGTCAGGTCTGGGCGGGTCACCAGATGTATATCACCAAGTGCCAGCGGGACCTCAAATAAACCGCCAAGTCCGGCCGGGTTAACTTCCGGCCGGTTTACACCGCAGGGTATATCCCCGACAAATTCCACATTTGACTTCGAAGCAACTCGAATACCACAAATAAAACAAAACAAAGGATTTGGCTTGCAGAATAAGCCAGAACAAATACATATGATAGAGATTTACCCAATCCCGTATCATGCATTTGTCAGAAAGATATTCTAGGAGCTACTTGAATTCCCACCTATAAAACTCCCGAAACTTTCTGATTATGCAATCTGGTGTTGGGGATACAGGGGAAGCAATATATCTCACCCAAACTAACAATCCCTACATCCAGCTGTATCCATCCGTCAACACATAACCAAGAAAACTACGAAAATCGTGTACCTCAACCTTCGAAAAGCATCCGTTATATGAGCTATGGCAATACTCCCGAACTCCCCATACTGGGTGGCGTCGAGGTTATCTCACCAACAACTGCATAAAAGAGATTTTCAATGTCGGCAAAACTCAGGTATTCCAGAACTGCAATGATAAAATTATGACGACAACACCTCGGAGCTCAACTCCCTGGGACACTGCCACAACCCCTAAATGTCAGGAGGCACCAAGAACAATGTTCTCGTCATAAGAATATCGGAATGATCCCAAGATCCCCGCGTGATCCTAAAAAAATAGTGAAATTTGAGGAGAGGAAAGACAAAACATCTACGTCAAGAGTCCTCACCAGAGCGACGAAGGGGCTGAGGAGTAAAAAGAATCCTACTCTCTGATATATATAATCCTAAGACTCAAAATAGTTTTCTTCTAGACTCAACAACGACCAACAATCAAGGGGGCTCCTATGGTTGGTCGAGGCTCTGATACCAACTTGTCACGCCCAATATGCAATACTATCCTAAAGAGACTCGAAGGTCCCACCACGGATAGAACCGCATATTGAAACGCTTTTGCAAGGTGGATATCATTACATCAACATTACATAATAGATGGGGATACATACAAGAGGCATACAATGCCACACGAATACAACATCATCATACATAAGAGCACCATCCGACTACGGATGGAACACAAACAGAAACTCAAACGACATCCACCCTGCTAGCCCAGGCTGCCGACCTGGAACCTATCCCCTGATCGAAGAAGAAGCAGAAGAAGAACTCCAAAACAAGCAAACATCAATCTCGCGTCGTGATCATCGCAACCTATACCTGCAACTGTTGTTGTAGTAATCTGTGAGCCACGAGGACTCAGCAATCCCATTACCATGGGTATCAAGACTAGCAAAGCTTAATGGGAAAGGAAGAGGTAAAGTGGTGAGGTTGCAGCAGCAACTAAGCATGATATAGTGGCTAACATACGCAAATAAGAGCGAGAAGAGAGCAAGCGGAACGGTCGTCAACTAGTAATGATCAAGAGGTGATCCTGAACTCCTACTTACATCAAACATAACCCAAAACCATGTTCACTTCCCAGACTCCGCCGAAAAGAGACCATCACGGCTACACACGCGGTTGATGCATTTTAATTCGGATCTGGTGTCAAGTTATCTACAACCGGACATTAACAAATTCCCATCTGCCCATAACCGTGGGCACAGCTCTCGAAAGTTTATACCCTGCAGGGGTGTCCCAACTTAGCCAATGATAAGCTCTCACGGTCAACGAAGGATATTCCTTCTCCCAGGAAGACCCGATCAGTCTCGGAATCCCGGTTTACAAGACATTTCGACAATGGTAAAACAAGACCAGCAAAGCCGCCCGATGCGCCAACAATCCCGATAGGAGCTGCACATATCTCGTTCTCAGGGCAACACCGGATGAGACATCCTACGAGTAAAACCAGACCTCGAGTTTCCCCGAGGGGGCCCCGCAGTCTACTCGGTTCGGACCAGCACTTAGACAAGCACTGGCCCGGGGGGGCTAAAATAAAGATGACCCTCGGGTTGGCCGACCCAAGGGAAGGGTATAGGTGGTGGTGAGGCAAATGGTAAAACCAAGGTTGGGCCTTGCTGGAGGAGTTTTATTCAAAGCGAACTGTCAAAGGGGTCCCATAAATCACCCAACCGCATAAGGATCGCAAAATCCGGGAACATAACACCGGTATGACGAAAACTAGGGCGGCAAGAGTGGAACAAAACACCAGGCATAAGGCCGAGCCTTCCACCCTTTACCAAGTATATAGATGCATTAATTAAATAAGAGATATTGTGATATCCCAACCATAATCCTGTCCACCATGGAGCAATCTTCAACTTCACCTGCAACTAACAACGCTATAAGAGGGGCTGAGCAAAAGCGGTAACATAGCCAAGCAACAGTTTGCTAGGAAGGGTGAAAAGGTTAGAGGCTGACATGGCAATTTGGGAGGCTTGATCAACAAGAGATAGGTAGCGCAGCATAGCGATAGAACGAAGCAACTAGCATAGCAATGATAGTAATGAGATCCAAGGTGACGGTCATCTTGCCTGAAATCCCGCTAGGAAGAAGAACGAGTCCATGAAGAAGACGAACGGACGTAGTCAAACGAATCCTCACAATCGCAACATTACCGGAACTAAGAAGCAACACCGGAAAGAAACAAGCAACATGGTAAATGCACAAGCATAAGCATGGCATGATGCACAAACAAGTATGATACATGTCCGGTTTAATGAGGCATGGCATGGCAAAGTGCACACACACAATACTACAAATTAAGTGGAGCTCAATATGCAACGAGTTGCATATTGACAAAACACCACATCAATTATTTAGTTCTCTCTCTCGGTTATGTACCCAACAATATTTAATGTTGTTAAACATGGCAAGAGGTGAGGCATAAGGAAACTAACTATTTAGGCAAGTTTAAATGAGGCCGGAACAACAAACAACAATTCCAAAAAATCCTCATGTCCAAATTTCAAATTTGGTACTGTTCTGCCCTAAACCATATTTTAATGTTGTTAAACAGCAAAATAAGGTGCACCAAGTTAATCTATGCATTTTTCCACCCCATTTACATATAAAGAACATTTAATTCCAAGCTACGGTTATTTAGTTATTTAATTCCGGCAGCAAGGAGGCGCGTCCATGGCGAGGCAGGGGCGTGGACGACGTGGAGATGGTCGGATGCGGACAGCGGCCGGAGGCATCACAGGAGGTCCAGGACGAGGCGCCGGCATACAGATCCGGCTGGACCTCAGTGCAGGTGGCCGCAGGCGGCGCTTCCGTGGCCGATTCAAGAAGAAGCCAGGCGACGAGGCACTTGGCATGGAGGCAAGGGGATGGAGCAAAGGCGAGCTCGACGGCGGGGAGGCCAAGAATGGGTAGCGGAGCATGCTCCCGTCCAGATCCAGCCAGAACCAAGGCGGGGCTGGAGGCAACGACGGTGGTGGACTCGAGCTTCGGCGATGGCGTTGGTTTGCTGTGAGAAAAAGGAACAAGACGAGGGGATGGTCAGGGAGGAGCAGCGTGATGGGAAAAAAAGAAGGAGACGACGCAGAGGAACGGCGACGTGACCTGCATCTCGCCGGCCCAGCATGAACGGGAAGCTAGAGACGAGCACGAGCGCTCCTGCTCGGGGACTTGGGCGGCTTCACGATTCATTCGAGATCGAGGGGGAGAAGAGGTAGGCTTCGGGCTCCTGGGCAAGAAGCAGAGGAGGAACTCGGGATCGAAGCTAGCAAATCAGGGAGGAGCAGTGGAGAGCTCTGGTTGGTGGGTGGAGGAAAACGAGGAGGAGGGGGATCCCGAGGTGGATCGATACCGGGCGGCGGCGGCTGAGGCGATTTGGTGGATGGGACAAAGCTCCTAAATTCTAGGGTTAGGTAGGTAGGTGCTCTATTTATAGATAGAGGAGAAGGTTTAGGGACTCCTCGATTTAGATCCGACGGTCAGAAAAATAGGTTAGGGAAAACAAATAAGAAACCGAAGATATTTAGGGGATGATTGGAGATGATCCGGATCCAACGGTCATGACCGAGTGGTTCGGGTTCAGGGCAGTTTTCGAACGCATGCAAGAGGGGGTCGGTGGTGTGCAGAGAGGTTGCGTAGGCAGCCAAATAAGAGGGGAACGAAACTCGGTTGGACTGGAACGACCAACGAAGGCAAAGCGGTCCGAGGAGGTCAATGAGGACAAGGGGCCTGACAAAATGACAACGGAGGCAAAGAGAGAAAGGGCAACTGCGAACGGTTATGAGTTTTCTTAAAACATGCAGATGCAAAGTGCATGATGCTATGATATGAAATGCAAGACATGAAAAAGAAAGCAAAACAAAAGACAAAAAACCAACCACAAAGGAAATATCATATCGCATCTCTGGAAAAGGCAAGAGTTGGAGTTACGAATATGGAAAGTTGTATCCGGGGCGTTACAGCCGTCCATGTAGCCTAGTTGAACAGAGCATCATCGAGGACCAGGCCAGATGGGACTAGTGGCGACGGCACGCTGGAGGAACCCTAGCACTGCAGGCAGGGGATCGAGGTAGAGGGAAAGGGGAGAGGAGATGCAAGCGGGCAGGGCAATGAATGCTTGCGTGTTTATTTTTACTTGAGGGTCAGGTGTGAGGCGGGCATGAGCAGTGGCATTTTTAGTGTAATATAGGCGGACAACCGAGTCATTTCACTATTCCCCTTCCTTTCAATTTTTAGTGAGCTTCTACCCGAAACACCCCCTCCAAAGTGAAATAAGTTAAGCCCAAGCCCATAACTCGAAAATGACTTCTTTACATCTTTTTTGGCTTATTTTGACAATAAGCTCAGAAAAGGTGGAATACAACTGGCCCTTAACCTGCAATTCAATTGTGCGTGCAATGGTAAATCACTCCTACCTGCTATAGTGTACATTTAGGCATCATCATACATGGCATAACCTAATACATGTGCATTTAATTATAGAATCTGAAATATGCAATGTTTATGTTAGTTCATACGTTGCACATGATGTTTAAATGCCCCTCAAATCTGGTCAGTCAAGTGATGGTCTTTAAGCCTCCTTCTATGCTTCTTTTCTTGATATGTAAGATTTGCTCACCCATTTGTTCAATTGCTTGTTTGTGTCAGCTAGCCATACTAGGACTGTTTGTTTTGATTACTTGTTGTTCTTGACCTAACAGAGCTTGTCAACAATTTAAACACTAAAGGCTGCTATAGTGGGGGCTTGTATAACTCATAGCTGACATAAAGGTCTGGCTGTACACTAAAGTAGGCTCTCTTGGAGATCCAGTTCGAAGGTATGCCTAGTTTTTACATAGTGCACACATATTAAATGCTCATTGAATTGTGTGCAAGAGATGCGGCATGTTTCATTATGTGGTGTTGTTTTGTTGTAGTCTCATCCTTTTGTGTTGTTCACAGACTGGAAAGTATGCATATTTATCTTCCAAGGAGACCAATAACTAGTTTGTGTCACCTTGCAAAGGGGGTGCAATGAAGATAAGATTGAGGATTTCCAAGTACAAGATGTTAGGAAGGAGCCTTGCAAGAGGAGGAGTAGCATTGAGCCTATTCAACTAGTTAAGGTAAGTCACTGTATTACAATTACCAGGACATCATATTTGTCTGACATTGTGCTTGCGTAGGGTTCTTCACCTGTAACCAGTCATTGGGCCATTGATTAAAACCCCCTCCACTCACTACTATATGATGTTCTAACAATTTTGCAAATCAGATGTATGTAACACATTTTAATGTGTCTGTTCACTCATTAAAGATGTAGTCTACTTTTAAATATCTAAAATATCTTATAGTAGTGAACAGTGTGAAACTCCTTCCTGCCATGGTAGAGTTGCCGATGTCATAAATGTCATAACCAAACGCATATTCACATCGTTAGCCTCCCTATCATTACTAGGATATTGATTACATACTAATTGAGATACTTCATAGGGGGCAAACAATATTACATTAGTTGTTCCTTTATATAGTAAATGTAGCTAGGCCATGGATGTTATTGAGGCGTGCATGTATGCATGCTACCAACTCAACAGTTCAATTGCTTGTTTGTTTCAGGCATAGTTAAATTGCTCTTTTCAATTGCTTTATTTTCCCTCAGTTATTGAGATGCCCAAACAATGATGCCTGATGCTGGGTACTTGTATAACTATTAGTTGACATAATTAAAGGCCTTACCATTTAATTACTCTGGCGAAGTGTGCCTGGAGCTTTGAACTCTGTTAACTAACTATTACTGCATGAGGCTCACAATCTAGTTTATACTAGGCTAATGATTGCATAGTTTTGCTTGATGTAGTAGGTTTGTATGAATCCCTCTGTTGTTCATTATGCTCCCTAAGACTTTAATTGAGCTACAGAATGGCCAACTGCTTGCTTATACGCAACATGTTGTCTAAATTTGTAACACGTCTGTGTTTTGGATTTGGCCCCAACATCATGCTCCTCTAGTGAGCTAAGAGAGATTTCTGTATGTGGGCTACACGGGCTACAATTTTTATAATTTTTAAAATATCACCTGCTTATGCTTCATGACATGTAACATTATTGTTAGTCTTGTTTTGCCATGTACAAAATAGTCTGTCTTGCTCGCTTCACTGTTGTAACTATATTTTTGCCCTAGTCATGTGTACTTATAGAAACATTTCAGGATGAAGTGACATCAACACAAAGATCAGCGGGCAGTGTGGCATGGCCGTTACCAAAAGATTATGGATTGGAATTGGACTGTGCTGGTGTTCTCGAGCATCAACTAGAGGTGGCAAGACAACGTGTACATGAGTCTCAGTGTGCAATCAACAAGTTGATACTGGACTTGCATGTATTAGATGCAGGAGTCAAAAAAATGAAACGAGACACTGAGGTAACCATGAAGGAATTGGAGATTTTGTAGACTGAAAATTGTGCTATCTGAATCCGACCAATCCTATTTTCTGAAGAGATTATAGTTCAAATGGTAAGTCCTGTTGATGCGTGTCGATGATGTATGAGATTTATTTGCCCAGTGTATGTAATTTGCTATTTGTGTACGATTTATTCTCACTGGTGCCGAACTATAATGCCCAGTGGGTATAATCGGTTGTAATTTATTTATTGTATAGTGTAGGATTATTCTACGTTTCTATGCCTTAGTCTCTTTATTGTATAGTGTATGTTTTTTAGAGGCAATAGTATAGACTAGGATAATTCTTTGAATATGCTATATCATTGAAACGCAGGCCAACATGCCCAAACATTTCATGGACGCCATCTGAACGAACAAACATGTGTGGTCAAAGCGGGCCTTAATTGGGCTGGTCAAAATAATATTTAGTGGATCCCAAATGATGTGGCCCACCGTAACAACGGCTCTTAGCAGGTTGTTAACAGGCTGAAAGCATGATAGGGTCGTATAAATGGAAATGGCTCGCGGACCTCTAGCAGGCCGAAATAAATGTCAATTTTGTCTCGGCCCTTTTACTTTACGAGCCAGTAAGAGGCCGAAAGTGTTTTGGGCCAGAGGAGGCGCAATTTGCAAATTAGGCTTTTAACAGGACGAAAGTCGCGTCGGGCTGAAATTTTGCCCTGCGGAACATGGGCCGCTAATGGACCCAAAATTAGGTTGCACAGTCAAAGGCCCAAAATGGGCTAGGAATTTGCCCATTTACCGAATGGACCGAGGACAGGCTACACTTCTATGAGCGCGATTTATCATCATGGAAGTGGACACTTCTGTGATGATAATTTTGGTAATGTCATGGAACACTTCTACGATAGCACATGTATGACTATCTTGATCCTGTCATAAAATCGTCATGGATGTACATGCATGACGAAAACATGACCTACTGTGACAAACATGTATCATCACGGAAGTGTTTTTTTAGTGACATGGATAAATCCAAGTCAACCTGGGGGCTAATGTTGGGAACATAACACCACAGTATGACTCGTCCATTCAGGGCCAGGTTATCCAATGGCGGCTTGAGGAAAACAGGTTCATTATATGGGCCACGATAACCGTGAAGCTCAGGGCCCAGGTGGCGACTCATGCGGCGAGTCAGCTCACGGCCCAATGTTTGGACACCAACTCGGTTAAGAGATAAAGGAAACTCCCTTGCTTGAGAGGTAAGATAAGTAGAAAGCATATTAGGATACGAGTTGTATTATGACCCGGACTCTGTTGTAAGCCCAGGGTCTCGACCTATATATAAAGGGGAGCCTCTGAGGTAGAAAGACTAAGTTACAAGCTCTCGAGACTAGGATAGCCAAATTGCACCATTGTAATGGAGACCCCACATAATAATCAATCAAGCAAGAGTAGGATTTTACCTCCACCGTGAGGGGCCGAACCTGGGTAAACCCTTGTCTCTCATTTCCAATCAACCCCATTCAAGCTACTAGCTAGCACAATGGCCACACAACTAAGTCCTTTCACAAGGACATCTGCCGTGACAAAACCATGACATCCGGTCTACCTGATACGGGGCTAGACCCGGTTTCAACCAATCTTTCATAATTGGAGTGGATTCCCGTGAGGATCACACAGAACATGATGAACATGGGGAAGAACGAAGAGAAATCACAAGGCGAAACACTCAAGAACAAGTCCAATCACACATCCACTAGACAATCAAACACACAAGATCCACAAAAGTACATGAACACTAAAGAGGAAGATACAAGGTAGAGTTCATCACAAATCCAAAGGGGATGGGGTCTTGATGATCTAGGTAGATCCTTCCCACAAGGCAGTCTTGAATCCCTCGGGATCTTCTCACATGCTCACATGGAATTCTTGAACTCCATGGGAGTGGTCTCTCTCTCTCTCTCTCTCTCTCTCTCTCCCTCTCTCTCCCTCTCTCTCTCTCTCCCTCTCTCTCCCTCTCTCTCTCTCTCTATGTCTGTCTATCTCTCTCTCTCTCTCTCTCAAGAAGAGAAGGTAGGAGCAATGCGCAACTAAGATGAGCTATCATATATGTCAACCCTAGAAATGAGGAGGGGTGTCTATATATAGTGCTAGGGGCGAATAGGTAGGTAGGAGAGGGATACATGGGCCTTTGTTCCAACTGTGCACGCATAGGTGTCGGATGTCCGGGGCTTCAGGAGGCGCTGGATGTCTGGTGGTCGTAGCTACTGTACTCCTCTGCTGGATTTCCGGGTGGGACGCCAGATGTCCGGGTGTTGCTGAGGTACCGAAAGTTTGGCCACTGATGCTTTTAACCGTCTGTTGGTGTAGCTCCTGCATGGATGCACAAGCGCTGGATGTCCGGCCACTGTAGCTTCAGCAGCATCGTCTTCTTCCGTCGTTGCTTCCAAGCTTCCCTCGTAGATGGTTTACTTGTACACTTGCACTCGCACTCCTCCTTGTCGTCCATGGTGCTCCGACAATACCTATGTATGCACACGAGTGGAGTGTCAAGTAGTATACCATCCTCGAAGGGGTCAAGTGAACACGCGTAAAGGAGATGATTCACCTTTGTGTATGTGAAGTAGATGTCGCACGTGTCACTTGCCGAACAGACTCTTGACATGGTGATGTCCGTAGGATCCTCTGCGTCATCCCCTCCCTCTTGGGAAATATGCGACCTCGGATCAAAAACCAAATCACTATGGTAAAGAGATGACTTCGCCGTGTAGAAGTGGACGATCACGAATTACTCATCATCTTCAAGCCCGTAATGGGCACTCTCCAATGTCACACCGTCTAGTGATTCCTTCAAAAGGAGCAAGTATAACAAATACTTGGAAAAATGAATGTGGTTAGTGTTAGTGCAAAACCAAGCATTGAAGACGTGTTTTACCAAACAAGTGTTGTCATCATGCAAAGCATATTGTGTGACAAAGGATTGTGACATGGCATGTAAGCATATCAACCGAGCACAAGCAAAGATTTCATAGGGACAAGTATGCAATTGTGAGGTAGTGATGCAAATATGTGTGACAAGAGAATAAGCATCTACCTCAAATTCATAGCAAGCATGCACAAAGCGCTCAATGAAAGGTCAATGGTAGGCATAGGAATCATTCACAACACCAAATAAAATGAAGTGTCTAAACACATGGGTCAAGTGCAAGATAATCCAAGCATAACGTGCATGCGGTGTAGTGAAAATCGCGTGGCACTCAACACAACAGAAAGAGAAATTTTTCATCATGTGCGAGGCAATCAAGTCAAGAATGTATCAATCAATTGGACATGGCATATTTGAAGAAATGACATTGTTGCAACCAAGCATATGATAGGAGCAAGTAATGCAAGAATGGGATGCAACACACAAGGTATGTATGTCATAAGGCATGGAAATGTGAAAATGACAAGTCGAAGCTAGATCTTTAACATGTGCGCAATCAAATGTTCCAAGATGACCAATAAGTCTCATGGTGCAAGCAATACAATTAGTATGATCCACAATATCCATGCTCAAGAAAGGTGTCACCTTGAATGCATGTCCTTGTTCGTCCTTCACAATGTCCAAGTGATAGGAAATGTGGTGTGGAAGCAAGTCGTGGTCGAATGTATGAGGCTCACTCTCAAGATCTCGGATGGTCAACTCATGTGAAGTAGAAGTTGACATGTAGTCAAAGCGTCCTACACATGCACACAATAAGGCAAATAATGTATGCGCATGGTAGATAAATGCATCATCCATCATGATGGTTCTCTTCTCTTGCACATAACCCTTAGTAGCAAAAGTGCACGAATAATATGATGCAACAATCTTAATGTTCATGGCACTGGGTATATGGTACAAAGAAGTAAGACAAGCATGCTTCGCAAGAAATATGTCAAAATCTCCAAATATATGCGAGAATGCTATGGGGCAATCTCATGAGCAAGAGTATAATTATTGTTGCACTCAACATGGCAAATTATCTAGCATGAGAGAGGAAAGATATGACAACATGTAATAGAAAATATGTGCAAAGCATGGCAATAGTGGCTATCAACTGCATGAAATGAGCAAGTATGAATCATGGATGATGCGCTACACAAAGCAAGCATAGTAATCATATCGTGCCAACTAGTGGAGCAAAGATGAAACACACTAGAGAAAATCATGGCAATCATGTCATTGAGCAAATAGTAGGCATAACCAATGCACATGATGGATCGCAAGCATGAAAGCAAATCATGATCAAAGTATCATCATAGGCATGGGGTACAAAGCAAACATGGCAATAACAAGCAATATCTCCACCAAGCATGCCAATACACATACAAGTAGTAGAATCAATCATTATGTGTAATGCAAAGCATGGGTCACAAATGCATGGCAAAGGCATAGGAATGAGCATATCATGCAAAGTGAACATGGTAATATGGGAATAGAATATGTATTTCACAATAACCCATAACCATGTGAGACCATGTAGAAGAAATGCGCGAAGTCATTGCGCAACGGAAATGGTGTGAAACCCAATCCACGGGATCCCAAGTCATCATTGCTCTTTAGATCTCTTTTCTTCAACTCAAGGGATTGTGAGGTTGAAAAATAAACATGGGTACCTACACAAGAAATAGGAAAACGAGAGAATGTGTGCGTGGTTGTACACATGATCCATCATGATGTGTATGTGGACGTGAAAGTTAGCACAAAACAAGCAATGCTCAAAGAAATTTGAAGCATGGTATATGAACATGTCATCCATCATGAAAGAATAGTTGTTATGAATGACACGATGGGGACACAAATTAAGCATACAAGTATATGGCACATTAATAGAACTTTTATTCATGGGGAGCATATTGTGCACACGAGTATTAGGATCATGCAATGGATGGTATTGATCAAAATCTCCTAACATGTATGAGGCAACTATGGGGGTCTCCTCATGAGTAATAACAGAAACATCATATGGAGAATATGAACACATCCAAAACAATGCATATCCGAAGCTAGGTGGTCATGGCATGGCATATGATTGACATGAGAGAAAAGGGAGCATATCAATATCATTACAAGAAAAACAAATGCCAATAACCATGGGCTTGTTATCTATGGCATATGTGCAAATTTGGTTTATTTTAATGGCATATGCATAGTTACTACGAAGAGATTGCAAATATTAAATATAGTTGATTGCATGCATAGCATATGAAAAGTCAAGCAGATTGTCAAACATGATGTGACCAAGAGAATTATCACAAGATATACTATGCAACATGGCATCACAACTAATAGACTCCACATGGCAATCATCAAACTCATCATAAATGGGTAAATCATTGCATGGGGAAGTTGAACTAGCATGAAGCATGGTAATGGGTGGATCAACATCATGCAAGAAATCATTGTCCATTAGGGGGGCAAGAGCATCACCTTCACCTATGTTACCTTTCCCATTCCACTAAAGTGGTGTACGTGAGTTGGTAAAGACCAAATGGTGGTCATCTTCATCTTGGTGGAACCATGTGGGGGTGCATCATATTCAACTATGGCCATCATCTTGTCCAAAGGAAGGACGAAGTCATTGAGGGTCGGCGCGTCATCATATATGGGACCTAGCACCAAAGAGAAGACACAATAGAGGTAGAGGTTAAGGTGTTAGAGTTCAAAATGTCCTCGCATGACCTATCAACTATCACACTCTCTCTATGTGGTGGATTGATGACCCACAAGTATATGGGATCAATTGTAGCCTTTTCGATAAGTAAGAGTGTCGAACCCAACGAGGAGCAGAAGGAAATGACAAGTGGTTTTCAGCAAGGTAATGCCTGCAAGTGCTAAAATTGTAAGTAACAGAGTAGTTTGATAGCAAGATAATTTGTAATGAGCAAGTAAAGATAATAGTAACAAAAGTGCAGCAAAGTAGCCCAATCCTTTTGAGGCAAAGGACATGCCAAAACGGTCTCTTATAATAAGCGTTCTTGAGGGTACGCGGGAGTTTCATCTAGTCACTTTCATCATGTTGATTCAATTCGTGTTCGCTACTTTGATAATTTGATATGTGGGTGGACCGGTGCTTAGGTGTTGTTCTTACTTGAACAAACCTCCTACTTATGATTAACCCCCTCGCAAGCATCTGCAACTATGAGAAAAGTATTAAGAATAAATTCTAACCATAGCATTAAACTTTTGGATCCAATCGGTCCCTTACGGAATAGTGCATAAACTAGGGTTTAAGCTTCTGTCACTCTCGCAACCCATCATCTAATTACTACTCCACAATGCATTCCCTTAGGCCCAAATATGGTGAAGTGTCAAGTAGTCGACGTTCACATGACACCACTAAGGGAATCACAACATACATACTATCAAAATATCAAACACATATTGTCGGTGAGGGAGTCCTGGACTAGGGGGTGTCTGGACAGCCGGGCTATCATCGTCCGCCGGACTCCAAGACTACGAAGATACAAGATTGAAGACTCCGTCCCGTGTCCGGATGGGACTTTCCTTGGCGTGGAAGGCAAGCTTGGCAATACGGATATGTAGATCTCCTACCATTGTAACCGACTCTGTGTAACCCTAGCCCCCTCCGGTGTCTATATAAACCGGAGGGCTTTAGTCCGTAGGACACAACATACATTACAACAATCATACCATAGGCTAGCTTTAGGGTTTAGCCTCCTTGATCTCGTGGTAGATCCACTCTTGTACTACCCATATCATCAATATTAATCAAGCAGGACGTAGGGTTTTACCTCCATCGAGAGGGCCCGAACCTGGGTAAAACATCGTGTCCCTCGTCTCCTGTTACCATCCGCCTAGACGCACAGTTCGGGACCCCCTACCCGAGATCCGCCGGTTTTGACACCGACATTGGTGCTTTCATTGAGAGTTCCTCTGTGTCGTCACCGATAGGAAGGATGCCTCCACCCGTCTTCAAAGACGGTGTTTTCGCCAAAGGGGCCTTGGCCGCCGGCCAAACTATCCGGCTAGGTGGTTTTCTCATGACCGCCTGTCCGGCCGCCGCTTCGACAATGACCTCTCAAGTCGTCAGAAGCAATCTTCGCGTCAGCTCGAAATCGGCTGAACAGTTGGATCCGATAGAGCTCTCGTCCGTTAACGAGCTCTTGGATCGCATCGCCGCCCTGGGAGTCGCTACAGACTACGGTCAGATTGGGCTTAAAACCGATCTGAGAGAGATTAACTCTCCCCAGGCCACCCACCACGTCGCAGTGGTAGAGGAGCAATACGGTAATTCTTCGCCTATATTGAAAACTAGTCACGTCCGGATTCCCGAACCCTCCATGCCGGATTTCCGCGGAGGGACGGACTTCGATCGAGCATTGAACTTAAAACAATGCATCGCAACGGACTCGCTGGATCGTATCCAGCAACCCAAGCTTCCGAATTCGGAAACTTCTCGGCCTTTAAGCCCCAAGATGGGCAGGGATCCGGATTTTAGTCCACCCTTCCGCCCAGACATGTGCGATCTATCTCTAATACGGCAAGAGCCCGCTGAAACAGTACAGCACTACTGGGCCAGATTCCTCCTGGTTATGGACAGGATAAAGGACTGCCGAGAGGAAAACGCAATCTCAATTTTCTGCAATAATTGCACGGACAAGGGAATATTGAACGCCATCGATCGTCGTACAATTACACGCTTCACCGATCTGGCGTCCATAGTACGAAATTACTATGCGATGGAGAGTTTCCGGAAAACCGAAAATCCATTCTGGGATAATCCGGCCCCAACCCCAGTCCGCAACAAAAGGGTGCCTTACACTCAGGCCCCAGATGCAAAAACGAAAAAACAAAAACCCAATAAGGGAAACGGAACCGTACTGGAGGGATGGCTCAATGGACCCTGTAAACTTCACAGTACAGAGGGAGCCGTCCCAACACATAGCCTTCGAGCATGTTGAATATTACGGCAGGTGGCCAAAAGTGGCGAGGAGCTTCTAGCCCCACAAAACCACTCCAACAATACCGGTACGGTATCAACAGTCTTCGAGACCTTCGCATCAAACAATATGCGAAAACGAACAATCCGCAGACTCGCCGAAGTCTACCAAGTAGCAACAGCAAATCCATGGAGTGACACAGCTATTACCTTCAACGTCAGCGACGAGCCTAAATTCCGAACAGCCAGAGCACCAGCCGCGCTGGTGCTTAGTCCCATAGTGGACGGCTTTCGACTGACAAAAGTCCTCATGGATGGCGGCAGCAGATTAAACCTCATTTACGAGGAAACTCTGCGAAAAATGGAAATCGATTGGAGCCGTATTGAACGAAGCAGCACAACCTTCAGAGGAATAATCCCTAGCCGGGAAGCGCGCTGCACCGGAAAAATCACACTCGATGTGGTGTTCGGCTCGCCGGACAATTACAGATCCGAAGAAGTCACGTTCCAAGTGGCCCCGTTCAACAGCGGATATCACGCTATATTAGGACGAGAGGCATTCACAATTTTCCAAGCAGTACCGCATTACGGGTACATGAAGCTCAAAATGCCTCGGCCCGGCGGAATAATCACTCTCGCTAGTGATCCGGACATAGCACTCCGCGCCGAGAACAAGACAGACGCACTAGCCCTGGAGGCACTATCCGAAGCCTTAGCAGCAGAAGAACTCACCGCGCTGCGCTCTACGGTGAACAGGGACGATGTGATACTCGATAAAAGATCCAAGTCCACCTCCTTCAAACCAGCAGATGAAATAATAAAATTCCAGGTCCACCCAACGGACCCAACAAAGACGGCCTCCATCGGGGCACAATTGAACCCCGAAGTAGACGCCGCACTGCGCGAATTCCTTTGGGAAAATTGGGACATTTTCGCCTGGCATCCTTCGGATATGCCCGGAATCCCACGCAGGTTGGCAGAACACAGCCTAAACATCCTAAAAGGATTTAAGCCAGTCAAACAGGCTCTTCGACGATTTTCCGAACCCAAAAGACAGGCAATGGGAGAAGAACTAGCCAAACTATTGGAAGCCGGATTCATCAGAGATATCAAACATCCGGATTGGCTAGCAAATCTGGTAATGGTACCAAAGAAGGACAAATCCTGGCGCCTCTGTGTCGATTTTAAAGACCTCAATAAGGCTTGCCCAAAGGATCCCTTCCCTCTCCCCCACATCGACCAAATTATCGATGCTACCGCAGGGCACGATTCATTGTGCTTCCTCGACGCATACTCTGGCTACCATCAAATCAAGATGGCGGAAGCAGACCAAGCCGCAACGGCATTCATCACTCCTTACGGACCATTCTGCTTCAACACGATGCCCTTTGGACTTAAAAACGCCGGCGCAACATATCAGTGCATGATTCAAACATGTCTGGCTACCCAGATCGGCAAAACAGTAGAGGCATACGTAGACGACGTAGTCGTCAAAACAAAACACGTCGAAACTCTAGTAGACGACTTGAGGCTCACGTTCGACAACCTCAGAGCATATGACATCAAGCTGAATCCGGAAAAATGTGTTTTCCGCATACCAGCCGGAAAGCAGCTGGTCTTCATCGTATCCGGTAGAGGAATCGAAGCAAACCCAGCTAAAATCCGAGCTCTGTCACAGTTGGACATTCCAAAAGACCTCAAACAAATACAAAAATTAACAGGATGCGTGGCAGCTCTAAGCCGCTTCATCTCCCGTCTAGGAGAAAAGGTGTTGCCCCTCTATCGCCTCCTCAGGCGCACCGAACACTTCGAGTGGACGGATGCTGCCACTGCCGGACTCGAAGAAATAAAGGCCATATTGGCAACAAATCCGGTCCTGGCTACGCCCAATCTGGGCGAACCAATGTTGTTATACATCGCAGCAACGCATCAAATTGTAAGCGCGGTACTCGTCGTTGAACGAGAGACAGAAGGGCACAAATTCCCTCTTCAAAAACCAGTGTATTATGTATCCACTGTGTTAACCCCCTGCAAGTCCCGTTACCCGCACTATCAGAAGATAGCGTATGCGGTGTTCATGGCGTCCCGGAAGCTCCGACACTACTTTCAAGAGTGTTCGATAACAGTGGCCTCTGAAGTACCACTCAATGACATTATAAACAACCGCGACACAACGGGCAGGAGGGCAAAATGGGCCATTGAGCTCTTACCATTTGATATAACTTACAAACCTCGGCGAGCTATAAAGTCACAGGTTTTGGCTGACTTTGTCGCCGAATGGACTGAAGCCGAACTCCCTAAAGAGTACGGCGCATACTCCAATTGGACTATGCATTTCGACGGCTCTAAAATGTTGGCCGGACTGGGGGCTGGCGTCGTATTGACGTCCCCAACCGGGGACACAGTCCAGTACGTACTTCAAATAATGTACACGGACTCCAACAACGCAGCCGAATACGAGGCCCTGTTACATGGTCTTCGGATGGCAGTCTCCATGGGCATTCAACGCCTAGAGGTGCGCGGGGATTCAAACCTCGCAATATCCCAAATAAATGGAGACTTTGATGCCAAGGATCCGAAAATGGCAGCATATCGCAATGCTGTCCTAAAAATGTCAGCTCGGTTTGAAGGACTCGAATTCCATCACATAGCCCGAGATAATAACCAAGCGGCCGACATACTGGCACGCATCGGTGCGAAACGTGATGCTGTCCCTCCAAATATCTTCCTGGAACGGCTCTTCAAGACATCCGTACTATGGGAAGAGGAGCCCGGAAGTGACAAACCGGAAAAAACCGCGCCAATCGGCGATTCAGCCGATGACATAACACCTTCAGCCCACGACATAATGGCAGTAATCGCCCCGTGGACAGAACCATTCCTAGCCTACTTGCTTAGGCAGGAACTTCCCGAAGACCAAAACGAGGCCCGCTGCATAGTCCGGTGATCGAAAGCCTACAAGGTCCATGAGGGAGAACTTTATAAGAAAAGTACAACCGGAGTCCTTCAAAGGTGTATCTCCGAAGAGGAAGGGCGAAACCTCCTGGCTGAAATTCATGCCGGACTAGGCGGACACCACGCAGCAGCCCGGGCCCTTGTAGGAAAGGCATTCCGTACAGGATTTTATTGGCCGACGGCCCGGGCAGATGCCCAGGACTTAGTCCAGAGATGCGTTGGTTGTCAGCTCTTTGCCAATCAGAGCCATATGCCGCCCACCGCCCTCAAAACTATACCCATTACCTGGCCGTTCGCGGTCTGGGGGCTTGATATGGTTGGACCCCTTAAAGGGGGAACCCACAAGCAAAGGTACCTATTGGTCATGGTGGATAAATTCACCAAATGGATAGAGGCCAAACCGGTCAAAACGGCAGAGTCCGGACCAGTGATAGACTTTATATCCGGGGTAGTACACCGTTACGGAGTCCCCCACAGCATCATCACCGACAACGGCACGAACTTCACAGCCGACGAGGTTAAGTCATGGTGCAAAAATATGGGCATCAAGCTCGACTACGCTTCAGTCTATCACCCTCAAACCAACGGTCAAGTGGAACGAGCAAATGGTCTAATAATGAGCGGCATTAAACCCAGACTAGTGCGGTCACTCACTAAATCTGACACGCACTGGGTCGAGGAGCTCGACTCCGTACTCTGGGGGCTGCGGACAACGCCTAACCGCACTACCGGATTCACACCATTTTTTATGGTCTACGGCGCAGAGGCAGTCTTGCCCTGCGAATTATTCATGACTCACCTCGAGTGCGCATGTATGAGGAAAGAGAGGCCGAGCTTGATCGGCAGGACAGCTTGGACACATTGGAGGAAGAACGCGACGTCGCCAAGACTCGTTCTGCATTCTATCAGCAGCAGGCCCAAAGATATCAAAGCAGAGAAGTACGGGCCAAGACTTACAACGTTGGTGAACTAGTTCTACGCCTGCCGGACAAGAAAAAGGACAAGCTCAAGCCCAAATGGGAGGGCCCTTTCATTATCGATCAAGTCCTGACCGGCGGAGCATACCGTCTACGAAATGCGTCGGATAACCGACTCGAGCCGAACCCATGGAACGCAGCTCGCCTCCGAAGATTCTATGCCTAGCGCCGGACTAAGAGTTCGTCCCCTTCCTCCGTCCAAATTTTTATACTTCGGCTGTCTTTTGTTTCTCTTTTCATAACCTTTTTATTAAAAAGCCCCTAAGGGCCTACTTTTGCATTTTTCGCATACACTTGATGTGCCATCCGCACTCATTATACCTGGGGGCTACTTTTACAGAAGCTCAATTATAAGGGTTTCACGCTCAGCACATGTGTCAAGCTTCCACATGTACCTTTTACTCACCATTATATGCATCGATATGACTTAAGTTTTGGCCAAGCTGGGTTGCCTGGCTCCTGTGCTTACCCCTACGTTCCCGATTGTTCGGCTAGGAGGTAAAGGGAGCACCTCTGCGATTGTTACTGCCGGGTCAGCCGGATGTGTACCTCAGACTGGGTGAAGCCGAAAGCTAGCGTTCTTAAGGGAATATTCGGTCGGTGACTTAAAAGATGATTTTTTACCTACTCATTTATCCGTCCCCAGATGTTTTTCTACTTTTTTCGCAGTCCGGACATGCACTTTAGGGCATGCCTCCCAGGGAAAGGAACCCTTAACGGAACTATTCTCCCTGGAAGATGTTTCTTACTAACCATGTAATATAACATAACTAGTTGGGCACTTGTCTGATAAAGCACTAATGACCCCTACGCCTGGTCTCCATGCATACCGCGGTTGTTTCTTAACCAAAAAGGTATTCGGACACACTCCGGACTCTAGGGTCCCGAGGTTGAAGCGAAAAGGTCGGCAAAGACAAACGATCTACAATCCGGCTAGAAGGCATTTCACATGTCACTTTAAAGGAAAACATACATTGTCAAATTTACTGATTGTATTCCTCCTCAATCCCGTCTAATAGGCTGTCTAACTTACAGTCCCGTTGGGAAAATTTAGCAGCCAACTCTACTTGGCTATATACTAAACTCACAGGGATCTCCTTCCCATCGGGCCCCACCGGTCCAACTTCGGCCATGTGGTTGGGATCCGCCTTCTTGTAACGCGTCTTCACCATGGCCCAAGCCTCCCTGGCACCTTGACGGCAAGCCGAAATCTTCCACAAACGGAAGCGCTGCCGCACTCCCTGAAGCTTCTCCGCAAGCTCCCCAAGGCCCTCGGGTAGGGAGAGGGCTGGCCATAAAGCTTGGACGACGCCGCCCATTGCCTGCTGAACTCGTTCGAGCAGTTGCAACAGCTCGGGAAGTTGATCACCCGTCGATATGGGCATCTCCTCCGCAGGGCGACCTGTGAGTATACCTACAAGACATATGATGTCAATTTACTTCCTCGCCGAACTCTTCTTCTCAAAGGAGTCCGCTCAAGCACTTACTATAAATGCCGCAACGAAGCCGCTGATTCTCCTTCACGGAGTTAGACAGCCCGGCGCGAGCGCCTTTCAGCTCTTCTCCGAGCTTGGCGTTGGCATCCTGGAGCTTGTTCCTTTCTTGCTGCACACTATTCAGCACCCTCTCGCCGGCCTTTCGCTGGCGTAGTAATTCTTGCCTGTCCGGATCTTGTCCGGCGGCACCTGCAATGTCACTATTAGACTTGCGCGCACGCCGCACAATGCTTATATTTATTAATAAAAACGTGTTACCAGGAGGGGTCTCTGCGTCTCCTCCTGCGGCAGCAAGTGCGGCCTCAAGTTGGGCCTTGCATTCTTGCAGCTCCTGAGACAGATGGGCATTCTTCTCGGTAAGAGCCTGCGTTTCCAATGATCCTTAAATCAGTTAACATAACTACTTTAAGTCTCGGGGGCTACTAGTATATATATATAACTATTAAAATTCCCTTACCCGTATGTCTTTCACATACTGCTCCGTGGCTCTCGTAAAACCATCTTGAGCGGCACGGAGGTGCGCGTCCCCTGCGTTAAAGGCGTCCAATGCCTCAGGGGAGAAGCACGCTTCACGAAACACTGTCCGGCAGCGCCTATGGTTCATGGCGCTCTCCACCTCAGACTTGGTGGCGGACAGTCTGTCGGTGTCCTCTGTTGGAGAAGGATCCGGCCCGCGTCTTGCGCTTGCCTCCCCCTCCAGGCCGGGCGCTGGAGCCTGGCCGGAGTAGGTGGGATCGGCAACCTCCGTGTCCGCAGTCCGACGAGCGCTTTTTCTCCTATAAAGATCATGAGCACTCAGACGCTTCCTAGGAACGTTGCTCTGAAAATTCAAATATGAGTTATACCTTTGCGGCGACGTTTCAGTCCGTACCGCGCTCCTTTTCCGCCTGCTGGTCCGGACTGACCTTTGTTGGTCAGCCGCCGCGGGCTCGGCTTCCCGCCGTGAAGGCGCTTCCTGTAAAACACCATCGTTCGCGAAGGTCAGAAATGGGCAAGGAAGAGATAATGGTGTCCGGACCTTGGTCACAGTCACCTGGGAAGCCGGATACAGTCCGGGGTAGTCCGCCGTAATGGCGACCAAAGCATTGTCCATGCTAAGCTGGTAAAATACCCCGTCGATCAGCTCCACCTTGATGTCCGGATCCTCTTCGAAGGCCGGATCCAGGGATCTTTCTGGTTCCTCGGGTTGCGGAGCGGGACTTACCATGTCCTCCACAGTCCGGCGTAGATCCTGTGCCGAAGACATAATGTAAGAAGCCTAAGCTTCGAAAGCATGGGTTGAGCCCTTAAAAGTGTTCGCTTACCCATCCTCTAGGGTTGATCATGGAAAACCTGTTCAAAGGGTTCGTTCGAAGGAAGTCCTCCTTCTCCCCCTTGTACAGGCTGGACAGGATCTTCACCAGATCCTCGATCGAATCCGGCCCTTCGCGGCCATGACGGGTAGCATCGTCTTCCTCGTTGAAATCCCACATGGGGTGGCCTCTGTATTGCAATGGCTGTACCCCCCCCCCCCCCCCCCCGCATGATGCATATCGCCATGACTCCAATCATGGTCAACCCGGAATGGGCCAATAATCTTATTCGGCCCATCAAGTAATGGACGCTCTTGTCTTCCTCCAACCGGGGGCTCCGGGGGCGCCAGCTGAGGCATTTCTTCAGAGGAGCAGCACTAAACTCCGGGAGGCCAATCCGGACTGGGTCCGGCAGTGGAGCGTCTCCTATGTAAAACCACTCTGAAGGCCAGTCTTCGGACGCCTTCTTGGGAGTACCGGATGGGTATCCGGTCCCGGCGATGCGCCATATTTCGGCGCCGCCCACTTGATATATGGACCCCTCGTGAGAACGGGGTACGAGGCAGAACAGCCTCTTCCACAGTGCAAAATGGGGCTCAATGCCCAGGAATAGCTCGCAAAGAGCTACGTAGCCCGCGATATGCAGGATAGAGGCGGGCGTAAGGTGGTGGAGCTGGAGTCCGTAGAACTCCAGGAGCCCGCGGAGGAACGGATGTATTGGGAATCCGAGTCCCCTTATCAGATAAGGGACGAAGCATACTCGCTCCCCGTTATTGGGGCTTGGGGTAGCCTCCGCTTGCCTCCCACCTTGATAAGTGACCAGCCTGGCTCGAACCGGGACCATGAAGGCCGGAGGGAGATATCCCCCCGCTTGGAGCTTCACTAGCTCGTTGTGCGGAACAGAGCACCTCCTCCAATCCCCTGGCGGTGGGCTGGGAGCGCGAGAAGAGGAGCCGCGTCGACGATCCATGATGGAATGGATTTTTAGGTCAAAGGCGCTCCAATGAAGTATTCGCGGGAGGAAGATGGTGTGGTTTGGATCTGGATTTTTGCCTCTTTTGTAGGCGGACGACTCGCACGACTAGGGGGTGAAACGTAAAAGACACCCTGGCTTTTCGCATTCGTGCGACGCATGGAAAAAGGCCATTATTGGGCGTAGAAGCCGAGGAATACAGTATTTATTATGAAGCCGGACACTGTTCGGCAGGTACATGGAACTTGAAGAGAGAACCCGCCTTGCAACGCCGAAGACTATATACGCGCTGGACTTATCGTCATTGAAGCCTGGTTCGGGGGCTACTGAGGGAGTCCTGGACTAGGGGGTGTCCGGACAGTCGGACTATCATCGTCCGCCGGACTCCAAGACTACGAAGATACAAGATTGAAGACTCCGTCCCGTGTCCGGATGGGACTTTCCTTGGTGTGGAAGGCAAGCTTGGCAATACGGATATGTAGATCTCCTACCATTGTAACCGACTCTGTGTAACCCTAGCCCCCTCCGGTGTCTATATAAACCGGAGGGCTTTAGTCCATAGGACACAACATACATTACAACAATCATACCATAGGCTAGCTTTAGGGTTTAGCCTCCTTGATCTCGTGGTAGATCCACTCTTGTACTACCCATATCATCAATATTAATCAAGCAGGACGTAGGGTTTTACCTCCATCGAGAGGGCCCGAACCTGGGTAAAACATCGTGTCCCTCGTCTCCTGTTACCATCCGCCTAGACGCACAGTTCGGGACCCCCTACCCGAGATCCGCCGGTTTTGACACCGACAGTCGGCGTTCTAGATACGGCGGTACCCAGACTTGCCTGCCTGTGGCCTGTGGCGTGGCTCCATCAATGGCCTAGTATGGCCCAGCTTCGACATCGACAACTCAAGACCCTCGCGAGGGGCCAAGCCTCGCGAGGCGGACGACATAAAGACCTCCAAAGGGGTCGGCCTCCTCAGGCTGGCTCCCGAGGAGCGGAGCTTTCTATGCAAGGCTCACCTCGTGAGATTCAGGTGAAGTGATCCATGACGATCGAGGCCAGGCGGGCGCCAGCGAGCGTAGTGTACCAGTTTCCTCTTTGGTGCAAGGGAGGCAAGCAGCAGGCGTGGAGTCCTGGGGGAGCAGCCAAAGGTTTCCATACCCATGCAACAAGACCAAGACCGCCAGGACGGCAGGACAGAGGTCATCGCCAAGCCCACCACGGCGTCATGACCAGAGGCCTTTGAGAGCGAAAACCACTTTAGTCAGGATAAGATGTACTAGTTGTCCCCCTTCGAATTTGGCCATTGTGGGATCCCTTCCCGCCTTTGTTTGGGAAGAGGACCAAGCCACTATAAATAGGACCTGACCACCACCATGGAAGGAGGATCTGGTCGACCGCATCCATTCCACCCACACCAGCTCACTTGAGCTCAAGAACACACCTCCTCCTGAGGTTGATCACCACTGTACTAGTTTAGCCCATCGAGGCAAATCCACCACAAAGCAGGAGTAGGGTTTTACACCGCAAGGTGGCCCAAACCTGGGTAAACTCTTGTGTCCCCTTTACTTCGAGCTCGACGCGATAGGCTGTGAGATTGGCGAGTAGGCAGATTGGGGAGGTTGAGATCTCCGCACGCACCCCATAGTGCAAACCTCACAAGGGTTTGTGGAACACAAAATCCGACATTTGGTGTGCCGGGTAGGGGTGCGTCGGAGTCTCTCTTTCGTCGGTTGACTTGTCGCTGTTGTACCGCTTCCATGGCTGACGCGCGCCAAGCTCGTGTTGAGCGTCAGGCCGCTCTTGCCGCCTGCTTCTCTCAGACAGCACCGGCGGGCGATGGATTCCCTCGCCGACCCCCGTCGCTGGTGGCGAACGCCGCCACAGGCCCTGCAGGCCATGAGCAACAGGCCTCTTCACTGCATCCTTCTGTGTGCGCGACGGGTGCACCGCCACTCCGTCGCTGAATCCAGCTGCTTCGTCCTCCCACGCTCGTCGTGGCCCGGCGAACGCACAGGTCGCTCTGCTCATGGCATGCGAGCTCCTGCGCTACCGCCCGATCGACGACCTCTATGAGGACTGCCTCGACCGCATCACCGAGCTCGTCAGCATCGCTGGAGATTCTACTGCACCAGCTCGCCCGCTGCCTCAACCACCACCTGCTGCAGGAGACGTAGCTCACGGGGCACCTCCTCCACCTCTGAGGTAGGATGCCATCATCGAGCCAAGGCAGGTGGCACCTCGGCGTGATCCGCGGCGTCAGGCGCCCGCGCGCGATGAAGCAAGCTGCCAGATGGTTCAGCGGCCACAAGAAGATGTGTGTGCGCTCCCGGCGCCACTGCGTCAAGACCATGCGCCGCCTGTGGTGGCAGTGCGCGAGCGCCAATACCAGGCTCCACCTCCACGGCGGGCTCTCGTGACCACTGCAGGGTGTCGCGCGTTCACTCCGGAGTTGTGCAGATTCATCTGGCCCGGGAAGTTCAAGCCCGACCTGCCTCCGCGCTATGACGGCACCGCCGACCCTGTTGAGTTCCTGCAGCTCTATGAGCTGAGCATTGAGGCGGCCAGCAGCGACGAGAAGGTCATGGTGAACTAGTTCCCCATGGCCCTCAAGGACGGTGCACACTCCTGGCTCCTGAACCTCCCCGTAGGATCGATCTCCACCTGGGACGAGATGCGGGAACTCTTCATCGCCAACTTCCAGGGCACTCGCGATCGCCTGCCAGCCGTGGCTGACCTGCGATGCGTTAAGCAGCAACCAGGAGAGACCCTACGGAAGTACATCCAACGCTTCAACAATGTTCGCCTCAAGATTCCCAAGGTGTCAGACGAAGCCATCATCTTGGCGTTCACAAACGATGTCCGCAACGTCAAGATGAAGGAGGAGCTCGCCATATACAAGGACCTATGCAAGGCCCTGGAGATGTTCAACATGGCAACCAAGTGCGCGAGACCTGAGGAGGGACGCCTCTCCCTCCTCGAGCTCACTGACGCAGACCCATAAGACAAGAAGGCCAAGGCCAAGGACGTGAAGTGCAAGGGACCAGCCGTACTTGCAGCCGAGCTAGAGATGAAGCGCGGCTACGATCACCCAGATTCATCCAAGGGCAGCCGCCCGTTCTGCGTCTTCCACAACGTGCACAGCCACAACGCCAATGACTGCAAGGAGCTCAGGGCCATCCACGATGGGCGCCTCGATCGTCGCCTCGAGCGCAACAATTGAGGCTACGGCCGCGGAGGACGCCGAGGTGGATGACGTCGGGACGGTCGTGACCATCGTTAGGAGTGGCACGACCAGCCTCGGGAGGACCACTGGCAGGGCCAGCCTCGTGAAGGTGCCTGGAGGGATCAGCCTCGCAACGACCGTCCTCAAGGCAACGTGGCCTTCCCCCACTACCTCCACCACCAAGAAGGAAGGAAGACCACCATCAGGACGAGGGGGTTGGGGGCTTACAAGAGCCTCGTGCCATCGCCTGCATCCTGGGTGGCTCCCAGGCCCCAGCCTCTCATCGCATCTTCAAGCAGTTCGCGCGTGAGTTGAATGATGCCCTTCCCAAGCTCGAGGCAACGCGCCCGCTCACATGGTCCAAGTACGCCATCACTTTCGACTCCTCCGACCAGCTCAAGTGCACGGCCACAGCAGGCGCCCTCCCGGTGCTCTGTTTGCCCATCATCAGCAACATACTCGTCACCAAGACGCTCATCTGTGGCGGTGCAAGGCTCAATGTTCTCTCTGTCTAGACTTTCAACAGGCTCCAGGTGCCACATCACCAGCTTCAGCCTACTAAGCCCTTCTCAGGAGTGACCGACGGCTCCACGCATCCGATCGAGCAGGTCCACCTCCCCGTTACCTTCGGCAAGCGCAAAAATTACCGCACTGAGCTCATCGACTTCGATGTCACTGACATTCGCCTATCGTACAATGCCATCCTTGGGTACCCAGCTCTCGCCAAGTTCATGGCGGCAACGCACCACGGCTACAACATCCTCAAGATGCCAGGAAACTGCGGCATCATCACGGTTGCCTGCGAGGAAAAGGACGCGGTGTGCTCTCTCGAGCGCGCCTGCCAGGCTGCAGCGGTTGAGAATCCAGATGACGAGGGCGCTATCCTCCCTCCTAAGGCAGTTCTCAAGAAGAAGCAGCTGCTCAACCAAGGATCTCAGGAGGGCGGGGCATCCCGTGATGCCGCCTCAAGCCTTGCATCCATGGACGAGGCGCCTTCCCTTCCCTCATAGGAAGGTGCACCCGATGCCCCCTCAGGCTGGGCTCGAGGGCACTCCTTTGGAGGGCCTCTGACCTGGCCAACGTCACGAGGGAGGCGCTCGAGAACCATGTGGAGGTGTGCTTCAGTGCATGCTTCCGCAGAGAGAGCGCAGGGCGCGAGGCACCAAGCGCTCAGGAGTTCATCACCAAGGCATCCAAGGAGATTCAGGAGGCGAGAGCTATGCGGGGCGATCGCCGCCCACCACCAGGCGCGGCTCCGTGCCCAGACGAGGATGGGGAGCTACGTGTCTGTGTCGACATACCGGAGCTCAACTGGGCCGCGTCTCAGGAGCTCTTCTGGCTGTCCCGTGTTGGCCGATGCGAGGGCCCCCCCTCACAGCTACATTCGCATGCCCTTTGGTTTGCTGAATGCGGCTGCTACATCCCAGCGCCACATGTGGGGAATCCTGGCGGCTCAGGAGGCCAGGCGCCAAGCAATCCAGGCGGAGATGGCGATGGATCCTTGCGAGCCCCCTAGACCTCTAGAGCCTCCCGAGGTTCAAGGCCAGGGCGGCTCATGAGGAGCGACTTCTGCAGCACACGCCTTATACTACCCCAAGACCGCTTCAGCAACGGTGCCAGGTGACATCTTTTAGTTCGTTCAGTTGGGGGCGCCCCTCGGGCTGCACTACCCCCAAGCCGCATGGGTCCATCCCCGCGGCATGTATCCTTCTTGCATTTATCAGAACTGGCTTACGTTCTTCCATGAGTTGCTTTATAATTATCACCCGCTTGCTTCAAGTTCTATACCCCTCACGGCCTCCCCGCATTACTGACCCACCTTCTGCTCATCCCGCAACGGGGGCTACACATGCTGGCATGGCGCTTGTGCTCGGGTCCATCCCTGCAATGCTGACAAACCTGAGAGACCGAGCTCTGGCTCACGGCCTGCGCCGCGCACGTCACCTCACCAGGTCCTCAGTGCCTTCATCTTCCTGCGGAAAGATCAATGGACATGCAGCAATCACGATCGGGGTCATATTCTCCTCCACGGGCTAACTCGCAGGAATATCCAGAGCTTAACTACGGGCAGGCCCGACGGCCACCCCCTTCTCACGCAAGTCGCTTGCATGTTAAAGGGGGGCTCCTGAGCATCGCGCCTCAGGAGCTCCTACTGGCTCTTCAGCCCTCACCCCCTGGCCTTGACCACGGCATCGCGACCTGGCATACCAGCGGTGGTTGAGCCTCGCTCGAGGGTCGGGACCTGAGGACATAGAGCATCTTGACGAGCAAGAAACGGGATGGCCATCATGAGCCCTACCTAGAGGCGCCATCATTAAGGCACGAATGGGCACCACGCAAGGGAATCACTGCAGGCTCACTAAGATAAGTCACACGCGCATGTCTGCGTGAACCTCATGACTCAATTCCATGACCTTCGCCGCCTCGCTCCGGCAATGTCGCTGTCAGGACCCCGACTCAGAGCCACACCGATCTAGCATGTAACACCTCATATCACTTTGCGGCCTCACGCACGGTATTCCCACGGGTGTCGCCTTACCTTGCCCGGGACCGTTTGCGCCTTTTGGCACACGTATATGATAGTGTCGCTAGCATCCATATGACAAGGAGCCTGGGCTGACATGGCTAGTCGTGAACCCAAAGTGGCACTAACTTACAGGGACATGCATACATGACCCAGCAACGAACGTGTCGGTCATCAGCGAGTGAATCCGGGCTGTAGCAGCTATGCTAGCAGGACTCCGGTAAACTAGGCTGTAGCAGTCTAACAGGACTCCGATAGACACCGCATGACATTTCCCCGAAGGGACAGACACAGGAATGAAGAAGGACACATGCCGACCAGCCTAAGTGTTCCGGAGCAGTAGCAAGCTACCAAGGCTCAGTGGAAGCACTAGGACACGTTTCCCGGTAAGAGAGGCTACCAAGGATAAACAACTAGATAGTCAGATCCCACACATACCAAGCATTTCAAACATACACACAATATGCTCAATATGTGCAAATACAACATGGCATCACAACATGACTCTACAACTCAAGTATTTATTCAATAGGCTCCGGGGAGCGAGATATTACAAACATGGGTCTCACGACCCAATATTCAGAGCATACAAGTCAAAGCACATGCGGAAGCTTAACATGTCTGAGTAGAGACAACTACAAATGAAAAAGGCTGAGAAGCCTGACTATCTACCAGATCCTGCCGAGGCACAAGATCGTAGCTGAGGTAACAAGCTAAATGTCAAAGTCCACGTGGAACTACTAGTGAGACTAAAGTCTCTCTGCAAAAACATAAAATAGGCAAATGTGAGTACAAATGTACCCAGCAAGACTTACATCATAACTATCTACATATGCATCATTATCAACAAAGGGATGGTGGGGTTTAACTGCAGCAAGCCAGCTTTGACTCGGTGGCTATCCTGAACTACGACTGCAAGTAACTCACTGAGGTGGCGCACACGAGTCCACATATTCATCATATCAATACACCACTATGGATCCGCTCTCGTCTCCCTACGAGAACACCATCCATAGCACTCACACTTATCTTGCGTATTTTAGAGTATCCACTTTCACTTGTCTATGAACTGTACAAGCAAACCAGAAGAACTTTACCGCAGACACAGCTATTCGAATAGATGATGTTAACCCTGCAGGGGTGTACTTCTTCACACACGCTCCCACCACTTACCGTCGTTTACACGACATGTACTCAGCAACCTTCAAGCGGGATCCCAACGAGGGTGTCGGCCACGACCTACCTAAACACTCAAGTCCCTAGTCCAGGTTTATCGCCTATTCAGGTTCCATCCACAGGGAGTCTGGCCGAGGTTTCCACATACGGCCCCGAACGATGTGTACAGGGTTCCCAAGATACCAAACGGGCATCCAGTACACCATGCCACGTGCCTACTGCATCACAGCCAACCCCTCAGGTCAGCGCTGCGCACAGCCTCCAACATACTACAAACACCAGAAACTACTTGCAACTCCTGGACAGAGGACAAGGGTGATTAAAAAGCCGAGAGGGTCCATTGGTTTCGGGCCCAATGTGTGGTAGTAACTGTTTCATGGATCACAAACACAGAACTCAGTTCCTGAGGACGGCTTCAATGAGACAACCCACCATGTACTCCTACATGGCCTCTCACCGCTACCTTTACCAAATCGTGCACACACTTAGCTCACACACAGTAGGACATGTTCAACACCATTCCAATTCATCCCTGATGAATCAGACCTGACTCAACTCTAAGCGGTAGCAGGCATGACAAACAAGCATGAATGAGTAGGCACTTCAAGTCTCAAATAACTCCTACTCATGCTAGTGGGTTTCATCTATTTACTGTGGCAATGACAGGTCATGCAGAGGAAAGGGGTTCAACTACCGCAGCAAGTAACAAATGAATCGTTGTTGTCCTAATGGAATAAAAGAGAGTAGGGGCGAGAGAGTGGGGTTGTATCGGAATGAACAAGGGGGTTTTGCTTGCCTGGCACTTCCGAAGATAATATAGTTCTTCATCAGTGTCATCGATCACGTCGTCGGTAACAACGTCTACTCTGGGGGGAACAGGTGTCGGCAACCGAGAGAAAGCACAATCAATGCAATGCACAATATGATGCATGATCATGACGGGGCAAGATGTTTTGATTTGAGCTAATGCAACTAAAACTAGATTAAATGAAGTTGGTTTGAACCAAAGATTCAAATTCAACTCCATATGTGATTATTTAAATGCCACTTATTTGATTTGACCTGATCAGCAGGCATAAGTTGTTCAAACATGCATGATAATGCCATAATCAGATTCTTTGGATTTTTTGATCATTTTTCATATATAAATTATTTGATTTGGAGCTACGGTTGATTTTATATGATTTTTAGAAGTTTAGGACATTTTCTGGAATTTCCTGAATTAAAATAAATCCAGAAAATACATGTTGCGTCTGCATGACATCACCCTGATGTCACCAGGTCAACTGGGCGCCTCCATGTCAAACCTGACCAGTGGGGCCCACTGGTCAGTGACTGGGGCTGGTTAGTGATGCTAACAGGTTGGCCCGGTCAACAGACACGTCAGCATGGTCAACACTGACGTGTGGGGTCGGTGAAAGTGTGACGGGGCCAAGTAAAACTGACCTGTGGGGCCCGTGGGGGTTAGTTTTATTTAAACAGGAACAAACCCGGGTTAATTAGGGCGTGAGGCCCATATGTAAGTGACTCAGGGGGTAATTAGCAGGGTCATTAGTGGCTAAGTAAGTGCGCCATGTCGGCGTCACCGGAGTTCAGCCGGCGGCGACCAAATCCGCGACGGAGGGAGCCGGAATTTCGCTATGGGGCTCCGTTTTGAGCGCGGTTTGCTGTTATGGCTTGCTGGAGCTCTCATGCATCTAGTGGTGGTGGCGGCAACAGCTGGGATGGCCGGAGTTGACGGCGGCGAGCATTTCCACGGCAGACGGAGTTCGGGCACCTGTGAGTTTGGCGTTGTTGTGCACGGGAGGGGGAGCTAGTGTGTGTGTTAGGCTCTTGGTGAGGTGTGGAGCATGTTGCCATGCTCAGGAGTGAGCTACGGTGGCTCTGGCCTCGTCTGCATCATCACCGGCGGCGAGGAGCTCACGGCCCTGGTGAAAAGGGCGGCTAGAGTGCGGGAACGAGCGCGGGGAGGAGGGGGAATGGTGGCGGAGCTCACAACGATCTCAACGGAGGACTCGGCAGGCTCGGGGAGGGGTCGAAGCAAGCGGGGCGGCAAGGGGGATCTCCGGCGGCCCACGACATGGATAAGGATGATGGCGTCGCTTCAGGCGTCCCGCGAGCGCGTGTTTCGTCTTGGGGCTCCGTGGCGTCGAGGCGGAGCCTCTGGACAGCACGGAGAGGCAAGGGAGAGGCGATGGCCGCGGTGGTGTTTGTCGGCGGCGGCGACAGCGCTCGGTGATTGCGTGCGAGAAAGCCAGAGGAGCAGAGGAGCTCGGGGAGACAGTGAGATGGCCTGGGGGTGCGTGGCCGTCTCCGTGGCACTGTAAGGGCCTCAAGGGCGTGAGGCAGGCAGGGAGGAGGCAACAGCGTCGCCAGCGCTCACCACCGAGCTGCTTCGGGGCGAGGGGAGGAAGACGACAGGAAGAGGTGGGCTGGGCCAGGTGGCTGGGCTGGCCGACTGGGCCGGCCAGGTGGGCTGCGGTAAGTCAGGTGAGGTTTTCTTTCTCTCTCTTTCTTTTTTGTTTCAGTTTTCTATTTTGTTCTGTTTTGTTTTAATTTAGTAAAAATACTAAACCATTTTATAAAATGCTGAAATTAATTATGTGGCTAGAACTAAAATATACCAAACCACATAAAATGTTCCAGAATTATTGGACATATATTAATTATATAAGAAATATATATCCAATGCAAATAGTTATTGAATTAATTCAAAGGCCCAAAATAAATGTTTCTGAGATACCAAAAATATTGGTTTGACTTTTTCCTCTTGCCAATATTTTCATAGACTAAGAGGAACATTTTCTTGGACTTCTTTGAGGAGATTTTAATGTTGATTATTTCTGAAATGATTTATGAGGGTTTCAACTAACCTCAATTCAAATTTCATAAACATAACTATGATGATGACATGATGAGATGCAAAGACAAACAAGGCCAATCTAGGGCTGTGACAACTCACCCCCACTAAGCAAGAATCTCGTCCCGAGATTCAAGTGTAGGGTAAGATTTAAGGGGAACACAAACTAACATAATCTTCATGATCCAAGTTGCACTTCATAAGGACGTTGTTTTGATCACCAACTTTTTCTCGATGTCTTGCTCTGAGAACTCCAGCCAACATAACAACGAGAGGAAAGGAAACTCTAGAAGGATCAATCTTCTCGAAGATCGAACAACTCAGGCTCAACTCACGGAATGAGACATAGCAACATCTCTCAAGCTGAGACACGAAGCACACATCTAGAGGGATGGAGTGGAACCGATGATGAGGGTTCACTAGGTTGACAACAATTTCACACTTAAGAAGGTGATGAATAGTTGTCAACGTAGCGAGGAGTTGAATTGCCATGATACCATAACGAGACATCTTGGAGGAGGGTGATTCGTAGAATTATTACCTTAAGTGGCAAAAAGAATTACCTTTGATATAGAGATCACTTGGACTTTCTATACCAGCCTAAGGCAAATCACAGCAATCGTTTGGTGGAGTGCGAAGGAATGGCATGCCATACTAGAATGGATGATGTGGATTACCTTGTTGAAGACAATGCAAGGAATAATTTTAGCTTATCATCGGAAATGGATGGAACCCATGGTAGAATGGCACATTGGCGGTGCAAGCTGGGAACAAAATGCAAAAGCTGGGAATGATTCTGGTAACTGGGGAGGAACCCCATCAGTAGAGTGAATCCACTGTTTGAAAGGGTTATAGCATAACCGGGCAAACTGAGAGGACTATGCAATTAATGCCGACAATAAAACCTAGCACTTGTGCGTGCTCTCAAGAACTTGAGCATTTCCATATTCATCAAGGTTTTACCAACATCCGTGTCAAGGATCCTGGCAACACAACATACTACCATGATGATTATTGGTGGAGGAAGCAGATGCAAACAAAGATAACACCTTCTTAGATTTCACTTTAGCGAGGCCAAGGGATCAAAATCTGGATGATCAAATGAGAGACATTTAGAACTCCGCTTCTAATGTTCTCCTTGATGTGCTACCGTATCCCATTCATTGAAATGGTTTGATAACTAGACCATCAAGTAGAAGGTCGGACTTCGGGAGCACAAGAATCCATAAGGAACAATTAGGGAGTATATGCTACGAAGTCCTTATGGGGAGGTGGCCAACTTCTTCAATCAAGATACTACAATAATAGGTCTTCCGGCTGGGTGTGTCAGCCACGACATCCACTTTACCGGTTACGGTGAAACCATTATTGTAGTTCTTGGGAAATGTTCCAACCATCATATCTGCCTGAGATTCAGATCTGGTTGGTGTCAAAATAATCCAGACTCATCGAGTCTAGAAAGAAAATAAAAGGTTGCAACACAAATTGACGAGATAACGTTGCGAGATTCTCGGGGAATGAACTACGGTAGTAAGCTCCAAAACACGAGCTGCTTCTGCTACAAACATGTGAACACGCTGCCTCAGGTAAGCATGACCAAGTAGTAGTCTTATAATAAAACACTACCGAGTTCAGGAGGGGAACCATCATCGAGGATATCAAAGTCCTTGCATAAGGTATACTCTTAAGAAGGAACTTCTTCTCCTTGAACAAATCAATCAGTGGCTTGGTGTGCTAGGGATACATATAGAATGAAGGTTGCAAGTCTCCGAACCACAGAATACTTCACACATACGCATGACCTATTTGGGATGATTCCAAAGGAAGCAACATTGTCTTTCTTGAATCCACGGCGGCAACTTGCATCAGATGCACATGAACTGGAGGAAGTCACTTCTTACATCCGAACATATGCTTCATGAGCTAGCATGAGCAAATGCTTTCAAAATTTTCCAACACTAGCTTAATGTTCAAAAAAATTAGGGAGAAGGCAAGGATGTTGTTGATGGGCTCAACAACTATTCATCCAGGTATCCATAAAAATGGAATTCCATAATTATGAGAACAAGTGATAGTATTGGTCAGACCAAAGGATATAATGGTGTATGCTCGAGGGATCAACCACGAGTAAGACAACATTAAGAACATCGTTGGTTCTGATTTGATTTGAGGATAGCCCACACTCAAATCAAAGCTTTGGCAAGACAATAGGTCCAACAACTAGTCACGAGGATCAATCGATGAAGATATCATCTTTCTTCAACACACATACAAGATATCCCTTATGATGAACTAAATCGGACAAGCTTCCATCTTCCAACTCTCCAAGTTGTTGTTTAGCTTGACCAAACAGCTCAGGGGTATGCAACACAGATTCTTGGAGAAGGGGTGGTTTATATGAAACCAACTTGATCACGAGCTCAACATAACAGTCGGGTGACGACCTGGTGATACTTTTGAGAAGATATTCAAAAAATCACGAACCACTGATATGTTACTAAGCTCGAGAACAATCTTGCTTTTCAGGGCAAGATGATATGATCAAAAGAGCGAGGGATTGACACAATCCTAACCCGTTGATCAAAGAGTGCACCAGAAATAAGGACTGGGTAGCACAATCATACTTAGGGTGATGATTCAATAATCAACATGCTAAGAATGAGGTTATTGTCCATTTAACTACCAAGCAACAAGGTTGCTAGGAGTATTGATTTCACACATCACGATTCACTTGTCGGCGTTCCGGTTACAATAACACGGGGACCGAGGAATGAATAATGATGGCAAGAAGTATCACTGCATCAAGAGTTTATAGAATGGTGTGCAATTCCCATGACGATCAAGGTTGGAAAAAGCGGTAGGCGTAAGCGAGGCGATTGGCCTTCGCCTAGTGCCTAGGCGGTGCCTAAGCACCCTAGGCGCGGCCTAGGCGGTAATATAGTTTTTACTCGTAGTGTATTTGTGATTATTATATGTGTGTTGATATTAGTTTAGGGCATATAAATAAGTTAATTACCATCGACTACCATTGGAATTAACCCGTTTGGCATATTAGTGCAGTACATGGCATGATTTCTTGCTTGCGTAGGCAATTCCTTGCTTGCCCTGCCTAGACCTCCATTTATGCCCTAGGTGAGGCGTTTGGCCATTGCCTAGTGCCTAGGCATGCCTAAGCGCCTCCTAGGCACTGCCTTTTCCAACAGAGATGACGATCCTGACGTAAAGAGGGTAACACTTCAGAGTAGAACGGATCAAAAGCTTGATTGCATTTTGATCTGCGGAGTACAACTTCTTTGACCCAATACTGGATATGGATGAGGTACTGGGGTTTGTTTCTCCGAGTCATTCCGAATAGAATGGCTTGACGGACCACAGAAGTAAAAGACATTGATAAACATGATTGCACAACTACTCCTTACTATCAATTGAGAGACGAGGGTTAGGATACAACTAAAGAGGGACAACTCAAGGAACATATAACTTTCTGAGTTGTGGATGCATAGATTAGTATGTCGAACCAAGTTCAACAGGTTTCTTCCGGATAACCCATGCAGAGAGGGTAGAACTGACAGAGTCACAACATAGAATCGAGAACTCGTCAAGAGCACTCTGATTGTGATCTTTTAATCCAACAAACTTCTGCCATAAGTGGTTCATAGTATTTGGAAGAAGGAAATACCACGAACCTCGAGGACTAATGCAAAGGTTACTGATAACCTAAAGGAACGAGCAAACACTATCAACATGAAGTAAGTAGGGTGAATCTCGGGTTCAAAACCCAGGAATAGAATACCTACTAGCTAAATTGCATCATGGGATGCTTTCGAGAATGTTGGCCAGAATGATCACACTGGGAACACAATACATGGCTAGATAACTAGGTGGCACTCTAAGACACCTAGGGTCATAATAATAACTCCAACATATATGTCAAGGAAACAAAGTACCTTAACTCACTGTTTAGTGTGGTTAATCTGGCCCAAAGGAACATCGAAATGGGTGGAAAGGATTTTGCAAATGCTTCAGACTATTTAGAAACCTGAGATGACTCGGACAACATAACGGCTGTAAATGCTTAAAAGGATTTAAGACATCCTGCAAATGGTGGCATAACCACTCGATTGTCACAATATCAAGGTTCCGAGATCAACTATGAACACACAGAGGTAGTAGAAACTAAACTGAGGCTTAAATCCAACAATCTTATAAGTCTACGGATTAGTAACACGTGATCCTGATAGAGAGAAGAGAAAGCCTAGTTCTTTAACCCCGTAGGAAAGGTAAGATGACTCAGATCAGAAGGGCATAAGGTATAAGGAGTAAAAAGAGCCCTACGTTCCAACCCACAATTAATTCCCTTATATAACTAAAGAATTTCTAGACTCAACTTCGACCAGTTTGGCTTGGTAATCCTACAGGCAGTCAGGCTCGCATACCAAAGCTGTCAGGACCCCGACTCAGAGCCACACCGATCTAGCATGTAACACCTCATATCACTTTGCGGCCTCACGCACGGTATTCCCATGGGTGTCGCCTTACCTTGCCCGGGACCGTTTACGCCTTTTGGCACACGTATATGATAGTGTCGCTAGCATCCATATGACAAGGAGCCCGGGCTGACATGGCTAGTCGTGAACCCAAAGTGGCACTAACTTACAGGGACAGGCATACATGACCCAACAACGAACGTGTCGGTCATCAGCGAGTGAATCCGGGCTGTAGCAGCTTGTCTAGCAGGACTCCGGTAAATCGGGCTGTAGCAGGCTAACAGGACTCCGGTAGACACCGCGTGACATTTCCCCAAAGGGATAGACACAGGAACAAAGAAGGACACATGCCGGCCAGCCTAAGTGTTCCGGAGCAGTAGCCAGCTACCAAGGCTCAGTGGAAGCACTAGGGGAGGTTTCCCGGTAAGAGAGGCTACCAAGGATAAACAACTAGATAGTCAGATCCCACACATACCAAGCATTTCAAACATACACACAATATGATCGATATGTGCAAATACAACATGGCATCACAACATGACTCTACAACTCAAGTATTTATTCAACAGGCTCTGGGGAGCGAGATATTACAAACATGGGTCTCACAACCCAACATTCAGAGCATACAAGTCAAAGCACATGCGGAAGCTTAACATGTTTGAGTAGAGACAACTACAAATGAAAAAGGCTGAGAAGCCTGACTATCTACCAGATCCTGCCGAGGCACAAGATCGTAGCTGAGGTAACAAGCTAAACGTCGAAGTCCATGTGGAACTACTAGTGAGACTAAATTCTCTCTTCAAAAACATAAAATAGGCAAACGTGAGTACAAATGTACCCAGCAAGACTTACATCAGAACTATCTACATATGCATCATTATCAACAAAGGGATGGTGGGGTTTAACTGCAGCAAGCCAGCTTTGACTCGGTGGCTATCCTAAACTACGACTTCAAGTAACTCCTTGAGGTGGCGCACACGAGTCCACATATTCACCATATCAATACACCACTATGGATCCACTCACGTATCCCTACGAGAACGCCATCCATAGTACTCACACTTATCTTGCGTATTTTAGAGTATCCACTTTCACTTGTCTATGAACTGTACAGGCAAACCAGAAGTCCTTTACCGCGGACACGGCTATTCGAATAGATGATGTTAACCCTGCAGGTGTGTACTTCTTCACACACGCTCCCACCACTTACCGTCGTTTACACTACATGTACTCGGCAACCTTCAAGCGGAATCCCAACGAGGGTGTCGGCCATGACCTACCTAAACACTCAAGTCTCTAGTCCAAGTTTATCGCCTATTAAAGTTCCATCCGCAGGGAGTCCGGCCAAGGTTTCCACATACGGCCCCGAACGATGTGTACAGGGTTCCCGAGATACCAAACGGTCATCCAGTACACCGTGCCACGTGCCTACCACATCACAGCCCACCCCTCGGGTCAGCGCTGCGCACGGCCTCCAGCATACTACAAACACCAGAAACTACTTGCAACTCCTGGACAGAGGACAAGGGTGATTAAGAAGCCGAGAGGGTCCATTGGTTTCGGGCCCAATGCGTGGTAGTAGCTGTTTCATGGATCACAAACACAGAACTCAGTTCCTGAGGACGGCTTCAGTGAGACAACCCACCATGTACTCCTACATGGCCTCTCACTGCTACCTTTACCAAATCGTGTTCACACACTTAGCTCACACATAGTAGGACATGTTCAACGCCATTCCAATTCATCCCCGATGAATCAAACCTGACTCAACTCTAATCAGTAGCAGGCATGACAAACAAGCAAGAATGAGTAGGCACATCAGGGCTCAAACAACTCCAACTCATGCTAGTGGGTTTCATCTATATATTGTGGCAACGACAGGTCATGCAGAGGAAAGGGGTTCAACTACCGCAGCAAGTAACAAATGGATCGTTGTTGTCCTAATGCAATAAAAGAGAGCAGGAGCGAGAGAGTGGGATTGTATCAGAATGAACAAGGGGGTTTTGCTTGCCTGGCACTTCCGAAGATAATATAATTCTTCATCAGTGTCATCGATCACGTCGTCGGTAACAACGTCTACTCTGGGGGGGAACAGGTGCCGGCAACAGAGAGAAAGCACAATCAATGCAATGCACAATATGATGCATGATCATGACGGGGCAAGATGTTGTGATTTGAGCTAACGCAACTAAAATCAGATTAAATGAAGTTGGTTTGAACCAAAGATTCAAATTCAACTCCATATGTGATTATTTAAATGCCACTTATTGGATTTGACCTGATCAGCAGGCATAAGATCTTCAAACATACATGATAATACCATAATCAGATTCTTTGGATTTTTCTGATCATTTTTCATATATAAATTATTTGATTTGGAGCTACGGTTGATTTTATATGATTTTTAGAAGTTTAGGACATTTTCTGGAATTTCCTGAATTAAAATAAATCCAGAAAATACATGTTGCATCAGCATGACATCACCCTGATGTCAGCAGGTCAACTGGGCGCCTCCAGGTCAAACCTGACCATTGGGGTCCACTGGTCAGTGACTGGGGCTGGTTAGTGACGCTGACAGGTGGGCCCGGTCAACAGACACGTCAGCATGGTCAACACTGACGTGTGGGGTCGGTCAAAGTGTGACGGGGCCAGGTCAAACTGACCTATGGGGCCCATGGGGGTTAGTTTTATTTAAACAGGAACAAACCCGGGTTAATTAGGGCATGGGGCCCATATGTAAGTGAGTCAGGGGGTAATTAGCAGGGTCATTAGTGGCTAAGTAAGTGCGCCACGTCGGCGTCACTGGAGTTTAGCCGGCGGCGACCAAATCCGCGGCGGAGGGAGTCAGGATTTCGCTATGGGGCTCCGTTTTGAGCGCGGTTTGCTGCTACGGCTTGCTGGAGCTCTCATGCATCTAGTGGTGGTGGCGGCAGCAGCTGGGATGGCTGGAGTTGACGGCGGCGAGCATTTCTGCGGTGGCCGGAGTTCGGGCACCTGTGGGTTTGGCGTTGTAGTGCACGGGAGGGGGAGCTGGTGTGTGTGTTAGGCTCCTGGTGAGGTGTGGAGCATGTTGCCGTGCTCGGGAGTGAGCTACGGTGGCTCTGGCCTCATCTGCATCATCGCCGGCGGCGAGGAGCTCACAGCCCCGGTGAAAAGGGCAGCTAGAGTACGGGAACGAGCACGGGGAGGAGGGGGAATGGTGGCGGAGCTCACAGCGATCTCAACGGAGGACTCAGCGGGCTCGGGGAGGGGTCGGAGCAAGCGGGGCAGCGAGGGGGATCTCCGGCGGCCGACGGCATGGATGAGGATGATGGCGTCGCATCGGGCGTCCCGCGAGTGCGTGCTTCGTCTTAGGGCTCTGTGGCGTCGAGGTGGAGCCTCTGGACAGCACGGCGAGGCGAGGGAGAGGCGATGGCCCCAGTGGTGTTCGTCGGCGGCGGCGACAGTGCTTGATGGTTGCGTGCGAGAGAGCCAGAGGAGGAGAGGAGCTCGAGGAGAGAGTGAGAGGGCCTGGGGGGTGCGTGGCCGTCTCCGTGGCGCTGGAAGGGCCTCGAGGGCATGAGGCAGGCAGGGAAGAGGCCACAACGTCGCCAGCGCTCACCACCGAGCTGCTTCGCGGCGAGGGGAGGAAGATGACAGGAAGAGGTGGGCTGGGCCAGGTGGCTGGGATGGCCGACTGGGCCGGCCAGGTGGGCTGCGGTAAGTCAGGTGAGGTTTTCTTTCTCTCTCTTTTTTTGTTTCAGTTTTCTATTTTGTTCTGTTTTTTTTTGAGTTAGTAAAAATACTAAACCATTTGATGAAATGCTGAAATTAATTATGTGGCTAGAACTAAAATATACCAAACCACATAAAATGTTCTAGAATTATTGGACATATATTAATTATATAAGAAATATATATCCAATGCAAATAGTTATTGAATTAATTCAAAGGCCCAAAATAAATGTTTCTGAGATACCAAAAATATTGGTTTGACTTTTACCTCTTGCCAATATTTTCAGAGACTAAGAGGAACATTTTCTTGGACTTCTTTGAAGAGATTTTAATGTTGATTATGTCTGAAATGATTTATGAGGGTTTCAACTAACCTCAATTCAAATTTCATAAACATAACTATGATGATGACATGATGAGATGCAAAGACAAACAAGGCCAATCTAGGGCTATGACAGTCGCTTTCCTTTCCGGCTTTTAGGGAGGTGCTTTTACGCCAAAGGGGACCTCTTGAGCATCGTGCCTCAGGAGCTCTCACTGGACCTCAGGCCGCTCACTTCCTGGCCTTGACCATGGAATCGTGACCTGGTATACCAGCGACGGTTGAAGCCTGCCTGGGGACTGGGTCCTGTCGGCGTAGAGCACTAAGCTACCTCGAGAACGGAAAGGGGGAACCGTGCCGGAGTGGGATACGCAATTTCAACGAAGTACTAGGAATAATAACGTTGAAACAAAAGCATTGTGATTTTTAAATACCCCCACGGGGCTTGTCATAATTCCACGCAGGGAAACAAAAGAAGGAAGACCTTGAAGGACCGGGCAGATGGGCATCACAGGAGACGCCGAGCGGATGCCGCTGCCGCGCTCCGGGCGGCGAGAGCTCAGCGGCACATAGCTAACGTTGTTGGACTCTGGAGAATCGCTGGGCTCGAGAGAGTCGTTGGATTCCCAGGAGTCATCGCTGCTACTGGAGGGGATGCCGGCGAAGTCGGAGACAGGCTCGACGCTCGCAACCGCACCCCGCAGGCTGCTTCCTCTGGGGCAGCACTCCAGCCTCCGGCCCTCCTCATCAAAGACCTTGAAGAGCAATATGGAGGCGTCGTTGTACTCGAAGTGGATGGCGAGAGCCCTTCTGCGCAACAGGCACGGGAAATCGACCCATCTGCGGGTTATGAAGATACCGCCCGGAGGCACTACCTCAACCTCTGCTCTGGTGGCCAGGCTGCAGGACCGGGTGTGTTGTAGCCACAGCTCAAGTGGCCCCCTCATCAGCATCTCATCGGCGAAGAACCTTGGGAACCGGATCCACGAGCGAGGCGGCATTACCGCCCACACCATGAACTCGCGCGAGTTACCCTCGGCGTCAGTTTGCGGCCCTACTGGCGCTCGACTTCGGCCTGCCCGCTGCTGTCCCGAATCGCACGGCGGTGGGCATTGTCGTCCTGCACGCGGGCGTACAAGGGAAGCGGGAAGCCAGGCGGAGGCCGCTCGTACCAAGACTGGGTCACCCCCTGCCCTGCACCAACGTAGCGAGGATGGCAAAACCTCTCCTTCGGTGGAAGTGGTTCAAGCTCCTCCCGAGGGGCTTTTCCCTTCTCCGTCGTGGAGAATCTTTTGATTGGCGCCATGGATGACACGACAAGACAAAGAAGAAGAAGGAACAGGCGGCAAGAAGACGGAGACGAGCGAGGGGGGATCTGCCGCTCCCCCCTCATTTATAGCAAGAGGGAGGCCAACCGCCGGCCTCCACGATCCCATGCAATGATGGTTTTCTCTGCATACAACAACGACTCGTCAAGTCGGGCAGTTGTCGAGGCAGCATGGGGAAGCGGAGTCACCCGCGTCCCATCAATCTCCATGCGTCGGCCAAGGCTGCAGGTGGTTAGGGCCCACGGTGCTCTGCACCTACCCTTTGGCTTCGCCTAGAAGCCAAGTCCGAGCGCGCCTTGAGCCCGGGGGCTACTGTTGGCGTTCTGAATACGGGGGTACCCAGACTTACCTGCCTACGGCCCGCGGTGTGGCTCCATCAACGGCCTGGTACAGCCCAGCTTTGACATCGACAACTCAAGATCGCGAGGGGCCAAGCCTCGCGAGGCGGACAACATGAAGACCTCCAAAGGGGTCGGCCTCCTCAGGCTGGCTCCCGAGGAGCGGAGAATTTTATGCAAGGCTCACCTTGTGAGGTTCGGGTGACGTGAGCCATGATGATCGAGGCAGGCGGGCGCCAACGGGTGCAGTGTACCAGTTTCCTCTTTGGTGTAAGAGAGGCAAGCAGCAGGCGTGGAGTCCCAAGGGAGCAGTCAAAGGTTTCCATTCTCGTGCAACAAGACCAAGACCGCCAGGACGGCAGGACAGAGGTCATCACCGAGCCCACCACGGCATCACGACCAGAGGCTTTTGTAGGCGAAGACCACTTTAGTCAGGATAAGATTTACTAGTTGTCCCCCGTCGAATTCGGTCGTTGTGGGATCCCTTCCCGCCTTCATTTGGGAAGAGGACCAAGGCCACTATAAATAGGACCTAGCCACCACCATGGAAGGAGGATCAGGTCGACCGCATCCATTCCACCCACACCAGCTCACTTGAGCTCAAGAACACACCTCCTCCTGAGGTTGTTCACCATTGTACTAGTTCATCCTAGGCCCCTCGAGGCAAATCCACCACAAAGCAGGAGTAGGGGCAAGGTGGCCTGAACTTGGGTAAATTGATGTGTCCCCTTTCCTTCGAGCTCGACACGCTAGGCTGTGAGATTGGCGAGCAGGCAGGCTGGAGAGGTTGATATCTCCGCATGCAACCCAAAGTTCAAACCTCACATGGGTTTGCGGAACCCGAAATCCGACACATATCAAGTTCACATGATTACTTGCAACATGATTTCTCCCATGACCTGATGAACAAAAGTAACCTCACAAGTGATAAACATGCTCAAGATCATAGGGGTATTAAATAACATAATGGATCTGAACATATAATCTTCCACCAAATAAACCATGTAGTAATCAACTACAAGATGTAATGAACACTACTAGTCACCCACAAGCACCAATCTATAGTTCCGGTACAAATATTGAACACAAGAGATGAACTAGGGTTTGAGAGGAGATGGTGTTGTTGAAGATGTTGATGGATATTGCCCTCCCCAATATGGGAGAGTTATTGGTGATGATGATGACGATGACGATGATTTCCCCCTCTGGGAGGGAAGTTCCCCTGGCGGAATCGCTCTACCAGAGGGCAAAAGTGCTCCTGCCCAAGTTCCGCCTCGAGACGGCAGCGCTCCGTCCCGAAAGTCCTCTCCTTTTTTTATAGGTCAAAATGACTTATATACCAAAAGATGGGCACCAGAGGTGGACTGGGTCGAGCACAACCCAGGTGCGCCCTGGTGTCTTGTGCTCACCAGGTGTCCCCCTTCGGTGGTTATTTTCTCCAGTATTTCTTATTTATTCCATAAAAAATCCTCGTGAAGTTTCAGCCCATTTGGAGTTGTGCAAAATAGGTGGCCTGGCATAGCTTTTCCAGGTCCAGATTTCCAGCTGCCGAAATTCTCCCTCTTTGTGTGTAACTTGCATATTATGAGAGAAAAGGCATTAGAATTACTCCAAAAAGCATTATTATGAATAAAAACATTATAATAATGGTAGGTAAACATGATGCAAAATGGGCGTATCATGGATCACTCACTCCATCAGAGTAGGTGCACTCACAGTCACATATGGTGGAGTCACTCATCTCACACTAGTGGTGGTGGTTGTGGCTCTTCTCACATGGGAATTGGGGCAACTCGTCACATATGGGTCTAGTGGTGAACTCGCTCTCACTCTCAATATGGTTGCACAAGTCACTCAAGTCATCATCATGCGCCGTCGTGGTTGAAAGGAAAATCCCGTGCTCAACCATCTTGCCATCATCGCCGTGGATGAAGGCCGAAGATAACATATCATTACTCTCGCATGCAAAGATGGAAGCATCATCCTTGCTCGCCACCATGTCGCTTGCCTCCAAAGCATGTTCCTTGAGAGACTCCATAGTCATAGTCATCGCTGCGCCGCTTCAAAAAGAGTCATGGTAGACTTGGCATCATCAATGCCACAAAGAGGGATGGTGATGAACTCGAACTTGGGAGCGTCATCTTGGAGCTCGTCGGGCTTGGACATCTTGGTGGTACTATCCTCATTCTCGTTGTAGTCGATCTTGGTCATCGTGAAGTGTGCTTGGGGTGGAGAAGCCTTGAGCTTCATGAGTTATTGTTGCGCCTTGAGAGTAGTTGTCGTTGAGGGACCTGTAGTTCTTGAGGAAGATGGTCTTGGAGATGTCATTGTTCAATCCCATCATGAAGTGGAACTTCATCCGAATGGGGCCATCCACGTTGGCTCGTCGCAAGGCTTTCTTCATCTCCTTGAAGTACTCGCCGATGGACTTGGATCCTTGGAGGTGTTCTCCAATTGGCACTGAAGTTGTTCCTGTTGGGGAACGTATTAATTTCAAAAAATTTCCTATGCACACGCAAGATCATGGTGATGATATAGCAACGAGAGGGGAGAGTGTATGTCCACGTACCCTCATAGACCGTAAGCGGAAGCGTTAGCACAACGCGGTTTGATGTAGTCGTACGTCTTCACGATCGACCGATCCAAGCACCGAACGTACGGAGCCTCCGAGTTCAGCACACGTTCAGCTCGATGACGTCCCTCGAACTCCGATCCAGCCAAGTGTCGAGGGAGAGTTCCGTCAGCACGACGGCGTGGTGACGATCTTGATGTTCTACCGGCGCAGGGCTTTGCCTAAGCTTCGCGACGATATAACCGAGGTGGAATATGGTGGAAGGGGGCACCGCACACGGCTAAGGAACGATCCGTAGATCAACTTGTGTCTCTATGGGGTGCCCCCCGCCCCCGTATATAAAGGAGGGAGGGAGGAGGGGGCCGGCCTAAGGGGAGGCGCGCCCTAGGAGGGGGAAACCTACTCCAAGTAGGTTTGCCCCCTCCTTTTCCTAATCCAAGAGGGAGGGGGAAGGAAGGAGTAGGAGAGGGGGAAGGCAAGGGGGGCGCCGCCCCCCCCCCTTCCTTGTCCTATTCGGACTCAAGGGGAGGGGGCGCGCCACTTGCCTTGGCCGGCCCCTCTCTTTCTCCACTAGGGCCCATCAAGGCCCATTACTTCCCGGGGGGGTTCCGGTAACCCTCCGGTACTCCGGTTTTCTCCGAAAACTTTCGGAACCTTTCCGGTGTCCGAATATAGTCGTCCAATATATCAAACTTTATGTCTCGACCATTCCGAGACTCCTCGTCATGTCCGTGATCACATCCGGGACTCCGAACAAACTTCGGTACATCAAAACTTATAAACTCATAATAAAACTGTCATCGAAACGTTAAGCGTGCGGACCCTACGGGTTCGAGAACTATGTAGACATGACCTAAAACCATTCTCGGTCAATAACCAATAGCGGGACCTGGATGCCCATATTGGTTCCTACATATTCTACGAAGATCTTTATCGGTCAAACCGCATAACATCATACTTTATTCCCTTTGTCATCGGTATGTTACTTGCCCGAGATTTGATCGTCGGTATCCAATACCTAGTTCAATCTCGTTACCGGCAAGTCTCTTTACTCGTTCCGTAATACGTCATATCATAACTAACTCATTAGTTACATGCTTGCAAGGCTTAGGTGATGAGTATTACCGAGAGGGCCCAGAGATACCTCTCCGACGATCGGAGTGACAAATCCTAATCTCGAATTATGCCAACTCAACATGTACCTTCGGAAACACCTGTAGAGCACCTTTATAATCACCCAGTTACGTTGTGACATTTGGTAGCACACAAAGTGTTCTTCCGGTAAACGGGAGTTGCACAATCTCATAGTTGTAGGAACTTTGTATAAGTCATGAAGAAAGCAATAGCAGTATACTAAACGATTAAGTGCTAGGCTAACAGAATGGGTCATGTCAATCACATCATTCTCCTAATGATGTGATCCCATTAATCAAATGACAACACATGTCTATGGTCAGGAAACATAACCATCTTTGATTAATGAGCTAGTCAAGTAGAGGCATACTAGTGACTATGTGTTTGTCTATGTATTCACACATGTATCATGTTTCCGGTTAATACAATTCTAGCATGAATAATAAACATTTATCATGATATGAGGAAATAAATAATAACTTTATTATTGCCTCTAGGGCATATTTCCTTCAGTCTCCCACTTGCCCTAAGTCAATAATCTAGATTACATAGTAATGATTCTAACACCCATGGAGTCTTGGTGCTGATCATGTTTTGCTCGTGAGAGAGGCTTAGTCAACGGGTCTGCAACATTCAGATCCGTATGTATCTTGCAAATCTCTATGTCTCCCACTTGGACTTGGTCCCGAATGGAATTGAAGCGTCTCTTGATGCGCTTGGTCCTCTTGTGAAATCTGGATTCCTTTGCCAAGGCAATTGCACCAGTATTGTCACAGAAGATCTTCATTGGTCCCGATGCACTAGGTATGACACCTAGATCGGAAATGAACTCCTTCATCCAGACTCCTTCATTTGCTGCTTCAGAAGCAGCTATATACTCCGCTTCACATGTAGATCCCGCCACGACGCTTTGTTTAGAACTGCACCAACTTACAGCTCCACCGTTTAATAAAAACACGTATCCGGTTTGCGATTTAGAATCGTCCGGATCAGTGTCAAAGCTTGCATCGACGTAACCATTTACGACTAGCTCTTTGTCACCTCCATATACGAGAAACATATCCTTAGTCCTTTTCAGGTATTTCAGGATGTTCTTGACCGCTGTCCAGTGATCCACTCCTGGATTACTTTGGTACCTTCCTGCCAAACTTATTGCTAAGCATACGTCAGGTCTGGTACACAGCATTGCATACATGATAGAGCCTATGGCTGAAGCATAGGGAACATTTTTCATTTTCTCTCTATCTTATGCTGTGGTCGGGCATTGAGTTTGACTCAACTTCACACCTTGTAGTACAGGCAAGAATCCTTTCTTTGCCTGATCCTTTTTGAACTTTTTCAAAATTTTGTCAAGGTATGTGCTTTGTGAAAGTCCTATTAAGCGTCTTGATCTATCTCTATAGATCTTGATGCCCAATATGTAAGCAGCTTCCCCGAGGTCTTTCATTGAAAAACTTTTATTCAAGTATCCTTTTATGCTATCCAGAAATTCTATATCATTTCCAATTAATAATATGTCATCAACATATAAAACTAGAAATGCTACAGAGCTCCCACTCACTTTCTTGTAAATACAGGCTTCTCCAAAAGTCTGTATAAAACCATATGCTTTGATCACACTATCAAAGCGTTTATTCCAACTCCGAGATGCTTGCACCAGTCCATAAATGGAACGCTGGAGCTTGCACACTTTGTCAGCACCTTTTGGATCAACAAAACCTTCCGGTTGTATCATATACAACTCTTCTTCTAGAAATCCATTCAAGAATGCAGTCTTGACATCCATTTGCCAAATTTCATAATCATGAAATGCAGCAATAGCCAACATGATTCGGACAGATTTAAGCATCGCTACGGGTGAGAAAGTCTCATCGTAGTCAACCCCTTGAACTTGTCGAAAACCTTTTGCAACAAGTCGAGCTTTATAGACAGTAACATTACCATCAGCGTCTGTCTTCTTCTTAAAAATCCATTTATTTTCAATGGCTTGCCGATCATCGGGCAAGTCAACCAAAGTCCATACTTTGTTTTCATACATGGATCCCATCTCAGATTTCATGGCCTCTAGCCATTTTGCGGAATCTGGGCTCATCATCGCTTCCTCATAGTTCGTAGGTTCATCATGGTCAAGTAACATGACTTCCATAATAGGATTACCGTACCACTCTGGTGCGGATCTTACTCTGGTAGACCTACGAGGTTCAGTAGAAACTTGATCTAAAGTTTCATGATCAATATCATTAGCTTCCTCACTAATTGGTGTAGTTGTCACAGGAACTGGTTCTCGTGATGAACTACTTTCCAATAAGGGAGTAGATACAGTTATCTCATCAAGTTCTACTTTCCTCCCGCTCACTTCTTTCGAGAGAAACTCCTTCTCTAGAAAGGATCCATTCTTAGCAACGAATGTCTTGCCTTCGGATCTATGATAGAAGGTGTACCCAATAGTCTGTTTTGGGTATCCTATGAAGACACATTTCTCCGATTTGGGTTCGAGCTTATCTGGTTGAAGTTTCTTCACATAAGCATCGCAGCCCCAAACTTTAAGAAACGACAACTTCGGTTTCTTGCCAAACCACAGTTCATAAGGCGTCGTTTCAACGGATTTAGATGGTGCCCTATTTAACGTGAATGCGGCCGTCTCTAAAGCATAACCCCAAAATGATAGTGGTAAATCGGTAAGAGACATCACAGATCGCACCATATCAAGTAAAGTACGATTACGACGTTCGGACACACCATTTCGTTGTGGTGTTCCAGGTGGTGTGAGTTGCGAAACTATTCCGCATTGTTTCAATGTAAACCAAACTCGTAACTCAAATATTCTCCTCCACGATCAGATCGTAGAAACTTTATTTTCTTGTTACGATGATTTTCCACTTCACTCTGAAATTCTTTGAACTTTTCAAATGTTTCAGATTTGTGCTTCATTAAGTAGATATACCCATATCTGCTCAAATCATCTGTGAAGGTGAGAAAATAACGATATCCGCCACGAGCCTCAACATTCATCGGTCCACATACATCTGTATGTATGATTTCCAACAAATCTGTTGCTCTCTCCATAGTTCCGGAGAACGGTGTTTTAGTCATCTTGCCCATGAGGCACGGTTCGCAAGTACCAAGTGATTCATAATCAAGTGATTCCAGAAGTCCATCAGTATGGAGTTTCTTCATGCGTTTTACACCGATATGACCTAAACGGCAGTGCCACAAATAAGTTGCACTATCATTATCAACTCTGCATCTTTTGGCTTCAACATTATGAATATGTGTATCACTACTATCGAGATTTAATAAAAACAGACCACTCTTCAAGGGTGCATGACCATAAAAGATATTACTCATATAAATAGAACAACCATTATTCTCTGATTTAAATGAATAACCGTCTCGCATCAAACAAGATCCAGATATAATGTTCATGCTCAACGCTGGCACCAAATAACAATTATTCAGGTCTAAAACTAATCCCGAAGGTAGATGTAGAGGTAGCGTGCCGACCGCGATCACATCGACTTTGGAACCGTTTCCCACGCGCATCGTCACCTCGTCCTTGGCCAGTGCTCGCTTATTCCGTAGTCCCTGTTTCGAGTTGCAAATATTAGCAACAGAACCAGTATCAAATACCCAGGTGCTACTACGAGCTCTAGTTAGGTACACATCAATAACATGTATATCACATATACCTTTGCTCACTTTGCCATCCTTCTTATCCGCCAAATACTTGGGGCAGTTCCGCTTCCAGTGTCCAGTCTGCTTGCAGTAGAAGCACTCAGTTTCAGGCTTAGGTCCAGACTTGGGTTTCTTCTCTTGAGCAGCAACTTGCTTGTCGTTCTTCTTGAAGTTCCCCTTCTTCTTCCCTTTGCCCTTCTTCTTGAAACTAGTGGTCTTATTGACCATCAACACTTGATGCTCCTTCTTGATTTCTACCTCTGCGGCTTTCAGCATCGTGAAGAGCTCGGGAATAGTCTTGTTCATTCCTTGCATATTATAGTTCATCACAAAGCTCTTGTAGCTTGGTGGCAGTGATTGGAGAATTCTATCAATGACACTATCATCAGGAAGATTAACTCCCAGTTGAATTAAGTGATTGTTATACCCAGACATTCTGAGTATGTGTTCACTGACAGAACTGTTCTCCTCCATCTTGCAGCTGTAGAACTTATTGGAGACTTCATATCTCTCAATCCGGGCATTTTCTTGAAATATTAACTTCAACTCCTGGAACATCTCATATGCTCCATGACGTTCAAAACGTCGTTGAAGACCCGGTTCCAAGCCGTAAAGCATGGCACACTGAACTATAGAGTAGTCATCAGCTTTGCTCTGCCAGACGTTCTTAACGTCGTCAGTTGCATCAGCAGCAGGCCTGGCACCCAGCGGTGCTTCCAGGACGTAACTCTTCTGTGCAGCAATGAGGATAATCCTCAGGTTACGGACCCAGTCCGTGTAATTGCTACCATCATCTTTCAACTTTGCTTTCTCAAGGAACGCATTAAAATTCAACGGAACAACAGCACGAGCCATCTATCTACAAACAAACATAAACAAGCAAGATACTATCAGGTACTAAGTTCATGATAAATTTAAGTTCAATTAATCATATTACTTAAGAACTCCCACTTAGACAGACATCTCTCTAGTCATCTAAGTGATCACGTGATCCAAATCAACACCATAACCGATCATCACGTGAGATGGAGTAGTTTTCAATGGTGAACATAACTATGTTGATCATATCTACTATATGATTCACGCTCGACCTTTCGGTCTCTGTGTTCCGAGGCCATATCTGCATATGCTAGGCTCGTCAAGTTTAACCTGAGTATTCTGCGTGTGCAAAACTGGCTTGCACCCATTGTAGATGGACGTAGAGCTTATCACACCCGATCATCACGTGGTGTCTCGACACGACGAACTTTGGCAACAGTGCATACTCAGGGAGAACACTTCTTGATAATTTTAGTGAGAGATCATCTTAAAATGCTACCGTCAAACAAAGCAAGATAAGATGCATAAAGGATAAACATCACATGCAATCAATATAAGTGATATGATATGGCCATCATCATCTTGTGCTTGTGATCTCCATCTCCGAAGCACCGCCGTGATCACCATCGTCACCGGCGCGACACCTTGATCTCCATCGTAGCATCATTGTCGTTACGCCATCTATTGCTTCTACGACTATCGCTACCGCTTAGTGATAAAGTAAAGCAATTACAGGGCATTTGCATTTCATACAATAAAGCGACAACCATATGGCTCCTGCCAGTTGCCGATAACTTCGGTTACAAAACATGATCATCTCATACAATAAAATATAGCATCACGTCTTGACCATATCACATCACAACATGCCCTGCAAAAACAAGTTAGACGTCCTCTACTTTGTTGTTGCAAATTTTACGTGGCTGCTACGGGCTTAGCAAGAACCGTTCTTACCTACGCATCAAAACCACAACGATAGTTTGTCAAATAGACTCCGTTTTAACCTTCACAAGGACCGGGCGTAGCCACACTCGGTTCAACTAAAGTGAGAGAGACAGACACCCGCCAGCCACCTTTAAGCACAAGTGCTCGTAACGGTGAAACCTGTCTCGCGTAAGCGTACGCGTAATGTCGGTCCGGGCCACTTCATCTCACAATACCGCTGAACCAAAGTATGACATGCTGGTAGGCAGTATGACTTATATCGTCCACAACTCACTTGTGTTCTACTCGTGCATATAACATCAACGCATAAAACCTGGCTCCTATGCACACGCAAGATCATGGTGATGAAATAGCAACGAGAGGGGAGAGTGCATGTCCACGTACCCTCGTAGACCGTAAGCAGAAGCGTTAGCACAACGCGGTTTGATGTAGTCGTACGTCTTCACGATCGACCGATCCAAGCACCGAACTTACGGAGCCTCCGAGTTCAGCACACGTTCAGCTCGATGACGTCCCTCGAACTCCAATCCAGCCGAGTGTCGAGGGAGAGTTCCGTCAGCACGACGGCGTGGTGACGATCTTGATGTTCTACAGGCGCAGGGCTTTGCCTAAGCTTCGCGACAATATGACCGAGGTGGAATATGGTGGAAGGGGGCACCGCACACGGCTAAGGAACGATCCGTAGATCAACTTGTGTCTCTATGGGGTGCCCCCCGCCCCCGTATATAAAGGAGGGAGGGAGGAGGGGGCCGGCCTAAGGGGAGGCGCGCCCTAGGAGGGGGAAACCTACTCCAAGTAGGTTTCCCCCCTCCTTTTCCTAATCCAAGAGGGAGGGGGAAGGAAGGAGTAGGAGAGGGGGAAGGCAAGGGGGGCGCCGCCCCCCCCCCCCCCCTTCCTTGTCCTATTCGGACTCAAGGGGAGGGGGCGCGCCACTTGCCCTGGCCGGCCCCTCTCTTTCTCCACTAGGGCCCATCAAGGCCCATTACTTCCCGGGGGGTTCCGGTAACCCTCCGGTACTCCGGTTTTCTCCGAAAACTTCCGGAACCTTTCCGGTGTCCGAATATAGTCGTCCAATATATCAAACTTTATGTCTCGACCATTCCGAGACTCCTCGTCATGTCCGTGATCACATCCGGGACTCCGAACAAACTTCAGTACATCAAAACTTATAAACTCATAATAAAACTGTCATCGAAACGTTAAGCGTGCGGACCCTACGGGTTCGAGAACTATGTAGACATGACCTAAAACCATTCTCGGTCAATAACAAATAGCGGGACCTGGATGCCCATATTGGTTCCTACATATTCTACGAAGATCTTTATCGGTCAAACCGCATAACATCATACTTTGTTCCCTTTGTCATCGGTATGTTACTTGCCCGAGATTTGATCATCGGTATCCAATACCTAGTTCAATATCGTTACCGGCAAGTCTCTTTACTCGTTCCGTAATACGTCATCTCATAACTAACTCATTAGTTACATGCTTGCAAGGCTTAGGTGATGAGTATTACCGAGAGGGCCCAGAGATACCTCTCCGACGATCGGAGTGACAAATCCTAATCTCGAATTATGCCAACTCAACATGTACCTTCGGAAACACCTGTAGAGCACCTTTATAATCACCCAGTTACGTTGTGATGTTTGGTAGCACACAAAGTGTTCTTCCAGTAAACGGGAGTTGCACAATCTCATAGTTGTAGGAACTTTGTATAAGTCATGAAGAAAGCAATAGCAGTATACTAAACGGTCAAGTGCTTGGCTAACGGAATGGGTCATGTCAATCACATCATTCTCCTAATGATGTGATCCCATTAATCAAATGACAACACATGTCTATGGTCAGGAAACATAACCATCTTTGATTAATGAGCTAGTCAAGTAGAGGCATACTAGTGACTATGTGTTTGTCTATGTATTCACACATGTATCATGTTTCCGGTTAATACAATTCTAGCATGAATAATAAACATTTATCATGATATGAGGAAATAAATAATAACTTTATTATTGCCTCTAGGGCATATTTCCTTCAGTTCCATGTAGGTGGAAGGCAAAAACTCTTGCCGCATAGCTCTTTTCATCTTGGGCCAACTCATGTTGAAGCTCTTGGAAGGTGTGTGAAGCCACCACGTCGATGCATAGTCATGGAAATTACTTGTGGCACACTTCACTTGATCTTTGGAGGGTACTTGATGTAGCTTGAGGTAGTCGTCCATCTTGCGCTCCCACGTGAGATACTCCTCGGGGTCTTGAGTCCCATAGAAAGGAATCTCATGTTCGGTGTCGAGGTTGCAGTAACTCATGGAAGTCGCGGACTTGATCATGGGGAGCTCCTCTTGAGCATAGTCGTGAGGTGCTTGTTGGCGAAGATGTCATATGTCTAAAGGCGAAGATGCCTTGAAGTCGGTTGGCGAAGATGCCAGTGTAGATGGTGAAGTCGTAAAGCGGTGGTTGGTATTGAGCTCTTGACCTTCACGTTCTTGTCAGTGATGGTGTCGATGCCGATGTGACCTTACTCGAGATGGTAGCTCAGAAGCATGTGCACTTGAGGGTCTTCTCTAAGATGAGGGAGACCTCTCTTGTAGGACTTGATGAGGTATTTGAGCTCCTCCATTTGAGCATCCATCTTAGCGTCCAAGTGGTTTTTCATGGCATCAAACTTGTCGTTGTTGTAGACCAAAGTTGATGTGCTTTGCCTATCCATCACAAGACTCGAGCAAAGGTGAGTAAGATATGAGAGAAACAATACCAAGATACCTTTTTCCCAAAGTTGAGGATGTCAGAAGTCCACGCTTGTTCCTATCAACCTGGATGAAGAACATACAGCTAGATTGGCAACCATTTTTGAGTGTTTGGTTGGTACGCTTCCTTTCACCTACCTTGGGCTCCCTCTTGGCACCTCCCGCCCTACAATACAAGATCTCATGCCCTTGGTTAGTTCTGTGGAACACAATCTATCCTCCACACTCTCCCTGATGTCCTATGCAGGAAAATTGACCTTGATAAACTCTACAATTACCTCCTTGCTGATCTATGCAATGTGCACTCTACAATTTCCTCCCAAGCTCATTGAGATGATGTACAAAATCAGACGTCGCTGACTTTGGATCAAGAAAATGGATCAAGGTGCAAAATGCAATTCGCTGGTTGCTTGGGACATGGTGTGTAGGCCCAAAAGCAAAGGAGGGCTCGGAGTTCTTAACTTGCGTATACAAAATGAAGCCCTGCTTTTAAAATTTCTTCATAAATTTTACAACAAGATGGACGTGCCATGGGTAGCACTCACTTGGGATACTTACTACAATGACAAAATCCCTCATGCTTCTGATCTGGTCGGCTCCTTCTGGTGGAGAGATATTCTCAAGCTCACGCCCACGTTTAGAGGCGTCTCAAGGGTCAACATAGTCTGTGGCACCACTGCATTATTCTGGAAGGATTTGTGGTCGCATGAGACCCTCATGGACTCCCACCCCCACGTGTTCTCCTTCACCACCCTTGAAGACATTTCTGTTAAAGATTTCTTGTGCATCACGTCGATCGGGCAGGCCTTTCACCTCCCCCTGACACCTCAAGCGCATGCAGAGATCCGTGATTTCCAGGTTGCCACCATGCATTTTTAACCCACGACGGCAACTTCGGATGTTTGGCACTATGTTTGGGGAAAATCTTTGTTCAAGTCCACGGACTATTACACATTCTTCTTCCGAGACGTCCAAGTGCACCCTGTCTTCACTTGGTTGTGGAAATCCAAATGTACTATGAAAATTGAAGTCTTTGGATGGCTACTCTTTAACGACAGGCTCAACACCCGCAACATGTTAAAAAGGAGGCAGTACAACATCGGAGACGATCATGACTGCCTCCTCTGTGGATTCAACATTGAAGAAACACTTGATCACATGATTTTCATGTGCCCATTCAGTGCAGTGCAAAATGTTGGGCACGCCTTGACCTTGATTGGGAGCCTTTTTCCAACCGTTTTCAAGCTATCCACGAGAAAAAAGACAACCAAGACACATTCATGCTGATGAAAAAAATTCTAGTTGCTGCTAGGAGTCTTTGGAAGGGGAGAAACAACAAGCACTTTAGAGCAGTGGACCCCTCTATCCAGTTAAGGCTTGGTAGATGTCTTAGGGACTTTGAACTCCTTCAGCACAGAGTTAAAGAGGCACATAGGCCTCTTGTGCTGGACTTTGTAAATTCCCTTGCCTAGCTTTCCCCTTTTAGCTTAGCCTCTCCCCCCTCTCCCTGCCCCAAAGGGGCAGCCCCCCTCCATGTAAATGTAACATGTACAGCTTAGCCCGTTCTTTTAATATATTCACACAGTAGGAGCCTTCCCTACTGTTCATAGTCAAAAAAAAGTTGAGGATGTATCTCGTTTCACTAAATGTGAAATGAAAGAATTGTGGAACTAGTACCAGACTTGTTTACTCACACCTAGAAAGTAAAGCTTATCTGTAGGATCGAAAGTAGATCTAGAAGGAGTGATTAGACTACTTGACAAAATAAAAATCTAGCCTTTTCCAATTTTAAGTCTTGGGAGATTTTAACAACTTTGCACAAGTCAAGCAATCAACCTACACATGCAATTCTAAGAGTGTAGCAGCGGAAATTAAAACATTGCATATGAAGGTAAAGGGAAGGGTTTGGAGAAGGAAAACGCAATGTAGACATGAAAATTTTTGGCATGGTTCCGATAGGTGGTGCTATGTACGTCCAAGTTGATGGAGACTTCAACCCACAAAGGGTAACGGTTGCGCGAGTCCACGGAGGGCTCCACCCACGAAGGGTCCATGAAGAAGCAACCTTGTCTATCCCACCATGGCCATCGCCCATGAAGGACTTGCCTCACTTGGGTAGATCTTCACGAAGTAGGCGATCTCCTTTCCCTTACAAACTTCTTGGTTCAACTCCACAATCTTGACGGAGGCTCCCAAGTGACACCTAACCAATCTAGGAGACACCACTCTCCAAAAGGTAATAGATGGTGTGTTTATTATGAACTCCTTGCTCTTGTGCTTCACATGATAATCTCCCCAACACTCAACTCTCTCTCATAGATTTGGCTATGGTGGAAAGATAATTTGAGTGGAAAGCAACTTGGGGAAGGCTAGAGATCAAGATTCTTGTGGTTGGATTGGAATGTCTTGGTCTCAACACATGAGTAGGTGGATCTTTCTCAGAAATGAGTAGTGGAAGTGTAGGCACATTCTGATGGCTCTCTCTTGAATAGAGAAGGGGGTGGAGGGGTATATATAGCCTCCAGACAAAATCTAACCGTTACACACATTTGACCCAACTCGGTTAGACCGAATAGGAGAACTCAGTGAGACCGATTTAGTTCAAAATGTGAATGTTAGGATTCTCAGTGGGACCGACATCATCAACTCGGTGGGACCGATGTGCTAGGGTTAGGGCAAAACCTCATCTCGGTGTGACCGATTGCATGAACTCGGTATGCCCGATTTCAGCAATGAGCAAACAGAGAGTTGGTAAGGCAAACTTGGTGGGACCGATCGCTCATCTTGGTGAGACCGAAATGTTATGAAGGGAAACAGAGAGTTTGCATTGCAAACTTAGTGGGACCGATCGCTCATTTCGGTAAGACCGAAATGTTACGAAGGGAAACAGAGAGTTTGCACTGCCATCTCGGTGGGACCAAAATGTCAAAGGAACTCGGTGGCGCCGGATAGATCAAATCGGTGGGGCCGAGTTTGACTCTAGGTTTTGGACATATTTGGGATTGAGAAGGTGGTTGAGGGCTTTGGAGCATATCACTAAGCATTTTGAGCAAGTAGACAATTAAGCAACACCTCATCCCCTTTTAATAGTATTTTCTTTTCCTATGGACTCAATGTGATCTTGGATCACTAAAATAGAAATGAAGAGTCTTGAGCTTTTGCCGATCTTTGTCCTTAGCATTTTGAGGGGTCCACATCTCTAGTCCATGCCATGCCAATCATTGAACTTTCTGAAATGTTTAACTTGAATGAATATTAGTTCAATGAGCTATATGTTGTTATGAATTACCAAAACCACTCGGGGATTAGTTGCACTTTCAATCTCCCCTTTTTTGGTAATTGATGACAATATATAGATCAAAGCTTCAACAAATGATAATATGTTTGAAATACATCGTCACTTTGAGAAGTATGTGATAAGCAAGAGCTCCCCCTAAATTTGTGCATTATTTAAAATTTGCTTTTGAATCAAATGCACAATCAATTAGGATCATGGATCACTCTTCCATGACACATACATCTTGGTGGAGCGCTAAAAATGATAGAATATTAAGAACATGCACTCATCACCAAGGGAAAGATGATTGATCATACACAAGTATTAAGATATCATCATTCAAGCACATATTAAAGCATAATATGATCAAACACATGATCATAAGAGTATCTCACACACAAGCACAAATAGTAGCAAGCAACGATCAAACGAACAAGTAGCAAGAGAGGCAACAAAAGGCAAAACTCTCTCTCTCTCTCTCTCTCTCTCTCTCTCTCTCTTTCTCTCCTCTCTCTCTCTCTCTCAGCTAATGATCTATACACTTTCTCCCCCTTTGGCAACAAGTTACCAAAAAGCTTGAAAACGCATAGTGTTATGTGGCACTCTAGGCACGATCTTCTGCAGCTCCTAAAGTGGTATTCAGGCTGGTTGCTCCGGTGTGCGTAGATGGCGTGGAGAGGAGGGCATCTGCAAACACTTCCGGAGATGTCTGAGAAGCTGGAGGAGTTGCAACTGGAGGTGCAATAGTGGCAGATGCTGCAGGTGCTGAAGTGGTAGTCCTCATACCACTAACAACTGGCACAGTCGCAGACCTTTATGCCCTTGGCACACGCTGAAAACTGTTAGTGGTTGGTATGTCACTCTTGTCCTCAATATCTTCTTGTAGCTTCTCAACAGTGGTCTGGATCTTGGTGACCTTCACATCTAGATCATGAAGTTTTGTCTCAAATATCCTCTCAAGGCTCTCTTGATTTCGAGTCATGGTGGCTAGTCCTTTCTCTATTCTCACTATTGCCTCAAGCAGATAGCTGAGCTGATCTTGCTTGGTCTTGAGATTGACAGCTGAAGCTTCTGGCATTGTGGAAGTCTTTGCGGCCTTAGCTTTCTCTCTCTTCTCCTGAGCCTCTACAGAAGTAGGATGTGATGCATCCATGACAACCACGTTGTCCTCAAAATCTGGCCTTAGGGGAAGATGTTGTTTGTCCAGAAGATATGTCCCTGTCCCCATCTTGGAGTTGATTAGCATCTGAATGTGAGGGGCATATCCACAAGATCTTTTCTGGTCAGCAGCAGTCCTCTTCACTGTTTCAACAATGAGACTCATCACCTTGAAATTCTCTGGCACATCAAACATATGAAGCAAGTTGATTGAATGGCCACGGATCATCCTATGATCTCCTGACTTGGGCAACAAAGTGTGCCTCAATATAGTGTTGATGGTTGTCAAGCCAGAGAGAAGATAGTAAATTGATCCAAACTTGTGAGTATCCAAGGCATCATCAGGAATTTCCTTTTACATGTGAGCCATGGAGTTGTGACATTTTCTGGGGTTGGCATACACATCTGTGCCATCTTCACCTTCTTCAGGGGCATTGATCAGCTTGGCCCATTCAACAATTGATGATTGATACCTTGTGCCTTCAGTCATCCAGACTATATTGCCATCTGGATAGAAATGAGCAGTGGTGTAGAAATGCATTATCATCTCATCATTCCACTTTGTTAGTTTCTGGCCAAGAAACTTGTCAACTTCATTCATTCTGAAGCTCTCATATACTCCTGGAAAGTAATCCTCATTGTCATCAATGAATTTCCAATCAACCCATCTCATGTCACTAACAATGGGCTTCTTGTCCAGTAGAACTGTCTCTTAGAAATCTTGCTGCTCCTTGCTGTGAAAGCGATTGTCCACATCAGTCCTTCTCCTCACAGCATATGGATCAGACTGTCTCCACAATCAGAGACTTGCATCTTTTCTTTCCTTCATATTCTCAGCAACTGGATGATTGTCATCATGATCCGGAATCTTGGGTTTTAGCTTTCTGAGCACTTGATGCTCTTCATCCTCTTGAACTTCAAGCACTAGGGCTTGTTCTTCTCAGCAGCAGGGATGTTTCTGGTGGATATCTTGGGTGCAGATGGTTTTGGGGCTTGAGCTTGGGTTGAAGGCTTGGGGGCTGTCTTGGGCTTAGATGAAGCAACCCCAGACTTGATAGCATCCCCCATGAGCTTATGATATTTTGGCACTAGCTCTTCCTCCTCTTCTTCATCTTCATCATATTCTCTCATCATGGATGATCTGGCAATAACTCTGGCCATAGTCTTCTTGACTCTTTCCTTCATTTTCTTTCCTCCATTAGCCTCTTCCTCTCTAGGTTTCATGGTTTCTAGAGTGGAGGCTCTGGATTTAGACATGGGCTTCCTCTGGGCAGGAGCCTTCCTCTTCATACCAGGCTTGATGCCAGCAGCAGCAGCAGCTTGCTCTTTCTTGAGCACTTTCTTCCTTCAGGTGACCTCCTCATCAACCACAAAGTCCTCATCTTTAGAATCTGAGGTTCTCTTCTTCCTTTGCCTAGTAGCAGCCTTAGGCTGGTTGCTTGGGGTGCTTCTGCTACCATCATCATAGCTACCATTTGAGGGACTGGTGCCCTCACTAAGATTTACCTGCTCCTCTAACCTGTTCTGACTGTCACTGTTGTCTGACATCTCTGACATTGACCCTGTGAATAGATAGGTATAGGTAGAGTAGATGAGCTTTACAAAGCACAACTATTTTGGAAAAAAAAGTTGACACAAAAACTTAATTTTAGTTTTTTGTAGAAAGCATTTCGGAGATACCGATATGACTAACTCGGTGACACCGAAGCAGCAACAGATTCTAAACATCCAATTTCGGTCAGACCAAAATGAAGTTCGGTGACTCCGAGATGCTAGGGTTTCACAGAGAAAGTGAACTCGGTCACACCAATTTGTACACTTCGGTCAGACCGAGTAGTACATGTGCAATGGCCTAGGCCAAATCGATGAGACCGAATTCTTCAGATCGGTCGGTCTGATGTCTACTATGCAACTTTATTCTTGTAGACACGTATTGGGCCTCCAAGTGCAGAGTTCTGTAGGACAGTAGAAATTTTCTCTCAAGTGGACGACCTAAGGTTTATCAATCCGTGGGAGGCGTAGGATGAACATGGTCTCTCTCAAACAACCCTGCAGCCAAATAATAAAATGTCTCTTGTGTACCCAACACACCAAATACAATGTTATTTTGTATAGGTGCACTAGTTTGGTGAAGAGATGGTGATACAAGTGTAATATGGATAGTAGATATTGGTTTTTGTAATAAGAACAATAAAAAACAGCAAGGTAACAATTAAAAAAACGGAGCACAAACGGTACTGCATTGCTTGAAAATGAGGCCTAGGGTCCGCACTTTCGCTAGTGCAATCTCTCCAGAATGCTAATATAATTGGATCATATAACCATCCCTCAACGTGCGATGAAGAAACACTCCAAAGTTCCTATCTAGCGGAGAACATAAGAAGAAATCGTTTGTAGGGTACGAAACCACCTTGAAGCTATTCTTTCTGATCAATCTATCCAATAGTTCATACTAAAATAACACCAAATAATTTCAGATTCATAGTACTCAGTCCAACACAAAGAACTTCAAAGAGTGCCCCAATATTTCTACCGGAGAAACAAAGACAAGAACGTGCATCAACCCATATGCATATATTTCCCCAATGTCACCTCGGGAATCCATGAATTGAGTGCCAAAACATATATCTAGTGAATCAAAATAATACCCCATTGTCACCACGGGTATTCATATGCAAGACATATATCAAGTGCTCTCAAATCCATAAAAGTATTCAATCCGATAAAACGAAATCTCAAAGGGAAAACTCAATTCACAACAAGATAGAGAGGGGAAAACACCATATGATCCGACTATATTAACAAAGCACGCTATACATCAAGATCGTGACATCTCAAGAACACGAGAGAGAGAGAGAGAGAGAGAGATTAAACACATAGCTACTGGTACAAACCCTCAGCCCCGAGGGTGGACTACTCCATCTTCACCGTGGTGGCCGCCGGGATGATGAAGATGGCCACCGGAGATGATTCCCCCCTCCGGCAGGGTGCCAGAACGGGGTCTAGATTGGTTTTCGGTGGCTTCAGCGGCGAAACTTCTCATCTAGGGATACCCCGAGGGGTTTTGGAATATTTGGTGATTTATAGGGCAAAGAGGGGGTGCGGGAGGCCATCAAGGTGGGCACAACCCACCTGGGCATGCCCTAGTGGGTTGTGCCCCCCTCAGGGCACCCCCGAGGTGCTGCTCTGGCCCACTGGATGTCTTTTGGTCCATAAAAAATCAACAAAAAGTTTCGCGGTGTTTGGACTCCATTTGATATTGATTTCCTACAATGTAAAAAACAAGCAAAAACAGCAACTGGCACTGGGCATTGGGTCAATAGGTTAGTCCCAAATAATAATATAAAGTTGCTATAAAATGATTGTAAAACATCCAAGAATGATAATATATTAGCATGAATACTTCATAAATTATAGATACGTTGGAGATGTATCAGCATCCCCAAGCTTAATTCCTACTCGTCCTCGAGTAGGTAAATGATAAAAGAAATAATTTTATGAAGTGTGAATGCTAGCAAAGTGCATAAGTTTGATCAATGATAATTTCAATCACTTTTCCTAGCATAATAACAGCAATTATTTCTTATAAAACTTCTCATGTTAAAGTAGCAGCCAATTCACATGTTAAGGTTCAAACAATGAATTCTCTTGAAACTCAACAACCTATGTTCTCAGTCACCAAGCAATTGTAATTCAACTTATTCAACAGAGTTTAAGTAAGAGCTCCTCATACTCAACCATCATGTAGTCTTCTATGATTTCTAACACTAACCGCATGCACATGAGAAAAACATTTCAACCGAACATATAGAAAGATAGGGGCTTATAATTTCGCCTCCCAACGTATTCACCTCATGGGTGATGTCAACAATAATAACTCATGCTACCCATATCCAACTAGATATATGTGCCTAGATCTTTACTCAACACATGATGCTTGCCAAAAGAGAAAAATAAAAAGGAATAGAGAGAAAAACTTTGACTCTTGCATGAAAGTAAATACATAAACGTAAAAGATAGGCCCTTCACAGAGGGAAGCAGAGGTGGCCATGCTCTTTTTCTTTGTATGCTCAATCCCTTAGTGCAAAAGAACGTCACATTATATTGCCCTTTATGATAGCAACCTTTATTATGCAGTCTATCGCTTTTATTCTTTGCCATGACAACTTACTTTTCAACTTCATGATACTCAATTCATTCAACAATTTACTCATCGGATATAAGTGAAGCACGAGAGTAAATGACAAGCTACTCCAAAAAGATATAAGTGAAGATCAAGCGAGTAGTTATGTAAATGGGTAGCTATTTGAAGATTCTCTCTTATTTAAAAGTTTCATATCTAAGTATTTTATTAAAATAGCAAGTAAAAAAACAAAATGACAATCCAAAGATAGAACACATCATGTGAAGAAGCAAAAACTTAGGCTCACCGATACTAACCGATAATTGTAGAAGAAAAAAAGGTGGGATGCCTACCGGGGCATCCCCAAGCTTAGATGCTTGAGACTTCTTGGAATATTAGCTTGGGATGCCTTGGGCATCCCCAAGCTTGATCTTTTGTGTCTCCTTAATTCCTCTTATATCACAGTTTCCATAAATCTTAAAAACTTCATCCACACAAAACTCAACAAGAACTCGTGAGATAAGTTAGTATAAACCAATGCAAAAACCTTACCATTCTCTACTGTAGCAAATTACTAAAACTATTATTCAACATTGCATACTAAATGCCTCTGCGTATTTAATACTCCTATCCTCAAATAGAATCATGAAACAAGCAAACATATGCAAACAATGCAAACATAACAGAATTCTGCCAAAATAGTATAATCTGTAAAGAATGAAGGAGTATCAATACTTATTTAACTCCAAAAATTATGAAAATTTACCACACTGTAGAAAATTTATCAGAGCTTATTCTGCCAAAAGTTTCAATATTTTATCACATTCTGACTTTTCTAGGGATTTTTGCAACAGCGATAAACTTTCTATTTTGAAACAGCAACATATAGACTTTTAAAATAAGCATGGCAAAGGCTATACTTGACATTTTTATAGAAATAAAAGAAGCAGAACATTATTCTAAATAATAGCAAGCAAATCCTAACAAAATAAAATGACGCTCCAAGCAAAACTCATATCATGTGATGAATAAAAATGTAGCTCCAAGTCAGGTTACCTATAGTGTTGGAGACGAAAGAGGGGATGCCTTCCGGGGCATCCCTAAGCTTAGTTGCTTGGATCCTCCTTGAATATTACCTTGGGGTGCCTTGGGCATTCCCAACCTTAGGGTCTTTGCTACCTCTTGAGCTTGCATTGGTTTTCCCTTGAAGAGGAAAGGGTGATGCAGCAAAGTAGCGTAAGTATTTCCCTCAATTTTGAGAACCAAGGTATCAATCCAGTAGGAGACGACGCACAAGTCACCGAATACCTGCACAAACAATCAACAACTTGCAACCAACGCGATAAAGGGGTTGTCAATCCCTTCACGGTCACTCGCAAAAGTGAGATCTGATAGAGATAGATAAACGGTAAAGTAAATATTTTTGGTATCTTTTGGTTTATAGATTGGAAAGTAAAGATTGCAAAATAATAGATCGGAAACTAGCAAGATGTAAACGAGATTCAATATAATTGAAAAGAGACCCGAGGGCCATAAGTTTCACTAGTGGCTTCTCTCGAGATAGCAAATATTACGGTGGGTGAACAAATTACTGTCGAGCAATTGATAGAAAAGCGCATAATTATGACGACTTCTAAGGAAATGATCATGAACATAGGCATCACGTCCGTGTCAAGTAGACTAACTCCTGCATGTATCTACTACTATTACTCCACACATCGACCGCTATCCAGCATGCATCTAGAGTATTAAATTCATAAAGAACGGAGTAATGCATTAAGAAAGATGACATGATGTAGAGGAATTAACTCAAGCAATATGATGAAAACCCCATCTTGTTATCCTCGATGGCAACAATACAATACGTGCCTTGCTGCCCCTACTGTCACTGGGAAAGGACATCGCAAGATTGAACCCAAAGCTAAGCTCCTCTCCCATTGCAAGAAAGATCAATCTAGTAGGAAAAACTAAACCGATAATTCGAAGAGACTTGCAAAGATATCAAATCATGCATATAATAATTTAGAGAAGAACCAAATAATATTCATAGATAATCTTGATCATAAATCCACAATTCATCAAATCTCGGCAAACACACCGCAAAAGAGTATTACATCGAATAGATCTCCAAGAACATCGAGGAGAACATGGTATTGAGAATCAAAGAGAGAGAAGAAGCCATCTAGCTAATAACTATGAACCCGATGGTCTATGGTAGACTACTCACGCTTCATCGGAGAGGTAATGGTGTTGATGTAGAAGCCCTCCATGATCGAATCCCCCTCCGGCAGGACGCCGGAAAAGGCCCCAAGATGGGATCTCACCGGTACAAAAGGTTGCAGCAGTGGAAAAGTGGTTTCGTGGCTCCCCCTGATGTTTTTAGGGTATAAGAGTATATATAGGCGAAGGAACTAGGTCAGGGGAGCCACAAGGGGCCCACGAGGGTGGGGGCGCGCCTACCCCCTGGGCGCGCCCTCCTGCCTCGTGGCTTCCTTGTTGCGTCTCCGACTTCATCTCCAAGTCTTCTGGTTTGCTTTCGGTCCAAGAAAAATCATCGCGAAGGTTTCATTCCGTTTGGAATCCGTTTGGTATTCCTTTTCTGCAAAACTCTAAAATAGGCAAAAAAACAGAAACTGGCACTGGGCCCTCGGTTAATAGGTTTGTCCCAAAAATAATATAAAATAGCATATTAATGCCCATTAAACATCCAAAATAGATAATATAATAGCATGGAACAATCAAAAATTATTGATACATTGGAGACGTATCAGTCTTGTCACTCCTTATTCTCCTTATATCGACATCTCACCCAAAACTTGAAAACTTTAATCACACAAAACTTAATGGAACTTCGTGAGATAGGTTAGTATGATAAAGAACAAACCATTTCACTTTGGTACTGACAAAGATTCATAATTGTTTCCACACAATGCCCACTGTAGCATATCATTCCACAATTTATATTGACCAATATAAGCCATAGAAGCTAGAAAACAAGCAAACTATGCATTGAAAACATAATCTGTCAAAAACAGAATAGTCTGTAGTAGTCTGTACTCCAACCATACTTCTGCTACTCCAAAAAATATGAAAACTTAGGACAATGTAGGGAATTTGTATATCTATCATCTGTAAAAAATTCAGATCAAAATCACGTTCCAGTGAATTTTGAAAATTCCTCGAATGAGCGCAAAAGTTTCTGTTTTTGCACAGATTCAAGTCAATTATCATCCACACTATCCCAAAAGCTTTACTTGGCACTTTATTGAAACAAAAGCAATAAAACATGATTACTACAGTAGCCTAATCATGTGAACACACAAAAATAGTAAGCAAAAGTGTTGGGTTGTCTCCCAACAAGCGCTATTCTTTAATGCCTTTTAGCTAGGTATGATGATTTCAATGATGCTCACATAAAAGATAAGGATTGGAACATAACAAGAGCATCATGAATCATAAGTTCCTCTCTCATAATAATTTTCAGTAGCATCATGAATAGATTCATCAATATAACCATCACATAAAGTGCAATAGTAGTGGGAGCAAACTCAACAAAATAACTATCATGAGAGTGAAAATAAAAATCATGATGACAAGTTTTATGGTTACCATTATTCTTTATAGCATACATGTCATCACCATAATCATCATAGATAGCAACTTTATTATCATAGTCAATTGAAGCCTCATCCAAAATGGTGGATTCATCACTAAATAAAGCCATGACCTCTCCAAATCCACTTTCATCATTATGATAAGATTCAAAACCCTCCAAAATAGTGGGATCATTACCTAGAGTTGACACTCTTCCAAACCCGCATTCATCATTGTAATCATCATAAATAGGAGGCATGCTACCATTATAACAAATTTGCACATCAAAACTTGGGGGAACAAAAATATCATCTTCATCAAACATGGCATCCCCAAGATTATGGCTTTGCATATCACTAGCATCATGGATATTCAAAGAATTCATACTAGCAACATTGCAATGATGCTCATCATTCATGTATTATATGCCAAACATTTTATAGCATTCTTATTCTAACAATTGAGCACAATTTTACTTTCCATCATTTTCACGAAAGACATTATAAAGATGAATAATATGATGCAACCTAAATTCCATATTTAGTTTTCTTTTTATAAACCAAACTAGTTATAAAACAAGAAACTAAAAGATTCAATTGCAAGATCTAAAGATATACCTTCAAGCACTCAGCTCCTCGGCAACGGCACCAGAAAAGAGCTTCGTTAACGGGGTGTGAGTGCCGCTTACCTAACCTCCCCGGCAACGGAGCCAAAAAAGAGCTTGATGTCTACTACACAACTTTATTCTTGTAGACACGTGTTGGGCCTCCAAGCACAGAGTTTTGTAGGATAGTAGCAATTTTCCCTCAAGTGGATGACCTAAGGTTTATCAATCTCTGGGAGGTGTAGGATGAAGATGGTGTCTCTCAAACAACCCTGCAACCAAATAATAAAAAGTTTCTTTTTTTCTTCATGAATACGCAAAAGTGTGTATCATTTCGTTGATAGGAAGGGGAGTACAACAAGTCTGGGGGGGTGGTGCGAGCTTAGAGCCTTGTACGCAAAAGGCAAGGCGTGGAGCCGCAGAGCATTGGCGACGGGGTGCTCGGCCCGTTACAAGAGAGGACCTATGCTATCAAAGCGCCAAGTCTGCGCGCACCTGATCTAGCCTTGGCGTGGGCCTCCTCCTGGATCGATGTGATGAGTCGCAAGGAGGAGGGGTTCTCGCTGTAAAAAATGCAACTATTGCGTGATGCCAAATGGACCATGCTGTGAGCATCTCCAACATGGCGAGGCCCTTGCGGTGGCCGGCGGGGGATCCCTTGATTGTGGTTGAGCACCAGGGAAGGAAGGCATCGTCTCCAGAAGGGGGGGTAGTAGCACGAACCCAGACAAGTATGTCATGCCAAATCTGCCGAGAGAAAGGGCGGCCAATGATGATGTGATGTATGGTCTCCTCGGCCTGGTCGCACAGGGCACAATGATCATTGTGCAACAGACCATGCCGAGCGAGTCTAGCAGAGGTCCAGCAGCGGTCAAGGTCGGCGAGCCAAGTGAACATCTTGACGCGGAGGGGAGCCCAACACCTCCAGGTGAGGCGCCAGAATGGCGCAGTAGTAGATCCGGTGAAAAGTGCTCGATAGCAGGATTTGGCCGAGTACTTGGCGTTGGCAGTCCATCACCAAAGAAGGCGGTCTGGCTGGTTGGAGAGAGTAGTGAACCGAAGCAACCTCCAGAGCTGGACGTACTCGGTCAGAGCAGTGGGGTTGAGCGTGCCGTGGAGGTCGGCGATCCAGCGGCGGTCCTGAAGGGCGTCGGCGACTGCGCGTTTCCGCAAGCGTCGCGGCACAAGGGGAAGCAGAGACGGTGCCAGGTCCGAGATGGTGTGACCGTTGAGCCAGTGGTCGGTCCAGAAGAGAAAAGTCCGGCCGTCGCCGACGGCCTAGGTTGTGGAAGCCCGGAAGATGGAAGAGACATCGTGGTCGCTCGGAAGGTGAAGATGCGCCCAAGGCTTGGAGGGGTCCGTGCGCTGCAACCAAAGCCAACGAACTTGCAGGGCAATGCACTGGCGGTGGAGATCCTGAATGCCAAGTCTACCCAACTCAAGAGGGCGGCAAACTCGTTGCCAATTGACGGGACCATGGCCGTTATGGGTTTCCTTTCTGCCATACCAAAGGAACTCGCGGATGGTGCGGTTGATCTGCTTGAGAATTAGCGGGCAGATGGCGATGGCCACCATGATGTGAGAAGGGATCGCGCAGAGAACATGATGGACCAGGGCGAGGCGCTCGCCATGGCAGAGGAGGGCAGCGCGCCAAGTGGAGAGCTTCCTCGCGAGCCTCTCGATGATCGGCAACAGGGAGGAGGTTGAGGGTTTCCTAACCAACAATGGAATGTCCAAGTAGGTGATGGGGAAGTCGAGGACAACGTAGGCAAGCTCGGCGTTGATGCACGTGATCTCCATGTCGCTGCAACGGATGGGCGTAGCCGCGAGCATTTGGCGAAGTTGGTGCGGAGTCCAGAAGCCACGGCAAAGATGCGTAACAGCTCGCGGATGACTTGGAGGTCGTGGCTGGATGGGTCACAGAAGATGACCACATCATCAGGGAAGAGGGATATGCTCGAGGCGGCTTGACGGGCCATAAGGCGCTGGAGTAGACCACGCTGATGGGCGTGCAGTAGCAAGGCGTTGAGGACATCGATGGACATCATGAAGAGCATGGGAGAGATCGGGTCTTCCTGACGCAAGCCACAGGCAAGGGCGATTGGGGGGCCGGGGACCCGTTGATGAGGATCCACGTGCTAGAGGTGGAGAGGAGTATGGCGATCCACTTGATCCAGCATCGTCCGAAGCCGAAATGCCGAAGGACGTCGATGACGAAGGGCCATGAGACTGTGTCGAACACACACGCGATGTCGAGCTTGAGGAGGACATGAGGTAGCCGCAGATTATGAAGCTGGCGGGCGGTCTGTTGGACCAACATGAAGTTGTTGTGCACGCAACGGCCTACTATAATGCGCTCTGATTGGTAGACACAAGTTGTCCCAGCCGTGGGGCGAGCCGGAGAGAGAGGACCTTGGCAATGAGTTTTGCCACAAGGTGGATCAGACTAATGGGATGGTAGTCCAAGAGGGCGGAGGCGTCTTGCCTTTTGGGCAAGAGGGCGATTAGAGCTTTGTTGAGGCGCTGCATGCTACGCCCATTCATGGAGTAGAACTTGTCAAACACTGCGCAGATGTCGGCCTTGATAGTGTCCCAGCAGGCCACGAGGAACTCCGAGGTGAAGCCATCGGGTCCTGGAGCCTTGCCACAGGGAAGCGCACGAGCAGCGCGAAGGATCTCCTCCTCAGAGAAAGGATGCTCGAGGTTCGTGAGGTCAAAGGATCAGTCGTCGAACTAATCAAGGTCAAGGGCGAAGTCGCGTGGTGAGTAGGATCTGAAGAACGAGGAAAAGTGATGGAAGGTGGCCTCGGCCATGCCCTGCTCGTCGTGAACTGTCGTGTCGTTGAGCCGAAGGGAGTGGATGACATTATTTTGGCGTCGGTGAGCAGCATGAATTTTGAGGAATGTTGTGTTAGTCTCGCCCTCCTTGAGCCAAGAAAAACGCACGCGCTTGCGAGCAATGGATCACTCGAGGGAGGCAAGCCCAAGGTATGTGCGCTTGAGGTTGTTGCGGAGCCAGGCTTCAGACTAGGAAAGAGGGTGGTAGTCCTGGGCCGCATCGAGCCGGGCCATGAGCTCTCTGGCGATCATGAGTTGCAAAGCGACATGGCCAGTAGTGCGCGCGCCCTAGCTCTAGAGGCGTCGTGCGATGAGCTTCAGGCGGAGATAAACACGCCGGAAGGGGTCGGGGTCATCAACACCGGCCCAAGAATCGGCCACTGTGTCGTGGAAGCCGTCGATCTTGATCCAAAACCGTTTGAAGTGGAACTGTTTAGGGCCAGCTTACTGCGGCGAGTAGTCCAGGAACAGAGGGCAGTGGTCGGAGACGGTCGTGGCGAGGCACCGGAGGAGGCAGTGCGGCTGCAAGGTGTCCCAATCGGAAGTGCAAAGAAACCAGTCGTTGCGCACCAGGGTGGGGGAATCACGCTCGTTCGACCAAGTATAGCGGTGGCCGTGCATGTACACGTCACGAAGCTCCATATCGGCGATGAAGCGTCGGAAGCGGCTGGAGGTGCACCTATTAATGCGCCCATTATTCTTGTCCTCGGAGGAGGAGACGAGGTTGAAATCGCCCCCAAGGAGCCAGGGGCCACCACATGTTTCACGAGTTTCCTGGAGGTCTTGCAGGAAAAGAATCTTCTCGCCGTCCTCCCGCGGTCCGTACACACCGGAGATCCACCACGGGTGCGCACCCGTGGTGGATGAAAGTCTCTTGTGTCCCCAACACACCGAATACAATGGTAATTTGTATAGGTGCACTAGTTCGGCGAAGAGATGGTGATACAAGTGTAATATGGGTAGTAGATATTGATTTTTGTAATAAGAACAATAAAAACAACAAGGTAACAATTGATAAAACGGAGCACAAACGGTACTGCAATGCTTGAAAATGAGGCCTAGGGTCTGTACTTTCGCTAGTGCAATCTCTCAGCAATGCTAATATAATTGGATCATATAACCATACCTCAATGTGCGATGAAGAATCACTCCAAAGTTCCTATCTAGCGGAGAACATAAGAAGAAATCGTTTGTAGGGTACGAAACCACCTCAAAGCTATTCTTTCCGATCAATCTATCCAAGAGTTCGTACTAAAATAACACCAAATAATTTCATATTCATAATACTCAATCCAACACAAAAAACTTCAAAGAGTGCCCCAAGATTTCTACCGGAGAAACAAAGACAAGAACGTGCATCAACCCCTATTCATAGATTTCCCCAATGTCACCTCGGGAATCCGTGATTTGAGTGCCAAAACATATACCAAGTGAATCGAAATAATACCCCATTGTCATCACGGGTATTCATATGCAAGACATATATCAAGTGCTCTCAAATCCATAAAAGTATTCAATCCTACAAAACGAAATTTCAAAGGAAAACTCAATTCACAACAAGATAGAGAGGGGAAAACACCATATGATCCGACTATATTAACAAAGCCCGCGATACATCAAGGTTGTGACATCCCAAGAACATGAGAGAGAGAGAGATTAAACGCATAGCTACTTGTACAAACACTCAAACCCGAGGGTGGACTACTCCCTCCTCATTGTGGTGGCCGTCGGGATGATGGACATGGCCACCAGAGGCGATTCCCCCGTCCGGCAGGGTGCCGGAACGGGGTCTATATTGGTTTTCGGTGGCTACAGAGGCCTGTGGCAGCGGAACTTCTAATCTAGGGTTACCCCGAGGGTTTTTGGAATATTTGGTGATTTATAGGGCAAAGAAGGGGTCCGGGAGGCCACCGAGGTGGGCACAACCTACCTGGTTGCGCTTGGGCCCCCAGGCGTGCCCTGGTGGGTTGTGCCCCCTCAGGGCACCCCCCCCCAGGTGCTGCTCTGTCCCATTGGATGTCTTCTAGTCCATAAAAAATCCACAAAAAGTTTCGTGGTGTTTGGACTACGTTTGATATTGATTTCCTGCGATGTAAAAAACAAGCAAAAGAAAGCAACTGGCACTGGGCATTGGGTCAATAGGTTAGTCCCAAAAAATGATATAAAGTTGCTATAAAATGATTACAAAACATCCAATAATGATAATATATTAGCAAAAATAATATATAGATATGTTGGAGACGTATCACGATCCAAGATGAATTCGGCGGAAACGTAACCCTAAATTTTTGCATCAAATCTATTCTAAAGGAAGTTTTAGGGGATAGATTTGTCTAATCGTGGCTAGAAACATGGCATTAATCTTTGTGCAAGAATCGGAGTAAAGAAACGACAAAGAGATCGAGTCCGTACCCTAACACGGCGACAAACTCGCTATGGCGACAAGGGCGGTGGAGATTCCCGTTGACGGTGGCGGAGAGCGGCAGGAGGGCGCTGGCGACGACAGAGACTATCCGGAGACCAGGAGGCATGGCAGATCTGGGTAGGCGTGGTTGAGAGTTTTAAGAAATTTCCAAAGTTCAACCCGCGGATATATATACCCACTCACTGGCGGTCTGACCGAGTGGAACAACTCGGTGGCACCGAGATGCAGAATCGCAAGCGGTTACTGCAACTCGGTGAGACTGGAATGTTCAAATCGGTTGCACCGAGGTGAAAACCCAGATCAACTTAATGATTTCGGTGAGACTGAGTATGGTGGATCGGTATGACCGAGATGCATTAAGAGGTTTTGGAATTTTAAGCCCTTGATGGATCGGTGGCTCCGAGTGCTCCTCACACTGAGGGTCCGAATTCGACTTGTTCAAACTTTGTGATGCAGCATGAATAGAGTTTGAATGAGAAAAGCATAGATAGCTAGAGAGATTACTTAGGCATTCTTGTCCATTCATTTGGCAAAAAGGAAAACCAAACAATCAAAGCAACAAATGGATGTCCTCGAATGGAGAAAATTATGCAACCAACATGCTCACACACAATAAGACATCAAATGAAATATGTAGCAAAACATGCACAAACATTCTAGCATCTATCAAGCAATTAGCGATGACTAGGTCATCTATATATGAGTATATTGACTTAGGAGTCAAATGAGAACATTTGATCATAGGTCATATCATCGTTTAAGCACAAGTGGGGTTACCACTTCTACATAAAGCATTGTTGTGTTCACACCATTAGAGTTGCTTTAGCTCAATTCTTAGAGTAAAGCTCCCCCTAGATGTGATATACCCCCTAAGAGGGATGAACTAACCTTGGGTTTTGTCGATGATGACTTCATGTACATGTTGAAGATGTGGATGCTCAATGTTGATGTAGATCATTTGGAGCAATCCATTGGAGTGAGTTGCACTTTCCATACCTACATGGGTTAGTCCTACAAGGAACATACACGGATATCCATAGACATAGAGTGAAATACACATATGATGTTGTCCATGAAGGCATTAAGTTACCTTGTCCCTTGTCTTACCAACAAGAGGGTTTGTGACTTCTTTAACTAGTGCAAGATATGGAAGTTGAATGCACTTGTCCTTGCCAAAGTGAATATGAGTGAAGTATGTTGGCAGAGTCACCCTCAAGAACTCTCTAGTTCTTCTTCTTTGGGACCCACATCAACTTGATGGGGATCCTTGGAGTCGTAGTTGTACTTGATGAAGTAGAACTTGATGTAGTCTTGGGAACCCACTTGACCAGGGCCTTAGGAGCTTCTTCAAATGCACCAATCTCCTCTTAAAGCTTGTCCTTGCCTTTTAGCTTGTGGTCTTATGGTGGAAGATTATCTTGAGCTTGTGTTCCCTTAAAAGAAGTGGGATCATACTTCTCTTGTTGAGGAACAAAATTTGTCTTGAGGTATTGATCTTCTTCCCACTCAACTCCATTGGCATTGAACTTGCGTTTAAAACCAACACCTTGATTCTTTCGGTGCCTTCCTTGCTTGCGTACAATTTCCTCAAATTGCTTACTTCCGGCAAGGCTCTTGTAAACACATTTCTCTATAATTCCCTTCAATAAGTTATTTTCTTGCTCAAGTGTAACTTGGCTAAGAGAATCATTAGTTGAATCAAGAGAACTACTAGAAGTAACAATATTTGATTTAACATGATTATTGTTACTACTAGAAGAAGAATCTTTCTCGCTCTTGTTGCTAGATTTCACTTGTGGCATGTAATTAGATAAGAGTAAACATTTGGCAATGTAAGGAGAACTTTTCTTACGAAGATCATCAATGATTGCTTTTAAGAACCCATGTTCTTTCTCTAGATTGAGCTTTTCAAAGTGTAGCTTCTCATGAGTCTTTAAAAGTTCTCGATGATCTTCTAAGGTAGTTTCATGAGCTAACTTAAGAGTGTTTAGTTCTCTAGTTAGACGCTCAATCTCCTTCTTAGCATTGTCATTCATTTCATCTTGATTAGCATGATTAATAGCAATTTCATCATAGTTTTCATCACTAGAGTTGTCAACAAGTAAATCATCATCACCTAGCAAATCATCTTCATCACTATTGAAATCAACATACTCGGGGTGTGATACCTTGGGGCCTTTTGGCCATGAAGCATCTTCCAATCCCTTAATTTGGTGAGTCGAATATGTTGTAGGAGTTGGATGACATAAGTGCAAGACCGGCAACACCTTCATCTTGAGTATATTTAGAGTCGGAGTGGTAACTTCTCTCGGAGTAGTTGTCGGAGTCGGAACCAGATACCCATTCACTAACATGAGCTTGATGTCTTCTTATTGTGTAGCTCTTTGATGACTTGTCCTTCCTTTACAAATCCTTGTTTCTGCAAGAGGGCCTTCGTTCATAAAGATCATCTCTACTCCTTCTCTCTCTTGGTGTTGATTCCTCTCTTTTACTTCTCCTTTTAGGTGAGTCTTCTCTTATTTTATAGGGATCCGTGCATGATGTCTACTATGCAACCTTCCCCTTGTAGATGTTGTTGGGCCTCCAAGTGCAGAGGTTTGTAGGACAGTAGCAAATTTCCCTCAAGTGGATGACCTAAGGTTTATCAATCCGTGGGAGGCATAGGATGAAGATGGTCTCTCTCAAACAACCATGCAACCAAATAACAAAGAGTCTCTTGTGTCCCCAACACACCCAATACAATGGTAAACTGTATAGGTGCACTAGTTCGGCGAAGAGATGGTGATACAAGTGCAATATGGATGGTAGATATAGGTTTTTGTAATATGAAATTATAAAACCAGCAAGGTAACAAGTGGTAAAAGTGAGCGTAAACGGTATTGCAATGCTAGGAAACAAGGCTTAGGGTTCATACTTTCACTAGTGCAAGTTCTCTCAACAATAATAACATAACTGGATCATATAACTATCCCTCAACATGCAACAAAGAGTCACTCCAAAGTCACTAATAGCAGAGAACAAACGAAGAGATTATTTTAGGGTACGAAACCACCTCAAAGTTATCCTTTCTGATCGATCTATTCAAGAGTTTGTAGTAAAATAACACGAAGCTATTCTTTCCGTTCGATCTATCATAGAGTTCGTACTAGAATAACACCTTAAGACGCAAATCAACCAAAACCCTAATGTCACCTAGATACTCCAATGTCACCTCAAGTATCCGTGGGTATGATTATACGATATGCATCACACAGTCTCAGATTCATCTATTAAACAAACACAAAGAACTTGAAAGACTGCCCCAAAGTTTCTACCGGAGAGTCAAGACAAAAACGTGTGCCAACCCCTATGCATAAGTTCATGAGGTCATGGAACTCGCAAGTTGATCACCAAAACATACATCAAGTGGATCACGTGATATCCCATTGCCACAACAGATAAGCACATGCAAGACATACATAAAGTGTTCTCAAATCCTTACAGACTCAATCCGATAAGATAACTTCAAAGGTAAAACTCAATCCATCACCAAATAGTAGAGGGGGAGAAATATCATAAGAACCAACTATAACAGAAAAGCTCGCGATACATCAAGATCGTACCATCTCAAGAACACGAGAGAGAGAGAGAGAGATCAAACACATAGCTACTGGTACATACCCTCAGCCCCGAGGGTGAACTACTCCCTCCTCGTCATGGAGAGCACCGGGATGATGAAGATGGCCACCGGTGATGGATCTCCCCTCCAGTAGGGTGCCCGAACAGGGTCCCGATTGGTTTTTGGTGGCTACAAAGGCTTGCGGCGGCGGAACTCCAGATCTAGGTTTCTTTCTGGAGGTTTGGGTATTTATAGGAGGGTTTGGCGTCGAGAACAAGTCAGGAGGACCCATGGGGTGTCCACGAGGCAGGGGGGGCACACCCCAGGGGGGTGGGCGCGCCATCCACCCTCATGGGCCCCATGAGCCTCCTCTCCGGTAACTCTTTATTCCAGTATTTTTTATATTTTCTAGAAAAAATCTCCGTTGATTTTCAGCGCATTCCGAGAACTTTTATTTCTTCACAAAAACAACACAATGGTAGTTCTGCTGAAAACAGCGTCAGTCCAGGTTAGTTCTAACCAAATCATACCAAAAGCATGTAGAAATATTATAAACATGGCATGAATACATCAAAAATTATAGATAAGTTGGAGACATATCAAGCATCCCCAAGCTTAATTCATGCTCGTCCTCGAGTAGGTAAATGATAAAAACAGAATTTTTGATGTGGAATGCTACCTAACTTATTTATCAATGTAATCTTCTCTATTGTGGCAAGAATATTCAGATCCATAAGATTCAAAACAAAAGTTTCATAACTTGATATAAGAACGATAATACTTCAAGCATACTAACAAAGATATCATGTCTTCTCAAAATAACTTGGCCAAAGAAAGCTACCCCTACAAAATCATATAGTCTGGCTATGCTCTATCTTCATCACACAAAATATTTAAATCATGCACAACCCCGGTTTCAGCCAAGCAATTGTTTCATACTTTAGTATTCTCAAACTTTTTCAATCTTCACGCAATACATGAGCGTGAGCCATGGACATAGCACTATAGGTGGAATAGAATGGTGGTTGTGGAGAAGACAAAAAGAGGGAGATAGTCTCACATCAACTAGGCGTATCAACGGGCTATGGAGATGCCCATCGATAGATATCAATGTGAGTAAGTAGGGATTGCCATGCAACGGATGCACTAGAGCTATAAGTGTATGAAAGCTCAAAAGGAAACTAAGTGGGTGTGCATCCAACTTGCTTGCTCACGAAGACCTAGGGAAATTTGAGGAAGCCCATCATTGGAATATACAAGCCAAGTTCTATAATGAAAAATTCCCACTAGCATATGAAGGTGACAACATAGGAGACTCTCTATCATGAAGATCATGGTGCTACTTTGAAGCACAAGTGTGGTAAAAGGATAGTAACATTGTCCCTTCTCTCTTTTTCTCTCATTTTTTTGGTGGGCTTCTTTGGCCTCCTTTTTTATTTGGGCTTCTTTGACCTCTTTTATTTTTCATAAAGTCTGGAGACTCATCCCAACTTGTGAGGGAATCATTGCTTCCATCATCCTTTCCTCACATGGGACAATGCTCTAATAATGAAGATCATCACACTTTTATCTACTTACAACTCAAGAATCTTAGAACAAAATATGACTCCATGTGGATGCCTCTGGCGGTGTACCGGGATAATGAATCAAGAGTTACATGTATAAAATAATTATGAAAGGTGGCTTTGCCACAAATACGATGTCAACTACATGATCATGCAAGGCAATATGACAATGGTGGAGCATGTCATAATAAACGAAGCGGTAGAAAGTTGCATGGCAATATATCTCGGAATGGCTATGGAAGTGCCATAATAGGTAGGTATGGTGGCTGTTTTGAGGAAGGTAAATGGTGGGTGTATGGTACCGGCGAAAGTTGCGCGGCACAAGAGAGGCTAACAATGGTGGAAGGGTGAGAGTGCGTATAATCCATGGACTCAACATTAGTCATAAAGAACTCATATACTTATTGCAAAAATCTACAAGTCATGAAAACAAAGTACTACACGCATGCTCCTAGGGGAAGGGTTGGTAGGAGTTAACCATTGCGTGATCCCGACCTCCACTCATAAGGAAGACAATCAATAAATAAATCATGCTCCAACTCCACATAACGGTTCACCATACGTGCATGCTACGGGAATCACAAACTTTAACACAAGTATCTCTCAAATTCACAATTACTCCACTAGCATGACTCTAATATTACCATCCTCATATCTCAAAACAATCGTAAGGAATCAAACTTCTCATAGTATTCAATGCACTTTATATGAAAGTTTTTATTATATTCCTCTTGGATGCCTATCATATTAGGACTAAATTTATAACCCAAGCAAATTACCATGCTGTTCTAAAAGACTCTTGAAATAATATAAGTGAAGCATGAGAGTTCATCTATTTCTTCAAAATAAAACTACCACCATGCTCTAAAAAGATATAAGTGAAGCACTAGAGAAAACGACAAACTACTCCAAAAGGTATAAGTGAAGATCAATGAGTAGTCGAATAATTGTGCAACTATGTGAAGACTCTCTAAAATTTTCATATCTTGGGATATTATTCAAACAGCAAGCAAAACCTAAATAAAATAAATTGACGCTCCAAGCAAAACACATATCATGTGGTGAATAAAAATATAACTCCAAGTAAAGTTACCGATGAACAAAGACGAAAGAGGGGATGCCATCCGGGGCATCCCCAAGCTTAGGCTCTTGGTTGTCCTTGAATATTACCTTGGGGTGCCTTGCGAATACCCAAGCTTAGGATCTTGCCACTCCTTATTCCATAGTTCATCGAGTCTTTACCCAAAACTTGAAAACTTCACAACACAAAACTCAATAGAAAACTCGTAAGCTCCGTTAGTATAAGAAAAAAATCACCACTTAGGTACTGTTGTGAACTCATTCTAAATTCATATTGGTGTAATATATACTGTATTCCAACTTATTTATGGTTCATACCCTCCGATACTACTCCTAGATTCATCAAAATAAGCAAACAACACGTAGAAAACAGAATCTGTCAAAAACAGAACAGTCTGTAGTAATCTGTATCATTCGAATACTTATGTAACTCCAAAAATTCTGAAATAAATTGGTGGACCTGAGGAATTTGTCTATTAATCATATGCAAAAATAATAAACCTAAAATCACTCTCCAGTAAAAAATGGCAGCTAATCTCGTGAGCGCACAAGTTTCTATTTTTCACAGCAAGATCGCATAGACTTCACCCAAGTCTTCCCAAAGGTTCTACTTGGCACAAACACTAATTAAAACATAAAACCACATCTAAACATAGGCTAGATGAATTATTTATTACTAAACAGGAGCAAAAAGCACAGAACAAAAATAAAATTGGGTTGCCTCCCAACAAGCGCTATTGTTTAACACCCCTAGCTAGGCATGATGATTTCAATGATGCTCACATAAAAGATAAGAATTTAAACATAAAGGGAGCATCATGAAGAATATGACTAGCACATTTAAATCTAACCCAATTCCTATGTACATGGATTTTGTGAGCAAATAACGTATGGGAACAATAATCAACTAGCATAAGAATGCAAAACAAGCTTAACTTTAAAACTTTAAGCACATAGAGAGGAAACTTGATATTATTGCAATTCCTACAAGCATATATTCCTCCCTCATAATAATTTTCAGTAGCATCATAAATGAATTCAACAATATAACTATCACATAAAGCATTATTTTCATGATCTACAAGCATAGAAATTTTATTATTCTCCACATAAGCAAAATTCTTCTCATGAATAGTAGTGGGAGCAAACTCAACAAAATAACTATCATGTGAGGCATAATCCAATTGAAGATTAAAATCAAGATGACAAGTTTCATGCTTATCATTGTTCTTTATAGCATACATGTCATCATAATAATCATCATAGATAGTGATACGTCTCCAACGTATCTATAATTTTTGATTGCTCCATGCTATTATATTACCCGTTTTGGATGTTTATGGGCTTTACTTTACAATTTATATCATTTTTGGGACTAACCTACTAACCGGAGGCCCAGCCCAAATTGTTGTTTTTTTGCCTATTTTAGTGTTTCGAAGAAAAGGAATATCAAACTGAGTCCAAATGGAATGAAACCTTCGGGAGCGGTCTTTTTGGAACAAACGCAATCCAGGAGACTTGGAGTGGACGTCAAGAAGCAGCCGAGGTGGCCATGAGGGTGCCAGGCGCACCCTAGGGGGGTGGGTACGCCCCCCACCCTCGTGGGCCCCTCGAGGCTCCCCTGACCAGCTTCCTTTGCCTATATACCTCCATACCCTGAAAACATTAGGGACCACCACGAAAACCTATTTCCATCGCCACAACCTTCTGTACCCGTGAGATCCCATCTTGGAGCCTTTTCCAGCACTCCCTGGAGGGGGAATCAATCACGGAGGGCCTCTACATCATCGCCAAGGCCTCCCCTATGAGTTGTGAGTAGTTTACGACAGACCTTCGGCTCCATAGTTATTATCTAGATGGCTTCTTCTCTCTCTTTGAATCTCAATACAAAGTTCTCCTCAATCTTCTTGGAGATCTATTTGATGTAACTCTTTTTGCGGTGTGTTTGTTGAGATCCGATGAATTGTGGGTTTATGATCAAGTTTATCTATGAGAAATATTTGAATCTCCTCTGAATTCTTTTATGTATGATTGGTTATCTTTACAAGTCTCTTCGAATTATCAGTTTGGTTTGGCCTACTAGATTGATCTTTCTTGCAATGGGAGAAGTGCTTAGCTTGGGTTCAATCTTGTGGTGTCCTTTCCCAGTGACAGCAGGGGCAGCAAGGCACGTATTATATTGTTGCCATCGAGGATAAAAAGATGGGGTTTATATCATATTGCTTGAGTTTATCCCTCTACATCATGTCATCTAGCCTAATGCGTTACTCTGATCTTATGAACTTAATACTCTAGATGCATGCTGGGTAGCGGTCGATGTGTGGAGTAATAGTAGTAGATGCAGGAAGGAGTCGGTCTACTTGTTGCAGATGTGATGCCTATATACATGATCATGCCTAGATAATCTCATAACTATGCACTTTTCTATCAATTGCTCGACAGTAATTTGTTCGCCCGCCGTAATATTTATGCTATCTTGAGAGAAGCCACTAGTGAAACCTATGGCCCCCGGGTCTATCTTCTATCATATAAGTTTCGGATCTACTTTATTTTGCAATCTTTACTTTCCAATCTATATCACAAAAATACGAAAAATATTTGTCTTCTCTTATTATCTCTATCATACCTCACTTTCGCAAGTGGCCGTGAAGGGATTGACAACCCCTTTATCTCGTTGGTTGTGAGGTTCTTGTTTGTTTGTGTAGGTACGAGGGACTTGTGAGGAGCCTCCTATTGGACTGATACCTTGGTTCTCAAAAACTGAGGGAAATACTTACGCTACTTTGCTGCATCACCCTTTCCTCTTCAAGGGAAAACCAACACAGTGCTCAAGAGGTAGCAAGAAGGATTTCTGGCGTCGTTGTCAGGGAGGTATTCGCTCAAGTCAAGACATACCAAGTACCCATCACAAACTCATCTCCCTCGCATTACATTATTTGCCATTTGCCTCTCGTTTTCCTCTCCCCCACTTCACCCTTGCCGTTTTATTCGCCCTCTCTTTCCCATTCGCCTCTCTCTTTGGCTTGCCTTTTGTGTGCTTGTGTGTTAGATCGTTTATCTCGTCATGATGGCTAGTCCTCCTATTATCGTTAGTACTCCTGATCATGAAGTTCTCAATTTTAAACGAAGGGAGGGAGAAAATTTAAAAGATGCTTGGCATAGAATTTGCAATGCTCAAAATACATCTACTAGGAAGCAATCTACTTTCGTTCTTCTTCGCAATTTTTATGTAAGCATTACTCCTTGGAATAGATGCATCCTTGATACCATTACCGGAAGGAATTTCTTGGGTAGCCATACTTTTGATGCTTATAATGCTATGTTAGATTTGTTTGGTCTACCACCTCTCTTGGTTAATGGAACTATCTTAACTCTAGAACATCTGATGCAAAGGCTTGAAATTATTGAAAAAAAGTTGCCACTGTTGAGTTAATTGAAAATTTGGATAAAAAGATTCACAATCAAATCACCCAATATGGATCTAAGGTTGGAGTTACTCTGAATTTTTTAAGGATAAAGAACCTGTAGTTAACGAAAGAATAGATCAAAATTCGTCAAGAATTGGTAAACTTGAGGATATTATTACCAACTTAGGGGCTGCCTTTTCACCCATGAAAAATACTCCAAGTCCTCCTACTAAAATTGCCAAATTAATGTATGTTCCTAAAAATAAGGGTGCATCTTCTAGTAAGAAAAATGCGGATCTCAAATCAATAAGTGTTCATCCCAATTTTTTGCTTTCATTAAGGAACCTTTTGCTACAAACGAATCTCTTGATTTCTTTCCTAGGAATTTAATCATTACTAAAAAGAAAGAAAACTCCTAATGGTTATAAGTGTTCTATTGAAGAGTTGAATGCCAAAGATGGCAATACTTAGATCTATTCTCGCTTTTATGCCTAGCTTGGGGCGTTAAACGATAGCGCTTATTGCGAGGCAACCCAATTTTATTTTTGTTACTTGCTTTTTGCTTCTGTTTATTAATAAATAATTCATCTAGCTTTTGTTTAGATGTGGTTTTATGTTTTAATTAGTGTTTGTGCCAAGTAGAACCTATCGGATCATCTACGGTGATAGTTAATTTGATTCTGCTGAAAAACAGAAACTTTTGCGCGCATGAGAATAATTTTAATAAATCACAGAAACGTGCTTTTTAGTTGATTCTTTTTGAAGTGGATCAACATACAAATTTCCCAGGACTTCCAATTTGGTTGGATTTTTAGAGTTCCAGAAGTATTCGAAAGTTACAGATTGTTACAGACTTTTCTGTTTTTGACAGAGTTAACCAAACCAAGCATGCTTAACAACTTGCAAATGTAGCAATTGTATTTGTTTCTCATGTATTTAGTATAGCCAATTAAATTTATTTCTCATATGGTATACAATAACAGAATGCACCCACGACAATTGAACATCGCATTGCAGAATGGAACCAAACAGTTAACTAAATACAACAACAAATGAACCAAACGTTAACCGAGCACCACATTGCACAATGTATAACATACTAGAAGATCAAATAGTTAACCAAACAAAGCATGCTTGACAACTTGGAAATATAGCAATTGGATTTGTTTCTCATGTATTTTGTAAACACAATTTTGATTTATTTCTCACATGGAAGACAATACAAAATTGCACCCTAAAGAATTGAACATCACATTTGCAGAATTGGACCAAACAGTTAACTGAACATGACAACTGATTAACCAAACAGTTAATAAGTGAACACCACTTTGCACGACATATAGAACATATACACTAGAGCAACAGATTGCATGGTAAAAGTAGATAGCACAATTCACTAGAATTTGATAAGGAAAGGCAGTAGCGGCACACGCAACGGGTAAACCGAGCATGCTTAACCGGCGTAGCTAGCAAATGGCAAGGTGCTCCTCCAAGATCTGGAGGTTGACACGAATGGCAGCCATCGCGACCTCATTCGCGTGTGCGGCTGCGATTTGCTTCTCCGCTGCCAAATGCTCCTTGAGATCCTGGCTATTGTAGCGACCAGACCTCAAACAGTCTGATCTCTGTGCATCAGTGTCATCCCTGGATCGGTAATGCTGACACGCACAGTACTTGAAGTACTTATAACAGAGTAGCAATCACACACTTATTACATCAAATCTCTCAAAAGAGAACTTATTACAATAAATATGGCTTAAGGCCATCTAATAACGATAACAGCGGAAGGCTTGGAAGATAAAGCGAGTCCATCAACTCCAACGGCATCACTGAGTATAAGATCACGACCTAAGGCACCTTACTCATCGTCTGAAAAGTCTGCAACATGAATGTTGCAGCCCGAAAACGGGTCAGCACATGGAATATGCTGGCAATGTAACACATAGAGAGTAATGAACAGAATAATGCTATCACTATATGCATATATGGCTGGTGGAAAGCTCTATGGTTACAGTTTTGCATAAAGCCAATTTTTCCCTACAGCAAAGGAATAAATTTTATTTAACTATCATGGTGGTTGTTAAACATTGAGAAGGTTCCTCCAACTCAATCCCAATTAAGCATCATCTTTAACCCAACAAAAATAAATTAAGTAACATGATGAGATTCACATGATAATCCAGGTACTAAATACTCAAAATGTCCATAACCGGGGACACGGCTAACCATGATTAGTTTATACACTCTACAGAGGTTTGCGCACTTTTCCCCGCAAGACTCGATCTCCTCCGTTTGATTTCTCACACTACATGGTGTTTGAGAAACGGATGACCGAGACACAATATTTCAGAAGCATTAACTCTTTACTCTGGGTAGACAGTACCAACCTACATCCTCTACATCTGCTAGTCTACCACTGAAAGAGGTCACACAACATACTCAACTATGTTAGAGCCCATAGTAGCTTGTGGCTGCACATGGAAGTTTCTAGCATGAATAATCTCATGATCCCTTTGAGCATGGGTGGCGGTCCACAGGAGAATCACACGGTACCCCGGGATTTCCAAAAATACAGGCAACACTGGGTTCCCCAGGTGCCTCAATCCACCCAGATGTGTATTAAAGTTGCCACCTTAAGTAAACCATTAATTAACAATCTCACATCTTTCATGGATACACTCACCCAATCCACGTCTACTAGCATAGCATAGCAATATAAGCAAACGTAGAAGTAACTCCCAAGGGTTGATAATAAAACAGGTAATAGGTACTACCTCATCTACTTCCCAAAATCCACATATTAACCAGATCCTAACCATGCAATTGTTTGAGGATTGACCTAATGCAATAAAACTGGGTAGTAAAGAGGTATGATCAAAGTGTTACTTGCCTTACTGATGATCCGTGAAACCTAGAGACTCGTAGTAGCAAGCGGCGCACTCTGGGTACTCTATCGCAGTCAAACAAGCATACAATAAGCACTCATCTAATGCACGGGTAAAACTCAAATAAGAGATCTAACCAGGAAGTTCAACTTAAGAACTCAGGTATGCAAAAAGAATCAAAACAAACGAAGCAACGAAAATCAAGCGGCAAAAGAAACAAGCTTCATTTACTAATCTGGACCTAAGTCAAAATTTTACAGTAGCAAAAACTTGTTTGAGTTGGTTAAACGGAAAGAGAGTTTCGAGATGAAACTCCAGGCGCTTGAATCACCTGATTCCAACAAACGAGCGAAAAGTTAAACTAGAACGAAAATCGGATCAGAAATCACGATCGGAAAAATCGCGGAAAATCCGAGAAAAAGAAAAACGAACGAATGTTCGCTGTCTGCGGCTAAACGACAAAAACCCTTCGTTAAAACGAGCATACGGACGAACGTCCGCAAAATAAATAAACCGAAAAAACTAAATCGTTCTATATAAAAAACCGCGGTTTTTATAAAAAAATGGGTAGTTTTCTGAAGAAAACCGCCACCAGCGGCGGCGAACTCTGGCGGCTACCTCGACGGGCGACGGCGGCGGGTGGCGGCTCCGGTGGGCGGCAGGGCAACGGCGGTCGGCGGCGGGGTCGTCGGCGGTGGCGCGGGGCGGCTCCGGCACAGCGCGGGGCGGCGGCGGCAGCGCGCGGCTGCGGCGGCATTGGCGATAGGGTCGGGGTCGGGATAGGGTTAGGGTTAGGTGGCGGCGCGGGCTGGGCTGGGCTGGCGGCTCGGGCGGCTTTTAAAGGCTGAGCGGAAACAGAGTCCGGGTCGCCCACGGCGGCCCAAGTCGGTTCGTTTTTTTAATAATTTGGACGTCAGAAAAAGAAAGAAAAGAAATACTTAAGGGACTCCAAAAATCCCGAAATAAATTTTCTCCATCCTATAAAAATAAGGCGGACAAGATGAACATTTATTTGGGCCTAAAATGCAATTTTGAAAAACGTGTATTTTTCCTAACTCAAATAAAATATCAATAAAACTGAAATAAAATCTTATTTGATTTTAATATTAAATCCTCAATATTTCTTTATTTTGGGAAAGTCATTTTATTCCCTCTCTCTTATTTTATAATTGAAATATACGAAGATAAAATAATTAAAATCAAATGATCCTTTTTCAAAATTTGAGAAAAACTCAAATATGAAAATAACGAAATTCCCAACTCTCTCCGCGGGTCCTTGAGTTGCATGAAATTTCTAGGATCAAACCAAAATGCAATAAAATATGATATGCAATGATGATCTAATGTATAACATTCCAAATTGAAAAATTGGGATGTTACAAACCTACCCCCTTAAGATGAATCTCGCCCTCGAGATTCGGGTTGGCTAGAAAATAGGTGAGGGTGGTCCTTCAGTAGATCTTCCTCTCGCTCCCAGGTGGCCTCATCTTCGGTATGGTGGCTCCACTAAACTTTGCAAAACTTGATAACCTTGCTGCGCGTCACTCGGCTGGCAAATTCGAGAATCTTGACTGGTTTCTCCTCGTAGGTCAAGTCGCTATCCAACTGAATCGCTTCCAGTGGCACTGTATCTCTCAGAGGAATGTCCTCCATCTCTGCGTGGCACTTCTTCAACAGGGAAATGTGGAACACATCATGAACTCCTGACAAACCTTCGGGCAATTCCAACTTGTAAGCAACTTCTCCCATACGCTCCAAAACTTTGTATGGTCCCACAAAACATGGCGCTAACTTTCCCTTAACTCCAGAACGCTTAACTCCTCGAAGTGGGGACACACGAAGATAAACTTTGTCTCCGACTTCGTAAACTGTCTCCTTGCATTTAGAATCCGCATAGCTCTTCTACCTGGACTGGGCTACCTTGAGCCTATCGTGAATTAGCTTAACCTTCTCTTCAGACTCCTTGATCAAATCTGGTCCAAACAACTGACGGTCTCCAACTTAATCCCACAACAATGGTGTCCTGCACCTCCTTTCGTACAAAGCTTTGAAAGGGGCCATCTTTAAACTGGATTGATAACTGTTGTGGTAAGAGAACTCTGCATATCGTAAATTGTCGTCCCAACTAGATCCATAATCTAGCGCACAAGCTCTCAGCATGTCTTCGAGAATCTGACTGACTCTCTCGGTCTGTCCATCTGTCTGTGGATGAAAGGTTGTACTGAACTCTATCCTGGTACCCAAAGTTTCATGCTACTGATTCGAGAACTTTGAGGTAAACTGGGTTCCTCTATCTGATACAATGGTCCTCGGAACTCCATGCAGACATACGATCCTAGTCATGTATATCTTTGCCAACTTAGAACTTGTGTAAGCGGTCTTCACTGGGATGAAATGAGCTACCTTTGTCAAATGATCGACTACAACCCATATCGAGTCATAGCCTGAACGAGTCCTGGGCAATCCTGTGATAAAATCCATGCCTAGCTTTTCCCACTTCCAATCGGGTATCGGCAATGGCTGTAGCAATCCAGCTGGCTTCTGATGCTCTGACTTCACTCTCTGACATACATCACAAACTGCTACATACTCCGATATATCCTTCTTCATTCCGATCCACCAGAAAGTGTCCTTCAAATCTAGATACATCTTGGTATTTCCTGGGTGAATCGAATAAGGCGAATCATGGGCCTCTTGTAAAATCAACTTCCTGATCTCTGGGTCATTAGGCACATAAACGCGGTCCTCAAACCATAGGGTATCGTGCTCATCCTCATGAAATCCTTTAGCCTTTCCTTTGCTCATCTTCTCCTTTATCTCGGCAACCTCCTTGTCTATCTTTTGAGCTTCTATGATCTTATCCATCAAAGTAGACTGAATCTCCAATGCTGCTACATAGCCTCTCGGAACTATCTTCAAACATAGCTCGCGAAGATCCTCGGCTAGCTCCTTTGGTAACTCTCCGGTCGAGAGTGTGTTGACATGGCTCTTGCGGCTCAACGCATCGGCTACTACGTTAGCCTTTCCTGGATGATAATGCAGTCTCATATCATAATCCTTAATGAGCTCCAACCATCTCCTTTGCCTGAGATTCAACTCCTTCTGTGTGAAGATGTACTTCAAACTCTTGTGATCCGTGTACACCTCACAATGGTTTCCGATGAGAAAATGTCTCCATGTCTTCAATGCATGCACTACGGCTGCTAAGTCCAAATCATGTGTAGCATAATTCAACTCATGGGGCTTAAGTTGTTGTGAGGCATATGAAACAACTCTTCCCTCCTGCATAAGCACTGCTCCAAGTCCTCGACGAGAAGCGTCGCAATATACTTCATAATCCTTGCGCTGATCTGGCAGAATCAACACCGGTGATGTAACCAAATGTTTCTTCAACTCCTGAAAATTGGCCTCACATTCCTCAGTCCATTTGAATTTGGTGTCCTTCTTCAACAACTCCGTCATGGGTTTGGCAATCTTCGAGAAATTCTCAATGAACCTTTGGTAGTATCCTGCGAGTCCAAGGAAACTCCGGATCTCTCCAACTGATGTGGGTGCTTCCCAATTTGTCATAGTGACAACCTTGGTGGGGTCTACTGCTATTCCTTCTCCGGATATAACATGTCTGAGGAATCCAACTTCCTTCAACCAGAACTCACACTTGCGGAACTTGGCATATAACTGATGTTCTCTGAGCTTCCCAAGTACCAAGCGCAAATGCTCCTTATGCTCCTCTTCATTCTTCAAGTAGACCAAAATATCATCAATGAACACCACGATGAACTTATCCAGAAACTCCATAAACACCTTGTTCATCATGTTCATGAAATAGGCAGGTGTGTTAGTCAGACCAAATGACATAACAGTATACTCATACAGCCCATACCTTGTGGTAAAAGCTGTCTTAGGTATATCCTGCTCTTGAATCTTCAGCTGGTGGTATCCTGATCGAAGATCGATCTTGGAAAATACCTTAGCTCCTTGCAATTGGTCAAACAAATCGTTGATCATCGGCAGTGGATACTTGTTCTTGATAGTCACTTCAATCAATCCTCGATAATCAACAACCATCCTCAATGATCCGTCCTTCTTCTCCACTAGAAGCACTGGTGATCCCCAAGGTGACGAACTTGGGCAAATGTAGCCTTTATCCAATAACTCCTTAATCTGCTTCTTGATTTCCTCCAAATCTTTTGTGGGCATCTTGTACGGTCTCTTAGATATCGACCATATGCTTGGCAAAAGCTCAATCAAAAACTCAATGTCTCTATCCGGTGGCATGCCTGGTAACCCTTCTGGAAATACGTCAGGAAAATTCTTCACCACTGGTACTTCCTCCTGTACAACTCCTAATAAGGAATTTACTTGAGTCCTCTTCGGCACATGCCGGGATACATACTTGATCCTTCTTCCTTCTGGGATGGTAAGAAAAATCAACTTACTAGCGCATTCAATGTTCCCTCCATACTTCGATAACCAATCCATGCCTAATATCACATCCAGTCCTTGCGACTCCAATACTATTAGGTCCGAGGGAAACACGTAGTTACCAATCCTTAATGGTAACCGATCACACCATAGACTAGCCATATACTCTACTCCTGGCGAGGTTACTAACATGGTTGACCTAAGGGCTTGGGTTGACAGTTTATACTTATCCACAAATCCCCTTCGTATGTATGAATGTGATGCACCAGTATCAAAAAGAACGATTGCAGTAAATGACTTAACCAAAAACTTACCTATTATTGTGTCTGGTTGGGCTTCAACCTCCACGCTAACATGGCTCACCTATCCCCTGTTGAAAGGGTTAGGCTTCTTCCCAGAGCTTCCATTGCCATTTCCATTCTTTGCTTTAGGACATTCAGTGGCATAATGTCCAGTCTTCTGGCATTTGAAACAGGTAATGTGGCTTAGATCCCTCTTGGCTGGTGTTGATGGGTTGGCACGATTCTGTCCTTTGCTTCATCCATTCTCATTGCCATTCTTGGGGCCACTATGGTTGTGCGAACTCCCTCCTCCATGGGTATGCTGAAAAGGTCCTCCTGAGTTCGGGGTAAAACGAGGCTTCTGCTGAGCTCCAGAATTGTACTTCCCTTGTCCATACTTCCTCTTACGGTTGTCAATCTGTTGCTGCTTCCCATCAATCATGAGAGCTCTATCTACCAATTCCTGGTAATTGTTGAAGGTTGCCACCATCAACTGCATGCTCAGCTCATCATTCAGTCCTTCCAGAAACTTCTCCTGCTTAGTTGCATCCGTAGCAACGTCATTCGGGGCATAACGTGCTAACTTACTAAAGTCATCCACATACTGGCCAACTGTACGTCCTCCTTGGCGCAAGTTGTGAAACTCACGCTTCTTCATGGCCATAGCTCCTGCTGAAACATGGGTAGTATGGAAAGCCTGCTGAAACTGGTCCCATGTGACAGTATTGATGCGATAAGTGGCTGTGAAATTCTCCCACCATGATGCTGCGGGTCCATCAAGCTGATGTGCGGCAAAAGGCACCTTCTCCGCTTCTGTGCATCCTGCAGTGGTCAACTCCCTTCCCATCTTGCGGAGCCAATCATCTGCAACTATCGGCTTGGTGCTACTGGAGAACACCGGCGGATTCAACCTCAAGAAACGGGCTAAGTGATCAACAGGTGGTGGTGGTGTTGGGTTGTTGTTGTTGTTGTTCCCCTGATTCTGATTCTGGACTAGCATCTGCATCAATGCATTCTGCTGCTGGATCAACTGAGTGAGCTCCGGTGGGAAAGCAAATCCATTGTCACGTCTCGGAGGCATCTGAGGGTTTAGAAAAGATGAGAATATAGAATAGAATAAGGTCTAGAGAGAAAACACTACCCATATGCACATGAGACAAAACACAAACAATATCACTTCAATCAATTCAAACAAGGGCATACAACGGTCTAACTATCGTTACAAAAGTGCTCAGACTATACTATATACATGGGGGAATACTACTACCGTTATGGTGGTCGACTAGAAAATTGATCGGTCGAAGACTCCACGATATCTGCTCCAGCTTCATCAACAAAGTCATCATCGCTATCGTCTGGGTCCGAGTCGGTGTCGTCGATGATGATGTAGTTCTCCGGGCAAGTGCAATCATCGTCTTCTCCTCCAGTCACGGGGAATCCCATAAATACTTTTAGCTTTTTCTTCAGATCATCATTCTTCTCCACGAGTGTCGTCATTTCCTCCTCATAACCATCGCGTGTAGACTTAAGTTCTTCCTCCAGCTCCGTGATCTTGGTCATAGCCTTCTTCAGATCTATCATGTCTACGCACATCTGGTTCTCCTGGCGATGAATGTGCTGGTTTAACTCCTGGATGAAAGCTGTGATTGATCTATCCTTCCTGGTGCTGATCATCTCCCATTGATCATCTCGGTGCCCACAAATCTGGTAAATAGTATCCTTGATATCCTTGTGGTAAACTTCTCCAATGCGTCCCATGGTGATGTGGGCTGCCATGCTCTTTCCTAGGCTCCAGGTTGGTGCATCAAAGGAAAACTCTATGGGCTTAGTGACGGGCATGAACGTCCTTCCTGGAACTTGAACTTGAATCATCCAACGATCCTCTTCTCGTAAAGTGGCGATGTAAGTCCCGGTGAAGCTTGGTACTCCGATGTTCGGGTATCTAGTGACTTCCTTCAAGTGGCGTCCAAAGAGTGTATCTTCATCCGGTTGCGTGAACTTGTTCCTTGCATCCGCCATCCTAAAGAGTAGAAAATATGAGGAGTTAGAAATGAGAAGAGAGTAGTGATCTAGGGCTTTAGCTTAGTAGTCGTGTCCTACAGTCAGCGTGTGCTCTGATACCATCTTGTAGCGACCAGACCTCAAACAGTCTGATCTATGTGATCAGTGTCATCCCTGGATCGGTAATGCTAACACGCACAGTACTTGAAGGATTTATAACAGAGTAGGAGTCACACACTTATTGCATCGAATGTCTCAAAAGAGAACTTATTACAATAAATATGGCTTAAGGCCATCGAATAACGATAACAGTGGAAGGCTTGGAAGATAAAGCGAGTCCATCAACTCCAACAGCATCACTGAGTATAAGATCACGACCTAAGGCACCTTACTCGTCGTCTGAAAAGTCTGCAACATGAACGTTGCAGCCCGGAAACGGGTCAGCACATAGAATATGCTGGCAATGTAACACATAGAGAGTAATGAACAGAATAATGCTATCACTATATGCATATATGGCTGGTGGAAAGCTCTATGGTTACAGTTTTGCATAAAGCCAATTTTTCCCTACAGCAAAGGAATAAATTTTATTTAACTATCATGGTGGTTGTTAAACATTGAGAAGGTTCCTCCAACTCAATCCCAATTAAGCATCATCTTTAACCCAACAAAAATAAATTAAGTAACATGATGAGATTCACATGATAATCCAGGTACTAAATACTCAAAATGTCCATAACCGGGGACACGGCTAACCATGATTAGTTTATACACTCTACAGAGGTTTGCGCACTTTTCCCCGCAAGACTCGATCTCCTCCGTTTGATTTCTCACACTACATGGTGTTTGAGAAACGGATGACCGAGACACAATATTTCAGAAGCATTAACTCTTTACTCTGGGTAGACAGTACCAACCTACATCCTCTACATCTGCTAGTCTACCACTGAAAGAGGTCACACAACATACTCAACTATGTTAGAGCCCATAGTAGCTTGTGGCTGCACATGGAAGTTTCTAGCATGAATAATCTCATGATCCCTTTGAGCATGGGTGGCGGTCCACAGGAGAATCACACGGTACCCCGGGATTTCCAAAAATACAGGCAACACTGGGTTCCCCAGGTGCCTCAATCCACCCAGATGTGTATTAAAGTTGCCACCTTAAGTAAACCATTAATTAACAATCTCACATCTGTCATGGATACACTCACCCAATCCACGTCTACTAGCATAGCATAGAATATAAGCAAACGTAGAAGTAACTCCCCAAGGGTTGATAATAAAACAGGTAATAGGTACTATCTCATCTACTTCCCAAAACCCACATATTAACCAGATCCTAACCATGCAATTGTTTGAGGATTGATCTAATGCAATAAAACTGGGTAGTAAAGAGGTATGATCAAAGTGTTACTTGCCTTGCGGATGATCCATGAAACCTAGAGACTCGTAGTAGCAAGCGGCGCACTCCGGGTACTCTATCTCAATCAAACAAGCATACAATAAGCACTCATCTAATGCACGGGTAAAACTCAAATCAGAGATCTAACCAAAAAGTTCAACTTAAGAACTCCGGTATGCAAAAAGAATCAAAACAAACGAAGCAACGAAAGTCAAACGGCGAAAGAAACAAGCTTCGTTTACTAATCTAGACCTAAGTCAAAATTTTACAGTAGCAAAAACTTGTTTGAGTGGGTTAAACAGAAAGAGGGTTTTGAGACAAAACTCTAGGCGCTTGAATCACCTGATTCCGATAAATGAGCGAAAAGTTAAACCAGAACGAAAATCGGATCAGAAATCACGATCGGAAATAATCGCGGAAAATCCGAGAAAAAGAAAAGAGGACGAACAGGCTAACAAACGAACGTTTGCTGTTAGCGGCTAAACGACGAAAACCGTTCGTTAAAATGAACATACGGATGAATGTCCGCAAAATAAATAAACCAAAAAAAACTAAACCATTCTATATAAAAAAACAACCGCGATTTTTATAAAAAAACCGGGCGGTTTTCTAAAGAAAACCGCCGGTGGCGGCGGCGAACTCCGCCGGCTACCTCAACGGGCGACGGCGGCGAGTGGCGACTCCGGCGGGCGGCGGGGCGACGGCGGTCGGTGGCGGTGGCGCGGAGCAGCTCCGGCGCGGCGCGGGGCGGCGGCGGTGCGGGGCGACGGCGGCAGCGGCGCGCGGCTGCAGCGGCGGCGGCGGGGTCGGGCTAGGGTTAGGGTTAGGTGGCGGCGCGGGCTAGGGTGGGCTGGCCGCTCGGGCGGCTTTCAAAGGCTGAGCGGAAACAAAGTCCTGGTCGCCCACAGCGGCCCAAGTCGGTTCGTTTTTTTTAAGTAATTCGAACGTGCAGATAAAGAAAGAAAAGAAATACTAAACAGACTCCAAAAATCCCAAAATAAATTTTTCCCGTCCTCTAAAAATAAGCCGGACAAGATGAACATTTATTTGGGCCTAAAATGCAATTTTGAAAAATGCGTATTTTTCTCAAATAAAATAGCGATAAAACTTCGAAATAAAATCTTATTTGATTTTAATATAAAATCCTCAATATTTCTTTATTTTGGGAAATTCATTTTATTCCCTCTCTCTTATTTTTATAATTGAAATATACAAAGATAAACTAATTAAAATCAAATGATCCTTTTTCAAAATTTGAGAAAAACTCAAATATGAAAATAACGAAATTCCCAACTCTCTCCGCGGGTCCTTGAGTTGCGTGAAATTTCTAGGACCAAACCAAAATTGCAATAAAATATGATACGCAATGATGATCTAATGTATAACCATTCCAAATTGAAAATTTGGGATGTTTCAGCTATACTGCGTGCACCATGGCTTAGGGCAGCGCTTATTTGGTGGAGGGGTCGGTGATTTGGGTGGAAGGTGTCGACACCATGCCGGCGTTCAGGGCGTGTGGTATGTGGAAGAAGGAGGACGATGGGGTCGGGTGTGGATTACCTGCCTGGATATGCGAGGCCGAGCAGCGTGAAGGAGGGTCGCCGGTGAGGGGGGCAGCACTGCAAGCAAGGAGTGAAGGTTTCAACTTGGAAAGGAAGGCGGAAACAAGGTAAATGTGGCTTTTGGTAAGGGGGAGGGGGCCGGGCGGTAGATATTTCCGCGGAATCCGAAAATTTGGAATCGCTTCAGCAAAAATACTGGCGCGCAAAGTGTCATCAGACATGGTCCCTTATTCAGAACTGTGTACGATATGTGAACATCACAAACGATTCAGATAGCTTGGATTGTCCACGTCCCCATCTTTCACCGGCGAAGATTGAACAGTGAAATGACATTTGGGGAGCGAGCGTGTGCTTGACACGCCGGCTGTGGACTGTAGCCGACGAACCTTCTCGCGTAAGCCATAGGCGTACTATACACCGACGGTGCTCCAGGATATTTTGTACTGCATCTCACACGGTTGGTAATAATAAACTATGTGGGATCTACTTGATTTTTCATCTTGATTTGAATTACATAATGGGGTCACAGCTCCAAAGGATGGTGATTGAATTGCTAGAACTTCTATCTGTAGTGAACATGCAACTATAGGTGTGTCGTCAAAAAATTTGGAATTATTCAGGGTTCGTTTGGACATTTTTATATGGTAACTTGGTTTTCTAGGCATTTCAGGTGCATAATTCAAAATTAAACCACATGCACATGCTCCGTTGCACCAAAATGGGTTGTAAAATGATATATGTGTCCATGGGTTGATGCTTACGTCCCACTCAAGAAATGGGGATGAATTTCAAACACCACGGCACCGTGGCTCTCCGGCAAACGTTGAGGTGCTTGCTTTTGTAATTCTAGTAAATACAAAACTCATATGAAATTCATGAACCTTGGCATGCTATCATGGAACGGCATCAAGATGCTGGGGTAAAAAATATTGTCCCATTTGGGCCAGGTTCACTAGTGCAGGTTGCTGCTAATGCGACACTATGATCAGAGACCCTTCGAGAAACTGTGTACGATGCAATAATCGCAAACGATGGTGTGAGAGAACCGTCAAAAATGTCCAAAACGTTTTGCGATGACGGATGCATCAAACACGATTCAGATTTTAGTTGCTGTGCGATGCAGGGCATACGGTTCAGTTTAATTAACTGTTTGCGATGAGGAGTAACAAACAAAATGTGCAACCAGATGAAGGCGTGTGCGATACACAGCATACGGTTCACTAGGATGAACTGTTTATGATGAGGCAACACAAAAGAAACGGTCAGCCAGAACGAGGTGTGTGCAATATACAGCATGCAGTTCACTCGGATGAACTGTTTGTGTTGAGACAAGCGAACATAAATGGTTCAATAACAAGATGTGTGTGATACGCGGCAAACAGGTCTGTAATCAAAAATGTGTGCGAAGACCGATAATAACACATACGATTGCTTTTAATAAGACGTATGTGATATGCTTTGTCTACACAACATGTATTGGCCATTGGTGGATGGGCGGTCATCCGGATACACCATAAGGATACGCCGACGGGTTCTCTAGTGTGGTCCGTGTTCATCTCATCATGTATATGTGTCCTTTCGTCTTTCTCTCGCTGCTCGGCCTCGCCTATCCAGGCAGGTAATCCACACCTGACCCCCATCCTCCTCCAACTTCCAACTCCCACATGCCATTTGCTAGCTATGCCGGTTAAGCATGCTCGGTTTACTCATTGCGAGTGCCGCTCCTGCCTTTCCTTAACAAATTATAGTGAATTGTGCTATCTACTTTTACCATGCAATATGTTGCTCTAGTGTATATGTTCTATATGTCATGCAATGTGGTGCTCACTTATTAACTATTTGGTTAATTATTTGTCGTGTTCAGTTAACTCTTTGGTTCAATTCTGCAAATGTGATGTTCAATTCTTCAGGCTGCAATTTTGTATTGTCTTCCATGTGAGAAATAAATCGATTTTTTCTTTACGAAATACATGAGAAACAAATCCAATTGCTATATTTCCAAGTTGTCAAGCATGCTTGGTTTGGTTAACTATTTGATCTTCTAGTATGTTATACATTGTGCAATGTGGTGCTCAGTTAATGTTTGGTTCATTTGTTGTGGTGTTTAGTTAACTATTTGGTTCCATTCTGCAATGCGATGTTCAATTGTTGTGGGTGCATTTTGTTATTGTATACCATGTGAGAAATAAATTGAATTTGGCTACACTAAATACATGAGAAACAAATACAATTGCTATATTTCCAAGTTGTTAAGCATGCTTGGTTTGGTTAACTGTCTGATCTTCTATTAGGAGTATGTTATATTGTGCAATGTGGTGCTCAGTTAATGTTTGGTTCATTTGTTGTGGTGTTTAGTTAACTGCTTGGTTCAATTCTGCAATGCAATGTCCAATTGTCGTGGCTATAATTTTGTATTGTTGTGCATGTGAGGAATAATTGAATTTGGCTGCACTTAATACATGGGTAACATATACAATTGCTATATTTCCTAGTTCTTAATGATGCTTGGTTTGGATAAATGGATTTTCCATGTGGCTTGAATTAAACTGATGAATCTGCAATGTGCTTATTTTTCATCAACATATTTTACTGATAGCATGCGAACCCTTGCTTAACATGATGACTAACTACCTTATATGTGTTGCAGGGAAATAATATAATCGGAAGCACTGAGGTTTACAATCGAGGTTAGCATGTGCACGGTCCGTTGTCTAATAGCACATTATTGTGCAATTGCAGGAACCATTCTAATACTTAGGTTTTTAATAATTTGGTCTTGCACATGTATGTCCTGCTGTCAGAGGTTCTGGCCCACTGTTCGACCCTTTTTGCATATGGGGAAATGAGTTGTCTATGAATATCAATCAAGTCAAGAAACTCAGAAAGATTGTTAGGATAAAGAAATTGGCGACAAAAAACAACAAGATCTTTGTCTGCACAATGAAGAAGACATTAGTTCACTACAGGATGGTACTAACTATCATACCCTGTCTTTTTTATTCCTTTGCCCCATTTTCAATATAGAGAAGATATTTATGCACATCCTTGTTTTCAGGCCTTTCCAAAATAGTTCATTGATGATTACCTCTCAAACCACCTGTATGGACAGGAGGTGAGGAAGGTATTCATACAACACCCACGGTTCAATATTAAAGTGTTCCTGAAGAGGACGAAGGATGGACGGTCAATCATCCACATGCACTGGCCTAAAGTTGCAAAGACCTTCAACATTAATGAAGGCTCAATATTGGCCTTCTGCTTCAGCAGTTTTCCCGATGAGATGCATCTGTCTATATACCATCTATGATGCTAATTTCGAAAGGTTCTAGATGTTGCATGTGAAACTTGGTGCTGGTGCAGTTGTGTAATGGGGTAGCTGTCATGGAATTTGTTGGAAATATGCCCTAGAGGCAATAATAAAAGTATTATTATATTTCTTTGTTCATGATAATTGTCTTTTATTCATGCTATAACTGTATTATCCGGGAATCGTAATACACGTGTGAATACATAGACCACACTATGTCCCTAGTGAGCCTCTAGTTGACTAGCTCGTTGTGATCAACAGATAGTCATGGTTTCCTAGCTATGGACATTGGATGTCATTGATAACGGGATCACATCATTAGGAGAATGATGTGATGGACAAGACCCAATCCTAAGCATAGCACAAAGATCGTGTAGTTCGTTTGCTAGAGCTTTGCAAATGTCAAGTATCTCTTCCTTAGACCATGAGATCGTGTAACTCCCGGACACCGTAGGAGTGCCTTGGGTGTATCAAACGTCACAACGTAACTGGGTGACTATAAAGGTGCATTACAGGTATCTCCGAAAGTATCTATTGGGTTGACACGGATCGAGACTGGGATTTGTCACTCCGTATCACGGAGAGGTATCTCTGGGCCCACTCGGTAATGCATCATCATGATGAGCTCAAGGTGACCAAGGTGTTGGCCACGGGATCATGCATTACGGTACGAGTAAAGTGACTTGCAGGTAACGAGACTGAACAAGGTATTGGGATATCGACGATCGAGTCTCGGGCAAGTAACGTACCGATTGACAAAGGGAATTGTATACAGGGTTTGATCGAATCCTCGACATCGTGGTTCATCCGATGACAACATCGAGGAGCATGTGGGATCCATCATGGGTATCCAGATCCCGCTGTTGGTTATTGACCTGAGAGCATCTCGGTCATGTCTGCATGTCTCCCGAACCCGTAGGGTCTACACACTTAAGGTTCGGTGACGCTAGGGTTATTAGGAAGACTAGTATGTGACTACCGAATGTTGTTCGGAGTCCCGGATGAGATCCCGGACGTCACGAGGAGTTCCGGAAGGGTCCGGAGGTAAAGATTTATATATGGGAAGTTGTCAAACGGGCACCGGGAAGTTTCAGGGTCATACCGGCATTGTACCGGGGCCACCGGAAGGGTTCCGGAGGTCCACCGGGTGGGGCCACCCCTCCCGGGGGACCACATGGGCTGCGTGGGGCAGGGAGCCAGCCCCTAGTGGGCTGGGCGCGCCTCCCCATCCAGGCCCATGCGGCTAGGGCAAGGGGAGGGGAAACCCTAAAGGGGGCGCCCCCCTGGCTTGGGGGGCAAGCCACCCTCTCCCCCTCTCCCTTTGGCCGCCCCCCCCCCCCCCTAGGGTTTTCCCTAGAGGGCCGGCCCCCCTTGCCCCCTTCCCCTATATATAGAGGGGTGAGCGGAGGGCTGCAATAAGACAAGCCAAGGCGCAGCCCCTCCCCTCCCCAACATCTCTCCTCCTCCATACGTGCTTGGCGAAGCTCTGTCGGAATACTGCTGCACCAACTACACCACGCCGTCGTGCTGCCGTTGGAGCGATCTTCCTCAACCTATCCTCCCCCCTTGCTGGATCAAGAAGGAGGAGACGTCTCCTGTCCCGTACGTGTGTTGAACGCGGAGGTGCTGTTCTTTCAGTACTTGGTCATCGATGATCCGAATCACGTCGAGTACGACTCCATCATCACCATCCCCTTGCAAGCTTCCGCACGCGATCTACAAGTGGTATGTAGATGCAAACTCACTCCCTTGACTCGTTGCTTAGATGAACTCATAGATGGATCTTGGTGAAACCGTAGGAAAAATTTTAATTTTCTGCTACGTTCCCCAACAGTGGCATCATGAGCTAGGTCTATGCGTAGTTCTCTTTGCACAAGTAGAACACAATTTTGTTGTGGGCGTGGATCTTGTCAACTTACTTGCCTCTACTAGTCTTTTCTTGCTTCAACGGTATTGTGGGATGAAGCGGCTCGGACCAACCTTACACGTACGCTTACGTGAGACCGGTTCCACCGATTGACATGCACTAGTTGCATAAGGTGGCTGGCGGGTGTCTGTATCTCCCACTTTAGTTGGAGCGGATTCGATGAAAAGGGCCCTTATGAAGGGTAAATAGAAGTTGACAAAATCACGTTGTGGTTATTCATAGGTAATAAAACGTTCTTGCTAGAACCCAATTGCAGCCACGTAAAAGATGCAACAACAATTAGAGGACGTCTAACTTGTTTTTGCAGCAATTGATCATGTGATGTGATATGGCCAGAAGTTGTGATGAATGATGAATTGTGATGTATGAGATCATGTTCTTGTAATAGGATTCACGACTTGCATGTCGATAAGTATGACAACCGGCAGGAGCCATAGGAGTTGTCTTTATTTTTTGTATGACCTGCGTGTCATTGAAGAACGCCATGTAAACTACTTTACTTTATTACTAAACGCGTTAGTCATAGAAGTAGAAGTAGTCGTTGGCGTGACAACTTCATGAAGACACGATGATGGAGATCATGATGATGGAGATCATGGTGTCATACCGGTGACAAGATGATCATGGAGCCCCGAAGATGAAGATCAAAGGAGCTATATGATATTGGCCATACCATGTCACTACTTTATATAATTGCATGTGATGTTTATTATGTTTTATGCATCTTGTTTACTTAGGACGATGGTAGTAAATAAGATGATCCCTTACAAAAAATTTCAAGAAGTGTTCTCCCCTAACTGTGCACCGTTGCTACAGTTCGTCGTTTCGAAGCACCACGTGATGATCGGGTGTGATAGATTCTTACGTTCACATACAACGGGTGTAAGACAGTTTTACACAGCGAAAACACTTAGGGTTAACTTGACGAGCCTAGCATGTACAGACATGGCCTCGGAACATGGAGACCGAAAGGTCGAACACGAGTCGTATGGAAGATACGATCAACATGAAAATGTTCACCGACGATGACTAGTCCGTCTCACGTGATGATCGGACACGGGCTAGTCGACTCGGATCGTGTAACACTTAGATGACCAAAGGGATGTCTAATCTGAGTGGGAGTTCATAATTTGATTAGAACTTAATTATCATGAACTTAGTCTAAAACCTTTGCAAATATGTCTTGTAGATCAAATGGCCAATGCTCATGTCAACATGAACTTCAACGCGTTCCTAGAGAAAACCAAGCTGAAAGATGATGGCAGCAACTATACGGACTGGGTCCGGAACCTGAGGATTATCCTCATAGCTGCCAGAAAGCAATATGTCCTAGAAGGACCGCTAGGTGACGCTCCCGTCCCAGAGAACCAAGACATTATGAATGCTTGGCAAACTCGCGCTGATGATTACTCCCTCGTTCAGTGCGGCATGCTTTACAGCTTAGAACCGGGGCTCCAAAAGCGTTTTGAGCATCACGGAGCATACGAGATGTTCGAAGAGCTGAAACTAGTTTTTCAAGCTCACGCCCGGGTCGAGAGATATGACATCTCCGACAAGTTCTACAGTTGTAAGATGGAGGAAAACAGTTCTGTCAGTGAGCACATACTCAAGATGTCTGGGTTACACAACCGTATGACCCAGCTGAATATTAACCTCCCAGATGAGGCGGTCATTGACAGAATCCTCCAGTCGCTCCCACCAAGCTACAAGAGCTTTGTGATGAACTACAACATGCAGGGGATGGAAAAGACCATCCCTGAAGTGTTCTCGATGCTGAAGTCAGCAGAGGCTGAAATCAAGAAAGAACATCAAGTGTTGATGGTCAATAAGACCACTAAGTTCAAGAAGGGCAAGGGCAAGAAGAACTTTAAGAAAGACGGCAAGGATGTTGCCGCGCCCGGTAAGCCAGTTGCCGGGAAGAAGTCAAAGAATGGACCCAAGCCTGAGACTGAGTGTTTTTATTGCAAGGGGAAGGGTCACTGGAAGCGGAACTGCCCCAAATACTTAGCGGATAAGAAGGCCGGCAACACCAAAGGTATATTTGATATACATGTAATTGATGTGTACCTTACCAGTAATCGTAGTGACTCCTGGGTATTTGATACCGGTGCCATTGCTCATATTTGTAACACACAGCAGGAGCTGCGGAATAAACGGAGACTGGCAAAGGACGAAGTGACGATGCGAGTCGGGAATGTTTCCAAGGTCGATGTGATCGCCGTCGGCACGCTACCTCTACATTTACCTACGGGATTAGTTTTGAACCTCAATAATTGTTATTTTGTGCCAAGTTTGAGCATGAACATTGTATCAGGATCTCGTTTAATACGAGATGGCTACTCATTTAAGTCTGAGAATAATGGTTGTTCGATTTATATGAGAGATATGTTTTATGGTCATGCTCCGTCGGTCAATGGTTTATTCTTAATGAATCTCGAGCGTAATGTTACACATGTTCATAGTGTGGATGCCAAAAGATGTAAAGTTGATAACGATAGTCCCACATACTTGTGGCACTGCCGCCTTGGTCACATTGGTGTCAAGCGCATGAAGAAGCTCCATGCTGATGGACTTTTAGAGTCTCTTGATTATGAATCGTTTGACACATGCGAACCATGCCTCATGGGCAAAATGACCAAGACTCCGTTCTCCGGAACAATGGAGCGAGCAACCAACTTGTTGGAAATCATACATACCGATGTGTGCGGTCCAATGAGCGTCGAGGCTCGCGGAGGATATCGTTATGTTCTCACTCTCACTGATGATTTGAGTAGATATGGATATGTTTACTTAATGAAACACAAGTCTGAAACCTTTGAAAAGTTCAAGGAATTTCAGAATGAGGTGGAGAATCAACGTGACCGAAAGATAAAGTTCCTACGATCAGATCGTGGAGGAGAATACTTAAGTCACGAATTTGGTACACACTTAAAGAAATGTGGAATCGTTTCACAACTCACGCCGCCTGGAACACCTCAGCGTAACGGTGTGTCTGAACGTCGTAATCGCACTCTATTAGATATGGTGCGGTCTATGATGTCTCTTACCAATTTACCGCTATCATTTTGGGGATACGCTCTAGAGACAGCTACATTCACTTTAAATAGGGCACCGTCTAAATCCGTTGAGACGACACCGTATGAATTATGGTTTGGGAAGAAACCTAAGCTGTCGTTTCTAAAAGTTTGGGGATGCGATGCTTATGTCAAGAAACTTCAACCTGAAAAGCTCGAACCCAAGTCGGAAAAATGCGTCTTCATAGGATACCCTAAGGAAACTGTCGGGTATACCTTCTACTTAAGATCCGAGGGCAAGATATTTGTTGCCAAGAACGGATGCTTTCTGGAAAAAGAGTTTCTCTCGAAAGAAGTAAGTGGGAGGAAGGTAGAACTCGATGAAGTACTACCTCTCGAACGGGATAGTGGTGCAGCTCAGGAAAATGTTCCTGTGATGCCCACACCAACTGAAGAGGAAACCAATGATGATGATCAAGGTACTTCGGATCAAGTTACTACTGAACTTCGTAGGTCCACAAGGACACGTTCCACACCAGAGTGGTACGGAAACCCCGTCCTGGAAATCATGTTGTTAGACAACGGTGAACCTTTGAAGTATGAAGAAGCGATGGCGGGCCCAGATTCCAACAAATGGCTTGAAGCCATGAAATCCGAGATAGAATCCATGTATGAAAACAAAGTATGGACTTTGACAGACTTGCCCGATGATCGGCGAGCGATAGAAAACAAATGGATCTTTAAGAAGAAGACGGACGCGGATGGTAATGTTACCATCTATAAAGCTCGACTTGTCGCTAAGGGTTATCGACAGGTTCAAGGGATTGACTACGACGAGACATTCTCTCCCGTAGCGAAGCTAAAGTCCGTTCGAATCATGTTAGCAATTGCCGCATACTATGATTATGAGATATGGCAGATGGACGTCAAAACGGCATTCCTTAACGGGCATCTTAAGGAAGAGCTGTATATGATGCAGCCGGAAGGGTTTGTCGATCCTAAGAACACTAACAAAGTATGCAAGCTCCAGCGATCCATTTATGGGCTGGTGCAAGCATCTCGGAGTTGGAATATTCGCTTTGATGAGATGATCAAAGCGTTTGGGTTTATGCAGACTTATGGAGAAGCCCGCGTTTACAAGAAAGTGAGTGGGAGCTCTGTAGCATTTCTCATATTATATGTAGATGACATACTCTTGATGGGGAATAATACAGAATTTCTGGACAGCATTAAGGCCTACTTGAACAAATGTTTTTCAATGAAGGACCTTGGAGAAGCTGCTTATATATTAGGCATCAAGATCTATAGAGATAGATCGAGACGCCTCATAGGTCTTTCACAAAGCACATACATTGATAAGATTTTGAAAAGGTTCAAAATGGATCAGTCCAAGAAAGGGTTCTTGCCTATGTTACAAGGTGTGAGATTGAGCACGGCTCAGTCACCGACCACGGCAAAAGATAAAGAAGAGATGAGTGTCATCCCCTATGCTTCAGCCATAGGATCTATTATGTATGCCATGCTGTGTACCAGACCTGATGTAAACCTTGCCGTAAGTTTGGTAGCAAGATACCAAAGTAATCCCGGTAAGGAACACTGGACAGCGGTCAAGAATATCCTGAAGTACCTGAAAAGGACAAAGGACATGTTTCTCGTTTATGGAGGAGACGAAGAGCTCGTCGTAAAGGGTTACGTCGACGCTAGCTTCGACTCAGATCCGGATGACTCTAAGTCACAAACCGGATACGTGTATATGTTGAATGGTGGAGCAGTTAGCTGGTGCAGCTGCAAGCAGAGCGTCGTGGCGGGATCTACGTGTGAAGCGGAGTACATGGCAGCCTCGGAGGCAGTGCATGAAGCGATTTGGATGAAGGAGTTCATCACCGACCTAGGAGTCATACCCAATGCGTCGGGGCCGATCAAACTCTTCTGTGACAACACTGGAGCTATTGCCCTTGCCAAGGAGCCCAGGTTTCACAAGAAGACCAGTCACATCAAGCGTCGTTTCAACTCCATCCGTGAAAATGTTCAAGATGGAGACATAGAAATTTGCATACGGATCTGAATGTCGCAGATCCGTTGACTAAACTTCTCTCGCGAGCAAAACATGATCAACACCAGAACTCTATGGGTGTTCGATTCATCACAATGTAACTAGATTGGTGACTCTAGTGCAAGTGGGAGAATGTTGGAAATATGCCCTAGAGGCAATAATAAAAGTATTATTATATTTCTTTGTTCATGATAATTGTCTTTTATTCATGCTATAACTGTATTATCCGGAAATCGTAATACACGTGTGAATACATAGACCACACTATGTCCCTAGTGAGCCTCTAGTTGACTAGCTCGTTGTGATCAACAGATAGTCATGGTTTCCTGGCTATGGACATTGGATGTCATTGATAACGGGATCACATCATTAGGAGAATGATGTGATGGACAAGACCCAATCCTAAGCATAGCACAAAGATCGTGTAGTTCGTTTGCTAGAGCTTTGCAAATGTCAAGTATCTCTTCCTTAGACCATGAGATCGTGTAACTCCCGGACACCGTAGGAGTGCCTTGGGTGTATCAAACGTCACAACGTAACTGGGTGACTATAAAGGTGCATTACAGGTATTTCCGAAAGTATCTGTTGGGTTGACACGGATCGAGACTGGGATTTGTCACTCCGTATCACGGAGAGGTATCTCTGGGCCCACTTGGTAATGCATCATCATGATGAGCTCAAGGTGACCAAGGTGTTGGCCAAGGGATCATGCATTACGGTACGAGTAAAGTGACTTGCCGGTAACGAGACTGAACAAGGTATTGGGATACCGACGATCGAGTCTCGGGCAAGTAACGTACCGATTGACAAAGGGAATTGTATACAGGGTTTGATCGAATCCTCGACATCGTGGTTCATCCGATGACAACATCGAGGAGCATGTGGGAGCCATCATGGGTATCCAGATCCCGCTGTTGGTTATTGACCTGAGAGCGTCTCGGTCATGTCTGCATGTCTCCCGAACCCGTAGGGTCTACACACTTAAGGTTCGGTGACGCTAGGGTTATTAGGAAGACTAGTATGTGACTACCGAATGTTGTTCGGAGTCCCGGATGAGATCCCGGACGTCACGTTGAGTTCCGGAAGGATCCGGAGGTAAAGATTTATATATGGGAAGTTGTCAAACGGGCACCGGGAAGTTTCGGGGTCATACCGGCATTGTACCAGGGCCACCGGAAGGGTTCCGGAGGTCCACCGGGTGGGGCCACCCCTCCCGGGGGACCACATGGGCTGCGTGGGGCAGGGAGCCAGCCCCTGGTGGGCTGGGCGCGCCTCCCCACCCAGGCCCATGCGGCTAGGGCAAGGGGAGGGGAAACCCTAAAGGGGGCGCCCCCTGGCTTGGGGGGCAAGCCACCCTCTCCCCCTCTCCCTTTGGCCGCCGCCCCCCCCCTAGGGTTTTCCCTAGAGGGCCGGCCCCCCTTGCCCCCTTCCCCTATATATAGAGGGATGAGGGGAGGGCTGCAATAAGACAAGCCAAGGCGCAGCCCCTCCCCTCCCCAACATCTCTCCTCCTCCATACGTGCTTGGCGAAGCTCTGTCGGAATACTACTGCACCAACTACACCACGCTGTCGTGCTGCCGTTGGAGCGATCTTCCTCAACCTATCCTCCCCCCTTGCTGGATCAAGAAGGAGGAGACGTCTCCCGTCCCGTACGTGTGTTGAACGCGGAGGTGCTGTCCTTTCAGTACTTGGTCATCGGTGATCCGAATCACGTCGAGTACGACTCCATCATCACCATCCCCTTGCAAGCTTCCGCGCGCGATCTACAAGTGGTATGTAGATGCAAACTCACTCCCTTGACTTGTTGCTTAGATGAACTCATAGATGGATCTTGGTGAAACCGTAGGAAAAATTTTAATTTTCTGCTACGTTCCCCAACAGAATTGTCACGTCAGATGTCCTAGTGAAAGGACTTAGTCATGGAGCCATCGCAACTAGGAAGCTTAAAGGGGTTAATCGGGACAAAGGACACGGGGTTTATACTAGTTCGGCCCCTTACAGTGAAGGTAAAAGCCTACAATCCAGTTTTGAGTGGAATTGCTTATGACTCGATTACTAGGGAGCGGAATCGCTTGACCTAGCTCTCGATCTGATGTTACTTGCCCTGAACCGCCGCCGGGTCGTCCCTTTATATACAGAGGTCGACGCCCAGCGGCTCACAGAGTCCTGGTCGGCTCATAAACAGTGTCCGGCTCGGTCTCTAATTATTCTTGCCTTACAATACAAGTCATGTACATATGGCGGCTTATCTCTACGGGCCTTAAGTCGCCTCTGGGCTTTGGGCCCTTAACTGAACCGCCATCTTCAACCTTGGTCTTGGGCTTCAAGAGTACTTATAGGTATAACCCGGCCCTCCTAGGCGGGTCATACCTAATAGTTATATCCCTAACATTAGGCCCCAGATTGATTTCAACTGGTTCATGTCAATCTTCAACACTTAAGAAAGATCTTCTGCTCTTTGCTTATGAAATTTTTGTAACCCGCCATGACGTCATCCTTTGAATTCGTGATAACCCGCCATGACGTCATTTGCCTTTAATGCATATTTTGCCCAACGTATCTCAATGGATCCTTATCTTAATGACCATCTCGAAAATCGAGGCGTTCGAGTAGCTGGATAACCATGTTTCGGCCTCCTTGTTTTTCGCGCCCACTTATCAGTCTTTCCTTATAAATAGGCACGACTAGGTCTCTTCTCATCCCCCCCTTTTCCTCATCTTCTTCCTCTCGCACCCCTACAGCCGCTCGAGCTCCACAGCCACCGCAGCTCACCTCGTCCCTGACGACCTTGGTCGCTGCATCGACCTGAATCAATCGAGAGAACGGCGGCGCCCCTCCGCAGTAGATCTGCTGCTGTAAGTCTTCTCCTTCCGCACCTTAGATCTACATTAGGGTTTGCGGGTTCCTGTGTTCTTCGTAGTTCATCACATTATCTTCATAGTTCTTCCTCTGCGACTTCATTTGATCCTAGAGTAGTGTGGAACTTTATGCGGTAGTTGTTTCGCATCCATTTTTTATACTAGTAGATCCCTTTTTCTCGCAAAGAAACCTCATTAGAACTCATGAACTCCTCTGTTCTTCATTTTTAGGTCTAGAATATTTTCTTTTCTGAGTTGTCGTTTGATCCAAAATAATAACTGCAACTTGTGAAACTTGTCTATGCAACACTTAGGCAAAAAACTGTATTTGTTAGATCCACCTAGCCATGGCGACTCTCATCACCGGCTTAAAAGTCAATGCTCAATTTATAATCTTAACCACCCATGGCGGCTTAAATAACTTACCTGCATATGACACTCATGGCGGCTTTAAATAATCTGACATAATTAGCCTTATACCATTAGGCCCCTTTATAAGCTGTCATAATGAATATGCACTGTAATATTATTCTCCGGCTTAAATTTGAACTTGAAATCTTTACTCTTTCTTAGGCTTTCATCACAATGGCATCGAAAGCACCCACTTCATGCAACTGGGTCAAATCCATCATCACAGACAGCACTCTTGATGATTTTGTCAAGACTGGCTATCTGCCGAAGAAGGAAGTGATGTCCTACCGTGCTCCAGACCCGATGGAAGAAATTCCTCAACCTAAAGTGGGGGAGGTCATCGTTTTCACTGACCATATGAACCGGGGTTTTTCACCACCCGGCTCAAAATTCTTCAGGGATGTCTTGCACTTTTTTGACCTCTGTCCACAAGACATCAGACCCAATTCCGTGTCTACCATTTGCAATTTCCAAGTGTTCAATGAAGTATACCGTGGAGAAGAACCCAACATACTACTCTTCAAAGAGTTATTTTACTTGAACCGCCAGAATGAGTGTGCCAATGGCCAAAGCTTGGAACTTGGCGGTGTCTCGATCCAACGTCGGAGAGACGTAATTTTTCCTTATGCCAACCCGCCAAGTCACCCCAAAGACTGGAACCAGACATGGTTCTATTGTGAAGACACTTCCCTGTCTGATGAGAATCCTCTGCCCGGCTTTCGTGCTCTCCATCTGGAGTCTAAGCATCCACTTCCTGACAAGATAACAGCCGCCGAACGCAAGACACTCGCCCCCACCCTGGCTAAGATCAAGGCTCTTCTGGGGAATGGGCTAAATGGCATCGATTTAGTCCGGGTTTGGCTCACGTGGCGGGTTATTCCATTGAGCCGCCGCCCCGGCCTGATGTGCACCTACACAGGCAAGAAAGATGATCCTCTGCGGCACAGCCCTGATGACTTGCTTGAAGATGTCATCAATGATATGACGAAGTCACTTTTGAACGAGAGCCTAGCAGATTGTGGTAAGGTGGGCTTAAGCCCCTTCTGTGAAGCTAACCCGGCTCCAGCGGTAAGCCGCCCATCTGAATAACTTACCTTCATTCCTTGATGTTTTATTTGTACTCACACTTTGCTAATTTCCACAGGCGGGTGATAAATTCTGGAAGGTTAAATATGACCACGAAGCTGTGAAAAGGGCTAGGGAGGCCAAGAGAGCCGCCAGAAAAGAGGCTGCAAAGAAGAAGGGCAAGAAGGCCATCGCCTCTGACTTGCTTCGGCTAGAAGATTCTTCTGAGTCGGAGGTAGCCCTTGACTCTCTTGGCTCCTTTTTTAACCATCTTATTGACACTGATTATCAGCAGGAGGACACAGGAACAAGCCATGGCAAGGATGAAGAGGTAACTATCATTTCCTCCGACTCCGAGCCTTTGCCAAGACAGAAAATCCGCAGAGTAACCCAGAAAGTAAGATTTTCACATCCCTTAGCTTATCAAGATCCTCAATTCTTTTGAAGCGACAGATTCATGAGAGCTGGAGGCAGACCCGGACCAGCAAGGATGCGGAGCACTCCTCCGTCTTACCGAACACCCCAAGGAAGCGCCGGAACGAGGTCACCTCTGATTTAAATCTCTTTTATCCTTTGGCGGGTTTCACTCGTAAACCACTCAATTCTTTTGACTCAGATTATCAGGAAACTTATCCTTCCTCCGGCGAATCAATGCAGTCCAATCTGTCGGCTTTCAAGAGCGCTCCAGGGTAATGATAACCTGCTTATCCTGTGTTCATTTCTATTCGTTGTATTTGCCCTAACCTTTTGATCTTATGCAGTGGAAAAGCAAAGCCCAGCAAAAGGGTGAAGAAGAATAAGCCGGCCGAAGAGCCGATTTTCAACGAGCCAGAACTTGGAACAGCCGCACCTGAGACTTCAACCCATGAGCCGCCACCTAAGCCAGCAGATGACACGCCCACACCAATCGCTGACCCACCTCCTGAGCAAGTCGCCGACGACTCTGAAAACCCGGAAGTCCCTAGCCAGGTCAGAACGGATGATCCTCAAGACCATGATGTCGAGATCACCAAGACCGGTTTTGCTGTGCCGGGGAGGCCGACCGTGCTAGCCAAGTGTTCTGCCAAGGAGGAGCTTCTGGAATGCCGCCGGGTCAAACTTGATGTCGCTGATTATACTCACATGAGTATTGGAGAAGTCTTTTCTGGCTATATGAGCCAAGTGCACAACAGCCGTGACATTGAAATTGACATGGTGAAGCAGATGCATCAGAAGTTTGAGGTAAAATCCTTTCTCTGTACTCATTTATCCTTACTATGCCAGCCCCCAAGTCTATTGCTTATGATGAATACGTTGTAGACTTAGAAACAAACTTAGTGATATTAGCAATATATTTGGATAAAATATGTAAGAAATCTGGCTTACTCCGTAATCCCCAAGGGGCGGCTTTAATCAGCATGGTTGAGCCGGTCCTTCATATGGTTGTTAGAAGAAAATACTTGAAAAGCTTGAACAGCAATATGCATTAGCCCCCAAGTGCCAAGTACTCTTGCTTGCAAAGTGCTTGGTACTTACTGTCATGAACCACCACTTTAAGTAAAATTCTTCAGTAGACATTAGCCCCCAAGTGCCAACTGTTGTTGCTTGCAAAAGGCTTGGGACTTAATATTGCATCATGATAGTCCTGATTTTGACCCGGTATTTGTACAGGCCACCACTAGTCAACTTGAGTCAGAAGTGTCTGATTTGAAGAACCGCCTTGAAGCCCAAGAGACGGAAACCCAAAGAGCCGATTCCAAGTTTAAATTCAGCGTTTCTGAAAAAGAGAAACTGAAGAAAGAATTTGAAATGGAGAAAAAGGCCTGGGCTGATGAAAAAATTGCTTTCATCAATCGAGCTGAGAAGGCAGAGGCGGCTCTTGAAGAGGCGACTGCCGAATTATCCGGCTTAAAGCGCCATGTCTCTGAGATGGTCTCAGCAATCTTTGGTAAGTCGCCCTACAAGTGTCAAATATGTGAATCTTTGTAGTGATCATATAACTTTGTCATTAATTCACCTGACATTGCTTATGTAGGCCCCAGAAGTTCAAATATTAACCAAGATATGCTGATCAAGCTGAATGCGGTTTACACGCTGGTGGAACAACTCTACACGGGTCTCAGCGTGCCTTAGCCACGGTGGCCCTGTCTAATGAAGTGCCCACACTCCTGGTAGATGTGCTAAAGAAACTTTCCATGCTGCCCTAGCGATTCATTGAACTAAGGCGATCGTCTGTAAGAGCCGGAGTTGTTGCTTCCTTAAGTCGGGCCAAAGCTTGGCTACCGGAGTTAGACCCAGCCGATATCGCCACTGGTTATTCAAGTTTTAAGGAGGATGGCACTCCCTTTGAGCAGGAAGACTTCGCCACTTGTGTGAAGGAGATACGCCCCGTGGCCACCCTGATAGCTGATGAAGCGGATCTCACCAAGTATCAGACGGGTTATGATGCGGAGAACCGGAGAATTCCCATGCCACATTATGAAGTGACTAGCCTGATCCCTCCACTCCGTAAGCATACCTTCGCCCCTGAAGTTGACCCGGCCGGACTAATTGGTGATGAAGCTGAATTTGAAGCTTTGAATGGCATTGACTGGTCATCATCAACCTTCTAGGAAAGGGAACAAGGCGAAGAAGCGGAGAGGGCTGAACCGGATGCTTCAGGTCAACACGAGAATTAATCCACCAGGCGGCTCATACCTTTGACGTGCTAAAAAAACAATCTTAACCATTCAGACTCGGGGAGTCATGTAATAGAGTAGAAATAACTTTGTTTTGTCGTGACATCGTGCATGCTTTGATGCTTAATACTATTAAGCCGTCATATTATATTCACCCGTGTTATACTTATCATCTGCTTTCTTTATGCTTAACCAAGTCTTTTAACTGTCCTGCACACAGAGATAGATCACAAGATCCCTTGGCGGCTTACCGCAGGGCGGGTCATAATATCTTGACATATTACCATTAAGATAGAAAAAAGAATCACAAATAAGCCTGTAACATATAATGTTTGAAACACAACTATAATCTCATACCTATGATCTTGCACTGCCGGCTTATATGACCCGAACAGTAAGGGTGATAACCCAATCTTTGGAAACCAACACTTCCAAAGGAATGATGATTCTCATATATTAGCGACCTGTCATCCAAAAACAAGCCGGGTTAAAGTTAACCACACTTGCACTTTAAACCTCAAAAAAGTCTCAAGTCAAATAAAGGCTGCTTTTAAAGAAAACTTAAACCAAATAAGAAGAAATAATCAAGGCTTTTGATTCGAATACGAACAGTAAACCGTTCCAAAGGGGTTAAGCTAGGATCCGAATATGATCATGTAGCCCCCAGTGGCTTTGGCATTGCGCCGATCAAGAGGGTACCGACAGCTATGTTCTCTTTGGTTCGAATACAACCTATATTTGAACAGGAAGCCCCCTAATGACCTTGAGAGTTTTTTAATGACTCTGATTCGAATATGATCAAAGTCAGTTCCCAAAAGGGATTGAGCTATGATTCGAATACGATCAAGAAGCCCCCTAGTGAGCTCGGCAGTGTGCCGATCAAGAGGGTACCGACAGCTATGTTCTCTTTGGTTTGAATACGACCTATGTTTGAACAGAAGCCCCCTAGTGATCATAAAGTTTAATGGCTAGATTCGAATGCGATCATAAGCCGGATCAAGCGGGTCAAGCTAGATTCGAATACGATCAGCCCCCAAGTGATCATTTGAAATGACAATGACAATGACATATTACCTTTGAGGATAAAAAAGGACAAAGGTCCTGCTTTATTTTTATCATAATATATACATCGTCAAAATATGTACATCAAGAGAGTCGGTGGCTCAAGTGTAGTAAGGCCGAAGATGAGCGATATTCCACGGTCGGCGGGTCTCCTCCTCTGACTTACGTGAGTCTTTGTACTCTTGAACATCGATAAGGTAGTATGACCCATTGTTCAAGTTCTTGCTGACCACAAAGGGCCCTTCCCAAGGTTGAGATAACTTGTGTGCATCGGTTTGATCCTGGATGAGCTGGAGCACCAAATCACCTTCCTGAAAGGTTCTGGACTTAAGCCGGCAGCTGTGATAGCGATGCATGTCCTGTTGGTAAATCGCCGAGCGAGCTGCTGCCAAGTCACGCTTTTCATCTAACAGGTCAAGTGAATCCTGACGCGCTTGTTCATTGTCCACCTCAACATAAGCCACCACACGGGGTGAGTCATGACGGATGTCACTAGGGAGAACCGCCTCAGCTCCGTAAACCATGAAGAAAGGCGTATAACCCGTAGATCTGTTAGGAGTAGTATTGATGCTCCATATCACAGAGGGTAACTCCTCAACCCAACAACCCGGCGTCCGTTGCAAGGGGACCAAAAGCCGGGGCTTGATGCCTTTCTAGATTTCCTGATTGGCTCTCTCAGCTTGGTCATTGGATTGGGGGTGAGCCACTGATGAAACATCAAGCCGAATATGCTCTCATTGACAAAATTCTTCCATGGTGCCTTTAGACAGATTAGTACCATTGTGAGTTATAATGCTATGTGGAAAGCCAAAGCAAAATATCACCTTCTTCATGAACTGAACCGTCGTGGCTGCATCACACTTACTAACTGGCTCTGCCTCGACCCATTTTGTAAACTTGTCAACTGCCACCAAGAGGTGGGTCTTTTTATCTTTAGACCTTTTGAAAGGCCCAACCATGTCAAGCCCCCAGACTACAAATGGCCAAGTAATTGGAATCATCCTCAACTCTTGAGCCAGCACGTGAGCATGTCTCGAGAACTTCTGACAACCGTCACATTTACTGACCAGATCCTCTGCATCAGCATGAGCCGTTAGCCAATAAAACCCATGACGGAAAGCCTTGGCCACAAGGGATTTTGACCCGGCATGATGGCCACAATCTCCTTCACGAATCTCACGAAGAATTTCTTGACCCTCTTCAGGAGAGACGCAACGCTGAAATGCCCCAGTGACACTGCGATGATGCAGCTTGCCATTGGCAATTGTCATTGACTTGGACCGCCGGGTTATCTGCCTGGCCAAGTTTTCATCCTCAGGCAACTTGCCCTGGGTCATATAAGCCAAGTACGGCATTGTCCAATCTGGGATGACGTGAAGAGCCGCCACCAATTGTGCTTCTGGGTCAGGAACAGCCAAGTCTTCCTCTGTAGGTAACTTGCCAGAAGGGTTATGCAGAATATCCAAGAAAGTATTAGGCGGCACCGGCTTACGCTGAGAGCCCAGCCGGCTTAAGGCATCAGCCGCCTTGTTCTTTCTGCGGTCAATGTGCTCCACTTGGTAACCCTTGAAATGTCCAGCAATGGCATCAACTTCACGGTGATAAGCCGCCATGAGAGGATCCTTGGAATCCACTTGCCTGATACTTGCTGAGCCACCAAATCTGAGTCACCAAAGCACCTTACCCAGCTTAAACTCATCTCCTTAGCCATCCGAATACCATGGAGTAAGACCTCATATTCAGCTACATTGTTAGTACAGGGAAACATCAACCGTAGCACATAACAAAATTTGTCACCTCGAGGGGAAGCTAACACAACTCCAGCCCCCAGCCCTCCAATTACCTGGACCCATCAAAGTGAATAGTCCAATACGTGTTGTCTGGCTTCTCTTCAGGCATCTGCAGTTCTGTCCAACCATTGATGAAGTCCACCAGTGCCTGAGACTTGATAGCAGTGCGTGGCACATACTTTAAACCATGAGGCCCAAGTTCAATGGCCCACTTGGCGACTCGTCCTGTGGCCTCTCTATTTTGGATGATATCTCCTAAAGGAGCAGAACTGACCATAGTGATGGGATGACCCAGATAATATTGCTTAAGCTTCCGGCTGGCCATAAACACCCCATAAACGAGCTTCTGCCAATGTGGATACCTTTGCTTGGATTCTATAAGTACCTCATTGATGTAATAAACCGGCCGTTGAACCGGATGCTCCTTGCCAGCCTCCTTGCGTTCCACCACAATGGCTACACTGACGGCTCGTGTGTTAGCAGCCACATATAACAACAAGGGCTCCTTATCAACGGGAGCAGCAAGGACTGGCGGCTCAGCTAGCTGTCTCTTCAAGTCCTCAAAGGCAGTATTAGCAGCATCACTCAAGACGAAGTCTTCTGTCTTCTTCTTCATCTGATACAGTGGTATGGCCTTCTCACCTAATCGGCTTATGAACCGGCTTAAAGCAGCAATACGACCCGCCAAATGATGGACATCATTAATACATGCCGGTTTACCCAAAGAAGTGATTGCCTTGATCTTCTCCGGGTTAGCCTCAATGCCCCTGTTGGAAAGCAGAAAACCCAAAAGCTTGCCTGCAGGCACACCAAAAACACACTTGGCCAGGTTAAGCATCATCTTGTAGACCCGGAGATTATCAAAGGTCTCCTTCAGATCATCTATCAAGGTCTCCTTCTCTCTGGATTTCACCACAAGGTCATCCACATAAGCGTGAACATTGCGCCCAATCTGATTGTGAAGACAGTTCTGTACACACCGCTGATAAGTCGCCTGGGCACTCTTAAGCCCAAAAGGCATAGACACATAACAGAAGGCTCCAAATGGAGTAATAAAAGCCGTCTTTTCCTAGTCTTTAACTGCCATTTTAATCTGGTGATAACCAGAATAAGCATCCAAAAAACTCAAACACTCACAACCCGCCGTAGCATCAATGATTTTATCAATACGAGGGAGAGCAAAGGGATCAGCCGGACAAGCCTTATTTAAGTCTGTGTAGTCCACACACATACGCCAAGCGCCGTTCTTCTTAAGCACCATCACCGGGTTAGCCAGCCACTCTGGATGAAAAACTTCAATAATGAACCCGGCCGCCAAGAGCCGGACCACTTCCTCACCAATGGCCTTACGCCTCTCTTCGTTGGACCGCTGAAGAAACTGCTTGACCGGCTTAAACTTTGGGTCAATATTGAGAGTGTGCTCAACGAGTTCTCTCGGTACACCCAGCATGTCAAAAGGTTTCCATGCAAAGATGTCCCGGTTCTCACGGATGAACTTGATGAGCGCGCTTTCCTATTTGGGATCCAGATTGGCACTGATACTGAACTGCTTAGATGAGTCGCCTAGAACAAAATCAACAAGCTTGGTATCATCAGCCGGCTTAAACTTCATCACTGGCTCGTGCTCTATGGTTGGCTTCTTCAAAGATGTCATGTCCGTCGGGTCAACATTATCCTTGTAGAATTTCAACTCCTCCGTCGCACAAACAGATTCAGCATAAGCAGCATCACCTTCCTCACATTCCAAGGCTATCTTCCGACTCCCATGCACTGTGATGGTACCCTTGTGACCCGACATCTTGAGCTGCAAATAAACATAACATGGCCGTGCCATGAACTTGGCATAAGCCGGTCGTCCAAACAAGGCATGATATGGACTCTTGATTTTGACCACTTCAAAAGTTAGCTTCTCAGCCCTAGAATCATGTTCATCTCCAAAAGCCACTTCCAGCTCGATCTTACCCACTGGGTATGCCAACTTACCAGGGACCACTCCGTGAAAAACAGTGTTGGAAGTCTTGAGATTTTTATCAGTCAAACCCATGCGACGAAAAGTCTCATAATAGAGGATGTTGATGCTACTACCTCCATCCATTAGTACCTTAGTGAACTTATATCCACCAACCTGAGGGGCCACCACCAAAGCCAAGTGACCCGGATTGTCAACCTGGGGAGGGTGATCTTCTCTACTCCACAGAATAGGCTGCTCAGACCATCTTAAATAACGAGGAACCGCCAGCTCAACAGCGTTCACAACCCTCTTATGAAGCTTCTGGTCCCGCTTGCACAAACTGGTAGTAAACACATGATATTGTCCACTATTCAGCTCCTTTGTATGGCTCTGGTATCCAATCTGCTGCTGCTGCTGACCTCCCTAGCCAGATTGCTGATTATAACCACCTTGATTACCCTGAGAGTTTTGAAAATTGGAATTTGAACCGCCGCCTGGGCCATGAAAACCGCCGCCACCAGAGCCGCTGCCAGGCCCATGATTACCATCAAACATGTTGGAATTCTTGAAAGCCTTCATGATCGTATAGTCCTTCCATAGGTGAGTGGCCGGCTTCTGCGGGGTGCCGTGTCTCCGACAGGGCTCATTCAGCGACTGTTCAAGTGTGGGGCTTGACCCGCCGGACCGAGGGGGTGGCCTCCCCTTACGTCGTTGATAGTTGCCCTGCGCATTGGTGTTAGCCACAAACTCCAAGCTACCATCAGCCTTACATTTATTATCACCTCCTTGATTTGTCGGGTTATGCTGAGGACCCTTGCCGTTGCCATTCTTTTTTCTCTTCCCTGTCTTTTCATCATCAGACTCGGGATCCTTGGTACTATCAGAGTCGGCGTATTTGACTAGAGCTGCCATCAGCTGACCCATGTCATTACAATCGCGCTTGAGCCGCCCTAGCTTCATCTTCAGAGGCAAAAAACGGCAATTTTTTTCCAACATTAAGACTGCAGAGCCAGCATCCATCTAATCAGACGAATGTATTATGGTCTTGACCCGGTGCACCCAATGGGTCGTGACTCACCCTCCTCTTGCTTGCAATTAGTCAAATCCACAATTGACATAGGCTGCTTGCATGTATCTTTGAAGTTCTGAATGAACCGAGCTTTTAACTCTGCCCATGAACCAATGGAATTAGGCGGCAGCCCCTTCAACCAAGTGTTGGCAGTCCCATCCAACATCATGGTGAAGTACTTGGCCATCGCAGTGTCACTGACCTCCAGTAAATCCATGGCCATATCGTAGCTTTCAATCCACGCCCCAGGCTGTAAGTCGGCCATATAATTAGGCACCTTTCTGGGCCCTTTGAAATCCTTGGGAAAACGCTCGTTACGCAGAGCCAGCACCAGACAGGGGACACCTCCGGTCCTGGTGGTCGCGCCTGCCTCAGTAGAAGTCGTCGGATAAACCGGAAAAGGCTGGTAAGCCACCAGCTAATCCGCTTGCTCAGCTGCCTGCTGAGCCGCCCGCTCAGCCTCTTGACGTATTCTACCCTGATCCACTAGGTTGAGAGCTCCATTGCACGCTGGGTCATGCTCGCACGGCTGGTCACGGCGTCGGGCGTTGCTTGAAACGGCCACTGAATCCATATGCTTGCTATAACTCGAGCTCCGGCTTGGACGAGGGGCTGAGTGAATCCTGTCCCGGCTATATGAGTACGCCTCCTGCTGTGCTAAAGCTGTCTGAAGAAGTTCTCTGACCCTGCGAGTTTCAACCGCCATCGGAGAGCCGCCCTCCACCGGGAGTGCCGCCAATCGTGCGGCCGCAGCGATCATGTTCTCCAACGGGTTAGAATAATGACTCGGTGGTGTTGGTACATACTGAGGTGGAGCAGTATTCATCCGAGGAGGCTCCATCGTTCGCGGCTGAACCGGCGTCCCAGCCCCGGGTGTTGCAACCCGGTTTACCTCCGGCGGGTTACTGGGCCCTGCACCGGGCGTTCGGAAGAGATTTCGAGGATCATAAACCGGAGGCAAATGGGACTAACTTTTCTGGTACCTTCTCCTCATGACCTCGCTTGACGCGTTCTGATCCATCGTGAGTTGGAAAGCCTGCAACTGAATCTGCTGAGCCTGAGCGTCCAAAGTCGCCCGCTCTATAGTCATCCGGACATCTTCTGCCGCCAGGTCTTCCTTAGCATGTGCTATATCCAGCTTTAACTGCGCCACTTCCGCATCATGTTGAGCTTTATCCGCCGGGTTAACCGCGGCGGTTAACAGAACTGTCATCTTATCCGTGAGATCCATCAGCACTTGAGCCGGCGGGCGCACTGGGCCTCCTGCCCCGGCTGCCGCTGACCCGGAGGTTATCGCTGCCGCAATTGTAGAATTTTGAAGGGGTTGCGTGCCAGCCATGAAGATCCCAACTTTGCTTGGTGGCTCAAGGAGGTTCGGAATACTACTGCCATCGAAACATCCCCCAAGCCCGCCGTCTTGCAATTGATACAATGAATCCGTCTCACATGTGGATGACTCACCATCAGAGTAGATGGTCGTCTCACCAGCCGACACAGATCCATCAGGAAGTTCCCCTCCTTGGATGCATCCCACGAAGGCACGCTTCACAGCAGGCTGAGCCCGGGTGGGTCTCGCACGCTGAGCCATCCCGACGAGGTTGGTGCATATGTCCGGCTCAGGGCCCGGCTCGCCGATCTTGCCGATGAAGATGTGGATTCCGCCGAAGGGGACCCGGTACCCATACTCAATTGAGCCGGCCTCGGGGCCCCAGCCTTCGTCGTTGATGTAGATCTTGCCGCAACGACTCTTGGTCATCCAGCCCACAGCGTACCCCTTGAGCCCTTCGAAGCTGCCCTTCAAGAACTCAAATCCACCGTGCGCTGGCCCCACGGTGGGCGCCAAGTGTCATGGAATTGTCACAAAAGATGTCCTAGTGAAAGGACTTAGTCGTGGAGCCATCGCAACTAGGAAGCTTACACTACTAGGGAAAAGCCTAGCAGCAACGCGGGTTTTGGCCCTCTCAGTAGCGCGGGTACCGGCGCTACTAATAAGGCGCTACAGCTAACGTATAGCAGTAGCACATGTTGACCCACGCTACTGCTACTGATGAATAGCTATAGCGCTCTTTGGAAAAGGGCGCTACTGATATTATCTGCAGCGCTTTTCAGCAGGAAGCGCTACTGGTAAGTCGGCGCTACTGCTAAATTCCCCCCCCCCCCTCGCTACTACTAGTTTTATTAGTTTTTTTCCTGCATATTTGTTTTTTATTTGTTTTGTATTTGAATAGGCTTTATACAATAATCGTTAGCATATCATCCACATACAAATGTAATCATAGCATATACATACAATTAGTCTCATCAAATCATGTCATCATCATAATCATCATCCAACACAAAGTGGTCTCCCGTCATCAATCTCGAAAATGCGGTACAAGTCTCGATTACTTGCAAATACATCATCATCCATCTAAACAATGATATACGCGAGAATAGCTATCACTTTGAGTACATGAGTTCATATCCCTCTCTCGCATTAGCGTGAACCTAAACTAAGTACCGCGTATCGCTCGGAAACCGAAAACCGGTACACCTGGGCCTGACACTCCGGCGTAGCACTTCTTCGCCATCTATGATCTATGCACCTGCATCGTCACATGAGTCGATGATATGCAACATATATAGTTGAGCAACAGAAAGAGACAGACTTGGAAAAAATAGAAACAACATATCATAAGCATAAATAACAAAGTTCATCGTACCCAAAATGACCGAACTAGAGTGATTTTTGCTAGTCAAGGAGGAGGACGGTTTAATTACATCACAAATAAAGTTTCACCGTGCATAACTCAAAGTTTTGTCATAAAAGAAAGTATGGACTAAACGGACACATTGTCATATATCGACAATCACTCCATCATGTCGTGCCATCCATCCATGTCAGGGAGATAGTCATCGAGCTTAGTGAAAGGCTTCATGTCGAGATACTGAGAGGCTATCCATGTTCGGACGTCTTCCCGCGACATTTGTCCTTCTGCATGGAACATCCCTGTTTTTCCGACGACCTCATTCATGATGATTTGGGCAAGTTCGCGCTGGATGTTATAGAACTCAGCTCGAAGTCGATGATCCTCGATATCTCCTATGTCCTTTGCCCATTACAGAATATGGGCATCGCCAGATCTAGGTGCCATGTGAAGGTTCTGGTGATCCCGTCTGTACTCCAGCATGTGGTGTAGGACATAGAATCCATCATTAAGAGAATCGTTTGGTTGCTGGATGCAGCAGAAGTCGGTCTTATGGCTGAAGGCGGCCCTGCCGCCCCTTCTCTTCTTATCCCTAACCTATCCACCCCTTGCTTGGTAGTAAAACATAGCACTATCGAGAACATCTTTGATGTGGGTGTAATCCTTTTTGTGAATGTTCTTCGACGAGTCCAAGTAAAGAGCGTGGGAGAATCGGGGGTAGAGGATGATGAGGATGGCGCGCCCGCCACTGCGCAAAATAAGTACACCTCAAATTAATTAGCCTCCACCGTGCAAATGAATTATTGAAATCGAAGGAAGGATAGCAGCGCGGATGACTCACACGGGATGATAAGGCACGAGAATCGCCTCCTTGTCCTTATTGGCGAGCATGAAACTGACGATGTAATCCCTCGCGTATTCACGATGCTGTGCACAGACTCCCAACAAGCCCTCGTGCATGTAGTACGGGTCAGCGACACAGATAAAACGTATCTGCTCAACCCCCAATGATGTAGTTCATGTGCAAGGCATAAAGGCGGACAAACGTAAAATCCAGCTTCTTCACGTGAAACATGTCGAATATGTAATCGAATCGGAGGAAGAACTTATCCGCGGGGAAGCGGTCGACGTACGACATTTGCCGCGGAACGTTAACCACGTAGAGTGGGTATCCTGGATCTTTCGAGGCGATGAGGCCTTTCTCTACCCGCAGCACATCGTCATGAAGTCTCCTTAGATCGCCGAATCTGGCCCGTAGCGCTGTTTCAGGTAGGATTGGTCGACCGGGGATATGCCATTTATCCGCATCGGGGATATCTACACGGTCCTGAAGCCGAGACTGCTGAGGCGGCTGGATCATAGAATCAGTTTTTTTGCCTTTCCTCGCTCTCTTCCTAGACTTCTTTACCACCGGATGGTCGTCAATAATACGTTGAGACGGTAATTCAGGCACCGACTCATGATGCTCAAACCCTGAGGAGGCGCCAGTATAGACATACTATTTAGCGCCATCGTCATCCTCATCCTCATCCATGGCGACGTCATCAATGACTAATGGAGCCACCTGCTTACCCCGTCTGCTATCACCCAACCCGACACTCGACGCTAATTGGGTAGGTGGGGTGTTGATGTTCATACCTTGCTGAGGCTGCGTGCTCGTGGGTGTGCTCCCTACCACCTCCAGACGAAGCAGACTCTTTGGCCACAACAGGACCCACCCATTGCAACAATCACCAAGCTGCCGTGGGGTCTCGTCGTCATCCCCCACTAGTATTAGAGGAGGCAAATTCTCGTGGCCCGGTTTGACACTGGCCACGGAAACCTTGAAGACGTTCGAGGGGATCGACCGGCTGTGGAACAATGGTTCCTTCAGCTCCATTATCGTCCCCATCCCCACGTCCACCTTCTGTTCACCGATGGTGTACAAGGCCTGCAAAGAAAAGTCTGCGACGTGAGACATCCGAAAGGCAACAAAAACGGGAGATTATACATTTATATTGAAGGGGGCGGTGTGGCAGATACCGTGAGGGCGTCGAGCTCAGCCAAAGAGGAGGCACCACCGAGCACGTCCGGTGCGGGAGCAGGTACGAGAGCTGGTCGGGAGCCGGTGCGGGAGCAGGTGCGGGAGCCGGTGCAGGAGCAGGTACAGGAGCCGGTGCGGGAGCAGGTGCTCCCAAGAAGTCAGCAAGGGGAAAGTCCTCTGCATTTTTTTCTGGATTTTGCCTTGTCCAAGTGTAAACGCCCATCACCAAGGAAGTAGATATATCTGCAATCGCCTGTTTTGCGGCAGCTACCACTGTTGCGACTGTCTGAGATGATTTCTTCTCAACCGCAATCTCAACCTTCTTGTCGATGCTTTCTTCAGTTAACCTCCGTCTTTCCTTTTTCTCCTCCATGGTCTCACGGTAGTACTTCTTCCACGTGGTACCGTCTCCGACACCGTGCACGCGTCCATACGACGGTCGAGTATCCACCGGTTGTTGTTTCAATATGTTCAACGCCCGGTTGAATGGAGTGTCCCACTTGGGCCTCGCCAATGCCTCAGACGGCGAGTCGCTTTCGGCCACAATCCGGTGCTGCTCTCTCTGCAAAAGGCACAAGGATCGTTTACAAATATGACTAACGTGTGCAGTCGAATTGATCAGAAACTAAAATTACTAGCAGTCTCATGAACTTCGTAATGACTGGTGTTGTCTCGTAAACCTTCTTCACTGGGTCCCAACGGTGCCGGGCCCTCAGGACGTCACGCTCCTGCGGGACGGTGAAATCCGCCAAGGGGTCTGGGATGCCCAGACTCGCGGCTTCCGCGTCCTCCTTGGCCCATTTGGACCTCTTTCCGCCGTAACCACGGCTTCCGAGGTGGTGGGTCCCAATGTTCCTCTTTTGAAGCCCCTTCATGTACTTAGAATTTTTTTGGCAGCTTCGGCCTCGCAAGCCTCCTTGAATATTTGAAACTGCTCTTCCGTGATTGTCGGACTATCCTTTACAATCTCGGAGTAGGGTTCCCCGTCGTTGATCTTTGCTTTCACTCGATTTTTCCAGGCGGCCAACGCGTTGCTAAAATTGGTCATGGCATGTTTGTTTATCTTCTTCGTTGACGGGTCCTTGTCTGGATCTTCATAATCCTTCTCATTCCAACTCGGGAACAAGAATATCTGGTGAAACTTCTTTAGGAGGGAGCTCCTCATATTTTCTATCTTCTTTAGATTCTCATCGTTGATGGTGGTGGTTGTCCGTATGATGCAGCCTATTTGATTGCCGTAGCACGCGCGCGCTTCCTCGGGCACCTTTGGCTCAAAATTGTCGTCGTCCACCTCCTTGACCACCAGTCTAGTAGTCCTGAGTTTGTTAGGAACCCGTTGCCTCTTTGCTTTCGGTTCTACACCGGCTCCGCTCCCCGAGGCAGCACCGGTCTCAGCGCCGGTCTCGATGCCGGTCTGAATCTCAGCGTCGGTCTTAGTCTCAGCACCGGTCTGCGTGTCGGTTTCAGCACCGGTCTGTGTGTCGATCTCAGTCCCCGATGCCACCGATGGGCCCAGCAACAACATCTGTTGATCATTGGTAAGGCTAAAAAATTCGCCTGCCGCCCGGTAGACGTCGTCGCAATCACCAGAACCCTGTCCTTCATCGTTGCTAGCCATGTTTCCTATGATTAAATCTAGTCAATTAATTCTAGACCTAATAAAATGAATAATGACATAAAAAAGGACTATTGTTTTGCAGGAATGTTGACTCCTTCCTGGTGTGGCAAATCCCGGGCACTCGATATGTCCTAGTTTGTAGCACAAGTCATGCCAAAATTCACGGGAAATTTTGGCATGACCTTTGCTAAAAAGTGGACAAATCGAGAACCTGAAATTTGCCGGAGCAGAAATGAATCAACATTCCGGCAAAACATAGGCCACTCAGCATCATTCCCTGGAAACAACAAAGCCACTTGGGCACAATCGAACAACTTCAATGAAAAGATATAACATGACCACTTCAATGAAAAATAAAAATTGCCTAAATTCTTTTCCTTGAAAAATAGTGGTCTTTTCAAAAATCAAAAACCTTTGCAAAATGACCTCACTAAACACAGAACCCAATTAAATTGCAAAGGAACTCCATTTCTCTAACCCTTCTGACCTAATGCTCTAAAATAAAATTTTCCTCTAACCTAGCCAATCTACTTAACCTAGCTTGTTAATCCAACAAAACTAATTAACCTACCTATTTAACCTAGTTAGTTAATCTAGTTTACCTAGATAATTAACCCTAATTAAACTAGTTAACGCCGCTAGTTCTCTGTCAAAGCCTAAAATAAATTTTTGCACTAATTAACCTAGATAATTAACCTAATTAAACTAGTTAACCTGACTAGTTCTCTGTCAAAGCCCTAACTAAGATTTTGCACTAACCTAGATAATTAACCTAATTAAACTAGTTAACCTAACTACTTCTCTGTCAAAGCCCTAACTAAATTTTTGCCCTAACCTAGATAATTAACCTAATTAAACTGGCTAACCTATGCATGAGAGAGAGAGGAGGGGTGGGGGCTTACAGATGATGGCTCCGGTGGTGGCGACGGAGCCAGTGGTGGCGAGGGTGGCAGCGGCGTCTCCGGTGACGGCGAGGGAGGCAGGGGCGTCTCCGGTGACGGCGAGGAAGGCAGTTGTGGCGAGGAAGGATCCGGTGGCGTCGACGGCGGCTCCGGTGGCATTGACGAGGCCGCGCGGCTCCGTGGCGTTGGGGGCGGCTCCGGTGTCGTCGACGGCGCACGGCTCTGGTGGCGTTGACGTCGGCGGCAAAGTGGGGCGACGGTGAATCGGGGAGACGGCGGCGCGTGGGGTGGGTTGAGGGATTTGGGAGAGAAGTGGTGGCGGGGGGGAATGGTTTTTTGGTTAAGTCAAACTTAGCGGTAGCGCGTTTCGCAAAACGCGCTATAGCTAAGATAGCTATAGCAGTTTTTGCAAAACGCGCTGCTGCTATAGCTATGTAAATTTCTTCCTTTTTTAATTTCTTTTTCTGTTTCTATAGCGGGGGTCTAGGACACGCGCTGCAGCTACGTTAGCTATAGCGCCTCTTACAGACACACGTTGCTGCTATGCCTTCCTCCGTTTTTTCGCTTTTTCGTTTATTTTGCTTTACATTTTACTTTTTCCTTTCTCCTTTTTCTATTTCTTTCATTTTCATTTACTTTTCTATTTGTTTTTCATCTTATTTTATTTCCGTTAGTAGTAGCGCTCTTCTTAGGATACGCGCTGCTAATAATGCCCTAGCGGTAGCGCGTTTCTTCGAAGCCCGCTACTGCTATGCGTAGCCTATTATTCTGCCAATGGGAATATTAGTAGTAGCGCTTTCACAACTACAAGCGCTACTGCTAAGGTTGTATCTGTAGCGCGGTTTTTCTTTAATCGCTACTGCTATATAGCACTAGCGCGCTTTTTTGACCCGCGTTGTTGCTAAATTTCTGTGTATATGGTTTTCCCTAGTAGTGTTAAAGGGGTTAATCGGGACAAAGGACACGAGGTTTATACTGGTTCGGCCCCTTAAGGTGAAGGTAAAAGCCTACGATCCAGTTTTGAGTGGGATTGCTTATGACTCGATTACTAGGGAGCGGAGTTGCTTGACCTAGCTCTTGATCTGATGTTACTTGCCCTGAACCGCTGCCGGGTCGTCCCTTTATATACAGAGGTCGACGCCCAGCGGCTCACAGAGTCCCTGCCGGCTCATAAATAGTGTCCGGCTCGGTCTCTAATTATTCTTGCCTTACAATACAAGTCATGTACATATGGCGGCTTATCTCTACGGGCCTTAAGTCGCCTTTGGGATTTGGGCACTTAACTGAACCGCCATCTTCAACCTTGGTCTTGGGCTTCAAGAGTACTTATAGGTATAACCCGGCCCTCCTAGGCGGGTCATACCTAATAGTTATATCCCCAGCAGTAGCTGAGTGCTGAAGCTATATCATGTTGTACTTTGATCTATTTCAATTATGAAATCTTGCTTCCGTAATATGGGGATGAAATATATTATGTGTTTAATATGAATGTCAATTAGATTAATGAATGGATTATTAATAATAGGGCAATAGCCTGCTAATGGCGAATTAGCCTGCTAATTGGTTTTTGCTATTGCAAATGGTTATTGAGAAAATATTGTGGGCGATGACCTAAGGCAACACACACAGTTTCTAGGAATAAACCGTGTTGGATCGATGAACAATCACACACGAAATTCTCTTCAAAGCTGTTTGCGTTAGGCCACCTTGCGCAAATGTTTACCGCATAAAAAATGTGTGTGATGGATAGCCTTTGCCACACAGTTTCTTCTATGCACCGTGTGTGATGCATTCAATAACGCAGATGATGAATTTTTAATATTGTGTGCGATGGGAATGCCATTACAAACGATTTAAGGGGGGAAATTGTGTCTGATGTACCTACGAACGGAAACGTTTTCCTTGCAGCGACTGTTTGGGATGTATATACGAACGGAAACATTTCGCGGGGACTGACGGTGTGGGATGTACTTATGACCGGAAAGGATTTTGCCCGTGTGCCTCGCATACCGTTTCCCAAACGGTTCATTACAACACACCATTTGGTTTCACTGCGTCATTAGAAACGTCTAATCATCGCCCCTACACGTGCGAAAAAATTTAGTGTGTGCTCCATCACACACAATTACGTATTGCAAGGCCTCTGGATCATGGCTCCATATCCCCTACGGTTTCTGGGTCGTGTGGCAAGGACCCCCTATCGCCCACACTCACTTGGCGACGGTTCCAAATGCCGTCATGGAAAGGGGTTTAAAACCGTTTGTATAGCACTGACGCGTACCAGTGGTTATGGTATAAGCTTCTCGCAAACAAGAGATTCTCTCACAACAAGCATGATGGTTTCGGTAGGGAACGTGCCACCTAAGTACGGATGGTTCCTCTTGTTGGCATGGCGTTGGTATGCCTCGCTATCCTGGGGACGAAACGATATTTGTTACATCTTCTTACTTTCAAAATTTTCTCGTGTCAACATGGAACAACATGAGTGTTTGCAATTTTTTGGGATATTTTAGGGTTCGCGTGGACATTTTTATACATTAACTGAGTTTTCTATGCATTCATGTGCATAATTCAAATTTGAACTATATGCACATGCTGCAGTGCATATAAACGGGTTGAAAAATCAAATGTGTGTCCTTGGTTGCAAATAGGTCTCATGTAAGAAATGGGAATGAATGTCAAATACCTTTGCCACCATCGCTTGGCCACTAACATTGAGATACGTGGTTTTAAAATTCTAGTAAATCAAAAACTCGTATGAAATTCATGAAACTTGACATGCTATCATGGAACGGCAGCAACATGCAGTGGTAAAAATATTGTCCCATTTGGGGCAGGTTGGAGTATAAGCTTCTCACAAACCAGAGCTTCTCGCAACAAGCCTCATGGTTACGGTAGGGAACGTTTCACCTTTCTGGACGAAATGATATCCGTTATCTCTTCTTGATTTCAATTTTTGCTCTAGTGTCAACATAGAACAACATGAGTGTTGTGTTAAATTTTGGAACTTTTCGGGGTTTGTTTGGACATTTTTATGCATTAATTAACCTTTCAATGCATTTATGTGCATAATTCAAATTTGAACTACATGCACATGCTCTAATGCATATAAATTGGTTGAAATTCAAATTTGTCTCCTTAGTTGCATGCTTAGGTCCCATGCAAGAAGTGGGAATGAATGTCAAACACCCTGCAACCGTCACTCGGCCACAAACATTGAGATACCTGATTTTTAAATTCTAGTAAATCCAAAACTCTTCTGTAATTCATGAAATATGGCATGCTATCATGGAGCCGCATCAACATGCCATCGTAAAAATTTTGTCCCATTTGGGGCAGGTTTGGGTATAAGCTTCTCACAAACCAGAGCTTCTCACAACAAGCCTGATGGTTTCGGTAGGGAACGTTTCACCTTTCTGGACGAAACGATAGTTGTTGCCTCTTCTTGATTTAATTTTTTTCTCCAGTGTCAACATAGAACAACATGAGTGTTGTGTTAAATTTTGGAATTTTTAGGGTTCGTTAGCACATTTCTTATGCATTAATTGAGTTTTCAATGCATTTATGTGCATAATTCAAATTTGAACTACATGCACATGCTCTAATGCATATAAATTGGTTGAAAATTCAAATATGTGTCCTTGGTCGCATGCTTAGGTCCCATGCAAGAAATAGGAATGAATGTCAAACACCCTGCCGCCGTCACTCGGCCGCAAACATTGAGATACCTGGTTTTTAAATTCTAGTAAATCCAAAACTCGTCTAAAATTTATGAAACCTGGCATGCTATCATGGAATGTCACCCGAAATGCCATGGTAAATTTTTTGTCCCATTTGGGGCAGGTTTGGGTATAAGCTTCTCTCAAACCAGAGCTTCTCACAACAAGCTTGATGGTTTCGATAGGGAACGTGCCACCTTTGGGGACGAAACGATACCCGTTGCCTGTTATTGTTTTCAAAAAAATTCTAGTGTCAACATAGAACAACAGGAGTGTTGTGTTCAATTTTGGATTTTTCGGGGTTCGTTTAAACATTTTTATATATTAACTGGGTTTTCTAGGCATTTTATGTGCATAATTCAAATTTGAACTACATGCACAAGCTCCAGTGCATATAAATTGGTTGAAAAATCAAATCTGTGTCCATGGGTGCATGCTTAGGTCCAATGCAAGAAATGGGAATGAATTTCAAACACCAGCACTATTGACTGCCGGCAAAACGTTGAGATACTTTGTTTTTAAATTCTAGTAAATCCAAAACTCATCTGAAATTCATGAAACTTGGCATGCTATCATGGGATGGCACCCGACATGCTATGGTAATTTTCGTGTCCATTTTGAGAGAAGGCGCACTCGAATAACAGTCAACAAAGGCATTTTGAAACAACTAGTTGGCACTCTAACATCGCAAACGTTTTAGATAGAACACCCATATGTACACTGATAGCTTCCCCAGTAAGCCAAGGGAAAATGTGCCGAGCAGGATTTGTGCAGCTCTTCATCGCAAACATTTTAGATAGAACACCTGTATGCAAAGTGAGAGCTATGGTCTTCTGTGGTAAGCCAAGGTAAAATTCGCTGCACAGGATTTGTGCATCTCTTCAACGCAAACGGTTCAGATTGAATAAGGTATGCAAAGCGAGACTTCGGCGCTAAGCCAAGAGAAAATTTGGCAAGCAGGATTTCTACCTCCCTTCAGTGCAAACGGTTTTTTCGGATGACCCGTGTGCAACCACGTACAGACAATTTGGTAAGATTTGCATTTGTCATATTGGGTATATTGCCATTTGTCAAACTTGAAAGATTGACATTTGTTGATCTAGTAACTTGCCATTTGTCAATCCTTGTAACACTGCGATTTGTCAAAATATGCAGCTAAAAATCACTAGCACTATCTAATTTTTGCAACTAAAATTCAGTGATCAAGCATAGATTTCATTCATAGATTAAGCAATCGTGCTTAATTTATACAAACAGTTCAACTTTACAGCTGAACCGACCAAACTTTTCCCCAATTGTTGCCAACCACGTACTGAAATAGCTAGTTCAACTATATATACTAGCTAATTTTAAGTACGTTGTACAGTTCCACCACATCTATAGTCAGATGAACTGAACAAAATAGCCCCTAAATACTACTACGGATGGGCTTTGTACTACTTCCGGCAGCCTCTCCTCTGCCGAGCATGCTCAGTAAGAGGAAGAGGAGGAGGTGGAGGCTACCGACGAGCTGGACAACTGCAATACGGTGCCTGTCGTTACTGCACCTTCAGCGACGCTCACCTCGAACGCCCTTTGCCGCTCCAGACGGCCCCTCTCGAAGCAGTGGTTCTTCTCGTAGATCTCCTGATTCCTCGTCCCTGTGTCGGCGTGTGCCGCGGTCACAGCGTCAGTAAGGCTCTTTGCGTGCTCGACGAGGCGCTCCTCCTCCTCCCGCAGGAAATCGATGTAGCGTGCAAGGTCGCTGCCGCATGTGCGGGCCTCCACCTCCGCCTCCCTCCTGCAGGCGGTGGTGGCGGAGTGGGTGATGATCCCGACGATCGATGGTGGGCTAGCGGCCATGGTGGACGATGATGGGTTGGCAGCCATGACCACCACCTCCCGCCTTCGGGTCACGGTGGCGGAGCGGGCGATGGCCACGGTGGCCGGCAGTGGGGTGATGGCCATGACAGCGAAGCGGGTGTTGGCCACAACGGTGGAGCAGGTGATGGCCCTGGCTTTCGACGGAGCTATGGCAGCAACGGCGGTCGGCAACAGTTGTCGACGGGCACCGGCGGCCAAGCGTGTGGTGCGTGTTCTGCGCACACCCAATTGGGACGCCGCACGCGCTACACTACGCCGGGGACTGCACCGCCGCCACGGTGTAGCCTCCCAGTTGGAGTTGTGCTCTGATGACGGCGGAGTGGCTGAGCAATGACGACGGTCCGGTGCCATTGCCGATTTTGGGAGAAGCAGACGAGATAAGCTATAGGGAGGGAGGGGAAAATGCGACGCAAGACTCACCGACTGTGAGGGTTTATATAGTAGGCTGATAAGCATTGGGATTTTGGGGGATGTCACCGAGTCGGGCGGGAAGCTTGCGCGGGAACCTGCGCGATTGCACGAGAACGGGCTCAGCACCGTTTGGCCAAAAGAACGCCCCCGCGCTCTGCTCAAGCGTGCTCTCGAACCGTCTGCGGCAGCGGGGTGACAAGACGTGCGAGAGAAGGACGAAAGGACACGTACACATATGTTTAATAAAAAAGTTTGCGATTTAATTAACTACTATACCCATCCTGGTTTTGTAAGTAGGATTTAATTAATAAAATACGAATGCTTGTCACCAAAGATTATATTGTTGGATTTGTATTCGAACATAGTTTCCAGTTATATATTTTTGTAACATGCATTATCATTTTGTTGATTAAATTTGAGGTGATATACCAGCAAGCGTTTGCCCACAACACACACGGTGCCGGCCTCTGCTCGCGTCCCTCGGCAAGCTCTGCTCGCCGTTAGGCGCCGCGACGCGCTCTGCTCGCGTCCATCGGCGCGCTCGGGTTGTGGACAACTTTTCCTTGCGTGTTCAACTGCTATATGCATATATATGGTTGATCGATGTTGAGGCAACCGCGGAGCGCTCTGCTCGCGTACCTCCGCGCACTCTCTGCCAGCGGTTGGGCCTGCGCACGATCACGTCGGGGGGGGAGGGCATATGCATGCGGTTGCGCCGCGCGCGTTGCCACGCGATGCAATTACGCGCGGCACGATGGAGTTACGCGCTGTGAATTAGAACTGCCATCAGGACGTGTCGTACGGCCTCCCCTTTAATTCCCGCGGCCATTATAACCTTAGTCTCTTCAGCCTTTCGAGCATGCCCCACAACACAACAAGCACACGCACGACGACACATAGAGAGGGGATGTCTAGCGGCGCTCCAATAGAGTTCGGCGAGCATAAAGTGGAGGCCCACGCGAGGGAGACGGATCTCTCGGTGGTGTACACCATCGACCCGGCCGTGGTGGACAACTACATCAACACCGTTGAGCAGTTGCTTGCTGGAGACAAGTACAAGGTGGTCGGCATCGACCTCCAGTACACCGACGGTAGTCCCGGCATAGATCAGAGGGTTGTCGTTGCCCAGTTGTGCGTGCGCCATCATGTCCTCATCTACCACTACTGCATGGCCAGAGGGCCTTGCGACCGTTTCAACAGGTTTGTCAACAACACCGACTACAAGTTCGCCACGGTGGAAACCACCGACGATGTAAAAGCACTCAGTGTCACGGGCTTGGCCTGCAAGAACTTTGTTGAAATCCGTGACCACTACAAGGTCTGGGGCAGCACGAAGAAGGACTCCATGGTCGAACCCGCCTCGGCCATCATCAACCCCTACTACGAAAAGATGAAGCAGGATGCCTAGAGAACAAGTGTTGTATCCTAGCACAGTGCCTGGATGCGGTGACTAGATGAACCTCACCTCGGGTTCGTGGCCAAGAGCGTGTACACATGCTACGAGATGCACAGGCGGATCGTTGACATGAGGAAGTGCCTCGTTACCCAAATCGACAAGCCCGGATCGAGCCACAAGCAGAGCAAGCGTCACAAGAAGTAGATGATGATCAGATGATCATTTATACTAGTTAATCATGCATTCAAAACAATACAGAGGCTGGCCAACTCGCATGGAGAAGGCTCCCCCGATTTCACCCTTCGTTAGCCGTTCGATCATGGTCAATGCAGTCTTTTTTTCGCCGCTGGCCGTTGGATCCTCGTTGGGAATTCATCTGTCTCGTTTTAACCGCGTGGTGAAACCTGGACGGGTATGACGTGTGGGCTCGGGCTGGATCGAATTGGCTGGGTGCCAGTTTTTTGGGTGCGCGGGTCAGCCTCTCCTGCCGCGCCGCGTGGGAGCGCACGCGGCATGGGTGCAGCGGGCACAACCGCACAAACCCTACCCCCAATCCACAGCCGCCACTCCCTCCCTCCCTCCTCCTCCCTCCCTCGTCTGCCACCGCCACTCCCTCCCTCCTCGTCGCCCCTGCCTCCGCCCTAGGAGCTTCGCCGCCTCCCGCGCGCTCGTACTCTCCCTCGTCTCCTCTTCTCCGTGCTTCCGCCGCAGCCTCCGCTTCCCTCCTCCCTCTCGTCGGCCTCATCTCCTCCACCTCCACCACCTCCATCTCCCTACCTCCGCACCTGTCTAGCACGGTCAGACCATGCTAAGTGGACGAGAAGGCGTCATCTTGAGAGGCATGCCACACCTTCCATGACGGCGCCCCGATCTGCCGGATCTTCCTCCTCATCAGTCCAACGTAGAGGATTGGCGGATCCGCCTCCTCTTTGGCGTCATCAACCAGAGAAGGTGTTTTTTCTTCTAGGCCGATGGATGGGGTAGGCGAAGAGGAGTGGCGGATCCGCGTCCTCTTCGGCATGCAGTTGTGCTCTCCATTGTTGTGAGCTCGCCGCCTGTTGAGTTTGCTGCCGTTCTTGCACCGGTGATGCTGCCGTGGAGGGCTTGGTTTAATGTATGTTGCCCTTTTTTCCTCATTTATTTGTTGTGCACTTTCTTGCCTTTTAGCCCAACCTCTGTTCTTTGATTTGTCCATGATTCAGAGGATAAAGAGATTTTAGTTTTTGTTTGTGTGTGTGTGTGTGCAGCTTGTCTACGGTGGGATGGGGATTCAGAGGATAAATTTTATTGGCAGTAAGAAGTTAAGAGATCAAGCGTGAGACATCAAATGTCAAGGGAGATTTTAGTTTTTTCGTGTCTGTGTGTGCAGCTTGTCTACGGTGGGATGGGGATTCAGAGGATAAATTTTGTTGGCAGTATGAGGTTAAGAGGTTGAGCGTGAGACGTCACATGTCAAGGGGATTTAGTATTTAGTCTCTTCTAACCTGTGAAGAGAGACTACTGGTTTAAAGGGAATCCATACTTAAACAAGGTTTCTTCCAATTCAACAAAGTCAGGTACTACTCATTTTTGGCTTATGTGACTATGAAGTACAATGCTTTATGTTATTTCTAGAGAAGTTCAGATTTCACTGAGGTGGAAATCTCTCTATTAATATGCAGCTATGGAGCTTTTCGAGGCAGCGGGACATGATGCCGCACAGAGATGGGGATGGCCATGCCCACCCCGATGCTGCCGGCCGATGTCGGTGAGAGCATCACCGCCGACAATGGCTCCAACGAGCTCTCCATGAGCTCCTGGGACGACACCAACTCCAACATCATGTTCTTCGTGCCTGGAAGCAAGAAGGCCAAGGTGTTCATCGATGGTGACAACGGCATGGTCACCAAATTCAGCAAAATCAAATCCCAAGTAGGACATACCTCACATATATACACTTCACATCCATCCGGACTCTGCTGCCCGTCAATTGTTTAATGTTGCACTGATACTAACACCTTGGCCCAAATTCAGTTTGGCCTGTCGAGCATGTCTTTGGACATGCCCGGCATGGACGGCTACTTGCAGCCGCAGCAGGACTTCGTCGCCTGCATAGTCTTGAGACAAGCGTGTCTGCGCCACTCACCCGTGAAGCATCGCTAAGAGGGTTAGTTTCCTGCAACATTTTTGGCGTTCATCTTGCTTCCACATATCTGTACTGAATATTTTTCTTGCTTGTGCTGTTTAGCAAAGAAGAACAAGGATTAGCAAGAGGCTAAGGAGGCTGCAAGACCTTGTACCCAACATGGACAAGGTAACTAAATCAGTTGAATTGATGCACACTGTCAATTCTGTCACCATATAGAGATGAATTTTTCACCATGAATTACAGAAGCTTGTACTCTCTAAAGTACCAAAGCTGACAACTACATGCCTGCATATTCAGCGATACAAAACTAAATTCTAACGTACTAAAACTGATGATTCTAATCCACACTGGAAGTGTTGCCCATGGAAATTCAGAACCTTGGTAGTTAAGGCCTTTTATTCTTGCCATGTTATCTGCTATGATTTTGCATGAAGCTCTTCTCTCACTCACTCTTTGGATTTTGTCCAGCATGATATTTAATTACCTTATTTTGTTATTATGGCTGAGGTTATCAGTCTAGGAGCTTTATCTGTAGTTTAATTTTCCATGCATTGCCATGTAAATATTCAAATTCAGAAGAAAAAAAGGTCACAAAGAAACAAGTATGCACGGTGAAAAATAAAGCTAGAGATAAGTTTGGAATGAGTTTATGAGCATAAATCAGTTAAATTATTTCACCTTTCAACACACAACTTTGCTGCTGTAGACATTCCCAGTGGACTGTTGCTATTAGTGAACCACCCTATTGTCTACGGGTGCTTGAGACTAACATTCTAACTTGCAATCCTTAGCGGTAGGAAACTTAATAGGTAAATATGACACCCGTTCCATTTTGTGACACAGTTTCTTTTTATCAATTCAAATCTGATCAAACTCCCGCTTCTTGAATATGGTTATCTGTCTGTAGGGTTGTGTGCTGGACGTTTTGGCTGCTATAGGGGTTATTCAGTCTCGCCATTTCTTGCTGGACGTCGAGCGCATACAGGATGCAATCCAGAATGTCTTGATTATCGTAGAAAGGGTTTATCTTCTTGGTCCTCTAGCAATATGTGTACCATGTCGCTCCGTACAGTGGCGCTGATAAGGCAAAATCCGGGAAGAAAGAATGATTCAGGGCTTCGTGCCAAGCAACATCTGCAGTACACCAATTAATTCTCGATACATTTCGCGTATTCAGCTTTTTCATTAACTATACAAAGTGCTCATCTTGCTTCAGATTCAAGTGATCAGATCTTGATGAGAAGCATGGCCGAATGCACCTCCAACCACTAGATTTCTGTGCCAAAAGTTCGATTGATGTAATTTTCGATGCATCTAAGGTATTCAACACTTCCCCATAACTACATATACTTTACGATGCTAATTTTGAGTTAACAATTGCTTAATATTTCACCATGCAGATATATGACATGAACATTTTTTTAATATACATAAAAAGATTGCACATGTGCTATTTGTAGTTTTTTTGTACCTGGTCTAATTTTTTAAGGCATATTCTTAGGATTGCATTCTGCTTATTAGGCATTGTTAATTGTTTGATCACGATGTAGAACATATATCAAAACAATAGGCAAACCATAAAATACCTTTCTTTCAGAACAACCATAAAGTACAATGGCATGGATAAATTTATCCTTCAAATAGATAGCATGCGGTCGCTTGTACTCTGCTTTATAGATTTTAGTAGTACATGTTTAATGGCCATACAATTGGAAGGAGGCAAAGCTTGGGTGGCTCAGCAATGAGCCACTTTATTATGTTCTCCGAGAAAAGTTACTCTACCCTCAGTGGTTTAGATATTAAGCTAGGGCTAGCTTGTAATGTATATGGTCCCAGCTCCATTTTTATTGTCAAAAAAATTAAGTACAATGTTAAATGTGTTGGTTCACATGCCAATTGTTCATGCTCTTCAGGCCTTGATCTTACTATCCTATCTGAATATTCCTTTTATGGCAATCACAGGTTTATGTGATTGGCGGGGATGGAACAATGAGAGGAGCAGTGGTGATATTCCAAGAGTTTAAACGGTGTGGTTTGAGGATATCCATTACATGGATCCCAAAAAACTTGGACAACGACATCAACATTATAGACAAGGCGTTTGGGTTTCAAACTGCAGTGGAGAGTGCTCGGTAGGCAATCGATGCGACACATGTGAGGTTGTGAATATTGTGGATGGCATTGGTCTTGTCAAACTTATGGGAAGGAGCACGGGCCACATTACTCTTCATGCCACCCTGAGCAGCCTGAGATGTTGACTGTTTCAATCCTGAGATCGATTTCCATGTTGAAGGGAGGGGGCATGCTATTGTTGTTGTTGCTCAAGGTGCTGGTCAGGAGTTGATTCCCCGGATTGATGACCAGAAGCGAGAGCAGGATGAGTATGGCAACATGTTGTTCCTTAGCGTTGGCCTTCTTCTATAAAGTTTACATACAATTCACATGCATGGTTAAAAAAGCTACTATACTAATGTATATGTTCTGTTTCTTTGAAGATTACTCATTTCTCTTACTGTTGTTGTATCGAAACAATTGTGTTTTGGCTGCTTGCGCTCATTTTATAGGAGATTGAGATGTGGGACAAGCTACTACCAAATGTTTGGTTCCCATCAAACCGTTTATTTGCCAGTAAAATAAAGGTTCCTTTTTTAAAACACATGAAAGGACAACACTGCATATGGGAGTTTGCCCTTTGGAAAGGTTATTGTTTGTTGCTGTGATTAAACGTAGGAAATTTATATACCTATTGTATGACAGTTGCTCAAGCTAAAGTCTTATGTAACATGTAACATCTGGACTCTGTTTGTGGTAATAATTTTTCCCATTGTAAAAGGCCATGTTGCACAAGGTAGGTATTTTGGGTTTTAATTCAGGGATGTGACACCAATTATGGGTTTGAACTCCAAATGTGTTTGAACATAATTAAGTAAAGGAAGATATCGCGGCACATCTTCGTGGTAAAGTTGTATGTCATATACCTTGCGCCATTTGGCTCTATGGATGCTACCCAGGTTGCTAAAACCTACTTCTACTAGCAAAGTCAAATATTTTCAAAACACTTTGGGTTTGACATGGTAGTTGCGCTTGCTCAAACATAAAGATATTGAAAAAATGCAAATATTTTCAATGAGCCCGTGGTATCAAATTGGACTCTGCGCCATTTGGCTCAGAGATAAATTAAAATGTGGGTACATCTCATTATAGACAATAGTCTTCATTCTTTTTTTATTAAAGGGGTAAATTTGGTCATCACATGTCCTTGCCCATTACTAAACCAACTAAACATGAACTTCGTTTTCAACGCGCATATGGATTCAACAGATCTGTGTGTCATATGTCCTTGCAAAATGTTAACTATTTTCATCGACAACATGGTTTTAGCATGTCTCTGCTGGATGGGAAGAAAATCCGTGCATGCAGACAAATTCGAAATCAAAAGAGGTAAGAAATCGCACCGGTCGGCGGCTGAGGAAACGCCTCTGTCACCAAGCTGAGGAACCAAGAAAGAAAGAAGGGGATAGAGAGTCTCCGCTGGATCTGCCCCCTTCCGCTTCATATTCAGCTCCTCACGGGCCGCATGCATCGCTCTACATGGGCTTAGCTAAATAACATATGGGCTATCCTAATCCCTCCTGATCCCTATATCTCCGTATGTGCACAACAAAGACATGTCTTTTTCTTAGGTTTCTTATCTTTTTTCCTCTTTTTTTGCAGGAAAAAGATGCACAGCCAGGTTTCTCATGATGATAACCATGTTTTCAAACTAGGCCTGTTCATGTTACACAAATATTTTCTTTTTCCAAACCCATTGCTAAAAGAATACAACCATGACAACTTTACTCTCTCATCATACTGGCCATATTTTCAAACTAAACATATTCATATTATGCAAAGTTTCCCTTTTTCCAGACTATTATTTAGTAACGTAATAAACATGTTTAAAGAATAGCATAATTTAGTTGAAGGTTCTTGCGGCATGAAACTATTTTCATCGGTAACATGTCTTCAGCAGGTCTCTGCGCCATTTGGCGCAACGGGTCAACTAGTGTAATATATAGTTCACTTTATTGGTGTGTGGAAGTGTCATGTGTGTAGTGGCCACCTATGAAATTATGCATGTAATAGTTTGCTTTGGTGTGTGCAAATGACATGGTTGTAGTAGCCACCTATGTAATTGGATGTTTAATTTGGTTAATCATGCATATAATATATATGTTGTTGTTCTGTATACAATCCCATCGCACAACACACACGTCTTATTAGTAGCAATCGTCTGTGTTGTTATCGGTCTTTGCACACATTTCTGATTACAGACATGTTTGCCACGTATCACACACATCTTGTTATATTGAACAGTTTATGTTCTTTTGTCTCAACACAAACAGTTCATCCGAGTGAACTGTATGCTGTATATCGCACACACCTTGATCTGGCTGACCGTTTCTTTTGCGTTGCCTAATCACGAACAGTTCATCCTAGTGAACTGTATGTTGTGTATCGCACACGCCTTCATCTGGCTGCCCGTTTCTTTTGTTACTTCTCATCACAAACAATTAATTGAACTGAACCGCATGCCCTGCATCGCACACGCAACTAAAATCTGAACCGTGTTTGATGCATCCGTCATCGCAAATGTTTTGGACATTTTTGATGGTTCTCTGACACCGCCGTTTGCGATTATTGCATTGCACACAGTTTCTCGAAGGGTCTCTGATCGTAGTGTCGCGTTAGCAGCATCCTGCAGTAGTGCACCTTCGGGTTAGTACCTTCGTCATTATTAATTTTGATAGCTCCAGAGCGATAAACCTCTTCGATAACATAAGGTCTTTCCCATTTGGAAAGAAGTTTTCCTGCAAAGAATTTAAAACGAGAGTTGTACAAAAGAACATATTCCCCAACTTTGAATTCCTGCTTTTGGATTCTTTTATCATGCCATCTTTTAACTTTTTCTTTAAACAATTTGGCATTCTCATAAGTTTGGGTTCTCCATTCATATAGTGAGCTACTATCAAATAACCTCTTTTCACCGGCAAGTTTGAAATCATAATTAAATTCTTTAATTGCCCAATATGCTTTATGTTCTAACTCAAGAGGCAAATGACAAGCTTTTTCATAAACCATTTTATAGGGAGACAGACCAAAGGAGTTTTCTAAGCTATTCTGTAGGCCCAAAGTGCATCAACCAATTTCTTAGACCAATTCTTTCAGGACCTATTAACAGTTTATTGTAATATTAGGTTTATTTCTCTATTGCTAAGTTCAACTTGACCACTAGATTGAGGATGATAGGGTGACGCAATTCTATGGTTGACATCATATTTAGCAAACATTTTATGGAAACCACCATGAATAAGGGTGAACCACCATCAGTCATTAATTATCTAGGGACTCCAAACCTTGGGAAAATAACTTCTTTAAGCATTTTAATAGAGGTGTTGTAATCAGCACTTGGGAGATCATCTTCCACATGTTGATGTCCATGTACACTTGAGTTGGACCCTGTCATGTTAACTTAGCTCACCCTCTTGCTTACCCAATCTAATGATTCCTTGGCGGCTATGTAGTGGTAGAAAATCAGGAGTGGACAGGCGAATGAAAGGAAGGAAGCTAACGGTTTCTAGGTGGATCTGGGTGAGGTAAAATGAGGAGGGCTAGTGCTAAGATCCAATCAATGCAAACCAAATCAACAAGAAAAATTTGTAGATCCTTGCACCACGTTTGAGCTGCAACACTTGCCGCTACAACTTCTGAAATTTCTCACCAAGCTGAATATGATTGCACACTTGCTCACACTTTCTCTTCTCTTTTTTTTTCTTTTTTTCTTTTTTGCTTTTTTCACTCTTTTTTTTGCAGCACAAAAGATCCAACAACAAGACTCGAAGAAAACAACAGCAACTTTGGATAGAACTTGGTGCAAACACAAAGAGGAAAGCAAACAACTAGATCTGAGCAACAAATGTTTGGATTTTTGTGTGGCTTTTTGGCTTTGGACACTAGGATGGGGAAACCCAAACTAAAAAGGATAGATCTAGCTACAAGGATATAGATCCTACCGTGTAAACCTTGCTCTGAATACCAGATGATGCGACACCATCTCCGGAGAAGCGGGTGTTCAAAGGGAGGTCCGATCTTCACAGCGTAGGATCGATAATGGATGGGGGTAATGAGGGAATTCTGGACTGTGGGGTCCTCGGGGAGCTGGCCTATGTGACATGGGCCGGACTAATGGGCCGTGAAGATACAAGATAGAAGGTCTTCTCCCGTGTCCGGATGGGACTCTCCTTTGCATGGACGGCAAGATTGGCGTCCGGATGTGTAGTTTCCTTCCTCTGTAAAACCTACTTTGTACAACCCTAGTCCCCTCCGGTGCCTATATAAACCGGATGGTTTAGTCCTTAGAGGTGATCACAACCATACATTCTAGACATCTAGGGTTTAGCCACTACGATCTCGAGGTAGATCAACTCTTGTAGCCCTTATACTCATCAAAGTAAATCAAGCAGGAAGTAGGGTGTTACCTCCATTAAGAGGGCCCGAACCTGGGTAAACATCGTGTCCCCCACCTCCTGTTACCTTTGATCCTTAGACGCACAGTTCAGGACCCCCTACCCGAGATTTGCCAGTATTGACACCGACGTTGGTGCTTTCATTGAGAGTTCCACTTTGTGATCGTCGGAAGGCTCGATGGCTCCATCAATCATCTACAACAACACCGCCTTGAAGGAGACTTTTCTCCCTGGTCAAATCTTTGTATTCGGTGGCTTCGCACTGCGTGCCAACTCGATTGGCCATATGGAGTGGATCCACAGCTATGCCTCTGGTCATCAGATCAGTTTTGGAAATCTGAACTATGTCACTGACATCCGAGGAGACTTGATCTTCCAAGGGTTCGCGGCCCCAATCACCACTCTGGCCTTAGATCTGGAGCGCACCACCAGGTCCGAAGACGGGAGTTTAAAGCTCGCCGGACTCTTTGCGGCTATAGAGCATGGCACCGGAGAACCGGAGGGGATTGCATCACCAGCAGGCCGGGAGTCACGCCAGGCTCCCTCTTTCCTCATCAAGCCAGACTCGCCTCCGAACACCAACTCCGAACTCCCGAGATTCGTGTCATATGAGCTTGGCCAGGGAACTTCTGTCCCGCCTAGCTCCATGGACCCTTTGCTTCCATTTCCAAATCTCATTCTTAAATGAGGCCCTGGACTTCATGCGATCCCTCACCATTGCAGAAGAATCGATGCCAAACTACGCCCAGCCCACACTAGGGGCTGAGTGCGGGGAATTTTTGAATGAAATATGCCCTAGAGGCAATAATAAAGTTATTATTTATTTCCTTATATCATGATAGATGTTTATTATTCATGCTAGAATTATATTAACCGGAAACATAATACATGTGTGAATACATAGACAAACATAGTGTCACTAGTATGCCTCTACTTGACTAGCTCGTTTATCAAAGATGGTTATGTTTCCTAGCCATGGACAAAAGAGTTGTCATTTGATTAACGGGATCACATCATTAGGAGAATGATGTGATTGACTTGACCCATTCCGTTAGCTTAGCACTTGATCGTTTAGTATGTTGCTATTGCTTTCTTCATGACTTATACATGTTCCTATGACTATGAGATTATGCAACTCCCGTTTACCGGAGGAACACTTTGTGTGCTACCAAACGTCACAACGTAACTGGGTGATTATAAAGGAGCTCTACAGGTGTCTCCGAAGGTACATGTTGGGTTGGCGTATTTCGAGATTAGGATTTGTCACTCCGATTGTCGGAGAGGTATCTCTGGGCCCTCTCGGTAATGCACATCACTATAAGCCTTGCAAGCAATGTAACTAATGAGTTAGTTACGGAATGATGCATTACGTAACGAGTAAAGAGACTTGCCGGTAACGAGATTGAACTAGGTATTGGATACCGACGATCGAATCTCGGGCAAGTAACATACCGATGACAAAGGGAACAACGTATGTTGTTATGCGGTTTGACCGATAAAGATCTTCATAGAATATGTAGGAGCCAATATGAGCATCCAGGTTCCGCTATTGGTTATTGACTGAGAATAGTTCTAGGTCATGTCTACATAGTTCTCGAACCCGTAGGGTCCGCACGCTTAACGTTACGATGACAGTTATATTATGAGTTTATGAGTTTTGATGTACCGAAGGAGTTCGGAGTCCCAGATGAGATCGGGGACATGACGAGGAGTCTCGAAATGGTCGAGACGTAAAGATTGATATATTGGACAACTATATTCGGAGTTCGGAAAGGTTCCGAGTGATTCGGGTATTTTTCGGAGTACCGGAGAGTTACGAGAATTTGCAAGGGAGTATATGAGCCTTATTGGGACATACGGGAATAGAGGAGAGAGGCCAAAAGGAAGGAGGCCTGCGCCCCCCCTCTAGTCCGAATTGGACAAGGGGCGCAGCCCCCTTTTCCTTCTTCCTCTCCCCCTCTTTCCCCTTCTCCTACTCCAACAAGGAAGGACGGAGTCCTACTCCCGGTGGGAGTAGAACTCCCCTTGGCGCGCCCCCTCCTAGGGCAGGCCTCCTCCCCCCTTGCTCCTTTATATACGGGGGCAGGGGGCACCTCTAGGCACAACAACACAAGTTGATCTTCAAGATCGTTCCTTAGCCGTGTGCGGTGCCCCCCTCCATCATATTCCACCTCGGTCATATCGTCGCGGAGTTTAGGCGAAGCCCTGCGCTGGTAGAACATCATCATCGTCACCACGCCGTCGTGCTGACGGAACTCATCCCCGACACTTTGCTGGATCGGAGTCCGGGGATCGTCATCGAGCTGAACGTGTGCTGAACTCGGAGGTGCCGTACGTTCGGTACTTGGATCGGTCGGATCGTGAAGACGTACGACTATATCAACCGCGTTGTCATAACGCTTCCGCTTACGGTCTACGAGGGTACGTGGACAATACTCTCCCCTCTCGTTGCTATGCATCACCATGATCTTGCGTGTGCGTAGGAATTTTTTTTGAAATTACTACATTCCCCAACAGTGGCATCCGAGCCAGGTTTTATGCGTAGATGTCATATGCACGAGTAGAACACAAGTGAGTTGTGGGCGATACAAGTCATACTGCTTACCAGCATGTCATACTTTGGTTCAGCGGTATTGTGAGATGAAGCGGCCCGGACCGACATTACGCGTACGCTTACGCGAGACTGGTTTCACCTTACGAGCACTCGTGCTTAAAGGTGACTGGCGGGTGTCTGTCTCTCTCACTTTAGTTGAACCGAGTGTGGCTACGCCCGGTCCTTGCGAAGGTTAAAACAGCACTAACATGACAAACTATCATTGTGGTTTTGATGCGTAGGTAAGAACGGTTCTTGCTAAGCCCGTAGCAGCCACGTAAAATTTGCAACAACAAAGTAGAGGACGTCTAACTTGTTTTTGCAGGGCATGTTGTGATGTGATATGGTCAAGACGTGATGCTATATTTTATTGTATGAGATGATCATGTTTTGTAACCGAAGTTATCGGCAACTGGCAGGAGCCATATGGTTGTCGCTTTATTGTATGAAATGCAAACGCCCTGTAATTGCTTTACTTTATCACTAAGCGGTAGCGATAATCATAGAAGCAATAGATGTCGTAACGACAACGATGCTACGATGGAGATCAAGGCGTCGCGCCGATGACGATGGTGATCACGACGGTGCTTCGGAGATGGAGATCACAAGCACAAGATGATGATGGCCATATCATATCACTTATATTGATTGCATGTGATGTTTATCCTTTATGCATCTTATCTTGCTTTGATTGACGGTAGCATTTTAAGACGATCTCTCACTAAATTATCAAGAAGTGTTCTCCCTGAGTATGCACCGTTGCGAAAGTTCTTCGTGCTGAGACACCACGTGATGATCGGGTGTGATAGGTTCTACGTTCAAATACAACAGGTGCAAAACAGTTGCACACGCGGAATACTCAGATTAAACTTGACGAGCCTAGCATATAACAGATATGGCCTTGGAACACGGAGACCGAAAGGTCGAGCGTGAATCATATAGTAGATATGATCAACATATTGATGTTCACCGTTGAAACTAGTCCATCTCACGTGATGATCGGACATGGTGTAGTTGATATGGGTCACATAATCACTTAGATGACTAGAGAGATGTCTGTCTAAGTGGGAGTTCTTAAGTAATATGATTAATTGAACTTAAATTTATCATGAACTTAGTCCTGGTAGTATTTTGCAAATTATGTTATCATCAATAGCTCGCGTTGTTGCTTTCATATGTTTATTTTGATATGTTCCTAGAGAAAACTGTGTTGAAAGATGTTAGTAGTAATGATGCGGATTGGATCCGTGATCTGAGGTTTATCCTCATTGCTGCACAGAAAAATTATGTCCTTGATGCACCGCTAGGTGACAGACCTATTGCAGGAGCAAATGCAGACATTATGAACGTTTGGCTAGCTCAATATGATGACTACTTGATAGTTTAGTGCACCATGCTTAACGGTTTAGAATCGGGACTTCAAAGACGTTTTGAATGTCATGGACCATATGAGATGTTCCAGGAGTTGAAGTTAATATTTCAAGCAAATACCCGAGTTGAGAGATATGAAGTCTCCAACAAGTTCTATGGCTAAAAGATGGAGGAGAATCACTCAACTAGTGAGCATGTCCTCAGATTGTCTGGGTACTACAATCGCTTGAATCAAGTGGGAGTTAATCTTCCAGTTAAGATAGTGATTGACAGAATTCTCTAGTCACCATCACCAAGTTAGTATAACTTTGTGATGAACTATAGTATGCAAGGGATGACAAAAACGATTCCCAGGCTCTTCATGATGTTGAAATCGATGAAGGTAGACATCAAGAAAGAGCATCAAGTGTTGATGGTTGACAAGATCACTAGTTTCAAGAAAAGGGCAAAGGGAAAGAAAGGGAAACTTCAAGTAGAATGGCAAACAAGTTGTCACTCCCGTGAAGAAGACCAAAGCTGGACCAAAGCCTGAAACTGAGTGCTTACACTGCAAAGGAAATGGACACTGGAAGCGGAAATGCCCTAAATATTTGGTGGATAAGAAGGATGGCAAAGTGAACAAGGGTATATTTGATATACAGGTGTTTGATGTGTGCCTTACTAGTGTTTATAGTAGCCCCTGAGTATTTGATACTTGTTCGGTTGCTAAGATTAGTAACTCGAAACAGGAGTTACATAATAAACAGAGACTAGTTGAGGGGAAGTGACGATGAGTGTTGGAAGTAGTTCCAAGATTGAATCATCATCGCACACTCCCTATACTTTCAGGATTAGTGTTAAACCTAAATAAATGTTATTTGGCGTTTGCGTTGAGCATGAATATGATTTGATCATGTTTATTGCGATACGGTTATTCATTTAAAGTTAGAGAATAAATTGTTATTCTGTTTACATGAATAAGACCTTCGATGGTCATACACCCAATGAACATAGTTTGTTGGATCTCGATCGTAGTGATACACATATTCATAATATTGATGCCAAAAGATGAAAAGTTAATAATGATAGTGCAACTTATTTGTGGCACTGCCGTTTGGGTCATATCGGTGTAAAGCGCATGAAGAAACTCCATAAAGATGGATTTTAGGAATCACTTGGTTATGAATCATTTGATGCTTGCGAACCGTGCCTTTTTGGCAAGATGACTAAAACTCCGTTCCCCGGAACAATGGAACGAACTACTTACTTATTGGAAATAATACATACCGATGTATGCGATCCGATGAGTGTTAAGGCTCGCGGCGTGTATCGTTATTTTCTGACCTTCACAGATGATTTGAGCAGATATGGGTATATCTACTTGATGAAACATAAGTCTGAAACATTTGAAAAGTTCAAAGAATTTCAGAGTGAAGTGGAAAATCATCGTAACAAGAAAAATAAAGTTTCTACAATCTGATCGTGGAGACGAATATTTGAGTTACGAGTTTGGTCTTCATTTGAAACAATGTGAAATAGTTTCGCAACTCACGCCACCTGGAACACCACAATGTAATGGTGTGTCCGAACGTCGTAATCGTACTTTACTAGATATGGTGCGATCTATGATGTCTCTTATCGGTTTACCACTATCATTTTGGGGTTATGCATTAGAGACAGCTGCATTCACGTTTAATAGGGCACCATCTAAATCGGTTGAGACGACACCGTATGAACTATGGTTTAGTAGTAAACCTAAGCTGTCATTTCTTAAAGTTTAGAGTTGCGATGCTTATATGAAAAAGGTTTTCAACTTGATAAGCTCGAACCCAAATCGGAGAAGTGCGTCTTCATAGAGTACCCAAAGGAAACTGTTGGGTACACCTTCTATCACAGATCCGAAGGCAAGATATTCGTTGCTAAAAATGGATCCTTTCTAGAGAAGGAGTTTCTCTCGAAAGAAGTGAGTGGGAGGAAAGTAGAACTTGATGAGGTAACTGTACCTTCTCCCGAATTGGAAAATAGTTCATCACTGAAATCAGTTCCAGTGATTCCTACACCAATTAGTGAGGAAGCTAATGATGATGATCATGAAACTTCAAATCAAGTTACCACAGAACCTCGTAGGTCTTCCAGAGTACGGTCCGCACCAGAGTGGTGCGGTAATCCTGTTCTGAAATTCATGTTACTAGACCATGATAAACCTACGAACTATGAGGAAGCGATGATGAGCCCAGATTCCGCGAAATGGCTGGAGGCCATGAAATCTGAGATGGGATCCATGTACGAGAACAAAGTGTGGACTTTGGTGGAGTTGCCCGATGATCGGCAAGCCATATTTTATAAATGGATCTTCAAGAGGAAGACATACGCTGATAGTAGTGTTACTGTCTACAAAGCTCGACTTGTCGCAAAAAGGTTTTCGACAAGTTCAAGGTGTTGATTACAATGAGATTTTCTCGACTGTAGCGATGCTTAAGTCTATCCGAATCATGTTAGCAATTGCCACATTTTATGAAATCTGGCAAATGGATATCAAAACTGCATTCCTTAATGGATTTATTAAAGAAGAGTTGTATATGATGCAACCAGAAGGTTTTGTCAATCCTAAAGGTGCTAACAAAATGTACAAGCTCCAGCGATCCATCTATGGACTGGTGCAAGCATCTCGGAGTTGGAATATACGCTTTGATGAGTTGATCAAAGCATATGGTTTTATACAGACTTTTGGAGAAGCCTGTATTTACAAGAAAGTGAGTGGGAGCTTTGTAGCATTTTCTAAAACTATATGTAGATAACATATTGTTGATTGGAAATGATATAGAATTTCTGGATAGCATAAAGGGATACTTGAATAAGAGTTTTTCAATGAAAGACCTCAGTGAAGCTGCTTACATATCGGGCATCAAGATATAGATCAAGACGCTTGATAAGATTTTTCAATGAGTACATACCTTGATAAGATTTTGAAGTAATTCAAAATGGAACAGTCAAAGAAGGAGTTCTTGCCTGTGATGCAAAGGTGTGAAGTTGAGTAAGACTCAAGACCCGACCATGGCAAAAAATAGAAAGAGAATGAAAAGTCATTCCCTATGCCTCAGTCATAGGTTCTATAAAGTATGCTATGCTGTGAACCAGACCTATTGTATACCTTGCTCTAAGTTTGACAAAGGAATACAATTTTGATCTAAGAGTAGATCATTGGACAGCGGTCAATAATATCCTTAGTGAGGACTAAGGAGATGTTTCTCGATTATGCAGGTGATAAAAGAGCCCGTCGTCAAAAGCTACAATGATGCAAGCTTTTACACCAATCCAGATGACTCTAAGTCTCAATCTGGATACATATTGAAACTGGGAGCAATTAGCTAGAGTAGCTTCGTGCAGAGCATTGTGGACATAGAATATTTGCAAAATACATACGGCTCTGAATATGGCAAACCCGTCGACTAAACTTCTCTCACAAGCAAAACATGATCATACCTTAGTACTCTTTGGGTGTTAATCACATAGCGATGTGAACTAGATTATTGACTCTAGTAAACCCTTTGGGTGTTGATCACATGATGATGTGAACTATGGGTATTAATCACATACAGATGTGAATATTGGTGTTAAATCACATGGCGATGTGAACTAGATTATTGACTCTAGTGCAAGTGGGAGACTGAAGGAAATATGCCCTAGAGGCAATAATAAAGTTATTATTTATTTCCTTATATCATGATAAATGTTTATTATTCATGCTAGAATTGTATTAACCGGAAACATAATACATGTGTGAATACATAGACAAACATAGTGTCACTAGTATGCCTCTACTTGACTAGCTCGTTTATCAAAGATGGTTATGTTTCCTAGCCATGGACAAAAGAGTTGTCATTTGATTAACGAGATCACGTCATTAGGAGAATGATGTGATTGACTTGACCCATTCCATTAGCTTAGCACTTGATCGTTTAGTATGTTGCTATTGCTTTCTTCATGACTTATACATGTTCCTATGACTATGAGATTATGCAACTCCCGTTTACCGGAGGAACACTTTGTGTGCTACCAAATGTCACAACGTAACTGGGTGATTATAAAGGAGCTCTACAGGTGTCTCCGAAGGTACATGTTGGGTTGGCGTATTTCGAGATTAGGATTTGTCACTCCGATTGTCGGAGAGGTATCTCCGGGCCCTCTCGGTAATGCACATCACTATAAGCCTTGCAAGCAATGTAACTAATGAGTTAGTTACGGAATTATGCATTACGTAACGAGTAAAGAGACTTGTCGGTAACGAGATTGAACTAGGTATTGGATACCGACGATCGAATCTCGGGCAAGTAACATACCGATGATAAAGGGAACAACGTATGTTGTTATGCGGTTTGACCGATAAAGATCTTCGTAGAATATGTAGGAGCCAATATGAGCATCCAGGTTCCGCTATTGGTTATTGACCGAGAATAGTTCTAGGTCATGTCTACATAGTTCTCTAACCCGTAGGGTCCGCACGCTTAACGTTACGATGACAGTTATATTATGAGTTTATGAGTTTTGATGTACCGAAGGATTTCGGAGTCCCTATGAGATCGGGGACATGACGAGGAGTCTCGAAATGGTCGAGACGTAAAGATCGATATATTGGACAACTATATTCGGAGTTCAGAAAGGTTCCGAGTGATTCGGGTATTTTTCGGAGTACCGGAGAGTTACGGGAATTTGCAAGGGAGTATATGGGCCTTATTGGGCCATACGGGAATAGAGGAGAGAGGCCAAAAGGAAGGAGGCCTGCGCCCCCCCCCCCTCTAGTCCGAATTGGACAAGGGGCGCAGCCCCCTTTTCCTTCTTCCTCTCCCCCTCTTTCCCCTTCTCCTACTCCAACAAGGAAGGAGGGAGTCCTACTCCCGGTGGGAGTAGGACTCCCCTTGGCGCGCCCCCTCCTAGGGCCGGCCTCCTCCCCCCTTGCTCCTTTATATACGGGGGCAGGGGGCACCTCGAGGCACAACAACACAAGTTGATCTTCAAGATCGTTCCTTAGCCGTGTGCGGTGCCCCCCTCCACCATATTCCACCTCGGTCATATCGTCGCGAAGTTTAGGCGAAGCCCTGCGCCGGTAGAACATCATCATCGTCACCACGCCATCGTGCTGACGGAACTCATCCCCGACACTTTGTTGGATCGGAGTCCAGGGATCGTCATCGAGCTGAACATGTGCTGAACTCGGAGGTGCCGTACGTTCGGTACTTGGATCGGTCGGATTGTGAAGACGTACGACTACATCAACCGCGTTGTCATAACGCTTCCGCTTACGGTCTACGAGGGTACGTGGGCAATACTCTCCCCTCTCGTTGCTATGCATCACCATGATCTTGCGTGTGCGTAGGAATTTTTTTTGAAATTACTACGTTCCCCAACAATTTTACGTCCCACCCACCACCCACTTCATAGCCACTATCGAGGACTTAACCGACATGCTTGGTTACGCTTTCGAAGACATCGATGGCATGGACGACGATGCCAGAGAAGAGCAAAGTCAGAACCCGCTGTTTACCAGATGCTGGACGACCACTTCCACATATGACGTGTACATGGTGGACACACCCAAAGAGGATGACGGTGAAGGTGGGAAGGATCCAGTTGAGGACAAGCCTCCCATGGCACTGCTACCTCTTGAGCACTGCATTGGATTTCCCCGAAGAGGAGAGGATGATGCAGCAAAGTAGCGTAAGTATTTCCCTCGGTTTTTGAGAACCAAGGTATCAATCCAGTAGGAGACCATGCACAAGTCCCTCGTACCTACACAAAACAATAGCTACTCGCAACCAACGCGGTTAGGGGTTGTCAATCCCTTCACGGTCACTTACGAGGGTGAGATCTGATAGAGATGATAAATAATATTTTTGGTATTTTTGATAGATAGATGCGAAGTAAAAAGTAAAAGGCAAATAAAAGCAACGCAAGTAAATAAAGCGATAGAGATTGATATGATGAGAATAGACCCGGGGGCCATAGGTTTCACTAGTGGCTTCTCTCAAGAGCATAAGTATTCTACGGTGGGTGAACAAATTACTGTTGAGCAATTGACATAATTGAGCATAGTTATGAGTATATCTAGGTTATGATCATGTATATAGGCATCACGTCCAAGACAAGTAGATCGAAACGATTCTGCATCTACTACTATTACTCCACTCATCGACCGCTATCCAGCATGCATCTAGAGTATTAAGTTAAAAACAGAGTAACGCCTTAAGCAAGATGACATGATGTAGAGGGATAAATTCATGCAATATGATAAAAAAACCATCTTGTTATCCTCGATGGCAACAATACAATATGTGCCTTGCAACCCTTTCTGTCACTGGGTAAGGACAGCGCAAGATTGAACCCAAAGCTAAGCACTTCTCCCATTGCAAGAACTACCAATCTAGTTTTCCAAACCAAAAAGGATAATTCAAAGAGACTTGCAAAGATAACTCAATCATACATAAAAGAATTCAGAGAAGAATCAAATATTTTCCATAGATAATACTGGATCATAAACCCACAATTCATCGGTCTCAACAAACACACCGCAAAAAGAAGATTACATCGAATAGATCTCCACAAGAGAGGGGGAGAACATTGTATTGAGATCCAAAAAGAGAGAAGAAGCCATCTAGCTACTAGCTATGGACCCGAAGGTCTGAAGTAAACTACTCACACTTCATCGAAGGGGCTATGGTGTTGATGTAGAAGCCCTCCATGGTGGATGCCCCCTCCGGCGGAGCTCCGGAACAGGCCCCAAGATGAGATCTCGTGGATACAGAAGGCTGCAGCGGTGGAATTAGGTTTTTGGCTCCTGTTCTGATCGTTTGGGGGTACATAGGTATATATAGGAGGAAGGAGTACGTCGGTGGAGCGCCAGGGGGCCCACGAGGTAGGGGGCGCGCCCAGGGGGGCGCCCTCCACCCTCGTGACCGCCTCTGGCACTTCTTGGAGTAGGGTCCAAGTCTCCTGGATCACGTTCGGTGAGAAAATCACGTTCCCGAAGGTTTCATTCCGTTTGGACTCTGTTTGATATTCCGTTTCTTCGAAACACTGAAATAGGCAAAAAAAACAGCAATTTTGGGTTGGGCCTCCGGTTATTAGGTTAGTCCCAAAAATAATATAAAAGTGGAAAATAAAGCCCAATATAGTCCAAAACAGTAGATAAAGTAGCATGGAGCAATCAAAAATTATAGATACGTTGGAGACGTATCAGGCACCACCAAAGCGTCGACGACAGCGGCGCCGCTCAAAATCGCGTCGCGAAAAAGACAGCATCACTGACACTGGAGACAATAATACTCCGGGTAACGCCGAAGACCAAGAAGCCCCTATCGAACCAGCATCCGAGCATGATGATTGGGAGGATGGGCAAGTCAACCCCGACGATCCTATCGGGAACGAGGGTTCGGAGGATAGTAATTATTCACCAATCTCCGAAGAAGACGAGAGCCTCAGCGACGAAGATTTCATCGTGCCAGAGGAACCCCTTAAACAAGAGCGCTTTAAGCGCCCGCTAATAGCCAGTGCAAGAAGCCTGAAAAAGAAGCAGCACCAGCTTCAAGCTGATCAGGATCGGCTCAATGAAAGATGGACTGATGTCCTGGCAGCCGAGGAATACGGCCTCGAACTCCCAACTAAGAGTTACCCGAAGCACAAGCTGCTACCCCAATTTGACGATGAGGCCCCAGAGCCTATACCGCCGACACGTAACACTGCCGATGGACCTGGCCGACCACCACGTGGCCGGGACAGAGCGGCAACTTAAGCCGAACACCAGCCTGCACCACCCCGCCATAAAGGCAGAGAGACAGCAGCTGCAGAGATACCCTATGACCTACGACAGGACCTGGCTAATAGAGCCGGTCAGACCAGATCAACCTATGGATCAAGGGGCATGCCCCAGCACAAGAAGACGGCCATCAGGCCTGGCGCGACAAGCACAACTTCACCCTGGCCGAAAACCGCATACGAACTCCATCTGAACTGCGTCGTGACGTTGCCCGATACAGAGGTGCCGCACATCCCCTATGCTTCACCGATGAGGTAATGGAGCACCAGTTCCCAGAAGGGTTTAAACCCATGAACATTGAATTATACGATGGCACAACAGATCTCGCAGTGTGGATTGAAGACTTTCTTCTCCACATTCACATGGCTCGCGGTGACGATTTACATGCCATCAAATATCTCCCCCTAAAGCTCAAGGGACCAGCTCGGCACTGGTTAAATAGCCTCCCAGAAAACTCTATTGGAAGCTGGGAAGACTTGGAGAACGCCTTTAGAGACAACTTCCAGGGCACTTATATCCGGCCCTCGGACGCCGATGACCTCAGTCACATAGTCCAGCAGCCCGGAGGGTCAGCCAGAAAATTCTGGACCAGGTTCCTAATCAAGAAGAACCAAATTGTTGATTGTCCGGATGCCGAGGCTCTAGCAGCCTTCAAACACAACATCCGCGACGAATGGCTCGCCCGACACCTCGGCCAAGAAAAGCCGAAGTCCATGACAGCCCTCACATCACTCATGACCCTCTTTTGCGCATGCGAGGATAGCTGACTAGCCCGTAGCAGCAACAGTACCAGCGACCCCGGCACTTCTGAAGCCAGAAACAGAAACGGCAGGGCCCGACGCAACAAAAACAAGCGTCGGAGCAACACTGACAATGCCGAAGACACGGCGGTCAACGCCAGATTCAGTGGCCCCAAACCCAGTCATCGAAAGAGGCCATTCAAGAGAGACAAAGACGGCTCGTCTAGCCTGGACCGAATACTCGATCGACCTTGCCAGATACACAGCACACCTGACAAGCCTGCCAACCATACCAACAGAAGTTGTTGGGTCTTTAAGCAGGCCAGTAAGTTAAGCACCGAGCACACAGAGAAAGGGTCGCCCAGCGAGGAAGACGATGAGGAGCCCCGCCCACCGAACATAGGGGGACAGAAGAAATTCCCCTCAAGAGCGCAAGCGCGCGTTAAGGGACGTCTATGCGATAGAGCCAGTCGCCCCAAAATTCAACCCATGGTCAGCATGCCCGATCACTTTCGATCGCACAGACCATCCGACCAGTATCCGTCATGGAGGTTCAGCGGCGTTGGTCCTCGACCCAATTATTGATGGATTCCACCTCACAAGAGTCCTCATGGACGACGGCAGCAGTCTTAACCTGCTCTATTAGAACACAATCCAGAAAATGGGTATTGACTCATCAGGAATCAAGCCCACCAAAACTACCTTTAAAGGAGTAATACCTGGTGTAGAGGCCCGCTGCACGGGCTCAATCACATTGGAAGTCGTCTTCGGTTTGCCGGACAACTTCCAAAGCGAAGACTTGATCTTCGACATCGTCCCTTTCTGCAGTGGCTATCATGCACTGCTCGGACGAACTGCGTTTGCCCGCTTCAATGCGGTCCCGCACTATGCTTATCTAAAACTCTAGATGCCAGGACCACGTGGTGTCATAACATTCCATGAAACATGGATCGATCCCTCCATACTGAGGAACACACTGCGCCCCTCGCAACGGAAGTGCAGGTCGGCCTTATCAAGCCAAACTCCACATCGGCAGCCAAGCCTCCGGACCCTGTCAAATGAGTCCGAACTACCCTACAAAATGATAGTCCAGCTCGTGAGGAGCTCGATTAGCAATTCGGCCTTTGTCTCCTCCCCAATAGAACTTTGGCATATGTACCGCGTGCACATCACTACGCACTAAAGATGCCATGGGCGGCGATGTAGGCATATCATGGATAAAGTCCACAATACAGCTCAACCGTACCTGGACCCCCATACCTACCTTTTTCTTAACTTCGTTTTTTTCAGGTTCCCCACAACCCACATCACCTTTTCATGGTGGCAAGGGCCCTTTTCCCGGCCCCTTGTGAAAACCTACTCATTGATCCTCTCAAAGGATCACACACCAAGGCAAAAAGCAGCGCAGATGTATGGCAGAGTACCTAAAGGATCTTCAAAGATCACCTCTTCCCCTTTTCAGTACCTGCACACAGCTTTCCCTTTTGCTCGGCATGTAAAATAGCCTCGATGCTTATAGCATTATCTGTACAAATACGTTTTGACGTATCAATAAGACTATAATGGAAACAGTTTTTTCACCCAACCTATTCGGTATTGGCTTATTTCCTAATCTGTATTTCCTCTTTTATTTCGTCTGATTGTAATGTACACCTCGGAACGACCTAAATCGCCAGGGGCTTCATTCATCCACGTACATTTCTTAAAAAAACATAAGTCCGAACACTTTTACAGTACAATCTGGCGTCCCGAATCTAGCATTATATGCATTGGCTCTGAATCATGTCTTGGGTCAATAAATTGGGTTGCCCGGCTCCTGTGGTTACTACCTTACGTTCCGATTGTTCGGCTAAGGAAGTAAAGGGAGAACTACTGCGATTGTGTTCCTAGTTCATCCAGATAAACACCTCAGTAGAGAAAGACGAAAACTAACTGTCATGATGCGGTGAGAGCTAGTCAGCTATTCGATGACTCAGTATAAATCTCTTGCAATTTTTTCCGTATCACACGAAGGACCGGTTTTCACCTGGTCAGGCGTTTACAGCAACCAAGTTCAGATAACCGAACAATACCTGGGGCTGCGCCTACAATCTTATTGTCAAACTCCTATGGCTAAGTGATAGTGATAAAGCCGCATAGTCTGATTGCCTGGTTCACCACAATAACACCTCCCTTAAGGACCAAGTCGTTGGGTTAAGTGTGTTTTTGTGCTACTCCGAACACCCCCGCACCATCTATGCGAGGGGCCGAAGCCGATGACTGGCCAACTCTTAGATTCAATAAACAACCGCAATGGAGGGAAAATAATTTCAGATGAAATAAGAAAAATATTACACAAACGACTTGTTTTCATAAATACAAAGTTCGGGCAGCACAGATACATTCATTCAAAAATGATGTCCTTCGAACACTGGCCCTCTACAATGCGAGATCCTTTAAGGACGTCATTGAAATACCGCTTCGGCATACAGTGCTCCTTGCCTGCAGGCAGTCCCTCGGTTGCAAGACTAGTGGCATTCATCTTCGCCTATTGCACCTTGACACGGGCGAAGGCCATCCGGGCACCTTCGATACAGACTGGCTGCTTTATAGCATCAAGTCGTGGGCAGGCATCGGCTAGCCGCTTCACAAGCCCAAAGTAGCTACTAGGTATGGGTTCGACTGGCCAAAGACGGACTATAACATCCTTCATGGCCAATTCGGCCACCCTATGTAGCTCGATCAGCTGTTTCAGCTGATCACTGAGGGGCACAGGATGCTCTGGCGCAAGGTACTGCGACCAGAACAACTTCTCTATTGAGCTCCCCTCTTTGGCTCGAAAGAAATCTGCAGCATCAACAATACTTTGGGGTAGATCCGTAAACGCTCCTGGAGAACTCCAAATGCGTGTTAGTAAGGTGTACTTTCTCCTTACAATTTTGCTCTGCATATTAAAGGCCTTACCCGTCGCGATCTGCTTGGCCTTTCGGATCTGTCGACAGGTGCCTTGGGCTTCAACCCGGGCCTCCTTCGCACTTTGGAGCGTCGTAGCAAGTTCGGAGTCTCGATCCGACACCTTGCGCTCTATGGACTCACATTTTCTTATAGCATCCGTGAGCTCTTGTTGGACTTCATCCAACCTCGTGTCATGTTTTCGGTGGGTGGCTCGTTCCTCGTCCACCTCCTTCTTGGCCTCGGCCAGCGCACTCTTGAGGGCCTCGACCTCAGGCGCGTCAACTATGAGCATAATCATAAAGCTCAGTTAGATAACAAATTGGAACTCATATCATTTCAGATATGCTTTGGTATTGTATACCTTGCTTTTCCTCCAATTTCCGCTTTAGTTCGGACACTTCGGCGGCATGCGTGGTTGCCGCTCGTATCGAAGCATGTTCATCAAAAGAGACATATATGTTAGCTCCTGCCAAGCATTATTCGATCCTCTGTTCGGCTTTTCTTCGCGAATGCCGAACAGAGTCTAAGGGGCTACTATCTATACATAGGCATTCCTTTTGCAAACAGCCAAAAATATATTACATCACATACCTCAAAGCCTGTTAAAAGGCTGGTATAGGCTTCATTCAATCCGCTCTTAGCGGACCAAACCTTTTCAACCACCGTACCAATAAGGGTACAGTGTTCCTCCACAATGGAAGCACTCTAAAGCGCTTCCACCAGAGTGTCTGGCGCCTCCGGATTGATAGAGGATGTCGGTGGTGATGGCGCGCCCCCTTCTCTCGAAGGAGGCTGCTGGCCCAATTCCGGAGCCGTATGGGTCTGCGGAATAATATTTGGTGGGGGGCCGAATTGAGCATGGCCCCCATCGCCAGTTTCCATGGGGGGCGATTTCCCCCTCTCTTGGTGACGGAGGTATTACCCTCCGTTGCCACCTTCACGGCCTCCCGCACCTCCCCGTGACCTGGAGAGGTTTGATACGTCTCCAACATATCTACTTTTCCAAACACTTTTGCCCTTGTTTTGGACTCTAACTTGCATGATTTGAATGAAACTAACCCGGACTGACGCTGTTTTCAGCAGAACTGCCATGATGTAGGCATATCATGGATAAAGTCCACAATATGGCTCAACCGTACCTGGACCCCCATATCTACCTTTTTCTTAACTTCGTTTTTCTCAGGTTCCCTACAACCCACATCACCTTTTCATGGTGGCAAGGGTCCTTTTCCCGGCCCCTCATGAAAACCTACTCATCGATCCTCTCAAAGGATCACACACCAAGGCAAAAAGCAGCGCATATGTATGGCAGAATACCTAAAGGATATTCAAGGATCACCTCTTCCCCTTTTCAGTACCTGCACACAGCTTTCCCTTTTGCTCGGCATGTAAAATAGCCTCGATGCTTATAGCATTATCTGTACAAATATGTTTTGACGTATCAATCAGACTATAATGGAAACAGTTTTTTCGCCAAACCTATTCGGTATTGGCTTATTTCCTAATCTGTATTTCCTCTTTTATTTCGTCTGATTGTAATGTACACCTCGGAACGACCTAAATAGCCAGGGGCTTCATTCATCCACGTACATTTCTTAAAAAAACATAAGTCCGAACACTTTTACAGTACAATTTGGCGTCCCGAATCTAGCATTACATGCATTGGCTCTGAATCATGTCTTGGGTCAATAAATTGGGTTGCCCGGCTCCTGTGGTTACTACCTTACGTTCCGATTGTTCGGCTAAGGAAGTAAAGGGAGAACTACTGCAATTGTGTTCCTGGTTCATCCAGATAAACACCTCAGTAGAGAAAGCCGAAAACTAACTGTCATGATGCGGTGAGAGCTGGTCAGCTATTCGGTGACTCAGTATAAATCTCTTGCAATTTTTTCCGTATCACACGAAGGACCGGTTTTCACCTGGTCAGGCGTTTACAGCAACCAAGTTCGGATAACCGAACAATACCTGGGGCTGCGCCTATAATCTTATTGTCAAACTCCTATGGCTAAGTGATAGTGATAAAGCCGCATAGTCTGATTGCCTGGTTCACCGCACTAACACCTCCTTTAAGGACCAAGTCGTTGGATTAAGTGTGTTTTTGTGCTATTCCGAACACCCCCGCACCATCTATGCGAGGGGCTGAAGCCGATGACTGGCCAACTCTTAGATTCAATAAACAGCCACAACGGAGGGAAAATAATTTCAGATGAAATAAGAAAAATATTACACAAATGACTTGTTTTCATAAATACAAAGTTCGGGCAGCACGGATACATTCATTCAAAAATGATGTCCTTCGAACACTGGCCCTCTACAATGTGAGATCCTTCAAGGACGTCGTTGAAATACCGCTTCGGCGTACAGTGCTCCTTGCCTGCAGGTAGTCCCTCGGTTACAAGACTAGTGGAATTCATCTTCGCCAATTGCACCTTGACACGGGCGAAGGCCATCCGGGCACCTTCGATACAGACTGGCCGCTTTATAGAATCAAGCCGTGGGCAAGCATCGGCTAGCCGCTTCACAAGCCCAAAGTAGCTACTAGGTATGGGTTCGACTGGCCAAAGACGGACTATAACATTCTTCATGGCCAGTTCGGCCACCCTATGTAGCTCGATCAGCTGTTTCAGCTGATCACTGAGGGGCACAGGATGCTCTGGCGCAAGGTACTACAACCAGAACAACTTCTCTATTGAGCTCCCCTCTTTGGCTCGAAAGAAATCTGCAGCATCAACAATACTTTCGGGTAGATCCATAAACGCTCCTGGAGAACTCCAAATGCGTGTTAGTAAGGTGTACTTTCTCCTTATAATTTTGCTCAGCATATTAAAGGCCTTACCCGCCGCGATCTGCTTGGCCTTTCGGATCTCTCGACATGTTCCTTGGGCTTCAACCCGGGCCTCCTTCGCACTTTGGAGCGTCGTAGCAAGTTCAGAGTCTCGATCCGACACCTTGCGCTCTATGGACTCACATTTTCTTATAGCATCCGTGAGCTCTTGTTGGACTTCATCCAACCTCGCATCATGTTTTCGGTGGGCGGCTCGTTCCTCGTCCACCTCCTTCTTGGCCTCGGCCAGCGCGCTCTTGAGGGCCTCGACCTCAGGCGCGTCAACTATGAGCATAATCATAAAGCTCAGTTAGATAACAAATTGGAACTCATACCATTTCAGATATGCTTTGGTATTGCATACCTTGCTTTTCCTCCAATTTCCGCTTTAGTTCGAACACTTCAGCGGCATGCGAGGTTGCCGCTCGTATCGAAGCATGTTCATCAAAAGAGACATATATGTTAGCTCCTGCCAAGCATTATTCGATCCTCTGTTCGGCCTTTCTTCGCGAATGCCGAACAGAGTCTCAGGGGCTACTATCTATGCACAGGCATTCCTTTTGCAAACAGCCAAAAATATATTACATCACATACCTCAAAGCCTGTTAAAAGGCTGGTATAGGCTTCATTCAATCCGCTCTTAGCGGACCGAACCTTTTCAACCACCATATTCATAAGGGTATGGTGTTCCTCCACAGTGGAAGCACTCTGAAGCGCTTCCACCAGAGTGTCCGGCGCCTCCGGATTGATAGAGGATGTCGGTGGTGATGGCGCGCCCCCTTCTCTCGAAGGAGGCTGCTGGCCCAATTCCGGAGTCGTATGGGTCTGCGGAATAATATTTGTTGGGGGGCCGAATTGAGCATGGCCCCCGTCGCCAGTTTCCATGGGGGGCGATTTCCCCCTCTCTTCGGCGACGGAGGTATTACCCTCCGTTGCCACCTTCACGGCCTCCCGCACCTCCCCATGACCTGGAGAGGTTTGATATGTCTCCAACGTATCTACTTTTCCAAACACTTTTGCCCTTGTTTTGGACTCTAACTTGCATGATTTGAATGAAACTAACCCGGAATGACGCTGTTTTCAGCAGAACTGCCATGGTGTTGTTTATTATGCAGAAAACAAAAGTTCTCGGAATGACCTAAAAATCCACGGAGATAACTTTTGGAAAATATAAAAAATACTGGCGAAAGAATCAAGGCCAGGGGCCCACACCCTGTCCATGAGGGTGGGGGGCGCGCCCCCTCCCCCTGGGCGCGCCCCCTATTTCGTGGGCCCCCTGATGCTCCACCGACCTCAACTCCAACTCTATATATTCCGTTTCGCGAAGAAAAAAAATCAGAGAGAGAAAGTTTCATCGCGTTTTACGATACGGAGCCGCCACCAAGCCCTAATCTCTCTCGGGAGGGCTGATCTGGAGTCCGTTCGAGGCTCCAGAGAGGGGGATTCGTCGTCGTCGTCATCATCAACCATCCTCCATCACCAATTTCATGATGCTCACCGCCGTACGTGAGTAATTCCATCGTAGGCTTGCTGGACGGTGATGGGTTGGATGAGATTTACCATGTAATCAAGTTAGTTTTGTTTGGGTTTGATCCCTAGTATCCACTATGTTCTGAGATTGATGTTGCTATGACTTTGCTATGCTTAATGCTTGTCACTAGGGCCCGTGTGCCATGATTTCAGATCTGAACCTATTATGTTTTCATGAATATATGTGAGTTCTTGATCCTATCTTGCAAGTCTATAGTCACCTATTATGTGTTATGATCCGACAACCCCGAAGTGACAATAATTGGGATACTTCTCGGTGATGACCGTAATTTGAGGAGTTCATGTATTCACTAAGTGCTAATGCTTTGGTCCGGTACTCTATTAAAAGGAGGCCTTAATATCCCTTAGTTTCCATTAGGACCCCGCTGCCACGGGAGGGTAGGACAAAAGATGTCATGCAAGTTCTTTTCCATAAGCACGTATGACTATATTCGGAATACATGCCTACATTACATTGATGAACTGGAGCTAGTTCTGTGTCACCATATGTTATAGCTATTACATGAGAAATCGCATCCAACATAATTATCCATTACTGATCCAATGCCTACGAGGTTTTCACATATTGTGCTTTGCTTATTTACTTTTCCATTGCTACTGTTACGATCATTACAAAACTGCTATCTTTACTTTTGCCACTGTTACCATTACTATCATACTACTTTGCTACTAGATACTTTGCTACTAGATACTTTGCTGCAGATATTAAGTTATCCAGGTGTAGTTGAATTGATAACTCAACTGCTAATACTTGAGAATATTATTTGGCTCCCCTTGTGTCGAATCAATAAATTTGGGTTGAATACTCTACCCTCGAAAGCTGTTGCGATCCCCTACACTTGTGGGTTATCAAGACTAATTTTTGGCGCCGTTGCCGGGAAGCATAGTTCTATTCTTTGAGTCACTTGGGATTTATATCTGTTGGTCACTATGAGGAACTTGAAAGACGCAAGAACTAAGATTTTTCCCTCAACTACGAGGGTAGGTAAGGAACTGCCATCTAGCTCTGCACTAGATTCTCCTTCTGTTTTGAGTAAGTTTGCGACACCTAAACCTACTACTGCTTTGAATTCTGATATGTCGCATGTAATTGATGATGCCACTTCTGCTATGCATGATACTTATGATGAAACTACTTCTATGCTTGATACTACTGTGCCATTAGGTGAATTTCTTAATGAACAACTTGCTAGGGTTAGAGAGAACAAAATTGTTGAAGGTGAAATTATTGATGATAGTGATGATGAAGGTTCTCCCCCTAATTATGAATTGCATGTTGTTCTTGAGGGTTATGTTATGGATGAAGAAGCTGCTAGAGCTATTTTTGCTTGCAATGATAAATATGATCTTAAGAAGTTATTAGCTAAATGGAAGCAGCAATCACTTAATGCTAGAATGAAACATGACCCCGCTTTTGCTACTTCACCTATCTGTGTTACTGATAAGGATTATGAATTCTCTGTTGATCCTGAGATAATTACTTTGGTTGAATCTATTCCTTTTTATGGCTATGAATCTGAAACTGTTGTGGCACATCTTACCAAGTTAAATGATATAGCCACCCTATTCACTAATGATGAGAAGTCTCGCTATTATTATATCCTTAAGATATTTCCATTCTCACTAAAGGGTGATGCTAAAGCTTGGTTTAATTCTCTTGATTCTGGTTGTGTGCGTAGTCCCCAGGATATGATTTATTACTTCTCTGCTAAATATTTCCCCGCTCATAAGAAGCAAGCTGCCTTGCGGGAAATATATAATTTTGTGCAAATCAAAGAAGGGAGTCTCCCACAAGCTTGGGGAAGGCTTCTCCGATTACTCAATGCTTTGCCTGATCATCCTCTTAAGAAAAATGAAATACTTGATATCTTTTATAATGGACTAACCGATGCTTCCAAGGACTACTTGGATAGTTGTGCTGGTTGTGTTTTCAGGGAAAGAACAATAGACCAAGTTGAATTACTATTGAATAATATGTTGACTAATGAAAATAATTGGACTCTTCCCGAGCCAATTCCTGAGCCAATTGAGCCAACTCCTGAGTCTATTCCTAAACCAACTCCGAAGAAGAGAGGAGAGTACTCCTCAATTAGTGATTTTGTGGTTTGTTGGGGATAATCCCTATTTGACGCCAGGCAAACAGGTTTTTTTCAGCAACATGAGCGGCAAACAGATGAGCTTTCCCTGAAGCGAGCCATATGTCGCGTCCAGTTGGGCCGGCCCAGGCATAGTTGTTGTTTTACTTTCTGTGGGATCCCTGTTTGGGAACCTTCTAGAAGGTTTCTGGCCAGTTTTGTGACTTTTTTCTATAGTTTTACTTAATAATTTTTATTTTTCCGGTTTTTCTTCTTCATTTTTTGTTTTCTTCACTTTTTTGTTTTTATTCACAATATTTATTGCTTTTTAGCTTTCTCTGTTTTTTATAAGTTTTTATTGTTTCCTTTTCTTCTCTTCTTTGTGTACTACAGAAAGAGTTCACCAAGTATCACAAAAATATTGATCATATATTTAGGAAATTGTTCAGCATATGTCACAAAAATGTTCAATGTATATTTACAAAATTGTTCAACATGTATCATACAAATGTTTAATGTGTATTTAAACTTGTTCAACATATATTGAAAAAATGTGCAATATACATTTTAAATTGTTTGATGTATATAAATAATCGTTCATGTTTTAAAGGTTTGTCTAAATTTAGAGATTTGTTCACATTTTTAAACATTATTTGTGTTTTTTGTAAAATTCTTCACAGTTTTTTCCAATAAACTAGTAAATGTGCACGTGAAAATTCACGTGTATAAAAAAGATAGTCCAATAGTAGCAATTGTTAAGAGTTTAGATTCCATGTTATAACTGCTATGATCCTGCAATATGCGATTCAGTGGAAAACTCATAAGCACGTGTGGAATAATAAACAATAAATAATAGGTTCCCGGTCTCGCCTCTAAGACCTGCTCTAGTGTTGTTGGTTATCACGTTTTCCGGATCTTAGGATATCGTTAAGTGTAACGATAGTTGATGAGGACATGACAATCATTTATACATCATTGTTCGTCAAAGGAGAAATCATAATATTTCGTGTCAAACGAACACATTACCAGGTGAACGCTAACTTAAGTTTATGCTATAATCTTGAACACATGGTTACACTTTCATCTCCTTTGTTGTTGGTTGAACTCAGGTGCAATATCGAAGAAGGCCAAACACCTTTCAGTCCGTGCAAAACAATGTTTTATGGTGAAGAAACAAAGTTAGGAGTCATGAAGAAATGAGTTGTCTACTGAAGAAACATTGTTCCGATTCTGGCGAAACAATGTTTTGCACGAGTTTGGATATCCCAACTTGCGAAAGGTTTCCAGAATCAAGTTTTCTGCTGAAGAAAACATTGTTCGGCCCCAGTGAACAATGTTTGATCGGGAACTGCCAACCACCTCCAACAAGAGATTTCCAGAAGCTACCTCATTAAGTCTTGAAGCCATTTAGTCAAACAAAGCTAGTTCACTTTCACACCTAAGTTGGTTCCAGAAGCCAGTTTGCTTTCACACCTATCCAGGGGGGGTGTCCCTGATATAAACAGGCTAGCTCTTCCCTTCGTGAGGGACTTTTGCCATTTCTATCAAAGACCAAAGACATAGACTCCTCCTGAGATTGGAGAGCTCTTGTTACCCTTATTCTCGTGATTCTTTGAGAAATTGCTCCTAATTCGTGCTCCACGACTAGATCGTGTTGTGTGGGTTAGAGTTCGTGGTTTCCCTTGCGGCTTGCACCTATCCCGTACTCCACGACTTGAGTGTGGTGGTGCGGGTAGTATTGCGGGTTGTGGATCAGAGAATGTTTGAATTGCAGGCTTCGGTGAGCATCCTTCTCGTTGGGTCATAATCTCTTATTTTCCCATTTTTGGCTGCTTGCAGCTAGTTACTTGTTGGTGTCAAAACTGGCATATCTCGGGTAGGGGGTCCCGAACTGTGCGTCTAAGGATCGAAGGTAACAGGAGGCGGAGACACGATGTTTACCCAGGTTCGGGCCCTCTTAATGGAGGTAACACCCTACTTCCTGCTTGATTGACTTTGATGAGTATAAGGGCTACAAGAGTTGATCTACCTCGAGATCGTAGTGGCTAAACCCTAGATGTCTAGCATGTATGGTTGTGATCGCCTCTAAGGACTAAATCCTCCGGTTTATATAGGCACCGGAGGGGACTAGGGTTGTACAAAGTCGGTTTTACAGAGGAATGAAACTACACATCCGGATGCCAAGCTTGCCGTCCACGCAAAGGAGAGTCCCATCCGGACACGGGAGTAGACCTTCTATCTCGCATCTTTGCGACCCATCAGTCCGACCCATGTCGCATAGGCCAGCTCCCCGAGTACCCCACAGTCCAGAACTCCCTCAATAGCCCCTGAACTAGGCTTTAATGATGATGTGTTCGGCGTGCAGATTGTCTTCAGCATTGCAAGGCAGGTTCTTTCTCCGGATACTCCAATGCGGTCCTCCACACATAATAGCTGTATCCGGCTCTGTTAAATAATTACAGCCTTAAGCTGCAAGGGTAAAAAATATTCAAAACAAAGTAAGTCGCATCCATAAGCAATTTTTCCAGTGAGGCATTATGTCCTGGCCTTGTTAGTATTGTGAACTGTTTTACAACCCTCGCTTCGTGTTTTGAGGCATGGTCATAGGCACGTCTTGTCAAAGCAGGGATCGTGTCCCCTTATCATGGGATTCTCATCAATAGGGGTTTGGGTAATCCAACCGTGTTGTTCACACGTCTCCTTGGGAATAGGCGAGATTTAAGGCTTTATGAGGGGACGCTTGATATCCACTGCTTTTATAAGAAGATAAGGATCTGTCTTTATACACCACGCCTTCTTCCTCCTCAGCCCATCTGCCATTCGAGCTCCAGCGCCCAAGTCCCAATCTTTTCCATTGCCACCAAACACCCCAGCCATGTCCGGATCTGGAGCGCGGGGAAAGTGGATGGCTTCCTCTGTTACAGAGGAGAACATCAAGGAGCTCCGAGAAGCTGGGTACCTGGCCACGGATATAATCCATCGGCTCCCTGCCAAAAAGCAGATCATTCCCACTCCGAAGCCTAATGAGAGGGTAGTGTTCATCCCCCATTTCCTTCGCAGACTAGGGTTTCCCCTTCATCCTTTTGTCCGCGGTCTCATGTTCTACTATTGGTTAGATTTTCATGATCTAGCCCCAAATTCCTTCTTCAACATTTCAGCGTCTATCATCGTGTGCGAGGCATTCCTCCGCATCCCTTCCCACTTCGGCCTATGGCTCAAGGTTTTCAATGTGAAGCCGAAGCTGGTTGAAGGCCAACACGCGGAGTGCGGCGGCGCCATGGTGAGCAAACTCCCCAACATCACCTGGCCAAAGGGGACCTTTGTGGAGACTGTCAAGGGATGGCAGCAGGGGTGGTCTATATCACGGAACCGCGCGATGCCACATGGGCCGCCACTCCTGAGTTCAAGTCCGGGGCCCTGATGCGGCTTACATCCTGGCTCAGTAAGGGCCTAGATTGGGAGTCCCCCGATGAGGTGACGACGCTGGAGAGCCGCATCAAGGGCATGATAAATAAGAACACCAGTCTTGCCAGTGTGATCCAGGTGAAGAAAAAAACGGACGAAAAAACTAAACCGGGAGCATGATTTTTTTCCCTTTCCGAAAGAGACACGGCCGTGCTTCTCGCGAAAGCACAACTATGTCTCTCGCACTGGCAAAACCGTGTCTCTCGCGGAAGGGAAAAAAGAAACGTGTTTTTTCCGTTTCCAAGAGACACGGCCGTGCCTCTCGCGGAAGCACAACCGTGCCTCTCGCGAAAGCAAAACCGTGCCTCTCGCTTGAGCAAAACTATGCCTCTACGGGAGGAAAAAACAGAAAACGTGTTTTTCCTGTTTTCCAGAGGCGTGGCCGTGCCTCTCGCGAAAGCACAACCGTGCCTCTTGAGAAAGAAAAAAAAACGAAAATGCGGCCTTTTCCGTTTCTGAGAGGCACGACCGTGCCTCTCGCGAAAGCAAAACCATGCCTCTCGCGGAAGCAAAATAAAAAAAGAAAACACGTTTTTTCCCGCCGATTTTTTTGATCTTTTTTGTCTAAAAGCTAAAGAAGACCTTTTTTTCATTTTTGCGAACCGTTTCCAAGTAGTGAACTTAAAAAAAACAAGAACTTTTCTCAATGTTGTGGCACTTTTTTTTCCAAATTTCCTAAACCTTTTTTGAAATGTTGAACTTCTTTACTTTTGTGAACCTTGTCCTTTTTTTAAAATGTCAATAGTCAACTCTCTGTGGTCAACGGTCAACAATCGATGATCGCCTGGTAAATGGTGACAGGTCCACCAGTTAGCCGATTTAAAACAAAACGTAGTTGGGCCGACCGATATGGTCCTGCGTGTGAGTGACAGTTAGCTTATCTGCCGCCAATTAGAAGCTCTAGCGAAGGAAGAGGTTGTGGCTGGAGCACCAGTTATCATATCTCGCGCCAATTAGGAGCTCTTGTGAAGAAGGGGTTGTGGCTAGGAATTAAGTTAATGGCAAACAAACCGATTTTTTTGGCGTGTGTTTAATTTCTAACCCTAGGCGGCTGCATGGTTGCAAGCCTGCAACACTGCACGGATGCATCCATTACATTCCTTGGCTTATAAAATTTCCAAGAGCTTAGACTTCATGCACAACTCATTTGAAATACAATAAATAAAATCCAATAGAAATCATTCCTAACTATTACATTCCTATAAATTAAGTAACACCCAGAGCAAACATTCTATGGATCACAATCTCATAAAAATTAAAGGAGCCCTAAACTTTCACGCATTAGACAAAACAAGCCCATGCAAACCGTGAGGGAGTAAAACTCCTATTTGTCCCCTTAAACATTGGTTATAGTGCTTTTTGTAAACCGACACACACCCATATTGTTATTTCTTCACTAGTTTTTTGGAAAGCTTCTTATGATTGTTCTGATGCGTGCGAAAAATAATAAAAAAAATTAGAGCAAACATTCTATGGATTACAATCTAATAAAAAATAAAGGAGCCCTAAACTTCCACGCATTAGACAAAACAAGCCCATGCAAATCGTGAAGGAGTACAACTCCTATTTGTCGCCTTAAACGTTGGTTATAGTGTTTTTTGTAAACCGGCGCACACCCATGTAAGTATTTTTTTACTAGTTTTTTGGGGAAGCTTTTTATGATTGTTCTGATGCGTGCAGAAATGTAAACCGGCGCACACCCATGCACAGTACAACTCCCATGTGAAAAACAAAAAGTAAAAAAAAAGTAAAAAAAAACCGGTTAAGAAGCCGAAAATGCGTGCGGAAATAAAAAAAAACTGAAAAGAGCGCCCAGAGCGCGACACGGGGAGGCGGCTGAGAGTGTGTCAAGCGGTGCGCTCTCAGCCCATCTGCCAGTGATCGTTACGAGGCTTCCAAAAGAAAGCTGGTCAAAAACAAACCCACACAGCATCCGCAAGTGATCGATACGTGCTGAAAAAAAGGTAAAGAAGCAAAAAAGAGTGCCCATTGGGTTCCAGCCCAGCCCAAATTTAGTACGGTTGGATGCGCGCACCCAGCCCACCAAGCCCGGCATTCCCGTCGGAACCCTCGCATTCCGCAGTTATATATAAATAGCAGCACTAGGGTTACCCGCTTCGCCTTCTGCACACAGCCTGCGCCGCCGCTGCCGCCGCCGCCGTCCGCTCTACCCCAGGTGAGCGAGCGCTACAATCTCTCCTGCCTCTTCCCCGATCTGCAGCTGCCGAACCCATTACTTCCGCGTAGTTCCTTGGCGGAGGTCATATTCTCCGGCTGTTGTGTCGTTCAGCGTTGATCGACCGGGAGTCCGGCGCGTTTGGTCTCTGCAGTTTGCGGTTCTAATGTTGCAGATCTAATGGTTTCCGCTGTTTCTGGCATCGCAGGTAAGGAAGGGAGGATCGGCGATGTCGCACCGCAAGTTCGAGCACCCGAGGCACGGCTCCCTCGGCTTCCTCCCCAGGAAGCGCTGCTCTCGCCACCGCGGAAAGGGTATGCACACCGAGTAACACTTGCATTAGAGCGCATATTCCATGGTGGCCCGTTTCTTTCCATGCTGATGTTATTGAGTGTGGTTTTCACACATAGCCTATAGTCTATCTCATTGTGCTTGTAAGGTTGCTCAAGTTGCTTGATTCGGATGAACCACTATGTTTTCTTGATACACTATATTGGATCCTGTAAATAGTAACAAATGGTGCATCACACCTTTCTAGAATTTCATTGTGAACTTCAGTAGTGTCAACTAGTTTTTGTTCCCTGAAATCTGTCTTAAAAATCCCTTGCACAACTATTCTTTGTTCAAATAAGGCAATTCTATTAAAAAATACTGTTACCCTGTAACTATTTGTGTCCTTCATTTTACAGTTCAGTGAATACTTATCTGGAGTTTGTCTTACTAGTCTGTTTTTTCTTATGCAGTGAAGTCCTTCCCCAAGGATGACCAACAGAAGCCTTGCCATCTCACTGCCTTCCTGGGCTACAAGGCTGGAATGACCCACATTGTTCGTGAGGTCGAGAAGCCCGGATCCAGTATGTCTAACCCTTCCATTATTCTAATCACGTTCGTTTCATTACTGAAAATAATGAAGAGGAACGATTCTTGTTTTGTAAATATACAGTAACATGACCTTCAAGTTGCAATAGTCACGTAGATGCATGCTTAGCTTGTTATTTAGTTTATCATGCTGGCCGGATACACTGTCCCTTCATGTTATATTTGCCAACCAAAGTTATCTTCTGTAAATAGGGCCCTGCATGTTATATTTGCTTGATTGTTTGCTCTTGTTGATTCTTAAGATCGCATATGGTTGTTGTTACTTCTTGCAGAGCTCCACAAGAAGGAAACCTGTGAGGCTGTTACCATCATTGAGACCCCTCCTCTGGTCATTGTTGGTCTTGTGGCCTATGTGAAGACCCCTCGGGGCCTTCGCACTCTCAACTCTGTCTGGGCTCAGCACCTTAGTGAAGATGTGAGGAGAAGGTTCTACAAGAACTGGTGCAAGAGCAAGAAGAAGGCGTTCACAAAGTATGCCCTCAAGTATGACAGTGATTCAGGAAAGAAGGAAATCCAGTTGCAGCTTGAGAAAATGAAGAAGTACGCCACTATTGTCCGTGTTATTGCCCATACTCAGGTGTGATGGCCATTTCCCTGTTCATCTTGGTCAAGTATTCTGTCTATTATAAAATGTTTCACTCACCATTACTATGCCATTTCTAAATATCAGATTAGGAAGATGAAGGGCTTGAAACAGAAGAAGGCTCACCTCATGGAGATCCAGATTAATGGTGGCACCATCGCAGACAAGGTTGACTATGGCTACAAGTTCTTTGAGAAGGAAGTCCCAGTTGAAGCGGTCTTCCAGAAAGATGAAATGGTTGACATCATTGGTGTCACCAAGGGTAAGGGGTACGAAGGTGTTGTCACTCGCTGGGGTGTGACCCGCCTTCCCCGCAAGACCCACAGGGGTCTCCGAAAGGTTGCCTGTATCGGTGCCTGGCATCCTGCTAGGGTTTCCTACACTGTTGCTCGTGCTGGTCAGAATGGTTATCACCACCGCACAGAGATGAACAAAAAGATTTACAAGATGGGCAAGTCTGGACAGGAGTCTCACGAGGCCTGCACTGAGTTTGACAGGTATCTTTGAGTGAATCTGATTAGGTGCATGCTATCATCTGTTGTGCTCTTGAACATTTTCCATGAAACTGACGGCCATGGTGGTGCTTGCAGGACTGAGAAGGACATCACCCCGATGGGTGGCTTCCCTCACTATGGTGTGGTGAAGGGTGACTACCTCATGATCAAGGGCTGCTGTGTGGGCCCCAAGAAGAGAGTGGTGACCCTCCGCCAGTCCCTGTTAAAGCAGACGTCGCGGTTGGCCCTTGAGGAGATCAAGCTCAAGTTCATCGACACCTCATCCAAGTTTGGGCATGGCCGGTTCCAGACCACCGACGAGAAGCAGAAGTTCTACGGCAAGCTCAAGGCTTAGGCCGCGACAGATCTTATCCCATAGTGTTACCAGCTTTTTTTCTTGCTTTGTGGCAGATTGTTTGGGTACCGGTTTATGCATTGCAATTGCAACTCTGAGCTGCTGCGAATGTTTGAACTGATGAGGTTTATGCATTTTGAACTTAATAGTAATGCTATTTGCATGCCTTCAAATTTGGAAGCTAATGTTTCAGCTGTAGCCTCTACGTGGACAATCGTGTTTGTTGTCACGATCTTGTATCAAACCTATTCATGATCAGGGTCATGACGCATCGAATGAAGGAAAATTTGGTTCAGAAAAAAATGTGCTTGTTCTCTGGCGAGGTCTGTACGCATGGCGTCTAAGAAAGATTAATAACATAACCGGCTGCTAGCTCAATCTTTGTGCCACCTTGTAGCCAACTTAAGTAAGATTAATAACATAGCAGGCTGTTAGCTCTGTCTTTGTGTCACCCCACTTATAGCCAACCTAAAAGCCCATTCATGTGATAGTTGCTGCTTTACTACCCATAGTGAGAGTAACATAGTTAGTAACATCCATGTCTAAATAAAATAGATGATGTGGCAAGCAATAAATAAAGAAAAAAAGACATGTGTAACATAGCTAGTTACTACTAGTATGAGTAACATCACACATATCGAGGTAAGATGAGTCTATAGCCTAATAAATGAAGTGTTGCATGTTACTCCCTCCTTTCCGGTTTATAGGGCTCATCTCAAAATTTTAGTTTTTCATTTTATAAGGCTCAATTTAGTTGTTTCCCATCACATGTTCAGATTCCAAAGTGCATTAAATCATTGCATGCAAGTATTAAGAGAAAATTGACCAATGCATGTAGTTTATGCATATATGCATTGCAATTAATGCATTGGTAAACATACTTTTTTGAGAAAAACAAGAGCATTAATTGGGTGCTTTTGCAAACTACAAAAAGTATTCCATCACTCACCATCTACCTTGGTTGATGAGATTTTTAAATTGAGCCTTATAAACCGGAAAGGAGGGAGTACCACACATAGGAGTACGTTACTCTCCAGCCCATGTTACTACTCTATGTTACTACCCATTGTGGCTAGTCTTATACACTATATAGTTAATGCTTGACCGCACTTTCTTCTCTCACATAGTGCATTGGAGCTTGTGTTGCAGCTAGATGCAAGTTTATGTCACCCTATTATACTTGCTCTTAAGACTAGCCACATCGAGTTTAACTCAGCAAATTTGCTTATGTGGCAATGAGTTAATGAGGAGAGAGGTAATTTGAGTAACTTAGCTAGTTATTGTAACATCACATGTCCCAATGCAATATGAGTCTATAACCTAATAAATGAAGCTTTGCATGACACGACACTATGTTACTACCCACTATAAAAGTAGTAACATAGTCTACGGATATTTGTATGTTACTATTCATTGTGGCTAGTCTTTCAAATTTCAGCCTCATTTTTTCATGCATTCATTAATTTGTTCATTGACGGAAGCGAAAGGGAAGGAACCGTTCTTTATCAAAGGAAGCGGAAGGGAGGGAATTGTTGTTTATCGAAGGAAGCGGAGGGAAGGAAAGACTTAGGGCATCTCTACCAGTAGATGCTGTAAAAGCGACTAGCCCGTTGATAGTGGCAAAGGTGTCCCGTCTTTCGATGAGATGATGGATATCGCTTTGGTGGAAGTCGACTTTGACGATCCGACTACGAACGTGCGAGGACGTCGCGCCTTAGCAATCGCTAAACCAACTCCGAGAGGTTATTGACCACGCCGGAACACGATCAACCTGACCACGAGGGTCTGTTTCCTGCGAGCAAACGAAGAACAAGCAAGAAACTGAGATTGCAATCTGGATATTGCGAATATAAGATGAAAGCTTTATTGATCAAGGTGGGGTTCTGTGACACCTTTTTCTAGTTCTTGAACACAAACGGAGTACGCGAAGTTGCAGCTATGGCGAACTTTTAATCTAAACAAAACCCAAGGGAAAAGCTACTAGATGGATCTATTTATATAGGAGCAAGGGGTGGCGGCCAAGGAAGTGGGAGGACGTCCCAAGGCAGCCTAAAACTAACCCTAGGTCGTACAAAGCCAATGGGCCCAAGTGGAGGTGATGTAACACCTTTGGACTTGTAGTTTAACTCGGATTTTGCTGCAGCATCAGATTTTTTCGTCCATAACTCAACGCTCCGGACGAATTTGAAGGTGAATCCAACTAGGTTGGAAAGTGCACAAAATCTAGTTTCCAACAAAAAAAGAATCACCCAATTTGGAGTCCGTATGAAAAAGTTGTTGGCGTTTTGAGTCAGGTATGTTTGTGCAGTCCGAATCTGAATCCAGAACGTGAGAGACTTGGACTCTATCTTCTCTTGGCCCAAAAGTGACGTGAGAGGACTTTTTGAACAGCACCTAAACTTCTCCTTTTCGCTTATCTTCATATGTGGATTGTACAAATGTCTCATACACCTGTAATTAGACAAAACACAAAAGTGTGTGAAGTATTTTTGTTCTGGATAACATAAATAGATTATTGAATAGTTTGCATTAGAAATCACCTGACAAATATGCATGTATGCAATATTTTTGGTCTTATCCAAGGTAGTCATGTCCTCATCATCCTCCCCTTCTTGAAAACAAAGCCGTCCTTGGCGTTGCTTAATCTGAAATGTGGCTAACAAAACAAACAAGGTGTACGTGTTGTATATGTATATGTCATCCATTTTTACTTCCCTTGATTTTTGCACATATGACACATGTATATATGAGGAACCTTCATAGATTATAAAATATAAAGCCAAAATATTATCATAAGTAGAATGCATGAAAATATTGCAACTCAGTTTGCACATATAAGTGAAGCTCTTATTCATATCAAAAGATTGGCAATATTCATCATTAAACCATCCCAACATTGGTGAATAAACCTTACGTGCATCAAATTTACATGCTACAACATGCTTAAATAAGAAAACATGCAATAAGTCATTTGACACAGAATGATCACCAAGATTAGAGGTCATATCAAAATGATTAAACATTGGCACAATTATTTTAAAATGTATTTGATCCAAATCTGAATTATTTTCTGATTCACATGGTTCTTTGACATCAACAGTTAATTTAATGGGCGCACTCAAAATTGTTGGTATTTCAGTTATTTGATCACATGATGCATTCATGATAGTAACATGATTCTCTAAACTAGGTGGCGTGCTCAAATCAACAGGTAACTCAACACATGATGTATTTAAGTTAATTAGGCATGAATCATTCTCATGTGAAATTATATCATCAATACCTTTACTGTTACCTTGTCGCAAAGATGTAGTTGATGTAGGTATGGACAATGGCAATATACCATACACTTGAGATGATGTCGCACTCACAATCTGAGGTGTGGCTGCTCTATAAGGTGCAACGATGGAGGAATCAACCGATGGTAGTGAGCATGAATTGGAATAGTAATTATTGAAGTCATCCAATGCATCCTCCTGTAACTGTCTCTCAAAGGTACAAGCACGAACATACATACCAGTAATGCAGCAAGGAATATACTGAAATCTTGCCTGAATATCATGGTTCAAACCACCAAAAAATCTATTCATTGTATCATCCTTAGATTCTTCTATGTCACAATGATGCATATAAGATTTGAACTCTTGGTAGTAAGCATGAACAGTGTTGTTGCCTTGTTTAAATTGTTCAAATTTGCGAAGCAATTCACGACGATAGTAAGTAGGGAAAAATTGTTGTCTCATAACATCTTTCAAATCTTTCCAAGTTGTGGGTTGGTTATCAATGTTTTTCTTACAATGCACACTCCACCAAACAGAAGCAAAACCAGTAAATGCTCTAGTGGCAGCTCGTACTCGCTCAAGTTCAGAAAAGTCATGGTGACTAAAAACTTGTTCTACTTCAAGCTCCCAAGCAAGATAAATAGCAGGATTAAATCTACCCTCAAATGACGGTAAAGAAATAACCTGACCATGTGCTTGTGTGTGTTGTGATAGAGGCGGGGTGTCCCGATCTTTCGATGAGATGATAACTATCGATTTGGTGGAGACGACTTTGACGATCCGACTACAAACGTGCACGACGTTGCGCCTTAGCAATCGCTAAACCAACTCCGAGAGGTTATTGACCATGCCAGAGCCCAATCAACCTGACCACGAAGGTCTATTCCTGCAAGCAATCGAAGAACAAGCAAGGATATGATAAAAGCAATCTGAATATTGCGAGTATGTATGAAGTATTGATAAAGGTGGGGATCCGTAAGCGGTCTTGGTCTGGTTGTTGGACACAAACGAAGTACACGAAGTTGCAATGGCTAACTTTTAACTAAACAAATCCCAAGGAAAAGCTACTAGATGGATCTACTTATATAGGAGCAAGGGGTGGTGGCCAAGGAGGTGGGAGGACGTCCCAAGGCAGCCTAAAACTAAATCTAGGTCGTACAAGGCCAATGGGCCCAAGTGGAGGTGATGTAACACCTTTGGACTTGTAGTTTGACTCGGATTCTGCTGCAGCATCAGATTGTTTCGTCCACAACTCAACGCTCCGGACGAATTTGAAGGTGATTCCAATTGGGTTGGAAAGTGCACGAAATCTAGTTTCCAACAAAAAAAGAATCACCCAATTCGGAGTCCGTATGAAAAACTTGTGTGCGTTTTGAGTCAGGTATGTCTGTGCAGTCCGAATCTGAATCCAGAACGTGAGAGACTTGGACTCTATCTTCTCTTGGGCCAAAAGTGACGTGAGAGAACTTTTTGGACAGCAAATAAACATCTCTTTCTTCCTTATCTTCATATGTGGATTGTACAAATGTCCCATACACCTGCAATTAAACAAAACACAAAAGTGTGTGAAGTATTTTTGTTCTGGATAACATAAATAGATTATTGAATAGTTTGCACTAGAAATCACCTGACAAATATGCATATATGCAATATTTTTGGTCATATTCAAGGTAGTCATGTCCTCATCATCCTCCCCTTCTTGAAAATAAAGCCGTCCTCGGCGTTGCTTAATCTGAAATGTGGCTAACAAAAGAGACAAGGTGTACATGTTGTATATGTATATGTCATCCATTTTTACTTCCCTTGATTTTTGCATATATGACACATGAATAGATGAGTAACTTGCATAGTTCATAAAATCTAAAGCCAAAAAATTAGCACAAGAAGTAGAAGGCATGAAAATATTGCAACTCAGTTTGCACATATAAGTGAAGCTCTTATTCATTTCAAAAGATTGACAATGTTCATCATTAAACCATCCCAACATTGGTGAATAAACCTTACTTGCATCAAATTTACATGCTACAACATGCTTAAATAAGCAAACATGCAATAAGTCATTCAACACAGAATCATCACCAAGATTAGTGGTCATATCAAAACGATTAAACATTGGTTCTTTTGCATCAATAGTTAATTCAATGGGTGCACTCAAAACTGTTGGTATTTCAGTTGTTTGATCACATGGCAAAGTCAAATTATCAACGTAGTCCTCTAAAATAGGTGGTGTGATCAAAGTAGTGGGTAGCTCATCAGATGGTGCATTCAAATTGACAAGGCATTCATCATTCTCATGTAGAGATGGAAGATCAGTACCTTTGTCATTACCTCTTATGATCAACTCAGATGATGTAGCCACTCTCGGGGGCGATGTGTCACATGGTGGAGGTGATGTAGTCCTGACAACAACGGATGTGGTTGTCATAGTATGCCTAGTAGTTGAAGGAACAATCATATCAACTCTTGGAATGTGCACCGTGCGCTTGTTCTCCTCGTGGCCAACACGTCGTTTTATTTCCTGTTCAGCTTTGCAAGCAAGATGAAACAAATGGTCCATAGGATAACACTCTTCGTGAATTAGTATCTCTTGAATATCACGGTTTAATCCTCCCCAAAATCTATCCATAAAATCATCTTCACTTTCTTCTAAAGAGGAATGCAACAAGGTAGTTTGTAAATCATCATAATATTTTGTTACAGTTTCACTACCTTGTTTTAAGTGTTGCAACTTCTTAATCATGTCACGAGTATAATAAGCAGGGACGAAAGTATGTCGCATGGCAAGTTTCAAATCATCCCAAGTAGTAGGTATATAATCAGGGTGTAACCGACAATATTCACTCCACCAAACCAAAGCATAACCAGTGAAAGAACCAACCGCAACCTTAACCTTTTTATGTTCATCGAAATTATGGGAAGCAAATATATTTTTTATGTCGAACTCCCATTCAATATATAAAGCAGGTTTAAAACGGCCATTAAATGGTGGTATAAATACATTAACCTGATCATGTGCATTTGGATGTTTGTGCACCTCTCGTGACGGTTGTGGTATTTGCAAAGGTGGTGGCACGTCTCCCGCGATCGACAAAGCCCATGAATTGACTCTGGATCCTGTCATGATTAGTAGAACAAGAAACAAAACCCAAAAATAATGTTCCTATAACTACTAGGATGTGGTGGTAAAACGCTCACAGTAAAGCAAATATCAATGTCTTACAAGTTCTTACCATGCAGCAGGCGGCGATCGGCAACCAGCGGTGTCAAGTAACTTCGAATATTGAGTAAAGCGATTGCCAGGGGAGCGTACGTATACACGGTGTAGAAATATGTGGAGCTGGGTTGGCTATATATGGTAGCAAAAGATTAGCAATAATCAATTCAAAGATGCAATGTTGAATAAACGCTCAACGACGGTACTGTGCTGGTCCTAGGCTAGATCGGACTAGAGACGCGAGCCTAGAACACTAATGAGGTCACGGCGTAGCACAACTAGCATCAATGAAGGATACTAAGTAGCTCTTGACAGCAAGATATAAGTGAAGATCACAACGACAGTGAAGATAATGATGAAAAACAACTGCCAAGCAGGATATACAACAACTTTGTCTCCAACTTTCCTCTGAAAAAGTTTGTGCCGATTTTTTTGATTTTTTTCTCCTTTTTTTTTCTTTGACTTTTTTTTTCTCTTTTTTTTCTCTCGTTTTTTTTCTCTCTTTTTTCTCCCTCTTTCCAAAACAAACTAGATAAGATGCAGATTGGATCAAGTGAAGATGTGAACGATCTCAACTATTATTATGACAATGAATGGTGGGTAGCACGTGGTGGAAATTGATGGATGGGTGGTGGACAGCGGAAGAGATAATGATGCAGCGGTGGCGTGACTAATGTGAACAGAACTCGAAACTCTAAACGAACTAGACACTAAGACCAGCAACTCGACACGACGATGCAACCGATAATTCAACTATGCAAGCAATGAAAAGAAAATTGCAAAGGCTCAGACTGGCTTGGACCAAGGATGAATAGATCTAACTCTTTTTTGGCTTTTTCGTGGACTATAGGTATGAAGAACAGACTCGATCTAAACTACGAAAAACTGTAAAATCTCACCGAGCAACCTGGAAATCTGATACCACTTGATAGAGGCGGGGTGTCCCGATCTTTCGATGAGATGATAACTATCGATTTGGTGGAGACGACTTTGACGATCCGACTACAAACGTGCACGACGTTGCGCCTTAGCAATCGCTAAACCAACTCCGAGAGGTTATTGACCATGCCAGAGCCCAATCAACCTGACCACGAAGGTCTATTCCTGCAAGCAATCGAAGAACAAGCAAGGATATGATAAAAGCAATCTGAATATTGCGAGTATGTATGAAGTATTGATAAAGGTGGGGATCCGTAAGCGGTCTTGGTCTGGTCGTTGGACACAAACGAAGTACACGAAGTTGCAATGGCTAACTTTTAACTAAACAAATCCCAAGGAAAAGCTACTAGATGGATCTACTTATATAGGAGCAAGGGGTGGTGGCCAAGGAGGTGGGAGGACGTCCCAAGGCAGCCTAAAACTAAATCTAGGTCGTACAAGGCCAATGGGCCCAAGTGGAGGTGATGTAACACCTTTGGACTTGTAGTTTGACTCGGATTCTACTGCAGCATCAGATTATTTCGTCCACAACTCAACGCTCCGGACGAATTTGAAGGTGATTCCAATTGGGTTGGAAAGTGCACGAAATCTAGTTTCCAACAAAAAAAGAATCACCCAATTCGGAGTCCGTATGAAAAACTTGTGTGCGTTTTGAGTTAGGTATGTCTGTGCAGTCCGAATCTGAATCCAGAACGTGAGAGACTTGGACTCTATCTTCTCTTGGGCCAAAAGTGACGTGAGAGAACTTTTTGGACAGCAAATAAACATCTCTTTCTTCCTTATCTTCATATGTGGATTGTACAAATGTCCCATACACCTGCAATTAAACAAAACACAAAAGTGTGTGAAGTATTTTTGTTCTGGATAACATAAATAGATTATTGAATAGTTTGCACTAGAAATCACCTGACAAATATGCATATATGCAATATTTTTGGTCATATCCAAGGTAGTCATGTCCTCATCATGTTGTCCCAACTCTCGTGATGGTGGAGATACCACTTGATAGTGGCTAAGGTGTCCCGTCTTTCGATGAGATGATGGATATAGATTTGGTGGAAGTCGACTTTGACGATCCGACTACGAACGTGCGAGGACGTCGCACCTTAGCAATCGCTAAACCAACTCCGAGAGGTCATTGACCACGCCGGAGCACGATCAACCTGACGACGAGGGTCTGTTTCCCGCGAGCAAACGAAGAACAAGCAAGAAACTAAGATTGCAATCTGGATATTGTGAATATAAGATGAAAGCTTTATTGATCAAGGTGGGGTTCTGTGACGCCTTTGTCTGGTCGTTGAACACAAACGAAGTACGCGAAGTTGCAGCTATGGCGAACTTTTAATCTAAACAAAACTCAAGGGAAAAGCTACTAGATGAATCTACTTATGTAGGAGCAAGGGGTGGCGGCCAAGGAGGTGGGAGGACGTCCCAAGGCAGCCTAAAACTAACCCTAGGTCGTACAAAACCAATGGGCCCAAGTGGAGGTGATGTAACACCTTTGGACTTGTAGTTTAACTCGGATTCTACTGCAGCATCAGATTGTTTCGTCCATAACTCAACTCTCCGGACGAATTTGAAGGTGAATCCAATTAGGTTGGAAAGTGCACGAAATCTAGTTTCCAACCAAAAAAGAATCACCCAATTTGGAGTCCGTATGAAAAAGTTGTTGGCGTTTTGAGTCAGGTATGTTTGTGCAGTCCGAATCTGAATCCAGAACGTGAGAGACTTGGACTCTATCTTCTCTTGGCCCAAAAGTGACGTGTTGAACATCACCTAAACTTCTCCTTTTCCCTTATCTTCATATGTGGATTGTACAAATGTCCCATACACCTGCAATTAGACAAAACACAAAAGTGTGTGAAGTATTTTTGTTCTGAATAACATAAATAGATCATTGAATAGTTTGCACTAGAAATCACCTGACAAATATGCATGTATGCAATATTTTTGGTCTTATCCAAGGTAGTCATGTCCTCATCACCCGTAAAATTCCGGCGACTATAAGGGTTTGGCCCTTTTTTGGGCCAGACTAGACCCCGTATAGTCGCCCTGGCCCATAAAGCGTTGAAAAACACCCCTCGTGCATTCGTGCAGTATATCTATGGGTCCACTGCCGCTATACGGGGTGAAACCCAATCCCCGCCGCCGCAATCCCTCCTTTCCCCTCCAATTTCTCACCGCCGGCAATCCAAATCCGCCGCCCCACTCTGCTACCGCCAACGGATCTGCCACCATGCGGCTCGAGATGTGGAGCTCCGGTCGTGGCGCTGACGGAGGCGAGGACCCCAAGCGGAAGCGCTGGGTAGCCACCGACGCGGCGAGGAAGCGGTTCGCCCGGCGGTACACAAACCGGGGCCTTGAGCCGCCGCCGTCCCTCCTCCGTCGCGAGACAGAGGAGTACGACTTGTGGCAGGCTCGACTCTTCAGCGCGGGTAGCTCCTCCGGCGCAAGTAGCTCACGCACGCCGCTGCCACCGGTCAAGAGGGAGGCAGAGGAGCTCCCATGGCTCCACGCGGAGGGAGGCGGGGGAGCTCCCGCCGCTCAACGCGGTGAAGAGGGAGTCCGAGGTGGAGGAGCCGCGCGCCGACATCGTCGGGCCGGAGGACTACCTCTCCCCCCTCGGAGGCGGATGCCATCGAGGCAGTGATTCTCGAGCGCAGTGCGTGGGAAGAGGACAAGGTGGCGCAGCTCCACCACCGGGACAATGAGATCAACCAGCTCCTGTACGAGCAGGGCCTCGCCAAAGCGCGGGAGTTCGACGAGAATATGGAGGCGTGGCGCCGCGAAACCGATGCGCAAGGCTCCATGTACATCGACCTCACCTCCGACGATGATGATGAGTGATCGGCGCCACGCCGCAGCGTCGCCGCTGCACCCAGAGGGCTCCAGTGAGCCCCATTTTGGGCACTATGGTTAGGGGTAGGCGGCCTCCTCTGATCTAGTCTATGTAAAAATCAACTATGTATGGATCATCATGTATCTATGGATGCACCTAGTTCTAATGTTTGTGTTCTTCTCTCGCGCGAAATTTTATTTTCAAATTTTAAAGGTCCATTTGAGGTTTCTGTTATGCCACAGCTATTTTCAGCCCTTATCCGAGCGAAAGCACGAACTGTAAACCCTTTATAAGGGCTAGCCTTATAAGGGTTGCTAGAGATGCTCTTAAAAGGTGTAAATGAAGAGCGTTCCGTAAACAAATCAGTGTCTTGTTTGAATCGAGAATAGCAATTCCATTTGTTGAACCACGACCGATGAAATTAAGCTCCCTATCATAGCCGAAGAAATTAAGCTCCCTATTCATAGATCTGTGCCTGCCTTTATCGAGTTTTTTGACGTGAAGGCTTTCATGGCTAGCTTTATTAATTTCAAATAACACTTACATCATCTATTAAATAACGAGAGATAAAACTAGGGTTCAATCACATCTAGGTAAGGGCATCTTCAATGCCGACCCGCAATTTTTTCATGCATCCGTCCGCATGGTTCTTACAAACAGGACATGCACCACGTCCTCCGCACGGTGCTTACAAATAGGGCATTGCGTTGATGTGGAGATAATAGATTAGCCAGAACATCGAGGAATGGTAGGATCTGTGGATGAAGATTTTCACTTTACTTGGTACTTTCAGTCTCCATAGTTTCTTCCATATAGTATGAGGCGACAAACCGCTTGAGATAGAAGAACTAGGACTCAGACTGGCATAGGAATCTTCCCATTGTTTACAGTAGGCCGAACAAACACCAAAAACTCTAAAAAAATTTATTGCCATGCAACATGATCCTCTGTGTCCTATCGATGTGTGGGAATTTGCAGAATAAGTTCATCGTATATGTGCCAAAAATTCTTCCTAATCAAACTTCCATCCCATACGCCAATAATAGGGTCAATAAGCTCATGAACTCTAGTAAGCACTCTGTTTTCATAGACTGCGATGATTTTTCAAGAAGAATTTTTTTAGGATCTAACAATCCTCCCAAATATTTATCTTCAAGCCATTACCAATTCCCCAAGTACTCCCTCTTTAAAAGGTATGAACTCCAGCCAAATGCTCTGCTAGACATAAGATGAACCCTTTTTTAACTCACAATTGAGCAACTCATCAGAGGGGGAGTACTTTGATCGAAGCACTCTTACACAATCATGATGCTCAATGAGCCTCCAACATTGTTTAGCAAGCATTGCCAGATTAAAATTGTGCATATCACGAAAATCCATGCCACCTCTATCCTTTGGGACACACATTCTTCACCATGCAAACCAATGCATTTTACATCGGTTTTCCATGTCACCCCACCAATAGTGCAAAATAGGATCAGTGATCCTCTTGTAAATTTTCTTCGGGAATTTGAATACGTTCATCGCATACGTAGGGATGGCTTGGGCCATCGCTTTAATCAGAGCCTCCTTACCATCATAAGATAAAGTTCTCTCTTTTTCATCCATCGATAATTTTCTAAATTGTCTCAATAAGATGTTTAAAATAATCCACACTATCCACCACAATTATAGAGAGGGAAGGCCCAGATATTAATCAGAAAGAGAAAGAGACTCCGTCATTATATCCATAATTTGGCATACCTTCACTTTTGCATCAACATTTGTATTGAGGCTGAAATAAATACTCTCTCCATCCCAAAATATAAGAACGTTTTTTACACTACACTAGTGTCAAAAACGTTCTTATATTTTGGGACGGAGGGAGTAGATGATTTAGCCACACCCACCATTTGTGGCAAGGCCATAGAATAATCATCCAGAATCCTTTTTAACGTGTTTGCATTTTCAGCATCCGTCCTCATAAGCATCAAAGAATCATCGACAAAAGGTAAATGTGAAATTGGAAATGCCCCACGGTTCGTTCATCTGTTTCGCTGCCAGAGCGGGCCCGCATGCCAGCAGCACAGCGAGATTCCCAAGTGCACGTGTGCACGTGCTCACCATCCACAAGCACACACACGCTCGCGCACGCACGAGTGGCGGGAGCGGAAGCCATGCCTCCCCTCCTCCTCCCGGCCTCGCCGTCGCTATCGCTACACTTCGCCGGTGCCGGTGCCGCTACCGCTGCGTCGTCCTCCCGCGGCGCCATGGTCGCTGTGGCGTCCGCGGCGTCCAGGAGCTCGTCGTCGTCCTCGTTCGACGCGTCCGCCTTCGAGGCCGAGCGGCTCCTCCTCGACGCCGACGCGCGGGCCTCGATGGTGACCACCGCCGCGGGAGCGCAGGCGGAGGCGGACCCGAGGGCGTGGAAGTGGAAGATACGAAAGCGGGTGTGGGACGTGCTCGAGGCCGAGGGCGTCGCGCGCAACCCCCGCCCCGTCCACCACCGCATCCCCAACTTCGATGGCGCCGCCGCCGCCGCCGATTCGATCCGCTCTCCCCCCGCCTCCCTTTCGCTTCTCTCCACGGAGCCCCCACCACGAAAACTAGCACGCTGTTCTGTTCCTGTCTCCGATTGTGGTTGATGTTACCAGCCGCAAAATTGGGGAGTTCCTTTGGTCCTGCTAGTGCTATCTGATTGTTCCTTCATTATTTTTGCTTATATAACTCTGTAATGACGTGGAAATGTTTCTGAATCTCACTAGTTAGGGAGGTTGGACGTGTTTCAGAATGCACAATGCGTGAAGGTCAATCCGGATTCGCCGCAGAAGCAAGTTCGATTCTTAACACTCTCAGGTGAGTCGGCTGCCGCTTCTCCTTGCATACCTTAAAAACTTGCATGTTATTGGCTGTTGATATCTTGTTTCGTTTCTTGTATTATCCATGCAAGCCAGAACAGACTTTGATGAGGCTTATAGCTTTCCATACAATTTGCCCCTTTGAACCTGATGCTCATTTTAGCCCACTACTCAGTATAAGTTTGTCATACATACTCGACCAGGTGTTTCTTTATTTACAAATGGTGCTACTGGAATCATTCAGGTGATAAGAAACTTCTGACACCGCAACCACGGCTCAGGACGGGGTTCTTCTCCGTTCTAGAATCTCAGATGATACCCACTGGATGCATTCCTGAAGCATGCACTTCTGTTGGCGCAGTCAAATATGGAAGGCCGATAGATCTAGATGAAGTGATTAAAGTGGATCTGATTGTGATTGGGTCGGTTGCAGTTGATCCAAGCACGGGAGCACGACTAGGGAAGGGTGAGGTAATTATTTCCTTGCACATGCAGTTGAAGAGCTGAACTAGAGTTGATTTTGTTATACTTGGATCAATGATCAAGATCAACTGTTGACCTTTGCCAATGTCAATACTGCTTCTTTAATGAAGAAACAGTAGGGAAAGCCTCTACTGCGCCATTTTCCTTTTATAAATGGAGAACTATACAAACAGTTATGTACAATGTCAATGCTGCCCTGAAACTGAACTGTGCTTTGTCTACCAAAAGTCGAATTTTCTCGCTTCTTATCTGTAGTTTATCTGTGAACGTTGATCGTAGGGATTTGCAGAGCTGGAATATGGGATGCTTCGTTATATGGGAGCTATAGATGATTCGACCATGGTAGTAACAACTGGTGAGTTTTATTTATGTATCAGCTGGTGATCCAGTTTGTATACAGATCTAATTGGTTTGGTAATGTAGGAACTAGGATAATTGATATATAGGTGGGCATCTTCTCATTCTTCAGCATGAGTGCAAGCTTTTTTTTTTTCTCAAAATATTTGTCAGCACTTCCTTTTTATGTAATAGCCTGTGGCTAACTGGACCTAACTTCATAGTCGTGACGCTAGAAATGGTTGAGATATTGGTGGATATTGTTTTTTATAATCCACAATCCTGCTTGTATTTCATCGATCATTTTCTTCAAAGAACCATCTATGTGGACATGCTGTGCCTCTTCTTTTCTGAAGTGGAAACAATTGGTGATTCATTAGTTTCTATTTGAAATATTGAGTAATAACCTATCCCGTAGTATTAACTTACCATTTTGTCTACGGGTACAGTACATGACAAGCAATTAGTGGATGACATTCCAGTTGAAAAGCTGCTAATTCATGATGTACCGGTTGATATTATCTGCACCCCAACTCAGGTCATCTTAACAAATACTGCAATCCCAAAGCCACAAGGTCTGACTGATTCCTCTCGCTTGGTAAAGTTGCAAATAAATCTTCCACCACCAGATTTTGACGAACTTCTGTTTGTGCAGGGATTTATTGGGAAAAACTATCTCCCGAAAAATTGGGCCAAATTCGAATTTTAAGAGAGCTGAAGAGACGCATAGAGCAAGAGACAGGAACAATACTTCCTTGTGGGCCATCTGAGAATCTACCCCCAACAGCTCAACGAAGAAAAAGAAGAGGGCGGTAACTAAGTATGTGTATCTTAACTGATTCTATTGAATATTATACATATATTTTAGAGAAAATTAAGATATGTTAAGCATTGCGCGGTTCAAATATTGGGTCTATAAAGACTTGTTTACAAAAGGTCATACTGTTTCATCTTCTTCGTTGAGTCGGCAACATAAATGTGTGCTCGTGTGGCTGTTCCCATGGCCTATGTGACGGTCTTCGCATCCCTCTGACCCCAAATATAAGACGCTAAAATATGAGATGTTAAACATCTTATATTTTGAGACACACGGAGTACTAGAAAACGGGTTCTATACTGTGCAGAATTCGGAAATGTTACCCAACTTGTGGCATGACCAACTTTAATTAGATCCCAATGATGTGCATCATACCTGGCTGAACTTATCTGCTGACGTGTCTGCAGATGTGTTCGCGTTGGAACAGTCAGAGCGCACATGTATCCCGGCGCTGATGCGGCATTACGTGATTGGCTCTTGCGTCTTTTGTCCTTCAAGAGAGTTGTGACCAATTTGTCGAAGTCACTTAACTAAATTGTGGTTTGCGCGGAAAAAAGAAGAAAAAGATGACAGGTTGTGAACGCTGAAATTTAAAATTCAGCGGAATGATCCAGCCACCTTATCCAAAAGTTCCCTAATTTGAACGTGTGAATGGATTGTTTGTCTCCTGTATTTCTTGGACCGTGCCCTTGAGACACTGTCTCAATCTCCCGGTCTCAGGTGTGTATAATAACGCGATCTACTCCCTCCGTCTAGTTATATGTGTACATCTAGCATTACAAATCTTATCTCAAAAAAGTGTACGGGGTGTTGCCCCGGACTGATCCGTTCAACGATAATGGCTTCATTTTTGGTGAGCCACCTTAAAGGTCCGCAAAACTGCATATCAGCGATGGAGCCACGTCGAGCTCGGGCGAGGAGGTGATCTGTCATTCTTTTCTTCGGTGGCTGTTGTGGTGATGCCGGATGCAGGTGACGGGCGTTGGTGTCAAGCTCAGAGATGTTATGCTATTACTTTGTCATGTGGGTTTTTACAAGGCTTGTACTTTGATCTCTATAATATGAATGAGACACGTATTATCATGGGAAAAAAATCACTCCCTCACCCTATGTCCTCCTCCAAGCCCCATTCTTCTCCCACGCATAATCCCCAATCCTCATTCTCTCCTTTAATTTAATTGGTTGAGGCTAATAAGAGGAGAGAGAACTAATATGATACTCATTTTCTAAATGTACACTTATAACGGGAAAAATATATTTGGTGCTATCGAGGCCTAGGTGCTACTGTGATTCGGGCTACTAGACTGTCAGATTCTCAAATCAGCAACTCCCAAAAACTCGGCAACATTTTGAGAAAAGAAGAAATCCCCCTAGGAGTCCGAAAATAGCGTTAGCTGATCCAATAGTTTCCATGTGTCGTCCGATCTGAGATCCGACGACCCAGGATCCCGTATCATAGTAGTACCTGGGCCTTGGTGGCACTAGATATTCTCCCCTCATAACCGGACAAAGCGGGTGGTGAAGTGGTGTAATCACAAACTTTGACACCAACACCTACTTTTGGTTAGATATTTGGCTGCATAAATCATTCGTTGCTCTATTTCCATGCCTCTACTCGCGTACTATTACACCACTCGCTCGTGTGGCTCGGAGCCGCCTAACATCTAATGCCGCTACCGAGTTGTGCTCTTTGTTGTCGCTTCTACAGGACTTCCGGTGTTGCCGGAACCAGACGAGCGCTTCCTCAACGGCGGTCTACACTTCACTACAAAGGCCGCCTATGAACTGACCATGCAGGCCGACGACACCGACGCTCATTCAGTGCCCATATGGTCAGCATGCGTCTGCAACAGAGTGAAGATATTTGCCTGCCTTCTATTCCATGGTTGACTAAACTCCAAAAACAATCTTCTTCTCAAGCATGTCATCTCAAACCCCCTCTCCCCAAGATGTGGGTTCGATGGTGAAGCCAACTCGCACATCTTCATCGACTGCCCGCTCGCGAAGTGAATATGGCAAAGGATTGGCTTCTCACCTACTGACACCTTCCACGAACTTTGGGATTGCTGCCTTCCTCGCCACGTGGATTCGACGATCTGGCCTCCATGCTTCTCATCATCCTATGGAAGATTTGGGATTCCAAGAATGCTGTGGCCTTCAAACCACAGAACCACTACAGTGTCTTCACCCTTAAGCGAATCATTGAAGACCTGATGCTCTGGACACACCGGATGAAGGAACAAGAACAAAAACAGGCCACCTCATGGCGTTTCTATTCTCTTATCACGATTACACGTGCTTATGTAATTCACCTTTGTAATTAGTCAGACATGATGGATTATCAAATTGAGAAAGGATTATCAAATTGAGAAATATATTCAGGTGGGGAGTCCCAGCCCCGGGTTCATTTTTCAAAAAGAAAAGGAACCCCATTCATGCCAGAATTTTGTAAGGGACCTTGTCTTCCTGTCGTAGTCATATACGTGACGTATTTGACTTTGTGAAACTATTCCTATGATGATGATCTCACGTCTTGCGTTGTTTGGTCTTTTGAGTTGCACGTAAAACTGAGAGAGTGTGCATCTTGTGTTTGTATGGCTAGACAGGTGCCAGTCCGTACGAAGTCAAAAGACGTCTCTGCCGACGGAGAACTTGCGGCGGCACGGAAAGCTTGGTTTACCAAATTCGAGTTTACACTCTAAATGAAAGTGTATCGATTTCTATTATCTAAATATAAAATATAAATGAACGAAGTTTGTCACAAGTTTTTCAGAAATTCCAATTCCACCAAGAAACCAAACAATTTGCTGTCCGTGTGAACACGCTGACCACGCGACGTGAGAAACGAGTCCACCCTTTTTTCTCCCTTCCTTGTCAGTATCCGTCGGCTTCGCTTTGACTGTGAGCGAATGTTGCGTTGGGATCACACCGACGGGTCATCCCGCCGCTGAGGCTGCTCGTGGCTGTAGGCTGCCCACGCCACTGCTGAGGTCACCACCGGGGCCGGGCGTTCTGTACTGGCACCCTCACCTCTGCGCTCGGGCTGCAAGGGGTAGCTCGCTCCGGCTCCGAAGCTGTAACTCAGAGGAGGCGCCGGCGTTCTCGGCGCCCCCGATGTCGAGCCGCCGGTGCTCGGCCGCAGGAACCTGGCGTAGTGGGAATAAGCCTGCCGTCCCAACAGAGCCTGCGACTCCAGCAGCGCCTCGGGCCGCTGCGGCGGTGGCATCGCTAATGCCGGTGCATGAGGAGGCTGCTGCGGCGGCGGGATGGTGGCCGACTCGGGGAAGTTGAGCTTGGCGCGGCTGCCGCGGAATCCGAGGGCGGCGGCGTCGTAGGCACGCGCGGCGGCCTCGGCGTCGTCGAAGGTCCCGAGCCACACACGCGCCGCCTTGTGCGGGTCACGGATCTCCGCTGCCCACTTCCCCCACGGCCGCTGCCGCACGCCCCTGTACCGCTTCCTCGGCGTGCCCCCGGAGCCACCAGACTCGGCGGAGGACGGCGAAGGAAGCTCCTCGTCGCCGGCTGCCGCCCCGTGCGGCGAGTAGGATGCCGCGGGCGCTGCCGTGTAATCTGCGCGCCAGTCAAATAAACAGAGGAGATAAGGGAAAGAATGCCATGACAAGACTAAGAAATTTCTGTATTTGCATGACCAGGAAAGGACACAACGAGTCCTGCCCACTGTATTTTTCTTTCTATGTTGCTCTGCTTTTCTGCCCACTTGCTCTGTTTCGCTGGAAGATGCGAAACCATGATGCCGAAATGAATCAGCCTAAGTTTTTTATTTTTTGAACACGAATCAGCCTAGGTTTGCCAATGTAGTATGAATGGAACAGTGGGAAAACGATGATGCGGATTTCCTTTCATACTGTTGGCGGCTCCTAAGATTTCAAACCCTTTTTAATTGGACATATCGAGCACATGCAAGAAGAAGAAGAAGACCAACATGCTTATTGCTTCTCCTGCCTTGTGCCCTGTTGTAGGTGCCGAGGAACACGTGTCTGACGCGGCACGCATGCTCGCACGCACATCTACCCAATCATCCATGATAGCAGTAGTTTACAAATCTTAATTTGATTCTCTCTCCCTCTAAGATGTACGCAGTTGTTTTGCTATCTAATAACATGGGGTTGCTGAGCTCCCGAATAAAAAAATGATCGAGTCGTTTAACTTGTTTAAAGTCTAATGATACTAGTATTACGTATCGTTTTATGCGTGTTGCACGATGCTTGTGCATGGAGATGCATGGTCGTTGTCAAGCGTACTACGTACCGGCAAGGAAGGAAGAGGCCGCCGACGGCGCTCCGCCGTCTCCGTCTCCACCTCCGTACGACGTCGACCACCACGCCTCCTCCGCGAAGGCCTCGTGCTCGGCGGGTCTCTTGGTCGAAGACGCCATGACACCCTCGCCCACGCCGCCGGCGACGACCTGAGCTAGCGCCGATACCATGGCCGACATCTCCTGCGCCTGTCTGCGCCCCCACATCGTCGTATTGAGAGGCGGCGGGGACAGTGCATGCTCCTCCCGTCCATCTCCCCCGTCGTCGTCGCCGGCGGCCAGCCGCCGCCGGTGCTCTCCAGGGTCCGCCACCTCGGCGCCGCAGCACATCAACTCACCGACTCTCGCCCACAACAGATGCCTGGCGTGGCTACTGGCTAGCTAGCTACGTGACAGGCGACCTTTTCACAAATGCTTCAACTCCTCAGCGACGGACAACTATATATAGAGGGGGATGGGAAGAAATTCAGGTGTACGTGCTGGCTTGGCTAGCTTAAGCAGCAAGATATGCTCACTTCGTGCGTGCGTGCGTTTAATTAGCTAGGTGTGTAATCGTGGATATAGATTTAGTTCCGCTATCGGAACAGTGATCTACATCGATCTGATCTACCCACGATCCCACATACAACGCATTTGTATCACCAACATTGCTTGTTTCATCTAGATCTACTAGGTGACAATGTATCTGGCGCATGTGTGTGTTTATGGACGTGTGCAAATTCTGTTCCTACTTGTGCTGCCATGTCTCTTTTCTTATTGTGTCGGCAGCTTTTGTGTGTACACACACGGATCACTTAATTTACTCGCTTCATCTCGGAACAAATTTGCTTCAGGGACAATCTCTCTCTATATATATGAATTACCTTTTGGAATCTCATAGTTTAAAGATAGCCCCTTGATTTTTTTTATTTCAGTTTTTCATAGGTTGAACTAGTGTCCAAAGTACCTTGCAATAAATAATGTGTTTGATCATGTTAACATCATCTGCAGCCGGGCACGCCAAACCCTCCTCAAACGCCCGGGCGGGCCACCCGGTCACTAACCGGTCATGAAATTTCGACCCAGCCGGGCGCCTCAAACGCCCGGTCTGACCGGCACCCCTCATGTCCAGCCTAAATGGGATGAATATGGGGGCGCCCAGACGCGCTCGTCATGTCCGACTGATGTCGGGAACTCACGCGGAATCGCCCCGCGGTCCGAAGTTCGTCTCCTCTGTCAGACCGATGTCGCCGCGTGGCGCCGCTCCAGCGGGCCGTGTAGTGCCTAGCCCAACTATTTAAGCCAGCCACCGGCACCGAAACCCTACCCCTCCACATTTCCCTCTGAACGTCCGCCACTGCCGCCAGTTTCCACTCCCCCTCCGCCACACTAGTAGCTATGCCCCCACGCCGCCGGATAAGGGGCCACCCATTTCTATCGCTGGAGCGCCGGCTGCAGCTCCTTAAGCAGATCCGGGCAAGGCGTGAAGCCCGGATCGCCGCGGGGCTACCTCCGGATGCAGTGGATCCAGAGGAGGAGAAGGTTGAGGATGAGGAGGAGGTGGAAGAGGAGGACGAGGAGGATGTGGGGATGCCGGGGTCGCGGATCTGTAGGCGAAGCAGCTGGCCATCCTCGATTCCCTTTGCTTGGAGTCGGATGCGGAGGTGAGACAGTGTCACCGGCAGGAGATGGAGGCGCATCACGCCGCGGAGGAGGAGGAGATGTTCACCTACATGGATGAGGTCGAGTAGGAGGAGGAGGAACCGGAGCCCTCCTAAGCGCCCGTCCACTCGGCGTTCGGCACTGACGTCGTAAACATCTCCGACGATGAAGATTAGCTAGGCTAGTACATAGGATTTATTTTGCATGCTCTATATGATCTAGGGGTTGGAATATAAAAGACTCAGGTGCAGAGTGGCTAATTTGAGGCCTGCCCGGTCACTATCCGCGGACGCGTCCAGTCGCGTTCGCAAGCGTTTGAGGGGCCGGATTTGCAAAGTCGGGCTGTAGATGCTCGAAGCTAGCTTGCCGTTTTTCATATACTATTGGTAGTTTGCTTTGTGACTATAGCTGCCTTAGATTGTCACGTCTTTTTAGATTGGACAAGTTTGACCAATTTAAAATAAAGGTAAAATTCTTTGCCGTATTAGGGACCCATATAATATACACATAAAAAATTGTGGCAAATTTTCTTTAGGCTTGCCAACTTGTGACCTTTATTTTATGGAATTAACCTTAGATAACTTTGACAAAAAAAGTGTGAGAAAGTGTGGCATGGCAAGGCCTAATTCCAAACGGGCCGTATATTGAACTTAATAGAGTAATGGTGAGATACATTTATAGTAGTACTATTTTCTGTTGACCCTGAATTTTTACATTTCTCTTATGTAGATAAAAGGAGTCAAAACGGTTGGAAATTTGAGCAATTTATCATATGATTTTATTAACGAAAATACTAGATAAAGCATGACTAAAATGGCAGAGATAAAACAAGTCATGCGATCTGACAGAGAGAAGGTAAATAACATCTTTAAATATAAACTAGAACCGAACATCTCTAGATCAGACAGTAGACCAAGTTGCATATATGAATTAGAACCTATAAAGTCTAGGGCAAAACTAGAACAAGGAACTGTGGCAGAACCTCTAATAGGAAAAATCAAAACACGTACGGGACAACAGCAGCAACAGTAGCACTGGACTTGGGATCGGTGTCCTCCATGTCGTCGAGGAGGTTGACGACGTCGGGGAAGTAGTCGTCGGCGTCCGGGGCGTCCGTGACGAAGAAGTCAGTAGTCGCGCAGAGCGCTCCCCAAAAACCTTATCACCCTTCTCCCGTACAGGACTCAAAGAGGTGCGGCTTCGGAGGCCTACTGTCCTGACCTGCGGTGCATGCATCAAGCCGGGATGAGGAAGATCGTAGCAGCAGCGCAGTGTTCAGGAACCGGTGGCGAGAGGACGAATGAGTTCTGGTGCATCTCTCTGAGAGGAGCGACCTCCCTTTTATAGGCGCAAGAGAAGGAGGCGAGAGGCTGCGCCGGGAGCTGAAGGGAACGAGGGAGACGAAATGAACAGGCAGCAGCCCGCAACCCGCAACCCGTCTCATTCCCGCAACCCACGACGCGTTGTGACGAGGCATGGCGTGGCGTGGCGAGGCCGGCGGCGGAGGAGCGCGCGTGGATGTCCCTCTTGTTCTCATGCTCATACAAGTGGGGAAAGAACCCCCCTTATAAAGAGGTCCAACTCCCTCTAAACTAGCAATGTGGGACTAAACTTTAGTTCACCTCTTGCCTTGCACGAATGGGCTGCATGGGCTAGCATTTATTAGGAATTTCTGAAACTGCTATTGGACTAGGCCCATATAGACAAAAATTCCAGAAATCCCCCACTAGATCTCAGAGGCACACAAAATTTACCTTTGGTTCCAAAACACTGTTTTATATACCGGTACTGCAGTGGAGACCGTGATGCGGAGCATCCCTTGCTCATTCCCATGGACGTACCTACATCTCCCTCGACACCACTTGGACCCATGACAAGAGCTCGAGCAAAGGCTATCGAAGATAAGGTGAACTCGCTCCTCTCCGAACTCCCTCTTCCTACTCACAAGACATGGCTACTACCTCATACGAAAACTCTCTGTGTGATCAGGTTCTTGGAGGAGAGCCACAAAACAACTACATGCAATGACCAAGACGGCGAGGACACCAAGCGTGAAGGACAAGAAGAAGAGCTGCTTCGGAAGCTACAGGTCTCGGACGACCGGCCCAGCCCGGACGTCCGACCCCTGGAGGTTGCTACATCCAAGAGAAGAGAGGCGGGCCAGAGCTACAGGCTTCGGACGACCGGACCAGCCCGAGCGTCGGACCACTCCCAGGCCCCGGACGACCGAGCCAGCCCGGACGTCCGGCCCTTCCCCGACAGAACCAAAATCACGGAAATCTGAGGAAGTCCGGACGTCCATGCCAGTGATCACAGAATGGAATCTACGGACATCCGAAGACCCACGGACGTCCGGGACCCCGCGAGCCTCCGGACGACCGGCGCCCCACGGACGTCCGGGCCCTGGCTGCGGGCTGATGCCCTTGTACCCCTTCACTTCACCCCTCATTTGCACTATGACTATAAATAGACCTCTCCCACCTCCTAGCTAGTGTTAGCGTTGATTTAGCTCATTGGTGAGATAGAGCCTCGCTCATCCATCCGGATCTACTCCTCGCGAGGGACCGACACCTCCATCCGGAGAAGATCCACCTGGATTCAAGACCTCCATCCAGAGAAGACCATCATCAAGACCTCCTCACGGAGAAGAATCGGTTACCCTTTGTATCGTACTTTGTTGGACTTAGATCTTGTATCTCTACTTGTGTTTCGATGATCTAGCGCATGTGTGATCATATTCTCGTTAGTTGAGTGTTTTCCTCTTGTGTTTCCCCGTGATTTATCTCGTTCCCCTCCTCGTGTTCTTCGTGTTCCTCGTAGGGATCCTCTCCAAACGTGAAAGATCGGCCCCTAGGGTTCCGCCCTACTTCATCTTGGTATCATGAGCCACGTTGATCACGTTTTTGGAGCCCCTACCCCGTGTTTTCTAGCTTGATTTTGTTGTTTTCGTCCTAAATCCGAAAATCCCCACCAAAAATAGCCCCAATTTTTTTTGTGATTTGTTGGTGAGTTGAAATTTTGTTGGATTTGATCCATGGATTTGTGTTGCCACGTGTGGATCTAGCTTTCCCCACCTCCCCACCCTTTTCCATCCAAAAATCCGCTCGAATTCGACATCACCACTTCCATCCACCCCGAAATCGTGCAGTTCATCCCAGGCCCGATTTTCGCCCAGGACCCGGACAACCGGACCCCGCCGGACGTCCGACAACCGGACGACCGTGACCACCCGGACGTCCGAGAAAACCCTGATGAAACTGAATTTTTACAATTCAGCCACCACCACTTCCCCATTTTCCACCACATCTTCCAAACCATCATACCACCACAGCTGCCCACATACACCACCATCATCCTCCAATACCTCCTAGGACGATTTTGACACGTTTTGGTCTTTGAGATTTTGGGTTGTGGTTCCCGTGTCCTATTGTGTTTCGGCTATATAGGTACGGTTCGACATCATCATCACCACCGCTCATCTTCGCAAAGGACTCATCATCGCCAAGGACGGTAACCTCGATGACATCTTTGTCATACCTTGCAATTGCATTGATAACCACATGGCCTTACTTTTGCGTTGCTTACCCATCGAGACTAGCCATTGAGTATTGCCGGCAACGGACTTTTGCACATTAGTGTTCATACTCCATAGCATACATACCATACCATAGTGGTGCATATCTTGGCATCATCTTTTGTGTCACAAAGTTGTCATTGCATACACAATTTCTATCTTGGTTCGTGAAGTTCTGCATGAGAAAAGAGCTCAAAAGTGAAAGAGCCAACCAAGCTTTTAAGGAAGAGGAAAGATAAGCAAAGAGCTTATAAGCAAGAACCATAGCATCACACTACATTAAGATTGTCATATCCGATCATCTTGGATCATATCACCGAAATACCATACATATAGAATACTTGGGATACGTTGCATTTTTGCATAGTAGGTCGTGCACAAGTTACGTATCCGCCTATTGTGCAATCGTGCTAGCGTCTCTCGTGTATTGTGCAACAAGAGCATTTTCGTGGATTCCATATTTTGGCTCACTTTTGGTTTGCACAATCCCACTTATCTATTTGCGTGTGTGTTTCCGTGTACCTCTACTTGCTTGGTATACTTGTTGCATTTGCAAATTTGTGAATCTTTTCTAACATTACTGAAGCTCACTATTGCATCAAATTTTGTGCCACCATCCTAACCAAGCTCCACCATAAGCTTTTACTTGTGTAGGTGTGAGAACCGACAAGAATTGGTACCAATTGTGCTATTTCATTGTCCGCATTTGAGTGATCTTGATTCATCTCCAACATCGGTCAAGGTACATTTGGTATAAGTTCTTCTCCTTCTACCACTCACATTTTTGCTTGGAATGATGGATAGGCCAAGTACTTCTACCAACCCACTCTTCATCGAGCAAGACGACGACATGTCATCATTCGTCACCAAGAGCCACCTCTTTGGTGCACAACGAGCGTTGCATCAAGAGAAACAAGCAATGACCAACCGCATCGACAACCTCGCCACCGACTTGCGACTCTCCGAGCAATGTACAAGGGACTACTTCGACAACAAGCTCGATGCTCACAAGCAAGAGAACGATGCAAGAATGGACAAGATCCGTGCCTTGTTGGTGAACCGTCCTCCTTCCACTTCTTCATACTCAAGACGGAGCCGCTCAAGTCGACACTCTGATGACACCTACTCCGGCTCAAGTACACCAACATCGAACACTCTTCGACGAGCCGCGCGTCAAGACCGTCATGCATCTCGCAATCCTCTACACGACAAGCATTCACAAGAGCAAGTCGACGAGCAAGTACTTCATCCTCAACCACACCATGTTGCTTTTGCACAAGCTCAAGAGCGACAACGTCAACATCGCAAAGAGGAAGAACGAGCGCGTCTACATCAAGAGGAACAAGACGCCGAGGCTCAATGTCTTCAACAACAACAACGTGAAGCACAAGCTCTTGGGGCGCAATGTGCCCTTCAAGAATCAAGTCGAGCCATCGCCAACCGCAATCGAGATCGGCGCAATTAAGAGGAAGCACTTCAAGAAGAAATCCAAGAGCAGAACTACCAACCGCGAGTGCAACGTCAAGTTCCTCAAGCCTCCCCACAAGCCCGACAAGTTCCTCCTCAACCTCAAGTTCGCCAAGAGCAAGTTGATCATGGAGTTCCTCCACGCCAAGATCAACATGAGGTTGATTATCCTCCACGTCAAGGGCGTCATCATCACCCTCGACAACAACACAATGAAGAGCAACGCTACGGCAAGCTAAAATTCACAATGCCCAAATTCAATGGAAGCAATGATCCTGAAGAGTACCTCTCATGGGCATTGAAGGTCGACAAAATCTTTCGTTTGCACAACTATGAGGAATAGAATAAGATCGCTATGTCATCCCCTGAGTTCCAAGATTATGCGCTCATATGGTGGGAACAAGTCCTTGAGCCCCGAGAAGCAAGAGGTGAACCACCAATCACCACTTGGGCTCAAATGAAAGATGTCATGCAAGCACGTTTTGTGCCCACCTACTACAACCGCGACCTCTTCAAGAAGCTCCAGCTCCTCAAGCAAGGAACAAAGAGTGTTGAAGAATACTACAAGGAAATGGAGATAGCCATGATACGAGCCAATGTCACGGAAGATGATGAGCAAACTATGGCACGCTTCTTGAATGGCCTCAATCATCCCATCAAGAAGATCATTGACTTCCAACCCTACTCCAACCTCATTGAGCTCGTGCATCAAGCTACCAAAGCCGAACGTCAAGTGCAAGATGACTTCAAGTACGCCAAGTACTCATCCAAGACCTACGACTTCTCCAACAACCAAGCTTCAACGATTCCTCCAACCTCTACCTCAACCAAGCCATCTACAAACGACAACGACAAGTCAAGTTACAAGAAAACTTCGACAAGTTCAAGTCGTCCTCCTACTACTACAAGCAACTTCAAGCCACGCGCTTCATCCTCTACTCCGACCGATGAGACCGTCAAGACAAGCTCCTTCAAGTGTTTCACTTGCGGCGGGCGAGGTCACAAGTCCTTCCAATGCACAAACAAGCGCACCATGATCCTCAACGATGATGGAACCTATGACTCCATGAGTGAAGAGGAGATGGAAGCCCTTGAGCAAGTGGCTATGCACCGGCGCATGAACGAGGACGAAGATGATCAAGTCTTTTGTGATGAGGATTCGAGCCCCGCTCTCGTTGTCTCCAAAGTCTTGACTCTTCAACATCAACAAGAAGAAGACAAATGATGCCACATCTTCCACACATAGGCTGGAATCAATGGAAGGTCCATCAAGGTCATCATCAATGGATGTAGTTGTCACAACTTGGCAAGTGAAGAACTATGCTCCAAGCTCCAATTGGTCAAGATGAAGCACCGACACCCATACAAGGTCCAATGGCTAAGCGATTCCGGCACTATAAAGGTTGAGCATACGGTCAAGGTCTCCTTCAAAATTGGAGCATATGAGGACACTTTGGAGTGTGATGTCGTCCCGATGTCCGTTTGCCACCTCCTTCTTGGTCGACCATGGCAATTCGACCGCGGCGTCATCCACAACAGGCGTACCAATCACTATAGCTTCAAGATGAAAGGGAAGGAGTATGTGCTACGACCTATGTCTCCTAGTCAAGTGATAGCCGACAAGCAAGCCACCCATCATGGAGAGAAGAGTGAGAAAGTGATCCACCCAAAAGAGAGTGAGAGCCACAAGCCAAAACCGAGTGCCTCCATGATGAGCGACAAGAAAAACTTAGTCCTATTTGCCACCAAAAGAGAGATGAGAGAAGTGTGTGAGAACCCATCGAGTGTCATGCACTTTGTCCTTGTGTGCAAGGATGGAGAGCCCAAAACTAACACCTCTCACGATCTACCTTTAGTGTTATCTTCTCTTTTGCAGGAATTCCAAGATGTTTCCCCGATGATCTACCTCCGGGTCTACCTCCTCTACGAGGCATTGAGCACCGAATAGACCTCATCCCCGGAGCACCCCTACCAAACAAAGCTCCATACCGCGTCAACCCCGAAGAAACTAAGGAGATCCAACGGCAAGTACAACAACTAATCAACAACGGACATGTACGTGAAAGCTTAAGCCTTTGTGCCGTTCCCGTTATACTTGTGCCCAAGCAAGATGGTAGTTTTTGCATGTGCTCGGATTGTAGACCTATCAATGCTATTACCGTTCATTATAGGCATCCCATTCCTCACTTAGATTATATGCTTGATGAACTTAGCGGTGCCACCATTTTCTCAAAAATTGATCTTAAAAGTGGCTATTATCAAATCTGCATACAAGAAGGTAATTAATGGAAAACCGCTTTCAAAACCAAATTTGGCTTGTACGAGTGGTTGGTTATGCCTATGGGTTTAGTGGAAGCTCCCGAAACTTTCATGCGTCTTATGCATTTTGTGCTTCAACCTTATATTAGAGTGTTTGTTGTGGTTTACTTTGATGACATTCTTGTCAAACCCATGAAAGAGCATCTTAAGCATGTTAGGGCTGTTTTGCAAACGCTTCGCAAGGAACGTCTTTATGCCAACATGAAAAAGTGTACATTTGGTGTTGACAAGCTTGTTTTCTTGGGTTTCGTTGTCTCTTCCAAGGGTGTTCATGTTGATGAATCTAAAATTGAAGCAATTAAAACTTGGCCCCAACCCACCAATTTGCAACAAGTGTGTAGCTTTCTTGGCCTTGCGGGTTTTTATCGTTGCTTTGTGAAAGATTTTAGCACTATTGCCGCTCCTTTGCATGCCTTGAGTAAGAAGAATGATCCTTTTTTGTGGGATCTTTGCAATCCACCGCTTTTGATGAGCTCAAGTCTTTGCTTACTCATGCTCCGATTCTCGCCTCGCCCAACTTTGACAAAACTTTTGAGGTTCATTGCGATTGAAGTGGTACTGGAATTGGCGGAGTTTTGATGCAAGAAAAATGAGCCATTCATATTTTAGTGAAAAACTCTCCGGTGCTCAACTTAACTATCCCATCTATGACAAAGAATTGTATGCTTTAGTGCGTGTGCTACATGTTTCGGAACATTATCTTAGACCTTGTGAGTTTGTCATCCATACCGATCATGAAACGCTTAAGTACTTAAAAGGTCAAACTAAGTTGAACAAGCGTCATGCCAAATGGAGTGAATTTATTGAATCTTTTCCCTATGTGATCAAGTACATTAAGGGTAAGGAAAATGTAGTTGCGGATGCACTTTCACGCATATGCACGCTTGTCACTAAACTTGAGTTGAATGTTATTGGCTTTGAGCACATAAAAGACTTGTATGCGAATGATCCTTCCTTTGCTAATCCTTATGCTAAATATTTGACGCATACATCTTGGGAACGATATTACATCAAGGATGATTATCTTATGAGAGCTAACAAACTTTGCATTCCCGAATCTTCTCTTCGTTTGCTCCTTTTGCAAGAGGCTCATGGAGGTGGACTCATGGGACACTTTGGACGCGACAAGACATTCGCCACGCTCTCCAAGAACTACTTTTGGCCCAAGATGTTCCGCGACGTCTCACGCTTCACCAACCGATGCTCTACATGTCGCAAAGCTAAGTCTAAAGCTCAATCCCATGGTCTTTACATGCCTCATCCTATTCCTTATCAACCTTGGGAAGACATTAGCATGGATTTTGTACTTGGTTTGCCTAGAACTCAAAATGGCAAGGATTCCGTATTTGTTGATGTGGACCGATTTTCTAAGATGGCACATTTCATTCCTTGCAACAAGATAGACGATGTTCACATGTTGCCAATCTCTTTTGTAGGGAAATCTTGCGACTACATGGAGTACCAAAGACAATCGTCTCCAACCGCGACGTCAAGTTCTTGAGTTACTTTTGGAAGACGCTATGCGCCAAGCTCGGAATCAAGCTCTTGTTCTCATCCGCATACCATCCTCAAACCGATGGCCAAACAGAGGTGACGAACCGTACGCTCTCCACTCTACTTCGCGTGTTGATCAAGAAGAACATCAAGGAGTGGGAGGTGTGTCTATCCATCGCCGAGTATGCCTACAACCATGCAAGACATTCGACTATTGGCAAGTCCCCTTTCGAGGTCGTTTACGGCTTCAACCCGCTGTCCCCATTGGACATTCTACCTCTACCACTACAAGAGTGCACCAACATGGACGCGAGTGCTCGAGCAAGCTACATCAAGAAGATGCACGAGGATACAAGGCACACCATCGAGCGCCAAGTACAACGACTAACGTCCAAGCTCAACGTCAACAAGCAACCCATGATCTTCAACATTGGCGATCTCGTGTGGCTACACCTTCGCAAGGACCGCTTCCCCAACGAACGCAAGTCCAAACTTCTGCCTTGAGCTGATGGACCCTTCAAGGTGCTAGCACGCTACAACAATGCCTACAAGATCGACCTCCCACGAGACAAGTACAACGTGAGTGACATCTTCAACGTCCAAGACCTCTCGGCATACGATGGTGATGAAACTTTCGATCCGAGGTCGGATCTTTCCCAAGGGGGGGGGGATGATGCGGAGCATCCCTCGCTCATCCCCATGGACGTACCTACATCTCCCTCGACACCACTTGGACCCATGACAAGAGCTCGAGCAAAGTCTATCAAAGATAAGGTGAACTCGCTCCTCTCCGAACTCCCTCTTCCTACTCACGAGACATGGCTACTACCTTATACAGAAACTCTGTGTGTGATCAGGTGCTTGGAGGAGAGCCATGGAACAGCTACATGCAATGGCCAAGACGGCGAGGACACCAAGCATGAAGGACAAGAAGAAGAGCTGCTTTGGAAGCTACAGGTCCCGGACGTCTGACCCCTGGAGGTCGCTACAGCCAAGAGAAGAGAGACAGGCCAGAGCTACAGGCTCCGGACGATCGAACCAGCCCGGGCGTCCGACCACTCCCAGGCCCTGGACGACCGAGCTAGCCCAGACGTCCGGCCCTTCCCCAACAGAACCAAAATCATGGAAATCCGAGGAAGTCCGGACGTCCGTGCCAGCGATCACAGAATGGAATCTACGGACATCCGAATACCCACGAACGTCCGGGACCCCGCGAGCCTCCGGACGACCGGTGCCCCACAGACGTCCGGACCCTGGCTGCGGGCTGATGCCCTTGTACCCCTTCACTTCGCCCCTCATTTGCACTATGACTATAAATAGACCTCTCCCACCTCCTAGTTAGGGTTAGCGTTGATTTAGCTCATTGGTGAGATAGAGCCTTGCTCATCCATCCGGATCTACTCCTCGTGAGGGACCGACACCTCCATCCGTAGAAGATCCACCTGGATTCAAGACCTCCATCCGGAGAAGACCATCATCAAGACCTCCTCATGGAGAAGAATCGGTTACCCTTTGTATCGACCTTTGTTGGACTTGGATCTTGTATCTCTACTTGTGTTTCGATGATCTAGCGCATGTGTGATCATATTCTCGTTGGTTGAGTGTTTTCCTCTTGTGTTTCCCCGTGATTTCTCTCGTTCCCCTCCTCGTGTTCTCCGTGTTCCTCGTAGGGATCCTCTCCAAACGTGAAAGATCGGCCCCTATGGTTCCGCCCTACATCAGACTGTTAAGTTGAACTTCCACCTAGAACTCTATGCTACACTAGTAAGCAACTTGAACAATGGACTGGGCATTGAACTGCAAGTTTTCTGCAAATCTAGCTTCACACAAAGCCTTGACTGATACGTGGCTACCGTGGGTGTTCCCCATGGTGGAGCTTATGCGTCATACTCCGAGACCTTTCATGAGTTTACTAGAGAGAACCCTATTCTCATAGATTGCGACATTTGACAATCAGACTCATATAGGTGCGTTCTTCAAAAGATGTTCTGCAGGACAACATCTCTGCTTCAAAGAGCCACTTAGAACACATTAAGATATACATCAACCTGCCATGCAGATTAGGAGAGTATTGCATCTTCATGGAGTGGTATTTTTAACAGTAAGTGTCTTCCACATCTAATTCACGGGATCTCCGATCACAAAGAATAGGTTACCACTGTGAACAACTCATATTGTGGGTCTCATACCCATCTCCCTCGATGCATTATCTATCACATTACGTGATAGACCCTTAGTAAAAGGATCTGCCAGATTTTTAGAAGTTTGGATATAATCCAATGCAACAACTCCAGAGTTTCTCATTTTTCTGACAGACTTTAACCTTCTCTGAACGTGTCTTGATGACTTCATGTTATCCTTTGAGCTGTTCACTTTTTTGATCACAGTTTGATTGTCGCGGTTCATAAGGATACCCGGTACAGGTTTCTCAACGACCAACAAGTCATTCAAGAGCCGACGAAGCCAATCTGCTTCGACCGTAGCTGTATCTAGTGTTGTGAGTTCTGCTTCCATTGTTGACCTTGTTAAGATGGTCTGTTTGCAAGACTTCCAAGAAACAGCACCACCTCCATGAGTGAATACATATCCGCTCATGGCCTTAATCTCATCAGCATCTGAGATCCAGTTTGAGTCACTATACCTGATGAGGACATCAATACCATTGTTACACCCACAGCCCCTACTGCTACATATACTGGACCAATTACTAGAGCTCGCGCACGTGTAGGACCTTGAAGTATGTCTAGAGGGGGGGTGATTAGACTACTTGACCAATAAAAACTTAACCTTTTCCCAATTTTAGAGTTTGGCAGATTTTAGCTACTTTTAGGACAAGTCAAGCAATCATCACATGATTCAAGCAAGCATGCAAAGAGTATATAGGCAGCGGAAATTAAGGCATGCAACTTGCAAGAAAGTAAAGGGAAGGGTTTGGAGGATTCAAACGCAATTGGAGACACAGATGTTTTTGGCGTGGTTCCGATAGGTGGTGCTATCGTACATCCACGTTGATGGAGACTTCAACCCATGAAGGGTAACGGCTGCGCGAGTCCACGGAGGGCTCCACCCACGAAGGGTTCACGAAGAAGCAACCTTGTCTATCCCACCATGGCCGTCACCCACGAAGGACTTGCCTCACTAGCGGTAGATCTTCACGAAGTAGGCGATCTCCTTGCCCTTACAAACTCCTTGGTTCAACTCCACAATCTTGTCGGAGGCTCCCAAGTGACACCTAGCCAATCTAGGAGACACCACTCTCCAAGAAGTAACAAATGGTGCGTTGATGATGAACCCCTTGCTCTTGTGCTTCAAATGATAGTCTCCCCAACACTCAATTCTCTCTCATAGGTTTTGGATCTGGTGGAAAGAAGATTTGAGTGGAAAGCAACTTGGGGAGGGCTAGAGATTAAGATTCATATGGTAGAATGGAATATCTTGGCCTCAACACATGAGTAGGTGGTTCTCTCTCAGAAATGGTAAGTTGGAAGTGTAGGTTCGTTCTGATGGCTCTCTCAACGAATGAAGAGGAGGTGGAGGGGTATATATAGCCTCCACACAAAATCTAACCGTTACACACAATTTACTAAACTCGGTGGGACCGATTCAACAGACTCGGTCGGACCAATTTAGTAAACCTAGTGACCGTTAGTGATTTTCGGTGGGATTGACATGCATCTCGGTGAGACCGATTTGGTTAGGGTTAGGGCACAACGTAATCTAGGTGAGACCGATTACACAAACTCGGTGAGACCGACTTTGGTAATAAGCTTTCCAGAGAGTTGGTCAGGTAAACTCGGTGGGACCGATTTGCTCTTTTCGGTGAGACCGAAATGTTACTAAAAGGAAACAGAGAGTTTACATTGCAATCTCAGTGGGACCGATCGCTCACTTCGGTTAGACCGAAACGTTATGAAGGGAAACAGAGAGATTACAATCCCATCTCGGTGAGACCGAGATCCCTATCGGTAAGACCGGTTTGCTTAGAGTTTGTGGCAGTGGCTATGACTTTTGGAATCGGTGGCGCCGGATAGGAAGAATCGGTGTGACCGATTTTGGCTTTGGGTTTAGGTCATTTGTGGATGTGGGAAAGTAGCTGAGGGTTTTGGAGCATATCACAAAGCACATGAAGCAAGAGGCTCATTAAGCAACACCTCATCCCTCCTTGATAGTATTGGCTTTTCCTATAGACTCAATGTGATCTTGGATCACTAAAATATAAAATGAAGAGTCTTGAGCTTTTGAGCTTGAGCCAATCCTTTGTCCTTAGTATTTTGAGGGATCCACTTTCATCATCCATGCCATGCCATTCATTGAGCTTTCCTGAAATAATGGTCTTGGAATAGCATTAGCTCAATGAGCTATATGTTGTTATGAATTACCAAAACCACCTAAGGATAGTTGCACTTTCAATCTCCCCCTTTTTGGTAATTGATGACAACATATAGATCAAAGCTTCGACAAATGATAATAAGATTGAATAACATTGTCGCTTTGAGAAGTATGTGATAAGCAAGAGCTCCCCCTAAATTTGTGCATAGTTTAAAATTTGCTTTGGACTGCAAATGCACAATGAATTAGACTCATGGGTTACTCTTCCATGTCACATACATCTTGGTGGAGCACTCAAAATAATAAACATTGAATACATGCACTCATCACCAAGCAAAGTGAATGATCACATAAGATAGATAGGATAATATCAAACATGCATAAGTGTAGCTTATGATCAAACACATGATCATCAATGTCTCACAAGCATAGTATCACAAGCAATCAAAAGCAAACAAGTTTTAAACCACCAAATAAAGCAAGAGAGAACAAAAGCAACACTCTCTCTCTCGAAGCCTATGATCTATAGATTTTTCTCCCCCTTTGGCAACAAGTTACCAAAAATTTGATAGAAAATGCATAGTGCTAGATTGACTCTCAGGCTTGATCTTCTGGTGGTGGTGTCCTGATAGCTCCTTGGACGAAGGCTTCAGTTGAAGTAGAGGGTGCTGGAGTGGATGCTGGAGCTGGTTGCACTGGAGCTGAAGGGGCAGTAGCTGGTGCTGAAGTTATTGCTCTAGTGTCTGTCACTGGCACTGCAACTGACCTCTGGGCTCTAGGCACCCTGGCAAACACATTTGTGGTAGTCTTGCCCTGCCTCTCCTGCATATCATCCTGCAGCTGCTCTACAACTGACTGAATCTCAGTTACTTTGACATCAAGGTCATGGAATTTGAGTTCCATGATTCTCTCCAAGCTCTCCTGATTCTGAGTGAGGGTGGCCAGTCCCTTCTCAATCCTCAGTGTTGATGCTATCAAGTAACCAAGCTGCTCCTACTTGTTCTTCAAGAAATATTCAGATGCCTCCTCTTGAGTTGGCATCCTGGCAGCCTTCTCCTTCTTTGCCTTCTCCTTCTTCTCTTGAGCTTGGACTGATGTTGGATCATTTTCATTCATGACAACCTCATTGTCCTCAAAGTCTGGATAAAGTGGAAAATGTTCTTTATCCAACTGATATTTCCCTGTGCCCATCTTTGAGTTGATCAATTCTTGAATCTGAGGGGCATATCCACAGCTCCTCTTCTGATCTGCTGCAGTCCTCTTAATGGTTTCAATCATCAGGCTCATGACTTTGAACTTTTGTGACACATCAAACACATGCAACATGTTGATGGCATGCCCTCTGATCATGTTATGGTCACCAGACTTGGGCAACAAAGTATGCCTCAGAATCCAATTGATGGTTGGCAGCCCTGACAGCAGAAAGTGGACTGATCCAAACTTGTGTGTCTCAACCGCCTTGTCTGGGATTTCCTTGTACATGTGAGCCATGGAATTGTGATCCATCTTCTTATTTGCATAGATATCCAGGCCATCCTCATTTTCCTTTGGGGCATTTATCAGACTTGCCCATTCTTCAACAGTGGATTGGTACCTTGTACCTTCAGACATCCAAACAATTCTTCCATCTAGGTAAAAGTGTGCTGTGGAGTAGAATTGCATGATAAGTTCATCATTCCAGTGGGTGAACTTTTGTCCAACAAAATCAGCAACTCCACAAGCAACAAAGCTGTCTTGCACTCCAGGATAGTGCTCTTCATTGTCCTTGATGTTGGTCCAGTCGACCCACCTCATGTCACAAACTATAGGCTTCTTATCCAACAGAATTGTCTCATAGAAGTCCTGCTGTTCCTTTGTATGGAACCTGTAGTCAACAGCAGTTCTTCTCCTTGAAGCATATGGATCTTCCATCCTCCACAGCCTCAGCCCTGAATCCTTCCTGATCCTCATGTCCTCAGTCACAGGATGGGCATCATTGTGGTCTGGTATCTTGGGCTTGAGCTTTCTTAGGACCTGACCTTCTTCATCTTCTTCTTCAGCAACATTTGGCACTGGGGCCTTGTTCTTCTCAGCAGCTGGAATACTCCTAGTATTCCTCTTTGGTACCTGCTTGGCCTTGGAGGCAGCTTTGGGTGCTTCCTTGGGCTTGGATGTTGCAGCCCCTGATCTTATAGCATCACCCATAAGCTTGGGTGCCTTAGGTGCTGGTGCAGCAACTTCTTCCTCTTCTTCAGAATCTCTTCTCATTGAGGGCTTTCCAGGAACCTGGGCAGTTGTGGTTCTTGCTCTCTTCTTCTTCTTGTCCTGAGCACCTTCATCCTCTAACTCTATGGTGAACTTCATAGTCTCTCCAGTGGGGACTTTCTGAGGTTTGGATGATGTGACTTTCTTTGCAGGTGCCTCTTTGGGTTCTGTCTGAGCTGGCACTTGAGTGGACTTTCTGGCTTTAGGCATTGGTGTCCTCTTGGCAGGAACTTTCTTCTTCAGTCCAGACTTTGTGCTATGTGCAGATCCATATTCCTTCTTGAGCACTACTTTCTTGGAAGTAGCCTCATCTTCTTCAGCTTTGTAGTCCTCATCCTCTGAGTCTGAAGTTCTCTTCCTCCTTTGCCTGGTTACAGCCTTGGGCGGGTTGCTAGGAGTGCTTATGCTCCCTTCATCTATAGTGGACTAGTGCCCTCACTCAAGTCCATCTGCTCTTCTGACCTGTTCTGGCTGTCACTCTGGTCTGACATGCTGCAAAAAGCTGACCCTGTGAAGAGTTATAGATGAGATGGAATGGATGAGCATCACAAAATGCAGAGATTTTTGCAAAAGAATGATTCAAAAATTCAGTTTTAGTTTTCCACAGAAAGCATTTCGGATCAACCTATTTTCAAACTCGGTGATACCGAAGCAGTTTTGGAACCTAAACTGATGATCTTGGTTGGACCGAGTCACAGTTCGGTGGAACCGAGACTGCTAGGGTTTCACAGAATCCTAAAATCGGTCGCACCGATTAGTAATTCTCGGTCAGACCGAGAGTCACTAGTGCAATGGCATAAGCCAAATCGGTGAGACCGAGTTGTTCAACTCGGTGGGTTCGAGATGGTTTCGATGGCTAACCCTAAAAATTTGAATCTCATCTAATCTACGGACTACTTTGGCTGGATAGAAGTGTTTCAATCGTGGCAAGAATCCATAAGAATACAATGTGCTAGGAATCAGACGAGGATAGCACAAAGATTGAGTCCATACCCTAGCTTGGCGGTGGACTCGCTACGGCGGCAACGGCGGGGGCGAAATCCGTTGACTGCGACGGAGACCAGCTACTGAAGGCTGCTGGCGACGAGGAGACGATCCGGAGACCTTCGATGGCAGAGCGAGCTATTGCGCGGGCGAAGGGTTTCGGAGAAATTTCCAAAATTTTGCCCGTGACTATATATAGCCCGACCCTGTCGGTGTGACCGAGTGGAACAACTCGGTGGCACCGAGATGCATAACTGTGTACAGTTACAGCAAATCGGTGTGACCGAAAAGTTCAAATCGGTTGCACCGAGATTGAAAACTCAGATCAACTTAATGATTTCGGTAGGACCGAAATGGAGGAATCGGTCAGACCGAGAGTCATAAAGAGGTTTTGGAAGTTTAAGTCTATGACGAATCGGGGACTCCGAGTGCTCCTCACACAGAGTGGTTCGAATCTGACTTGATCAAATTTTGTGATGTAGCATGAATAGAGTTTGAGACGAGAAAAGCATAGATAGCTAGAGAAAGTTCTTAGGCATTCTTGTCCATCCACTTGGAAAAAAGAAAAGAAACCAAACAATCAAAACAACAAGTGGATGTCCTTGAATGAGTAAAATATGCACCAACATGCTCACACAATAAGATGGCAAATGAAATATGTGGCAAAGCATGCACAACCAATTCTAGCATCTATCAAACAATTGGCGATGACTAAGTCATCTATATATGAGTATATTGACTTAGGAGTCAAATGAGAACATTTGATGATAGGTCATACTCCTCGTTTAAGCTCAAGTGGGGTTACCACTTTTACATAATGCATTGATATGTTCACACCATTAGAGTTGCTTTGACTCAATTCTTAGAGTTAAGCTCCCCCTAGATGTGAGATCCCCCCTTAGAGGGATGAACTAACCTTGGGTTTTGTCGATGATGACTTCATGTAGGTGTTGAAGATGTGGATGCTCAATGTTGATGTAGATCATTTGGAGCAATCCTTTGGAGTGAGTTGCACTTTCAACTTACCTACATGGGTTAGTCCCACAAGGAACAAACAAGAATATCCATAGACATAGAGTGATGCACACACAAGATGATGTCCATGAAATTATTAGGTTACCTTGTCCCTTGCCTTACCAACATGAGGGTTTGTGACTCCTTGAACTAGTGCAAGATGTGGAAGTTGATTGCACTTGTTCTTGCCATAATGATATGAGTGAAGAATGTTGGCGGAGTCACCCTCAAGAACTCTCTAGTTCTTCTTCTTCGGGATCCACATCATCTTGATGGGAATCCTTGGAGTTGTAGTTGTACTTTATGAAATAGAACTTGACGTAGTCTTGGGAACCCACTTGAATGAGGCCTTAGGTGCTTCTTCAAATGCATCAATCTCTTCTTGAAGCTTGTCCTTGCCTTTGTTCTTGTGGTCTTGTGGTGGAAGATCATCTTGAGCTTGTGTTCCCTTGAAGGAAGTAGGATCATACTTCTCTTGTTGAGGAACAAACTTCGTCTTGGGGTATTGATCTTCTTCCCACTCAACTCCATTGGCATTGAACTTTCGTTCAAAACCAACACCTTGATTCTTCCGGTGCCTTCCTTGCTTGCGTACAATTTGCTCAAATTTCTTACTCCCGGCAAGGCTCTTGTAAACACCTTTCTCTATAATTCCCTTCAATAAGCTATTTTCTTGCTCAATTGTAACTTGGCTAAGAGAATCATTAGTGGAATCAAGAGAACTACTAGAAGCAACAATATTGGATTTAACATTTTTATTGTTACTACTAGAGGAAGTATCTTTCTTGTACTCGTTACTAGACTTGACTTGAGGCATGTAAGTAGATAAGAGTAAACGCTTGGCAATGTAAGAAGAACTTTTCTTGCGGAGATCATCATTGATTGCCTTTAAGAACTCATGCTCTTGCTCAAGATTGAGCTTTTCAAAGTGTAACTTCTCATGAGCCCTTAAAAGTTCTCGATGATCTTCGAAGATAGTTTCATGAGCCAACTTAAGAGTGTTTAGTTCTTTAGTTAGGAGCTCAATCTTCTCCTTATCATTGTCATTCGTTTTATCTTGATTAGCATGATTAATTGACGTTTCATCATAGTATTCATCACTAGAGTTGTCAACAAGTAAATCATCATCCACAAGCAAGTCATCTTCATCGCTATTGAAATCAACATACTCAGGATGTGTTACCTTTGGACCTTTGGCCATGAAGCATCTTCCAATTCCTTCATTTGGTGAATCAAATATGTCGTAGGAGTTGGTTGACACAAGTGCTAGACTGGCAACACCTTCATCTTGAGTATATTCGGAGTCGGAGTGATAGCTTCTCTCGGAGTGATTGTCGGAGTCGGAGCCGGATACCCATTCACCAACATGAGCTTGATGTCTTCGTTTTGTGTAGCTCCTTGATGACTTGTCCTTCCTTTACAAATCCTTACTTCTCCGTGAGGGTCTTCGTTCATAACGATCATCTCTACTCCTTCTCTCTCTTGGTGGTGATTCTTCTCTTTTGCTTCTTCTTCTTGGAGAGTCTTCTCTTCTTTTGTAGGGTGCCGTACACTCATTGGAATAGTGTCCGGGTCTCCCACAATTTTAACAATTGCGCTCTCGACTAGAAGATCTTTTGTCATTGTAAGACCTTGACTTGGAGCTTCTTTCTTTGCTTCTACTCTTGTAGAATTTGTTGAAGTTCTTCACCATTAAGCTCAATTCTTCATTGAAGGTTTGTTTCTCACTTGATGATGTGAGGGCTTCACTTGAGGCTTTGTAAGCACCACTTGACTTGTTGTGAAGTTCCTCCTTATCCTTGAGTGACATCTCATGAGCAACAATTCTTTCAATGACTTCCGTTGGCTTGAGATCTTTGTAGTTTGGCATCATTTGGATCAATGTGCACACGGTATCATACTTTCCATCCAATGCTCTTAGGATCTTCTTGATGATGAATTTGTCGGTCATCTCTTCACTCCCTAAGCCGGCAATCTCATTTGTGATAAGAGCAAGCCTAGAATACATTTCAGCGACACCTTCACCATCCTTCATTTTGAACTTGTCAAGCTGACTTTGGAGCACATCCAACTTGGATTCCTTGATGGATTCGGTACCTTCATTCATATCAATCAAAGTATCCCAAATTTCCTTTGCATTCTCAAGACGGCTGATTTTGTTGAATTCTTCGGGGCACAATCCGTTGAAGATGATATCACAATCTTGAGCGTTGTATTACAGCATCTTCAATTCTTCCGCATTAGCTTCACGGTTCGGTTCTCTCCCATCAAAGAATTCACCTTGCAAGCCAATACAAATAATTGCCCAAACGGCGGGGTTATGTCCGAGAATATGCATTTCCATCTTATGCTTCCAACTAGCAAAATTAGTACCATCAAAGTAAGGACCTCTACGGTGATAATTTTCCTCGCTAGACGCCATACTCTCCTAGGTTGTGAAACCAAGGCTATGACCACCAAAAGCTATGGAAATCAAAGCAAATGGAGACCAAAGCTCTGATACCACTTGTAGGACCTTGAAGTATGTCTAGAGGGGGGGTGATTAGACTACTTGACCAATAAAAACTTAACCTTTTCCCAATTTTAGGGTTTGGGAGATTTTAGCTACTTTTAGGACAAGTCAAGCAATCATCACATGATTCAAGCAAGCATGCAAAGAGTATATAGGCAGCGGAAATTAAGGCATGCAACTTGCAAGAAAGTAAAGGAAAGGGTTTGGAGGATTCAAACGCAATTGGAGACACGGATGTTTTTGGCGTGGTTCCGATAGGTGGTGCTATTGTACATCCACGTTGATGGAGACTTCAACCCACGAAGGGTAACGGCTGCGCGAGTCCACGGAGGGCTCCACCCACGAAGGGTCCACGAAGAAGCAACCTTGTCTATCCCACCATGGCCGTCGCCCACGAAGGACTTGCCTCACTAGCGGTAGATCTTCACGAAGTAGGCGATCTCCTTGCCCTTACAAACTCCTTGGTTCAACTCCACAATCTTGTCAGAGGCTCCCAACTGACACCTAGCCAATCTAGGAGACACCACTCTCCAAGAAGTAACAAATGGTGCGTTGATGATGAACCCCTTGCTCTTGTGCTTTAAATGATAGTTTCCCCAACACTCAACTCTCTCTCATAGGTTTTGGATCTGGTGGAAAGAAGATTTGAGTGGAAAGCAACTTGGGGAGGGCTAGGGATCAAGATTCATATGGTAGGAATGGAATATCTTGGCCTCAACACATGAGTAGGTGGTTCTCTCTCAGAAATGGTAAGTTGGAAGTGTAGGTTCGTTCTGATGGCTCTCTCAACGAATGAAGAGGAGGTGGAGGGGTATATATAGCCTCCACACAAAATCTAACCGTTACACACAATTTACCAAACTCGGTGGGACCGATTCAACAGACTCGGTCGGACCAATTTAGTAAACCTAGTGATCGTTAGTGATTTTCGGTGGGACTGACATGCATCTCAGTGAGACCGATTTGGTTAGGGTTAGGGTATAACGTAATCTCGGTGAGACCGATTACACAAACTCGGTGAGACCGACTTTGGTAATAAGCTTTCCAGAGAGTTGGTCAGGTAAACTCGGTGGGACCGATTTGCTCTTTTCGGTGAGACCGAAATGTTACTAAAAGGAAACAGAGAGTTTACATTGCAATCTCGGTGGGACCGATCGCTCACTTCGGTTAGACCGAAACGTTACGAAGGGAAACAGAGAGATTACAATCCCATCTCGGTGAGACCGAGATCCCTATCGGTAAGACCGATTTGCTTAGGGTTTGTGGCAGTGGCTATGACTTTTGGAATCGGTGGCGCCGGATAGGAAGAATCGGTGTGACCGATTTTGGCTTTGGGTTTAGGTCATTTGTGGATGTGGGAAAGTAGCTGAGGGTTTTGGAGCATATCACAAAGCACATGAAGCAAGAGGCTCATTAAGCAACACCTCATCCCTCCTTGATAGTATTGGCTTTTCCTATAGACTCAATGTGATCTTGGATCACTAAAATATAAAATGAAGAGTCTTGAGCTTTTGAGCTTGAGCCAATCCTTTGTCCTTAGTATTTTGAGGGATCCACTTTCATCATCCATGCCATGCCATTCATTGAGCTTTCCTAAAATAATGGTCTTGGAATAGCATTAGCTCAATGAGCTATATGTTGTTATGAATTACCAAAACCACCTAGGGATAGTTGCACTTTCAGCATGCCATTTAAATTATCAGGTACTTTTGTTTCTTGGTAATGATTTTAATGTTCATGAGAATACGATGTTGCCTAAATTGGATACATTTATTTTGCTTACAAATGAAGGGCCTGGCATGGAGAAGAGGGATGAACACTGGAGCAAGACCAAGCATGGAGATGATGGCATGCGCAAGGGGAACAAGAACGGAGTCACAAGTGATGATTTCAGGACTTTGAAGCCACCATAATGTAATTTCTAAATACATAAGTATAGGCTATTTTTAGAGTTTGTATGTGTGGGGAAACAAGAGATAGGGATGGTTTCGGACTCCTCCCCCAAGGGCCACGAAATTCCCCCCTCTTCCTCCATATATACAGCCCTTAGGGCACCATTTAGACTTTGGATTTTGTTTAGATTAAAGTTCGCCATAGTTGCAACTTTGCGTACTTCGTTTGTGTTCAACGACCAGACCAAGACGTCACAGAACTCCACCTTCATTAATAAAGCTTTCCTCTTATATTCGCAATATCCAGATTGCAATCTCAGTTTCTTGCTTTTCTTTGTTTGCTCGCAGGAAACAGACCCTTGTGGTCAGGTTGATCGTGCTCCGGCGTGGTCAATAACTCTCGGAAGTTGGTTTAGCGATTGCTAAGGCGCGACGTCTCGCACGTTCGTAGTCGGATCGTCAAGGTCGACTCCCACAGAAAACGATAGCCACCATCTCATCGAAACATCGGGGAACCTTTGCCTCTATCAATACCCTTCAAGCACCTTTGGGTGCCTAGTGTAATGAATTCCATAATTCGCAGTGCCTTTCAAATAACGCAAAACTCTCTCTAAAGCTTTCCAACGCACATCTCCTGGTTTTGAGACAAACCGACTCAGTTTGCTAACAGCAAAAGAGATGTCAGGTCTTGTAGCACTAGCTAAGTACATGAGAGAGCCAATAATCTAAGAATATTTCAATTGGTCTCTAGCAATTCTTCAATTATTTCGAAGCAACACACTAGCATCATATGGTGTTGGAGAGGGATTGCAGTCACTGTAGCCAAAGCGACCAAGATCTTTTCCACATAGTGAGATTGAAGCAATGTAATCCCACCATCATCGTCCCTCAACAACTTGATGTTCAGAATGACATCAGCCACTCATAAATCCTTCATCTCAAAGCAACGAGATAGGAAATCCTTGACCTCCTAAATAACCTTCAAATTTGTTCCGAAGATCAGTATGTCATCAACATACAAGCAAAGGATAACTCCCTCACCCCCACCATGGCGATAGTACACACATTTATCAGCTTCGTTTACAACAAAGCCTGCAGCTGTTAAAGTTCTTTCAAACTTCTCATGCCACTGCTTGGGTGCTTGCTTAAGTCCATACAGAGACTTCAGCAACTTGCACACTTTTCCTTCCTGACTATCTATTACAAACCCATCTGGTTGTTCCATATAAATTTCCTCGTCCAACTCTCCATTTAGGAAAGCAGTCTTAACATCCATTTGATGGACGAGAAGACCATGTGAGGCAACTAGTGAAAGTAGAACTCGAATAGTGGTCAATCGAGCCACAGGTGAGTAAGTATCAAAGAAGTCTTCACCTTCCTTTTGGGTATAACCCTTGGCCACGAGCCTAGCCTTGTACTTTCCAATAGTACCATCAGGCCTATGCTTCTTCTTGAATACCCATTTGCATCCTATAGGTTTGCACCCATAAGGACGATCAGTTATCTCCCATGTTTCATTCGCCAAGATGGAATCCATCTTGCTACGAACTACTTCCTTCCAGTAGTCAGCATCTTCAGATGTATAGGCCTCTAAAATAGAACTAGGAGTGTCATCTATGAGATACACAAGAAAATCATCACCAAAGGACTTTGCAGTCCTCTGTCTCTTACTCCTAGTAGGAACTTCATTGTTCTCCTCCATGGGACTTTCAAAGTGTTCCATCGAAATGGCAGGTTCAGTAATTGTAACTGGTTCCTGATTTGATGAACTAGGCATCTCCTGATTAGATGAGGTAGCCATATCCTTCATGGGAAAGATATCTTCAAAGAAAGTCGCATCATTCGACTCCATGATCGTACCGACATGCATGTCGGGTACCTCAGATTTTACAACCAAGAATCTATAACCAATGCTATGAAAAGCATATCCCAGGAAAACACAATCCACAGTTTTTGGTCCCAGCTTCCGCTTCTTTGGAATTGGCACATTGACTTTTGCCAAACAACCCCAGGTTTGTAGATAAGAGAGTTTTAACCTTTTCTTCTCCCATTCCTCGAATGGAGTTATCTCTTTGTTCTTTGTGGGAACTCGGTTTAGGACATGACATGCTATCAATATCGCCTCCCCCCCCCCATGCCTTGGAGAGACCCGATGTGTCTAACATGGCGTTAACCAAATCAGTTAGAATATAGTTCTTTCTTTCGGCCACCCCATTTGACTGAGGTGAATAGGGAGGCGTCCTCTCATGGATTATACCATGTTCCGCACAAAAGGAATCAAATTCATTTGAGAAATACTCTCCACCATGATCGGACCTAAGCCTCTTGATCTTTCGATCAAGTTGGTTTTTCGCTTCAGCTTTATAGATCTTGAAATAGTTCAAAGCCTCATCCTTAGATTTCAGAAGATACACAGACAGTATCTAATGGAGTCATCAATTAATGTCATAAAATACTTCTTTCCACCTTTTGTCAAAACACCATTCATTTCACATAGATCTGAATGTATGAGCTCTAATGGTGCAAGATTTCTCGTTTCCGCGGTCACATGAGACTTACGAGGTTGCTTAGCTTGCACACACACTTGACACTTAGATCCCTTGACAGTGGTGAAACTAGGGATTAAGTTTAACTTCGCTAGTCGCGACATGCAACCAAAGTTAACATGACAGAGACGTGAATGCCACACATTTGATTCACTATTGTTGCAAACATGATTAGCAACTTTATTGCAAACGTCTGATAAGGATAAATGAAACAAGCCTCCTGACGCATAGCCTTTACCAACAAAGGTTCCATACTTGGATATTACAAATTTATTCGACTCAAAGACAAGCTTGTAGCCATCTCTACACAGAAGAGATCCGCTAACAAGATTTTTATTGACGGAGGGGACATAATGCACGTTCTTCAGCCGCACGATCTTCCCCGAAGTAAACCTCAGATCGACCGTGCCAACACCACGAACAGAAGCACTTGAACCGTTGCCCATCAGCACGGTTAAAGTCCCTGCAGTCTAATAAGACGAAAACATGGAAATATCACCTCATACATGCACATTAGCACCCATGTCAATCAACCAATTAGGAGAATGACATACTGAAAGAATAGTGGGAAATATACCATACCCAACATCCGTCATGTCAGTGTCTCCAATGACAACATTAGCGGTCTTGCCGCCTTTCCCAGGATGACACTTGTCATAGAGATTAGGGCAACTAGGAGCCCAATGATTAGGATCCCCACACACATGACAAACACCTTTCTTCTTGTCATTCTTCTTCTTGAAGTTCATGTGTTGCACAACCTTGTTCTTCCCATCAAACTTTGCTTTACCATCAAACTTGCCCTTGTTCTTGAACTTGTGGGGCCGGAAGTTCTTCTTCTGTACCAGATTGGCACTAGAACCTCCCTCAATACCTCAAGCACGGTTGTCCTTTGCTCTCACCTTTTCTTCCACATCAAGAGTACCAATGAGATCCGGAATGGAAAACTCCTGCCTCTTATGTTTCAGTAAGGTAGCAAAGTTCCTTCACGTGGGAGGAAACTTAGTGATGATACCTCCTGCAAAAAACTTGTCTGGTAGGATACAATTGAAGTGCTCAAGTTCTCTAGCAAATGATTGTATCTCATGAGCTTGCTCAACCACGGAGTGCTCTTCAGTCATCCTGTAGTCATAGAATTGCTCCATGATGTACAGCTCAGTGCCAGCATCCGAGACCCCAAACTTGGCCTCGAGTGCATCCCACATATCTTTTCCATTATTAGTTAACGCATAAGCATCAACTATGTTCTCACCAAGAACACTCAAGAGAGTAGCCTTAAACAAGGTATCCATTTTCTGAAAAGCTTGTGCCTGTTGAGCATCTTGCTCTCCTTCCGATTTGCCAAGAGTGGCGTCATAGCAACTCATGGTTTGAAACCATAAGACTGCTCTCATGCGCCAACTCTTATAGTGGATACCCTCAAACATAGGAGGTCTCATGGAAGCAGCAAAACCACTTGGGGTAAATTGCCTATAATAAGGTTTTTGGATTGTTGGAAATATGAGCAATTTACCATATGATTTTATTAACGGAAATACTAGATAAAGCATGACTAAAATAGCAGAGATAAGCAAGTCATGCGATCTGACAAAGAGAAGGTAAATAACATCTTTAAATATAAACTAGAACCGAACATCTCTAGATCAGACAGTAGACCAAGTTGCATATATGAATTATAACCTATCAAGTCTAGGGCAAAGACTAGAACAAGGAACTGTGGCAGAACCTCTAACAGGAAAAACCAGAACACGTACGGGACAGCAGCAGCAACAGTAGCACTTGACTTGGGATTGGTGTCCTCCATGTCATCGAGGTGGTTGTCGACGTCGGGGAAGTAGTCGCCCGAGTCCGGGGCGTCCGTGACGAAGAAGTCAGTAGTTGCGCAAAGCGCTCCCCAAAAACCTTATCACCCTTCTCCCGTATAGGACTCAAAGAGGTGCGATTTCGGAGGCCTACTGTCCCGACCTGTGGTGCACGCCGCAAGCCGGGATGAGGAAGATCGTAGCAGCAGCGCAGTGTTCAGGAACCGGTGGCGAGAGGAAGAATGAGTTCTGGTGCATCTCTCTGAGAGGAGCGACCTCCCTTTTATAGGCGCAAGAGAAGGAGGCGAGAGGCTGCGCCGGGAGCTGAAGGGAACGAGGGAGATGAAACGAATAGGCAGCAGCCGAAGGGTGCAGTGTTCGTATTCAATATCCACTACAGCAAAACTTTTCAGCTCTCGAGTGACCTTTCGTATACCCGTAGTGCGTGGCAAAAATTTAGACATTGGCTCGGCTCATTCCCGCAACCCGCGGCGCGACGAGGCGTGGCGAGGCGGGCGGAGGAGGAGGAGCGCGCGTGGATGTCCCTCTTGTTCTCATGCTCATACAAGTGGGGAGAGAACCTCCCTTATAAAGAGATCCAACTCCCTCTAAACTAGCAATGTGGGACTAAACTTTAGTTCCACCTCTTGCCTTGCACGAATGGGCTGCGTGGACCTCTAGGATTTATTAAGAATTTCTGAAACTGCTATTGGACTATGCCCATATAGACAAAAGGCAAAAACAACAATTTAAACATATAGGTTGGTTCAAATAAATGGGGGTCTACATTTTAAATAAATCTATTCTTTTCTGGAAAAAAATATCTATTGTAAAAGTTCACCGGAAGTACAAAGCATCTCAAACATAATAAAATTTTATCAAGATTTTGAGACCACCGAACAACCACTACTACCGTTAGAATGAGCCGCCGATGCCGCGCTGTAGCCACTCCCTACTGGAACCGGCTTGACCTTATCGATGACACCCGGGAAGTCTTCCTACACATGCCCCTGAGAATCAGCACCCGAAGCCACAGGAACCTTGCATAGATCTGAAGTACCTTACACCAAATCTCGCCATATGACGAGAAACAGTAACCTCATGCCCCCAAGGAGACGACAAGAATCTACGCCGTCGGAGCTCCATCGTCTAGGTCTAGACGGGTGAACTCGGGGAGGACCGGAGACCGAAAGACAAACTTGAAGAAGAAGCGCCGCCATCCGTCCGAGCGACGCACTTGCAAAGACTAAAAAACCCAACCTAAACTGCTAATTAGAACTGAGACACCAGGATTCCCCTCCTTGCTATTGGCCGCCAGTGGCATGCAGGGGGGGGGGGGGGGTGTTATCCACGGGTTACCTGATGAAGTCTGGAGGAATGAGTTTATCCTAGCCGTCTAGAATTTATCTAGTAGTACTTTGAAGGGAGGACTTCATAAGGCAATTGGCTTTGACCATGTTAGGTTAGGGTTCACACATTCGTTTGACCATGCACGAACCTGTCTAGATACTTGTGTCCCTTACGTATCCGTGGTTTTAAGTTGGTGCCAGTGACTCTAGAAGAAACGAAGAGGGTGTTGGAGCACTTGGAGGATGGCGACGTCGGCTGAATCAAGGTAATTGTTGTTACTCACAAGCTGGCTCATTATTTAAGCCAAGGTGCATTCTAGGTAAACCCGCAAAAGAAAAATGTGGATTCTAGGTTGAATCCATGTTTTGTTTTGACAATGAACTGAATACTCCCTTTATCTGCAAAATAAAAATAAAATGGCTCACACATTTTTCAAGATTTTATTTGATCAACATTTTGTACAATGTCTTGATTGCATATACAAAATTGATCAAGATCACTAAATTCATATTCCAAAACACTTTGATAGTATCAATTTGCTATGAAATGTTTGGCATATATTTAAACAAATAGTTGGTTAAAGTAAAATATTGAAAACTGTGCACCTTATATTTTCGGATGAAGCAACTACTGAATCATAAACATATTACATGAACTAATCAAAATAAATACATTTGTCTCCTACACTATGAGAATGGTGGGAAGAGATATATGTAACATCTCATAGGGGATAATTGTTGGGGAACGCATTAATTTCAAAAAATTCCGTACGATCACGCAGGATCTATCTAGGTGATGCATAGCAAGGAGAGAGGAGAGTGTTGTCTACGTAGCCTCGTAGACCGAAAGCGAAAGCGTTATGACAACGTGGTTGATGTAGTCGTACGTCCTCACGGTCCGACCGATCCTAGCACCGAAGGTATGGCACCTCCGCGATCTGCACACGTTTAGCTCGGTAACGTCCAACGAACTCTAGATCCAGCTGAGGTCGAGGGAGAGTTTTGTCAGCACGACGGTGTGATGACGGTGATGATGAAGTTATCAACGCAGGGCTTCGCCTAAGCACTACAACGATATGACCGAGGTGGATATCTGTAGAGGGGATGGCATTGGATCACTACTAGAAAGGGATGATGCACCGTTCACATTGTGTGTTTTGACCAAACTTCGCTCTCACTTTTTATCACATCAAATGTAAGCCATCGAGACCTTTAACCTTTTATATATATATAGATGGTTTATCTTGCATACACGTGTCGTGCCACAATCACGCACGTGCAAACGAAAACAATGTGAGCGACAGATAAAGAAACGGACCTCCATTTAATCACGGTAGTAGTAGCTTGCAACATGTCTTCGCCAATATTCCAATATTCTAAGGTATACAAGTTTGAAACAAGATGATGATAAAGAAATCATCAGGGAAGCAAAGATGTCTCAACTCAACTAGACATCCCTTCACAAAGTATTGATAAAAAATCGTGAAGGCATCAAACCTTTACCGACATACGTACCACACAAGACGAGAACGATTCACTCCTTTTGGTCGGCTTCTGCTTGCGATTTCAGCTGGGTTGGTTAGACGAAATAACAATAGTGTCAGCAGGAGCTAATTAATTTGCCCCTCTTTGCGTCGGGGTTGAGGTCAGAACATTGCGCCGTACGGCAAGGACATCCGGTCAAACAAGCTTTTTTTTCGAGGGTACGCAAAATACGTACCTTAGCTTTATAGAAGAAGAGAAATGAGACATACAATAAACATCAGCCACTCGCTGCGAACAACGAAGCGACCCACTCCACACCCGATTCGAACAAGGACAACCAAACACAACAACACGACAACACAACTACGACACAAAAAGCCTACCCTACATCAAACCCCTAGCCGCGTCTTGGCCGACGCTGAAGACCTCCGAAGAACAGCAACTCCAGCTTCCTTGGATAAGCCGGCGACGACCGTACATGGCGCCGAAGGAGAAAGATCCGTGCAGCGGTGAACGCCGGAGGAGCGCATCATGGGACCTCGAGTCTCCCAGCACAATGCTCCCAACAGAGTAACAACCTCGAGGACGTAGCTATCATGCCGATCCTACGAATCAAGGCTTTCGCCCCGGAGACAGCAGCCGATACAAGGTCGCGAGGAAGATGGCGTTGCACTCAGCGAAGCCTCCAGGAAGGTGAATGACACATGTAGGTGCCATCAACGCCGGTCCGGCCACAACCGAACAAGATTTTCATCCGTAGCATCGCACATCTCCACGTCTCCAAGATCCCGGCCAGTCCCAAACAGATGCCTCACACCACCGTCGCCGCAGCAATTTGCCATCGAAGCCCCCCTCACTGCCGAGGGAACACGCCTAAGCCCTAAAGCCATCACCTTCAACCTCGACAAGGAACCGCAGCAACCACCAAGCGGTGCACAGCCAGATCCGCCATGGTGGCCTTCACCTGCGCCAGGGGACTGCCACCAAAATGGATCCGACTCGCACCTCCGACCACACTCCGACACCCACACCGCCGAGGCATCGCCGCACGGCTCACACGGCAGCAGCCGAACGCCCTCTGCCCGCCAAGACCCTTCCTGGCCAGGCCTCGCAGCGCCGCTGCCGCCATGGCTGCGCTTGCACCGCCGCCACCACCAGTGTCGGTGTACCCCCAGCACCCTCCATCCTGCTACGCCCGCGTAAGGCTTCGGGGACAACCGCCGCACTCCTTGCCGTGAGCAGCCCTAGGAGGCACACCAGATCCGGGCCGAGATCCCCGGACCCGCGCCCCGGGCGCCGCCAGCCTGCGCCACTGACACTCCCTGCCCTTGCCAAGTCTTCTGCTCTCCACCACGCCTCCCCCGCCGTGCAGCACTCCGCACCACGCCACAGCCACACACCCACCAGCCGTCTGCACCACCACGGTGCCCAACGGCCGTGGAGGCACGGCGCCACCAGGCCTGCCGGCAGCAGCAACCAAAGCCAGGCCGGCCAAATCCAGATCCAGATCGGATCGGACTGGGACGGCACCAAGCCCAGGTCGCCGCAGCCACAGGCAACCTCACCGGACGAGGCACAGACCACCACCACGGCCACCACGACGAGCCTCCGCCGAACCTACGCAGCACCTCGCTGCCAAGGGAACTCGCCGGAAACCCCGCGCCATGGCCAGAGAGGAGGGAGCCGCGCCGGGAGAATCCCCGCCGCCACCGACACTGCCCGGGCTTTGCCCGGCAGCGGCCCTCGGCGGCGGCGAGGAGGAGGGGAAGGATGGGGGAGGCCGACGGCGGCGCTGTAGGTTTCCCCGAGTCGCCTCGAGAGAGGGACCCGGGGGTCGGGGGCGATGGGTGGGGAATTACTACTCCACACTTACAGGATAATGAGCTGTCGGTCAAGCTTTGACAGCTATGCTCCTACGGATGGGTTGCATTTAGACACGCGACGTCATTCCTGGACGGGGTGGGTGTGAAGCCATGGAATGCGCCATTCTTTCTTTTTCTCCGCTCCTCCCCATCTTAGGAGCCAGCAAAGATGATATTTGCATTGTTAGTGTCGTGCTGGTTTGGAAAAAAAAATGTGTGCAAATTGAATGCCATTAAAAAGGACAAGTTTCTGTTTCCCGGCCAAGACGACCGGATCATTCCTAGTAGCTCCATGTTTTGGTAATTTCATCCGAGTTGTTGCGTCGAAGTTGAATTCCATTGCGGCGAAGATTGTGTCTATGTTGGAGTTGCCATTAAGTCGGGCAGAACCAGAACTAGGGTCAAAGTGTCAACCACATCAAGCCGTCAAAACAAGCAGGACGGCAGAAACCGGTAGGTCCTACGGGAAAACGGCGACACCACTAGAAACTGAGCCCAACTCCACCGCGCGACCCCAAACTGGCGTCCGTTTTGTTCGGATTCTGTCTGTTTGGGTAGGGGGAAGGGGTTGTGTCCGGGCAGTTTCCGGGATGCGGTGGCCGTGCGCCCAGCGCGCGGACGCATCCCGGCCGCATCTTGTCCGTGTGCACATTTCTTTGCAAGTCCTTAAAAGATTTTTATCATTCATTTTTGGTATATGACAATACATCATTACATTTTGACTAGTAAAGCAAGGCCAAAGAAAACAAGAACCACAAGAATACATTTGAGAAGATACCCAACTTCCATAACTGCTCCCTTGAGTTGGGTTAACGCCTTCTCGATGCACTCATTATTGATCTGTGGAGGAGGCACGACGTTGCACCCTCCCTTCTTCTTCAAGCCAGAAGTCGACGTTGCTTCCTCACACGTAGTATTGTGCCTTGTTGTTTCTTCGCACGTAGTATCGTGCCTAGCCTCTAATCTAGCAACAAGTGCACTTGTCTCATCTAAAGCTCCTAGGATTCGTCCGGGCAGCAGCGTCGTCATCGTCGCATTCCTTCTTGAAGGTGGTGCTTGGTACACGGCAACTCGGTGCCTTTGGAGCGTGGTGGTTATCTTCGGTGGGCGCAGCGATCGCGGTGTGCTGTAGCTTTCGTTGATCCGGCATTGTTGGCATTTCTTCTCTTATTTTCTCTTGTTATTTCTTTTGGGCGTGCTTGTGCTGTTTGCCCCAGCGTGGATCAGATTGTTGTATCGGGTGGTTGCTATATCAATATAGCAGGGCGTAAGCCTATTTCGGTAAAAGTGCACGAACATGCACTATATTTCGCTCTATCAATATATCGATGTACTCTTCTTCCCAATACCAAAACTTGCATCCATTCTACACAATAAAACTTAAAGTTAGCACCACTAGTCTAATTCAAGAGCACAAACCGAAGCTAAAAAGAGCACATACCCCATCGTTTAAGCACTTGATGGACACCCATCCGGGATGCTCCGGCGTTGTAGACACGCGGCGCACGATCACCCTTGGGCAGTGGTCGCACTTGATGAGGGGCAACGGTGCGCCGACGAGCTTTTGGGCAAGCACCGAGCCCGGCCGGCCGCCATTCGCGTATCTGTCGGCAGACCACCGACGGTGCAGATCCAAGCGGCTAGAGGACGAGCCACTGCCTGCATGTGGCCTTGCGGCCCTGCCAGGGCCTTCCGGCGAGGTGCCCGGCCAGTCCATGGTGCAGCCCGGCCTCCCACAGCCGGGCGAGCTCAAGACCGACCGGATCCGCCCCAAATCCGGCCGGCGGGTGCGCAAACAAGGTGGCCGTGCTTGGATAGCTCGGCGGCGACGAGAGGAAAGGGGTGGGCAAGCGCGCGTCCGAGTTGCACGGCTGCAATGGCAGCGGGCGGCGGCGAGGGGAAGAGAGGGGAAGAGTAGGGAAGAGTGGAGTGGATGCGGCCGGAGGGAGGGAGGGGGCGGATAGAAAAAGGCTCGTCCTGTGCCGCCGGCGGGCGAGCTAGGGGGGACCAGGGGAGGACACGCGTAGACGGCCGGCGCATCCGCGTGATGTCCGCTTCACCCCAAAAGCGGCGCAAACTTGGGCCGTGGATGGGTCGAAAGCGGACACAAAACGGACAAAAATCCGTTTGCTCCCGCGCGCTGGGCCGCCCCGTTTGTCCATTTTACCCCAAACAGACGGGTCCGGACAGGATGGGGTCGCGCGGTGAAGTTGGCCTAACGTGTGGGCAAAAACTCTACTCGTACAAACGGTTTGCTGGACTGAAAATTGCAGGTCAGAGCTGTCAGCATCGCAAGACAGGGTTCTGGGGTCTGGCACCGGCAGACGATGGATCGCCATGCCAGGGAGCAGGTCTGACCGGTCAAATGAAGAAGACACCTGACCTGAGGGCACGTCAAAATCTGATAAAGCTGCTCAACCAGGACGGACACCTGAGGAGAAGAGTTGTTACATGTAGTCTTTTCTACACCATCAGCAGAGCAGCACAATGCTACTCGGTTTTCTACTGTTTCCTGACCATCCAAACATCAGGTTAAACTACCGAGCCTCTGTGACAAGGGCCAAGGCGGTGTCAAGTCAGTAAAACGAGATGTAGTATGTGAGCTTCCGCTTGTGCTGCTTCTCGAATGCAGCAATCAGGTCATCGATTATTTCCTCCCAATCACCAGCCACTGCTTCAAGCTGAAAAAACGGGAGCAGAGCACCCAAGTTAGCTTCTCCTTTGTTTCACACAACATGAATAATAACTTCAGCATCACGTTTCAAACTTGTAAACCATGCGCAGACTAACATGAGAAACACAAGCTTGTGAGCAAAATCATGATAAAGAAAAATACATCTAATTTTTATATATTCCGCATTGACTGCAACCTATTAACTCCTGTTGAAGATGCTCTGGTCGCGCATGGTGGAGCAAATGGCGTGTGGATGTCCAGGGTTCACATGTGGCCGCGGGTTCTACTGTGGCCTAGTCTGCTTGTGGCTGCTTTGCTGAGTTCGCCTAGTCCGCATGTTAGAAGATCCTACCAAGACATGTGTGTTGTGCCCCAGTTTTAGTTCGCAGCTGGGCTTGATGCTGCTGTTTGCTAATGGCCTAGTTGTATTAGAGTGTCATTTTGTTCCTGCTGTACTGGGGAAGACTGCTTCATGAAAGTTGTGTGCTGCTCTCTTATGCAATCTGTTCGATCCCAAAAATTTGGTTCACTACCGTCTGCCTCCTTTGTCCCGCATGCTGATGGCTGCTGCCGAATTGCCTTCATGGGGCTGGTTGATGAGTAGGCTTAAGTTCCAACATGTGTAGCCCAAGCATAAACATACCAAGTTAGTATGTGTGGGGATTGAACTGCCCCGATTGCCGTACCACTGGCAATGCATGCATTGCTGCTACCCCATGTTAACTTGCTTGCATACAGGAATCTAAGTTAGGTGGCTGTGATGATACAACAGCCAGTTTCCTGGGTGGTCACCGCCTGCTCCGCTACGCCCAGCGTCCTGCTGAGGGCACCGCGGCGGTATCCTCATGCTCTGGGATGAAAACTCTGTTGAGATGTCGAATATTACCACCGGTGCCTTCTCCATCTCCGTCTATGTTAAAATCATTGAGGAAGAAGATGCATGTTCAAGATAACCTCTGTCTACAGCCCAACCGCAAACCATCGCACAGATGAATTCTTCTCGGAGCTAATTGCCCAAAAAAAAACTCCCAATGTCAAATGGCTGATCCTTGGTGACTTCAACCAAATTTACAGGGAGTGTGACAAGAACAATAACAATATCGATAGAAGCCGCCTCATTCGGTTTAGGAATGATCATGATGCTTGTGAGCTGCAGGAAATTCATCTTCAAAACCGCAAGTTCACTTGGTCCAATGAGAGGCTCAATCCCACATTATGCAAGCTGACATCATGTTCAGAAACCACATTCTGCATGCTTCGTCATCGTTCCTATCCAACCATTGCCCACTCGTTTTGGCTCATGACCAGGGTCCGAAGCGGCCAAGATCCTTCAAATTCAAGAACTTTTGGGTCAAGATTCCGGGGTTTAAGGAGGTGGTTGAAAAGTCTTGGGCGAGGCCGCATGGGCATGTAGAGCCGTGTCAAATCCTCTATCACAAGCTCCAGCTGGTGGCCTCCTGTCTCGGTCGTGGAGCAAGCCCCTCTTCTCCAACGCTAAACTCCAGTTGCACATGGCCTTGGAGGTGATCCTCCATTTTAGTGTCGCCAAAGAGTTGTTGGCTTGGTGGTTCTTGAATATACAAGGAAAAAGCTATGTGCCCGCATCTCTCATCTAGGGGGGGGGGGGGGGGGGGGGGGGATGCAAACACCTGATTCTTCCACCTGCGTGTTAGTGGCGTAGACGCGTAAACTTTATTCATCAGGTAAGGCACAACCACGGATGGGTCACGAGCCATGACGAGAAGGAGGCCATCGTTCACTCGCATTTCTCCAACACTCTGGGCCATCCTGTTCAGTGCCCTTATGACTTCAACTGGCCGGACTTGCGTATCACTGCCTCCAATCTTGAGGGTATCGACGCACCTTATTCGGAGGAAGAGGTCAAGGTGGCCGTCATGGGAATGCCTGGTGACAAGGCCCCCGGTCCGGATGGGTTTACTGGCACGTTCTTCACATCCTGTTGGGATGTGATTGCGCTCGACATCATGGCGGTCGTCAACCTTTTCTCCAATCTCCACACGACCATTTTTTATCAGCTCAACTACGTGAATATTGCTCTTCTTCCCAAGGACGGCACCAAGGAGATTAGTGACTTCCGCCCGATCAGTCTGATCCATGCCATTGCTAAGATCATGGCGAAAATTTCGGCGAACAGATTGTCTCTGCACATGAGCACCTTGGTCTTCAACGCCCAAAGTGTGTTCATCAAGGGACGAAGCATCCATGACAACTTTCTTTTTGTCCACAATTATGCTAGAAGACTCCACCGCAACAAGTGATCGATGTTGCTGCTCAAGCTTGACACTAAAAAGGCCTTTGACTCCGTCCCTTGGGACTATATCTTCGATGTGCTCGCGCAGTCGTGCGCCGGGGTTTTCCTCCTAGGTTCCGGGATTGGGTGGCCGCCTTGTTCGCTTCCTCCTCCTCGCCCATCCTGCTTCATGGTGTGCATGGAAACCCTATAGGGCATGGTTGTGGGCTCAGACAGGGCGACCCTCTATCACCTCTCTTATTCGTGATTGCCATTGACCCTCTTCAAAGCATTCTTGAGAAGGTCACTATTCAGGGCTGGTTGCAACGTGACCAACGTCTGGCTGGGCAAGGACCGAGATTCAGAACCTCCATGTATGCCGATGATGAGGCCATTATTCAAGGCTGGTTGCAACGTGACCAACGTCTGGCTGGGCAAGGACCGAGATTCAGAACCTCCATGTATGCCGATGATGAGGCCATTTTCGTTGCTCCTACTGAGGACGTGACAGCCCTCTCTCGGATTCTTATCAAGTTTGGCCACATCACTGGCCTAGTGACTAATTTACAAAAAGCCTTGTTGCACCAATTAGATGCAATGGTATCATGTTGGATGACGACATCCTAGAAAGGATCCCGGTGAGGCTCTCCTCATACCCTATCACATATCTCAGCCTCCCGCTCACTGTCAAGAACCTCAAGTGCATTGATCACCTTCAAAGTTCAAACCTAGGTATACGTGGAGGTGGTTAATATGCTGATGCTGGCCCAGTAGGAATTCACGGCACTAGATGGTGTCTGCATGCCAAGGTTGGCAGCTGATTTCAGATCAAAGAAAATGAAGCCCCAGAACTTCAGCTTCAAAGCCCTCACCCTAAACCCTACCTTCATTGCTGCATGACTTTTTTATTAACAGTTTCAACCTTCATTGCGCTGCATGGATTTTTTTCCTTAAGTGAAAAATATATATATGCTCACAATAGGATGCCGAGCTTGCTGATGAGATAGGACTAAGTGACTAATTTAAAAATGAGACAGGAATACGTGAATAACATTAGAAGTGCCATCACCAGCTTTCTTGAGGCAAGTTGTACACCCACTCTTAAATAATGGGTTGAGGCATATTCGTCCTACTTGAGTGTCTTATTAATTTTGTATGAAGTATCATATTGTGAAATATGCAAGTGATAACATGAAAAACCGTGTGCATTACATAGTGGAGGGAGTTGCAATTCGTGAATCCTTCAAGGACAGGGTACCCTGAAGAGGCATGTTTGGGGGAAAAGAAGGGCAATGTTAAAGACAATGCTTAGGAGTCACAGGCACAGAATCATACTAGGTGAATTTACATGAAACGAATGGTTGTGTATACAGAGGGATCCCTGCAGGTATAATTGACCAACGCAGCAATGCAACCTCGTTGGTGTGCTTTGATGTGGCAATTTGGCAGGCACAGGAGATACTATTCCCATACAGTATCAATAAAATTGTCAGCGAAAGTCACCAGAACACTTAGGTTGGCCGATTGGGTGTATTATCAGGTTTGCAATAATGAATCCATGCTATACCGTAACATAATCTTTTTAGGGTATGGAACTACAATCATGTCACGTTTCAAGGTAGGCTTCCCACTGACATGAGAAAAGGAGTGGTGTATCCTGAAACACGAATCTTTGGATTGGCATTTCCTGAAGATTTCTACGTATCAAGTACATTCACTTGCATGGTGATTGAGACGCTAGACTTGATCACTAGTATTTATTTACTGATGGTCATTTTTCTGTTTCATCAAAAATGCACGTAGCCTGCTGTCCAAGTGGTAAATTACCAAAACCTTTCTATTCGTTGCTACCTGTGGATTGGCTATACAACTAGGATCTCAAAGGATAATTTAAGTGGTGCACTTATTAAGTACTTGTTCATGAGGACAGAAGAGGATTGAGGATGGAGCTATGAAGTGGAGACCTAAGAGGATGATGTTGGCAATAATATGCCAATTGCGATGGATGATTCGTTTCTGTTTTTTTTTATTCACTGCACTAGCTTGTTGAACTTGTAAACTTGCACTAAGATTTAGCTGTTCTAGAGCTTCCATCATCATTTAGCTATTTATTTACTTTAAGTAACACTCCTTTTCTATAATTTAAGATTTAAAGTAGTACATGGGCCCAATCCAATTTAGCATGTATTGTCCCTAGTGTGCGGGAGCACAGTTAGTTCGTCACTATCATTAGCATTCACACAATTTGTACAAAATACATATCAAAAATAAACACAAAGATATATTTTTCTTGGTGATTAGAAAATCATTGGAAGGAATAACTTTGCACACTGTATATGTTATGCTGTTTGGATACCTTGTGGCATAAATCCAAAGCAAGCTTTGCCCCAATAGCAGCTTCTTCATGGTTATCTTTCACGTCCATATTGATTATCAGCACGCTCTTCAATAACCTCTGCTCACGGTTATTCATATCTGCACACGACCAAATCCCAACCTCGGTGAATGCCAACAAAACCATGCAATCCTAAAGGTTTCTAGCGATTACTCCCCGAAGTGCTTTGTAGACCAAAATCGCGCCCCCCCCCCCCCCCCCCCCCCTCCCTGTCAGTTGATTACCTTCAACGACTAAGTCGAAGACCCTCTCCTCAAAGGTGAGTATCATATCAAACACCCCATCGCCGGCGTTATCCTGCCACCTCTGCGGCGCCAGCTTCACCGAGATGTTCCTCTTCAGCATTGGCAGTAGGCCGTTCCTCTTGTACCTGTATGGGTCACAAAAAATCCATACTCAGCACAAGAATGCATTGACGAAGTGCTAGGGGAATCCACAGACAAAAATATCCGGAGTTAAGTTATCTCAGTGTTTTTTCTTAGAACGAAGGCTCAAGTCGATTTGCCGCATTTCCCCCCTCGAATCATTAACGATTACATGTCTCTGAATCAGAACTAATCGACAGGCGCTTCAAACAAAATCGGGGGAGCTGAATCTAATAGTGAGAAAAGGGGATACAATGGGTACGAAGGAACCCCAGATATCGCAAAACATTTGCACGATTTATCTACGTTTCCTCCAAACCACCATAATTTTTTTTATAAACCATATCCAAAATCCTCAAACGGCCAGGCCGTAACAGCCTCCCGTTTGTTTCAAATAAACCCAAGAACAGCCTCCCCGAGCACCAGATCACCGAAAGAAGGAAAGGGAAGAGATTAGAATAGTACGGACAGGTCGGGATCCTTGCGGCGGAGGTCGTCGTAGATGCCGCCGTAAGGGGTGCCGAAGTCGTAGACGTTGGGCTCGTGCATCGACGGGCCTGGGAGCTTCACCTGGGAGCCGGTGCCGTAGGACTCGACGTCGAGCGCCGCGCGGCCCAGCACCGCGTGCGCCTCCATGCTCCGGTTCATGTTCGACGAGCAGACCATCGCGAACCTCCACCTCCTCGGCGCCGTCATCCTTGCTCCTCGCCGACGGCAGGGTAGGGTCGGGCCGTCCGGACTCTATCTGACAGAGCCCTTACACGCGAGAGGAAACTTTTTTTCTGAGTCTAGAGAGGAAACTTTCTTGGCCCTGACTTTGGTAGGCTGCATTATTCTCAATCAGGTCCGTCTAGAATGAAATCCAGTTATTTGGTTGTCTGGGCTGTATCTGTTTTCCGGCCCATATACCAAGCTTAAAGCAGCTCTGTCCCATACGGGAACTGCCGAATCGTCCGTCTTCTGCAAGTTAGTCTTGCTCAATCCATGCGTGGGAATCGCACGAGACGACGGTGTCGAGAAACGTTGTATGGAAAATAAAAAAATAAAAAATCTACGCACACGTAATAATCTATCCATGGAGATGCGTAGCAACGAGGCGAAGAGTGTGTCTACATACCCTTGTAGACCGTAAGCGAAATGCGTTTGACAATGCGGTTAATGTAGTCGAATTTCTTCTAGCTCTGACAGATCAAGTATCGAACGTACAACACCTCCGAGTTCTGCACACGTTCAACTCGGTGACGTCCCTCGCCTTCTTGATCCAGCAAGACATCGAGGTAGTAGATAAGTTCTGTCAGCACGACGGCGTGGTGACGGTGATGGTGAAGTGATACTCGCAGGGTTTCGCCTAAACACTACAAAGATATGACCGGAGGTGTAAATTATGAAGAGAGGCGCCGCACACGGCTAAAACTATTGTCTGGTGTGTGCTAGGGGCGCCCCTCCCACATATATATAGGTGGGAGGGAGGAGGGACGCGGCCAGGAGCCGCCCAAGTAGGCCGAATCCTACTTGGGGTCTCCCCATGGCCGCCCCCTTGCCTTATTTGCCGGAGGGGGGAGGAAAGAGGAGGGAGGAGGGAAGGAAGGGGGAGGCTGAATCCCCCCTTTCCTTCTTTCTTCCCCTCTTTCCTTCTCCTCTAGTTCGTCCCATGTGGGGGGCGCACCAGCCCCTGGTGGTTGGTGTGTTTCCCCTCTTGGCCTATAAGGCCCGTATCTTTTGCAGGGGGTGCCTGGAACCCCTTCCGGTGACCCGATATGTACTTGGTATTCTTCGGAACACTTTCGGTGTCCGAATACTATCGTCATATATATCAGTATTTACCTCTCGACCATTTTGAGACTCCTCGTCATGTTTGTGATCTCATCCGGGACTCCGAACAACATTCGGTCACCAAAATCACATAACTCGTATAATACTATATCGTCATCGAACGTTAAGCGTGCGGACCCTGCGGGTTCGAGAACTATATAGACACGACCGAGACACCTCTCCGGTCAATAACCAATAGCGGAACCTGGATGCTCATATTGGCTCCTACATATTCTACGAAGATCTTTATCTGTCGAACCGTTATGACAACATACGTTATTCCCTTTGTCTATCGGTATGTTACTTGCCCGAGATTCGATTGTCGGTATCTTCATACCTAGTTCAATCTCGTTACCGGCAAGTCTCTTTACTCGTTCCGTAATACATCACCTCGTGACTGACTCCTTAGTCATTTACTTGCAAGTTTATGATGTGTATTACCGAGAGGGCCCAAAGATACCTCTCCGATACTTGGAGTGACAAAGCCTAATCTCGATCTATGCCAACTCAAGAAACACCTTTGGAGATACATGTAGAGCATCTTTATGTTCACCCAATTATGCTGTGATGTTTGATAGCACACAAGGCATTCCTTCGGTATCCGGGAATTGCATAATCTCATAGTCGAAAGAATATGTATTTGACATGAAGAAAGCAATAGCAGTAAAACTAAATGATCATTATGCTAAGCTAACAGGTGGGTCTTGTCCATCACATCATTCTCTTAATGATGTGATCCTGTTATCAAATTACAACACACGTCCGTGGTTAGGAAACCTTAACCATCTTTGATCGACGAGCTACTCTAGTAGAGGCTTACTAGGGACACGATATTTGTTTATGTATTCACACATGTATTTAGGTTTCCGATCAATACAATTCTAACATGAATAATAAACCTTTATCATGAATAAGGAAATATAAAATAACAACTTTATTATTGCCTCTAGGGCATATTTCCTTCAGTCTCCCACTTGCACTAGAGTTAATAATCTAGTCCACATCGCCATGTGATTAACACCAATAGTTCACATTGTCATGTGATTAACACCCATAGTTCACATCGCCATGTGACTAACACCCAAAGAGTTTACTAGATTCAATAATCTAGTTCACATCGCCATGTGATTAACACCCAAAGAGTACTAAGGTGTGATCATGTTTTGTTTGTGAGAGAGGTTTAGTCAAGGGGTCTGCCACATTCAGATCCATGTATTTTGCAATTTTCTATGTCTACAATGCTCTGCATGAAGCTACTCTAGCTAATTGCTCCCACTTTCAATATGTATCCAGATTGAGACTCGGAGTCATCTAGATTAGTGTTAAATCTTGCATCGACGTAACCCTTTATGACGAACCCTTTATTACCTCCATAACCGAGAAACATTTCCTTAGTCCACCAAGGATAATTTTGACCGTTGTCCAGTGATCTACTCCTGGATCACTATTGTACCCCCTTGCCAAACTCATGGCAAGGTACACAACAAGTTTGGTACACGGCTTGGCGTACTTTATAAAACCTATGGCCGAGGCATAGGGAATGACTTTCATTCTCTCTCTATTTTCTGCCATGGTCGGGTTTTGAGTCCTACTCAACTTCACACCTTGCAACACAGGCAACAACCCTTTCTTTGACTGATTCATTTTGAACTTCTTCAAAATCTTGTCAAGGTATGTGCTTTGTGAAAGTCCAATTAAGCGTCTCGATCTATCCCTATAGATCTTGATGCTCAATATATAAGTAGCTTCACCGAGGTCTTTCATTGAAAAATTCTTATTCAAGTATCCTTTTTATGCTATTCAGAAATTCTATATCATTTCCAATCAATAATATGCCATTCATATATAATATCAGCAATGCTACAAAGCTCCCACTCACTTTCTTGTAAATACAACCTTCACCATAAGTCTGTATAAAACCGTATGCTTTGATCACCTTATCAAAGCATATATTCCAACTCTGAGATGCTTGCACCAGTCCATAGATGGATCGCTAGAGCTTGCACACTTTGTTAGCACCTTTAGGATCGACAAAAACTTTTGGTTGCATCATATACAACTCTTCTTTAATATCCATTAAGGAATCTAGTTTTTGACATCCATTTGCCAGATTTCATAATTATAAAAGGCGGCAATTGCTAACATGATTCAGATGGACTTAAGCATCGCTACGGGTGAGAAAGTCTCATTGTAGTCAACCCCTTGAACTTGTCGAAAACACTTCTGTGACAAGTCGAGCTTTGTAGATAGTAGCATTACCATCAGCGTCAGTCTTATTCTTGAATATCCATTTATTCTCTATGGCTTTCCGATCATCGGGCAAGTCCACCAAAGTCCACACTTTGTTCTCGTACATGGATCCTATCTCAGATTTCATGGCATCAAGTCGTTTGTCGAAATTTGGGCTCATCATAGCTTCTTCATAGTTTGTAGGTTCACCTTGGTCTAATAACATGACTTCCAGAACAGGATTACCGTACCGCCCTGGTACGGATCGTGCTCTAGTTGACCTACAAGGTTTAGTAGTAACTTGATATGAAGTTTCATGATCATCATCATTAGCTTCCTCTCTAGTTGGTGTAGGCATTACGGGAACGGATTTCTCTGATGTGTTACTTTCCAAATTGAGAGAAGGTACAACTACCTCATCAAGTTCTACTTTCCTCCTACTCACTTCTTTCGAGAGAAACTACTTCTCTAGAAAGGACCCATTCTTAGCAACAAAGATCTTGCTGTCGGACCAGTGGTTGAAGGTGTATCCAATTGTTTCCTTAGGGTATCCTATGAAGACGCACTTCTCCGATTTAGGTTCGAGCTTATCAGGCTGAACCTTTTGACATAAGCGTCACATCCCCAAACTTTAAGAAACGGTAGCTTAGGTTTCTTGCCAAACCAGAGTTCATACGGTGTCGTCTCAATGGATTTAGACGGTGCCCTATTTAACGTGAATGCAGCTGTCTCTAATGCATAACCCCAAAACGATAGTGGTAAATCGGTAAGTGACATCATAGAACGCACCATATCTAATAAAGTACGGTTACGACATTCGGACACACCATTACACTGTGGTGTTCCAGGTGGCGTGAGTTGTGAAACTATTCCACATTGTTTAAAATGAAGGCCAAACTCGTAATTCAAATATTCACCTCCACGATCAGATCGTAGAAACTTTATTTTCTTGTTATGATGATTCTCCACTTGTCTCTGAAATTATTTGAACTTTTTCAAATGTTTCATACTTGTGTTTCATTAAGTAGATATACCCATATCTACTCAAATCATTTGTGAAGGTCAGAAAATGACGATACCCGCCGCATGCCTCAATACTCATCGGACCGCATACATCGATATGCATTGTATCCAATAAGTCATCGGCTCTTGTTCTGGAGAATGGAGTTTTAGTCATCTTGCCTATGAGGCATGGTTCGTAAGTATCAAATGATTCATAATCAAGTGATTCCAAAAGTCCATCTGCATGGAGTTTCTTCATGCGCTTTACACCAATATGACCAAAACGGCAGTGTCACAAGTATGTTGTACTATCATTATCAACTTTGCATCTTTTGGCATCAATATTATGAATATGTGTATTACTATGATCAAGATTCAATAAACCATTTGCATTGGGTGTATGACCATAGAAGGTTTTATTCATGTAAACAGAACAACAATTATTCTCTGACTTAAATGAATAGCCATATTGCAATAAACATGATCCAATCATATTCATGCTCAACGCGAACACCAAATAACATTTATTTAGGTTCAACACTAATACCGAAGGTAGAGGGAGTATGCGATGGTGATCTTATCAACCTTAGAATCACTTCCAACACATCGTCACCTCACCCTCAACTAGTCTGTGTTCATTTTGTAACTCCTGTTTCGAGTTACTAATCTTAGCAACTAAACCGGTATCGAATACCGAGGTGCTACTACGAACACTAGTAAGGTACACATCAATAACATGTATATCAAATATACTTGTGTTCACTTTGCCATCCTTCTTATCTGCTAAGTATTGGGGCAGTTCCGCTTCGAGTGACCATTTCCTTTGCAGTAGAAGCACTTAGTTTCAGGCTTGGGTCCAGCTTTGGGCTTCTTCATGGGAGCAAGGACTTGCTTTCCATTCTCCTTGAAGTTCCCTTTCTTTCCCTCACCCTTTCTGTTGAAACTAGTGGTCTTGTTAACCATCAACACTTAATGCTCTTTCTTGATTTCTACCTTCGCCAATTTCAGCATTGCGAAGAGCTCGGGAACCGTTTTCGTCATCCCTTGCATATTATAGTTCATCATGAAGTTCTAGTAGCTTGGTGATAGTGACTAGAGAACTCTGTCAATCCCTATCTTATCTGGAAGATTAACTCCCACTTGATTCAAGTGATTGTAGTACCTAGACATTCTGAGTACATGCTCACTGGCTGAGCTATTCTCCTCCATCTTGTGGGCAAAGTACTTGTCAGAGGTCTCATACCTCTCAACACGGGCATAAGTCTGAAATACCAATTTCAGCTCTTGGAACATCTCATATGTTCCATGGCGTTCAAAACGTCGCCCAATTCTAAGCCATAAAGCATGGCGCACTAAACTATCAAGTAGTCATCATATCGAGCTTGTCAAACATTCATAACATCTGTATCAGCTCCTACAACAGGCATGTCACTTAGCGGTGCATCAAAGACATAATACTTCTGTGCAGTATGAGGATAATCCTCAGACCATGGACCCAGTCTGCACTATTGTCTTTCACTTAGTTTTCTCTAGGAACATATCAAAAAAACAGGGGAGCTATATCGCGAGCTATTGATCCACAACATAGATATGCAAAACTATCGAGACTAAGTTCATGATAAATTAAGTACAGTTAATCAAATTACTTAAGAACTCCCACTTAAATAGATCCCTCAAGTCATCTAAGTGATACGTGATCCAAATCAACTAATCCATGTCCGATCATCACGTGAGATGGGGTAGTATTCAATGGTGAACATCTCTATGTTAATCATATCTACTATATGATTCATGTTCGAACTTTCGGTCTCCAGTGTTCCGAGGCCATGTCTGTACATGTTAGGCTCGTCAAGTTTAACCCAAGTATTCTGCATGTGCAAAACTGTCTTACACCCATTGTATGTGAACGTAGAGTCTATCACACCCGATCATCACGTGGTGTCTCGAAACGACAACTATGGCAATGGTGCATACTCAGGGAGAACACTTTTACCTTGAAATTTAGTGAAGGGATCATCTTATAATGCTACCGTTGTACTAAGCAAAATAAGATGCATAAAAGATAAACATCACATGCAATCAAAATATGTGACATGATATGGCCATCATCATCTTGAGCTTTTGATCTCCATCTCCAAAGCGTCGTCATGATTTCCATCATCACCGGATCGACACCTTGATCTCCATCATTGCATCGTGGTCGTCTCGCCAACTATTGCTTCTACAACTATCGCTAACGCATAGTGATAGAGTAAAGCAATTACATGGCGTTTGCATTTCATACAATAAAGAGACGATCATAAGGCTCCTGTCGGTTGCCGATAGCTTACAAAACATGATCATCTCATACAATAACGTTTATTACATCATGTCTTGACCATATCACATCACAACATGCCCTGCAGAAACAAGTTAGATGTCCTCTATTTTGTTGTTGCAAGTTTACGTGGCTGCTACGGGCTTCTAGCAAGAACTGTTCTTACCTACGCACAAAACCACAATGGTGTTTTGTCAAGTTTGCTGTATTAACCTTCCTCAAGGACCGGCCGCAGTCAAATTCGAATCAACTAAAGTAAGAGAAATAGACAACCTCTAGCAACCTTTATGCAAAACTAGTTGCATGTCTGTCGGTGGAACCGGTCTCATGTATGTGGACATGTAAGGTTGGCCTGGGCCGCTTCATCCTACAATACCGCCGAATCAAAATAATATGTTGGTGGTAAGTAGTACGGCTATCACGAGCCACAACTCTTTGTGTTCTACTCGTGTATACCATCTACGCATAGACCTAGCTATGATACCAGTGTTGAGAAACGTTGCATGGAAAACAAAAAAATTCTATGCACACGCAATGATCAATCCATGGAGATGCATAGCAACAAGGGGGAGAGTGTGTTTACGTACCCTCATAGACCGTAAGCGGAAGTGTTTGACAATGCAGTTGATGTAGTCGAACTTCTTCTAACTCCAACCGATTAAGTACCGAGCGTACGACACCTCCGAGTTCTGCACACGTTCAGCTTGGTGACGTCCATCGCCTTCTTGATCCAACAAGATATCAAGGTAGTAGATGAGTTCCGTCAGCACTACGGCATGGTGACTGTGATGGTGAAGTGATCCTCGCAGGGCTTCGCCTAAGCACTATAAAGATATGACCGGAGGTGTAAACTGTGGAGGGGGCACCGCACACGGCTAAAACTACTGTCTGGTGTGTGCTGGGGGCGCCCCTCCCACATATATATAGGTGGGAGGGAGGTGGGAGGCAGCCAGGAGCCGCCAAAGTAGGCCGAATCCTACTTGGGGTCTCCCCATGGCCGGCGCCCCCCTTTCCTTATTTGTTGGAGGGGGGAGGAAAGAGGAGGGAGGAGGGAAGGAAGGGAGCGGCTGAATCCCCCCTCTCCTTCTCCCTTCCCCTGCTTCCTTCTCTTCTCGTTCGACCCATATGGGGGGGGGGCGCACCAGCCCCTGGTGGCTTGTATGTTTCCCCTCTTGGCCCATAAGGCCCATATCTTTTGTCGGGGGTGCCCGGGACCCCTTTCGTGCCCCGATATGTACCCGGTACCCTCCGAAACACTTCCAATGTCCGAATACTATCGTCCTATATATCAATCTTTACCTCTAGGCCATTTCGAGACTCCTCGTCATGTCCATGATCTCATCCGGGACTCCTAACAACATTCGGTCACCAAAATCACATAACTCATATAATACTATATCTTCATCGAATGTTAAGCGTGCGAACCCTATGGGTTCAAGAACTATGTATACATGATCGAGACACCTCTTCGATCAATAACCAATAGAGGAACCTGGATGCTCATATTGGCTCCTACATACTCTACAAAGATCTTTATCATTGAAACGTTATGACAACATACGTTATTCCGTTTGTCTATCGGTATGTTACTTGCCCGAGATTCGATAGTCGGTATCTTCATACCTAGTTCAATCTCGTTACCAGCAAGTCTCTTTACTTGTTCCTTAATACATCAACTTGTGACTAACTCCTTAGTCGTTTACTTGCAAGTTTATGATGTGTACTATCGAGAGGGCCCAAAGATACATCTCCGATACTCGGAGTGACAAATCCTAATCACGATCTATGGCAACTCAACAAACACCTTTGGAGATACCTGTAGAGCATATTTATAATCATCCAATTACGTTGTGACGTTTGATAGCACACAAGGCATTCCTCCAGTATCCAGGAGTTGCATAATCTCATAGTTGAAAGAATATGTATTTGACATGAAGAAAGCAATAGCAATAAAACTGAATGATCATTATGCTAAGCTAACGGATGGGTCTTGTCCATCACATCATTCTCCTAATGATGTGATCCCGTTATCAAATGACAACACATGTCCATCATTAGGAAACCTTATGTAAGTGCATCTAGTGCCCCGTAGTGATTTTGGTGTATAGAAGACTTATAGGTTAAGGGACTAATATGTCTGTGAGTGTACACAGGCTCTATAAGTCGATGAGGAGTTTGATATTTACAATGAAAGTCGACCCCTAAAAATGTATGTCTTCAGCCGAAGACTTTGGTTCTCCTGAAGATTTTGAGAGTGAAGAAATTGGTGTGACCTTGAAGACTTGGATATTCATGCGAGGATTATGAAGCATGAAGACTTTTCTTTTTGTAGTTTCATTTTCTCTTTCTTGAGTCATAGGAAACACCGTACTGTTAAAGGGGGTCGAGGTAATACTAAGGAAATTGATTTCCAAGTGATGCTCATCTCAAAATCCTACACCTACCCAATCCTTCCGAGTGAAGCCATTGGAAATCTCATATCAGTTCAGTCAATTTCTTCAGTGACAGAGACGAAGATCTTATGGTCTCTGAGGAATTTGTTCTGACCGAGGAGTTAGGAATTTGCCAGTGCAGATTGCCTACACAGTGAGGAACATGATAACACTGAGGAATTCAAACCTCAAATATCCGACCGTTGCTATGCTACGCGCCAACTGTCGGTGTCAAAACCGGCGGATCTCGGGTAGGGGGTCCCGATCTGTGCGTCAAGGCTGATGGTAACAGGAAGCAAGGGACACTGATGTTTACCCAGGTTCGGGCCCTCTCGATGGAGGTAAAACCCTACTTCCTGCTTGATTAATATTGATGATATGGGTAGTCAAGAGTAGATCTACCACGAGATCATAGAGGCTAAACCCTAAGTGCTAGCCTATAATGGTATGATTGTAATTGTGATCGGCCTTCTAAGGACCAACCTCTCTGGTTTATATAGACACCGGGGAGGGCTAGGGTTTACATGGAGTCAGTTACAAGGAAGGAAACACAATATCCGGATCGCCAAGCTTGCCTTCTACGCAAAGGAGAGTCCCATCCGGACACGGGCCGAAGTCTTGAGTCTTGTATCTTCATGCTTCAATAGTCTGGACGTTGTACACAGTCCGGCAGTCTAGATACCCCCTAATCCAGGACTCCCTTAGTAGCCCCTGAACCAGGCTTCAATGACGATGAGTCCGGCGCGCAGTATTGTCTTCGGCATTGCAAGGCGGGTTCCTCCTCCGAATACTCCAAAGTACCTGTTACGACGAATAGTGTCCTACCTCCAATCAATGTTGTGCTCCTCGGCTTCAGTGCCCCAATAATGACCATCTCCACGTGTCGAGCGAATGCGAGGAGCCGAGGCATTTTTGCATTTGCCACCCTCAATCCCCCGGGCTGACCGCCTATTTGAAGGGACGGGGATTCTCAGATCCAAACCTCAATCTCCCTCCCTGAGCTAGTATCCAACAGAGCGCTCCACGAAAAACCATTCCAACATGGCTGACCATCGCAGCTCTTCCGCTCGCCCTTCTCGTTCCAAGTCGGGGGATTGGGGAGAGTGTTCAGTTCCTCATAGTCGTTTGATAGAATTACAAACCCAAGGGTTTCTCCCACCGACGTTCATGGTCCCTGTCCGAGCTGGAATAGCCACTTATGACGGAGGGGAGCAAACAGAGGGATCTCCTAATCCATCTCCAGAGGAGCGTATATGCCTCATCCCGCATCTGCTAAGGGGCGTCGGGTTTCCTATCCACCCGTTTCTTCACGGGCTCCTGGAGTTCTACGGCCTCCAGTTGCACAACCTTACCCCTTCCTCCATTCTGCACATAGCGGGGTATGTCGCCCTTTGCGAGCTGTTTTTAGGCTGCAAACCACACTTCAGATTATGGAGGAAGCTGTTCTGCCTCGTCCCCCGCACCCAGGGAGAATCCCTATGCCAAGTGGGCGGGGCCGAAGTATGGCGCATTGCCAAGACCGGATACCTGTCCGGCACTCCTGAGAAGGCACCAGAAAACTCGCCTTTAGAATGGTTCTACATTGACGATGTTCCCCTTCGGGATCCAGTCCGGACAGGTCTCCCCCAGTTCAGTAATGCCCCGCCGAAGGCACGCCTAAGCTGGCGCCCCCGGGGCCCTCAAGAAGTGGATACGAGGGAAATACACTTCCTGATGAGCAGGATAAAGTTACTGGCCAAATCCGGACTAACGATAGTTGAGGTCATGGCAATATGCATAAGGCGGGGAGTGCAACCGCTTCAATATCGGGGGAAGCCCATGTGGCACTTAAACGGGGAAGACAACGCCACCCGCTGCGGTCATAAGGGTCCGGACTCCGCCACTGCTTTGGCAAGGATATTGTCCGATTTATACAAAGGGGAAGAGGAGGAATTCCTTCGCATTAAAACACGGGACAGATTCTCCATGTACAACCCCCCAGAGTGGGTAAGTTGCCATTCTTTTCCCTGCTTCACTTACTTTAGCATCCTTCTGCTAAGATTACTTGCATCAATGCTTCCGAGCAGGAACTGAGGAGGGTCGTAGAAGGAATCTTCAGCCCCTCCCCGCAACCAGAGGACCCCGGAAGGGCCCTAGATCCAGGACTCAAAGAAGATCCGGATATTACTGTGGAGCTTGTCAATGGGGTATTTTATCAAGCGAGCTGGGATGGCGCCTTAGTGGCCATTACGGCCGACTATCCCGGACTGCTCCCTGTGTCGCGTGTAAGCCGAACTAAAAACCCTATCCTCCGAAGAGGACTCCGCTCAGGTATTATGATTTACCCTTGAGGCGTCGTGCTATTTGCAGAGACGACGGTCGGAGCGAGGGGCCGAGCCCCTAGGGACTCGTCAACCACGGGCGTCCGGATCGGGCAAGCTCAAGAGGAAGGCGGTGAGGGTTGACACACCACTGCAAAGGTAAAGTAATAACCTGTCCTGCGATTATAGAATTTGAAATATGACAGCGCCCTTTGTGTCTGGTAGGAAGAGGAACAGTCGGACTATATCCAGGGATCCTGCCAATCACGCCTCCACCAGCCGGGTTCCAGAACCGGCTTCGAGGGCGGAGGCGGACACGGGGCCAGTACCGCATAGTTCCCCGACGGAGGATGCGGATATGTGTTCGGCCACGAACTCCGAAGTGGAGAGTGCCATGAATCACCGGCGCCGGAGGGTCGTGCTTCGGAACAACATCTTTTCCGAAGAGGCTTTTAATGCCTTTAATTCGGCGGACGCATACGTCCGAGCTGCTCGAGGCGGGCTTGCCCAAGCGACAAACCAGTATACCAAAGATATACAGGTAAGAAATTTTGATAAGTATGTATAGTAGTAGCCCCTGAGACTTGAAATAGTTGGAACAACTGTTTGAAGGATCAATTTATGCACAGGTTCTTGTGGACAAGAATGAACAATTGGCTCGGGAGCTGGAGGAATGTAAGTCCCAGCTAAGGGACGCGGTTACCAAGTTAGAGGAATCCCAGAAGGCCTCCTCTGGTAACATTTGTCTCAATTGTACGCAGATGTACCAGTTAGTAAATGGCTGGTGTGATTAGTCTAACAGAAAATTCTGCATACAATCCCGGGGTGAATCCGGAGGGTGTAACAGATGACGACTCGCATCTCAAAAGGCAGCTAAAGGCTGGCGAGCGCATCCTTACGCAAGTGACGCAAGAGAAGAACAAGCTACAAGATGCCAATATTCGGCTGGACGTGGAATTAAAGGACGTCCGCGCTCAACTGGCGGACTCCGTGAAGGAGAACAAAAGGCTTCGACGCGGCATTTATGGTGAGTGCTCAAACAAACTGTATGATAGTTCGGCGAGGAAGTATTTTGAAAGAATTTGTCTTGCAGGAATGTTAACTGGTCGCCCTGAAGAGGAGATGCCCTCGTCTGCAAGTGATTTGCTGCAAGAACTTTCGCAGTTGCACGAGCGCGCTCGGCAGGTGATGCACGGCGTTGCTTAGGCCTTGTGGCCATCAAGCCTCCTGCCGAATGGCATGGGGGAGCTTGCGGACCTACTTCAAGGAGCCCGGCGGCGCTTCCGTCTGTGGAAGATATCAGCATGCCGGCAAGGTGCAAGAGAAGCCTGGGCAATGGTGAAGACGCGCTACACCAAGCTGGACCCGAACCATATGGCCGAAGTAGGACCGGCGGGGCCCAATGGGCAAGAAATTCCCATGAGTCTGGTATATGACCAGGTAGCGTTAGCCGCTAAGTATTCTCAATAGGATTGTAAGCTAGATAGCCTGTTAGATGGTATACAGGAGGAATATAGTCAGTCCAAGTGACTGTGTAATTTAATTGGCATAAGTAGCCCCTAGCCGGATTAAAATCTTTTGTCATGGCGGACCTTTTCGCTTCAGCCCCCGGATCCTACAGTCCGGGGTGTGTCCGAATACCCGCTCAGTTATACAAAAACCGAGGTATGCGTGGAGACCAGGCATAGGGGTCATAAGTTCTTGAACAGACAAGTACCCAACTAGTTATGTTATATTACATGGATAGTAAGAAACATCTTCCAGGGAGAATAGTTCCGTTAGGGGTTCCCTTCCCTGGGTATGCATGCGTCGATGCACATGTCTGGACTGCGAACGATGGCGCGGGATACAAAACTTCTGGTTTTTTTTTGTTGTAACCAACGAATACATCCTTTGTTCACCGATCGAATATTCTCTTAAGTAAACTAGCTTTCGGCTTCACCCAGTCTGAGGTACACATCCAGCTGAACCGGCAGTAACAATCGCAGAGGTGCTCCCCTTATGCCCTAGCCGAATTAACGGGAACGTAGGGCATAAACACAAGAGCCAAGCAACCCAACTTTTCCATATCTTAAGTCATATCTATGCATATAATGGTGAAGAAAAGGCACATATGGAAAAAGAACGCATATGCTATGGGCAAAAATCCATTTAAAGTAATTATGTTTAGCTTCTGAATAGGAAGCCCCCAGGTATAGCTTACACACATAGTACGGCTGGAGTGATCCGGGAGTCCGCACTATATTAAATACTTTGTGTGAAGAGAAAAAGGGTCGAGAAAGGAGAAAAAAAGGGGTGGAGCATAATTAAAAAGGAGGGGTAAGGAGACGAACACTGAGTTCGGCGTTAGGCGTAGAATCTCCGGAGTCTGGCCGCGTTCCATGGGTTCGGCTCGAGTCTGTTATTGGATGCATTACATAAATGGTACGCTCCTCTGGTGAGAACTTTGTCAATGACGAAGGGACCTTCCCACTTGGGTTTGAGTTTGTCCTTCTTCTTCTCCGGTAGGCGTAGAACGAGCTCGCCAATATTGTAAGTTTTGGCCCGCACTTCTCTGCTTTGATATCGTCGAGCCTGTTGCTGATAGAATGCGGAACGGGCTTTTGCGACATCGCGCTCCTCCTCCAGGGCATCCAAGTTATCCTGCCGATCTAACTCGGCTTCCTTCTCTTCGTACATGCGTACGCGTGGCGAATCATGTATTATGTCGCAGGGTACTGCTTCCGCACCGTACACCATAAAAAATGGTGTATATCCGGTGGTGGGATTCGGTGTGGTCCGCAGCCCCTAGAGTACGGAGTCGAGCTCTTCTACCCAGTGCGTATCTGATTCTACTAAAGATCGCACTAGTCTGGGTTTGATGCTGCTCATGATGAGACCGTTTGCCCGTTTGACCTAGCCGTTTGTTTGGGGGGGGGGGGGTAGATGGAAGCGTAGTCGAGCTTAATGCCTGATACGTCTCCAACGTATCTATAGTTTTTTATTGCTCCATGCTACTTTATCTACTGTTTTGGACTATATTGGGCTTTATTTTCCACTTCTATATTATTTTTGGGACTAACCTATTAACCGGAGGCCCAACCCAGAATTGTTTTTTTTTGCCTATTTCAGTGTTTCGAAGAAACGAAATATCAAACAGAGTCCAAACGGAATGAAACCTTCGGGAACGTGATCTTCTCACCGAACGTGATCCAGGAGACTTGGACCCTACTACAAGAAGCTTCCGAGGAGGTCACGAGGGTGGAGGGTGCCCCCCTGGGCGCGCCCCCCTGCCTCGTGGGCCCCTCGGAGCTCCACCGACGTACTCCTTCCTCCTATATATACCTATGTACCCCAATAGACTAGAGACGGAGCCAAAAACCTAATTCCACCGCCGCAACCTTCTGTATCCACGAGATCCCATCTTGGGGCCTGTTCCGGAGCTCCGCCGGAGAGGGCATCCACCACGGAGGGCTTCTACATCATCACCATAGCCCCTCCGATGAAGTGTGAGTAGTTTACTTCAGACCTTCGGGTCCATAGCTAGTAGCTAGATGGCTTCTTCTCTCTTTTTGGATCTCAATACAATGTTCTCCCCCTCTCTCTTGGAGATCTATTCGATGTAATCTTCTTTTTGCGGTGTGTTTGTTGAGACCTATGAATTGTGGGTTTATGATCCAGTATTATCTATGGAAAATATTTGATTCTTCTCTGAATTCTTTTATGTATGATTGAGTTATCTTTGCAAGTCTCTTCGAATTATCCGTTTGGTTTGGCCAACTAGATTGGTAGTTCTTGCAATGGGAGAAGTGCATGGCTTTGGGTTCAATCTTGCGGTGTCCTTACTCAGTGACAGAAAGAGTTGCAAGGCACGTATTGTATTGTTGCCATTGAGGATAACAAGATGGGGTATTTATCATATTGCATGAATTTATTCCTCTACATCATGTCATCTTGCTTAAGGCGTTACTCTGTTTTTAACTTAATACTCTAGATGCATGCTGGATAGCGGTCGATGAGTGGAGTAATAGTAGTAGATACAGAATCGTTTCGTTCTACTTGTCACGGACGTGATGCCGATATACATGATCATTGCCTAGATATACTCATAACTATGCTCAATTCTATCAATTGCTCAACAGTAATTTGTTCACCCACCGTAGAATATCTATGTTCTTGAGAGAAGCCACTAGTGAAACCTATGGCCCCCGGGTCTATTCTCATCATATCAATCTATATCATTTTATTTACTTGCTTTGTTTTACTTTGCCTTTACTTTTTACTTTGCATCTATCTATCAAAAATACCAAAAATATTATCTCTATCAGATCTCACTCTCATAAGTAACTGTGAAGGGATTGACAACCCCTAAGCATTGGTTGCGAGTTGCTATCGTGTTGTGCAGGTATGAGGGACTTGCGCGTGACCTCCTACTGGATTGATACCTTGGTTCTCAAAAACTGAGGGAAATACTTACGCTACTGTGCTGCATCATCCTCTCCTTTTCGGGGAAAACCAACGCAAGCTCGAGACGTAGCAAGAAGAATTTCTGGCGCCGTTGCCGGGGAGGCTTACACAAAAGTCAACATACCAAGTACCCATCACAATCCCTATCTCTCGCATTACATTATTTGCCATTTGCCTCTCTTTTTCCTCTCCCCCACTTCACCCTTGCCGTTTTATTCGCCCTCTCTTTCCCAATCTCCTCCTCTCTTTCCTTTGCCTTTTTTTCTCGCCTTTCTGCTTGCTTGTGTGTTGGATTACTTGTTGCCATGGTGCAAGATAATACCAAATTGTGTGACTTCTCGAATACCAATAATAATGATTTCCTTAGTACTCCGATTGCTCCTCTTAATAATGATGAGTCTTGTGAAATCAATACCGCTTTGCTGAATCTTGTTATGAAAGATCAATTCGCCGGCCTTCCTAGTGAAGATGCCGCTACTCATCTAAACAATTTTGTTGATTTGTGTGATATGCAAAAGAAGAAAGATACGGATAACAATATTGTCAAATTGAAGTTATTTCCGTTTTCACTTAGAGATCGTGCTAAAATTTGGTTTCGTCTTTGCCTAAAAATAGTATTGATTCTTGGAACAAGTGCAAAGATGCTTTTATCTCTAAGTATTTTCCTCCCGCTAAGATCATCACTCTTAGGAACGATATTATGAATTTTAAACAACTTGATCATTAGCATGTTGCCCAATCTTGGGAAAGAATGAAATTGATGCTTCGCAATTGTCCTACTCATGGTTTGAATTTATGAATGATCCTACAAATTTTTTATGCCGGATTGAATTTTGCTTCTAGAAATCTTTTAGATTCGGTCGCGGGAGGCACTTTTATGGAAATTACATTAGGGAATGCTACCAAATTGCTTGATAATATTATGGCTAATTATTCTCAATGGCACACCGAAAGATCTTCTAGTAAAAAAGTGCATGCTAGAGAAGAAATCAATGTTTTGAGTGAAAAGATGGATGAACTTATGAAGATGTTTGCTCCTAAAAATACTCCTCTTGATCCCAATGATATGCCTTTATCTACTTTGCTTGAGAATAATAATGAATCTATGGATGTGAATTTTGTTGGTAGGAATAGTTTTGGAAACAACGCTTATAGAGGGAATTTTAATCCTAGGCCTTATCCTAGTAATCCTTCTAATAATTATGGAAATTCCTACAACAACTCTTATGGAAATTTTAATAAGATGCCCTCTGAATTTGAGAGTAGTGTTAAAGAGTTTATGAATTCACATAAGAATTTTAGTGCTTTGCTTGAAGAGAAATTGCTTAAAGTTGATGATTTGGCTAGGAACGTTGATAGAATTTATCTTGAAATTGATTCTTTAAAGCTTAGATCTATTCCTCCTAAGCATGATATCAATGAGTCTCTCAAAGCCATGAGAATTTCCATTGATGAGTGCAAAGAAAGAACCGCTAGGATGCGTGCTTCCAAAGATGCCTTTATTAAAGCGTGTTCTTCTAATCCCTATGAAAATCAAGATGAAGATCTAAAAGTTATTGATGTGTCCCCCATTAAATCTTTGTTTTGTAATATGAATCTTGACAAATCTGAAGATTATCTTCCTTTACCTAGAAGGCATTCTAAGAATTCGGAGTTTCTAGATCTTGATGATGAAATTGATGAAAGTGGGATTGAAATAAGTAGAAACCGTGATGTTGCTAAACCCACTATTTTGGATCTCAAGGAATTTAATTATGAAAATTGCTCTTTGATTGATTGTATTTCCTTGTTGCAATCTGTGTTAAATTCTCCTCATGCTTATAGTCAAAATAAGGCCTTTACCGAACATATTGTTGATGCCTTGATGCAATCTTATGAAGAAAAGCTTGAGTTGAAAGTCTCTATCCCTAGAAAACTCCATGATGAGTGGGAACCTACTATCAAAATTAAAATTAAAAATTATGAGTTTCATGCTTTGTGTGATTTGGGTGCTAGTGTCTCTACTATCCCCAAAACTTTGTGTGGTTTGCTAGATTTCCGTGACTTTGATGATTGCTCTCTAAACTTGCATCTTGCGGATTCCACTATTAAAAAGCCTATGGGAAGAATTAATGATGTTCTTATTGTTGAAAATAGGAATTATGTGCCCGTAGATTTTATCGTTCTTGATATAGATTGCAATCCTTCATGTCCTATTATTCTTGGTAGACCTTTCCTTAGAACGATTGGTGCAATTATTGATATGAAGGAAGGGAATATTAGATTCCAATTTCCCTTAAAGAAGGGCATGGAACACTTTCCTAGAAATAAAATAAAATTACCATATGAATCTATCATGAGAGACACTTATGGATTGCCTACCAAAGATGGCAATACCTAGATTTATCCTTGCTTTTATGCCTAGCTAGGGGCGTTAAACGATAGCGCTTGTTGGGAGGCAACCCAATTTTATTTTGTGTTTTTGTTTTTGGTTCTATTTAGGAATAAATAATCCATATACCTTCTGTTTGGATGTGGTTTTATGTTTTAATTAGTGTTTGTGCCAAGTAGGACCTATAGGATAACCTACGATGATAGTTGATTCGATTCTGCTGAAAAACAGAAACTTTAGCGCTCACGAGATTAGCTGCCATTTTTTACTGGAGAGTGATTTTGCGTTGATTCTTTTTGCTGATGATCAATAAACAAATTTTCTAGGACTTCCTATATTTGTGGAATTTTTAGATTTCAGAAGTTTGCGTTAGTTACAGATTACTACAGACTGTTCTGTTTTTGACAGATTCTGTTTTTCGTGTGTTGTTTGCTTATTTTGATGAATCTATGGCTAGTAAATTAGTTTATAAACCATAGAGAAGTTGGAATACAGTAGGTTTAACACCAATATAAATAAATAATGAGTTCATTACAGTACCTTGAAGTAGTCTTTTGTTTTCTTTCTCTAACGGAGCTCACGAGATTTCTGTTGAGTTTTGTGTTGTGAAGTTTTCAAGTTTTGGGTGAATTCTTTTGATGGATTATGGAACAAGGAGTGGCAAGAGCCTAAGCTTGGGGATGCCCATGGCACCCCCAAGATAATCCAAGTACACCAAAAAGTCAAAGCTTGGGGATGCCCCGTAAGGCATCCCCTCTTTCGTCCACTTCCATCGGTAATTTACTTGGAGCTATATTTTTATTCACCAACATGATATGTGTTTTGCTTGGAGCGTCTTGTATTATTTGTGTCTTTGCTTGTTAGTCTACCACAATCATCCTTGCTGTACACACCTTTTGAGAGAGCCATACATGATTTGGAATTTGTTAGAATACTCTATGTGCTTCACTTATATCTTTTGAGCTTGATAGTTTTGCTCATAGTGCTTCACTTATATATTTTTGAGCGTGATAGTTTTTGCTCTAGTGCTTCACTTAGATCTTTAGAGCATGGTGGTGGATTTGTTTTAAAGAAACTTGATCTCTCATGCTTCACTTAGATTATTTTGAGAGTCATTAATAGCATGGTAATTTGCTTAATGTTATTATACTTAGTGTTCAAGATATGTGAAACTTTCTTTTGAGTGAATTGAATACTAAGATAAATTTAATGCTTAATAATTGTTTTGAGATATGGAGGTAATAATACCAAAGTCGTGCTAGTTGAGTAGTTGTGAATTTGAGAAATACTTGTGTTGAAGTTTGCAAGTCCCGTAGCATGCACGTATGGGTAAAGTTGTGTAACAAATTTGAAGCATGAAGTGTACCTGGCTTGTGCATCCTTATGAGTGGCGGTCGGAGACGAGCGATGGTCTTTTCCTACCAATCTATCCCCCTAGGAGCATTGTGCGTAGTACTTGGATTTTGATGACTTCTAAATTTTTGCAATAAGTATATGAGTTCTTTTGACTAATGTTGAGTCCATGGATTATACGCACTTTTACCTTTCCGCATTTGCTAGCCTCTTCGGTACCGTGCATTACCCTTTCTCACATTGAGAGTTGGTGCAAACTTCACCGGTGCATCCAAACCCCGTGATATGATACGCTCTTTCACAAATAAACCCCCTTATATCTTCCTCAAAACAGCCACCATACCTACCTATTTTGGCATTTCCATAGCCATTCCGAGATATATTGCCATGCAACTTTCCACCGTTCCATTCATCATGACATACTTTACTTTTGTCATATTGCCATTGCATGATCTTGTAGTTGACGTCGTATTTGTGGCAAAGCCACCATGCATTATTTTTCATACATGTCACTCTTGATTCATTGCACCATCCCGGTACACCGCCGGAGGCATTCATATAGAGTCATATCTTGCTCTAGTTTCGAGTTGTAATATCAAGTTATTGTAATAAAAGTGTGATGATCATCATTATTAGAGCATTGCCCCAGTGAGGAAAAGGATTATGGAGACTATGATTCCCCCACAAGTCGGGATGAGACTCCGGACTTTACAAAAAATAAAAAGAGGCCAAAGAAGCCCAAATAAAAAAAAGAGGCCAAAGAAGCCCACCAAAAAAATAAAAAAAATGAGAGAAAAAGAGAGAAGGGGCAATGTTACTATCCTTTTGCCACACTTCTGCTTCAAAGTAGCACCATGTTTTTCATGTAGTGAGTCTCATATATTTGTGCTTCAAAGTAGCACCATGTTTTTCATGCAGTGAGTCTCATATATTTGTGCTTCAAAGTAGCACCATGTTTTTCATATAGTGAGTCTCATATATTGTCTTGTTCATACTAGTGGGAATGTTTCATTATAGAACTTGGCTTGTATATTCTACGATGGGCTTCCTCAAATGCCCTAGGTCTTCATGAGCAAGCAAGTTGGATGCACACCCACTAGTTGTCTTTTGTTGAGCATTCATAGCTCTAGTGCATCCGTTGCATGGCAATCCCTACTCCTCATGTTGACATCAATTGATGGGCATCTCCATAGCCCATTGATTATCCTCGTCAATATGAGACTTTCTCCTTCTTTGTCTTCTCCACACAAACCCTATCATCATATTCTATTCCACCCATAGTGCTATATCCATGGCTCGCGCTCATGTATTGCGTGAAGGTTGAAAAAGTTTGAGATTATTTGAGTATGAAACAATTGCTTGGCTTGTCATCGGGGGTATAGAAGTTGGGAACATCTTTGTGTGACGAAAATGAAGCATAGCCTAAACTATATGATTTTGTAGGGATGAACTTTCTTTGGCCATGTTATTTTGAGAAGACATGATTGCTTTGATTAGTATGCTTGAAGTATTATTATTTTTATGTCAATATGAACTTTTATCTCGAATCTTTCGGATCTGAATATTCATACCATGATTAAGAAGATTTACATTGAAATTATGCCAAAGTATCACTCCGCATCAAAAATTCTTTTTTTTATCATTTACCTACTCGAGGACGAGTAGGAATTAAGCTTGGGGATGCCTGATACGTCTCCAACGTATCTATAATTTTTGATTGCTCCATGCTACTTTATCTACTATTTTGGACTATATTGGGCTTTATTTTCCACTTTTATATTATTTTTGGGACTAACCTATTAACCGGAGGCCCAACCCACAATTGCTGTTTTTTGCCTATTTCAGTGTTTCGAAGAAACGGAATATCAAACGGAATGAAACCTTCGGGAACATGATCTTCTCACCGAACGTGATCCAGGAGACTTGGACCCTACTACAAGAAGCTTCCGAGGAGGTCACGAAGGTGGAGGGCGCCCCCCTGGGCGCGCCCCTGCCTCGTGGGCCCCTCGGAGCTCCACCGACATACTCCTTCCTCCTATATATACCTACGTACCCCCAAAAGACCAGAGACGGAGCCAAAAACCTAATTCCACCACCGCAACCTTCTGTATCCACGAGATCCCATCTTGGGGCCTGTTCCGGAGCTCCGCCGGAGAGGGAATCCACCACGGAGGGCTTCTACATCATCACCATAGCCCCTCCGATGAAGTGTGAGTAGTTTACTTCAGACCTTCGGGTCCATAGCTAGTAGCTAGATGGCTTCTTCTCTCTTTTTGGATCTCAATACAATGTTCTCCCCCTCTCTTGTGGAGATCTATTCGATGTAATCTTCTTTTTGTGGTGTGTTTGTTGAGACCGATGAATTGTGGGTTTATGATCCAGTATTATCTATGAAAAATATTTGATTCTTCTCTGAATTCTTTTATGTATGATTGAGTTATCTTTGCAAGTCTCTTCGAATTATCCGTTTGGTTTGGCTAACTAGATTGGTAGTTCTTGCAGGAGAAGTGCATGGCTTTGGGTTCAATCTTGTGGTGTCCTTACTCAGTGACAGAAAGAGTTGCAAGGCACGTATTGTATTGTTGCCATCGAGGATAACAAGATGGGGTATTTATCATATTGCATGAATTTATTCCTCTACATCATGTCATCTTGCTTAAGGCGTTACTCTGTTTTTAACTTAATACTCTAGATGCATGCTGGATAGCGATCGATGAGTGGAGTAATAGTAGTAGATGCAGAATTGTTTCGATCTACTTGTCACGGACGTGATGCCTATATACATGATCATTGCCTAGATATACTCATAACTATGCTCAATTCTATCAATTGCTCAACAGTAATTTGTTCACCCACCGTAGAATATCTATGTTCTTGAGAGAAGCCACTAGTGAAACCTATGGCCCCCGGGTCTATTCTCATCATATCAATCTATATCATTTTATTTACTTGCTTTGTTTTACTTTGCCTTTACTTTTTTTACTTTGCATCTATCTATCAAAAATACCAAAAATATTATTTCTATCAGATCTCACTCTCGTAAGTAACCGTGAAGGGATTGACAACCCCTAAGCGTTGGTTGTGAGTTGCTATCGTGTTGTGCAGGTACGAGGGACTTGCGCGTAACCTCCTACTGGATTGATACCTTGGTTCTCAAAAACTGAGGGAAATACTTACGCTACTGTGCTGCATCATCCTCTCCTCTTCGGGGAAAACCAACGCAAGCTCGAGACGTAGCAATGCCCATTTTGCCGCACCAAGTTTTCACTTCATCGGCTGTGAAATTTGAGCCATTATCAGTGATGATGCTGTGGGGGACACCGTATCGGTGAACGACCCCGGATATGAAGTCTATTACAGGTCCGGATTCGGCCGTTTTAACTGGTTTGGCTTCTATCCATTTGGTGAACTTGTCCACCATGACCAATAAGTATTTTTCTTATGGCTTCCCTCTTTAAGGGGTCCGACCATATCCAGCCCCCAGACCACGAAGGGCCAAGTTATGGGGATTGTTTGGAGGGCGGTAGGGGGCATATGACTCTGATTGGCGAAGAGCTGGCAACTGACACAATGTTGGACAAGGTCCTGTGCGTCTGCTCGGGTCGTCGGCCAATAGAAGCCTGTACGGAAGGCCTTGCTAACTAGCGCTCCAGCTGCGGCGTGGTGTCCGCCCAATTCGGCATGGATTTCAGCCAAGAGTTGCTGCCCTTCCTCTTTGGAGATGCACCTTTAGAGCACTCCGGTCGCGCTTTTCTTATAGAGTTCCCCTTCGTGGACTTTGTAAGCTTTAGAACGCCGGACTATGCAGCGTGCTTCATTTTGGTCTTCGGGGAGCTCCTGCCTATTTAGGTAGGCCAAGAAAGGCTCAGTCCACGGGGCAATTACGGCCATGATTTTGTAGGCCGAAGAAGTTATTTCAGTGGCAGAGCCTCCGGTTGTGTCTGATGGTTCAGAATCTGGGGGTGCGCTCGGATCTGTGCTGGTATTGCCGGACTCCCCTTCCCATACTACGGACGGCTTGAACAACCTTTCCAGGAATATGTTAGGTGGGACAAGGTCGCGTTTGGCGTCGATGCGGACGAGGATGTGCCCCGCTTGATTGTTTTCTCGAGCCACATGGTGCAATTCGAGCCCCTCGAACCGAGCTGACATTTTGAGGACGACATTACGGTAGGCCGCCATTTTCAGATCCTTGGCATCAAAGTCTCCGTTTATTTGTGATATTGCGAGGTTTGAATCCCCGCGCACTTCTAGGCGTTGGATGCCCATAGAGACTGCCATCCGAAGACTGTGCAACATCGCCTCGTATTCGACTGCATTATTGGAGTCTGTATATAGTATTTGAAAGACGTAGTGGACCGTGTCTCAGGTGGGAGACGTCAAGACTACACCTGCTCCCAATCCGGCCAGCATTTTGGAGCCGTCGAAGTGCATTATCCAGTTGGAGTACGCGCCGTAGTCTTTAGGGAGTTCGGATTCTGTCCATTCGGCGATGAAGTCAGCCAGTACTTGCGACTTAATGGCTTGCCGTGGTTTGCATATTATGTCGAATGGAAGGAGCTCGATAGCCCATTTAGCAATCTGGCCCATAGCGTCGCGGTTATTTATTATGTCATTGAGTGGTACTTCGGAAGCCACCGTAATCGAACACTCTTGAAAGTAGTGTCGCAGCTTCCGGGATGCCATGAAGACTGCGTATGCTATTTTTTGATAGTGTGGGTATCGGGATTTGCATGGGGTGAGGACTGTGGATACGTAATAAACCGGCTTTTGAAGCGGGAGTTTATATCCGTCCGCCTCTCGTTCGACGACGAGCACTGCGCTTACCACTTGATGTGTTGCGGCTATGTACAACAGCATAGGTTCGCCGATATTTGGCGCTGTTAGGACTGGATTACTGGCCAGTAAGGTCTTTATTTCATCGAGTCCGGCCGCGGCTGCATCCGTCCATATGAAGTGTTCGGTGCACCGAAAGAGGCGGTAGAGAGGCAATGCCTTTTCTCCTAACCTGGATATAAAGTAGCTCAAAGCGGCCACACATCCAGCTAGTTTCTGGATGTGCTTGAGGTCTGTTGGTATAGCCAACTGCGACAGAGCTCGGATTTTTGCCGGATTCGCTTCAATTCCTCTATTGGAAACAATGAAGCCCAGCAGTTTCCCCGAGGGGACGCCGAAAACGCATTTTTGTGGATTCAACTTGATGTCGTATGTCCGGAGGTTATCGAATGTAAGCCTCAAGTCATCTATTAGGGTTTCGACGTGTCTTGTTTTTATGACCACATCGTCCATGTATGCTTCCACTGTTTTGCCGATCTGTTTCTCCAGGCATGTTTGAATCATGCGTTGATAGGTTGCGCCCGCATTCTTAAGCCCGAAAGGCATAGTGTTGAAGCAAAAAGGGCCATATGGCGTTATGAAAGCTGTTGCAGCTTGGTCAGACTCTACCATCTTTATTTGATGGTATCCGGAGTATGCGTCGAGAAAACACAGCGAGTCGTGTCCAGCTGTGGCATCGATGATTTGATCGATGCGAGGGAGGGGAAAGGGATCCTTGGGGCAAGCCTTGTTGAGGTCTTTAAAGTCGACGCATAGGCACCAGGATTTGTCCTTCTTTGGCACCATCACCAAATTTGCCAGCCAATCCAGATGTTTAATATCTCTGATGAATCCGGCCTCGAGTAGCTTGGCTAGCTCTTCCCCCATTGCTTGTCGTTTGGGCTCTGAGAATCGCCTTAGGGTCTGTTTGACAGGTTTGTATCCCTTTAGTATGTTAAGGCTATGCTCGGCCAATCCACGCGGGATGCCCGGCATGTCTGATGGGTGCCAGGCGAAAATATCCCAATTCTCGCGTAGAAAGTCCCGTAGTGCGGCGTCTATTGCGGGGCTCAACTGTGTCCCGATGGAAGCTGTCTTCATGGGGTCGTGGATGGACTTGGAACTTGACTATTTCGTCTGCGGGTTTAAATGAGGTGGACTTGGGTCGCTTGTCGAGTATCACATCGTCCCTGTCCACGGTGGCCCGTAGCGTTGTTAATTCTTCGACTACTAGGGATTCAGATAATGCTTCCAGGGCCAGTGCTGTGGTTTTGTTTTCGGCACGGAGTGCGACGTCCGGATCACTGGCTAGAGTGATGATTCCATTGGGCCCAGGCATTTTAAGCTTCATGTACCCGTAATGGGGTATGGCTTGAAAGCTTGTGAACATGTCCCGCCCCAAAAGGGCGTGGTATCCGCTGCTAAAAGGAGCCACTTGGAATGTGATTTCTTCGGACCTGTAATTTTCCGGAGTGCCGAACACCACATCGAGTGTGATTTTTCCCGCACACCGCACTTCCCGACTAGGGATGATTCCCCTGAAGGTGGTGCCGCTTTGCTCAATGCGGCTTTTATCAATTTCCATTTTGTTGAGCGTTTCTTCATAGATCAAGTTCAATCCAGTTCCGCCATCCATGAGTACCTTAGTGTGCCGGAAGCCGTCCATGATTGGGCTAAGGACCAGAGTGGCCGGTGCCCAGACAGTCTGGAATCGAGGCTCATCACTGGCATTGAAAGTTATAGCAGCGCCGTTCCAGGGGTTTATCTTTGCCGCCTGGCAAATTTCCGCGGAGCTTCGATGAGCTCGCTTGCGCCTATTGTTTGAGGCAAAAGTCTCGAAGACAGTCAATACCGCTTTGTGTTCGTTGGCAGGATGTTGTTCTGCTTTATGGCTTGTAAGAAGATCCTCGCCACTTTTTGCAACCTGCCGGAGTATCCAACATGCTGTAAGGCTATGAGTCGGGGTCATGTCCGGAGTGCTGTGGAGTTTACACGGTCCATTGAGCCATTCTTCCAATACGGTTCTCCACCCTGGGGTGTGCTTTGATCTCTTGGGGACAGGATTGGCCGGCTTATGGGAGTTCGCCCATTTAGTTCGGACAAAGGTCTTGGTGAGAGCCGTACTGTCCCAAAATTCAATTTGGGTTTTCCAGGCGCTTTCCATCGCACAGTACTTCTGTACTATGATTGCCAAATCCGTGACGCGTACTATGTCATGGCGGCTTATAGCATTAAGGAGTCCTTTGTCCGTGCAGCTTTTGCAGAAGAGTAAGACTATACTCTCCTCACGGCAGTCCTTGACCTTGTTAAGCGCAAGGAGGAATCTGGCCCAGTAATGATGTACAGTCTCATGGGGCTCTTGCCGGATGCGGGAGAGGTGATTTATGTCCTTTTAGGTGCTGTTAGCTGAATCCGGATTCTGGTCCGATCTGACACCCAGGGGTGTGGGAAGCTCCGAGCCTGATAACTCGTTATTCGGGGTATCGCCCAATTTCTTCGGCCCAATGCCCGATTCTAAGTCCGGGACCTGGGTCATGTCTCCCTCTGAGCAGGTTTTCGGCTCAAGGAGTTCGGTGATCCGGACATAATTCGTCCTCAAAGTCGAGGGACGGTTCGTGTGAGGTTCCTCCACTATCGCTATCTCATGGGTGGCTGGCGGGGATCTAATGTCCCTCTGGTCGGGTTTAAGCCCGATCCGGTCATAGTCTGTAGCGACTCCCAGAACGGCAATGCGATCCAAGAGCTCATTGAGGGAGGAGAGCTCCATTGGATCTATCTGTTCGGCGAGTTCCGAACTAACGCGAAGGTTATGATTGATGACCCGAGAGGCCATCGTCGGCTCTACCGCCGATGGGGTGGCCATGATAAAGCCGCCGAGTCGAAGAGTTTGGCCTACAGCCAGAGCTCCTTCCGAGGTGATGTCGTCCTTGATGACAAGACGAGCCATCGAGCCTTGCGGCGACGACACAGAGGAACACTCAATGAAAGCACCAATGTAGGTGTCAAAACCGGCGGATCTCAGGTAGGGGGTCCCAATCTGTGCGTCAAGGCTGATGGTAACAGGAAGCAAGGGACACAAATGTTTACCCAGGTTCGGGCCCTCTTGATGGAGGTAAAACCCTACTTCCTACTTGATTAATATTGATGATATGGGTAGTACAAGAGTAGATCTACCACGAGATCGTAGAGGCTAAACCTCTAAGAGCTAGCCTATAATGGTATGATTGTCATTGTGATCGGCCTTCTAAGGACCAACCTCTCCGGTTTATATAGACACCGGGGAGGGCTAGGGTTTACATGGAGTCGGTTACAAGGAAGGAAACACAATATCCGGATCGCCAAGCTTGCCTTCCACGCAAAGGAGAGTCCCATCCGGACACGGGCCGAAGTCTTGAGTCTTGTATCTTCACGCTTCAATAGTCCGGACGTTGTACACAGTCCGGCAGTCCGGATACCCCCTAATCTAGGACTCCCTCACCAGCTGTCCCAAAATATCTACCCAACTAACGGTCATATCATTGAAGGGCATTTATGTCTTAATCATGTTGAGCTGCTCCCTAGGCTATAAATAGCCGCCCCCGTACAACCACTAGCTGGTTGGCTGCTCGGTGAGAAACTGACACTTGTCATTGAGAGCATCCCATCCTCCGAGGACTTTGAGCGAAAATCATCAAGTGAGGAAAATCCAAAACCCAATCCCAAACACCTACAAACCCAAAGTGATTGAGAATCACTGAAGAGATTGCTCCTATGTAGAACCGATGCTTGTTACCTTTGAGGACTGTGTATCCTCCAGACGGTTAGGCGTCATGGTCTGAGCATCCAAGAGGAATTGTGGATCGCTGAGTGACCAAGTCTGTGAAGGTTTGGAAGTCACCTGTTAAGACTTACCACGAGTGTTGGGCGAGGTCTATGTAACTTTAGATCAAGGAGAATACGGTGAGGACTGTGTGTCCGGGACTATGTGTCCTCAAGTTTAAATACTCAGCCGCTCCAACCAGACATACAACTGTCACAATAGTTGGAACTGGTCTACCAAATCATTATCTTCACTAAGCCAACTGGTTCTATTTCTTCAACCCTTTCATTTCCTCATTCATGTGTTGATGAACCTGATTATTACTATTTGAAGACTTTGACTGAAGACTTTCTCTATTTCCTCAATCCAATTTCTTCAGTCACATAGTCTTCAGCCTGCTTATCATGTTTTCACGTTATCTGTACTCTGTGCTTGTTTTTTGTTCATCATGATGACTATGCTGTTGCTCTGTTATGCTTATACCTGAGTACTTATTCCACTGCTAGTGTGTCATTGCTTAGGAATTTCTTCACCTAGAAATTCCTCAATTGACGAATTTGTAAAAATCGCCTATTCACCCCCCTCTAACCGGTAGAACGCACTTTCAATTGGTATCAGAGCAAGATACTCCCTTGTTCTGTGTGATTTTGGTTTAACCACCTAGAGTTCTAGTTATGTCGACTGCAGGAATGATCAAGGTCTCAACTGGGTGTCCTACCTTCGATGGGATGAACTACCCCTACTGGAAGAACAAGATGCGCATGCATCTTGAGGCAATTGATAATGATCTCTGGCATGTTGTGGAAAATGGTGTTCCCACTCCGTCTGTGAATGCTGCTGATGTGAAGAGATTCAAGCAACTCGATTCTCAAGCAAAGAATATCATATGTGGCCATCTGAGCAAAGGACAGTACGACAGAGTGAGTGCTTTGGAAACTGCTAAGCTGATTTGGGACAGGCTGTCCAAGGTCAACGAAGGAGTCTCCACTCAACGTGACTCCCGAGTTGATGTTCTTCGCAATCTCTTCAACCTCTTCAAAAGACTCAACAACGAAAATGTTCAGGAAACCTTCGATCGCCTCACTAATATCTCAAATGAGCTTCAAGCACTTGGTGCCACTGACATAACCGACCATGAGGTGGTGAAGAAATTGCTGAGATCACTTGATTCCTCATTCGATACTCTTGCACTGATGATTCAAGCAAGTTGATTACAAATCTCTAAATCCTGCGGATATCCTCGAGAGGCTAAATACTGATGAGTTCCAGCTTGCTGAGAAGAGAGATCTCTATGGACCGAGCTTGGGAAGATCACGTGCGCTGAAGGCCAAGGCAGTCTCTGAATCTAATGGTGAAGATTCTGGTAGCAGCCTTGGTGACCCTAAAGAACTGAGCTAGGAGCTAGCAATGCTCGTGAAGAAATTCCAGAAGTTCTCTTGCTGTGGTCGCTTTGGAAAGTCTTCAAAAAGTGACGATTCCTCATCTCATGACTACAAAAGGAGGACTTGCCACAAATGCAAGAAACCTGATCACTACATGTCTGATTGTCCTTTGTGGGAAAAGGAATCAAAGAAGAAGAAGTACAAAGATGACGATTTTGATGACTCAAAGAAGAAGAAGAAGTCTTCAAAGTCCTCATCATCAAAATCTTCAAAGTCTTCATCTCACAAGAAGAGCAGTTCCAAGAAGGCTCGGGCATTTATTGGCAAGGAAATGGACTCTGAAGCTGAATCTGAGGAAAATGTAGAAGAGGAGGAATCTGAGGAGTCAGACTCTGGTGTGGCGAGCCTAGCCCTTGCTACTGCTTATGTCAGCAAGTCCATCTTCCACACTGAAGAAAATGACCTCCCCAACTCTGCTGACAAGAGCGTCGATGACTATGCTCCCACCTATTGCTTCATGGCAAAAGGTGCCAAGGTACTCAAACATTTCCCCTCTGAATCTAGTGAGGATGAATCTGATGACAATCTCAAACCTAGCTATTCCAAACTGGCTAAAATTGCTGTTAACAACAACAGGCTTTGGAAAAGATTAAAAATCTGCTAGACAAAAGCGATGACCTGTTGGGTGAGGAATTGAATCGAACTAAGACTTTGACTGATAATCTTCAGAGACTTCAATCTAAGTTTGACAACCTTCAAAATCATCATAACACTCTCTTATCTGATCATGAGAAGCTTTCTTATGAATTTATTCAAAGAAAGCAAGATCTTGAGAAGTTAAAAGTGAGTTATGAAGATCTTTAGAAGGAAAATGATTCATTGCTTGCTCAACAGATCAGTTCCGCTCAAGAAGAATTTATTCCACCATGTGTGAAATGCATTGAGCGTGAATCTGCTAATTCTTCACCTGAATGTTCAAATGCTTCTATTGCTGCAAATTCTTCAACTATCTCTGTGGTCATAAATTCCTCATCTGAGGATACCACAAGTATCACTGACGATAATGCAGGGTTGAAGGAATTGTATGTCACATGCATATACAAAATCCTCAAAGGGCATCAGACTCTTTGTGATGTGCTCAAAAAGCAGATCTTGAACAGGAACCCTAGGAAAGAGGGTATTGCCTTTAAGAGGATGGGACCTACTGGAAACCTGAGTAGTACCCCAAAACCTCATGGGTTGCTGTGAAAGGACCTCCTGTAGATCCATGCACCTTATCTGGCTTTACTTGTGAATCTTCATATTCCTCTGATGAGTCATTTGACTCCAACTATAAACTGTTCAAGAATCAGAATGGTGAAGTATTTGCTCGATATGTTGGAACTAACTGCAGGAACAATCCCCCTATGAAGAAAATCTGGGTTCCCAAAAGGTGCCTTGAAAATCTTCAGGTGAATGTCATGATGACACCACCTATGAAGAATAGGAACCCCAGATCGAATTCTTGATACGGATCAAAATCTTCATATGGATCCAAGTCCTCACATGGACCTAATTCTTCATCTGGATCAAATTTCTCACGTGGATCCAAATCCTCATTTGAACATCATCGTGCTAACACTTATGTTTCGTAGGGAAAGTCTAAAGGCTATGGATATGTGCATTATTCTTCAAACCATTATGTTCGTAAGTCCTCGAAGAATTTCTCTGCTTATTCATATGCTTATCCTAACCCCTCTTCTGTGAAACAAAGTGCACTGGCTTCAATGCCATCTTTTTCTTATGGAGCTCGCAGAATGACGAACTCTTTGCCACTCCTTCAAATGTGGGTGGTGAAGAAAAAAAACTAATCTCTTATGCAGGGTCAGGTACCTAATCGTCTGAAGAATTTGCTGGAGACCTGAATGTGCTTGAATGGACGCAAGCTAATCATGAAGAAATGAATTACTCATTTCTCATGTCCTCATTATTGCCATATCTGTTACTGTTGATGAAATTGATATCATATTTTTCACTGATGAAATATATGAGTTCGTAAGTTGTTCATCTGCAGGATGAACAACCCAAAGCTACTAAGTGGGTCCTCGACAATGGATGTAAAAATCACATGACCGGTGATAGGAACTTATTGATGGACACTGCTTTATCTCCATCTCATCTGAAGCATATCACCTACGCTGACAAAGGCAAGAGCAAGGTATTGGGTCTAGGTAGAGTTGTGATCTCAAAGGATAGACACATGGACAAAGTCATGCTTGTCGAGTCCTTAGGATTCAACCTCATGTCTGTCTCAATGCTTTGTGATCTTGATATGGTTGTCGTCTTTGGAAAATATTGTTGCATTGTGCTAATGGAATCTGACAATTCCAAAGTCTTTGAAGGCTTTAAGAGAGGAGACTTGTACATTGTTGATTTCTTTGCAGGACCACAGCCCGCCACATGTCTACTTGCAAAAGCTTCAGAAGGCTTGTTATGGCATCGACGACTTGGTCATGCTGGGATGAGGAATTTGCATACACTCGCGAAGAAGAAGCATGTCATTGGTATCGAGGGTGTCAAATTCCTCAAAGGTCATCTTTGTGGGGCTTGTGAGGCTGGAAAGATCACCAGTGCCAAGCATCCCTCAAAGACTATCATGACCACTTCTCGTCCCTTTGAATTACTTCACATGGATCTCTTTGGCCCTACTCATTATGCCACGTTCACTAATTCTGCATCATTATATGGCTTTGTCATTGTTGATGATTATTCTCGTTACACTTGGATGCATATCATCACTTACAAAAATGAAGTGCAGGAAGTCTTCAGACGATTTTCCTCAAGAGCATCTATGAACTTCGGTGTGAAGATCAAGCATATCAAGAGTGATAATGGAACTGAGTTCAAAAATACTGGTCTCGATGAATATCTTGATATACTTGGTATTACTCATGAGTTATCTGCTCCCTATGCTCCTCAGCAAAATGGCGTCGTGGAGTGCAAGAACAGAACTCTTGTTGAGATGGCTCACACTATGCTTGATGAATACAAGACTCCACGGCATTTTTGGCCAGATGTTATTGATATTGCATGCCACATCATCAATAGGGTATATCTTCACAAATTCTTCAAAAAGACCGCATATGAACTCCTCACTGACAAGAAACCCAATGTAAGTTATTTCAAAGTCTTCGGTGCTAAATGCTGGATTAGAGATCCTCACCACCACTCTAAAATTTTCACCGAAAGCACATGAGGGTTTTATGCTTGGTTACGGAAAGGACTCGCACACTTACAGAGTCTTCAACACCTATCATCACAAGGTTGTTGAAACTGTAGATGTGCGGTTAGATGAAACTAATGGCTCGCAAGAGAGCACCTACCTCCTGTGCTAGATGAAATGTCAGGAATCCATCAAGCTCAAGGCTACTGAGGATGTCATCCCTACCGAAGAATCTGCTGAAGAAGTCATTCCGGATCGTGAAGAAAATCACGCTGGTGCTACTGAAGAAAATGGCCCTGAAGAAATTGCTGGGCCAAATCAAAGTCGTCAACCTACTCATCCTCGCGTTGCAAATGAAGTGCAGACTGAGAGAATCATCAATGACATCAACGCACCAGGTCCTCTCACGCGCTCAAAAGCTTCACATTTGTCTAACTTTTGTGGGCATTTTGCGTTTATCTCTATCACAGAGCCCACCAAAGTTGATGAAGCATTCATGGAACCTGAGTGGATTCAAGCTATGCAAGATGAATTGCACCGATTCGAGCTCAACAATGTGTGGGAGCTTGTCAAGCGACCAGACCCGCGCAAGCACAACATCATCGGCACCAAATGGATCTGCCGCAACAAACAAGATGAAAATGGTCTTGTTGTGAGGAATAAGGCTCGTCTTGTAGATCAAGGTGACACATTGGTTTTGAGGATCCAAAATTTCCAGATCACGTCTACAAACTCAACAAGGCCCTCTATGGCCTCAAGCAAGCACCTCAGGCATGGTATGATACATCGAAGGAATTCCTCATGAAGAAAGGCTTCAAACCCAGTTCACTTGACCCAACTCTTTTCACCAAAGCATATGATGATGAATTATTCGTGTGCCAAATATACGTTGATGGTATTATCTTTGGCTGTACTAACCAACGTTACAGTGACAAATTTGCCTATATGATGAGTGAGGAATATCAAATGTCCATGATGGGAGAGTTGAAATTCTTCTTAGGTCTTCAAATTCGTCTACAACACAATGGCATTTTCATATCTCAGGAGAAATACCTCAAGGATGTGTTGAGGAAATTCGGCATGCAAGATTGCAAAGGCGTCAAAATCCCTATGCCCACAAATGGCCATCTATGCGCCAATGAAAATGGTAAAGACTTCGATCAAAAGGTATACCGCTCCATGATTGGCTCTTTATTGTATCTATGTGCATCTAGGCCGGATTTATGCTTAGTGTTTGCATGTGTGCCCGATTTCAAGCTACACCGAAGGAATCACACCATAAGGCTGTGAAGCATATTCTTCAATATCTAGCCCACACACCAACACTTGGATTATGGTATCCCAGGGGCTCTTCCTTTGATCTCATTGGATATTCTGACTCTGACTATGCTGGTGATCGGGTGGATCGCAAGTCAACATCAGGCACATGTCATTTCCTCGGACGATCCTTGGTATGTTGGTCCTTGAAGAAGCAGAACTGCGTATCACTCTCTACTGTTGAAGCTGAGTACATTGCTGCTGGATCTTGCTGTGCTCAATTGCTATGGATGAAGCAAACCCTCAAGGACTATGGCATCAATGTGAAGAATGTTCCACTCTACTGTGACAATGAGAGTGCTATCAAGATTTCTCACAACCCAGTTCAGCACTCGAAGACAAAGCACATCCAGATTCGTCATCATTTTTGTTGTGACCATGTGTTGACGGGCAACATCTCCATCGACATGCAAATACTGAAGATCAGCTGGCCGATATCTTCACTAAGACCTTGGATGAGAAGAGATTTAGCAAGTTGCGATGTGAGCTAAATATCTTAGAATCTTCGAATGTTCTTTGAAAAGGACACACATCCTAACACTTATGCAAATTTGATGACTTAGATGTGCAACACACGAAGAAATTCAAGATGGTCAAAGTTCCTCCGAAGAAATTCAAGATGGTCAAAGTTCCTCCACTGGTCGTCAGCTCATATTCTTCATCGCGCGAGACGGACAAAGCTGAAGATTTGGACGACACTGCAGCAGGCCCTACTACAATGGATGACCCCAACGACGTTGGCGCTCCTCCATCGACATCATGATGACATTCTTCAGGGGCGTTAGTCCTCACTTTTCGTCCCTTTTGGTCATTTGATGACAAAGGGGGAGAAATTTGAGTTAGTCTTCAAGCGGTTCTATATATGGGCTTTTTTTGCTAAGTTACAACTCTCGTTCTTCTGAAGTATTTGTTGGATCGAGTTGTAAACTTAAGTCCGATGGTGGCCTGATACTTTTGCTCTGTTTTTCTGCACGCTACTTCCTCATATATGTTAATGCACGCATGCTGAATTACATCAATCACCATATTTCATCATGCATTTCATATTGTTCATTCGATATGTTAAATGCGTGTATGAATTACAAGATATAGGGGGAGATCTCCATGATATTACTCTACAATGTGCATTGCTATTTGAAAGAAAATTCCTCACATATGCACATCTTCTGGGGGAGTTCTTCTATATCTTGCAATCAAATTCCTCAATATTGAGCACTTTCAATTTGATATGTTTATCCCCGTTGAAAACTTAACCTATTTGTCATCAATCACCAAAAAGGGGGAGATTGTAAGTGCATCTAGTGCCCCTTAGTGATTTTGGTGTACTGAAGACTTATAGGCTAAGGGACTAATATGTTTGTGAGTGTACACAGGCTCTATAAGTCGATGAGGAGTTTGATGTTAGTGATGAAAGTCGACCCTTAAAAATGTATGTCTTCAGCTGAAGACTTTGGTTCTCCTGAAGATTTTGAAAGTGAAGAAGTTGGTGTGACCTTGAAAACTTGGATATTCATGCTAGGATTATGAAGCGTGAAGACTTTTGTTTTCATAGTTTCATTTTCTCTTTCTTGAGTCATAGGAAACACCGTTGTTAAAGGGGGTCAAGGTAATACTAACGAAACTGATTTCCAAGTGATGCTCATCTCAAAATCCTACACCTACCCAATCCTTTCGAGTGAAGCCATTGGAATATCATATCAGTTCAGTCAATTTCTTCAGTGACAGAGACAAAAATCTTCTGGTCTTTGAGGAATTTGTTCTGACTGAGGAGTTAGGAATTCGCCAATGCGGATTGCCTACACAGTGAGGAACATGATAGCCCTGAGGAATTCGAACCTCAAATATCCGACCGTTGCTATGCTACGCACCAGCTGTCCGAAAATATCTACCCACCTAACGGTCATATCATTGAAGGGCATTTATGTCTTATCATGTCGGGCTGCTCCCTAGGCTATAAATAGCCGCCCCCTACAACCACTGCCTGGTTGGCTGCTTCGCGAGAAACTAACACTTGTCATTGAGAGCATCCCATCCTCCGAGGACTTTGAGCGAAAATCATCAAGTGAGGAAAACCCAAAACCCAATCCCAATACCTACAAACCCAAAGTGATTGAGCATCACTGAAGAGATTGTTCTTGTGTGGAACTGATGCTTGTTACCTTTGAGGACTGTGTATCCTCCAAATGGTTAGGCGTCATGGTATGAGCATCCAAGAGGAATTGTGGATTGCCGAGTGACCAAGTCTATGAAGGTTTGGAAGTCACCTGTGAAGACTTACCACGAGTGTTGGGCGAGGTCTGTGTGACTTTAGCTCAAGGAGAATACGGTGAGGACTGTGTGTCCGGGACTGTGCGTCCTCGAGTTTAAATACTCAGCCGTTCCAACCAGACGTACAACTGTCACAACAGTTGGAACTGGTCTACCAAATCATTGTCTTCACCAAGCCATCTGGTTCTATTTCTTCAACCCTTTCATTTCCTCATTCATGTGTTGATGAACCTGATCATTTCTGTTTGAAGACTTTGAATGAAGACTTTCTCTATTTCCTCAATCTAATTTCTTGAGTCACCTAGTCTTCAGCCTGCTTATCCTGTTTTCATGCTATATGTACTCTGTGCTTGTTTTCATTTCATCATGATGACTATGTTGTTGCTCTGTTATGCTTATATTTGAGTACTTATTCCGCTGCTAGTGTGTTGTTGCTTAGGAATTTCTTCACCTAGAAATTCCTCAATTGACGAACTGGTAAAAAACACCTATTTACCCCCCTCTAATCGATATAACGCACTTTCACCTTAACCATCTTTGATCAACGAGCTAGTCTAGTAGAGGTCTACTAGGGACATGGTATTTGTTTATGTATTCACACACGTATTTAGGTTTCCGATTAATACAATTCTAGCATGAATAATAAATCTTTATCATGAATAAGGAAATATAAAATAACAACTTTATTATTGCCTCTATGGCATATTTCCTTCAGACGAGACGTCTCATAACTCCCACGCTCTCTCCAGTCACCTCACATGCTAGTTCATACACACTCGCTCTCTTTCCGGCACCGCCCCTTCGGTGTCCCCGGCGGCAAAGCCACTGATACGTCTCCAACATATCTATAATTTTTTATTGTTCCATGCTATTATATTACCTGTTTTGGATGTTTATGGGCTTTACTTTACACTTTTATATTATTTTTGGGACTAACCTACTAACCGTAGGGCCAGCCTGAATTGTTGTTTTTTTGCCTATTTCAGTGTTTCGAAGAAAAGGAATATCAAACGGAGTCCAAACGGAATGAAACCTTCGGGAGCGATCTTTTTGGAACGAACGCAATCCAGGAGACTTGGAGTGGACGTCAAGAAGCAGCCAAGGCGGCCACGAGGGTGCAGGGCGCGCCTCGTGGCTCCCCTGACCGACTTCCTTTGCCTATATATATCTACGTACCCCGAAAACATCAAGGAGCACCACGAAACCCTATTTCCACCGCCGCAACCTTCTGTACCCGTGAGATCCCATCTTGGAGCCTTTGTCAGCGCTCCGCCGGAGGGGGAATCGATCATGGAGGGCTTGTACATCAACACCATAGCTTCTCCGATGAGTTGTGAGTAGTTTACCATAGACCTTCGGGTCCATAGTTATTAGCTAGATGGCTTCTTCTCTCTCTTTGAATCTCAATACAAAGTTCTCGTCGATCTTCTTGGAGATCTATTCGATGTAACTCTTTTTGCGGTGTGTTTGTCGAGATCCGATGAATTTTAGGTTTATGATCAAGTTTATCTATGAGAAATATTTGAATCTCCTCCGGATTCTTTTATATATGATTGGTTATCTCTGCAAGTCTCTTTGAATTATCAGTTTGGTTTGGCCTACTAGATTGATCTTTCTTGCAATGGGAGAAGTGCTTAGCTTTGGGTTCAATCTTGCAGTGTCCTTTCCCAGTGATAGTAGGGGTAGCAAGGCACTTATTGTATTGTTGCCATCGAGGATAAAAAGATGGGGTTTATATCATATTGCTTGAGTTTATCCCTCTACATCATGTCATCTTGCTTAATGCGTTACTCTGTTGTTTTGAACTTAATACTCTAGATGCATGCTGGATAGCGGTCGATGTGTGGAGTAATAGTAGTAGATGCAGGCAGGAGTCGGTCTACTTGTTACGGGCGTCATGCCTATATACATGATCATGCCTAGATATTCTCATAATTATGCACTTTTCTATCAATTGCTCGACAGTAATTTGTTCACCCACCGTAATACTTATGCTATCTTGAGAGAAGCCACTAGTGAAACCTATGGCCCTTGGGTCTATTTTCCATCATATAAATTTCCGATATACTTTATATTGCAATCTTTACTTTCCAATTTATATCATAAAAATACCAAAAATATTTATCTTATCTTATTATCTCTATCAGATCTCACTTCCGCAAGTGGCCGTGAAGGGATTGACAACCCCTTTATCGCGTTGGTTGCGAGGTTCTTTTTTGTTTGTGTAGGTATGAGGGACTTGCGTGTAGCCTCCTACTGGATTGATACCTTGGTTCTCAAAAACTGAGGGAAATACTTACGCTACTTTGCTGCATCACCCTTTCCTGTTCAAGGGAAAACCAACGCAGTGCTCAAGAGGTAGCAGCCACCGCCTCCCACTCCCATCGCTGTCGGCAGCAACCCCATCCAGGAGAGGTGGCTTACCGGCCTTGCCTCTTCCAGCCGGGATCTCGTCATAGTTCTTCGAGCGATGTCCCCTCTCTTAACGATGTCACAGTCACGGGCCAATGTACCACCCCACCACGCACTCCAGCTCCGCCACTGGTGCCAGACGTCCTCATCTTGGGCTCGACGACAATGGGGTTACAAACCCTAGCGCCTGCGAGGGCGACGGGCCCGCCTTATGGGGGTATTTTTACCCCCATTCGAGGGTTTTCCCCATGCATCCAGTGCAAGGGGAGGGGAAGTCGATGACAGCATGCTCATCCTTGATATCCCGGCACATCACGAGGACCATGGTCATGGTTACAAAACCCATCGCCGTCGGCGGGACCCGTGTTCTGGCCGGGGTATTCTTCTCGACCGACCTTCCCTGCAATGCCAGCGGCTTGGGTAAGCGCCGATTTGTTCCGCCTCCTAGAGTTCATAGTTAGGGTTTTTCTGCTTACTTCAAACATGCTTAGGGAAATGTTAGATTTGACTATTGTAACGCCCCGGATTCGTTGCGCCAGGTGTCCGCCAGTTATTCGCCTTCGTTGCCATGTCATTTGCTTGCGTGTTGCACTTTGCCATGTCATCATATGCATTTCATATCATGTCATCATGTGCATTTCATTTTGCATACGTGTTCGTCTCTTGCATCCGAGCGTTTTCCCCGTTGTCCGTTTTGCAATCCGGCACTCCTATGTTCCCCGGCGTCCCCTTTTGCCTCTCTTTTGTGTGCGGGTGTTAAACTTTCTCGGAATGGCCCGAGGTTTGCCAAGCGGCCTTGGTATAGCACCGGTAGACCGCCTGTCAAGTTTCGTGTCATTTGGAGGTCATTTGATACTCCAACGGTTAACCGGGTAACCGAAAAAGCCCTCTTTTGTTGCAGCCCAACACCCCTTCCAAAGTGGCCCAAAACCCAGCATACTCCCCTCCATGCTCTCGGTCGTTCGATCACGATCGCGTGGCCAAAAACCGCTCCTCATTTGGACTCTCCTAGCTCCCTCTACCTATATATATGTGCCCCTCCCCAAAATTTCGGTGTAAACCCTAATCCTCTTCCTCCCGCCGCCACCGGACACGTCCGTGACGGCCGGACACGTCCGCGCCGCCGCCCGCAGCCAACCGGAGGCCGCCACGTGGCGCCCCGCACCCCCTTCGCCGCTGGCCCGTGGAGCCCATCGCGGGCCCGCTAGGCCCGGCCGCCGCCGCCGCTCGGCCCGGATCTCCGCCGCCCGCACCCGACCGCGCCGGTGGCCACAGCCCTCGCCGGCGCACCCCTCTGCTTCGGCCACCGCTCACCGGAGTTCACCGCCCGTCGTCGCCAGCGTACCACAGCGCCACCATCGCCGGGCCCCGTCCTCCGTAGCCCAGGTCGCGCCGCCGTCTCCCTCCTCCTCCTTCCCTCCTCTCCTCCCTCACAACTCTCTCTCCTTGCCATGAACAGGAGAGCCGCCGCCACCCGAAGAAGCCCGCTCCGGCCGCCCCTCGACCCGCCGTGCCCAGATCCGGCCAGAATGGGTGCTCCCGCACCGGATCCGCCCGTCACCGCCGCCCCTTGGCCTCCTCCGTCCTCGCCGGCCTTGCCGGAGCTCACCGCCGCCGCCATGTCCTCCCTGCTCGTGCGAGCGCACGAGGAGGACGAGGAGCTCCTCCCCTGGTCTCTTGGGCCCGGCCTCGGCCAAGGCCCAGCAGAGCGAAGGCCCATCCCAGCGCCATCCTCCACACCGGCCCGCCTCGTGTGTTTTTTTCGCGAGGTGAAAATTTCGTCCAAGTCCTGATTATTTTTGCGTAATCATGCCATGTTCATCGCATTGCATCTCTGCATCCATAGCTCCGTTTCGTGCGTGTAATATGTCAAGTTGTTCGTCTCAACGATTACTTCATTTCATTCCATTGCATCATGTTCATTTGAGTTCATCTTGATGCCCGAAATGCTGTTGGAAGAGTGCATGTTGATGTTAATCTGCTGAAACTGTTATAACTTGCTCATTTGTCATTTTTGCCATGATTGATGTGTGCATCCTATGAGGTTGATGTCTACATGTGTTTTGATCTATGCCATGCCATCTTTCCAGTGGTGCTAACCATGTATTTTTTTGAGTTGTGTGTTGAGTGCATCGAGCTTGCTAAGTAGGGTACTTGCTGTTGCTGTTTTCCTGACAGATTCTGTTATATTTTGTTGCTATGTTAACCTGCTGCTACAAGTCATTCCATGCATAATCTGGAGATTGTTCACTAAGGATGTTTTGTTATACATGTATTGCTCTATCCATTCATGCCCTTGGTTGCAATTATAGCCTGCTGGAACATGTTGTTATCTTGCTCCAAAGTTGCTTGATAATGTTGCTGTCAACCTGTTAACATGAAGTTCAGTTTTGGTCATGTGTTTTCCTAGTGATCCATGCACCCTATGAACTTGTTCTTGCCATGCTTAGCTTCATAAACATGTCTTCTTGCTGGTGGTTACCTTGCCATGCCATTTATTGCTCTGTACTGAGTGGTTCAAGCTCACCAACATGCCTACTTATTGTTGTTCCTGCCATGTTTGAATCTGTAATATAACTTGCCATGTTTACATGGGTGCCATCATATTTTCTATGCATTTTTGGCTCATGGTCAGTAAGGGACTTTTGATCTATGATTTTAGTAGATTCATGCCATGCCTTTGTTTGCCATGATAAGTTCCTGTAACATGTTGTTTGATAGCTCTAAACATTGCAACCTGATGTTATTTCTGCTGAAGTCTGAAACTGTTATTATTTGCAATCTTACCATGTCCTTTTGAGCATGTTCTAGTAGTTTCTGGAGATAGCTCAGTGTTCATGTTTTGTTATGCTTTACCTGTAATTCATGCCCATGCCTGTTGTTATTATGTTGGGGTGTTGTAGCTTATTGTTTTGATGCTTGCAAGATGCCTAGTTGCTGTTATGGACAGATTGTTGTTATGACTTGTATAGTGTGTGTGTGTTGAACCGTTGCTCCGTTTTGAGTGTGCTCTATATGAAACTTGCTTGTTTTTGCATGTAGCTTCATATTATCATGTTGCATCCATGTTTTGAGGTGTTTGCTTGATGTTTGTATGCATTTTGCATCAATGCCATGTTTAACTTGTTTTGCTCATATCTTCTAGGCCGTAGCTCCGAATCTAATGAACTTTATATGTAACTTGACTAGAATTTCGTGTAGATCATCTTGGTGCATCTTAACTTGCTGTTTAACAACTTGAACATAAGGTTTATTCAGTTCTGGACCAATTTCGAAATTTGCATATGAGGACTTACCGGAATTGTTATATGTTGTTTCCGGTCTCATTTAAACTTGCCTTGATGTGTGGTTCTTGTTTGCATCATCTCTTGCCATGAGTAGCCTCATCTAGCTTTCTCATGCATCATGCTTGTTGTGCATCATGTCTTGTCTATGTGTGGTGTGTTTACCATGTTGTGTGCTTCTTCTCGATAGTTCCCGTTTCGTTGCGATCGTGAGGATTCGTTCGTCTACGTGTGGTTCGTCTTCGTGGCTTCATCTTCTTCATGGACTCGTTCTTCTTCCTAGCGGGATTTCAGGCAAGATGACCGCTACCCTGGATCTCACTACTATCATTGCTATGCTAGTTGCTTCGTTCTATCGCTATGCTGCGTTACCTATCTTTTGCTCATCAAGCCTCCCAAATTGCCATGAACCTCTAACCTTTGACACCTTCCTAGCAAACTGTTGTTTGGCTATGTTACCGCTTTGCTCAGCCCCTCTTATAGCGTTGCTAGCTGCAGGTGAAGTTGAAGATTGCTCCATGGTGGACAGGGTTATGTTGGGATATCACAATATCTCTTATATTATTAATACATCTATATTTTTGGTAAAGGGTGGAAGGCTCGGCCTTATGCCTGGTGTTTTGTTCCACTCTTGCCGCCCTAGTTTCCATCATACCGGTTTTATGTTCCCGGATTTTGCGTTCCTAACGCGGTCGGGTGATTTATGGGACCCCCCTGACAGTTCGCTTTGAATAAAACTTGTCCAGCAAGGCCCAACCTTGGTTTTACTTTTTGCCTCACCACCACCTATACCCTTCCCTCGGGTCGGCCAACCCAAGGGTCATCTTTATTTCAGCCCCCCCGGGCCAGTGCTTGTCTAAGTGCTGGTCCGAACTAGAGCCCTTTGTAGTGCCCCCTCAAGGAAACTTGAGGTCTGGTTTTAGTTGTACGGATTGCTCATCCGGTGTTGCCCTGAGAACAAGATATGTGCAGCTCCTATCGGGATGTCGGCGCATCGGGCGGCTTTGCTGGTCTTGTTTTACCATTGTCGAAATATCTTGTAAACCGGGATTCCGAGACTGATCGGGTCTTCCTGGGAGAAGGTATACCCTTCGTTGATCGCGAGAGCTTATCATGGGCTAAGTTGGGACACCCCTGCAGGGTATAAACTTTCGAGAGCCGTGCCCGCGGTTATGTGGCAGATGGGAATTTGTTAATGTCCGGTTGTAGATAACTTGACACCAGATCCGAAATAAAACGCATCAACCGCGTGTGTAGCCATGATGGTCTCTTCTCGACGGAGTCCGGGAAGTGAACACGGTTTCTGTGTTATGTTTGACGTAAGTAGGTGTTCAGGATCACCTCTTGATCATTGCTAGCTTCACGACCATTCCGCTTGTTTCTCTTCTCGCTCTCTTTTGCGTATGTTAGCCACCATATATGCTTAGCCGCTGCTGCAACCTCACCACTTTACCCCCTTCCTTTCCCATTAAGCTTTGCTAGTCTTCATACCCATGGTAATGGGATTGCTGAGTCCTCGTGGCTCACAGATTACTACAACAACAGTTGCAGGTACAGGTTATGCAATGATCATGACGCGAGAGTGATGTTTGCTTGTTTGGAGTTCTTCTTCTGCTTCTTCTTCGATCAGGGGATAGGTTCCATGTCGGCAGCTTGGGCTAGCAGGGTGGATGTCGTTTGAGTTTCTGTTTGTGTTTCATCCGTAGTCGGATGGTGCTCTCTTGTATGATGTATTGTTGTATTCGTGTGGCATTGTATGCCTTTTGTATGTATCCCCATCTATTTATGTAATGATATCCACCTTGCAAAAGCGTTTCAATATGCGGGTCTATCCTTGGTGGGACCTTCGAGTTCCTTTTGGATAGGGTCGCATATTGGGCGTGACAACTATTTGGATTGGATTGGGTTTGATCAAATTCGTTCTGATTTGATCCGAATCCAGTCTATTTTGGTTGAATCAGAGCAATGCATATGTTGCTAGTGCTTAGATTAGAATGCTATTTCCTTAGAGTTCATGCTAGATTGATACATTTGTGTTGTTCTTACCACATTGCTACTGCTTAGGGTCCTATTGGTAGATTGGTACACCACATCACTACATTGACTGGTGTAGGAACGAAAGTATGCCTAGAGGGGGGGTGTGATTAGACTACTTGACCAAATAAAAACTTATCATTTTCCCAATTTTTAGTTGTAGGCAACTTTTAGCAATTCTACCAAGTCAAGTGACACCCTACACATGCAATACTAAGAGTAGTGCAATGGAAATTCAAGACTTTGCATATGAACGTAAATGAGGGATCAGAGAGATCAAATGCAATGAAGACACGGTGATTTTTGGCGTGGTTCCGATAGGTGGTGCTACCATACATCCACGTTGATGGAGACTTCAACCCACAGAGGGTAACAGTCGCACTAGTCCACGGAGGGCTCCAGCCACGAAGGGTCCAGGAAGACGCAACCTTGTCTATTTCACCATGGCTTACATCCATGAAAGACTAGCCTCATTCGGGGTAGATCTTCACGAGGTAGGCTATCTCCTTGGCCTTACAAACTCATTGATTCAACTCCACAAGATCTTGAGGCTCCAAAGTGACACGTAACCAATCTAGGAAACACCACTCTCCAAAAGGTAATAGATGGTGTTGTTGATGATGAATGATATGTCTCCAACGTATCTATAATTTTTGATTGTTCCATGCTATTATAGTATCAATCTTGGATGTTTTATATGCAATTATATGCTATTTTATATCATTTTCTTGGACTAACCTATTAACCCAGTGCCTAGTGCCAGTTGCTGTTTTTGTTGCCTATTTTTGGTCTTCCAGGAAATCAGTACCAAACGGAGTCGAAACGCTATGAAACTTTTTGATGATTTTTTTCTGGACAAGAGAGACCCTAGAAACTTCGGGAGGAGACCAGAAGGCAAACGAGGAGATGACAAGGTAACAGGGCGCACCCTGCTACTTCTTGAGCTTGCGTTGGTTTTCCCTTGAAGAGAAAAGGGTGATGCAACAAAGCAGAGATAACTATTTCCCTCAGTTGAGAACCAAGGTATCAATCCAGTAGGAGGAACACACAAGTCGCCAATGGTTGCACCTACACAAACAAACAAATACTTGCACCCAACACGATAAAGGGATTGTCAATCCCTTCACGGTTACTTGCAAGGATGAGATCTGATAGTGATAGATATATTAGATACATAAAAGTGCAAAATAAGATAAAGGTAAATAAATTGCAGCAAGGTATTTTTGGGTTTTTGATTTTGTAGATCTGAAAATAATATGATAAAAGATAGACCCAGGGGCCATAGTTTTCACTAGAGATTTCTCTCTTGAAAGAAAGCATATGGTGGATAAACAAATTATTGTTCAGCAATTGATAGAAATGCGCATAGTTATGATGATATTTAAGGCAATGACCATGAATATAAGCATCACGTCCGTGACAAATAGACCGAATCCTGCCTGCATCTACTACTATTACTCCACACATCGACCGCTATCCAACATGCATCTAGTGTATTAAGTTAACAAGAACAGAGTAACGCCTTAAGCAAGATGACATGATGTAGATGGATAGATCCAATCAATATGAACAAACCCAATCTTTTTATCCTTAATGGCATCAATACAAATACGTGTCATGTCCCTTTCTGTCACTGGAAATAAGCACTGCAAGATTGAACCCATTACAAAGCACCTCTCCCATGACAAGAAACTCAATCTAGTTGGCCAAACCAAATCAATAGATCGAAGAGAAATACAAAGCTATCTTAATCATGCATAAAAGAGTTCACAGAAGACTCAAATAATATTCATAGATAATCTGATCATAACCCACGATTCATCGAATCTCAAAAAACGCACCGCAAAAGAAGATTATATCAAATAGATCTCCAAGAACATCGAGGAGAACATTGTATTGAAGATCAAAGAGAGAGAATAAGCCATCTAGCGGAAGGGCAACAAGGCTGATGTAGAAGCCCTCCGTGGTCGAATCCCCCTTCGATAGAGTACCAGAAAAAAGCCTACAGATGGGATCTCACGAGGACAGAAACTTGCGGAAGCAAAAAAGTATTTCTGGTGTGCCCTTTAGTCTACGAGGAATGTTTGGGTATTTATAGAAGAATGGGGTTAGAGGAGCCACGAGGGGCCCACAAGTTTGGAGGGCTCCCACTAGGGCGTGACCCTAGGGCTTGTGGCCTCCTCGTGGGTCTTCTGGCCTCCTCCCGAAGCTTCCAGGGTGTCTTGTGGTCCAAGAAAAATCATTAAAAAGTTTCATTCCATTTGGACTCTGTTTGGTATTGATTTTCTGTAAAGGCAAAAACAAGGGAAAAAACAACAACTGACACTTGGCCCTAGGTTAATAAGTTAGTTCCAAGAAATGATATAAAATAGAATAACAATGCATATAAAACATCCAAGATGTATAATATAATAGCATGGAACAATAAAAAAGTATAGATACATTGGAGACGTATCAAGCATCCCCAAGCTTAATTCCTACTCGTCCTCGAGTAGGTAAATGATAAAAACAGAATTTTTGATGTGGAATGCTACCTAGCATGTTTATCATGTAATCTTTCTTTATGTGGCATGAATATTCAGATCCACAAGATTCAAAACAAAAGTCTGATATTGAAATAAAATAATAATACTGCAAGCATATTAAAAGGCAATCATGTCTTTTCAAAATATCATGGCTAAAGAAAGTTATCCCTACAAAATCATATAGTCTTGTCATGCTCCATCTTCTTAACACAAAGTATTTATCATGCACAACCCCGATGACAAGCCAAGCAATTGGTTCATACTTTTTAACGCGCTTCAGCTTTTTCAACTCGCACTATGGGTGGAATAGAATATGATGTTGGAGGTTGTGTGGAGAAGACAAAAAAAGGAGAAAGTGTCACATTGACAAGGTTAATCAATGAGCTATGGAGATGCCTATCAATTGATATCAATGTAAGGAGTGGAGATTGCCATGCAACGGATGCACTAGAGCTATAAGCGTATGAAAGCTCAAAAGAAAACTAAGTGGGTGTGCATCCAACTTGCTTGCTCATGAAGACCTCAGGCATTTGAGGAAGCCCATCATTGGAATATACAATCCAAGTTCTTTAATGAAAATTTTCCACTAGTAATATATGAAAGTGACAAGATAGGAGACTCTCTATCATGAATAACATGGTGCTACTTTGAAGCACAAGTGTGGAAAATGATAGTAACATTGTCCCTTCTCTCTCTTTCTCTCATTTCTTTTTTTCGGTTGGGCTCTTTGGCCTCCCTGTTTTTATTTTGGGATCTTTGGCCTCTTTTTTTTTTCCTTTTTTTCGTCCGGAGTCTCATCCCGACTTGTGGGGGAATCATAGTCTCCATCATCCTTTCCTCACAAGGGACAATGCTCTAATAATGATGATCATCACACTTTTATTTACTTACAACTCAAGAATTACAACTCAATACTAGAACAAAAATATGACTCTATATGAATGCCTCCGGCGGTGTACCAGGATGTGCAATGATCTAGCATGACATGTATAGAAATTATGAACGGTGTCCACGCAACAAATACTATGTCAACTATATGATCATGCAAAGCAATATGCCAATGATGATATGTGTCATAATAAAACGGAACGGTGAAAGTTGCATGGCAATATATCTCGGAATGGCTATGGAAATGCCATAATAGGTAGGTATGGTGCTGTTCTAAGGAAGATATAAGGTGGATTATGTGTGATAGAGCGTATCATATCACGGGGTTGGATGCACCAGCGAAGTTTGCACCACGACTCAAGGTGAGAAGGGGCAATGCATGGTACTGAAGAGGCTAGCAAAATGTGGAAAGGTGGGAGTGCGTATAATCCATGGACTCACATTAGTCATAAGGAACTCATGTACTTATTGCAAAAGTTTATTAGCACTCGAAGCAAAGTACTACTATGCATGCCTCTAGTTGGGAGGTTGGTAGGAGTTAACCATCGCGCGCTCCCGACTTTCACGCAAAGGAAGACAATCCATAATAAATCATGCTCCAATTTCATAGCATATTGAGAGACCATGCGTGCATGCTTCGGGAATCACAAACCTTAACACAAATATTCTTACTAAACCACAATTACTTGCTAGCATGACTCTAATATCATCATCTTTATATCTCAAAACAAATGCAAGGAATCATACTTCCTCATATATTCAATGATCTTCATGAAAGTTTTTGTTATATTCCTCTTGAATACCCATCATATTAGGACTAAATTCATAACCCAAGCAAATTTCCATACTATTTATAAGACTCTCAAAATAATATGAGTGAAGCATGAGAGTTCATCAATTTATTTAAAATATAACCACCAACATGCTCTAAAAGATATAAGTGAAGCACTAGAGCAACTACCTAGCTCAAAAAATATAAGTGAAGCATATAGAGTATTCTAACAAATACACACTTGTGTGTCCCTCTCAAAAGGTGTGTCCAACAAGGATGATTGTGGCAAACTAAAAAACTAATAAAGAAAAAACTCATATAATACAAGATGCTCCAAGCAAAACACATATCATGTGGTGAATAAAAATATAGCCTCAAATAATTTACCTATGGATCGTAGACAAAAGAGGGGATGCCTTCCAAGACATCCCCAAGCTTAGATGCTTGGTTTTCCTTGAATATTACCTTAGGGTGCCATGGGAATCCCCAAGCTTAGGCTCTTGCCACTCCTTATTTCATAGTCCATCGAAAGTAACCCAAAACTTGCAAACTTCACAACACAAAACTCAACAGAAAACTTGTGAGATCCGTTTGTATAATAAACTCATTACAATTTTTTATTTGCATTATATCTACTGTATTCTAACTTCACCATGGTTCATACCCCCTGATGTGACCCATAGATTCATCAAAACAAGCGAACAACACAAGAAAAATAGAATCTGTCAAAAGCAGAACAGTCTATAATAATCTGGACTTTAGCCAAACTTCTGTAACTCCAAAAATTATGAAAAATTAGAACAACGTGGGAAAATTGTATATAAATAAAGTGTAAAAAATTTAGAAGGCTCCAGCAAATTTGAACAGTTATGCTACTGGACGCAAAAGTTTCTATTTTCTCACAGAATCAAATCAACAATCTTCCAAGTCACCCTAAAGGTCTTATTTGGCACACACACTAATTAAAATACTAAAACACAATCATAACAGAAGTATAATTGCATATTTGTTGAAAAGCAAAAGCAAAAGCAAAAAAACATAAAATAAAATTGTGTTGCCTCTCAACAAGCGCTATTGTTTTACACCCCAAGGCCCTAGCTAGGCATATTGCATAGATCTAGGTGTTGTCGTCTTTGTTATTCAATCCATAAGTACCCCTAATAATAGATTCATATGGCAACTTAATTTCCTTTGTTGGAAAGTGTTTCATGCCCTTCCTTAATGGAAATTGAAATATAACATTTCCTTCTTTCATATCAATAATTGCACCAATAGTTCTAAGGAAAGGTCAACCAAGAACTATGGGGGATGTAGGATTGCAATCTATATCAATCACAATAAAATCTATGGGCACATAATTCCTATTTGCTATAATAAGAACATCATTAATTCTTCCCATAGGTTTTTTAATAGTAGATCCTCTGAGTGCAAATTTTCCCTCAAGTGGATGACCTAACGTTTATCAATCCGTGGGAGGTGTAGGATGAAGATGGTCTGTCTCAAACAACCCTGCAACGAAATAACAAAGAGTCTCTTGTGTCCCCAACCCACCAAATACAATGGTAATTTGTATAAGTGCACTAGTTCGGCGGAGAGATGGTGATACAAGTGTAATATGGATAGTACATATTGGTTTTTGTACTAGTAACAATAAAAACAACAAGGTAGCAATTGATAAAATGGAGCAAAAACGGTATTGCAATGCTTGAAAATGAGGCCTAGGGTCCGTACTTTCGCTAGTGCAATCTCTCAACAATTCTAATCTAACCCTAAGTTCTTATCTAGCGGAGAACATAAGAAGAAATTGTTTGTAGCTATTCTTTCCGATTGATCTATCCAAGAGTTCATACTAAAATAACACCAGGTTATTCTTTCCGATCGATCTATCAAGAGTTCGTACAAAAATAACACTAAGTTATTCTTTCTGATCGATCTATCAAGAGTTCGTACTAAAATAACACCAAAGAAAATTCAGATTCATAATGCTCAATCCAAAACAAAGAGACTCAAAGAGTGCCCCAAGATTTCTACCGAAGAAACAAAGACAAGAACGTGCATCACCCTATGCATAGATTACCCCAATGTCACCCCGGGAATCCATGAGTTGAGTGCCAAAACATATACCAAGTGAATCAATATAGTACCCCATTGTCACCACGGGTATTCGTATGCAAGAAATATATCAAGTGCTCTCAAATCCATAAAAGTATTCAATCCGATAAAATGAAATCTCAAAGGGAAAACTCAATTCACCACAACAAGATAGAGAGGGGAAAACACCATATGATCCAACTATATTAACAAAGCCCGCGATACATCAAGATCGTGCCATCTCAAGAACACGCACAAGAGAGATTAAACTCATAACTACTGGTACAAACCCTTAGCCCGGAGGGTAGACTACTCCCTCCTCATCATGGTGGCCGCCGGGACGATGAAGATGGCCACCGGTGATGATTTCCCCCTCCGACAGGATGCCAGATCGGGTCAAGATTGGTTGTTTGTGGCCGCAGAGGCTTGCGGCGGCGGAACTTCTGATCTAGGGTTATCTTCGGGGTTTTTGGAATATTTGGGAATTTATAGGGCGAAGAGGCGGTGCGGGAGGCCACCGAGGTGGGCACAACCCACCAGGGCGCGCCTGGGCCCCCAGGCGCACCCAGGTGGGTTGTGCCCCCCTCGGGGCACCCCTTTGGTACTTCTTTGGCCCACTGGATGTCTTCTGGTCCAAAAAAATCTCCTAAAAGTTTCATTGCGTTTGGACTCCGTTTGGTATTGATTTTCTGTGAAGTAAAAAACAAGCAAAAAATAGTAACTGACACTTGGCACTTGGCACTATGTCAATAGGTTAGTCCCAAAAAATGATCTAAAGTTGCTATATAATGATTGTAAAACATCCAAGAATGATAATATGACAACATGAATACTTCATAAATTATAGATACATTGGAGACGTATCATCATCCCCAAGCTTAATTCCTACTCGTCCTTGAGTTGGTAAATGATAAAAGAAATAATTTATGAAGTGTGAATTCTAGCAAAGTGCACAAGTTTGATCAATGATAATTTTACTAGCATCATAAAAACAATTCTTTCTTATAAAACTTCTCATGTTAAAGTAGCAACCGATTCACATGTTAAGGTTCAAACAATGAATTCTCTCAAAACTCAACAACCTATATTCTTAGTCACCAAACAATTGCAATTCAACTTATTTAACAGAGTCTAAGTAAGAGCTCCACATACTCAATCATCATATAGTCTTCCATGATTGCTAGTACTCAAAGCATATTCTTCGAACAAATGGCATCCATCGAACACAGAGAAAGATAGGGGCTTAATGTTTCGCCTCCCAACTCATTTATCATAGAGGTAATTGTCAACAATAATAGATCATGATCAAATATATTTGTGTGGCCATATGTGCCTAGATCTTTCCCCACTACATGATGCTTGCCAACTAGAGAGTAGTTGAGGTTGAAATGGGAATGCATACTATCGACTCTTGCATAAAAGTAAATACTAAAAAGTAAAAGATAGGCCCGCAGTGGGAAGTAGAGGTTGTCATGCGCTTTCAATTTTTGGATGCCCAAACTCTTAGCGCAAAGGAATGTCAAGTTATATTGCCCCTTATGATAACAACCTTTATTATGCAGTCCGTCGCTTTTATTACTTTGCCATCACAAGTTCGTATAACGCTCAATTTTCCCTTACAATAAAAGATCAAACATATTTAGGAGCAATTTTTATTGCTTTATGCATTGATGACAACTTACTTGAAGGATCTTATTCAATCCATATGTAGGAATGGTGGACACTCATGACAAGAAATTGGGTTTAAGGGTTTTTGGATGCATAAGTAGTATCTCTACTTAGTACGAATTTTTGGCTAGCAAAAGATCCTAGGCAAACACCACATGTTGGAGGATCCATGACAATATAACTTCTATGCAAATATACACAACCATAACTCATTACGTTGTCTTCCTTGTCCAACTTCAACTAATTTTCTCAAGTTTGAAAATAATGAGTGAGTATCCACAATCATAGAAGATGTCCAAGATAATATATTTGTATGTGAAAGTTCTCTTCCTTATACTAATCATTCATTAATTGCTTATATGACCAATATTGTGATTGTTAAGCTTCAAAATATTTCACTTTCTAAACCCAATGTGAAGCTACCACTAGGGATGATATGAACATATAATTTCAACTTCATGATATTCAATTCATTCAACAATTTACTCATAGGATATAGGTGAAGCACAAGAGTAAAAGACAAACTACTCCAAAAAGATATAAGTGAACATCAAGCGAGTAGTTAAGTAGATGGGTAGCTAATTGAGGACTCTCTTTTATTTAAGAACTTTCAGATCTAAGTATCTTATTAAAACAACAAGCAAAACAAAATAAAATGACATTCCAACAATAGCACACATCATGTGAAGAAGCAAAAACTTAGGCTCAACTGATACCAACCAATAATTGTTAAAGAAGAAATGTGGGATGCCTAACGGGGCATCCCCAAGCTTAGATGCATGAGACTTCTTGAAATATTATCTTGGGATGCCTTGAGCATCCCCAAGCTTGAGATTTTGTGTCTCCTGAATTACTTTTATATCACGGTTTTCCTAAATCTTAAAAACTTCATCCAGACAAAACTCAACAAGAACTCGTGAGATACGTTAGTATAAATCAATGCAACACCTTATTATTCTCTACTATAACAAATCACTAAAATATTATTCAACATTGCATACTAAATGTCTTTGCATATTTAGGATGTGTTCGACAATCCACCAACTCCTTCACATTCTAGAATTTGCGGAGCAGCTGTTTGCTGGCTCAAGGATTTTAACTACGCTCCGGGAGCGGAGCCATGGAGCCGAGGAAAACCGAACGCGGCCTTAATACTCCTATCCTCAAATAGAGTCATTAAACAAGAAAACATATGCAAACAATGCATACATAACAACAATCTACCAAAACAAGACAGTTTGTAATGGATGAAGAAGTATCCATACTTATTTAACTCAAACTATTCTAAAAATTTACCACACTGTAGGAGATTTATCATAACTCATTGTGCAAAAAATTTCAACATTTTATCACATTCTGACATTTCTCGGGATTTTTTGCAGCAGCGACAAACTTTCTGTTTTGAAACAACAACTCATATACTTGCAAAATAAGCATGGTAAAGGCTATCCTTGCCATTTTTATTGAAATAAAAGATACAAAACATTATTCTAAATAACAGCAAGCAAATCAAAACAAAATAAAATGACGCTCCAAGCAAAACTCATATCATGTGATGAATGAAAATGTAGCTCCAAGTGAGGTTACCGATAATGTTGGAGACGAAAGAGGGGATGCCTTCCGGGGCATCCCCAAGATTAGTTGTTTGGTCTTCCTTGAATATTACCTTGAGGGTGCCTTGTGCATCCCCAAGCTTAGGGTCTTGTCACTCCTTATTCTCCTCATATCGATATCTCACCCAAAACTTGAAAACTTCAATCACACAAAACTAGACAGAACTTCGTGAGATAGGTTAGTATGATAAAGACAAATCATTCACATTGGTACTGTCAAAAACAAGATTCATAATTTTTATCACACAATGCCTTATGTACCTCATGATTTACACAATTTATATTGAACAATATAAGCCGTAGAAACTAGAAAACATGCAAACTATGCATGAAAACAGAATCTGATAAAAACAGAACAATCTGTAATGATCTGGACAACAACCATACTTCTGCTACTCCAAAAAAACTGAAAAATTAGGACAATGTAGACAACTACCATACCTCTGCCAGATCAAAATCAAGTTCCAGTGAATTTTCAAAATTCCTGGACTGAGCGCAAAAGTTTGTGTTTTTGCACAGAATCAAGTCAACTATCATCCACACTATCCCAAAGGCTTTACTTGGCACTTTATTGAAACAAAAGCTATAAAACATGATTACTACAGTAGCATAATCATGTGAACACACAAAAACAATAGGGGTAAATGTTGGGTTGTCTCACAACAACCGCTTTTCTTTAATGCCTTTTTAGCTAGGCATGATGATTTCAATGATGCTCACATAAAAGATATGAATTGAAACATGTAAGAGAGCATCATGAAGCATATGACTAGCAAATTTAATTCTAACCCACTTCCTATGCCAAGGGATTTTGTGAGCAAATAATTTATGGGAACAAGAATCAACTAGCATAGGAAGGCAAAAGAAGCACAACTTCAAGATTTTCAACACATAGAGAGGAAACTTGATATTATTGTAATACCTACAAGCATATGTTCCTCTCTCATAGTAATTTTCAGTAGCATCATGAATGAATTCAATAGTATAGCTATCACATAAAGCATTCTTTTCATGATCCATAAGCATAGAAATTTTACTGCTCTCCTCATAAGCAAATTTATTCTGATCAATAATTGTGGGAGCAAACTCAACAAAATAACTCTCATGTGATTGGAAATTAGAACCATGATGACAAGTTTCATGGTTATCATTATTCATCATTAAATAAAGTCATGAACTCTACAAATCCACTTTCATCAATATGATCATCATAAATAGGGGACATGCAATCATCATAATAAATTTTCTCATCAAAACTTGGGGGACTAAAAATATCATCTGCATCAAATATAACATCCCAAGCTTATGGCTTTGGATATCGTTAGCATCATGGATATTCAAAGAGTTCATACCAACTACATTGCAATCATGCTCATCATTCAAAGATTTTTTTGTCAAACATTTTATAGAACTCTTCCTCTATCAATTGAGCACAACTTTCCTTTCCATCATTTTCACAAAAGACATTATAAAGATGAACAATATGATGCGACCTCAATTCCATTTTTTGTACTTTTCTTTTTATAAACCAAACTAGTGATAAAACAAGAAACTAGAATATTCGATTGCAAGATCTAAAGATATACCTTCAAGCACTCATCTCCCCGGCAACGGCGCCAGAAAAGAGCTTGATGTCTACTATGCAACTTTATTCTTGTAGACTCGTGTTGGGCCTCCAAGAGCAGAGTTTTGTAGGACAGTAGCAATTTTCCCTCAAAGTGGATGTCCTAAGGTTTATCAATCCGTAGGAGGTGTAGGATGAAGATGGTCTCTCTCAAACAACTCTGCAAGCAAATAACAAAGAGTCTTTCGTGTCCCCAACACACCAAATACAATGGGAAAGTTATATAGGTGCACTAGTTCGGCGAAGAGATGGTGATACAAGTGTAATATGGATAGTAGATATTGGTTTTTGTAGTAGTAACAATAAAAACAGCAAGGTTGCAATTGATAAAATGGAGCACAAACGGTATTGCAATGCTTGGAAATGAGGCCTGATGTCTACTACACAACTTTATTCTTGTAGACTCGTATTGGGCCTCCAAGCGCAGAGTTTTGTAGGACAGTAGCAATTTTCCCTCAAGTGGATGACCTAAGGTTTATCAATCCGTGGGAGGCGTAGGATGAAGATGGTCTCTCTCAAACAACCCTGCAACCAAATACAAGAAATCTCTTGTGTCCCCAACACACCTAATACAATGGAAAATTGTATAGGTGCACTAGTTCGGCGAAGAGATGGTGATAAAAGTGTAATACGGGTGGTAGAAATATATTTTTATAATCTGAATAAATAAAAACAGCAATGTAGCAAATATTAAACGGGAACAAAAACGGTATTGCAATGCTTGAAAATGAGGCCTAGGGTCCCTACTTTCACTAGTGCAATATCTCAACAATGCTAATATAATTGGATCATATAACCAACCCTCAAAGTGCGATGAAGAATCACTCCAAAGTTCCTATCTAGCGGAGAACATAAGAAGAAATTATTTGTAGGGTACGGAACCACCTCGAAGCTATTCTTTCCGATCGATCTATCCAAGAGTTCGTACTAAAATAACACCAAATAATTTCAGATTCATAATACTCAAGCCAACACAAAGAACCTCAAAGAGTGCCCCAAGATCTCTACCAGAGAAACAAAGACAAGAACGTGCATCAACCCCTATGTGTAGATTACTCCAATGCCACCTCGGTAATCCGCGAGTTGAGTGCTAAAACACATATCAAGTGAATCAATATGGTACCCCATTGTCACCACGAGTATTCATATGCAAGACATATATCAAGTGCTCTCAAACCATAAAAGTATTCAATCCAATAAAAACAAAATCTCAAAGGGAAATACTCAATTAATCATAACAAGATAGAGAGGGGAAAACACCATATGATCCAACTATATTAACAAAGCCCGCGATACATCAAGATCGTGACATCTCAAGAACACGAGAGAGAGGGATTAAACACATAGCTACTGGTACAAACCCTCAGCCCTGAGGGTGGACTACTCCCTCCTCATCATGGTGGTCGCCGGGATGATGAAGATGGCCACTGGTAATGATTGCCCCCCTCCTGCAAAGTGCCAAAACTGGGTCTAGATTGGTTTTTGGTGGCTACAGAGCCTTGCGGCGGTGGAACTTCTGATCTAGGTTTTCCCTGAGGGTTTTTGGAATATTTGGGATTTTATAGGGCAAAGAGGCGGTGCAGCAGGCCACCGAGGTGGGCACAACCCACCTGGGCGCTCCTGGGCCCCCAGGTATGCCCTGGTGGGTTGTGCTTCCCTCAGGGCACCCCCAGGTGCTTCTCTGGCCCACTGGTGGTCTTCTGGTCCATAAAAAATCCACAAAAAGTTTCACAGTGTCTGGACTCCGTTTGATATTGATTTCGTGCGATGTAAAAAGAAGAAAAAAACAACAACTGGCATTGGGCACTAGGTCAATAGGTTAGTCCCAAAAAATGATGTAAAGTTGCTATAAAATGATTGTAAAACATCCAAGAATGATAATATAACAGCATGGAACAATAAAAAATTATAGATATGTTGGAGACGTATTATCATCCCCAAGCTTAATTCATGCTCGTCCTCGAGTAGGTAAATGATAAAAACAGAATTTTTGATGTGGAATGCTGCCTAACATGTCATCTCATATTCTTTTATTTATAGCATGGACATTTGGACTTTTATATGGTTCAAAGTAATAGTCTAGTTTTGGCATGAGGACTTTAATACTCAAGCATACCAACAAGCAACCTTGTCTTTCAAAATATCAACACTAAAATAAGTTATCCCTAGCCCATCATGCTCAATCATTGATCCATTCATGAAACACACTCACATATTAACTACACCCAATGCTCAAGTACGATCATACACTAAAAAAAAGACACATCCATGACATTTTGGGCCGAACGAAAAAAATTCTGTCATACTTATGACACTTCTATGACGATAATTGTGACAAAACCCGGTATCATCATAGATGTGGTGGGCTCCTACTTCCATGACAAAAAATCATGACAGAAAATGGGCTTTTCGTCCTAGGCGGTCCAGAGACGCAGCTGCATGACATTCTTTGGGTTGTCCATGACGAAAAAAACCGTGGTAGAAGCGAGGGCGAGGAAAATATCGGGGTGTTCCCAGTTACGTTGGGTGGTCGGGGCCGAGCGATGCATATTTCTCTCGTACACATACGCGCATGTGTGTGAGGCGTTGGGCTCTAACTGAACCCGGGAGAGGCGTTGGGCTCTAACTGAACCCGAGCGATTGCACTGCAGGCTAGGCGTTACTGAACCCGAGCGATCGACCGATGGCTGTTAACTGAACCCGATCGAGCGATTCCTTCGCTACTACTGCTGACTGAAGCCGATCGATGTTGCCTCTGGATGAACAGTGAGCGTTGCGGGGCGGGGGGGGGGTGGAGTTGGATTTACAGTGAGCACTGGGGGTGGATGAACAGGACCCCGTGGTGTTGCCTCTGGATGAACAGGACCCCAATCGATCGAGCCGGTTGGGGCTGGATGAACAGGACCCCGTGGAGGGATGGATGAATAGGATGACCCCATGGAGGGCTGGATGAATAGTAGACGGTGGAGGGGTGGATGAACAGTAGCCCGTGGAGGGGTGGTTGAATAGGAGCCCGTGGAGAGGGGTGGTTGAACAGTAGCCGGTGGAGTAGCGCGCGGTGGAGGCTGGATGAACAGGAGCCTGTGGATGAACAGTCGCAGGTGGAGGCTGGAGGAGGTCGACGGTGGATGAACAGTAGCCCATGGAGGCTGGAGGAGGTCGACAGTGGAGATGAACAGTATCCCATGGAGTCCCGTTTTGCGGTACGCCACACCCCTCCCGATGAACAGGACCCCCGTTTCGACCGTAGCGCTCCAACACAAGTCCATTTTCTCCGTTTTGCGATAAGCCAGACCCCTCCCGATCAACAGGACCCTGTTTCGACCGTAGGAGGTCCAACACAAGTCCGTTTCCTCTGTTTTGCGGTACGCCAAACCCCTCCCGATGAATAGGATCCCGTTTCGAACGTGGCCGGTCGAACACAAGGACGTTTCCTTTGTTATGTGGTACGTCAGGCCTCGTTTCCATCGCCTGTTCCGTCCAAGCCCTCCCGATGAACACGACGACGCATTCTGTTCTGACCCAGCCGGTTGGCTCCCCATGAACACAACGACGACGTTGTTTCTCCGTTCCGACCCAACCATGTACACGAGCCCTGGCCGTATGTATGCGCGAGTAGGCGTTCGAGACCCCACCCGTATGTACGTACATGGCCGTATTTACTTTCTTGCACCCTGGCCGTTGTACGTACGTGTACATGCTACGTGCGCGCCTCTACTACGACACATGTGCGCCTCTACTACGACACGTGTGCGCTTCTACATCGACCAGTATGTACGTACACGTTCGCGACCAGAATGACAACGCTACGTACGCTTCGACCAGGTGGGTCCCGACTGTCAGACACTTCCATGCATGCGAAGATGTAGCTGGTGGGTCCCAACAGACAGGGGGGCGAATCGTTTTTTTCCCGGACGCACTTCCTTGCGTGCGAAGATGTAGCTGGTGGGTCCCAGCAGTTAGGGGGGAAACATTTTTTCGCAAAATACGGTGGCCCGTCCTGTGGGTCCCTGCTGTCAGGTGGAGGAATAATTATTTTGCACGTAATGAGGCACTTCCTTGTGGTCGCCGTGGACCCAGCTGTCAGTCTCTCCATGTACAGTACTCTTCCGATGGAAGTCATTCCTTAACCACGTTGACCACGCCATGCCGAGAGCACCAGGGCGGTGGACGACGGCAAGACCTAGGAAGGGGACGACACGGAGCCGGGAAGACACGGCAGTGGAAGCCCGCACAGAGAGGAGTACGAGGGTTCACTGCTTCGGCTGCGGTGTGAGGCTTCCGATGACTCTCGTTTGTTGACCATGTTGACCACACCGTGCCGAGCGCACCAAGGCCGGTGGACAACAGAGAGGCCCTAGACTGGAGCGACCTGGAGATGGGGAAGACGTGGCAGTGGAATCGCAGATGGAGAGGAGTGGGAAACTTGACTGGTTCGGGTGCGCGGCAGCACTGCCACCCACGGGAGACAAGAGCAAGAACAGAGGTTGAAGAAGAAGCACGGCTGTTGGATTAACATCGAATGGTCCAGCTGCTAGAATCATTTTTTGATTAAGTTGACAAAGCCCTGCGTACACGTCTGCTTAGTAGGCCCACAAGTCAGCCACCAAATCTGCCGAGTCCCGGCTGTCATCGGGAGGAATAGTTTTTTCACATAACAAGGAGGCACTTCCTTCCGTGCGAAGATACATCCGGTGGGTTCCAGCTGTCAGGGGAAGGAAACAGCTTAATAAGGAGGAACTTTCCTTGCGTGCGACCATGGACCTCGTGGGTCCCAGTCGTCAGGCTCTCACGTACAGTCCTCTTCTGATGACTCTCGTTTGTTGACCACGCCGTGCCGAGTGCAGCGAGGCGGTGGACGACGGCGAGGCCCTAAACTGGAACGACCCGGAGATGGGGAAGACACAGCAGTGGAGTCGCAGACAGAGAGGAGTGGAAAACTTGACTGGTTCAGGTGCGGGGTGGGCCTACACTCGGCAGAGAATAACAGGAGGTGCGGAGTGGAGGGATGGCCTGGCCGTCGGTAGGGTAGCGTTTCACTGCGAGGCGCGCAAAACAACGTCGCTAGACGCCGGAGGCTGGAGCAGGCGGTCCCGGCAGCGCCGGGGGAAGAAGACGAGAGATTGAAGAAGAATGTTGGCCGTTAGATGTAAATCCAACGCCTTGCTTAGGCTTCGACCTACTGGCCCACATGTCAGCCAGTCCATTTGTTTTTTAGTCCATTTGGTGGGCTGGGTGAAACAATGATGTAGCATCTATGCAACCCGTTTATATATATGGTAGAATTTAAAGCCCATTTGCATTTTTCTCGAAATCCGTGACTAGCTGGGCTGGGTGAAAATATCATGTTGGGCTGGACGGAGAAATGTTATAAAAACATAAACACATGATTGCACGTCTATTACTGCATTAATCAGTAAAATCTTTGCAAGCTTATATACGCAATCACTAGGAGTTAACTTGTCGATTTATATATAAACAATTATTATTATTTTGTAAGAACTTTCAATTTTCGAAATAAAATATCAGCTTAATTTGATGAGTTAATAGAAGGTGGGGTATTATTATTTTTTAGGCTAGACGTGGGACAGTTGAGTTGGTTCTAGGGAAAAGTACTGAGAGAAAACTCAGTTTACATCGAACACTAAAGAGGAAGAAAATTCAGATATAGGATTAGTGAAAACAAAAAATAAAGGAAGTGGGAAGGTCTATATAATGGTTGGACGAATGACAGGTTTAACGGAACCTTATGTTGTTTCTATATATATATATATATATATATATATATATATATATATATATATATGTAATAAAATAAGATATATATATATATATACATATATTATTATTGAAGTGAAAACATAGGTTCAGTTTTGCATTCTTATAGAAAAAAAGAACTGAGCTGTGCGTCGTCTTGAAAAACCAAACATAACTTGGGTTGCTGATGTTATAGACAAGCTAGGTTGGGAGGCCCAGAGGCCGCTTGATCCAAAAAACATTGAAACATGTCGTGGGCTGCCCATGTTAAACAACAAAACCTAGGCCATGGACCTGGTGGGCCCGGGACTATCAGCCTCTCGACGAACAGTTGTCTCCCGATTCCTCTTGTTTTGCTGACCATGTTGGGAACGACAGACGGCGGCGCCACGGCGAGAGCACTAAGGTGGAGGATGACGTCGAGAACGTGGACCGAACCAACCGGAGCGGGGGAAGACGCAGGCGGACGGGAGTACGAGGGTTGATTTGTTCGGATGCAGGGTGGCCGGTGGAGCTCCTTGGTATCGTTGTCTTCTTTCATGTTGGCGTAGCAGGGGTTGATGATCTCCTGCCCGTTGCTGATGATCTTGTATTGCTTATGGATGTCGACAAGCTTGCTGCACCAGATGGCCGAATCGTCGCGTTCTTCCTTCTCTCCACCATAGCGAAGGTGCAGTCGGCGCTGCTAATGAAACGGGCGAATGCTCCAGAACCTCTGATGGCCCTACAGTAGTGGTAGATGAGAACCTCGTCTCGCACTCATACCTGGGCGACCGTGATCCGCTGGTCCCGGTCAGGAGGCGAATGGATGGGCACAAGGTCTAGTCCTGCGACGTTGTGCTTTCTCGTCCTGTAGGTACTCCTTGAACTCGGTGAGGCAGAGCTTCACCAAGTCCAGATTGTTGGTGTACATCACATTCAACTTGGTGTCGCCATGGGACTGAATGGAGAACTCAAAGGTGAACTCTTTGCTGAAGTCCATATCCAGCATGCTCACCCCTTGGATCACCATTGGAGTCTCTTCAAGTGAACGAGTGAGTAGGCGGCATCAGCAGTTCGTTTTTCAGCTCTTTGGGAACTGGATTCAACAGTAATCTGAGTGTGTATAGGCGACAACAGTTACTACCCCTCCTTCGCTCGCTGCACGCCCGACAGAATATGCACCCTCGGCGCATTCAAATGCCTCCATTAAGAAACCTATTCCGGCCACACACGTCGGTTCATGAGTGGGTCTGTATTGGTACTGTAATAATAAGTGTTAGTGGTCACTTTACTTAAATTTAATTAGCTTTAATTAAAATGTATTCTTAAAACAAGCAATGCATTGGCTCGTTCTATCAGCGGCATAGGATCAACATGCACAACAATTAGAATTATTATTCTAAGGACGCACATGATCAACACATTTGCCGCACTTTCACACAGAAATACTACCAAGTTTGAACAGTTTGTTATGGTTGCTGTCCTCTGCATCATCATGCCGTGTTTCCCAGCTTGCAAGATTCAGAACCAACAAATAAGGTTCAAATAATAAGTACAACAAAGATGCCTACACATCTCATTGATTCCTAGCTTCCAAGATTCAGAACCAACAAATAAGATTCAAATAATAATTACAACAAAGATACCTACACATCTCATTGATTCCCGGCTTGCAAGATTCAGAACCAACCCATTAGAGCCTTTTGATAATGTGAATATCGGGATTAAATCCATCTTGGCTAGCCGTGTCATACAACCCAAGAACTTGGCGAATGCTCTTGACCATCAGAACATCTGTAGTAGAGTATTCCTATTTGCACAGATAAGAAAGAGCATGATTACTATAATAGTGGCACTAGTTGAAGCAACCGGTGTGAGGGGTCCTATACCACCACGACTCGATGTGGTGAACCTGCAACTCCACTCAGATGAAGCCAGCCTGGAATTCCATGATTCAATTCATGCGCCTTTTTCTGCAGTTCACCTGAAATGAAGCAAAGATTGCATCATTCAGCAGGTTCTTCTTTAGTAGTTGCACTAAAAATCAGCAACATTGAGGTTGGTTGTCCTGCTCATGTAAGGTGCAACTATAATTTGCTTATCCTTTTGTGTAGTTCCACCAAAATAAATTGCGATTGTGGTGACAGTGATGGCTCATCTTGCAAAAGCTAATAAAATGTTGTACGAGATTACCAGCAGAATTTGATGGAGATTTTGGAAACTCCAATCACCATTTTGTGCAGTTCCACCAAAATTGAGAGATGTTGCCCACGTGACATTTTAGTTGAACTGCACAAGACACTCTTTCCAAAAGAAAGAGTTTTGTGCAGTTCACCAAAAGGTCACAATAGCAACAACTGAAATGGATATCCCTATCTACACAAAAAGATAGAAAGTAGACAGTTGCTGGTCAATAAGAATATACGAAACATACACGAAACAAAAAGAAGCATATTAATTATGTTCATGGAAATCACGCAAGGACAGTAGAAATTTTAAAACGTCAGCAATGCTTCATGTTACCGGAAGCATTACGATCAACTATGACATTCGTCAAATATGGGATTACTTTAATGGTGGCATTGCTTGTTTACCAGATATAGTACATCAACAGCAGCTAAAGAGTTGGTTTAATGGCATGGGACCATGGGGACACCAGGTCACTCAGCAGCGTAAAGAAGCAACTTACTTATCATACTTGGGAAAACAGCAGGAGTACCATTTGTTAACACAGTTTAATTGCATCATATCACTGGAGGAATTAGATTAACAATAACACTGGTTAGACATGTCCTTAAGGTAACAGTGTGATCGCTTCATTTTACATGCGCCCTTACATTAACAACAGCAAAAGGTTGGTATAAGGACATGCGAAAGTGGACGCATCAGCACAATGTACCTACAAAGAGTCATAAAGTGGTGATGCCGAGCTTGTTCATGCTCTGTGAGGGCAGCAAATCTAATCCTGGAGAACTTTTCCAATGTGAGGGCAGCAAATCTAATCCTGGAGACCTTTTACTATGTGAGGGCAGCAAATCTAATCCTGGAGACCTTTTATTATGTGAGGGCAGCAAATCTAATCCTGGACATACTTTGTTGACTTGTCCACCAGCCGCCACTTTCTATCCATTTTTCAACCAATAATAGATATGTTACTTATCCAGTTTGTACTGAGTTTTCCCTTATTTCCCTTTTCAACCAAGAGACCGATTGGGTACCCGGTCTCTACTACTTTCCCCCTGTTATTTCCTCTTTGAATCAAGTCCTAGATTCATGCTACGATTTCCCCCCTTTCTTCGTTGTTTGAACCAAGTCCTAGATTCGAATGCATGAAGTAGATTTATCTCTAATAATGCTAAAAATTTAGGTGGATTTGGAAGAGCCAATGGAAGTAGAAAAAGATGCACATGCAGACACGTTGGGAGCTGGGGCAGTAGAGCAAGGCCGCTTTCGAAGAACTTGTACCTGAGGTTCGTTGGGATATTGGCGGCGGCAGGTCCGATCTGCGCACAATACGACAGGGAGAAAGAAGGGTCAGAGGACCTCTCGAGCCAGCGATGTGTCAGAGAGAATGGCACGGGCAGAGGATCGGGCCCCGCCGGCAGCTGTGGGTTTCCTCCCTCGGCGGTGATGACCGCGTGAACGATGCACCTTTTAGTCCTCTACACACACCGACTGAAGGGATCTGGCCGGATCTGTGACCAGCGGTGAGCAGAGAGAAAATGTCGCTACCGCTGTCTTGTTTAGATCTGGAGAGAATGAGAGAATGAAGAGAGCAACCCTAGTAATGTGTACATATATAGTGGAGTGAATATTTTTTTCTCTCCACAACAAGCGTTTCAATTTGTGTACGTGGCATTAAAGAAAAGAAACTCTCTATTTAAGGTGACTACTGTACGACTCCTACTTACTACTAGTAGTAGTACTAGTATTGTTCACTTGTGCTCCCCGGCCCTCCATTCATTGAACAACCCCATGGGTGAATAAACATACAGTAAGTATTTATATAGAATGAACAAGCTCGAACTATTTTTGCGTAGTTAAAAGTTGAGGGCGGGGCTTTTCCCGGGCAGTACGCGTGGCAGTTTTCGTGTAGGCAGTTTGACAGAGAGGCGAGGAGGGTGAGCGAGTGGCGGATTCTCAAACTTACTGCTGGAAAGGTCGGGCTGTGCGATTTGACGGCGCGTTACTGTTGGAAAGACCTGTGATATGACTACTCACTATAGTCATGAATTACTGGCGCTACGACCGAGGTGATGCCCCCCTTCCTTTCCGCACTCTAATCTGGTGCTTGACACGTTGACCCGGATGCTGGCTCTCCCACATGTCGGCAAAGTACGTAGTACTAGTAAGAAGGAGAAAAGAATGATGCGGTATATACTATTACTACTCTGGTCGGAGGAGTGCAAACCACGTCAGCCCAGTGAACCAGCAGTGCGAACCACAGGTTGACTGAAATCCTATGTTTCCAAATGCTCTGTTTTGCACGTGCATTCCTATCCTATTCCTGTGTTTTTCCTGTCCATGCATTTATAGAATCCTCCAATTCTAAGGAGCCCTTACAGATTTACTTCATTTTCAGATAGGCATCAAAGAAAACTCTGTGTGTTATGTCCTGCTCCTGCCGTGCCGTCATCCACCCCACCTGCGGTGCACCATCGACAAAAGCGTTCACTACAGCAGGGATCCCCCCTGCAGACTTTCTTTCACCGCCTCAGATCATATTCCCCGTTGCCGGCAGCCACGCCAACTGCATTACCATCATCGACTGAGCAGATGAACCTGAGGACCACATAGTTCCGGAACAGAAGTCACAGTCTTTCGTGTTTGCTTACGTTATACATTGTTATTATTACCTACTACTTTATCGTTCAAACTTGAGTTTTAAAATGCCCGTGGGTCTCATATCGAGGCAGCAACAAATAGTATCTGTCTACTATCTGGTTCATCTGGGGTCTTCTACGTGGTTCATGTTGGGTGGGCAACAAACAATAGATGATCCATTGTCTATCTTTTTGAACTGAAGCTATAATCTAGCTGCTATCATTAGTTTTGGATCCATCCACTCGTTTGCTACCATCGGTCTTGATTTTTGTATGCACCCCTTATGCCTTACAAAATCTACTATTTTTTTATTATGCATGTCAAATATTGTACACAATCGTACTGAACATATAGAGAAAAAGAGAAGACCGTTGCGTGGGAATATAATGTCATGCAGACACCACTCCATGGTGGGCAAAGTGCCCCCCCTCCTGCATTTCCATATTGTATTCTAGAGGAAGATAACTATTCAGATGGGGATTCAGAAGGAGCCGACCATGCCTGTTTACCACCTGAGGCGTTTGCTCTAAGCTGGCATGCTGATGTTGGTCATATCATGCATATGGCGCCTCGCATTGCTTACATTATAAATCTTATATGTCACCAGCTTAGTTTAGATTTGCTTTGTGTGAATGCCACCTGTTTGGTTTCTATATCATACTCCCGCCATTCCTAAATATTTGTCGTTTTAGAGATTTCAACAAGTGTCTACATACGGAACAAAATGAGTGAATCTACACTATAAAATATGTCTATATACATCCGTATGTGGTAGTCCATTTGAAATCTCTAAAAAGATAAATATTTAGGAACGGAGGGAGTATATGGGAATTATGCAATGCCATCTTCTTTAGCCAGACATCATATACGTGAATCATGCAATGCCATCCTGTTTAGCCAGTCATCGTATATGTGAATTGTATCGTGCCATATTTTTCATAATGTATTCCACTTGTCAACAATGTTTATACATTCATCTACTCTTCCTGTGCATCAGCCATTTGAGTCGGTCATGGGAAAATCTGGAGTGAAAACAAGGTCTTCTGAGCAGTCAGTGCTACCTGTCGATGCAGATTTCTTGCTGGTTACAGATAGCTCCTCAGAGGAGGATTCAGAGACAGATGACCAGTCGTATCCCCCCCGAGGTGCATGCTCTAACTTGGCAGGGTTATATTGCTCATATCATGCACATGGTGTCTTGCATTGCCATGCCATCTGCTTAGATTAGACATGCTTTGTGTGAATGCCTCCTGTTTGCTTTCTATATCAGATATGTGAATTATGCAATGCCATGTTTTTCAGCCAGTTATCATATATGTGAATCATGCACCGTCATGTAGCTAGGCATCATATATGTGAATTATCTCGTGCCATCTTTTTTTTCATTATGTATTCTATTTGTCGACAATCCGTGTATATTGAACTACTCTTCATGTGTATCACCCATTTGAGCCGGTTATGGAAAAATCTGGAGTGAAAACAAGGTCTTCAGAGCAGGCAATGGTACCTGTTGAAGCATATATCTCGATGGTTACAGGGAGCTCCTCAAAGGAGGATTCAGAGATAGATGACCAGTCCTGTATCCCACCTGAGGTGTATGCTCTAAGTTGCAATGTTTATATTTCTCATATCATGCATATGGTGTCTTGCAAAGCTTAGTTTAGACATCATATGCACAATATTGAATTCCATCTGCTTAGTTTAGAGATCATACATGCGAGTGCCAGCTGCTTAGTATATGAATCAGTTATGTCAATTATATCATGCCATCATGTATACTTAGACAACATGTATGTGAATTATTTCATCCCAACCTATTTTAGAAAGACATCATATAGTTTTGTCATGTTATCCTATTTAGATGCTCATCATATGTTGAATTATGCCATTATATCCTGTTAAGTTATCCATCATATATCTGAAACTGTGTCATGCTATCTTGTTTAGTTAGGCATCATATATGTGAAATTGTGTCATCTTGTCCTGTTTGGTTAGACAATATATATGTGAATTACCACATCTGCTATCATACAATGTCTATATGTTCAATTTATTTTCTTGTTTATCAGCCATTTGAATTGGAGGGGGTGATGGCAGTATCTAAGGGAGCAAAAACCCGTTCTTCACATAAGACAGTGCTACCCGTCGATGCAGATAGAACCATGGTTGTACTGGCCCACAAACTAGCCCCAGCACACATAATCAAGACTCTTCCAGATTGCACACTTACACCGTTGGGCAGAGAACCAGCTACGACCCATCTAACCGCAACCCGAGTGGATAGTAACCCACTTCTAGTTGACAAAGCACCATGTCCACCACAAAGTACCGGCACACGAGTAGTTTGTAAAGCAACTGCAGTGCCCAAAGCACGAAGACCACCACAGCTAACCCAAAATCCACGTTTAAAGCAGAAGAGCAACTGTTCTCAGGTCAGATTCCATAGCTATGGTCCATACTCCTTTGCTGTTGCATCATTGTATTTACTCATACCAAGTACTTTCGAATTTGAAGGATCCAATTGAAACTCCAATGGTGCAATAGGTATGTTTCAAACCTATTTCTTTAACTGGATTGATGTTCTAACTTCTTGCTCTATGTTGATTTCAATTTAAGTTGTATAAACAATTATGTTCTCATGTGATGCACATTACAAGTGTTGCCAATGCTATGTAGTTTTCCACACTTATATTCTGTCTATGCTGCTGTGTCTTAAAAATATATGAGTTGAACTATGTCTCTATCTTGATTAGGCAACATAAACTAGAATGATATGGACAATACAGTAACCATAGTACATAGATATATGTTTGTTTCATGATGTTATCCTGTCCACCTTACTACTGAACCGGTTTACCAAAATGAGTTTCATATACTACATGCTAAACCTGTGATGTGTCTGCTTGTTTCTCTTGTAGTATGCAAACAAAATATTAGAGAAGAGCACCCCACTATGCAATGGTAGAGAAATTAATGCAGATAAGGTTCAAGATAGTGAGACAACCCTGTTGGTCTCCAAGAAAGGTGATAAAAACGATCTTGTAGACAATGAGAAAACCCCACAGTCCTGCGTTGATGTAGTGTTCGAGTTACTGGCCAGTACCGCTGGCACAAGCTCTTCGAACTCACTGCCTGAATCACTTTGGCTTCTTCAGTCTTAGCTACAAGCTGAAAGGCATCAGTCAGCTGTGCTGTGGCAAGAAGCCGAAGGACTGAGGAAGTCCCTACAGAATTCAGATGCATACTTTCTTGTGCAACAACAAGCGTTGGAGGATTTAAGCGCCAAACAAAAGAAAGTTAATAAGCTTGCTAAGCATCTTGCCAGCATTATGGGTACCCAGGATATTGTTTCTTGAGCTCTTCTGAAGTGGTTTCAGTTCTGGACTTGTTTTGCTGCAGCGTTTATATGCTGCTTTGTTCCCTATATTTGCACCGGTGGCAAACTTTGATGCCTAGTGGATGTAATATGTGTAATAGCCATGATTGCCTAGCGTAAGTTGCTTGCTTATTTATTTCCTTGTTGTATTGTTTATTTGTTTGCTTGTAGTCAGTGTAGTTCTTTTTCCGTGGTTTGCTAGTGGCCGCAATAACCTATTTTTTAAAACTAGGCCACAATAACCATGGGTTACATATTTACTGTAGTGACACTGGGCCTCCTACCGGCCGTAGAAACAATGGGCCTTCTACGGGCCGTAGAAACAATGGGCCTTCTATGGCCCGTAGACATAATGGGCCTTCTATGGGATGTATCATCAATGGGCCTTATATGGGTCGTATGATCGATCGGCCAAACATGGGCCAATAAAAGACCACATTACGGCCGTAAACGGGCTAGAGTTGGAATCGTCCGTTCATGGCTAACCATAATGGGCCGTCGTTAATAGGCCGTATTTGATGACGCTATGAAAATGGCCAAACGTATTAACGGGCCACAAACGGCCCGACTGTAACAGCGGGCAGAATTTGGCCCACAAGCGGAAAATGACAGTAACGAGCTGTAAGTAACCGAATGCTGGAAATGAGCCCAAGAATAAATGGGCCCTGAGAAGGCCGAAAGATAGCATGGGCTGGAAACGGCCCAATGGAATAATGGGCCGTTAATGGGTACACTGTTCATTACGGGCCAGTTTCACCACGGGCCGTTAATGGGCCAAGAGTTACAAAGGGTCTCATATGGGCGGAAAGACCTCATGGGCCATACATGGGCCGGAAGTTAAACAGGCTGGAATCATATTGGACGGTCCAGATGACGCTACTGGGCCTAATTTGGATAGGCCGTAACGACCCCTGTGTTAGCGGGCTGTAAATGGGCTATATGTGAACAGGCCATTAACAGGCTTTCTGTGGGCCAGCCCGCCACCTTTTTACCAAGTCAAACGGGCTGGCCTTTTCACAGGAATGGGCCTCTATTGGGTCGTGCCACATGTCGACATATCATAGGTGCCTCCAGTCCAATGAGTGGATGACATCTGTCCCAATGGCGAGTCGACACGTGTTCACTCCAGCCAATGATGATTTTACACATGGAAAATCCCCATTGGTCGGGGCTGTTAACGGGTTATCGGATCCAAAACTGGACCCGATAGCTTAACGGCGTTCCGTTACGGTGGATGTCACGTGTCGGTCACCCTTGACGAAAGCACTTCTATGACGCGCGATTTATCATCATGGAAGTGGACACTTCCATGATGATAATTTTGGTAATGTCATGGAACACTTCTACCACAGCACAGGTATGATTATCTTGATTCTTTCATAAAATCGTCATGGATGTACATGCATGACAGAAAACGTGACCTACTGTGACAAACACGTATCATCACGGAAGTGTATTTTTTTGTAGTGATAGTGCCCCCTAGTTGGTGCTTTATAAGAGAAGATGGAGACTCAAATTTAAATTAAAAATTGCATAAAGTAAAATAAAGGCCCTTCACTGAGGGAAGTAGGGATTTGTAGAGGTGCCAGAGCTCAAAGCGAAAATTGAGAGATAAAAACATTTTGAGAGGCATACTTTTCCTACCAATGAAAACGACTTAGAGCTCCCAACACTTTCCATGCTAGACATATCATAGGCGGTTCCCAAATAGAAAATAAAGTTTATTCCTTTTTCCACCATACTTTCACTTCCCATGGCTAACCGTATCCACGGGTGCCCTCCATACCAACACTTTCCAAGGAATTTATTATTTGACAACATAAAGTACCTATTTTATCAACCTATGGACTCCTTTCAATGACAGAGTCTTTGGAGCAAATTGGTTCAGGATTCTAAGGTTAGAAAAGAGTTACCACTCAAGGGAGGAACATGATATGTGGAAGGCTATCCTAGTGGCTCAAGACTGACCGGTATACCTGTACCAGTCTATATTGAGACATATTCATCAATTCGTCAGGCAATTTGGCCTGACAATGTATCCCTGTTGCACCAGACGCTTAATCAACCCTAAAACACAAAAGAACCCTTCATTTTTCATTTTTGGACTGGGCATCCCTAATACCTTTGCCTTACTCTTGTGCAATGACAAGTTAATAAACACTCATCGTGAGAATAACACATCTAGCATGGAAAATATCGGCCACCTCTCACCGCCTCGCGAGCGGTACGAGCACACAAAAGAGAAATTTATTTTCAAAATTAGAGATGGCACATACAAATTTGCTTAGAACGGCAAAAGAATGCCGCATATAGGTAGGTATAATGGACTCATGTGGCAAAACTGGTTTAAAGGATTTTGGATGCACAAGTAGTGATCATACTTAGTGCAAAATGAAGGCTAGCAAAAGATTGAGAAGCGACCAACCAAGAAACCAATAATCTCATAAGCAAGCATTGAGCATAATTAACACCAAATAATGCACCACAAGTAGGATGTAATTTCATTGCATAACTATTAACTTTCGTGCTTGCATAGGGAATCACAAACCTTAACACCAATATTCTTACTAAAGCATAATTACTCATCAACATGACTCACATATCACATCATCATATCTCAAAACTATTACAAGGAATCAAGTTTATTTTGTCCAATGATCTTCATGAAAGTTTTTATTGTATCCTTCTTGGATATCTATCACTTTGGAACTAATTGTCATGTGTTGCTTTTGATAAGCTCAAACAAAGTTAACTGAAGATCATGAGCATAATATTTCTTTCTCTCAAATTAATTTAAGTGAAGCAAGAGATAATTTCTTGAAAATTTTCTAACTCTCAAATAAATCTAAGTGAAGCAAGAGAGCAAAAGACAAGCTACTCCAAAAATATATAAGTGAAGATCAAGCGAGTAGTTAAGTAAATAGGTAGCTATTTGAGGACTCTCTCTTACTCAAAAACTTACATATCTAAGTATTTTATTAAAACATCAAGCACAAACAAAATAAAACGACATTCCAAGAATAACACACATCATGTGAAGAAGCAAAAGCTTAGGTTCAACCGATACTAACCGATAATCGTTGAAGAAGAAAGGTGGGATGCCTACCAGGGCATCCCCAAGCTTAGATGCTTGAGACTTATTGGAATATTAACTTGGGATGCCTTGGGCATCCCCAAGCTTGAGCTCTTGTGTATTGTTCATTCCTTGTATATCACGGTTTTCCTAAATCTCAAAAACTTCATCCATGCAAAACTCAACAAGAACTCGTGAGATAAGTTAGTATAAATCAATGCAAAAACCATATCATTCTCTACTGTAACAAATCACTAAAATTATTATTCAACATTTCATACTAAATGCCTCTGCATATTTAATACTCCTATCCTCGAATAGAATCATTAAACAAGCAAACATATGCAAACAATGCAAACATAACAGCAATCTGCAAAAACAGTACAGTCTGTAAAGAATTCAAGATTCATCATACTTCCCTAATTCCAAAAATTCTAAAAATTTACCACACTGTAGAAAATTTATCATATCTTATTATGCAAAAATTTCAACATTTTATCACATTTTGACTTTTCTAGGGACTTTTTGCAACAGCGATAAACTTTCTGTTTTGAAATAGCAACATGTAGACTTGCAAAATAAGCATGGTAAAGGCTATCCTTGGCATTTTTACTGAAAATAAATATGCAAAACATTATTCTAAATAACATAAAGCAAATCCTAGCAAAATAAATCGACTCTCCAAGTAAAACACATATCATGTGACGAATGAAAATATAGCTCCAAGTGAGGTTACCGATAATGTTGGAGACGAAAGAGGGGATGCCTACCGGGGCATCCGCAAGCTTAGTTGCTTGGATCTTCCTTGAATATTACCTTGGGGTGCCTTGGGAATCCCCAAGCTTAGGGTCCTGTCACTCCTTATTCTCCTCATAGCGATATATCACCCAAAACTTGAAAACTTCAATCACGCAAAACTTAACGGAACTTCGTGAGGTAGGTTAGTATGATAAAGAGCAAACCATTTCACTTTGGTACTGTCAAAGACAAGATTCATAATTGTTTCCACACAATGCCTACTGTAGCATATCATTTCCACAATTTATATTGAGCAATATAAGCCACAGAAACTAGAAAACAAGCAAACTATGCATTGAAAACAGAATTTGTCAAAAATAGAATAGTCTGTAGTAATCTGTACTCCAACCATACTTATGCTACTCCAAAAATTCTGAAAAATTAGGACAACGTAGGTAATTTGTATATATATGACCTGTAAAAGTTTCAGATCAAAAGCACGTTCCAGTGAAGTTTCAAAATTCCTGGACTGAGCACAAAAGTTTTGTTTTTGCACAGATTCAAGTTAACTATCATCCACACTATCCCAAAAGCTTTACTTGGCACTTTATTGAAACAAAAGCAATAAAACATGATTACTACAGTAGCTTAATCATGTGAACACACAAAAATAGTAGGTAGAAGTGTTGGGTTGTCTCCCAACAAGCGCTTTTCTTTAATGCCTTTTAAGCTAGGCATGATGATTCCAATGATGCTCGCATAAAATATAAGAAGTGATACATAAAGAGAGCATCATGAAACATAAGTTCCTCTCCCTTAATAATTTTCAGTAGCATCATGAACAGATTCATCAATATAACCATCACTTAAAGCATTCTTTTCATGATCCACAAGCATAGAAATTTTATACTCTCCACATAAGAAAATTTCTTCTCATTCACAATGGTGGGAGTATCATATGAAACTTGAATACTATAAATTGTTTCCATATTAAAAGAGTAATGTTCAGGAAAAGGGGAATCATAACTACGACAAGTTTTGTAAATATAATTATCACTACTTTTTATAACATAAGTATCATCACAATAATCATCATAAGTAGCAACTTTGTTCTCATCATAAATAGGAGGCATGCAACCATCATAGCGAATTTGATCATTCAAAGTAGGGGGATGAAAAATACCATATTCATTAAGCATGTCAGCCCCAAGCTTGGGACACACATTACTTGCAGCAAATACATTCTCAAACATGTCATTCTCATCAAACATAGCATCCCCAAGCTTGTGACTTGGCATATCATAAGCATAATCACTCTCATCATTAATAGTATGAATAGCACCAACGGTATAACAATTGCTATCATCATAATTTCCCAAGTTGGTGCCAAAAAGATTTCAAAGCTTATAAGAAGTATCATTATCTTCCCAATCATAATCATCACAACAAGCAATAGGCATAACAAAATCATCATCAATAGTGCTCTCGGACATTGTGCCATAAGACATAGAAGCAACATCATCATCAAGTGCATCATCTTTTTTGATTCATTTTCATGAGGCACAACAATAATAGGAGCAACATTATTTGGGAGAGATACCTTTTTACCTTTCTTCTTTCTTCTTTTGTTCTTCTTCACCACATCATGTGTGGGTTTAATTATTTTTTTCAAGCTTCTTATTGATGAGATTGGTTGAATAGGGAGCTCCTCCTCGTCACCTATTTCATCATGAGAGAAAACAGGAGGGGAAGTGGAAATATTTACCCTTTCATTAGTATTCCTTTCATATTCTATTGGTTTTCCCATCTTTCTGTAGTTGGCAATACAAGCATTCTCGTTGCAATTTACCATGCAACATATAGATATTTTTAGATTAGTTTCAATGTCGTCCATGAGAATGAATACTTCAAACCAACTATTTTTATGTGTCAATTCTTCACTCCCCAAAATAAACAAAGTTCATTATAAAGTTCTAGGGTGATCAAGTTATTGCAATATTTGGACACAATTCGATCATGAAAAAGCATGCATTGGAAATTAAGATGGCCGTCCTTATTGCAAAGTTCACAAGTAATAGGAGAAAGGCAACATAATTTTGTAGCAAATTCATCTATCACTTTGAGCAAAGAATTGGTTCTATCATGTTTATGCTTCTTGCAAAATCTATCTTCCCTATAAGGCACGTCTTCACAAACTTTATGCACTCCACAAAAATTGACATGCTTATAAGAAACATTTTTGTCATGACTTGTGCAATCATCATTAGCATTTTGGATATTCAAAGAATTCATACTAACAACATTGCAATCATGCTCATCATTTATACCAAACATTCTATCGAATTCTTCTCCTATCAATTGAGAACAATTTTCTCTTCCATCAGTTTCACAAAATACTTTATAAAGATGAATAATATGATGCAACCTCAATTCCATTTTTTGTAGTTTTGTTTTATAAACCAAACTAGTGATAAAACAAGAAACTAAAAGATTCAGTTGCAAGATCTAAAGATATAGCTTCAAGCACTCACCTCCCCGGCAACGGCGCCATAAAAGAGCTTGATGTCTACTACGCAACTTTATTCTTGTAGACTCATGTTGGGCCTACAAGTGTAGAGTTTTGTAGGACAGTAGAAATTTTCCCTCAAGTGGATGACCAAAGGTTTATCAATCCGGGGGAGGTGTAGGATGAAGATGATCTCTCTCAAACAACCCTGCAACCAAATACAAGAAATCTCTTATGTTCCCAACACGCCTAATACAATGGCAAATTGTATAGGTGCACTAGTTCGGCAAAGAGATGGTGATAAAATTGTAATATGGGTGGTAGAAATATATTTTTATAATCTGAATAAATAAATACAGCAAGGTAGCAAATAGTAAACGGGCACAAAAACGGTATTGCAATGCTTGGAAATGAGGCCTAGGATCCGTACTTTTGCTAGTGTAATCTCTCATCAATGCTAACATAGTTGGATCACATAACCACCCCTCAAAGTGCGATTAAGAATCACTCCAAAGTTCCTATCTAGCGGAGAACATAATAAGAAATTATTTGTAGGGTACTAAACCACCTCGTACCTATTCTTTCTGATCGATCTATCCAAGAGTTCGTACTAAAATAACACCAAATAATTTCAGATTCATAATACTCAATCCAACACAAAGAACCTCAAAGAGCACCCCAAGATTTCTACCGGAGAAATGAACACAAGAACGTGCATCAACCCCTATGCGTAGATTACCCCAATGTCACCTCAGGAATCCGCGAGTTGAGTGCCAAAACACATATCAAGTGAATCAATATGATGCCCCAGTGTCACCATGAGTATACATATGCAAGACATATATCAAGTGCTCTCAAATCCATAAAAGTATTCAATCCGATAACAACGAAATCTTAAAGGGTAATACTCGATTTATCACAACAAGATAGAGAGGGTAAAACACCATATGGTCCGACTATATTAACAAAGCCCGTGATACATCAAGATCGTGACATCTCAAGAACACGAGACAAAGAGAGATTAAACACATAGCTACTGGTACAAACCCTTAGCACCGAGTGTGGACTACTCCTTCCTCATCATGGTGGCCGCCGGGATAATGAAGATGCCCATCGGTGATGATTTCCCCCCTTCGACGGAGTGCTGGAACGGGGTCCAGATTGGTTTTCGGTGGAGAGCAAAGCCTTGCGGCGGTGGAACTTCTGATCTAGGTTTTCCCCGAGGGTTTTTGGAATATTTGGGATTTTATAGGGCATAGAGGGGTGATACATCTCCAACGTATCTAAAATTTTTGATTGTTCCATGCTATTATATTATCTGTTTTGGATGTTTAATGGGCTTTATTATGCACTTTTATATTATTTTTGGGACTAACCTATTAACGGAGGCCTAGTGCAAATTGTTGTTTTTTTTGCCTATTTCAGTGTTTCGCAGAAAAGGAATATCAAACGGAGTCCAAACGGAATGAAACCTTTGGGAGAATCATTCTTGGAACAAACGCAATCCAGGAGACTTGGAGTGGACGTCAAGGAAGCAACGAGGCGGCCATGAGGTAGGAGGGCGCGCCCAGGGGGGAGGCGCCCTCCCCACCCTCGTGGGCCCCTCGTGGCTCCACCGACCTACTTCTTTCGCATATATATACTCATATACCCCAAAAACATCCAGGAGCACCATGAAACCCTATTTCCACCACCGCAACCTTCTATACCTGTGAGATCCCATCTTGGGGCCTTTTCCGGCACTCCGCCGGAGGGGAATCGATCACGGAGGGCTTCTATATCAACACCATAGCCTCTCCGATGATGTGTGAGTAGTTTACCACAGACCTTCGGGTCCATAGTTATTAGCTAGATGGCTTCTTCTCTCTCTCTTTGATTCTCAATACGAAATTCTCCTCGATCTTCTTGGAGATCTATTCAATGTATTACTTTTTGTGGTGTGCTTGTCGAGATCCGATGAATTGTGGGTTTATGATCAAGATTATCTATGAACAATATTTGATTCTTCTCTGAATTCTTATATGTATGATTTGATATCTTTGCAAGTCTCTTTGAATTATCAGTTTGGTTTGGCCTACTAGATTGATCTTTCTTGCAATAGGGGAAGTACTTAGCTTTGGGTTCAATCTTGCAGCATCCTTTCCCAGTGATAGCAGGGGCAGCAAGGCACGTATTGTATTGTTGCCATTGAGGATAAAAAGATGGGGTTTATATCATATTGCTTGAGTTTATCCCTCTACATCATGTCATCTTGCTTAATACTCTAGATGCATGCTGGATAGCGGTCGATGTGTGGAGTAATAGTAGTAGATGCAGAATCATTTCGATCTACTTGTCAAGGACGTGATGCCTATATACATGATCATGCCTAGATATTCTCATAACTATTCGCTTTTCTATCAATTGCTTGCTACCTCTTGAGCATGCGTTGGTTTTTCCCTTGAAGAGGAAAGGGTGATGCAGCAAAGTAGCGTAAGTATGTCCCTCAGTTCTTGACAACCAAGGTATCAATCCAGTAGGAGGCTACACGCAAGTCCCTCGTACCTACACAAACAAACAAGAACCTCGCAACCAATGCGATAAAGGGGTTGTCAATCCCTTCACGACCACTTGCAAAAGTGAGATCTGATAGAGATAATAATAAGATAAATATTTTTGGTATTTTTATGATATAGATTGGAAAGTAAAGATTGCAAAATGAAGTAGATCGGAAACTTATATGATGGAAAATAGACCCGGGGGCCATAGGTTTCACTAGTGGCTTCTCTCAAGATAGCATAAGTATTACGATGGGTGAACAAATTACTGTCGAGCAATTGATAGAAAAGTGCATAGTTACGAGAATATCTAGGCATGATCATGTATATAGGCATCACGTCCACGACAAGTAGATCGAAACGATTCTACATCTACTACTATTACTCCACACATCGACCGCTATTAGAGTATTAAGTTCATAAGAACAGAGTAACGCATTAGGCAAGATGACATGATGTAGAGGGATAAACTCAAGCAATATGATATAAACCACATCTTTTTATCCTCGATGGCAACAATCCAATACGTGCCTTGCTGCCCCTGCTATCACTGGGAAAGGACACCACAAGATTGAACCCAAAGCTAAGCACTTCTCCCATTGCAAGAAAGATCAATCTAGTAGGGAAAACCAAACTGATAATTCGAAGAGACTTGCAAAGATAACCAATCATACATAAAAGAATTCAGAGGATATTCAAATATTTCTCATAGATAAACTTGATCATAAGCCCACAATTCACCGGATCTCAAAAAACACACCGCAAAAAGAGTTACATCGAATAGATCTCTAAGAAGATCGAGGAGAACTTTGTATTGAGATTCAAAGAGAGAGAAGAAGCCATCTAGCTAATAACTATGGACCCGAAGGTCTGTGGTAAACTACTCACAACTCATCGGAGAGGCCATGGTGTTGATGTAGAAGACCTCTGTGGTGGATTCCCCCTCCGGCGGAGTGCTGAAAAAGGCTCCAAGATGGGATCTCACGGGTACAGAAGGTTGCGGCAGTGGAAATAGGGTTTTGTGGTGCTCCTGGATGTTTTCAGGGTATGTGGATATATATAGGCGAAGGAAGTCGGTCAAGTGAGCCACGAGGGGCCAACGAGGGTGGGGGGCGCCCCCACCCCCCTAGGGCGCGCCTCCCTGCCTCGTGTCTTCCTCGTTTGCTTCTTGACGTCCACTCCAAGTCTCCTGGATTGTGTTTGTTCCGAAAATAAAGAACTCCCCCGAAGGTTTCATTCCGTTTGGACTCTGTTTGATATTCCTTTTCTGCGAAACACTGAAATAGGCAAAAAAACAGCAATTTGGGTTGGGCCTCCGGTTAATAGGTTAGTCCCAAAAATAATATAAAAGTGTAAAATAAAGCCCATAAACATCCAAAACGGGTAATATAATAGCATGGAACAATCAAAAATTATAGATACGTTGGAGACGTATCAAGCATCCCCAAGCTTAATTCCTGCTCGTCCTCAAGTAGGTAAATGATAAAAACATAATTTTTGATGTGGAATGCTACCTAGCATATTTCTCAATGTAATTTTCTTTATTGTGGCACGAATGTTCAGATCCAAATGATTCAAAATAAAAGTTCATATTAACATAAAAATAGTAATACTTCAAGCATACTAACAAGTAATCATGTCTTATCAAAATAACATAGCCAAAGAAAGCTCATCCCTACAAAATCATATAGTTAGGCTATGCTTCATTTTCGTCACACAAAATACTCCCATCATGCACAACCCCGGTTTCAGCCAAGCAATTGGTTCATACTTATTAACGCGCTTCAGCTTTTTCAACTCTCACGCAATACATGAGCGTAAGCCATGGATATAGCACTATGTGTGGAATAGAATATGATGATGGAGGTTGTGTGGAGAAGACAAAAGAAGGAGAAAGTCTCACATTTACTAGGCGTATCAACGGCCTATGGAGATGCCCATTAATAGATATCAATGTGAGTGAGTAGGGATTGCCATGCAACGGATGCACTAGAGCTATAAATGTATGAAAGCTCAACAAAAGAAACTAAGTGGGTGTGCATCCAACTCGCTTGCTTAGGAAGACCTAGGGCATTTTGAGGAAGCCCATCATTGGAATATACAAGCAAGGTTCTATAATGAAAAATTCCCACTAGTATATGAAAGTGACAACATAGGAGACTCTCTATCATGAAGATCATGGTGCTACTTTGAAGCACAGGTGTGGAAAAAGGATAGTAACATTGTCCCTTCTCTCTTTTTCTCTCATTTTTTCTTTTTTTATGGTGGGCTGCTACGTCTTGATCTTGCGTTGGTTTTCCTTGAAGAGGAAAGGGTGATGCAGCAATAGTAGCGTAAGTATTTCCCTCAGTTTTTGAGAACCAAGGTATCAATCTAGTAGGAGGCTCCTCAAAAGTCCCACGCACCTACACAAACAAACAAAGAACTCGCAACCAACGCAATAAAGAGGTTGTCAATCCCTTCACACCACATGCGAAAGTGAGATCTAATAGAGATTGTATGATAAGATAAATATATTTTTGGTATTTTATAATATAGATTGGAAAAGTAAAGATGCAAATAAAAGTAGATTGAAAGCTTATATGATAAAATATAGACCCGGGGGCCATAGGTTTCACTAGTGGCTTCTCTCAAGATAGCATAAGTATTACGGTGGGTGAACAAATTACTGTCGAGCAATTGATAGAAAAGCCAATAATTATGAGATTATCTAGGCATGATCATGTATATAGGCATCACGTCCGTGACTAGTAGACCGACTCCTGCCTGCATCTACTACTATTACTCCACACATCGACCGCTATCCAGCATGCATCTAGAGTATTAAGTTCATTAGAACAGAGTAACGCATTAAGAAAGATGACATGATGTAGAGGGATAAGCTCATGCAATATGATATAAACCCCATCTTTTTATCCTCGATGGCAACAATACAATACGTGCCTTGCTGCCCCTATTGTCACTGGGAAAGGACACCGCAAGATTGAACCCAAAGCTAAGCACTTCTCCCATTGCAAGAAAGATCAATCTAGTAGGCCAAACCAAACTGATAATTCTAAGAGACTTGCAAAGATAACTTAATCACACATAAAAGAATTCAGAGGAGATTCAAATATTTCTCATAGATAAACTTGATCATAAACCCACAATTCATTGGATCTCGACAAACACACCGCAAAAAGAGTTACATCGAATAGATCTCCAGGAAGATCGAGGAGAACATGGTATTGAGATCCAAAAGGATAGAAGAAGCCATCTAGCTAATAACTATGGACCCGAAGGTCTGTGGTAAACTACTCACAACTCATCGGAGGGCTATGGTGTTGATGTAGAAGCCCTCGGTGGTCAATTCCCCCTCCCGCGGAGCGCTGACGAAGGCTCCAAGATGAGATCTCGTGGATACAGAAGGTTACGGTGGTGGAAATAGTTTTTCGTTGTCGCCCTTGATGTTTTCGGGGTTCGTGGGTATATATAGGAGGAAGAAGTAGGTCGGTGGACACCTGAGGGGCCCACGAGATAAGGGGGCGCGCCCAGTAGGGGTGGGCTCGCCCTCCACCCTCGTGGCCGCCTCGACTGCTTCTTGACTTGCACTCCAAGTCCTCTGGATCACGTTCGTTCCAAAAATCACGCTCCCGAAGGTTTCATTCCGTTTGGACTCCGTTTGATATTCCTTTTCTTCGAAACACTGAAATAGACAAAAAAAATAGCAATATGGGCTGGGCCTCCGGTTAGTAGGTTAGTCCCAAAAATGATATAATTGTGTAAAGTAAAGCCCATAAACATCCAAAACGGGTAATATAATAGCATGGAACAATCAAAAATTATAAATACGTTGGACACGTATCATGGGCTTCTTTGGCCTCTTTTTTTTATTTGGGCTTCTTTGGCCTCTTTTATTTTCATAAAGTCCGGATTCTCATCCCGACTTGTGGGGGAATCATAGTCTCCATCATCCTTTCCTCACTTGGGACAATGCTCTAATAATGAAGATCATCACACTTTTATTTATTTACAACTCAAGAGTTACAACTCAATACTTAGAACAAAATATGACTCTATGTGAATGCCTTCGGCGGTGTACCGGGATATGCAATGAATCAAGAGTGACATGTATGAAAGAATTATAACGGTGGCTTTGCCACAAATATGATGTCAACTACATGATCATGCAAAAGCAATATGACAATGATGGAGCGTGTCATAATAAATGGAACAGTGGAAAGTTGCATGGCAATATATCTCGGAATGGTTATGGAAATGCCATAATAGGTAGGTATGGTGGCTGTTTTGAGGAAGGTAAATGGTGGGTATATGATACCGGCAAAATTTGCACCAACTCTCAAGGTGAGAAAGGGTAATGCACGGTACCGTAGAGGCTAGCAAATTGCGGAAGGGTAAGAGTGCGTATAATCCGTGGACTCGCATTAGTCATAAAGAACTCATATACTTATTGCAAAATTTTATTAGCCCTCGAATCAAAGTACTACTATGCATGCTCCTAGGGGAAGGGCTGGTAGGAGTTAACCATCGCGCTATCCCGACCTCGACACATAAGGAAGGCAATCAAAAGAACACCCCATGCAACAAATTTGTCACACAACGTTTACCATACGTGCATGCTACAGGACTTGCCAACTTTAACACAAGTATTTCTCAATTTCATAATTACCCAACTAGCATGACTCTAACATTACCAACTTTATATCTCAAAACAATTATCAAATATCAAATTGATCATAGTATTCAATGCACTCTATATGATAGTTTTTATTATACCCAACTTGGATGCCCATCGTATTAGGACCAATTTTATAACCAAAGCAAATACCATTCTGTTCTAAAAGACTCTCAAAATAATATAAGTGAAGCATGAGAGATCAATAATTTCTACAAAATAAAACCACCACCATGCTCTAAAAAGATATAAGTGAAGCACTAGAGCAAAATTATCTAGCTCAAAAGATATAAGTGAAGCACATAGAGTATTCTAATAAATTCCAATTCATGTGTGTGTCTCCCAAAAGGTGTTTAAATCAAGGATGATTGTGTTAAACTAAAAAGAAAAGACTCATATCATACAAGACGCTCCAAGCAAAACACATATCATGTGGTGAATAAAAATATAGCTCCAAGTAAAGTTACCGATAGACGAAGACGAAAGAGGGGATGCCTTCCGGGGCATCCCCAAGCTTAGGCTTTTGGTTGTACTTGAATTTTACATTGGGGTGCCTTGGGCATCCCCAAGATTAGGCCCTTGCCACTCCTTATTCCATAATCCATCAAATCTTTACCCAAAACTTGAAAACTTCACAACACAAAACTCAACAGAAAATCTCATGAGCTCCGTTAGTGCAAGAAAGCAAACCACCACTTCAAGGTAATTTAATGAACTCATTATTTATTTATATTGGTGTTAAACCTACTGTATTCCAACTTCTCTATGGTTCATTCCCCCCGATACTAGCCATAGATTCATCAAAATAAGCAAACAACACACGAAAAACAGAATCTGTCAAAAACAGAACAGTCTGTAGCAATATGTAACTTTCGAATACTTCTGGAACTCTAAAAATCCTACCACAATAGGAAATCCTAGTCAATTTGTCTATTAATCTTCTTCAAAAAGAATCAACTAAAAAGCACGTTTCTGTGATTTATTAAAATTATTCTCGTGCACACAAAAGTTTCTGTTTTTCAGCAAGATCGCATTAACTATCACCCAAGATGATCCTATAGGTTCTACTTGGCACAAACACTAATTAAAACATAAAACCACATCTAAACAAAGGATAGATGAATTATTTAATACTAAGCAGGAGCAAAAAGTAAAGAACAAAAATAAAATTGGGTTTCCTCCCAACAAGCGCTATCGTTTAACGCCCCTAGCTAGGCATAAAAGCGAGAATAGATCTAAGTATTGCCATAATGATAAGGTAAATCACAAAAACTCATATCATATTCCCTACGTTCAGCAGCAAGTTTTATTTGTGGCAAGCAAAAGTAATCAAAAGGGCTAAATTTAATGGGACAGAAGTCCCCAAGATCAAGCTCGGGAGGTATGGGTCCCTCCTTTGGCCCCTCATATTGCACAACCAATTCATCATTATAAGCATTCTTTTGGCAAAAAGTCATGAGCCTTTTATCAAGAGAAAATCCTAAGCCATTGTTTTGAATAGCAAAATCATCATTAAGTTCAGAGATTCTATCAACTACAATATCGGTAGGAACCTTTTTTCTAAGGTTTTCATTATGAGCAACATGATCTAGAGATTGTAAACACATTATGTCTTCTTGATTAAATAGGATTGCCTCGATGGGAGGACGACCACCGTCCACCCTATAGTGCGCAAAAATTTCTTTAGCTGCTTTCATTATAAATCTGAACTCATGTGCCAAAAAGATAGTAGCTGCACGCTTAATAGAAGAATGCTCAATATTGGAAAATTCTAGGAAAATCGTTTGTATTCAAGGATGCATATGCATAAACTGCCTTCCAAGTTCAACTATAAGCAAGGATATAGCATTTGCAAGACTAGTAGTTCTCAAGAATAGATCCACCCATAGCGGGCAAAGCACCGGCACAAGTAAAGAAATCTTGAATAACCCCTTTTCCAATAATATTACCACTACCGATTCAAAACTTTTTAGTGTGTAAGATGGTGGGTTCTTCAACAGGATCATCAAAAGCATCAAAGTTTCCCATGTTATTACTATTGTCCTTATCAACGATAACCTCCCCAGTTTCAGACATAGCGGCAACAAAAACTAGGAGCAAGTGAAAAAGAGGCGAACGGGAAAGAGAGGGCGGATAAAACGGCAAGGGTGAAGTGGGGGAGAGGAAAACGAGAGGCAAATGGCAAATACTGTAAAGCGAGGGAGAAGATTTTGTGATGTGTACTTGGTATGTCTTGACTTCTGCGAAGACTTCCCCGGAAACGGCGCCAGAAATCCTTCTTGCTACCTCTTGACCATGCGTTGGTTTTTCCCTTGAAGAGGAAAGGGTGATGCAGCAAAGTAGCGTAAGTATTTCCCTCAGTTTTTGAGAACCAAGGTATCAATCCAGTAGAAGGCTACACGCAAGTCCCTCGTACCTACACAAACAAACAAGAACCTCGCAACCAACGCGATAAAGGGGTTGCCAATCCCTTCACGGCCACATGCGAAAGTGAGATCTGATAGAGATAATAATAAGATAAATATTTTTGGTATTTTTATGATATATATTGGAAACTAAAGATTGCAAAATAGAGTAGATCGGAAACTTATACGATGGAAAATAGACCCGGGGGCCATAGGTTTCACTAGTGGCTTCTCTCAAGAAAGCATAAGTATTACGGTGGGTGAACAAATTACTGTCAAGCAATTGATAGAAAAGTGCATAGTCATGAGAATATCTAGGCATGATCATGTATATAGGCATCATGTCCGCGATAAGTAGATCAAAACGGTTCTGCATCTACTACTATTACTCCACACATCGACCGCTATCCAGCATGCATCTAGAGTATTAAGTTCACAAGAACAGAGTAACGCATTAGGCAAGATGACATGATGTAGAAGGATAAACTCAAGAAGCATGATATAAACCCCATCTATTTATCCTCGATGGCAACAATACAATACGTGCCTTGCTGCCCCTGCTGTCACTTCGAAAGGACACCGCAAGATTGAACCCAAAGCTAAGCACTTCTCCCATTGCAAGAAAGATCAATCTAGTAGGCCAAACCAAACTAATAATTCGAAGAGACTTGCAAAGATAACCAATCATACATAAAAGAATTCAGAGGATATTCAAATATTTCTCATAGATAAACTTGATCATAAGCCCACAATTCATCGGATCTCTACAAACACACCGTAAAAAGAGTTACATCGAATAGATCTCCAAGAAGATCGAGGAGAACTTTGTATTGAGATTCAAAGAGAGAGAAGAAGCCATCTAGCTAATGACTATGGACCCGAAGGTCTGTGGTAAACTACTCACAACTCATCGGAGAGGCCATGGTGTTGATGTAGAAGCCCTCCATGATCGATTCCCCCTCCGGCGGAGCACCAGAAAAGGCTCCAAGATGGGATCTCACGGGTACAGAAGGTTGTGGCGGTGGAAATAGGATTTCGTGGTGCTCCTGGATGTTTTCATGGTATGTGGATACATATATAGGCGAAGGAAGTCGGTCAGGGGAGCCACGAGGGGCCCACAAGGGTGGGGGGGCGCGCCCACCCCCCTAGGGCGCGCCTCCCTGCCTTGTGGCTTCCTCGTTTGCTTCTTGACGTCCACTCCAAGTCTCTTGGATTGCGTTTGTTCCCAAAATAACTCTCCCGAAGGTTTCATTCCGTTTGGACTCCGTTTGATATTCCTTTTCTGGGAAACACTGAAATAGGCAAAAAAACAGCAATTTGGGCTGGGCCTCCGGTTAATAGGTTAGTCCCAAAAATAATATAAAAGTGTATAATAAAGCCCATAAGCATCCAAAACAGGTAATATAATAGCATGGAACAATCAAAAATTATAGATACGTTGGAGACGTATCATTGCTCGACAGTAGTTTGTTCACCCACCATAAGGTATGCTATCTTGAGAGAAGCCACTAGTGAAACCTATGGCCCCCGGGTCTCTTTTCCATTGTATTATATCTCTTTTATTTACATTGCATCTTGTTTACTATTTTGCAATCTTTACTTTTCAATCTATACAACAAAAATACCAAAAATATTTATCTTATTATCTCTACCAGATCTCACTTTTGCAAGTGGCCGTGAAGGGATTGACAACCCCTTTATCGCGTTGGTTGCAAGGTTCTTATTTGTTCGTGCAGGTACAAGGTGACTTGCATGTAACCTCCTACTGGATTGATACCTTGGTTCTCAAAAACTGAGGGAAATACATACGCTAATTTTCTGCATCACCCTTTCCTCTTCAAGGGAAAATTAACACATGCTCAAGAGGTAGCAAGGGGGTGCGGCAGGCCACTGAGGTGGGCACAACCCACCTAGGCATGCCTGGGCCCCCAGGCGCACCCTGGTGGGTTGTGCCCCCCTCGGGGCACCCCCAAGTGCTTCTCTGGACCACTGGTGGTCTTCTAGTCCATAAAAAACCCACAAAAAATTTCGTGGTGTTTGGACTCCGTTTGATATCGATTTCCCGCGATGTAAAAAACAAGCAAAAAACAACAAGTGGCACTGGGCACTAGGTCAATAGGTTAGTCCCAAAAATGATATAAAGTTGCTATAAAGTGATTGTAAAATATCCAAGAATGGTAATATGACAACATGGAACAATAAAAAATTATAGATACATTGGAGACGTATCAAGGCCTAGGGTCCGTACTTTTGCTAGTGCAATCCCTCAACAATGCTAATCTAATTGGATCACATAACCATCCCTCAACGTGCGATGAAGAATCACTCCAAAGTTCTTATCTAGCAGAGAACATAAGAAGAAATTGTTTGTAGTTATTCTTTCCGATCGATCTATCCAAGAGTTCCTACTAAAATAACACCAAGTTATTCTTTCCGATCGATCTATCAAGGGGGTGCGGCAGGCCACTGAGGTGGGCACAACCCACCTAGGCGCGCCTGGGCCCCCAGGCGCACCCTGGTGGGTTGTGCCCCCCTCGGGGCACCCCCAAGTGCTTCTCTGGACCACTGGTGGTCTTCTAGTCCATAAAAAATCCACAAAAAGTTTCGTGGTGTTTGGACTCTGTTTGATATCGATTTCCCGTGATGTAAAAAACAAGCAAAAAACAGCAAGTGGCACTGGGCACTGGGTCAATAGGTTAGTCCCAAAAAATGATATAAAGTTGCTATAAAGTGATTGTAAAACATCCAAGAATGATAATATGACAACATGGAACAATAAAAAATTATAGATACATTGGAGACGTATCAAGGCCTAGGATCCGTACTTTCGCTAGTGCAATCCCTCAGCAATGCTAATCTAATTGGATCACATTGCGATGAAGAATCACTCCAAAGTTCTTATCTAGTACAGAACATAAGAAGAAATTGTTTGTAGTTATTCTTTCCGATCGATCTATCCAAGAGTTCATACTAAAATAACACCAAGTTATTCTTTCTGATCGATCTATCAAGAGTCTGTACTAAAATATCACTAAGTTATTCTTTTTGATCGATCTATCAAGAATCATACTAAAATAACACCAAAGCAAATTCAGATTCATAATAATCAATCCAACACAAAGAACCTGAAAGAGTGCCCCAAGATTTCTACCGGAGAAACAAAGACAAGAATGTGCATCAACCCCTATGCATAGATTACCTCAATGTCACCTCGGGAATCTGTGAGTTGAGTGCCAAAACATATACCAAGTGAATCAATATAATACCCCATTGTCACCACGGGTATTCATATGTATCACGCCCAATATGCGACCCTATCCAAAAGGAACTCGAAGGTCCCACCAAGGGTAGACCCGCATATTGAAACGCTTTTGCAAGGTGGATATCATTACATCAACATTACATAATAGATGGGGATACATACAAAACATACAATGTCACCTGAATACAACAACACAACATACAAGAACAACATCCGACTACGGATGAATCATAAACAGAAACTCAAACAATATCCACCCTGCTAGCCCAGGCTGCCGACTTGGAACCTATCCCCTGATCGAAGAAGAAGCAGAAGAAGTACTCCAAAACAAGCAAACATCGCTCTCGCGTCAAGATCATCGCATAACCTGTACCTGCAACTGTTGTTGTAGTAATCTGTGAGCCACGAGGACTCAGCAATCCCATTACCATGGGTGTCAAGACTAGCAAAGCTTAATGGGAAGGGAAGGGGTAAAGTGGTGAGGTTGCAGCAGCGGCTAAGCAAGTATGGTGGCTAACATACGCAAATGAGAGCGAGAAGAGAAACAAAGGAACGGTCGTGAACTAGCAATGATCAAGAGGTGATCCTGAACACCTACTTACGTCAAACATAACACAGAAACCGTGTTCACTTCCCGGACTCCGCCGAGAAGAGACCATCACGGCTACACACGCGGTTGATGCGTTTTAATTCGGATCTGGTGTCAAGTTATCTACAACCGGACATTAACAAATTCCCATCTGCCACATAACCGCGGGCACGGCTCTCGAAAGTTTAAACCCTGCAGGGGTGTCCCAACTTAGCCCATGACAAGCTCTCGCGATCAACGAAGGAATAGACCTTCTCCCAGGAAGACCCGATCAGTCTCGGAATCCCGGTTTGCAAGACATTTCTACAATGGTAAAACAAGACCAGCAAAGCCGCCCGATGCGCCGACAATCCCGATAGGAGGTGCACATATCTCGTTCTCAGGGCACACCGGATGAGCAAGACGACGGGTTGGCATAGACCCTGGTTACCCAGGGGGCGCCGGATATCGCTCGGTTTGGACCAACACTTAGACAAGCATTGGCCCGGGGGGGGCTAAAATAAAGATGACCCTCGAGAGGGCGACTCCCAAGGGAAAAGTAGGTGGTGGTTAGGCAAATGGTAAAACCAAGGTTGGGCCTTGCTGGACAAGTTTTATTCAAAGAGAACTGTCAGGGGGGTCCCATAAATCACCCGACCGCATTAGGAACGCAAAATCCAGGAACATAATACCGGTATGACGGAAACTAGGGCGGCAAGAGTGGAACAAAACACCAGGCATAAGGCCGAGCCTTCCACCCTTTACCAAGTATATAGATGCATTAATAATATAAGAGATATTGTGATATCCCAACATAAACCCTGTCCACCATGGAGAAATCTTCAACTTCACCTGCAGCTAGCAACGCTATAAGAGGGGCTGAGCAAAAGCGGTAACATAGCCAAACAACGGTTTGCTAGGAATGCAGCATAGCGATAGAACGAAGCAACTAGCATAGCAATGATAGTAGTGAGATCCAGGGTAGCGGTCATCTTGCCTGAAATCCCGCTAGGAAGAAGAACGAGTCCATGAAGAAGATGAAGCCACGAAGATGAACCAAGGTAGACAAACGAATCCTCACGATCGCAACGAAACGGGAACTATCGAGAAGAAGCACACAACATGGTAAACACACCACACATGGACAAGACATGATGCACAACAAGCATGATGCACGACAAAGCTACATGAAGCTACTCATGGCAATAGATGATGCATACAAGAGTAACACATCAAGGCAAGTTTAAATGAGGCCGGGAACAACATATAACAATTCCGGTAAGTCCTCATATGAAAATTTCGAAATTGGTCCAGATCTGAACAAACCTTATGTTCAAGTTGTTAAACAGCAAGTTAAGATGCACCAAGATGATCTACACAAAATTCTAGTCAAGTTACATATAAAGTTCATTAGATTCGGAGCTACGGCCTAGAAGATATGAGCAAAACAAGTTAAGCATGGCATCGATGCAAAATGCACCCAAACATCAAGCAAACACACCAAAACAAGGATGCAATATGATAATATGAAGCTACATGCAAAATCAAGCAAGTTTTCATATAGAGCACACTCAAAACGGAGCAACGGTGCAACACATGCACTCTATACAAGTCATAACAACAATCTGTCCATAACAGCAACTAGGCATCTTACAAGCTTCAAAACAACATGCTACAGCACCCCAACATAATAACAAAAGGCATGGGAATGAAGTACTGGTAAAGCACTACAAAACATGAACACTGAGCTATCTCCAGAAAAGACTAGAACATGCTCAAAAGGACATGGGAAGATTGCAAATAATAACAGTTTCAGACTTTGCAGAAAATAATATCAGGTTGCAATGTTCAGAGCTATCAAACAATATGTTACAGGAACTTATCATGGCAAATAAAGGCATGGCATGAATCTACTAATTGCATAGATCAAAAGTCTCTTACTGACCATGAGCCATAAAGGATCAGAAGATAAGATGGCACCCATGTAAACATGGCAAGTTATATTACAGATTTAAACATGGCAGGAACAACAATAAGTAGGCATGTTGGTGGGCTTGAACCACTCACTACAGAGCAATACATGACATGGAAAGGCAACCAACAGTAAGAAGACATGTTTGTGAAGTTAAGCATGGCAAGAGCAAGGTCATAGGGTGCATGGAACACTAGCAAAACACATGGGAACTAGTGAACTTAATGTTAACAGGCTGATAGCAACATTATGAAGCAACTTTAGAGCAAGATATGAACAATCTACAGCAAGCTATAAATGCTACCAGGGGCATGTATGGATAGAGCATGACATGTAGACCAAAACATGTTTATAGAACATCTCCAGATTATGCATAGAATGATTAGTAGCAACATATTTACATAGCAACAAAATATAACAGAATCTGTCTAGCAAAACAGCAACAGCAAGTACAATACTTAACAAGCTCGATTCACTCACCACAAGTCATTGCATGACAAGATAAGCATAGCATCATCAAGAAGACATGTTTGTGAAACAAACCAAGGCAAGAACAAGTCCATAGCATGCAAGGATCAACTATAGCAAGCTTGGCCATATTGAATAACATGTAAACAATCTGCCAGGAAACATTTTGAAGCAAAAGTAGAGCACAAAAATGACATGCTAGACTACTCCATAATTGCAAAAAAGGGCATGAATGGATATACAAAAACCACATGTTCAAAACACCCTTACTGAAGTATCTCAAAATATGCATGGATCTCTCTGTAGCATCAAGTTTACATGGCATCAAAATAACAGCAGAACAAGGACTAAAATCAGCAATATCACGAAGCCTAGTTTGCATGCTTGTGCTAGTCACCACATTGATCACAAAAATACATGGAATACACCCCTGGAAAGATGGCATGGCATAGATCAAAACACATGTAGACATCAACCTCATAGGATGCACACATCAATCATGGCAAAAATGACAAATGAGCAAGTTATAACAGTTTCAGCAGATTAACATCAACATGCACTCTTCCAACAGCATTTCGGGCATCAAGATGAGCTCAAATGAAAATTATGCAATGAGATGAAATGATGTACTCCTCGAGACGAACAATTTGGCATATTACACGCACGAAACGGAGCTACGGATGCAGAGATACAATGCGATGAACATGGCATGATTATGTGCAAATACTGGGACTTAGGCAAATTTCCCAGGGAAAAAAACATGGATGAGCGTCAAATAACTAAGATGCGCGCGGAGCGGGGCTTAGCGGGTCGCTCACCATTGGGCTAGGCCCATGTCACGGGGAGAATGGAGGCAGGCCGGCTTGGGCCTGGGAGGCGTGCTGGGCTGGAGGGGAGTTAGGTGGGTTTTGGGCCACTTTGGAAGGGGTGTTGGGCTGCAACACAAAGAGGGCTTTACGGTTACCCGGTTAACCGTTGGAGTATCAAACGACCTCCAAATGGCACGAAACTTGACAGGTGGTCTACCGGTGCTATACCAAGGCCGCTTGGCAAACCTCGGGCCATTCTGAGAACGTTTAACACCCGCACAAGAGAAGAGGCAAAAGGGGGACGCCGGAGGACATAGGAGTGCCGGATTGCAAAACGGATAATGGGGAAAATGCTCGGATGCCTGAGACGAACGCGTATGCAAAATGAGATGCACATGATGACATGATAAAATGCAACACGCAAGCAAATGACATGGCAACGACGGCGAATAACTGGCGGACACCTGGCGCAACGAATCCGGGGCGTTACAACACTCCTCCACTAACAAGAGATCTCGTCCCGAGATCTTAGGACCGAGACGGAAGGGAAAAGGGATGAGGTGAAACAAGAACTCAAGAGAGGAAACAAAGAATCGAGAGCACTCGAGAAAAGAGAGGAACAACGAGAATTACAAGAATCGAAAGCTCACGGCATCAGATAGACTCTGAAATGACTCCGGTTGGAACGGGATAAGAAGCGGATGAGACTGAAAGAATTTAGGCAGCAGTCCGGTTGAAAATGAAAGGAGTATAACATGAACTAGAGAAGATGGAATGAAACTTGGTGAACTCTTGAAGAATGAATTAAATCATGAAGAATCGCCATGAAGAACTCCGGTGACAAAAGGATGATGAGATAGAAATGAAGGATGAAAGAATAAGACGAGCCTTGCGGTGATTTAGATGGAGGTTCCAACGAAATGTCCGAGGAAATTTGAACTCTGGAAAAGAAAAGATGAAACACTTGGAACTAGAATTTATTCCTCAAGAACAAACTCCGAAGAAAAGGAAGGGATTACTCGCTTGGATGAAATAAGAATAAGATATATTGTATGCTTATCTTTCATCAAATTAAATTGATGACAAGCAATGGATTTAGCATACTACTTATTCTTCTTGAAAAGGATTGAGAAGTGACATATCGCAAACTTGAGAAGGTCTTCAATGAACCACCGGTAGGATTGGAAAGAACGAATGGATTGATATGATAAACAAAGAAAAAGAATCTTGAATGAACCACCGGAAGAATTCAAAATTGAATGGCGAAAGGGAATGGAATCACCGGGAAGAATTAGAAGAACCAATATGCTAGAGGGGATTTATATGCAAAAGAACAAAGAGATCATGAACTGATAAAGAACACTTGAACGAAGCACCGGAAGAATATTGAGACGAACGAAAGGGCACAGATATAGAATAATTGGAGAACGAATCTAAAAACTTAGAATGGAGAGATATTCCGAAAAGATGACCTCTGGATGATCGAGAGAGAAAGCAACTCCTGAAATGCTCCGGATGGATGGAAAAGAATTTGCATGACTTGAAACAATTTGAGCGGATAGCATCAAGCTAGCGACATGAATCTTCGGGAGAACGGACAAGATTTAGAGGAAAAATTCTTCTTCGGTCTTCAAATGATAACGAGAAACACCACCAAAGTTATTTAGATACTCCGGGGAAATGAAAAGCAAAGGAGGGTTGAGGCAACCATGAAAAGAATTTAAAAGCGATCTTGGGGAAGGCATGTGACTGATGGGATCCATTCTTACATCACACTTTAAAAAGAATTGAGAGAAACTCTAGGGAATTAGAAGGGTCAGGTAAGATCCTGGGAAAAGACCTGTGGGTTAGGGCCCACTGAAGAGAAAAACACCGTTGAAAAGGATTGTTGAACAGATAGATGATGCACCGGAACAATAGAATTATTTGAATGAGGTGATAACCTCGAATTAATTCGAACACAGACGAATCTCCTGAGATGTCTTGAACTCCGGAAGGATTGAATGGAGAGAGGCGAACGAGCAAGGAAAACACTTGAGCCGACGGAAAAGAATATAATCACTACCGAAAAACTTGAATTGAATCCACCAGAAAAGAAAAGAGATGAAGAATGACGAACAAGACGAGAATTCACCGGTTGGAATAATTAAGGGAAGAATGAAGAGACTCCACACGAATGAAATTGATGGTCGAGAGAGTCAACTCCGGGAAGAAAAGGGTGGGAGGGCGGGAGAAAAAAAACACATGCAACTGGAAGGGGAAACCGACGAATAATTTTGAGAGGAAAAATCGGTTGAAATCATTGAGGAAAGAAAGCAAAGACTTTGCACGAGTAGGATGGATACTCGATTACGGACTCTGGCTCCGATAAGGAAAAGGGGTGGGCGGGTGGGAAAAGAAGACAACTGAGGATTGAACTTGGCAAAAATGAAGAGGCTCGAGTCAACATGACGAGAAATGCACCAGATGAAAAGAGCTGAGGAACAACTACCGGAAAACCAACTGCGTGAACCTAAAGAAAATTTTGAATGGGAAGAGGAGTAATTCAAAACACCTACGCCAAGATTCCTCACTAGAGCGACGAAGGGGCTGAGGAGTAAAAAGAATTCCTACTCTCCGATATAACTAGACTCAGAAAAAGTTTTCTTCTAGACTCAACAACAGCCAAACTACACGATCAAACAAGGGGGGCTCCTAAGGTCGGTCGAGGCTCTGATACCAACTTATCATGCCCAATATGCGACCCTATCCAAAAGGAACTCGAAGGTCCCACCAAGGGTAGACCCGCATATTGAAACGCTTTTGCAAGGTGGATATCATTACATCAACATTACATAATAGATGGGGATACATACAAAACATACAATGTCACCTGAATACAACAACACAACATACAAGAACAACATCCGACTACGGATGAATCATAAACAGAAACTCAAACAATATCCACCCTGCTAGCCCAGGCTGCCGACTTGGAACCTATCCCCTGATCGAAGAAGAAGCAGAAGAAGTACTCCAAAACAAGCAAACATCGCTCTCGCGTCAAGATCATCGCATAACCTGTACCTGCAACTGTTGTTGTAGTAATCTGTGAGCCACGAGGACTCAGCAATCCCATTACCATGGGTGTCAAGACTAGCAAAGCTTAATGGGAAGGGAAGGGGTAAAGTGGTGAGGTTGCAGCAGCGGCTAAGCAAGTATGGTGGCTAACATACGCAAATGAGAGCGAGAAGAGAAACAAAGGAACGGTCGTGAACTAGCAACGATCAAGAGGTGATCCTGAACACCTACTTACGTCAAACATAACACAGAAACCGTGTTCACTTCCCGGACTCCGCCGAGAAGAGACCATCACGGCTACACACGCGGTTGATGCGTTTTAATTTGGATCTAGTGTCAAGTTATCTACAACCGGACATTAACAAATTCCCATCTGCCACATAACCGCGGGCACGGCTCTCGAAAGTTTAAACCCTGCAGGGGTGTCCCAACTTAGCCCATGACAAGCTCTCGCGATCAACGAAGGAATAGACCTTCTCCCAGGAAGACCCGATCAGTCTCGGAATCCCGGTTTGCAAGACATTTCTACAATGGTAAAACAAGACCAGCAAAGCCGCCCGATGCGCCGACAATCCCGATAGGAGGTGCACATATCTCGTTCTCAGGGCACACTGGATGAGCAAGACGACGGGTTGGCATAGACCCTGGTTGCCCAGGGGGCGCCGAACATCACTCGGTTTGGACCAACACTTAGACAAGCATTGGCCCGGGGGGGCTAAAATAAAGATGACCCTCGAGAGAGCGACTCCCAAGGGAAAAGTAGGTGGTGGTGAGGCAAATGGTAAAACCAAGGTTGGGCCTTGCTGGACAAGTTATATTCAAAGAGAACTGTCAGGGGGGTCCCATAAATCACTCGACCGCATTAGGAACGCAAAATCCAGGAACATAATACCGGTATGACGGAAACTTGGGAGGCAATAGTGGAACAAAACACCAGGCATAAGGCCGAGCCTTCCACCCTTTACCAAGTATATAGATGCATTAATAATATAAGAGATATTGTGATATCCCAACATAAACCCTGTCCACCATGGAGAAATCTTCAACTTCACCTGCAGCTAGCAATGCTATAAGAGGGGCTAAGCAAAAGCGGAAACATAGCCAAACAATGGTTTGCTAGGAATGGTGTCAAAGGTTAGAGGTTCATGGCAATTAGGGAGGCTTGAAGAGCAAATGATAGGTAACGCAGCATAGCGATAGAACGAAGCAACTAGCATAGCAATGATAGTAGTGAGATCCAGGGTAGCGGTCATCTTGCCTGAAATACCGCTAGGAAGAAGAACGAGTCCATGAAGAAGATGAAGCCACGAAGACGAACCAAGCGTAGACGAACGAATCCTCACGATCGCAACGAAACGGGAACTATCGAGAAGAAGCACACAACATGGTAAACACACCACACATGGACAAGACATGATGCACAACAAGCATGATGCACGACAAAGCTACATGAAGCTACTCATGGCAAGAGATGATGCATATAAGAGTAACACATCAAGGCAAGTTTAAATGAGGCCGGGAACAACATATAACAATTCCGGTAAGTCCTCATATGAAAATTTCGAAATTGGTCCAGATCTGAACAAACCTTATGTTCAAGTTGTTAAACAGCAAGTTAAGATGCACCAAAATGATCTACACAAAATTCTAGTCAAGTTACATATAAAGTTCATTAGATTCGGAGCTACGGCCTAGAAGATATGAGCAAAACAAGTTAAGCATGGCATCGATGTAAAATGCACCAAACATCAAGCAAACACACCAAAACAAGGATGCAACATGATAATATGAAGCTACATGCAAAATCAATCAAGTTTTCATATAGAGCACACTCAAAACGGAGCAACGGTGCAACACATGCACTCTATACAAGTCATAACAACAATCTGTCCATAACAGCAACTAGGCATCTTACAAGCTTCAAAACAACATGCTACAGCACCCCAACATAATAACAAAAGGCATGGGCATGAAGTACTGGTAAAGCACTACAAAACATGAACACTGAGCTATCTCCAGAAAAGACTAGAACATGCTCAAAAGGACATGAGAAGATTGCAAATAATAGCAGTTTTAGAGTTTGCAGAAAATAACATCAGGTTGCAATGTTCAGAGCTATCAAACAATATGTTACAGGAACTTATCATGGCAAACAAAGGCATGGCATGAATCTACTAATTGCATAGATCAAAAGTCCCTTATTGACCATGAGCCATAAAGGATCAGAAGATAAGATGGCACCCATGTAAACATGGCAAGTTATATTACAGATTTAAACATGGCAGGAACAACAATAAGTAGGCATGTTGGTGGGCTTGAACCACTCACTACAGAGCAATACATGACATGGAAAGGCAACCAACAGTAAGAAGACATGTTTGTGAAGTTAAGCATGGCAAGAGCAAGGTCATAGGGTGCATGGAACACTAGCAAAACACATGGGAACTAGTGAACTTAATGTTAACAGGCTGATAGCAACATTATGAAGCAACTTTAGAGCAAGATATGAACAATCTACAGCAAGCTATAAATGCTACCAGGGGCATGTATGGATAGAGCATGACATGTAGACCAAAACATGTTTATAGAACATCTCCAGATTATGCATAGAATGATTAGTAGCAACATGTTTACATAGCAACAAAATATAGCAGAATCTGTCTAGCAAAACAGCAACAACAAGTACAATACTTAACAAGCTCGATTCACTCACCACAAGTCATTGCATGACAAGATAAGCATAGCATCATCAAGAAGACATGTTTGTGAAACAAACCAAGGCAAGAACAAGTCCATAGCATGCAAGGATCAATAGCAAGCTTGGCCATATTGAATAACATGTAAACAATCTGCCAGGAAACATTTTGAAGCAAAAGTAGAGCACGAAAATGACATGCTAGACTACTCCATAATTGCAAAAAAGGGCATGAATGGATAGACCAAAACCACATGTTCAAAACACCCTTACTGAAGTATCTCAAAATATGCATGGATCTCTCTGTAGCATCAAGTTTACATGGCATCAAAATAACAGCAGAACAGGGACTAAAATCAGCAATATCACGAAGCCTAGTTTGCATGCTTGTGCTAGTCACCACATTGATCACAAAAATACATGGCATACACCCCTGGAAAGATGGCATGGCATAGATCAAAACACATGTAGACATCAACCTCATAGGATGCACACATCAATCATGGCAAAAATGACAAATGAGCAAGTTATAACAGTTTCAGCAGATTAACATCAACATGCACTCTTCCAACAGCATTTCGGGCATCAAGATGAGCTCAAATGAATATTATGCAATGAGATGAAATGATGTACTCCTCGAGGCGAACAATTTGACATATTACACGCACGAAACAGAGCTACGGATGCAGAGATACAATGCGATGAACATGGCATGATTATGTGCAAATACTGGGACTTAGGCAAATTTCCCAGGGAAAAAAACATGGATGAGCGTCAAATAACTAAGATGCGTGCGGGGCGGGGCTTAGCGGGTCGCTCACCATTGGGCTCGGCCCAGGTCGCGGGGAGAATGGAGGCAGGCCGGCTTGGGCCTGGGAGGCGTGCTGGGCCGGAGGGGAGTTAGGTGGGTTTTGGGCCACTTTGGAAGGGGTGTTGGGCTGCAACACAAAGAGGGCTTTACGGTTACCCAGTTAACCGTTGGAGTATCAAACGACCTCCAAATGGCACGAAACTTGACAGGCGGTCTACCGGTGCTATATCAAGGCCGCTTGGCAAACCTCGGGCCATTCCGAGAACGTTTAACACCCGCACAAGAGAAGAGGCAAAAGGGGGACGCCGGAGGACATAGGAGTGTCGGATTGCAAAACGGACAACGGGGAAAATGCTCGGATGCATGAGACGAACGCGTATGCAAAATGAGATGCACATGATGACATGATAAAATGCAACACGCAAGCAAATGACATGGCAACGACGGCGAATAACTGGCGGACACCTGGCGCAACGAATCCAGGGCGTTACAATACGGAAGACATATATCAAGTGCTCTCAAATCCATAGAAGTATTCAATCCGATAAAGCAAAAACTCAAAGGGAAAACTCAATCCATCACAACAAGATAGAGAGGGGAAAACACCATATGATCCAACTATATTAACAAAGCCCGCAATACATCAAGATCGTGCCATCTCAAGAACACGAGAGAGAGAGAGAGAGAGAGAGAGAGAGATTAAACACGTTTCTACTGGTACAAACCCTTAGCCCCGAGGGTAGACTACTCCCTCCTCGTCATGGTGGCTGCCGGGATGACAAAGATGGCCACCGGTGATGATTTCCCCCTCCGGCAGGGTGCTGGAACTGGTCTAGATTGGTTTTTCGTGGGTACAGAGGCTTGCGGCGGCACAACTTCTGATCTAGGATTATCTTCAGGGGTTTTGGAATATTTGGGAATTTATAGGGCGAAGAGGCGATGCGGGAGGCCACCGAGGTGGGCACAACACACCAGGGCACGCGTGGGCCGCCAGGCGCACCCAGGTGGATTGTGCCTGAAGGTAGCCCTAGAGGCAATTATAAAGTTATTAATTATTTCCTTATTTCATGATAAATGTTTATTATTCATGCTATTGTATTAACCGGAAACATAATACATGTGTGAATACATAGACAAACATAGTGTCACTAGTATGCCTCTACTTGACTAGCTCGTTGAATCAAAGATGGTTAAGTTTCCTAGCCATAGACATGAGTTGTCATTTGATTAACGGGATCACATCATTAGAGAATGATGTGATTGACTTGACCCATTTCGTTAGCTTAGCAATTGATCGTTTAGTATGTTGCTATTGCTTTGTTCATGACTTATACATGTTCCTATGACTATGAGATTATGCAACTCCCGTTTACCGGAGGAACACTTTGTGTGCTACCAAACGTCACAACGTAACTGGGTGATTATAAAGGTGCTCTACAGGTGTCTCCGAAGGTACATGTTGAGTTGGCGTATTTCGAGATTAGGATTTGTCACTCCGATTGTCGGAGAGGTATCTCTGGGCCCTCTCGGTAATGCACATCACTATAAAGCTTGCAAGCAATGTAGCTAATGAGTTAGTTACGATATGATGCATTACGTAACGAGTAAAGAGACTTGCCAGTAACGAGATTGAACTAGGTATTGAAATACCGACGATCCAATCTCGGGCAAGTAACATACCGATGACAAAGGGAACAACATATGTTGTTATGCGGTTTGACCGATAAAGATCTTAGTAGAATATGTGGGAGCCAATATGAGCATCCAGGTTCCGCTATTGGTTATTGACCGGAGACGTGTCTCGGTCATGTCTACATAGTTCTCGAACCCGTAGGGTCCGCACGCTTAAAGTTAGATGACAGTTATATTATGAGTTTATATGTTTTGATGTGATCACGGACATGACGAGGAGTCTCGAAATGGTCGAGACATGAAGATTGATATATTGGACGACTATATTCGGACACCGGAATGGTTCCGGGAGTTATCGGATGTATATCGAAGTACCGGGGGGTTACCGGAACCCCCCGGGGGGTTAATGGGCCTCATGGGCCCAAAGTGGAGCAGAGGAGGGGCGGACCGGGCAGGCCGTGTGCCCCCTCCCCCTCTAGTCCGAATAGGACAAGGAGGGGGGCGGCGCCCCCCTTTCCTTCCTCTCCTCTCCTACTTGGACAAGGAAAGGAGGGAGTCCTACTCCCGATGGGAGTAGGACTCCTCCCTGGCGCGCCTCCTCCTGGCCGGCCGCCCCCTCCCCCTTGCTCCTTTATATACAGGGACAGGAGGGCACCTCTAGACACAACAATTGATCCTTGAGATCTATTAGCTGTGTGCGGTGCCCCCCTCCACCATATTCCACCTCGATAATATCATAGCGGTGCTTAGGCGAAGCCCTGCGTCAGTAGAACATCATCACTGTCACCACGCCGTCGTGCTGACAGAACTCTCCCTCGAAGCTCGGCTGGATCGGAGTTCAAGAGACGTCATCGAGCTGAACGTGTGCTGAACGCGGAGGTGTCGTACATTCGGTACTTGGATCGGTCAGATTGTGAAGACGTACGACTACATCAACCGCTTGTGCTAACGCTTTCGCTTTTGGTCTATGAGGGTATGTGGACTCACTCTCCTCGCTCGTTGCTATGCATCACCATGATCTTGTGTGTGCGTAGGAATTTTTTTGAAATTACTACGTTCCCCAACAGAGGTATCAGAGCCTGGTTTTATGCGTATAGGTTATATGCACGAGTAGAACACAAGTGAGTTGTGGGCGATACAAGTCATACTGCTTACCAGCATGTCATACTTTGGTTCGGCGGTATTGTTGGATGAAGCGGCCCGGACCGACATTACGCGTACGCTTAAGCGAGACTGGTTCTACCGACGTGCTTTGCACATAGGTGGCTGGCGGGTGTCAGTTTCTCCAACTTTAGTTGAACCGAGTGTGGCTACGCCCAGTCCTTGAGAAGGTTAAAACAACACTAACTTGACGAACTATCATTGTGGTTTTGATGCGTAGGTAAGAACGGTTCTTGCTCAGCCCGTAGCAGCCACGTAAAACTTGCAACAACGAAGTAGAGGACGTATAACTTGTTTTTGCAGGGCATGTTGTGATGTGATATGGTCAAGACATGATGCTAAATTTTATTGTATGAGATGATCATGTTTTGTAACAAAGTTATCGGCAACTGGCAGGAGCCATATAGTTGTCGCTTTATTGTATGCAATGCAATCGCCCTGTAATTGCTTTACTTTATCACTAAGTGATAGCGGTAGTCATAGAAGCAATAGGTGGCGAAATGACAACGATGCTATGATGAAGATAAAGGTGTCGTGCCGGTGATGATGGTGATCATGACGGTGCTTCGGAGTTGGTGATCACAAGCACAAGATGATGATGGCCATATCATATCACTTATATTGATTGCATGTGATGTTTATCCTTTATCCATCTTATTTTGCTTTGATTGGCGGTAGCATTATAAGATGATCTCTCACTAAATTTCAAGGTATAAGTGTTCTCCCTGAGTATGCACCGTTGCGAAAGTTCTTCGTACTGAGACACCACGTGATGATCGGGTGTGATATGCTCTACGTTCAAATATAACGGGTGCAAAACAGTTGCACACGCGGAATACTCAGGTTAAACTTGACGAGCCTAGCATATACAGATATGGCCTCGGAACACTGAGACCGAAAGGTCGAGCGTGAATCATATAGGAGATATGATCAACATAATTATGTTCACCATTGAAAACTACTCCATCTCACGTGATGATCGGACATGGTTTAGTTGATTTGGATCACGTGATCACTTAGATGATTAGAGGGATGTCTATATAAGTAGGAGTTCTTAAGTAATATGATGAATTTAACTTTAATTTATCATGAACTTAGTCCTGATAGTATTTTGCAAATTATGTTGTAGATCAATAGCTCGCGTTGTTGCTTCCCTATGTTTATTTTGATATGTTCCTAGAGAAAAACTATGTTGAAATATGTTAGTAGCAATGATGCGGATTGGATCCGTGATCTGAGGATTATCCTCATTGCTGCATAGAAGAATTATGTCCTTGATGCACCGCTAGGTGACGGACCTATTGCAGGGGCAGATGCAGACGTTATGAACGTTTGGCTAGCTCAATATGATGACTACTTGATAGTTTAGTGCACCATGCTTAACGGCTTAGAATCGGGACTTCAAAGACGTTTTTGAACGTCATGGACCATATGAGATGTTCCAGGAATTGAAGTTAATATTTCAAGCAAATACTCGAGTTGAGAGATATGAAGTCTCCAACAAGTTCAATAGCTAAAAGATGGAGAAGAATTGCTCAACTAGTGAGCATGTGCTCAGATTGTCTGGGTACTACAATCGCTTGAATCAAGTGGGAGTTAATTTTCCAGATAAGATAGTGATTGACAAAGTTCTCTAGTCACCATCACCAAGTTACTAGAACTTCATGATGAACTATAGTATGCAAGGGATGACGAAAACGATTCCCGAGCTCTTCGTGATGTTGAAATCGACGAAGGTAGAAATCAAGAAAGAGCATCAAGTGTTGATGATTGACAAGACCACTAGTTTCAAGAAAAGGGCAAAGGGAAAGAAAGGGAACTTCAAGTAGAATGACAAGCAAGTTATCACTCCCGTGAAGAAGCCCAAAGCTGGACCAAAGCCTGAAACTGAGTGCTTCTACTGCAAAGGAAATGGTCACTGGAAGCGGAAATACCCTGAATATTTGGTGGATAAGTTGGATGGCAAAGTGAACAAGGTTATATTTGATATACATGTTATTGATGTGTACCTTACTAGTGTTTATAGTAGCCCATGGGTATTTTATACTTGTTCGGTTGCTAATAATTAGTAACTTGAAGCCGGAGTTACAGAATAAACAGAGACTAGTTGAGGGTGAAGTGATGATGTGTGTTGGAAGTGGTTCCAAGATTGATATGATCATCATCGCACACTCCCTATACTTTCGGGATTAGTGTTAAACCTAAATAAATGTTATTTGGCGTTTGCGTTGAGCATGAATATAATTTGATCATGTTTATTGCAATACGGTTATTCATTTAAAGTCAGAGAATAATTGTTGTTCCGTTTACATGAATAAAACCTTCGATGGTCATACACCCAATGAAAATAGTTTGTTGGATCTCGATCGTAGTGATACACATATTCATAATATTGATGCCAAAAGATGCAAAGTTGATAATGATAGTGCAACTTATTTGTGGCACCGCCGTTTGGGTCATATCGGTGTAAAGCGCATGAAGAAACTCCACAAAGATGGACTTTTGGAATCACCTGATTATGAATCATTTGATGCTTGCGAACCGTGCCTTATGGGCAAGATGACTAAAACTCCATTCTCCGGAACAATGGAACGAGCTACTGGCTTATTGGAAATAATACATACCGATGTATGTGATCCAATGAGTGTTGATGGTCGTGGCGAGTATCGTTATTTTCTAACCTCCACAGATGATTTCAGCAGATATGGGTATATCTACTTAATGAAACACAAGTCTGAAACATTTGAAAAGTTCAAAGAATTTCAGAGTGAAGTGGAGAATCATCGTAATAAGAAAATAAAGTTTCTATGATCTGATCGTGGAGGAGAATATTTGAGTTACGAGTTTGGCCTTCATTTAAAAACAATGTGGAATAGTTTCACAGCTCACGCCACATGGAACACCCACAGCGTATTGGTGTGTCCAAACGTCGTAAACTGCACTTTATTGGATATGGTGCAATCTATGATGTATCTTACTGATTTACCACTGTCGTTTTGGGGTTATGCATTAGAGACAGCTGCATTCACTTTAAAAAGGGCACCATCAAAATCCATTGAGACGGCACCTTATGAACTATGGTTTGGCAAGAAACCAAAGTTGTTGTTTCTTAAAGTTTGGGGCTGTGATGTTTATGTGAAAAAGTTTCAACCTGATAAAGCTCGAACCCAAATCGGAGAAGTGCGTCTTCATAAAATACCCAAAGGAAACTGTTGGGTACACCTTCTATCACAAATTCGAAGGCAAAATATTCGTTGCTAAGATGGATCCTTTCTAGAGAAGGAGTTTCTCTCGAAAGAAATGAGTGGGAGGAAAGTAGAACTTGATGAGGTAACTGTACCTGCTCCCTTATTGGAAAGTAGTTCATCACAGAAATATGTTCCTGTGACTCCTACACCAATTAGTGAGGAAGCTAATCATGATGATCATGTAACTTTAGATCAAGTTACTAACGAACCTCGTAGGTCAAGTAGAGTAAGATCCGTACCAGAGTGGTATGGTAATCCTGTTCTGGAGGTCATGTTACTTGACCATGACGAACCTACGAACTATGAGGAAGCTATGATGAGCCCAGATTCCACGAAATGGCTTGAGGCCATGAAATTTGAGATGGGATCCATCTATGAGAAGAAAGTATGGACTTTGGTGGAGTTGCCCAATGATCCGCAAGCCATATTGTATAAATGGATCTTCAAGAGGAAGACAGACGCTGATAGTAGTGTTACTATCTATAAATCTCGACTTGTCGCAAAAGGTTTTTCGACAAATTCAAGGTGTTGAATACGATGAGATTTTCTCACTCGTATCGATGCTTAAGTCTGTCCGAATCATCTTAGCAATTACCACATTTTACGAAATCTGGCAAATGGATGTCAAAACTGCATTCCTTAATGGATTTATTAATGGAGAGTTGTATATGATGCAACCAGAAGGTTTTGTCAATCCTAAAGGTGCTAACTGTTGGGGAACGAAGCAGAAATTCAAAATTTTCTACGCATCACCAAGATCAATCTATGGAGATACTAGCAACGAGAGAGAGGGGAGTGCATCTTCATACCCTTGAAGATCGCGATGCGGAAGCGTTACAAGAACGCGGTCAGTGGAATTGTTCATGAAGCGATTCAGATCGCGGCCGAATCCGATCTAAGCACCGAAGAACGGTGCCTCCATGTTGAACACACGTGCAGCCCGGTGACGTATCCCGTGCCTTGATCTAGCAAGGAGAGAGGGAGAGGTTGGGGAAGACTCTGTCTAGCAGCAGCACAACGGAGTAGTGGTCGTGGAGGAGCGCGGTACTCCTGCAGGGCTTCGCCAAGCACTACAAGAGACGAGGAGGGAGAGAGGTAGGGCTGCGCCTTGGGAGAGAGAGACTCATGTGTTGGGAAGCCCAATACCTCCACTATATATAGGGGCAAGGGGGAGGGGGAGGCGCCCTAGGGTTTCCCCTAGGGGGGGCGGCGGCCAGGGCAGATGGGATCTCCCCTTTGGGTGACTTGGCCCCCAAGCCAGGAGGTGGGAACCCTAGATGGGGCGCCCCAAACCCCCTGGTCACGTGGGAATAGGTGGGGGGGCACACAGCCCCTTAGTGGGCTGGTTTGCCCCCTTCCCTTGGCCCATGAAGCCCCCCAACACTTGCCGGGGCTCTCGAAATACCTTTCGGTCATCCTGGTAATCACCCGGTACCTCCGGAACACTTCCAGACTCCAAAACCCTTCGTCCAATATATCAATCTTCACCTCCGGACCATTCCGGAACTCCCCGTGACATCCGGGATCTCATATGGGACTCCGAACAACATTCGGTAACCGCGTACATATCTTCCCTATAACCCTAGCGTCATCGAACCTTAAGTGTGTAGACCCTACGGGCTCGGGAATCATGTAGACATGACCGAGACATCTCTCCGGTCAATAACCAACAGCGGGATCTGGATACCCATGTTGGCTCCCACATGTTCCACGATGATCTCATCGGATGAACCACGATGTCGGGGATTCAAGCAATCCCATATGCAATTCCCTTTGTCAATCGGTACGTTACTTGCCCGAGATTCGATCGTCGGTATCCCAATACCTCGTTCAATCTCGTTACCGGCAAGTCACTTTACTCGTTCCATAATGCATGATCCCATGACTAACTACTTAGTCACATTGAGCTCATTATGATGATGCATTACCGAGTGGGCCCAGAGATACCTCTCCGTCATACGGAGTGACAAATCCCAGTCTCGATTCGTGCCAACCCAACAGACACTTTTGGAGATACCTGTAGTGCACCTTTATAGCCACCCAGTTACGTTGTGACGTTTGGTACACCCAAAGCATTCCTACGGTATCCGGGAGTTACACAATCTCATGGTCTAAGGAAATGATACTTGACATTAGAAAAGCTTTAGCAAACAAACTACACGATCTTGCGCTATGCTTAGGATTGGGTCTTGTCCATCACATCATTCTCCTAATGATGTGATCCCGTTATCAATGACATCCAATGTCCATGGTCAGGAAACCATAACCATCTATTGATTAACGAGCTAGTCAACTAGAGGCTCATTAGGGACATGTTGTGGTCTATGTATTCACACATGTATTACGGTTTCCAGTTAATACAATTATAGCATGAACAATAGACGATTATCGTGAACAAGGAAATATAATAATAACCATTTTATTATTGCCTCTAGGGCATATTTCCAACAGTCTCCCACTTGCACTAGAGTCAATAATCTAGCTCACATCACTATGTGATTGTAATGAATTCAACACCCATGGGGTTTGATCATATCTCGCTTGTGAGAGATGTTATTAGTCAACGGGTCTGAACCTTTCAGATCCGTGTGTGCTTTACAAATATCTATGTCATCTTGTAGATGCAGCTACCAGATGTTCAAGTAGATTAATCCAGGTTTTCCATTGAAAAACACTTTCAAATAACCCTATATGCTTTCCAGAAATTCTACAGCATTTCTGATCAACAATATGTTAACAACATATACTCATCAGAAATTCTATAGTGATCCCGCTCACTTCTTTGGAAATACAAGTTTCTCATAAACTTTGTATAAACTCAAAATCTTTGATCATCTCATCAAAGCGTATATTCCATCTCCGAGGTGCTTACTCCAGTCCTTAGAAGGATTACTGGAGCTTTGCATATTTGTTAGCATCTTTCAGGATTAACAAAACCTTCTGGTTGTATCACATACAACCTTTCCTCAAGAAAAACATTGAGGAAACAATGTTTTGACATCCTATCTGCAAGATTTCATAAATAATGCAGTAACTGCTAATATAATTCCAACAGACTCTTAGCATCGCTACGAGTGAGAAAGTCTCATCGTAGTCAACTCCTTGAACTTGTCGGAAAACATCTTAGCGTCAAGTCGAGCTTTCTTAATGGTGACACTTACCATCATTGTCCGTCTTCCTTTTAAAATCCATCTCTACTCAACAGCCTTATGACCATCAAGTAGTTCTACCAAAGTTTACACTTTGTTTTATACATGGATCCTCTCTCGGATTTTATGGCCTCGAGCCATTCATCGGAATCCGAGCCCACCATCGCTTCTCCATAGCTCGTAGGTTCATTGTTGTCTAGCAACATGACCTCCAAGACAAGATTACCGTACCACTCTGAAGCAGTACGCGTCCTTGTCGTCCTACGAGGTTCGGCAATGACTTGATCCGAGGCTTCATGATCAGTATCATCAGCTTCCACTTCAATTGGTGTAGGTGCCACAGGAACAACTTCCTGTGCCCTGCTACACACTAGTTGTAGTGATGGTTCAATAACCATATCAAGTCTCCGCCATCCTCCCACTCAATTCTTTCGAGAGAAAATTTTCCTCGAGAAAGGACTCGTTAATAGAAACAATCACTTTTGCTTCCGGATCTGAAATAGGAGGTATACCCAACTGTTTGGGGTGTCCTATGAAGATGTATTTATCCACTTTGGGTACGAGCTTATCAGGATGAAACCTTTTTTCACATAAGCGTCGCAGCCCCAAACTTTCAAGAAACGACAGCTTAGGTTTCTCTAAACCATAGTTCATACGGTGTCATCTCAACGGAATTACGTGGTGCCCTATTTAAAGTGAATTTGGTTGTCTCTAATGCCTAACCCATAAATGATAGTGGTAATTCGATAAGAGACATCATGGTATGCACCATATCCAATAGGGTGCAATTGTGATGTTCGGACACACCATCAAACTATGGTGTTCAAGGCGGTATTAGTTGTGAAACAATTTCCACAATGTCTTAATTGTGTGCCAAACTCGTAACTCAGATACTCATCTCTATGATCATATCATAGACATTTTATCCTCTTGTCACGACGATCTCCAACTTCACTCTGAAATTACTTGAACCTTTCAATAATTCAGATTTGTGTTTCATCAAGTAAATATACTCAGTATCTACTCAAATCATGTGTGAAGTAAGAACATAATGATATCCACTGCGTGCCTCAGCACTCATTGGACTGCACACATCAAAATGTATTACTTCCAACACGGTTGCTTTCTTGTTCCATTTTACTGAAAACGAGGCTTTCAGTCATATTGCCCATATGGTATGATTTGCATGTCTCAAGTGATTCAAAATCAAGTGAGTCCAAACGGTCCATCTGCATGGAGTTTCTTCATGCGTATATACCAATATACATGGTTCACATGTCTCAATCTTTTCAAAAATGAGTGAGTCCAAAGATCCATCAACATGGAGCTTCTTCATGCGGTTTATACCAATATGACTCAAATGGCAGTGCCACAAGTATGTGGTACTATCATTACTATCTTATATCTTTTGGTACGAACATGTGTATCACTACGATCGAGATTCAATAAACCATTCATTTTAGGTGCAAGACCGTTGAAGGTATTATTCAAATAAACAGAGTAACCATTATTCTCCTTAAATGAATAACCATATTGCGATAAACATAATCCAATCATGTTTATGCTCAACGCAAACACAAAATAACAATTATTTAGGTTTAACACCAATATCGATGGTAGAGGGAGCAGGCGATGCTTGATCACATCAACCTTGGAAACACTTCCAACACACATCGTCATCTCACCTTTAGCTAGTCTCCGTTTATTCCATAGCTCTTTTATTTCGAGTTACTATCACTTAGCAACCGAACCGGTATCTTAATACCCTGGTGCTACTAGGAGTACTAGTAAAGTACACATTTAATACAATGTATATCCAATATACTTCTGTCAACCTTGCCAGCCTTCTCATCTACCAAGTATCTAGGGTAGTTCTACTTCAGTGACCATTCCCTCATTACAGAAGCACTTAGTCTCGGGTTTGGGTTTAACCCTGGGTTTCTTCACTAGAGCAGCAACTGATTTGTCGTCTCATGAAGTATCCCTTCTTTCCCTTGCCCTTCTTGAAACTAGTGGTTTTACTAACCATCAACAATTGATGCTCCTACTCGATTTCTACTTTCGCGGTGTCAAACATCGCGAATTGCTCAAGGATCATCATGTCTATCCTGATATGTTATAGTTCATCAAGAAGCTCTAATAGCTTGGTGGCAGTGACTATGGAGAACCATCACTATCTCATCTAGAAGATTAACTCCCACTCGATTCAAGTTGTTGTAGTACTCAGACAATCTGAGCACATGCTCAATGATTGAGCTTTTCTCCCTTAGTTTGCAGGTTAAGAAACTTGTCGGAGGTCTCATACCTCTTGACGTGGGCACGAGCCTGAAATCCTAATTTCAGCCCTTGGAACATCTCATATGTTCTGCGATGTTTCAAAAGATGTCTTCGCTGCCTCAATTCTAAACCGTTTAACATTACGCACTGAACTATCACGTAGTCATCAAAACGTGTATGTCAGATGTTCGCAACATCCACAAACGACGCTTGAGGTTCAGCACACCGAGCGGTGCATTAAGGACATAAGCCTTCTGTGCAGCAATGAGGACAATCCTCAGTATACATGTTGAGTTGGCGTATTTCGACATTAGGATTTGTCACTCCGATTGTCGGAGAGGTATCTCTGGGCCCTCTCGGTGATGCACATCACTATAAGCCTTGCAAGCAATGTGGCTAATGAGTTAATTACGGGATGATGCATTACGTAACGAGTAAAGAGACTTGCCGGTAATGAGACTGAACTAGGTATTGAAATACCGACGATCGAATCTCGGGCAAGTAACATACCGATGACAAAGGGAACAACGTATGTTGTTATGCGGTTTGACTGATAAAGATCTTCGTAGAATATGTGGGAGCCAATATGAGCATCCAGGTTCCGCTATTGGTTATTGACCGGAGACGTGTCTCGGTCATGTCTACATAGTTCTCGAACCCATAGGGTCCGCACGCTTAAAGTTAGATGACGGTTATATTATGAGTTTATATGTTTTGATGTACTGAAGATAGTTCGGAGTCTCGGATGTGATCACGGACATGACGAGGAGTCTCAAAATGGTCGAGGCATGAATATTCATATATTGGATGACTATATTCGGACACCGGAATGGTTCCGGGGGTTATCGGATGTATATCGGAGTACCGGGGGGTTACCGGAACCCCCGGGGGGTTAATGGGCCTCATGGGCCCAAAGTGGAGCAGAGGAGGGGCGGCCAGGGCAGGTCGCGCGCCCCCTCCCCCTCTAGCCGAATAGGACAAGGAGGGGGGGCGCCCCCCCCCCTTTCCTTCCTCTCCTCTCTCCCCTTCCTTCCCCATCTCCTACTTGGGCAAGGAAAGGAGGGAGTCCTACTCCCGGTGGGAGTAGGACTCCTCCCTGGTGCGCCTCCTCCTGGCCGGCCGCCCCCTCCCCCTTGCTCCTTTATATGCGGGGCTAGGGGGCACCTCTAGACACAACAATTGATCCTTGAGATCTATTAGCCATGTGCGGTGCCCCCCCTCCACCATATTCCACCTTGATAATATCATAGCGATGCTTAGGCGAAGCCCTGCGTCAGTAGAACATCATCACTGTCACCATGCCATCATGCTGACGGAACTCTCCCTCGAAGCTCGGCTGGATCGGAGTTCGAGGGACGTCATCGAGCTGAACGTGTGCTGAACTCGGAGGTGTCGTACGTTCGGTACTTGGATCAGTCGGATCGTGAAGACGTACGACTACATCAACCGCGTTGTGCTAATGCTTCCGCTTTTGGTCTACGAGGGTACGTGGACTCACTCTCCCCGCTCATTGCTATGCATCACCATGACTTGCGTGTGCGTAGGAATTTTTTTGAAATTACTACGTTCCCCAATAGTGCCCCCTCAGGGCACCACTCTGGTACTTCTTTGGCCCATTGGATGTCTTCTGGTCCAAAGAAAATCTCCAAAAAGTTTCGACGCGTTTGGACTCCGTTTGGTATTGATTTTCTGCGAAGTAAAAAACAAGCAAAAAACAACAACTGGCACTTGGTAGTCAAAAGGTTAGTCCCAAAAAATGATATAAAGTTGCTATAAAATGATTGTAAAACATCCAAGAATGATAATATAACAACATGAATACTTCATAAATTATAAATCCATTGGAGACGTATCAAGACTCAAATAATATTCATTGATAATCTGATCATAAATCCACAATTCATCGGATCTCGACAAACACACTGTAAAAGAATATTACATCGGATAGAACTCCAAGAACATCGCAGAGAAAATTGTATTGAAGATCAAAGAGAGAGAAGAAGCCATCTAGCTACTAGCTATGGACCTGTAGGTGTGTGGTACACTACTCACGCTTCATCGGAAGGGCAATAGGGTTGCTGTAGAAGCCCTCCGTGATTGAATTCCCCTCCGGCAGTGTGCCAGAAAAGGCCCCAAGATGGGATCTCATGGGAACAGAAGGTTATATATGGTGGCAGAAAAGTATTTTGGTGGATACTTCTGGTGGTTTGGGAATATTTTAGATTTATAGAGCTGAGATGGAGGTTGGTGGACTCCCGAGGGGCCCACAAGCCAGGTGGCTCCCCCCTAGGGTGCGCCCTGAGGGCTTGTGAAGTCCTCGTGACTCTTCTGGCCCTCTCCCCAAGTCTTCTGGTCCAAGATAAATCATCGCGGAAGTTTTATTCGGTTTGGACTCCGTTTGATATTCCTTTTCTGTAAAACTCAAAAACAAGGAAAAAAACAGAAACTGACATTGGGCTCTAGGTTAATAAGTTAGTCCTGAAAATAATATAAAATGGCATATTAATGCATATAAAACATCCCAAACATATAATATAATAGCATCGAACAAAAAAATAGATACCTTGGAGACGTATCAAACATCCCCAAGTTTAATTCCTACTCGTCCTCGAGTAGGTAAATGATAAAAATAGAAATTTTGATGTGCAATGCTACCTAACATATTTATCCATGTAGTCTTCTTTATTGTGGCATGAATATTCAAGTCCATAAGATTCAAAACAAAAGTTTAATATTGACATAAAACAATAATACTTCAAGCATACTTAATCAAAGTAATCATGTCTTCTCAAAATAACATGGCTAAAGAAAGTTATCCCTACAAAATCATATAGTCTGGTTGTTGCTCTATCTTCATCACACAAAGTATTTAATCATGCACAACCCCCATGACAAGCCAAGCAATTATTTCATACTTTAGTAATCTCAAAAAATTTCAACATTCACGCAATACATGAGCGTGAGCCATGGACATAACGCTATATGTGGAATAGAATGGTGGTTGTGGAGAAGACAAAAAGGGAGAAGATAGTCTCACATCAACTAGGCGTATCAACGGGCTATGGAGATGCCCATTAAGGCCTTGTTCGGTTTGGGAGGGTTTGAAGAGGTTTGAAAGGGATTGAAGGGGATTAAATCCCTTGCAAGTCAAAATCCTTCTCAAACCTCCCCAATCCCTTTCAATCCCTGTGGCAAGGGGATTAACCGAACATGGCCTAATAGATATCAATGTGAGTGAGTAGAGATTGCCATGCAACGGATGCACTAGAGCTATAAATGTATGAAAGATCAACAAAAGAAACTAAGTGGGTGTGCATCCAACTCGCTTGCTCACGAAGACCTAGGACATTTTGAGGAAGCCCATCATTGGAATATACAAGCCAAGTTCTATAATGAAAAATTCCCACTAGTATATGAAAGTGACAACATAGGAGACTCTCTATCATGAAGATCATGGTGCTACTTTTAACCACAAGTGTGGTAAAAAGGATAGTAACATTGTCCCTTCTCTCTTTTCTCTCATTTTTTTCATTTGGGTTCCTATTGGCCTCTTCTTCTTTTTGTAAAGTCCGGAGACTCATTCCAACTTGTGAGGGAATCATAGCTTCCGTCATTCTTTCCTCACATGGGACAATGCTCTAATAATGATGATCATCACACTTTTATTTACTTACAACTCGATTCTAGAACAAAATATGACTATATAAATGCCTCTGGCGGTGTACCGGGATGTGCAATGATCAAGAGTGACATGTATAAAAAATATGAACGGTGGCCTTGCCACAAATATTATGCCAACTACACGATCATGCAAAGTAATACTTTACTAGACCGATAGCAAGTTTTATGTGGGAGAGGCCACTGCTAGCATGTCATCCCTGACTTGGAATTCTATGCACTTATGATTTGATAGAGGCAAAGGTGTCCCGTCTTTCGATGAGATGATGGATTTCGCTTTGGTGGAAGTCGACTTTGACGATCCAACTACGAACGTGCGAGGACGTCGCGCCTTAGCAATCGCTAAACCAACTCCGAGAGGTTATTGACCACGCCGGAGCACGATCAACCTGACTACGAGGGTCTGTTTCCTGCGAGCAAACGAAGAACAAGCAAGAAACTGAGATTGCAATCTGGATATTGCGAATATAAGATGAAAGCTTTATTGATCAAGGTGGGGTTCTGTGACACCTTTGTCTGGTCGTTGAACACAAACGAAGTACGCGAAGTTGCATCTATGGCGAACTTTTAATCTAAACAAGACCCAAAGTCTAAACGGTGCCCTAAGGGCTGTATATATGGAGGAACAGAGGGGGAATTTCGTGGCCCTTGGTGGAGGGGTCTGAAATCAACCCTGTCTCTTGTTTCCCCACACATACGGACTCTAAAAATAGCCTATACTTATGTATTTCGAAATTACATGGGCCTGGCCCAATAAAAAGGTGACGCAGCACCTATAATAGCCTCAGGACGAAATTTATGAAGTGGCATCTTGTATATTTCGTCCAAGGCTTCATGCACCCATTATGGTGGCTTCAAAGTCCTGAAATCATCACTTGTAACTCCGTTCTTGTTCCCCTTGCACATGGCATCATCTCCATGCTTGTTCTTGCTCCAATGTTCATCCTTCTCCAAGCTAGGCCCTTCATTTGTAAGCAAAACAAATGTATCCAATTTAGGCAGCATCATATTCTCATGAACATTAGAATCATTACCAAGAAACGAAAGTACCTGATAATTTAATTGGCGTGCGCGAGCTCTAGTAATTGGTCCCGTATATGTAGCAGTAGGGGCTGTGGGTGTAACAATGGTATTGATGTCCTCATCATCCTCCCCTTCTTGAAATGAAGTCGTCCTCGATGGAAGCTCATCTTCCTCACCCAAATAAGGCTTCAAATCTGCAATGTTAAAAGTGGGACTAACCCCAAAATCTGCAGGCAGCTCAAGTTTATATGCATTATCATTTATTTTCTCTAACACCTTAAAGGGACCATCAGCACGTGGCATTAGCTTTGATTTGCGCAAATCAGGAAATCTATCCTTACGCAAATGTAACCAAACAAGATCTCCAGGTGCAAACACAACATGTTTTCTACCCTTATCTCCAGCAAGTTTATATTTAGCATTCATACGCTCAATGTTTTCCTTAGTTAACTCATGCATTTTTAAAATCAATTCAGCACGTTGTTTAGCATCAAAATTAACCTTCTCCGAAGATGGAAGAGGCAACAAATCAATAGGTGCACGAGGTAGGAAACCATACACAACTTCAAAAGGGCACATCTTAGTAGTAGAATGCAATGAACGATTATAAGCAAATTCAATATGAGGCAAGCATTCCTCCCACATTTTCTTATTATTCTTCAAAACAGCCCTAAGCATAGTATACAATGTTCTATTGACTACTTCAGTTTGTCCATCAGTTTGGGGGTGACAAGTAGTACTAAAAAGCAGTTTAGTCCCCAACTTAGCCCATAAACATCTCCAAAAGTGGCTAAGAAATTTAGTATCACGATCTGAAACAATAGTATTTGGCACACCATGCAAGCGAATAATTTCACGAAAGAACAAATCAGCAACATTAACAGCATCATCGCTTTTATGACATGGTATAAAGTGTGCCATTTTCGAGAATCTATCCACGACAACAAATATGCTATCCCTCCCCTTCTTTGTTCGAGGTAAACCTAAAACAAAGTCCATAGATATATCCTCCCAAGGAACACTAGGTACAGGCAAAGGCATATATAAACCATGAGGATTGAGTCGTGACTTAGCTTTTTGACATGTAGTGCAGCGAGCAATAAAACGCTCAACATCCCGTCTCATATTTGGCCAAAAGAAATGTGTAGCAAGTACGTCCGCCGTCTTCTTCACGCCAAAGTGTCCCATTAATCCTCCTCCATGCGCCTCCTGCAACAACAAAAGACGAACGGAGCTAGCTGGAATGCATAGCTTGTTAGCACGAAACACAAATCCATCGTTAACGACAAACTTGTTCCACATTCTTCCTTCTTTACAATTCTGCATTACATCTTTAAAATCAGCATCATGCACATATTGATCTTTGATGGTCTCCAAACCAAATATTTTGAAGTCAAGTTGTGAAAGCATAGTATAGCGACGAGACAATGCATCAGCAATAACATTTTCTTTTCCCTTCTTGTGTTTAATGACATAAGGGAAAGTCTCAATAAATTCAACCCATTTAGCATGTCTACGATTCAGTTTAGCTTGACTTTTAATATGTTTCAAAGATTCATGATCAGAATGTATAACAAATTCTTTGGGCCATAAATAATGTTGCCATGTTTCTAAAGTCCGAACAAGAGCATATAATTCTTTATCGTAAGTAGAATAATTCAGACTAGGCCCACTCAATTTTTCAGAAAAGTATGCAACAGGTTTGCCATCTTGTAATAACACACCTCGTAATCCAATTCCACTAGCATCACATTCAAGCTCAAAAGTCTTATTAAAATCAGGAAGTTGGAGTAAAGGAGCATGTGTCAACTTATCTTTCAATACCGTGAAGGCTTCTTCCTGTGCGGTACCCCACAGAAAAGGCACATCTTTCTTTGTAAGCTCATTGAGAGGTGCAACAATGGTGCTGAAATCTCTCACAAAACGCCTATAGAATCCAGCGAGGCCAAGAAAACTCCTCACTTGTGTGACTGTTTTGGGCTGTGGCCAACTCTCAATAGCTTCAATCTTGGCTTTATCAACTTCAATTCCCTGTGGAGTAACAACATAGCCAAGAAAAGATACTCGGTCGGTGCAAAAGGTGCACTTCCCAAGGTTACCAAACAAACGTGCATCACGTAGAGCAATAAAAACAGCACGTAAATGTTCCAAATGTTCTTCCAAAGATCTGCTATAAATCAGTATATCATCAAAATAGACTACCACAAATCTTCCAATGAAAGCACGTAAAACTTCGTTCATTAGTCTCATGAAAGTACTAGGCGCATTAGTTAACCCAAAAGGCATGACTAACCACTCATATAATCCAAACTTAGTTTTAAATGCTGTTTTCCATTCATCCCCCAATTTCATACGAATTTGATGGTATCCACTACGCAAATCAACTTTGGAGAATATTGTAGAGCCACTCAATTCATCAAGCATATCATCTAGCCTAGGAATAGGATGACGATAACGAATAGTAATATTATTAATGCCTCTACAATCAACACACATACGCGATGTACCATCCTTTTTTGGCACTAGAATAATAGGAACAGCACAAGGACCAAGGGATTCGCGTATATAACCTTTGTCGAGAAGCTCTTGTACTTGACGCATAATCTCCTTTGTCTCCTCTGGATTGGTACGGTATGGCACACGGTTTGGCAGTGAAGCACCGGGAATTAAGTCAATTTGATGCTCAATCCCGCGAATAGGTGGTAATCCCGGTGGCACGTCTTGTGGAAAGACATCAGCGAACTCCTGCAAAATGTTAGTGACAGCAGGAGGCAAAGAGGAAGGCACGTCCTCGAATGAAAATAATGCCTCTTTGCACACAAAAGCATAGCAAACAGATTTGCTAAAATCTAGATCATCAATATCAGATTTGGTGGCAAGTAAACATGCACTTTTCAATTTAATTTCAGAAGCAACACTAGATTGTTTATTATTATTAGGCTGCATTTGTTGCTCAAATTCTTTTGCCACAATCTGATTTTCACTCTTAGTTTTCTCCTGTTTTGCTTTATTAGCTCTATTAATATCATCTTTCAAAATGGAATCAGGAGTCATAGGAAGCAAAGTAATATTTTTATCCTTATGAATAAGAGTATACTGATTGTTTCTACCATGGTGAATAGAATTTTTATCAAATTGCCATGGTCTACCAAGTAATAAGGAACATGCTTGCATAGGTACCACATCACAATCAACATAATCAGCATATGTAGAGATACTAAAATGCACACGAACAGTACGTGTTACCTTCACCTTGCCGCTGTTGTTGAACCATTGGATGTAGTAAGGATGTGGATGTGGTCTTGTGGTGAGAGAAAGCTTCTCCACCATCTCCATGCTAGCCAAGTTGTTGCAGCTCCCTCCATCTATGATGACGCGCACAGAACGTTCTTTCACAACTCCCTTGGTATGGAACAAATTGTGCCTCTGATTTTGCTCAGCTTGTGTGACCTGCACACTCAAAACACGTTGAGCAACTAAACATTCATACCTGTCAGCGTCTTCAGGAGCCATGTATTGCGTCTCATGATCAGAATCGTCTCCACCGTGTTCGTCACGTGTAATAAGAGCCAAAGTCTCCTCATCATAGTCACTAGCGGACTCATACCCACCATCCTCAGTAACAATCATCACACGCATAGATGGGCATTCTCTCGCATAATGACCTCCACCCTTGCAACGTCGACAAATAATATCATGTGTTTGCCCTGTTGATGCCCTGGATGAAGAAGAGCTCTTTGCAGGCCCAGAAGGCGTGCTCTTGGCAGATAGTGGTGATTGTGCCTGCTTTATTGTATCACGGTTGGAGGTGGCAGCCGACGGAGGCGCCGGTGTAGCAGAACGTGTGGAAGTAGATGATGCACGTGGTGTCCATGATGAAGGTCGACCTGCAGAAAAGTTAGTCCGCGCCAATGCCTGTCGATCCGGCACTTCACGTTCAGCTTTACAAGCAAGATGGAATAAACGAGTGATATTAGTATACTCCTTATAGTCTAGAATGGTCTGAATCTCTCTATTTAATCCACCCAGAAAACGTGCAAGCATAGCTTCATTCTCCTCAACAATACCACATCTAATCATGCCAGTTTGTAATTCCTGATAATATTCTTCTACAGAATTTTTTCCTTGTCTTAAGCGCTGTAATTTTTGAAGCAATTCACGTTGATAATATGGTGGAACCCAACGAGTACGCATAGCTGTTTTCAAAGCAGCCCAAGTAGCGGGAATAGGATATAATCTACAATGTTCAGACCACCATACACATGCAAAACTAGTGAAAGCACAAACAGCAGCAGCAACCCGTCTCTCCTCGGGATATTGTAAACATGTAAAACGTTATTCAGTTTCTAACTCCCAAGTAAGATATATATCAGGAACATATCTACCCTCAAATGGTGGAATATTCAATTTCAGTTTAGGAATATGGACATCATCTCGTACCTGAGGTGGTGGTGCAGGCCTACCATTACGAATATATACCTGAGGTCGACCTGGTGGTGGTGGTGCTGGTGGCTGCACGTAGTGCTGATTTTGATCAACCTCATCCTCATAATCGCCCGCATACTCATCATCCTCCTGGGTACCAGCAGCAGCAGTAGCAAGGGCCAAAGAAGCATCAACAACATGAACAGCAGCACCAGAAGTTTGGCCATCCTCAATAGGAACACGCTTCGCTCGTCCATACTGATTCGGAAGGATGCGTTGTTGTTGTTGTTGTTGTTGGAGAGGTGCGTTAGGTGCAGCGGGTGGTGGTGGTGGAAGACGCGCGAGCAATTCATTAAACTTGTTATCGAGCTTTGTTTCGAACGTCTTCTCCATGCCATCTATCTTCTCCATGGCCTCTTCAAATCTGTTTAGCACATCTTGCACCTGTCCACTCATCATCTGCTGAAATTTATCATGCAATTCCTTATTCGTCATGTTCTCCCAGTCAGTCTCGTCGGCTTGTGATCCTGGCATGGTTAGCAGCAATAGAAACACACAAGAATATGATCCTACAGACTACTAACAAGAGGTGGTGGTGGGTGTCACAAATCCATCAAGCAAATCTCAAATTCTTACCAGTTCTTACCCAGCAGCAGGCGGTGATCGGCAACCGTTGTAGTCAAAAACTCTCAAAGCTTGGATAGAGCGATTACCAGGGAGAGTCAAACGCACGACGTAGATGTATGTGGAGCTGGGAAGGCTTATAATATGGTAGCAAAAAGGGTCAGCAATAATCAATTCAGAGATGCAAAGTTGAATAAACGCTCAACGATGGTACTGTGCTGGTCCTAGGCTAGACTGTGCTAGAGACGCGAGCCTAGAACACCAACAAAATCACGGCGCGGCACGTAAACAAGGGAGGAGCACACTCTGAATTTTTTTTTCTCTTTTTTTTTGCACTTTTTTTCCTCTTTTTTTTTTGCTCCGCAACAATTTTTTTTCGAAAAAGTCTACAAATGGTCTAGAAACTGCCTAGCCAGAATTTTCCAGACTTAGTTTTTTTTTTGAAACTGGAACTATTTTTCTTCTGCGGATGGCTCGGAAGTTGGGGAGTCCTCCGCTGTCACGACTCGGAGTATCGCGTGATCTGGAAATCGAAAACAATGCAACAATTACTGGACTCGGACTAGGACTGGTGGCGGAGATGAATCTGGTGGAACTCGGACTGGTGGCGGAGATGAATCTGGTGGAACTCGGACTGGTGGCGGAGATGAATCTGGTGGAACTCGGACTGGTGGCGGATATATGTTGCAGGTGGACTCGGATGGGCGTGATGGCGGCGGATATGTGGTGGCGTATATGGATTCGGATTGGCGGTGAATATGTGGTGGTGGTATATGGCAGCGGCGACGTGACAACCTGTGAACAGAACTCGAAACTCTAAAAGACTAGACGCTAAGACCAGCAACTTGACACGACGATGCAACCGCAAATTCAACAAAGCAAATATAGAAAAGATTATGCAAAGGCTCAGATTGGTTCGGATGGAATGAACTAACCCTAATTTTTTTTTGGCTTTTTCATGGACTATAGGTATGAAGAACAGACTCGATCTAAACTACGAAAAACTGTAAAATCTCACCGAGCAACCTGGAAATCTGATACCACTTGATAGAGGCAAAGGTGTCCCGTCTTTCGATGAGATGATGGATTTCGCTTTGGTGGAAGTCGACTTTGACGATCCGACTACGAACGTGCGAGGATGTCGCGCCTTAGCAATCGCTAAACCAACTCCGAGAGGTTATTGACCACGCCGGAGCACGATCAACCTGACCACGAGGGTCTGTTTCCTGTGAGCAAACGAAGAACAAGCAAGAAACTGGGATTGCAATCTGGATATTGCGAATATAAGATGAAAGCTTTATTGATCAAGGTGGGTTCTGTGACGCCTTTGTCTGGTCGTTGAACACAAACGAAGTACGCGAAGTTGCAGCTATGGCGAACTTTTAATCTAAACAAAACCCAAAGTCTAAACGGTGCCCTAAGGGCTGTATATATGGAGGAACAGAGGGGGAATTTCGTGGCCCTTGGTGGAGGGGTCCGAAATCAACCCTATCTCTTGTTTCCCCACACATACGGACTCTAAAAATAGCCTATACTTATGTATTTCAAAATTACATGGGCCTGGCCCAATAAAAAGGTGACGCAGCACCTATAATAGCCTCGGGACGAAATTTATGAAGTGGCATCTTGTATATTTCGTCCAAGGCTTCATGCACCCATTATGGTGGCTTCAAAGTCCTGAAATCATCACTTGTAACTCCGTTCTTGTTCCCCTTGCGCATGGCATCATCTCCATGCTTGTTCTTGCTCCAATGTTCATCCTTCTCCAAGCTAGGCCCTTCATTTGTAAGCAAAACAAATGTATCCAATTTAGGCAGCATCATATTCTCATGAACATTAGAATCATTACCAAGAAACGAAAGTACCTGATAATTTAATTGGCGTGCGCGAGCTCTAGTAATTGGTCCCGTATATGTAGCAGTAGGGGCTGTGGGTGTAACAATGGTATTGATGCCCTCATCATGATTGGAACTATTAGCAAGCATCCGCAACTACTAACGTTCATTATGGTAAAACCCAACCATAGCATTAAGATATATTGGTCCCCCTTCAACCCCGTATGCATCAATTTCTATGCTAGGTTGAAGCTTCTGTCACTCTTGCCCTCCAATACATAGTCCTATCAACATACAACTAACCCTATGGTGTGATCCACGCACGCGCTCATATGATGGGCACCAAAGGACAGCAACATAACCACAAGCAAATTAAACCAATCATAGCAACTCACCAATTACCGAAAGGACAACGGAAATCTACTCAGACATCATAGGATGGCAACACATCATTGGATAATAATATGAAGCATAAAGCACCATGTTCAAGTAGAGGGTACAGCGGGTTGCGGGAGAGTGGACCGCTGTAGATAGATGGGGGAAGGTGATGGAGATGTTGGTGAAGATGACGGAGGTGTTGGTGTAGATCGCGCTGATGATGATGGCCCCGGCGGCGTTCCGGTGCCACCGGGAGAGAGGGGGGAGAGCCCCCCTTCTACTTCTTCTTCCTTGATCTTCTCCCTAGATGGGAGAAGGGTTTCCCCTCTGGTCCATGGTCTCTATGGCATGGGAGGGGCGAGAGCCCCTCCGAGATTGGATCTGTCTCTCTATCTCTCTCTGTTTCTGGGTTCCCCGATTCTGCCTTTTCACCGTTTCTTATATTCCCGGAGATCCGTAACTCCGATTGGATTGAAACTTTCAACATGATTCGTTTCCGGATATTAGCTTTCTTGCGGCGAAAGAAGGGCAACAACTGCCTTACGGGGTGTCCATGAGGGTCAGGGGCGTGCCCACCCCCCTGGGGCGCGCCCCCTGCCTCGTGGGCCCCTCGAGCATCGTCTCGCGTTGATTCTTCTTCCCAAAATTCATAAATATTCCAAAAATAATCTCCATCAGTTTTTGTCACGTTTGGACTCCGTTTGATTGTATTTTCTGCGAAACAAAAAACATGCAACAAACAAGAACTGGCACTGGGCATTGGATCAATATGTTAGTCCCAAAAATAGTATAAAAAGTTTCCAAAAGTATATGAAAGTTGTATAATATTGGATGGAACAATCAAAAATTATAGATACGACGGAGAAGTATCAGGCCGTGCCCCCGCCCTTGTCCAATTTGGTTAGGGCTGGGGGAGGCGCGCGCCACCTCCTGTGGCAGCCTTCTCTCTCTCCACTATGGCCCATGAGGCCCATTAACTTTCTCGGGGGGTTCCGGTAATCTCCCGGTACTCCGAAAAATCTCCGATCTTCTTCGGGACCATTCCGGTGTCCATATATAACCTTCCAATATATCAATTTTTACCTCACGACCATTCGACACTCCTCGTCATGTCCGTGTTCTCATCCGGGACTCCTAAAAAACTTCGGTCATAAAAAATACATAACTCAAAATACAAATCGTCATCGAACGTTAAGCGTGCGGACCCTACGGGTTCGAGAACTGTGTAGACATGATCAAGACACATCTTTGATTAGTAACCAATAGCGGAACCTGGATGCTCATATTTCCTCCTACATATTCTACGAAGATCTTTATCGGTCAAACCGCATAACAACATACGTTGTTCCCTTTGTCATCGGTATGTTACTTGCCCGAGATTCGATCGTCGGTATCTTCATACCTAGTTCAATCTCATTTCCAGCAAGTCTCTTTACTCATTCCGTAATGCTTCATCCCGCAACGAACTCATTAGTCACATTGCTTGCAAGGCTTATAGTGATGAGCATTACCGAGAGGGCCCAGAGATACCTCTCCGATACATGGAGTGACAAATCCTAATCTCGATCTCTGCCAACCCAACAAACACCTTCGGAGACACCTGTAGAGCATATTTATAATCACCCAGTTACGTTGTGACGTTTGATAGCACACAAGGTGTTCCTCCGGTATTCGGGAGTTGCATAATCTCATAGTTAGAGGAACATGTATAAGTCATGAGGAAAGCAGTAGCAATAAAACTGTAACGATCATAATGCTAAGCTAACAAATGGGTCTTGTCCGTCACATCATTCTCTAATGATGTGATCCCGTTCATAAAATGACAACACATGTCTATGGTCAGGAAACATAACCATCTTTGATTAACGATCTAGTCAAGTAGAGGCATACTAGGGACACTATGTTTTATCTATGTATTCACACATGTACTAAGTTTCCGGATGATACAATTCCAGCATGAATGATAAACATTTATCATGTTATAAGGAAATATAAATGACAACTTTATTATTGCCTCTAGGGCATATATCCTTCTGTCTCCCACTTGCACTAGAGTCAATAATCTAGATTACATAGTAATGATTCTAACACCCATGGAGTCTTGGTGTTGATCATGTTTTGCTTGTGGAAGAGGCTTAGTCAATGGGCCTGCAACATTCAGATCCGTATGTATCTTGCTAATCTATATGTCTCCCTCCTTGACTTGATCACGGATGGAATTGAAGCGTCCCTTGATGTGTTTGGTTCTCTTGTGAAATCTGGATTCCTTTGCCAAGGCAATTGCACCAGTATTGTCACAAAAGATTTTCATTGGACCCGATGCACTAGGTACTACACCTAGATCGGATATGAACTCCTTCATCTAGACTCCTTCATTTGCTGCTTCCGAAGCAGCTATGTACTCCGCTTCACACGTATATCCCGCCACGACGCACTGCTTAGAACTGCACCAACTGACGGCTCTTACATTCAATATAAATATGTATCTGGTTTGCGACTTAGAGCCATCCGGATCATTGTCAAAGCATGCATCAACGTATCCATTTACGACATGCTCTTTGTCACCTCCATAAACGAGAAACATATCCTTAGTCCTTTTTAGGTATTTTAGGATATTCTTGACCACTATCCAGTGATTCACTCCTGGATTACTTTGGTACCTCCCTGCTAAACTTATAGCAAGGCACACATCAAGTCTGGTACACAGCATTGCATACATGACAGAGACTATGGCTGAAGCATAGGGAATGACTTTCACTTTCTCTCTATCTTCTGCAGTGGTCGGGCATTGAGTCTGACTCAACTTTACACCTTGTAACACAGGCAAGAACCCTTTCTTTGACTGATCCATTTTGAACTTCTTCAAAACTTTAACCGAGATCTTGTGAAAGTCCAATTAAGCGTCTTGATCTATCTCTATAGATCTTGATGCCCAATATATAAGCAGCTTCACCGAGGTCTTTCATTAAAAAATTCTTATTCAAGTATCCTTTTATGTTATCCAGAAATTATGTATTATTTCCAATCAACAATATGTCATCCACATATAATATTAGAAATGCTACAGAGCTCCCACTCACTTTCTTGTAAACACAGGCTTCTCCAAAAGTCTGTATAAAACCATATGCTTTGATCACATTATCAAAGCGTATATTCCAACTTCGAGAGGCTTGCACCAGTCCATAAATGGATCGCTTGAGCTTGCACACTTTGTTAGCACCTTTTGGATCAACAAAACCTTCTGGTTGCATCATATACAACTCTTCTTTAAGAAATCCATTAAGGAATACAGTTTTGACATCCATTTGCCAAATTTCATAATCATAACATGAGGCAATTGTAACATGATTCGGACAGACTTAAGCATCGCTACGGGTGAGAAGGTCTCATCGTAGTCAACTCCTTGAACTAGTTGAAAACCTTTCACAACAAGTCGAGCTTTGTAGACAGTAACATTACCGTCAGTGTCAGTCTTCTTCTTGAAGATCCATTTATTTTCTATGGCTTGCCGATCATCGGGCAAGTCCACCAAAGTCCATACTTTGTTCTCATACATGGATCCCATCTCAGATTTCATGGCCTCAAGCCATTTTGCGGAATCTGGGCTCATCATCGCTTCCTCATAGTTCATAGGTTCATCATGGTCTAGTAACATGACTTCCAGAATAGGATTACCGTACCACTCTGGTGTGGACCGTACTTTGGATGACCTATAGGTTCGATGGTAACTTTGTTCTGAAGTTTCATGATCATCATCATTAGCTTCCTCACTAATTGGTGTAGGAATCACTAGAACTAATTTCTGTGATGAACTATTTCCAATTCGGGAGAAGGTACAATTACCTCATCAAGTTCTACTTTCCTCCCACTCACTTCTTTCGAGAGAAACTCCTTCTCTAGAAAGGATCCATTCTTAGCAACGAATATCTTGCCTTCGGATCTGTGATAAAAGGTGTACCCAATAGTTTCCTTTGGATATCCTATGAATACGCATTTCTCCGATTTGGGTTCGAGCTTATCAGGTTGAAGCTTTTTCACATAAGCATCGCAGCCCCAAACTTTAAGAAACGACAGCTTGGATTTCTTGCCAAACCATAGTTCATATGGCGTCGTCTCAACGGATATAGATGGTGCCCTATTTAACGTGAATGAAGTTGTCTCTAAAGCATAACCCCAAAACGATAGCGGTAAATCAGTAAGAGACATCATAGATCGCACCATATCTAATAAAGTACGGTTACGACGTTCGGACATACCATTACGCTGTGGTGTTCCAGGTGGTGTGAGTTGTGAAACTATTCCACATTGTTTCAAATGAAGACCAAACTCGTAGCTCAAATATTCGCCTCCACGATCAGATCGTAGAAACTTTATTTTCTTGTTACGATGATTTTCCACTTCACTTTGAAATTCTTTGAACTTTTCAAATGTTTCAGACTTATGTTTCATTAAGTAGATATACTCATATCTGCTCAAATCATCTGTGAAGGTAAAAAAATAATGATACCCGCCACGAGCCTCAACACTCATTGGACCGCATACATTGGTATGTATTATTTCCAATAAGTCAGTAGCTCGTTCCATTGTTTCGGAGAACGGAGTTTTAGTCATCTTGCCCATGAGGCATGGTTCGCAAGCACCAAGTGATTCATAATCAAGTGATTCCAAAATCCCATCAGCATGGAGTTTCTTCATGCGCTTTACACCAATATGACCTAAACGGCAGTGCCACAAATAAGTTGCACTATCATTATCAACTTTGCATCTTTTGGCTTCAATATTATGAACATGTGTATCACTACAATCGAGATTGAACAAAAATAGACCACTCATCAAGGGTGCATGACCATAAAAGATATTACTCATATAAATAGAACAACCATTATTCTCTGATTTAAATGAATAACCGTCTCGCTTTAAACAAGATCCAGATATAATGTTCATGCTTAACGCTGGCACCAAATAACAATTATTCAGGTCTAAAACTAACCCCGAAGGTAGATGTAGAGGTAGCATGCCGACGGCGAACACATCGACCTTGGAACCATTTCCGACGTGCATCGTCACCTTGTCCTTAGCCAATCTTCGTTTAATCTGTAGCCCCTGTTTCGAGTTGTAGATATGAGCAACAGAACCAGTATCAAATACACAAGCGCTACTACGAGCATTAGTAAGGTACACATCAATAACATGTATAACAAATATACCTTTCACTTTGCCATCCTTCTTATCCGTCAAATACTTGGGGCAGTACCGCTTCTAGTGACCAATCCCTTTGTAGTAGAAGCACTCAGTTTAAGGCTTAGGTCTAGACTTGGGCTTCTTCTCGGGAGTAGCAACTTGCTTGCTATTCTTCTTGAAGTTCCCCTTCTTCCCTTTGCCCTTTTTCTTGAAACTAGTGGTCTTGTTAACCATCAACACTTGATGCTCCTTCTTGATTTCTACCTCCGCAACCTTTAGCGTTGCGAAGAGCTCGGGAATAGTCTTTTCCATCCCTTGCATATTGTAGTTCATCACGAAGCCTTTATAGCTTGGTGGCAGTGATTGAAGAACACTGTCAATGACACTATCATCAGGAAGATTAACTCCCAGTTGAGTCAAGTGGTTATGATACCCAGACATTCTGAGTATGTGTTCACTGACAAAACTATTCTCCTCCATCTTGCAGCTATGGAACTTGTTGGAGACTTCATATCTCTCAACTCGGGCATTGGCTTGAAATATTAAGTTCAACTCTTGGAATATCTCAGATGCTCCATGACATTCAAAACATCTTTGAAGATTCGATTCTAAGCCATAAAGCATGGCATACTGAACTATCGAGTAGTCATCAGATCGAGTCTGCTAGACGTTCATAACATAAGCATCTGCTCCTACAGCAGGCCTTGCACCTAGCGGTGCTTCCAGGACTTAATTATTCTATGCAGCAATGACGATAATCCTCAAGTTACGGACCAAGTCTGTGTAATTGCTACCATCATCTTTCAAATTAGCTTTCTCTAGGAACGCATTAAAATTCAAGGGAACGGTAGCACGGGCCATCGATCTACAACAACATAGATATGCAAAAAAAACTATCAGGACTAAGTTCATGATAAGTTAAAGTTCAATTAATCATATTACTAAGGAACTCCCACTTAGATAGACATCCCTCTAGTCATCTAAATGATCACGTGATCCAAATCAACTAAACCATGTCCGATCATCACGTGAGATGGAGTAGTTTTCAATGGTGAACATATCTGTGTTGATCATATCTACTATATGATTCACGTTCGACCTTTCGGTCTCAGTGTTCTGAGGCCATATCTACATATGCTAGGCTCGTCAAGTTTAACCCGAGTATTCTGCACGTGCAAAACTAGCTTGCACCCGTTGTATGTGAACGTAGAGCTTATCACACCCGATCATCACGTGGTGTCTCGGCATGATGAACTGTAGCAACGATGCATACTCAGGGAGAACACTTATACCTTGAAATTTAGTGAGGGATCGTCTTATAATGCTACCGCCGTACTAAGAAAAATAAGATGAATAAAATATAAACATCACATGCAATCAAAATATGTGACATGATATGGCCATCATCATCTTGTGCCTTTGATCTCCATCTCCAAAGCACTTTGATGATCTCCATCGTCACTAGCTTGACACCTTGATCTCCATCGTAGCATTGTTGTCGTCTTGCCAACTATTGCTTCTACGACTATCGCTGCCGCTTAGTGATAAAGTAAAGCAATTACATGGCGATTGCATTTCATACAATAAAGCGACAACCATATGGCTCCTGCCAGTTGCCGATAACTCTGTTACAAAACATGATCATCTCATACAACAATTTATATCACATCATGTCTTGACCATATCACATCACAACAAGCCCTGCAAAAACAAGTTAGACGTCCTCTACTTTGTTGTTGCAAGTTTTATGTGGCTGCTACGGGCTTCTAGCAAGAACCGTTCTTACCTACGCATCAAAACCACAACGATTTTTCGTCAAGTGTGTTGTTTTAACCTTCAACAAGGACCGGCCGTAGTCAAACTTGATTCAACTAAAGTTGGAGAAACAGACACCCGCCAGCCACCTATGTGCAAAGCATGTCGGTAGAACCAGTGTCATGAACGCGGTCATGTAATGTCAGTCCAGGCCGCTTCATCCAACAATACCGCTGAATCAAAGTAAGACGTTGGTGGTAAGCAGTATGACTATTATCGCCCACAACTCTTTGTGTTCTACTCGTGCATATCATCTATGCATAAACCTGGCTCTGATGCCATTGTTGGGGAACGTAGCATGCAATTTCAAAAAAATTCCTATGATCATGCAAGATCTATCTAGGAGATGTATAGCAACAAGAAGGGAAGAGTGTGTCCACGTACCCTCATAGACTGAAAGCGGAAGCGTTAGTAAACATGGTCGATGTAGTCAAACGTCTTCGCGATCCAACCGATCCAAGTACCAAACGTATGGCACCTCCGTGTTCAGCACACGTTCAGCTCGATGACGTCCCTCAAACTCTTGATCCAGTAGAGGGTCGAGGGAGAGTTCCGTCAGCACGACGATGTGGCAACAGTGTTGATGATGTGATCCGCGCAGGGCTTCGCCTAAGCACTACGACACTATGACCAGAGGAGTAAACTGTGGAGGGGGGCACCGCACGGCTAAGAGAATTCTTGGTCTGTCTTTGGGTTTCCCCCCGCCCCCGTATATAAAGGAGGGGAGGAGGAGGCCGGCGGCCTAGGAGGGGCCCGCCAAGGGGGGAGTCCTACTTGGACTCCTAGTCCAAGTAGGATTCGCCCCCCCCCCCCCCCCACTTCCTTCCAACAGAGAGGGGAAAGGGGAAAGGGGGAAGAGGGAGAAGAAAAGGGGGGCCGCACCCCCACCCCTTGTCCAATTCGGTTTGGGTAGGGGGAGGCGCGTGCCACCTCCTGTGGCATCATTCCCTCTCTCCACTATGGCCCATTAACTTTCCCGGGGGGTTCCGGTAACCTCCCGGTACTCCAAATAATCCCCGATCTTCTTCGGAACCATTGCGGTGTCCGTATATAACCTTCCAATATATCAATCTTTACCTCTCGACCATTTCGAGACTCCTCGTCATGTCCGTGATCTCATCCGGGACTCCTAACAAGCTTCGGTCATCAAAAACACATAACCCATAATACAAATCGCCATCGAACATTAAGCGTGCGGACCTTACGGGTTCGAGAACTATGTAGACATGATCGAGACACATCTCCGATCAATAACCAATAGTGGAACCTAGATGCTCATATTGGCTCCTACATATTCTACGAAGATCTTTATCGGTCAAACCACATAACAACATACGTTGTTCCCTTTGTCATCAGTATGTTACTTGCCCCGAGATTCGATCGTCGGTATCTTCATACCTAGTCAATCTCGTTATCGGAAAGTCTCTTTACTTGTTCCGTAGAGTCACATTGATTGCAAGGCTTATAGTGATGAGCATTGCCGAGAGGGCCCAGAGATACCTCTCCGATACACGAAGTGACAAATCCTAATCTTAATCTATGCCAACCCCACAAACACCTTCGGAGACACCTGTAGAGCATCTTTATAATCACCCAATTATGTTGTGACGTTTGATAGCACACAAGGTGTTCCTCCGGTATTCGGGAGTTGCATAATCTCATAGTCACAGGAACATGTATAAGTCATGAAGAAAGCAGTAGCAATAAAATTGTAACAATCATAATGCTAAGCTAACGGATGGGTCTTGTCCGTCACATCATTCTCTAATGATGTGATCTCGTTCATCAAATGACAAAACATGTCTATGGTCAGGAAACATCACCATCTTTGATTAACGAGCCAGTCAAGTAGAGGCATACTAGGGACACTATGTTTTGTCTATGTATTCACACATGTACTAAGTTTCCGGTTAATACAATTCCATCATGAATAATAAACATTTATCATGATATAAGGAAATATAAATAACAACTTTATGATTGCCTCTAGGGCATATATCCTTCACCTAAGTCCCCTCACCAATTTTAACATTCCTGGAGATCCGGAACACTGGAAAATTTGGAACTTTTAGGGAAGTTCCAGGACCACCTTGCATTAAGGAGATCTCCAGAAGGTTGTTGGAGCCTCCAGGCACCCCTTCCCCCTCCCAGCGCCTTGGGGCCGGGGGCGCCTTGAGCCCCTGGGTACCTCCAGGTGTGGGCCTCAGCCCCCCTAGTTGCTTCTTGATGCATAACCTCATAATCTTTTTTTTAGATATTTTTGAAGGATTAAATAATTTCCCCCTAAAATATACACCCAAAAACTGGAATTGGCACTGGTCACTTGATTAATAAGGCAACCCAATAAAAATTGATAAAAAAACATGGCTGAAGTGTTTAAAAGTGGTAGCGATATAGCATGAATCGTATAAAAAATATTGATACGTTTGACACGTATCAGAGGGGTGTCCTGCCGCTCTCTCGCCGTAGTGAGGTCCATGGCATCGACTCGCAACCGTGGCCCATTGTGCTCAAGCCGGCTGAACAAGGGGCATCGTGGATCCAGTCTGTCATGGTGGACGATATCCACTGACATGCAAGTGCATGGGGCGAACTTGTTGGCGTCGGCATAGGCCTTTGTGTTGTTCTCCCCATGCCTTTTGCTCGTTGGAGGCGTCGGTCCAGCGCGGGCTCTCCTCCAAACCCTAGCCGGATCTACACGGGTCACTGCCGTCGGACTGGCCACCTCGCATGTTCTGGCTGCCACCAAGGAGTGTGGATCTACCGCTAGGTGGGCCGCGGATCCATCCCCTCTCCAGATTGTAGGGGGTTAAGGCTCCGGTGTTGTAAATATGCCTTAGAGGCAATAAAATGTATTATATTTTCATGTTCATAATTAAGTTATATTTTTGTGCCTAAATGGCATTGATTCTTGAATACAGATTTGGAGTAAAACTCAATTGCATATGTTGAAACATAAACATCAATATGATCCCTACTCATGTCCTTTTAAAAAAACATACGCCCGTAGGCATACATTACTTGTATTAATACTGAGTCGGAAAACATTACACATACCCTAGAAAGCACACATACAAATACGAAAATACAGGAAGGATATAAGCTGTACATCTGGCTTCGACATACATCACAGAAGACCCCAAACAAAGAAATTTTGCAATGACATCCTTGGTCTTCTCTGCTTCCGGTGACTGTACTGCTCCGATGCGTCAAGACCAGCCACCGCTGCCGGAGGCCAAAAAAAACACGAATGAGCAGCTCACATGTAGTTGAAGGAACCCCTTGCACAGTGGCGTTAGTGAGCCGCAGCAGCCACCGGCTCCGAAGAGCCGGATCTAGTCCCAAATCTTCTGTCGGCCGGAAGCAACGGCCACAGCGGTCGTGCTCCTCGAGCTCCTTCATCTCCAAGCCCGGGGACGATGCCATTGTGCCTTGTTGAAGGCAGCCAAGCCCTTGCCTCAAGACTAGCTTGTGTATTGATGATGATCTTGTTTTCCTGATCATGAGCGTTGGTATAGTCTATACCTACCTACTAATAAAGCAAGGTGTGTTTCGTCAAATTTTTCATCCTTTCACTGCCGAATAGAATTTTTTTCTATCCGAGGTGGTACTAATTTTTTATGCGTTTGTCTGCTAGAAAAGGAATTTTCGTACGTGGGACGCACTATGGGCCAATGAAGCCAGCCCAGTTATTTTCCTGCACACGCAGCTAAGAAAATTCAAATTTCCTCACAGGGCGACAAATAGTCAAGTTTCGCACATCACAGCCAATATTGGGCCATTTTTCTTTGTTTCTCTATTTTACTTCTATTTTTATTTTTATATTCCTTTCTCTTTTTTCCGTTCAAGTTTATTTTCATTTTAGAATTTACTTCATAAATTAAAATTCCCAAAAAAGTTCATAGCTAGAAAAATGTTCAGAATTCCAAAAAAATTGTTGTTATTTTGAAAAATATTCGGAACTTGCAAAAAGTTTCCTATTTTTTCAAATAAAAATATTGTTTTTCAACATTGTTCAAGATGTCTAAAAAGAAAATGGCATTTCAAAAAATGGTCCAAATTCAAAAAAAAACTTATTTTAGTGAAATTTTCATAATAAAAAATAATATTCGTGTATAAAAGATACACATTTTCTAAAAATCTTATGAATTTTCAACACATTTCTGATTTAAAAAAATGTTCACAAATTCAAATAATGTTCATGTTATTTAGTCGGACTTTCACACCTGACAACCAATAATGGGCTGGCCCATTTTTCTTTGTTTCGGTAATTTACTTCTATTTTTATTCTCCTTTCCCTATCTCTTTTTTCCCTTCCAAGTTTATTTTTCTTTAAGAACTTTTTTCATAAATTAAAAGTTCTCAAAAAAATCCAGACTTAAGAAAAACAATTTTTTGAAAATGTTAAGAATTCCAAATTTTTGTTGCTATTTTGAAAAATATTCGAACTTGCAAAAAGTTTCCCATTTTTCAATAAAACATTATTGTTTTGCAAAATTGTTTGAGATGTCAAAAAAGAAAATGGCATTTCAAAAATGCTCCAAATTCAAAAATATTCTTGTTTTAGTGAAATTTTCACAACTAAAAATAATGTTTTGTATAAAAGATACACATTTTCTGAAAATCTTATGATTTTTTAACACATGTTCCTGTTTTGAAAAAATGTTCAAAAAGTCAAATAATGTTAATGTTTTTATAAAAAAAGTTGGTGTTTACAGAAAGTGTTTGTGAATTTAAAAAGATAATCCCTTTCATATTTTGTTCCTGTTTTTCAAAAGTGTACATAATTTTCAAAAAAATTGTTCCGGATTTAAAAAATTGTTCATGTTTCCTAGAATATTCAGAAACTTCATACCTTAAAATCCCCTCGATTGAAAGGATTGAAAGGAAAAGTAGATTGAATAACTCGTGGGCCTTCTCTCTCGCGTACGATGACATAACAAAACTTTTAAATGGCCTCGATCAATGAATGGAAAAATTGCGGATTCATTCCTTCACACACGGCGAAACCGAGAAGCTAAATGTTCATTTTTTGGTATGCACATAGTGTTTTGCTTGCACATATAATTCTCACTGACTTTAAATGCATACTATTTTAACTCCCGTTGCAACGCACGAGCATATGTGCTAGTATCAATAATGAGAACACATTGTTATCAGAATAATGATGTTGGATAAACCCAACTCATGAATTACTAAGAGATCACATCGTTATCACGTTGTCAGTATTTTCATATAAACTGATACATCCTTAGACCATTAGAATATGGTATGACTGACATACAGGGTGCTTACTTTGGGGTTGTCAAACGTCACATTCAAGATTGAGATTTACTCTGATGATAGAGAGATACTCTTTAGGCCCACTCGGTATTACATTATCATTATCGTCTGCCACCTTAGGTTTGTAATGTGTAGTTGACGCCTCTTAAGTCGCTGAGAACATAAGAACTTCAGTCCTTTTTCCTCGACACCACGAGTTCTAAGACAAAAAGAACAATGTACTTCAAGAATAGACAGACAGGAAGAACAGAGTGAACCGCCAACTCAAATCTTTAGAAGTAGAAGAGATAGAAAAGATTCCGGCTCTAGAAGATGATAACCGCTATCTTTCGATCAGAGATTACAATGCAATCAAAATTCGGTGCAATTATGATAGATGCATTGGTAGTAAGTGTACAACTACGCAAACACAAAATTGCTTCTAAGTGTAAGACAAGACACTCCAAAATTCCAGGACTCCCTCAATGATCCAATCTACCCTGACATCAAAATATATCAATATAGTATGTTTTGACATAAGAGCCCAGTCCTATGTCATCTCAGGGTATCAGTCAGAGAAAAGAACCATCAGGCATACAACTGCGCCAGATCGTCTTCAAACGTCTTCCTGATCACCTCCCTCTTGAGTTTGAGCGCAGATGTGACGAGGCCCGACTCGGGGGTCCATGGATCTGGTATCAGCTTGACTTTGGCTGGTGTCTCGAACTTCTCCAGTCGTGCTTGCTTCGCAGCCTGAAGTACAGAAAATGGATGTCAGTACTGGAAACTGTCGTCCCAACAGGATGCAGGATTTGCCTGACTGCAACTCTCAACTTGCTCTTGGACTAGAGGATGCAATTATCTTTGATGGAAGAGTGTGTGCATGTATGGTCAATGTTTATATGGAAGTTGCAACCACAAATGCCTTCACTACTCTTTACAATAGTAAAGATCTAAGTGCTTCTGAAACACATGCTCGATGATGTATGGCTTTATTGGGAAATTGTAACAAAGCAAACTGCACATGAAGTCATGTACTATATCCTCAAAATACATATACTCTTGTTTCTCTTCTTTTCTTTCAAAGACTAATAAGATGAACTTAGAAACAATGCTAAGATATGACATGGATGGTAAATATGTATGATTGCTAGTTTGCATTTAAATACATACACTGGGAGAAGTACCGAGTCAAGTATGATCTATGTGTAATGGAAACCCGAAAGTTGGCTGAGGTCAACACAGAAACAAACCTTTGTTAAAGATTCAAGCACTTCTACAACAGCCTCGTGCTTCTGGCACAAATCAGCAAAATCGGTGTATGCAAGTCCTTGCTGCAATGCCCACCTTTCAAGCTCATTCTGTGCTGCTACCACAAGTGCAACACAGTAACTGTGAAAAGGATCGGCATGGATCATGATGTTCTCAACATATGGGCTCATAGCCAAGGCAGCTTCCACCTGTGTCATCCAATCAGTTAATATAAGTGCTACAAGAAACTTATCTCACCAGAGCAAGAATATTTCTTACCTTCCCAAGAGATACGTATTCACCATGTTGAAGCTTCACGATATCTTTCTTGCGGTCAATGATTTCAAGGCAGCCATCTGGATGGAAACGCCCTATGTCTCCAGAACAGAACCATCGTAGACCTCTTTCATCATCCTACACAAGTTATAAGAGGCGTGTGTTAGATCAATTATTATTGTGAAATAGAAGTCATTACTCATTAATGATGATGTATGATTTGGTGTGTGAACAGATCAGTAACAAATTGACAACATACCTTATAGACTTCACTTGTTTTAGCTTCATTCTTGAAATAACCTTTAGTTACATTGGGACCTCCGATGACTATCTCCCCCCGAGGCATTGGTGAATCCGTTGTTAAGTATCCGCCTTCAGCCCAGTCAATCAACTGAAAGGTACAGTTGACATTGTGTCAAGAATTGTGAGGTAATAGGTCAGATATCCCATTAAGTAACAGGTCAAGGAAGAAATGCCAAAGCATAAACTATGGTATCACAAAGAAGAAAATTAACAACTTAATTCCTCTTGTTAAGACATATCTTCAATACATTGGACTTGTCAGCATCAAAATTTGGATACATTGGCCTTGTCAGATATCAAAAATTGGATACATTGGCCTTGCCAGATATAAAAAATTGGATACATTGGCCTTTTCAGATATCAAAATTTGGATACACTGGCCTTGTCAGATGTCAAAATTTGGAAATAGTAATCATATACTCCCTCCGATCCTAAATATAAGTCTTTTTAGAGATTTCAATACAAACTACATATGGATGTATATAGATATACTTTAGAGTGTTAACTCACTCATTTTGCTCCGTATGTAGTCCATATTGGAATCTCTAAAAAGACTTCTATTTAGGAGCAGAGGGAGTAAGTTGTAGGAGTGGGAAGAACAGCTTTGATGTCAAAAGTCAAAACTGGGTCCAGCTCAAATGCTGAAAAAATCAGGCAACATTGTTATCTAACCTTAATATATGAACAAGGTAGTGGAGCACCAACACGGCCCACAGATGTATCATCATACTCAGAAAACGTTCCTCCAGCACAAGTTTCAGTCAGACCATACCCTTGGCCTATTGGAGCCCTGAAATTGCATAAGCCTATCAAAATACGGGACTTAAACATGCTGAAACAAACATACAGTATTGCCATTGTAACTAGGGTAGTTGGAAAGTTTCTAGTAACAGCATGAATGATGGTTACATAATCTTACCCAAGGCATATATTGATAAATCTCTGAGTGTCTCCGGACAGGGGTGCTCCACCTGAGAGTACAAAGCGAATATTTCCTCCCAATATTGCACGCACCTTCGTGAAGACAAGCCTGTCCCACAACAGTTTCTCTACTCCCCATGCACCAAGCCAACTTCCATTGATAGCAGCAAGTCGGCGGCTATATCCAATGTCAAATAATTTCTTCGCTACACCACCCTTTGCATCCACCTAAAACCATCTCAGTGTAAAGGCTAGCAGTCAGTAAACAAATGAGAGTACAAGATCCCAATAGCGTAGTGGGAAATACCTTTTTTCTCACACCATCACGGACACGATCAAGTATAGCAGGTACAGCAGTCATCAGTGTCGGCCTCAGTGCAGAAGCATCGCCTAGGGTCCCCTTCTTTATTTTGCTTGATGTATCAGTCAGGGTCAAAGCTGATCCATATCCAATGGAGGCCCCAACAGCAGCCATAAGTGTCTATAAATCATAATATTTGCAGACAGAGAATTAAATAATGAACACAAATATTAATATATTGAAATGATATCCAACAGTTACCTCAGCTGCCAACTCAAGAATGTGCGCCAGTGGGAGGTAGGCCATGTATATATCCTTTTTGCCAAGTTCAGGCACAATGGTCATAACTGCTGAAAGTGTAGCCAGGACATTGCGGTGGGTCATCATAACTCCCTACAACACCATATGAGGTATATATTACTCCCTCCGTTCACAAATATAAGATGTTTTAGATATTTCAATATGGACTACATACGGACTGAAATGAGTGAACAAACACACTAAAATGCGTCTATATACATCCGAATCAGAAATAAGTGAATATCTTATATTTGTGAACGGAGGGAGTAGTTCATAGCTGAAGATATGGTTAAACAAGAATAGAAAGGGCCTTTTGAGTCATGCAAACAAAAACATATTTTCAGAATAATGAACAACCAAAGTCAAACCTTGGGCAATCCAGTGCTACCACTTGTGTACATTATCACCGCAACATCAGATGGGAGAGGCATGTTTGCATCAACAGGTGCTTCAGCTCCCAATTTACCTACTTCCTCAAATGACTTAACTGACCAGCTAGTGCCGTTTTGAGCTATAGAAACTTCAGCCGAGATGCCTTCCTCATTGATGTAGATCACACGCTTGACAGTGTCAAGTTGCCAACCTATATCAATCAACTTCTTTAATTCCTTCCGACCACATATTACAGTAGTGACCTCAGTCTGTAGAGCAAAAGAGGGGAAATAAATAAATGTAAATCAAACAAAGAGTTAATTACATGCAGCAATAATCTTGGGGGTGTGCTAGCAATTGCTGAAAAGTATTTGTTGCTTATCTACAGCGAAAATGCTACAAGAGGTCTATACTCTATAATTGCTGTCTATATAAACATGAAGGAAGAAAAACTTAATTAGGAGTAATTGTACAACATACTGAACACAAAGTGACAGTACTAACCTCATTTAGTGAGTGGCATAGTGCTTCCTCCCCCAACGAGGAATAGATGGTGACAACTGTTATGTTTTGTCTGAAGCATGCCTTGCAAATACAAAAATAGTAACTTCGAAATTGAGTACAATGACCAGAATTCAACATACAATGAATAGCTACCAGAATAAATGTTTGTGCAGAGGAACCAACTTTGAATTGGTATAGAAGTTAAGTAACACGATCCAACCAATAACTTAAAAGTACATATAAAAAACTCTATACCTACTTGTATTACTGGAGAGGTTAAAGTGTCCTAGAATATCATTTAAAAGGGTTGAGCATGGACATTTCTCATTATTATTTTCTCAAAATTAAAATGTCGTTGGTCTGTACGCATGCTGGCTTGGGAACAGTTATAGTGAAACAGAGATAGTAATAGGAATATATTTATTATCATTTGGTGTATATACTCTCTCTTCTAAATAAAATTGGTGTACGACCTGTATCCCAAGTCTCCATGCATCACATGAAATCTGCCACCACAACTACTATTGTTATCCAGTCATGCATCATAATAACGAAACATTGGGCTAGCCATTGATAATTATGAAATTTCTATCCATGCATAATAATAATGAAAGATTGGGCTAGCCATTGATATCTATGAAATTTCGGTCCTCACTTTACATGAGAATGAAAAAGAAAAGAACATATGGTGACAGGATATCCTTTTTGTAGTTGATACTGCTTATAGAGAAATTTTGGCAGTGAGCAGCACTTGGACTCACTGCGTAGCTAGAGAGGAAAAGATGCCTTGAGAATTCATTTCGAATTCGCAGTCAGTGTATAATTCACTTTGCTATGCAGGAACCCTGACTAATTTATGATTCTTTTGCACACAGATGTGTTCACGATATAAAGTGGACCAGTGACCACAATTTACGTAACCAAAAGTAAGAACCTCATGTAGTACCGCATGAAGAGACCAAAATGCATGGATTGATCTATCTATTGCTTGCAGGAAAAACAAAAGGGATTACCTGCAGTGCAATCTGCCACTCAGCCTGTGTCTCGGCAAAAATAGCAACACGCTCATTGTCCTGGCGACCTAAATTGACCAATCCTGAAGAAAAGTTGCAAACACTCTTGAAGGCCTCAGCGTAACATTTCCACTCGTACTCCCCCAGATGAAGCTTCTCAAAGGACCTCCCATCAGGTGATGATTCTATTTCCCTTGAAATGAGCTTCCTTGTGCCAAGGAGGGGCATGTAGAGATACTCTTTGCAAGCATGCTCAAACAGCTCAGCAAGTGTGTTGACCCCTTCCCAGTGTGTTTCAACAGGGCGTTCAAACCGATGGTTGCGGATCGCATAGTCAGGCTCTCCACCAACATCAACTGGCACACCCCTCTTCTTTTCAACCTTTCTCCTTTTCTGGAGCAGAAGAGAGACCGCGATGGGCACAAGAAGGCCAACAAAATAAGGATTCATACTTGTTCAAGGGCGACCTGACAGCTATATACTAGCTTATGGGAGGAAGGCTACAGATTAAAGATGCCTTGAAGAGAGAACCCTGAAAAATATAATTTCATGCTGTAAACAAAAACTGAAAATCCAGTACGGATTGTATATAATGCAGATTCTTTACATACAAGGAGCTAATTGCATGTTAGATTGTTAGCCTTTTTATCTGTTCAGGTCCATTGTATAATCAATCCAATAACAAATGGAATATCAACTGGCAAAGTATGAAGCATTTAAGCAGTTTGGTAAAGTAAGATCATTCATAAAGATGGCCACCTGAAATGCAAAGCTTTTGCATGTTCTCTAAAAGTGCTGGTACGCGCACTTGCATAGTAGCATACAAAGCATGCATCAAAATTAGGTGTAAAAAATTGTGTATGCTCCTCTTTCCTTCTGCTAATCAATAAGCAATCAAATCTCCTGATTGGTTTCCAAACAACATATATACGAGAGCTATGACGTAGGGCAAGAAATACAACTAATTCTGCAGTCATCAAAAGTACCATCTGATAGAGCAAGAAATTAAAACCTAGTAGAATCTGGCCGCGCAACTGCACGGGTGTACTCCGCTAGTTTGGGGCAGAACTGAAAACGGATATACTAATATTTGTAGTATTATGTGTCTTCAAGGCGAGGTGATAATAATGTTGTATACGGCGTAACAATGCGATGCGATGCAATGCGATGCGATGCGATGCGATGCACAAGGAACCCATTCCCGTGAGGCACTGAAACCTACGAAATCTAACAAAAGTTTGCTCGGATTCTCTAGATTCCACGACCACGAGCGCTCGTTGCGATGTGCGGAACGGAGGGTGCGTACCTTCTGGAGGTTGTGGGGGGTGGGGCGCAATGGCGCGTGGAAGCTTCTGGAAGGGAGGAGGCGAAGGCGTGACGTCAGGCGGAGGTGGATCGATCGGCGCGGCGGGGAGAGGAGGGAGGGGGTGGAGCTGCTCTGCCTCTTCTCCAAGTCTTCAGCCGCTAAATTCGCTTGACCCGCTTGAGGCCGGTGTGTGCTCTGGCCCCACCAATCTCCTCACTTCTCCGCTATCCAACGAGGCCCAAGGCCCCATCGGTCTATCGGATGCTGGAATGGCCCAACATTGTCTTCTCAAAAAACAAAAAAACAAAAAAACAAAAAAAAGAATGCCCAACATTGGACCTTGCTGTCTACTTCGTTTGTTCCCAAATATATATTTTCTTTGAAATACTAGCACATATGTCGATTCTCAAAAAAAAATACTAGCACATATGCCGATTCTCAAAAAAAAATACTAGCACATATGTCGATTCTCAAAAAAAAAAAAACATATGCCGTGCGTTGCACGCTGCGATGTAAAAAACAATTGTCATTAAACAGGTTTATCAAATTGAAGATAAGTTTGATGTTGAATCAATTGGCAACCCGATTATTTATATTATTTGTTTATATGTTGAGCATGCATTCGTACATGTTAGTTGCTCTCATAAATTTTGATAAGTGTATCAAAAGGAATCTGCATCAAAGAGCATGATAATTACATTTTCTAAAACATGATAGCTATATCAAAAATAATCTCACGGATGGTAGCTACGACAAAGAACCTGTTTTTTTTCTTTCTTAAACAACCCGGTAAGATAAAAGAGGCGCTAGGGTACAATCAGCAACACATGCTCACTAGTTAACATGCAAGCTAGTGGCCGACGGGCGATGGAAAAGAAGGTAGCAGAACATAAATTAGTTGAACAAGCTAATGTCAACAATCGACAATCAGGTCACATAACGGGAAGAGAGCATTAGAGAACGGATTAATTAACTTATGGCTCACTAACATGAATACTTAAGATGAGGCTAACAAAGTGACACAGAAAGTTGGCATTGAAATATCATTCCCATGACCACGTTGAGGTGATGATGGGGTTTGCAACATCTGGTTCATGTTCATGGATGACACACCTCGTGGTTGTCACGCCCAATATGCGACCATATCCAAAAGGAACTCGAAGATCCCACCAAGGATAGACCCGCATATTGAAACGCTTTTGCAAGGTGGATATCATTACATCAACATTACATAATAGGTATGGATACATACATAAGGCATACAATGCCACACGAATACAACATCATCTTACAAGAGATCGACCGACTACGGATGGAACACAAAAAGAAACTCAAACGACATCCACCCTGCTAGCCCAGACTGCCGACCTGGAACCTATCCCCTGATCGAAGAAGAAGCAGAAGAATAACTCCAAGACAAGCAAACATTGCTCTCGCGTCATGATCATCGCATAACCTGTACCTGCAACTGTTGTTGTAGTAATCTGTGAGCCACGAGGACTCAGCAATCTCATTACCATGGGTATCAAGACTAGCAAAGCTTAATGGGAAAGGAAGGGGTAAAGTGGTGAGGTTGCAGCAGCGACTAAGCATATATGGTGGCTAACATACGCAAATGAGAGCGAGAAGAGAAGCAAAGGAACGGTCGTCAACTAGCAATGATCAAGAAGTGATCCTGAACTCCTACTTACGTCAAACATAACCCAAAGACCGTGTTCACTTCCCGGACTCCGCCGAGAAGAGACCATCACGGCTACACACGCGGTTGATGCGTTGTAATTCGGATCTGGTGTCAACTTATCTACAACCGGACATTAACAAATTCCCATCTGCCACATAACCACGGGCACGGCTCTCGAAAGTTTAAACCCTGCAGGGGTGTCCCAACTTAGCCCATGATAAGCTCTCGCGATCAACGAAGGATATTCCTTCTCCCAGGAAGACCCGATCAGTCTCGGAATCCCGGTTTACAATACATTTTGACAATGGTAAAACAAGATCAGCAAGACTGCCCGATGCGCCGACAATCCCGATAGGAGCTGCACATATCTCGTTCTCAGGGCAACACCGGATAAGCTAAGCGTACAGGTACCGACGTAACCCAAGTTGCCAAGGGATGGTCCCGCACGATGCTCTAGTTCGGACCAACACTTAGACAAGCATTGGCCCGGGGGGGCTATAATAAAGATGACCCTTTGGTTAATTACTCCCAAGGGAAATGTAGGTGGTGGTGAGGCAAATGGTAAAACCAAGGTTGGGCCTTGCTGGAGGAGTTTTATTCAAAGTGAACTGTCGAGGGGGTCCCATAAATCACCCGACCGCGTAAGGAACGCAAAATCCAAGAACATAATACCGGTATGACAGAAACTAGGGCGACATGAGTGGAACAAAACACCAGGCATAAGGCCGAGCCTTCCACCCTTTACCAAATATATAGATGCATTAATTAAATAAGAGATATTGTGATATCCCAACATAATCCTGTCCACCATGGAGCAATCTTCAACTTCACCTGCAACTAACAACGCTATAAGAGGGGCTGAGCAAAGCGGTAACATAGCCAAGCAACGGTTTGCTAGGAAGGGTGTCAAAGGTTAGAGGTTCATGGCAATTTGGGAGGCTTGAGAGAACAAGTTATAGGAAGCGCAGCATAGCGAAAGAACGAAGCAACTAGCATAGCAATGATAGTAGTGAGATCCAGGGTAGCGGTCATCTTGCCTGAAATCCCGCTAGGAAGAAGAACGAGTCCATGAAGAAGATGAAGCCACGAAGACGAACCACACGTAGACGAACGCATCCTCACGATCGCAACGAAACGAGAACTATCGAGAAGAAGCACACAACATGGTAAACACACCACACATAGACAAGACATGATGCACAACCAATCATGATGCATGGCAAAGCTACATGAAGCTACTCATGGCAAGAGATGATGCATACAAGAGCAACACATCAAGGCAAGTTTAAATGAGGTCGGAAACAACATATAACAATCCTGGTAAGTCCTCACATGCAAGTTTCAAAGTTGGTCCAGATCTGAATAAACCTTATGTTCAAGTTGTTAAACAGCAAGTTAAGATGCACCAAGACGATCTACACGAGATTCTAGTCTAGTTACGTATGAAGTTCATTAGATTCGGAGCTACGGCCTAGAAGATATGAGCAAAACAAGTTAAACATGGCATTGATGCAAAATGCATACAAACATCAAGCAAACACCTCAAAACAAGGATGCAACATGGTAATATGAAACTACATGCAAAATCAAGCAAGTTTCATATAGAGCACACTCAGAACGGAGCAACGGTTCAACACATACACTCTATACAAGTTTAAAGGACAAGCTGTCCAAAACAGCAACTAGGCATATTGCAAGCATCAAACCAACAAGCTACAGCACCCCAACATAAGAACAAAAGGCATGGGCATGAAGTACAGGTAAAGCATGACAAAACATGAACATTGAGCTATCTCCAAAAACTACTAGAACATGCTCAAAAGGACATGGCAAGATTGCAAATAATAACAGTTTCAGGCTTAGCAGAAATAACATCAGGTTGCAATGTTTAGAGCTATCAAACAACAAGTTACAGGAACTTATCATGGAAAACAAAGGCATGGCATGAATCTACTAATCTCATATAACAAAAGTCCCTTACTGACCATGAACCAAAAAGGATCAGAAGATATGATGGCACCCATGTAAACATGGCAAATAATATGACAGATTCATACATGGCAGGAACAACAATAAGTAGGCATGTTGGTGAGCTTGAACCACTCACCACAGAGCAATACATGGCATGTAAAGGTAACCAATAGTAATAAGATATGTTTATGAAGCTAAGCATGGCAAGAACAAGTTCATAGCATGCTTGGATCACTAGCAAAACACATGGCAAAACTGAACTTAAAGTTAATCAGGCTGACAGCAACATTATTTAGCAATTTTGGAGCAAGATTACATTAAGCTACAGCAGGCTAGAAATGCAACCAGGGGCATGGATGGATAGAGCATGACATGTATAACAAATCATCCTTAGTGAACATCTCCAGGTTATGCATAGAATAACTTGTAGCAGCAGGTTTACATAGCAACAAAATATAACAGAATCAGCCTAGCAAAACAGCACCAGCAAGTACCCTACTTCAAGAGCTCGATGCACTCAGTACAAGATTCACAAAAATACATGGATAGCACCCCTGTAAAGATGGCATGACATAGTTCAAAACACATGTAGGGCTCAAGCTCATAAGATGCACACATCAAATACAACAAAAATGACAAATCATCAAGTTATAACAGTTTCAGCAGGTTAACATCATATAGCACTCTTGCAACAATGATTCAGGCATCAAGATGCACCCAAATGAACATTATGCAATGGAATGAAATGAAGTACTCATCGTGGCGAACAATTTGACATATTACACGCACGAAACGGAGCAGCATGCAGCAAGTTATGATGCGATGAACAGGGGAACATAATGCAAAAATATCTCGGGACTTAGTGGAAATCGGGGTCGACCTGCGAGATCCGGATCTGGATCTGGATCGGGCATCGCCGGAGAGCTCGCCAGAGATGCGGGAGGAGGTGGCCGGCGGGGTCGGAGAGGGCGAGACGCGCGGGGACGGCGCAGGGTCGGCGGCGGCCGGGGCGGGGGTCGGCACGAGGCGGCGCGGCCGCGGTGACCGGCACCGGCGAAGATGGCCGCGAGGCCGGGCGGCTCCGGCCAGGGCAGGCGGCGGCGGAGGAGGCGCAGGGGGCGGCGCCCGGGGAAGAAGTCGGCGGGGTCCGGCGCCGGCGACGAGGTCGCGAGGCGGCGGCGGTGGCCCAGGCCGGCGCGGGCGGCGAGGCGGCGAGGGACCGGGGCGGCAGCGCGACGGAGGGACGCCGGCGGGGAGCGATCGGGCCGCGGGGGCCGGGGGCCGGTGCGGAGGGTGGCGGCGGCGCGCCACGTGGCGGCTATGATTGGACGGGGGAGCGGGGCGGACACGTCCGGTCACCGGGCGGACATGTCCGGCGGCGCGTAAGGGATGGGTCTAGGGTTAGGAGAAATCATCCGTGAATTTGGACGGGGAGGACATATTTATAGATTCTGGGAGTTAGGAGAGTCCAAATGAGGAGCGGTTTTCGCCCACACGATCGTGATCGAACGACCGAGAGCGTGGAGGGGGTTTGGATGGGTTTTGGGCTACTTTGAAGGGGGTGTTGGGCTGCAAACAAAAGAGGCTTTACGGTTCCCCGGTTAACCGTTGGAGTATCAAAGGGACTCCAAATGGCACGAAACTTGATAGGCGGTCTACCGGTGATATACCAAGGTCGCTTGGCAAACCTCAGGCCATTCCGAGAATGTTTAACACCCTCTCACAACGAGAGACAAAAGAGGGACGCCGGAGGACATAGGAGTGCCGGATTGCAAAACGGACAACGGGGAAATGCTCGGATGCATGAGACGAACACGCATGCAAAATGAGATGCACATGATGACATGATATGAAATGCATATGATGATATGGCAAAGTGCAACACGCAAGCAAATGACATGGCAACAACGACGAATAACTGACGGACACCTGGCGCATCGAACCCGAGTCATTACAACACTCCTCCACTAACAAGAGATCTCGTCCCGTGATCTTAGGACCGAGACGGAAGGGAAAAGGGATGAGGTGAAACAAGAACTCAAGAGAAGAAGCAAAGAATCGAGAGCACTCGAGAACAAGAAAGGAATGACGAGAATGACGAGAATCAAAAGCTCACGGAATCAGATAGACTATGAAGCCACTCCGGTTAGAACGAGATAAGAAACGAATAAGACTGAAAGGATTTAGGCAGCACTCCGGCTGAACATGGAAGAACAGAACACGAGCTTCACAAGATGGGATGACACTTGGCGAGATGAACAATGCAATGCATCCAGAAGAATTGAAAGAATGGAATGACAAGAACTTAGAAGGAAAGGGTTGAACGGAGTTGTTGAGACAATCAACAATGAAAGAATAAGCTTGTTGTGGTCTTATAGGTAACGTCTCAAGATCATAAGGTATTAACCCGCCACAAACGGAAATGATCGGATAGCTTAGAAGAACGAAGAAATGCAAAAATCCACTTCAAAAGAAAATGAAGAATTGTTTGCACTTCGAGACACAAGAGGAAAAGATACTTGAACTCCACCAACAAGAATCTTGATGAACTCTTGAAGAATGAATTAAATCATGAAGAACCGCCATGAAGAACTCCGGTAACAAAAGGATGATGAGCTAGAATGAAGGAAGAATGAATAAAGATTCAAGCCTTGCGATGGTTTAGATGGAGGTTCCGACGAGATGGCCGAGGAAATTTGAACTCCGGAAATGGAAAGATGAAAACACTTGGAACTAGAATTTATTCAACAAGAACAAACTCCGAAGGAAGGGATTACTCGCTTGGATGAAATAAGAGTAAGATTTATTGTAAAACACTTGATCCAAGGAAAGAATATAATCACTACCGAAAATTAGAATTGAATCCACCGGAAAAGAAAGGGATGAAGAATGACGAATGAGACGAGAATTCACCGGTTGAGATAATTTACGAAAGACTGAAGAGGCTCCGCTCGAATGAAATGTTGGGGAACGTTGCAGAAAATTAAAAAATTTCCTACGGTTTCACCAAGATCCATCTATGAGTTCATCTAAGCAACGAGTGAAAGAGAGATGCGTCTACATACCACTTTGTAGATCATGAGCGGAGGCGTTCAAAAGAACAGGGTTGAGGTAGTCGTTCTCGTCGTGATCCTATCACCGGAGATCCTAGCGCCGAACGGACGGCACCTCCGCATTCAACACACGTATGGTCAGCGTGACGTCTCCTCCGTCTTGATCAAGCAAGGGGGGAAGGAGAGGTTAATGATGATCCAGCAGCACGACGCCGTGGTGGTGGATGCAGCAGAACTCCGGCAGGGCTTCGCCAAGCAACTTTGGGAGGAGGAGGAGGTGTAGCAGGGGGAGGGAGGCGCCAGAACTTCAGGGTGCGGCTGCCCCTCCCTCCCCTCCCTTTATATAGGCCCCCAGGGGGGGGGGGGGTGCCGGCCCCTAGAGATCTGATCTCCCGGGGGGGCGGCGGCCAGGGGGGTGGAGTGCCCCCCAAGGAAGTGGGGCGCCCCCCCCCCACCCTAGGGTTTCAACCCTAGGCGCAGGGGGTGGGCCAAGGGGGGCGCACCAGCCCACTATGGGCTGGTTCCCCTCCCCACTTCAGCCCATGGGGCCCTCCGGGATAGGTGGCCCCACCCGGTGGACCCCCGGGACCCTTCCGGTGGTCCCGGTACAATACCGGGTGAGCCCGAAACTTTCCCGATGGCCGAAACAACATTTCCTATATATAATTATTTACCTCTGGACCTTTCCGGAACTCCTCGTAATGTCCGGGATCTCATTTGGGACTCCGAACAACATTCGGTTTGCTGCATACTCATATTCATACAACCCTAGTGTCACCGAACCTTAAGTGTGTAGACCCTACGGGTTCGGGAGACACGTAGACATGACCGAGACGGCTCTTGGGCAATAACCAACAGCGGGATCTGGATACCCATGTTGGCTCCCACATGATCCTCAATGATCTCATCGGATGAACCACGATGTCGAGGATTCAAACAACCCCGTATACAATTCCCTTTGTCAATCGGTACGTTACTTGCCAGAGACTCGATCGTCGGTATCCCAATACCTTGTTCAGTCTCGTTACTGGCAAGTCACTTTACTCGTACCACAATGCATGATCCCGTGACCAAACACCTGGTCACTTTGAGTTCATTATGATGATGCATTACCGAGTGGGCCCAGAGATACCTCTCCGTCATACGGAGTGACAAATCCCAGTCTCGATCCGTGTCAACTCAACAGACACTTTCGGAGATACCTGTAGTGCACCTTTATAGTCACCCAGTTACGTTGTGACGTTTGATACACCCGAAGCACTCCTACGGTATCCGGGAGTTACACGATCTCATGGTCTAAGGAAAAGATACTTGACATTGGAAAAGCTCTAGCAAACGAACTACACGATCTTGTGCTATGCTTAGGATTGGGTCTTGTCCATCACATCATTCTCCTAATGATGTGATCCCGTTATCAACGACATATAATGTCCATAGTCAGGAAACCATGACTATCTGTTGATCAACGAGCTAGTCAACTAGAGGCTTACTAGGGACATATTATGGTCTATGTATTCACACGTGTATTACGATTTCCGGATAATACAGTTATAGCATGAATAAAAGACAATTATCATGAACAAGGAAATATAATAATAATCCTTTTATTATTGCCTCTAGGGCATATTTCCAACAGTCTCCCACTTGCACTAGAGTCAATAATCTAGTTACATTGTGATGAATCAAACACCCATAGAGTTCTGGTGTTGATCATGTTTTCCTCGCGAAAGAGGTTTAGTCAACGGATCTGCGACATTCAGATCCGTATGTACTTTGCAAATATCTATGTCTCCATCTTGAACATTTTCATGGATGGAGTTGAAACGACGCTTGATGTGCCTGGTCTTGTTGTGAAACCTGGGATCCTTGGCAAGGGCAATAGCTCCAGTGTTGTCACAGAAGAGTTTGATCGGCCCCGATGCATTGGGTATGACTCCTAGGTCGGTGATGAACTCCTTCACCCAAATTGCTTCATGCGCTGCCTCTGAGGCTGCCATGTACTCCGCTTCACATGTAGATCCCGCCATGACGCTCTGCTTGCAGCTGCACCAGCTTACTGCTCCACCATTCAACATATACATGTATCCGGTTTGTGACTTAGAGTCATGCAGATCTGTGTCGAAGCTAGCATCGACGTAACCCTTTACGACGAGCTCTTCGTCACCTCATAAACGAGAAACATGTCCTTTGTCCTTTTCAGGTACTTCAGGATATTTTTGACCGCTGTCCAGTGTTCCTTGCCGGGATTACTTTGGTACCTTCCTACCAAACTTACGGCAAGGTTTACATCAGGTCTGGTACACAGCATGGCATACATAATAGATCCTATGGCTGAAGCATAGGGGATGACACTCATCTCTTCTTTATCTTTTTTCGTGGTCGGGCATTGAGCCGAGCTCAATTTCACACCTTGCAACACAGGCAAGAACCCTTTCTTGGATTGATCCATTTTGAACTTCTTCAAAATTTTATCAAGGTATGTGCTTTGTGAAAGACCTATGAGGCGTCTCAATCTATCCCTATAGATCTTGATGCCTAATATGTAAGCAGCTTCTCCAAGGTCCTTCATTGAAAAACACTTATTCAAGTAGGCCTTAATGCTGTCCAAAAGTTCTATATCATTTCCCATCAAGAGTATGTCATCTACATATAATATGAGAAATGCTACAGAGCTCCCACTCACTTTCTTGTAAACGCAGGCTTCTCCATAAGTCTGCATAAACCCAAACGCTTTGATCATCTCATCAAAGCGAATGTTCCAACTCCGAGATGCTTGCACCAGCCCATAAATGGATCGCTGGAGCTTGCACACTTTGTTAGCATTCTTAGGGTCGACAAAACCTTCCGGCTGCATCATATACAGCTCTTCCTTAAGATGTCCGTTAAGGAATGCCGTTTTGACGTCCATCTACCATATCTCATAATCATAGTATGCGGAAATTGCTAACATGATTCGGACGGACTTCAGCTTCGCTACGGGAGAGAATGTCTCGTCGTAGTCAATCCCTTGAACTTGTCGATAACCCTTAGCAACAAGTCGAGCTTTATAGATGGTAACATTTCCATCCGCGTCCGTCTTCTTCTTAAAGATCCATTTGTTTTCTATCGCTCGCCGATCATCGGGCAAGTCTGTCAAAGTCCATACTTTGTTTTCATACATGGATTCTATCTCGGATCGCATGGCTTCAAGCCATTTGTTGGAATCTGGGCCCGCCATCGCTTCTTCATAGTTCGAAGGTTCACCGTTGTCTAACAACATGATTTCCAGGACAGGGTTGCCGTACCACTCTGGTGCGGAACGTGTCCTTGTGGACCTACGAAGTTCAGTAGCAACTTGATCCGAAGTACCTTGATCATCATCATTATTTTCCTCTCCAGTTGGTGTAGGCATCACAGGAACATTTTCCTGAGCTGCACTACTTTCCTGTTCAAGAGGTAGTACTTCATCGAGTTCTACTTTCCTCCCACTTACTTCTTTCGAGAGAAACTCTTTTTCCAGAAAGCATCCGTTCTTGGCAACAAAGATCTTGCCCTCGGATCTTAAGTAGAAGGTATACCCAATGGTTTCCTTAGGGTATCCTATGAAGACGCATTTTTCCGACTTGGGTTCGAGCTTTTCAGGTTGAAGTTTCTTGACATAAGCATCGCATCCCCAAACTTTTAGAAACGACAGCTTAGGTTTCTTCCCAAACCATAATTCATACGGTGTCGTCTCAACGGATTTAGACGGTGCCCTATTTAAAGTGAATGTAGCTGTCTCTAGAGCGTATCCCCAAAATGATAGCGGTAAATCGGTAAGAGACATCATAGACCGCACCATATCCAATAGAGTGCGATTATGATGTTCGGACACACCGTTACGCTGAGGTGTTCCAGGCGGCGTGAGTTGTGAAACGATTCCACATTTCCTTAAGTGTGTACCAAATTCATGACTTAAATATTCTCCTCCACGATCTGATCGTAGGAACTTTATCTTTCGGTCACGTTGATTCTCTACCTCATTCTGAAATTCCTTGAACTTTTCAAAGGTCTCAGACTTGTGTTTCATTAAGTAGACATACCCATATCTACTCAAGTCATCAGTGAGAGTGAGAACATAACGATATCCTCCGCGAGCCTCAACGCTCATTGGACCACACACATCGGTATATATGATTTCCAACAAGTTGGTTGCTCGCTCCATTGTTCCGGAGAACGGAGTCTTGGTCATTTTGCCCATGAGGCATGGTTCGCATGTGTCAAATGATTCATAATCGAGAGACTCTAAAAGTCCATCGGCATGGAGCTTCTTCATGCACTTGACACCAATGTGACCAAGGCGGCAGTGCCACAAGTATGTGGGACTATCGTTATCAACTTTACATCTTTTGGTATTCACACTATGAATATGTGTAATATTACGCTCGAGATTCATTAAGAATAAACCATTGACCATTGGGGCATGACCATAAAACATATCTCTCATATAAATAGAACAACCATTATTCTCGGATTTAAATGAGTAGCCATCTCGTATCAAATGAGATCCAGATACAATGTTCATGCTCAAACTTGGCACTAAATAACAATTATTAAGGTTTATAACTAATCCCGTAGGTAAATGTAGAGGTAGCGTGCCGACGGCGATCACATCGACCTTGGAACCATTCCCGACGCGCATCGTCACCTCGTCCTCCGCCAGTCACCGCTTATTCCGCAGCTCCTGCTGTGAGTTACAAATATGAGCAACGGCACCGATATCAAATACCCAGGAGTTACTACCAGTACTGGTGAGGTACACATCAATTACATGTATATCAAATATACCTTTAGTGTTGCCGGCCTTCTTGTCCGCTAAGTATTTGGGGCAGTTCCGCTTCCAGTGACCCTTCCCTTTGCAATAAAAGCACTCAGTCTCAGGCTTGGGTCCATTCTTTGACTTCTTCCCGGCAACTGGCTTACCGGGCACGGCAACATCCTTGCCGTCTTTCTTGAAGTTCTTCTTGCCCTTGCCCTTCTTGAACTTAGTGGTTTTATTGACCATCAACACTTGATGTTCCTTCTTGATTTCTACCTCTGCTGACTTCAGCATTGAAAATACTTCAGGAATGGTTTTCACCATCCCTTGCATATTGTAGTTCATCACAAAGCTCTTGTAGCTTGGTGGGAGCGACTGAAGGATTCTGTCAATGACTGCCTCGTCCGGGAGGTTAATGTCCAGCTGGGACAGACGGTTGTGCAACCCAGACATTTTGGGTATGTGCTCACTGACAGAACTATTTTCCTCCATCTTACAACTATAGAACTTGTCGGAGACTTCATATCTCTCGACCCGGGCATGAGCTTGGAAAACTAGTTTCAGCTCTTCGAACATCTCATATGCTCCGTGTTGCTCAAAACGCTTTTGGAGCCCTGGTTCTAAGCTGTAAAGCATGCCGCACTGAACGAGGGAGTAATCATCAGCACGTGACTGCCAAGCGTTCATAACGTCTTGGTTCTCTGGAACGGGTGCATCACCTAACGGTCCTTCTAGGACATATTGTTTCCTGGCAGCTATGAGGATGATCCTCAGGTTCCGGACCCAGACTGTATAGTTGCTGCCATCATCTTTCAGCTTGGTTTTCTCTAGGAACGCGTTGAAGTTCATGTTGACATGAGCGTTGGCCATTTGATCTACAAGACATATTTGCAAAGGTTTTAGACTAAGTTCATGATAATTAAGTTCATCTAATCAAATTATTACAATGAACTCCCACTCAGATTAGACATCCCTCTAGTCATCTAAGTGTTACATGATCCGAGTCGACTAGGCCGTGTCCGATCATCACGTGAGACGGACTAGTCATCGTCGGTGAACACCTCCATGTTGATTGTATCTTCCATACGACTCGTGTTCGACCTTTCGGTCTCTGTGTTCCGAGGCCATGTCTGTACATGCTAGGCTCGTCAAGTTAACCCTAAGTGTTTTGCATGTGTAAAACTGTCTTACACCCGTTGTATGTGAACGTAAGGATCTATCACACCCGATCATCACGTGGTGCTTCGAAACGACGAACTTTAGCAACGGTGCACAGTTAGGGGAGAACACTTCTTGAAATTGTTGTAAGGGATCATCTTATTTACTACTGTCGTTCTAAGTAAACAAGATGCATAAACATAATAAACATCACATGCAATTATATATTAGTGACATGATATGGCCAATATCATATAGCTCCTTTGATCTCCATCTTCGGGGCTCCATGATCATCTTTGTCACCGGCATGACACCATGATCTCCATCATCATGATCTCCATCATCGTGTCTCCATGAAGTTGTCACGCCAATGACTACTTCTACTTCTATGGCTAACGCGTTTAGCAATAAAGTAAAGTAATTTACATGGCGTTCTTCAATGACACGCAAGTCATACAAAAATTAAAGACAACTCCTATGGCTCCTGCCGGTTGTCATACTCATCGACATGCAAGTCGTGATTCCTATTACAAGAACATGATCTCATACATCACAATATATCATTCATCATTCATCACAACTTTTGGCCATATCACATCACAAGACACTTGCTGCAAAAACAAGTTAGACGTCCTCTAATTGTTGTTGCAAGTTTTTACGTGGCTTCTATAGGTGATCTAGCAAGAACGTTTTCTTACCTACGTTAAAGCCACAACATGATTTGTCAACTTCTATTTACCCTTCATAAGGACCCTTTTCGTCGAATCCGCTCCAACTAAAGTGGGAGAGACAGACACCCGCTAGCCACCTTATGCAACTAGTGCATGTCAGTCGGTGGAACCTATCTCACGTAAGCGTACGTGTAAGGTCAGTCCGGGCCGCTTCATCCCACAATACCGCTGAAGCAAGAAAATACTAGTAGCGGCAAGCAAGTTGACAAGATCTACGCCCACAACAAAATTGTGTTCTACTCGTGCAATAGAGAACTACGCATAGACCTAGCTCATGATGCCACTGTTGGGGAACGTTGCAGAAAATTAAAAAATTTCCTATGGTTTCACCAAGACCCATCCATGAGTTCATCTAAGCAACGAGTGAAAGAGAGATGCGTCTACATACCACTTTGTAGATCGCAAGCGGAAGCGTTCAAAAGAACGGGGTTGAGGTAGTCGTTCTCGTCGTGATCCTATCACCGGAGATCCTAGCGCCGAACGGACGGCACCTCCGCGTTCAACACACGTACGGTCAGCGTGACGTCTCCTCCGTCTTGATCAAGCAAGGGGGGAAGGAGAGGTTGATGATGATCCAGCAGCACGACGGCGTGGTGGTGGATGCAGCAGAACTCCGGCAGGGCTTCGCCAAGCAACTTTGGGAGGAGGAGGAGGTGTAGCAGGGGGAGGGAGGCGCCAGAACTTCAGGGCGCGGCTGCCCCTCCCTCCCCTCCCTTTATATAGGGCCCCAGGGGGGGTGCCGGCCCCTAGAGATCTGATCTCCCAAGGGGGGCAGCGGCCAGGGGGGTGGAGTGCCCCCCAAGGCAAGTGGGGCGCCCCCCCCCCCCACCCTAGGGTTTCAACCCTAGGCGCAGGGGGTGGGCCAAGGGGGCACACCAGCCCACTATGGGCTGGTTCCCCTCCCCACTTCAGCCCATGGGGCCCTCCGGGATAGGTGGCCCCACCCGGTGGACCCCCGGGACCCTTCCGGTGGTCCCGGTACAATACCGGGTGACCCCGAAACTTTCCCGATGGCCGAAAAAACATTTCCTATATATAATTCTTTACCTCCGGACCTTTTCGAAACTCCTCGTAACGTCCGGGATCTCATCCAGGACTCCGAACAACATTCGGTTTGCTGCATACTCATATTCATACAACCCTAGCGTCACCGAACCTTAAGTGTGTATACCCTACGGGTTCGGGAGACACGTAGACATGACTGAGACGGCTCTCGGGCAATAACCAATAGCGGGATCTGGATACCCATGTTGGCTCCCACATGCTCCTCGATGATCTCATCGGATGAACCACGATGTCGAGGATTCAAACAACCCCGTATACAATTCCCTTTGTCAATCGGTACGTTACTTGCCCGAGACTCGATCGTCGGTATCCCAATACCTCGTTCACTCTCGTTACCGGCAAGTCACTTTACTCGTACCGCAATGCATGATCCCGTGACCAAACACTTGGTCACTTTGAGCTCATTATGATGATGCATTACCGAGTGGGCCCAGAGATACCTCTCCGTCATACGGAGTGACAAATCCCAGTCTCAATCCGTGTCAACTCAACAGACACTTTCGGAGATACCTGTAGTGCACCTTTATAGTCACCCAGTTACGTTGTGACGTTTGATACACCCAAAGCACTCCTACGGTATTCGGGAGTTACACGATCTCATGGTCTAAGGAAAAGATACTTGACATTGGAAAAGCTCTAGCAAACGAACTACACGATCTTGTGCTATGCTTAGGATTGGGTCTTGTCCATCACATCATTCTCCTAATGACATGATCACGTTATCAACGACATCTAATGTCCATAGTCAGGAAACCATGACTATCTGTTGATCAACGAGCTAGTCAACTAGAGGCTTACTAGGGACATATTATGGTCTATGTATTCACACATGTATTACGATTTCCGGATAATACAGTTATAGCATGAATAAAAGACAATTATCATGAACAAGGAAATATAATAATAATCCTTTTATTATTGCCTCTAGGGCATATTTCCAACATGAAATTGATACTCGAAAGAGACTCAGGCTCCGAAAGAAAAAGGGTGGGAGGGCGGGAAAACATAGGCAACTTGGAAGGGGAAAGCTACGAATATCTTGAAGAGAAAACACCGGTTGAAATCATTGAGGAAAGAAAGCAAAGACTTCGCACGAGTAGGATGGATACTCGATTACGGACTCCGGCTCCGAGAAGAAGAAGGGGTGGGCGGGTGGGAAAGAAAAACAAGGACAACCTCGGATGGGGAAAAACAACGTCGATTGAAAAGAGGCTGAGGATTGATCTCGCAAAAGACAAAGAGGTTTGAGTAGACTTGACGAGAGATGCACCGGACAAAAGATGATGGACAACTCACGAAACTAACCGCGTGATCCTAAAGAAAAAAATTTGAAGGGAAGAGGAGTAGTTTAAAACACCTACATCAAGATTCCTTACCAGAGCGACGAAGGGGGCTGAGGAGTAAAAAGAATTCCTACTCTCCGATATAGCTAGACTCTGAAATCAGTTTTCTTCTAGACTCAACAACGGCCAAACTACACGATCAATCAAGGGGGCTCCTAAGGTCGGTCGAAGCTCTGATACCAACTTGTCACGCCCAATATGCGACCCTATCCAAAAGGAACTCGAAGGTCCCACCAAGGATAGACCCGCATATTGAAACGCTTTTGCAAGGTGGATACCATTACATCAACATTACATAATAGGTATGGATACATACATAAGGCATACAATGCCACACGAATACAACATCATCTTACAAGAGATCGACATCCGACTACGGATGGAACACAAACAGAAACTCAAACGACATCCATCCTGCTAGCCCAGGCTGCCGACCTGGAACCTATCCCCTGATCGAAGAAGAAGCAGAAGAATAACTCCAAGACAAGCAAACATCGCTCTCGCGTCATGATCATCGCATAACATGTACCTGCAACTGTTGTTGTAGTAATTTGTGAGCCACGAGGACTCAGCAATCCCATTACCATGGGTATCAAGACTAGCAAAGCTTAATGGGAAAGGAAGGGGTAAAGTGGTGAGGTTGCAGCGGCGACTAAGCATATATGGTGGCTAACATACGCAAATGAGAGCGAGAAGAGAAGCAAAGGAACGGTCGTCAACTAGCAATGATCAAGAAGTGATCCTGAACTCCTACTTACGTCAAACATAACCCAAAGACCGTGTTCACTTCTCGGACTCCACCGAGAAGAGACCATCACGGCTACACACGCGGTTGATGCGTTTTAATTCGGATCTGGTGTCAAGTTATCTACAACCGCACATTAACAAATTCCCATCTGCCACATAACCGCGGGCACGACTCTCGAAATTTTAAACCCTGCAGGGGTGTCCCAACTTAGCCCATGATAAGCTCTCGCGATCAAGAAAGGATATTCCTTCTCCCAGGAAGACCCGATCAGTCTCGGAATCCCGGTTTACAAGACATTTCGACAATGGTAAAACAAGACCAGCAAGACTGCCCGATGCGTCGACAATCCCGATAGGAGCTGCACATATCTCGTTCTCAGGGCAACACCGGATAAGCTAAGCGTACAGGTACCGACGTAACCCAAGTTGCCAAGGGATGGTCCCGCACGGTGCTCTAGTTTGGACCAACACTTAGACAAGCATTGGCCGGGGGGGGGCTATAATAAAGATGACCCTTGGGTTAATTACTCCCAAGGGAAATGTAGGTGGTGGTGAGGCAAATGGTAAAACCAAGGTTGGGCCTTGCTGGAGGAGTTTTATTCAAAGCGAACTGTCGAGGGGGTCCCATAAATCACCCGACCGCGTAAGGAACGCAAAATTCGGGAACATAATACCGGTATGACGGAAACTAGGGCGGCAAGAGTGGAACAAAACACCAGGCATAAGGCCGAGACTTCCACCCTTTACCAAATATATAGATGCATTAATTAAATAAGAGATATTGTGATATCCCAACATAATCCTGTCCACCATGGAGCAATCTTCAACTTCACCTGCAACTAACAACGCTATAAGAGGGGCTGAGCAAAGCGGTAACATAGCCAAGCAACGGTTTGCTAGGAAGGGTGTCAAAGGTTAGAGGTTCATGGCAATTTGGGAGGTTTGAGAGAACAAGTTATAGGAAGCGCAGCATAGCGAAAGAACAAAGCAACTAGCATAGCAATGATAGTAGTGAGATCCAGGGTAGCGGTCATCTTGCCTGAAATCCCGCTAGGAAGAAGAACGAGTCCATGAAGAAGATGAAGCCACGAAGACGAACCACACGTAGATGAACGCATCCTCACGATCGCAACGAAACGGGAACTATCGAGAAGAAGCACACAACATGGTAAACACACCACACATAGACAAGACATGATGCACAACCAAGCATGATGCATGATAAAGCTACATGAAGCTACTCATGGCAAGAGATAATGCATACAAGAGCAACACATCAAGGCAAGTTTAAATGAGGCCGGAAACAACATATAACAATTCTGGTAAGTCCTCATATACAAGTTTCAAAGTTGGTCCAGATCTGAATAAACCTTATGTTCAAGTTGTTAAACAGCAAGTTAAGATGCACCAAGACGATCTACACGAGATTCTAGTCAAGTTACGTATAAAGTTCATTAGATTCGGAGCTACGGCCTAGAAGATATGAGCAAAACAAGTTAAACATGGCATTGATGCAAAATGCATACAAACATCAAGCAAACACCTCAAAACAAGGATGCAACGTGGTAATATGAAACTACATGCAAAATCAAGCAAGTTTCATATAGAGCACACTCAAAACGGAGCAACGGTTCAACACATACACTCTATACAAGTTTAAAGGACAAGCTGTCCAAAACAGCAACTAGGCATATTGCAAGCATCAAACCAACAAGCTACATCACCCCAACATAAAAACAAAAGGCATGGGCATGAAGTACAAGTAAAGCATGACAAAACATGAACACTGAGCTATCTCCAGAAACTACTAGAACATGCTCAAAAGGACATGGCAAGATTGCAAATAATAACAGTTTCAGGCTTAGCAGAAATAACATCAGGTTGCAATGTTTAGAGCTATCAAACAACAAGTTACAGGAACTTATCATGGCAAACAAAGGCCTGGCATGAATCTACTAATCTCATATAACAAAAGTCCCTTACTGACCATGAGCCAAAAAGGATCAGAAGATATGATGGCACCCATGTAAACATGGCAAATAATATGACAGATTCATACATGGCAGGAACAACAATAAGTAGGCATGTTGGTGAGCTTGAACCACTCACCACAGAGCAATACATGGCATGTAAAGGTAACCAATAGTAATAAGATATGTTTATGAAGCTAAGCATGGAAAGAACAAGTTCATTGCATGCTTGGATCACTAGCAAAACACATGGAAAAACTAAACTTAAAGTTAATCAGGCTGACAACAACATTATTTAGCAATTTTGGAGCAAGATTACAATAAGCTACAGTAGGCTAGAAATGCAACCAGGGGCATGGATGGATAGAGCATGAGATGTATAACAAATCATCCTTAGTGAACATCTCCAGGTTATGCATAGAATAACTTGTAGCAGCAGGTTTACATAGCAACAAAATATAACAGAATCAGCCTAGCAAAACAGCAACAGCAAGTACCCTACTTCACGAGCTCGATTCACTCAGTACAAGATTCACAAAAATACATGGATATAAACCCTGTAAAGATGGCATGACATAGTTCAAAACACATGTAGGGCTCAAGCTCATAAGATGCACACATCAAATGCAACAAAAATGACAAATCATCAAGTTATAAAAGATTCAGCAGGTTAACATCATATAGCACTCTTGCAACAATGATTCAGGCATCAAGATGCACCCAAATGAACATGATGCAATAGAAGTAATGAAGTACTCATCGAGACGAACAATTTTACATATTACACGCACGAAACGGAGCAGCGTGCAGCAAGTTATGATGCGATGAACAGGGGAACATAATGCAAAAATATCTCGGGACTTGGTGGAAATCGGGGTCGACCTGCGAGATCCGGATCTGGATCTGGATCGGGCATCGTCGGAGAGCTCGCCGGAGATGCGGGAGGAGGTGGCCGGCGTGGTCGGAGAGGGCGAGGCGTGCGGGGACGGCGCGGGGTCGGCGGCGGCCGGGGCGGGGGTCGGCACGAGGCGGCGCGGCCGCGGTGACCGGCACCGGCGAAGATGGCCGCGGGGCCGGGCGGCTCCGGCCAGGGCAGGCGGCGGCGGAGGAGGCGCAGGGGGCGGTGCCCCGGGGGAGAAGTCGGCGGGGCCCGGCGCCGGCGACGAGGTCGTGAGGCGGCGGCGGCGGCCCAGGCCGGCGCGAGCGGCGAGGCGGCGAGGGTCCCGGGTGGCGGCGCGACAGAGGGACGCCTGCGGGGAGCGATCGGGCCGCGGGGGCCGGGCACGGTCCGCGCGGGCCGGCGCGGAGGGTGGCGGCGGCGCGCCACGTGGCGGCTATGATTGGACGGGGGAGCGGGGCGGACACGTCCGGTCACCGGGCGGACATGTCCGGCGGCGCGGAAGGGATGGGTCTAGGGTTAGGAGAAATTCCGCGAATTTGGACGGGGAGGACATATTTATAGATTCTGGGAGTTAGGAGAGTCCAAATGAGGAGCGGTTTTCGCCCACACGATCGTGATCGAACGACCGAGAGCGTGGAGGGGGTTTGGATGGGTTTTGGGATACTTTGAAGGGGGTGTTGAGCTGCAAACAAAAGAGGCTTTACGGTTGCCCGGTTAACCGTTGGAGTATCAAACGGACTCCAAATGGCACGAAACTTGACAGGCGGTCTATCGGTGATATACCAAGGCTGCTTGGCAAACCTCGGGCCATTTCGAGAATGTTTAACACCTGCTCACAACGAGAGACAAAAGAGGGACGCCGGAGGACATAGGAGTGCCGGATTGCAAAACGGACAACGGGGAAAATGCTCGGATGCATGAGACAAACACGCATGCAAAATGAGCTGCACATGATGACATGATATGAAATGCATATGATGACATGGCAAAGTGCAACACGCAAGCAAATGACATGGCAACAACGACGAATAACTGACGGACACCTGGCGCATCGAACCCGGGGCGTTACAACACTCCTCCACTAACATGAGATCTCGTCCCGAGATCTTAGGACCGAGACGGAAGGGAAAAGGGATGAGGTGAAACAAGAACTCAAGAGAAGAAGCAAAGAATCGAGAGCACTCGAGAACAAGAAAGGAACGATGAGAATGACGAGAATCGAAAGCTCACGGAATCAGATAGACTATGAAGCCACTCCGGTTAGAACGAGATAAGAAACGAATAAGACTGAAAGGATTTAGGCAGCACTCCGGCTGAACATGGAAGAATAGAACACGAGTTTCACAAGATGGGATGACACTTGGCGAGATGAACAATGCAATGCATCCGGAAGAATTGAAAGAATGGAATGACAAGAACTTAGAAGGAAAGGGTTGAACGGAGTAGTTGAGAAAATCAACAACGAAAGAATAAGCTTGTTGTGGTCTTATAGGTAAAGTCTCAAGATCATAAGGTATTAACCAGCCACAAACGGAAATGATCGGATAGCTTAGAAGAACGAAGAAATGCAAAACTCCACTTCAAAAGAAAATGAAGAATTGTTTGCACTTCGAGACGCAAGAGGAAAAGATACTTGAACTCCACCAACAAGAATCTTGATGAACTCTTGAAGAATGAATTAAATCATGAAGAACCACCTTGAAGAACTCCGGTAACAAAAGGATGATGAGATAGATGAAGGAAGAATGAATAAAGATTCAAGCCTTGCGATGATTTAGATGGAGGTTCCGATGAGATGGCCGAGGAAATTTGAACTCCGGAAAAGGAAAGATGAAAACACTTGGAACTAGAATTTATTCAACAAGAACAAACTCCAAAGGAAGGGATTACTCGCTTGGATGAAATAAGAGTAAGATTTATTGTAAAACACTTGATCCAAGGAAAGAATATAATCACTACCGAAAATTAGAATTGAATCCACCGGAAAAGAAAGGGATGAAGTATGACGAATGAGACAAGAATTCACCGGTTGAGATAATTTACGAAAGACTGAAGAGGCTCCGCACGAATGAAATTGATGCTCGAAAGAGACTCAGGCTCCGGAAGAAAAAGGGTGGGAGGGCGGGAAAAACATAGGCAACTTGGAAGGGGAAAGCTACGAATATCTTGAAGAGAAAACACCGGATGAAATCATTGAGGAAAGAAAGCAAAGACTTCGCACAAGTAGGATGGATACTCGATTACGGACTCCGGCTCCGAGAAGAAGAAGGGGTGGGCGGGTGGGAAAGAAAAACAAGGACAACCTCGGATGGGGAAAAACAACGTCGATTGGAAAGAGGCCGAGGATTGATCTCGCAAAAGACAAAGAGGTTTGAGTAGACTTGACGAGAGATGCACCAGATAAAAAAGGATGGACAACTCACGAAACTAACCGCGTGATCCTAAAGAAAAAAATTTGAAGGGAAGAGGAGTAGTTCAAAACACCTACGTCAAGATTCCTTACCAGAGCGACGAAGGGGGCTGAGGAGTAAAAAGAATTCCTACTCTCCGATAGAGCTAGACTCCGAAATCAGTTTTCTTCTAGACTCAACAATGGCCAAACTACACGATCAATCAAGGGGGCTCCTAAGGTCGGTCGAGGCTCTGATACCAACTTGTCACGCCCAATATGCGACCCTATCCAAAAGGAACTCGAAGGTCCCACCAAGGATAGACCCGCATATTGAAACGCTTTTGCAAGGTGGATATCATTACATCAACATTACATAATAGGTATGGATACATACATAAGGCATACAATGCCACACGAATACAACATCATCTTACAAGAGATCGACATCCGACTACGGACGGAACACAAACAGAAACTCAAACGACATCCACCCTGCTAGCCCAGGCTGCCGACCTGGAACCTATCCCCTGATCGAAGAAGAAGCAGAAGAATAACTCCAAGACAAGCAAACATCACTCTCGCGTCATGATCATCGCATAACCTATACCTGCAACTATTGTTGTAGTAATCTGTGAGCCACGAGGACTCAGCAATCCCATTACCATGGGTATCAAGACTAGCAAAGCTTAATGGGAAAGGAAGGGGTAAAGTGGTGAGGTTGCAGTAGCGACTAAGCATATATGGTGGCTAACATACGCAAATGAGAGCGAGAAGAGAAGCAAAGGAACGGTCGTCAACTAGCAATGATCAAGAAGTGATCCTGAACTCCTACTTACGTCAAACATAACCCAAAGACCGTGTTCACTTCCCGGACTCCGCCGAGAAGAGACCATCACGGCTACACACGCGGTTGATGCGTTTTAATTCGGATCTGGTGTCAAGTTATCTACAACCAGACATTAACAAATTCCCATCTACCACATAACCGCGGGCACGGCTCTCGAAAGTTTAAACCCTGCAGGGGTGTCCCAACTTAGCCCATGATAAGCTCTCGCGATCAATGAAGGATATTCCTTCTCCCAGGAAGACCCGATCAGTCTCGGAATCTCGGTTTACAAGACATTTCGACAATGGTAAAACAAGACCAGCAAGACCGCCCGATGCGCCGACAATCCCGTTAGGAGCTGCACATATCTCGTTCTCAGGGCAACACCGGATAAGCTAAGCGTACAGGTACCGACGTAACCCAAGTTGCCAAGGGATGTTCCCGCACGGTGCTCTAGTTTGGACCAACACTTAGACAAGCATTGGCCCGGGGGGGCTATAATAAAGATGACCCTTGGGTTAATTACTCCCAAGGGAAATGTAGGTGGTGGTGAGGCAAATGGTAAAACCAAGGTTGGGCCTTGCTGGAGGAGTTTTATTCAAAGCGAACTGTCGAGGGGGTCCCATAAATCACCCGACCGTGTAAGGAACACAAAATCCGGGAACATAATACCTGTATGACGGAAACTAGGGCGGCAAGAGTGGAACAAAACAGCAGGCATAAGGCCGAGTGATGAGGACATCAATACCATTGTTACACCCACAGCCCCTACTGCTACATATACGGGACCAATTACTAGAGCTCGCGCACGCCAATTAAATTATCAGGTACTTTCGTTTCTTGGTAATGATTCTAATGTTCATGAGAATATGATGCTGCCTAAATTGGATACATTTGTTTTGCTTACAAATGAAGGGCCTAGCTTGGAGAAGGATGAACATTGGAGCAAGAACAAGCATGGAGATGATGCCATGCGCAAGGGGAACAAGAACGGAGTTACAAGTGATGATTTCAGGACTTTGAAGCCACCATAATGGGTGCATGAAGCCTTGTACGAAATATACAAGATGCCACTTCATAAATTTCGTCCCGAGGCTATTATAGGTGCTGCGTCACCTTTTTATTGGGCCAGGCCCATGTAATTTCGAAATACATAAGTATAGGCTATTTTTAGAGTCCGTATGTGTGGGGAAACAAGAGATAGGGTTGATTTCGGACCCCTCCACCAAGGGCCACGAAATTCCCCCTCTCTTCCTCCATATATACAGCCCTTAGGGCACCGTTTAGACTTCGGGTTTTGTTTAGATTAAAAGTTCGCCATAGCTGCAACTTCGCGTACTTCGTTTGTGTTCAACGACCAGACAAAGGCGTCACAGAACCCCACCTTGATCAATAAAGCTTTCATCTTATATTCGCAATATCCAGATTGCAATCTCAGTTTCTTGCTTGTTCTTCATTTGCTCGCAGGAAACAGACCCTCGTGGTCAGGTTGATCATGCTCCGGCGTGGTCAATAACCTCTCGGAGTTGGTTTAGCGATTGCTAAGGCGCGACGTCCTCGCACGTTCGTAGTCGGATCGTCAAAGTCGACTTCCACCAAAGCGAAATCATCATCTCATCGAAAGACGGGACACCATTGCCTCTATCAAGTGGTATCAGATTTCCAGGTTGCTCGGTGAGATTTTACAGTTTTTCGTAGTTTAGATCGAGTCTGTTCTTCATACCTATAGTCCACGAAAAAGCCAAGAAAAAAAATTAGGGTTAGTTCATCCCATCCGAACCAATCTGAGCCTTTGCATAATCTTTTCTGTATTTGCTTTGTTGAATTTGCGGTTGCATCGTCGTGTCAAGTTGCTGGTCTTAGCGTCTAGTTTTTTAGAGTTTCGAGTTCTGTTCACAAGTTGTCACGTCGCTGCTGCCATATATCACCACCGCATCATCATCATCGCTGTTGCCATATACCACCACCACATATTCACCGCCAATCCGAATCCATATACGCCACCACATATCCGCCGCCATCACGCCAATCCGAGTTCACCTGCAACATATATCCGCCACCTGTCCATGTTCCACCAGATTCATCTCCGCCACCAGTCCTAGTCCGAGTCCAGTAATTGTTGCATTGTTCTCGATTTCCAGATCACGCGATACTCCGAGTCGTGACGGAGAAGGACTCCCCAACTTCCGAGCCATCCGCAGAAGAAAAATAGTTCCAGTTTCAAAAAAAAACTAAGTCTGGAAAATTCTGGCTAGGCAGTTTTTAGACCATTTGTAGACTTTTTCGAAAAAAAATTGTTGCGGAGCAAAAAAAAGAGGAAAAAAAAGTGCAAAAAAAAGAAGAGAAAAAAAATTCAGAGTGTGCTCCTCCCTTGTTTACGTGCCGCGCCGTGATTTTGTTGGTGTTCTAGGCTCGCGTCTCTAGCACAGTCTAGCCTAGGACCAGCACAGTACCATCGTTGAGCGTTTATTCAACTTTGCATCTCTGAATTGATTATTGCTGACCCTTTTTGCTACCATATTATAAGCCTTCCCAGCTCCACATACATCTACGTCGTGCGTTTGACTCTCCCTGGTAATCACTCTATCCAAGCTTTGAGAGTTTTTGACTACAACGGTTGCCGATCACCGCCTGCTGCTGGGTAAGAACTGGTAAGAATTTGAGATTTGCTTGACGGATTTGTGACACCCACCACCACCTCTTGTTAGTAGTCTGTAGGATCATATTCTTGTGTGTTTCTATTGCTGCTAACCATGCCAGGATCACAAGCCGACGAGACTGACTGGGAGAACATGACGAATAAGGAATTGCATGATAAATTTCAGCAAATGATGAGTGGACAGGTGCAAGATGTGCTAAACAGATTTGAAGAGGCCATGGAGAAGATAGATGGCATGGAGAAGACGTTCGAAACAAAGCTCGATAACATGTTTAATGAATTGCTCGCGCGTCTTCCACCACCACCACCCGCTGCACCTAACGCACCTCTCCAACAACAACAACAACAACAACGCATCCTTCCGAATCAGTATGGACGAGCGAAGCGTGTTCCTATTGAGGATGGCCAAACTTCTGGTGCTGCTGTTCATGTTGTTGATGCTTCTTTGGCCCTTGCTACTGCTGCTGCTGGTACCCAGGAGGATGATGAGTATGCGGGCGATTATGAGGATGAGGTTGATCAAAATCAGCACTACGTGCAGCCACCAGCACCACCACCACCAGGTCGACCTCAGGTATATATTCGTAATGGTAGGCCTGCACCACCACCTCAGGTACGAGATGATGTCCATATTCCTAAACTGAAATTGAATATTCCATCATTTGAGGGTAGATATGTTCCTGATATATATCTTACTTGGGAGTTAGAAACTGAACAACGATTTACATGTTTACAATATCCTGAGGAGAGACGAGTTGCTGCTGTTGTTTGTGCTTTCACTAGTTTTGCATGTGTATGGTGGTCTGAACATTGTAGATTATATCCTATTCCAACTACTTGGGCTGCTTTGAAAACTGCTATGCGTACTCGTTGGGTTCCACCATATTATCAACGTGAATTGCTTCAAAAATTACAGCGCTTAAGACAAGGAAAAAATTCTGTAGAAGAATATTATCAGGAATTACAAACTGGCATGATTAGATGTGGTATTGTTGAGGAGAATGAACTATGCTTGCACGTTTTCTGGGTGGATTAAATAGAGAGATTCAGACCATTCTAGACTATAAGGAGTATACTAATATCACTCGTTTATTCCATCTTGCTTGTAAAGCTGAACGTGAAGTGCAGGATCGACAAGCATTGGCGCGAACTAACTTTTCTGCAGGCCAACCTTCATCATGGACACCGCGTGCATCTTCTACTTCAACTGCACCAGCACCTCAATTAGGTGCCTCCTCCAGTCGTGATACACGAAAACAGGCACAACCACCATTATCTGCCAAGAGCGCACCTGCTGGGCCTGCACAGAGTTCTTCTTCTTCCATGGCATCAACAGGGCACACAAGTGATATTATTTGTCGTCGTTGTAAGGGAGGAGGTCATTATGCGAGAGAATGCAAATCTCCGCGTGTGATGATAGCTACCGCGGATGGTGGATATGAGTCCGCTAGTGACTATGATGAGGAGACTTTGGCTCTTATTACACGTGAAGAACATGGTGGAGATGATTCTGATCATGAGACGCAATACATGGCTCCTGAAGACGCTGACAGGTATGAATGTTTAGTTGCTCAACGTGTTTTGAGTGTGCAGGTCACACAAGCTGAGCAAAATCAGAGGCACAATTTGTTCCATACCAAGGGAGTTGTGAAAGAACGTTCTGTGCGCGTCATCATAGATGGAGGGAGCTGCAATAACTTGGCTAGCATGGAGATGGTGGAGAAGCTTTCTCTCACCACAAGACCACATCCACATCCTTACTACATCCAATGGTTCAACAACAGCGGCAAGGTTAAGGTAACACGTACTGTTCGTGTGCATTTTAGTATATCTACATATGCTGATTATGTTGATTGTGATGTGGTACCTATGCAAGCATGTTCCTTATTACTTGGTAGACCATGGCAATTTGATAAAAATTCTGTACACCATGGTAGAAACAATCAGTATACTCTTGTTCATAAGGATAAAAATATTACTTTGCTTCCTATGACTCCTGATTCTATTTTGAAAGATGATATTAATAGAGCTAATAAAGCAAAACAAGAGAAGAATAAGAGTGAAAATCAGATTGTGGCAAAAGAATTTGAGCAACAAATGAAGCCTAATAATAAACCATCTAGTGTTGCTTCTGAAATTAAATTGAAAAGTGCATGTTTATTTGCCACCAAATCTGATATTGATGAGCTAGATTTCAGCAAATCTGTTTGCTATGCTTTTGTGTGCAAAGAGGCATTATTTTCATTCGAGGACGTGCCTTCCTCTTTGCCTCCTGCTATCACTAATATTTTGCAGGAGTTCGCTGACGTCTTTCCACAAGACGTGCCACCGGGATTACCACCTATTCGAGGGATTGAGCATCAGATCGACTTAATTCCCGGTGCTTCACTGCCAAACCGTGCGCCATACCGTACCAATCCAGAGGAGACGAAGGAGATTATGTGTCAAGTACAAGAGCTGCTCGACAAAGGTTATATACGCGAATCTCTTAGTCCTTGTGCTGTTCCTATTATACTAGTGCCTAAAAAGGATGGTACGTCACGTATGTGTGTTGATTGTAGAGGCATTAATAATATTACTATTCATTATCGTCATCCTATTCCTAGGCTAGATGATATGCTTGATGAATTGAGTGGCTCTACAATATTCTCCAAAGTTGATTTGCGTAGTGGTTACCATCAAATTCATATGAAATTGGGTGATGAATGGAAAACAGCATTTAAAACTAAGTTTGGTTTATATGAGTGGTTAGTCATGCCTTTTGGGTTAACTAATGCGCCAAGTACTTTCATGAGACTAATGAACGAAGTTTTACGTGCTTTCATTGGACGATTTGTGGTAGTCTATTTTGATGATATACTGATTTATAGCAAATCTTTGGAAGAACATTTGGAACATTTACGTGCTGTTTTTATTGCTCTGCGTGATGCACGTTTGTTTGGTAACCTTGGGAAGTGCACCTTTTGCACCGACCGAGTATCTTTTCTTGGCTATGTTGTTACTCCACAGGGAATTGAAGTTGACAAAGCCAAGATTGAAGCTATTGAGAGTTGGCCGCAGCCCAAAACGGTCACACAAGTGAGGAGTTTTCTTGGCCTCGCTGGATTCTATAGGCGTTTTGTGAGAGATTTCAGCACCATTGCTGCACCTCTCAACGAGCTTACAAAGAAGGATGTGCCTTTTATTTGGGGTACCGCACAGGAAGAAGCCTTCATGGTATTGAAAGATAAGTTGACACATGCTCCTTTACTCCAACTTCCTGATTTTACTAAGACTTTTGAGCTTGAATGCGATGCTAGTGGAATTGGATTAGGAGGTGTGTTATTACAAGATGGCAAACCTGTTGCATACTTTTCTGAAAAATTGAGTGGGCCTAGTCTGAATTATTCTACTTATGATAAAGAATTATATGCTCTTGTTCGGACTTTAGAAACATGGCAACATTATTTGTGGCCCAAAGAATTTGTTATACATTCTGATCATGAATCTTTGAAACATATTAAAAGTCAAGCTAAACTGAATCGTAGACATGCTAAATGGGTTGAATTCATTGAGACTTTCCCTTATGTCATTAAGCACAAGAAGGGTAAAGAAAATGTTATTGCTGATGCATTGTCTCGTCGCTATACTATGCTTTCACAACTTGACTTCAAAATATTTGGTTTGGAGACCATCAAAGATCAATATGTGCATGATGCTGATTTTAAAGATGTATTGCAGAATTGTAAAGAAGGAAGAACATGGAACAAGTTCGTCGTTAATGATGGATTTGTGTTCCGTGCTAACAAGCTATGCATTCCAGCTAGCTCCGTTCGTCTTTTGTTGTTGCAGGAGGCGCATGGAGGAGGACTAATGGGACACTTTGGCGTGAAGAAGACGGAGGACGTACTTGCTACACATTTCTTTTGGCCAAAGATGAGACGGGATGTTGAGCATTTTATTGCTCGCTGCACTACATGTCAAAAAGCTAAGTCACGACTCAATCCTCATGGTTTATATATGCCTTTGCCTGTACCTAGTGTTCCTTGGGAGGATATATCTATGGACTTTGTTTTAGGTTTACCTCGAACAAAGAAGGGGAGGGATAGCATATTTGTTGTCGTGGATAGATTCTCGAAAATGGCACACTTTATACCATGTCATAAAAGCGATGATGCTGTTAATGTTGCTGATTTGTTTTTTCGTGAAATTATTCGCTTGCATGGTGTGCCAAATACTATTGTTTCAGATCGTGATACTAAATTTCTTAGCCACTTTTGGAGATGTTTATGGGCTAAGTTGGGGACTAAAGTGCTTTTTAGTACTACTTGTCACCCCCAAACTGATGGACAAACTAAAGTAGTCAATAGAACGTTGTCTACTATGCTTAGGGCTGTTTTGAAGAATAATAAGAAAATGTGGGAGGAATGCTTGCCTCATATTGAATTTGCTTATAATCGTTCATTGCATTCTACTACTAAGATGTGCCCTTTTGAAGTTGTGTATGGTTTTCAACCTCGTGCACCTATTGATTTGTTGCCTCTTCCATCTTCGGAGAAGGTTAATTTTGATGCTAAACAACGTGCTGAATTGATTTTAAAAATGCATGAGTTAACTAAGGAAAACATTGAGTGTATGAATGCTAAATATAAACTTGCTGGAGATAAGGGTAGAAAACATGTTGTGTTTGCACCTGGAGATCTTGTTTGGTTACATTTGCGTAAGGATAGATTTCCTGATTTGCGCAAATCAAAGCTAATGCCACGTGCTGATGGTCCCTTTAAGGTGTTAGAGAAAATAAATGATAATGCATATAAACTTGAGCTGCCTGCAGATTTTGGGGTTAGTCCCACTTTTAACATTGCAGATTTGAAGCCTTATTTGGGTGAGGAAGATGAGCTTCCGTCGAGGATGACTTCATTTCAAGAAGGGGAGGATGATGAGGACATCAATACCATTGTTACACCCACAGCCCCTACTGCTACATATACGGGACCAATTACTAGAGCTCGTGCACGCCAATTAAATTATCAGGTACTTTCGTTTCTTGGTAATGATTCTAATGTTCATGAGAATATGATGCTGCCTAAATTGGATACATTTGTTTTGCTTACAAATGAAGGGCCTAGCTTGGAGAAGGATGAACATTGGAGCAAGAACAAGCATGGAGATGATGCCATGTGCAAGGGGAACAAGAACGGAGTTACAAGTGATGATTTCAGGACTTTGAAGCCACCATAATGGGTGCATGAAGCCTTGGACGAAATATACAAGATGCCACTTCATAAATTTTGTTCTGAGGCTATTATAGGTGTTGCGTCACCTTTTTATTGGGCCAGGCCCATGTAATTTCGAAATACATAAGTATAGGCTATTTTTAGAGTCCGTATGTGTGGGGAAACAAGAGATAGGGTTGATTTCGGACCCCTCCACCAAGGGCCACGAAATTCCCCCTCTCTTCCTCCATATATACAGCCCTTAGGGCACCGTTTAGACTTCGGGTTTTGTTTAGATTAAAAGTTCGCCATAGCTGCAACTTCGCGTATTTCGTTTGTGTTCAACGACCAGACAAAGGCGTCACAGAACCCCACCTTGATCAATAAAGTTTTCATCTTATATTCGCAATATCCAGATTGCAATCTCAGTTTCTTGCTTGTTCTTCGTTTGCTCGCAGGAAACAGACCCTCGTGGTCAGGTTGATCGTGCACCGGCGTGGTCAATAACCTCTCGGAGTTGGTTTAGCGATTGCTAAGGCGCGACGTCCTTGCACGTTCGTAGTCGGATCGTCAAAGTCGACTTCCACCAAAGCGAAATCCATCATCTCATCAAAAGACGGGACACCATTGCCTCTATCACCGAGCCTTCCACCCTTTACCAAATATATAGATGCATTAATTAAATAAGAGATATTGTGATATCCCAACATAATCTTGTCCACCATGGAGCAATCTTCAACTTCACCTGCAACTAACAACGCTATAAGAGGGGCTGAGCAAAGCGGTAACATAGCCAAGCAACGGTTTGCTAGGAAGGGTGTCAAAGGTTAGAGGTTCATGGCAATTTGGGAGGCTTGAGAGAACAAGTTATAGGAAGCGCAGCATAGCGAAAGAACGAAGCAACTAGCATAGCAATGATAGTAGTGAGATCCAGGGTAGAGGTCATCTAGCCTGAAATCCCTCTAGGAAGAAGAACGAGTCCATGAAGAAGATGAAGCCACGAAGACGAACCACACGTAGACGAACGCATCCTCACGATCGCAACGAAACGGGAACTATCGAGAAGAAGCACACAACATGGTAAACACACCACACATAGACAAGACATGATGCACAACCAAGCATGATGCATGACAAAGCTACATGAAGCTACTCATGGCAAGAGATGATGCATACAAGAGCAACACATCAAGGCAAGTTTAAATGAGGCCGGAAACAACATATAACAATTCTGGTAAGTCCTCATATGCAAGTTCCAAAGTTGGTCCAGATCTGAATAAACCTTATGTTCAATTTGTTAAACATCAAGTTAAGACGCACCAAGACGATCTACACGAGATTCTAGTCAAGTTACGTATAAAGTTCATTAGATTCGGAGCTATGGCCTAGAAGATATGAGCAAAACAAGTTAAACATGGCATTGATGCAAAATGCATACAAACATCAAGCAAACACCTCAAAACAAGGATGCAACATGTTAATATGAAACTACATGCAAAATCAAGCAAGTTTCATATAGAGCACACTCAAAACGGAGCAACGGTTCAACACATACACTCTATACAAGTTTAAAGGACAAGCTGTCCAAAATAGCAACTAGGCATATTGCAAGCATCAAACCAACAAGCTACAGCACCCCAACATAAAAACAAAAGGCGTGGGCATGAAGTACAGGTAAAGCATGACAAAACATGAACACTGAGCTATCTCCAGAAACTACTAGAACATGCTCAAAAGGACATGGCAAGATTGCAAATAATAACAGTTTCAGACTTAGCAGAAATAACATCAGGTTGCAATGTTTAGAGCTATCAAAGAACAAGTTACAGGAACTTATCATGGCAAAGAAAGGCATGGCACGAATCTACTAATCTCATATAACAAAAGTCCCTTACTGACCATGAGCCAAAAAGGATCAGAAGATATGATGGCACCTATGTAAACATGGCAAATAATATGACAGATTCATACATGGCAGGAACAACAATAAGTAGGCATGTTGGTGAGCTTGAACCACTCACCACAGAGCAATACATGACATGGAAAGGTAACCAACAGTAATAAGACATGTTTATGAAGCTAAGCATGGCAAGAACAACTTCATAGCATGCTTGGATCACTAGCAAAACACATGGCAAAACTGAACTTAAAGTTAATCAGGCTGACAGCAACATTATTTAGCAACTTTGGAGCAAGATTACGATAAGCTACAGCAGGCTAGAAATGCAACCAGGTGCCTAGATGGATAGAGCATGACATGTATAACAAATCATCCTTAGTGAGCATCTCCAGGTTATGCATAGAATAACTTGTAGCAGCAGGTTTACATAGCAACAAAATATAACAGAATCAGCCTAGCAAAACAGCAACAGCAAGTACCCTACTTCACGAGCTCGATGCACTCAGTACAAGATTCACAAAAATACATGGATATCAACCCTGTAAAGATGGCATGACATAGTTCAAAACACATGTAGGTCTCAAGCTCATAAGATGCACACATCAAATGCAACAAAAATGACAAATCATCAAGTTATAACAGTTTCAGCAGGTTAACATCATATAGCACTCTTGCAACAATGATTCAGGCATCAAGATGCACTCAAATGAACATGATGCAATGGAATGAAATGAAGTACTCACCGAGATGAACAATTTGACATATTAGACGCACGAAACGGAGCAGCATGCAGCAAGTTATAATGCGATGAACAGGGGAACATAATGCAAAAATATCTCGGGACTTGGTGGAAATCGGGGTCGACCTGCGAGATCCGGATCTGGATCTGGATCGGGCATCACCGGAGAGCTCGCCGGAGATGCGGGAGGAGGTGGCCGGCGGGGTCGGAGAGGGCGAGGCGCGCGGGGACGACGCGTGGTCGGCGGCGGCCGGGGCGGGGGTCGGCACGAGGCGGCGCGGCCGCGGTGACCGGCACCGCGAAGATGGCCGCGGGGCCGGGCGGCTCTGGCCAGGGCAGGCGGCGGAGGAGGAGGCGCAGGGGGCGGCGCCCGGGGGAGAAGTCGGCGGGGTCCGGCGCCGACGACGAGGTCGCGAGGCGGCGGCGGCGGCCCAGGCCGGCGTGGGCGGCGAGGGGCGAGGGACTGGGGCGGCGGCGCGACGGAGGGACGCCGGCGGGGAGCGATCGGGCCGCGGGGGCCGGGCACAGGCCGCGCGGGCCGGCGCGGAGGGTGGCGGCGGCGCGCCACGTGGTGGCTATGATTGGACGGGGGAGCGGGGCGGACACATCCGGTTGCCGGGCGGACATGTCCGGCGGCGCGGAAGGGATAGGTCTAGGGTTAGGAGAAATCATCCGCGAATTTGGACGGGGTGGACATATTTATATATTCTGGGAGTTAGGAGATTCCAAATGAGGAGCGGTTTTCGCCCACACGATCGTGATCGAACGACCGAGAGCGTGAAGGGGGTTTGGATGGGTTTTGGGCTACTTTGAATGGGGTGTTGGGCTGCAAACAAAAGAGGCTTTACGGTTCCCCGGTTAACCGTTGGAGTATCAAACGGACTCCAAATGGCACGAAACTTGACAAGCGGTCTACCGGTGATATACCAAGGCCGCTTGACCTCGGGCCATTCCGAGAATGTTTAACACCCGCTCACAACGAGAGACAAAAGAGGGACGCCGAAGGACATAGGAGTGCCGGATTGCAAAACGGACAACGGGGAAAATGTTCGGATGCATGAGACGAACACGCATGCAAAATGAGATGCACATGATGACATGATATGAAATGCATATGATGACATAGCAAAGTGCAACACGCAAGCAAATGACATGGCAACAACGACGAATAACTGACGGACACCTGGCGCATCGAACCCGGGGCGTTACAGTGGTGCATGTGGCCGATGACAACAATAGAACGATAAACAATGCCTATAAAGTTGACGACATCTCGATGAATTGATGGGTGCGAGTAATTGAAAATTTTCTCACTGACGGCAAAGTAGACTTGCAACAGTCGGCGTAGATTAATGTCGAAAATTCGTCGTTCACAATATACGATTCGAGCTCTTTTTGGTCTGAATAGATTCTTCTCGTCGATGCGGTCCGGTGGCATGAACGTTCGATCAACAAATCTCTTGTGTGTAATGAATGATGATGGCATCTGGTGGCCATGTAAGGTGGCAGATAAGGGCAGGGGATATATACCTAAACGGAACCTCTACACGTACGACACTCTTGTGTCCAATTCTTATACAACAACCGTTCATGTGGTGTGCCTTATTTTATTTTATTTTTGTATGGATACTTGTTGTGCATCATCTTAAAGGGATGATAGGAAAAATGTGGTTTTGTATGCAAGCCTACAAAGAGGCCCAACGTAGGCCAAAAAAGTCCAACTCGGACAGACAATGGTCATGCCTAGCGTGGCCCCAACATACGAAATGGACCAAAGGACCAAAAAAGTGAAGAGACAATCATCCCTTTAATATTAGGTATAGATATAGAAGGATTATAGTACAAGGCACGTACACACCGACCTGGCAAAACTGAAAAGACAGCGAGCCTTTGGACAAACGAACACCAGCCAAGAAGTAAAATTACAATCAAGACTGAAAAATCCTCTAAAGTTGACACCAGCGCCCGTCACCTGCCTCTGGCACCACCACATCATCCACCAAAAGAAAAAATGATGGATCGCCTTAACACTCGAGATTGATGCGGCTTTATGGCTGGTATGCATCTTTGCGGATCTCCAAGGTGGCTCGTCAAAGGAGAAACCATAACCATTGAACGGATCAGACCAGGGCAGCACCCCGGACACACCATTGAACTCCAGATCTGCACCCCCCCCCCACACACACACACACACCTCAGACATTGGAGGAGGAAACTGTACCTGCCATCCACAAACCACGAACCCAACACATGATCCGCCATTTTTCATGTCCCGTCGATGCAGACCACAATCTACATCCGTTCCTGGTCTACCTCCCAAGCTCCGGGCCGGCGCTCGCTCGAGCAAACGTTGTCGCTAATGGCGGAGCTCAAGGACACATGTCCACATAAGAATGTCGCGTGCCACACCATCCTTGCTTGGACAGACTGATTTCCAAATCCATCCCCAACCATAGGACCAATCACCTCGTCAGAGTAGGATCTGAACAAACTTTATTTAGCGTCGCCATCGCCATCGTCGAAGCCAAGATGATGAACATCCTAAAAGCCTAAACTACGAGGGTAAAGAATGATCCACACGCGTGGCTCTGGCGACCCCCCCCCCCCCACCCCAACCACCACCACCACCGACGATCGGGGTCATCGGCGGCGAGATTGCTTTTTTTCTTCGAGAGGAAGGAAGAAAAGCGAACAAGGCGCTCCACCTGCTTGCACTGGGGACGATCGATTCTGAAATCCTTTGTCCCCTGTTCCAAAATATGAGAGTAGTAATTTTCAAAAAGACTCCAGAAAAATGTAAATTTCAAAAAGGTCATATAGATTTTCAATGGGTTGATCCATGTGGATTTTCTCTTTTAACTATTGATGTAGGGAAGTTGTCTTCATGTCCATTTAATAAGTGATAAGACCATAAAATACAACCAGAAAAAATAGTGCTCAAATGGTGGTCAGTCTATAGCTACATATGAATAGGTGTCAAAGTAATATTTGTCTTCTCTTTGAGTTTAGGCCTTGGTCGCAAGTCATGCCTTCCACCTATCAACAGTACCATTGGGTCTACTTCTTTTTGAGCACCCACTTAGGGCATCTCCAATGCGAACCCCTAAAATGGACACAATATCCGTCCAGAGACATGGGTATGAGAGGCACCATCCAACTGTGTACCTCAAAAGTTCGAACATATTTAAAACAATTTTGAACCCAGACGACTTTCATGCAAACCTGATGATTTTCATTAAACTAGAGCACATTCATGACATTTCCATTAAACCTGATGATTTTCATTAAACCAGGCCACATTCATGTCATTTTGGAAAAAATCATTAAACAAAAGCGCCTGAAACTTAACATAGTCTAAATCTATGTTGACGTATGTGTTCCAAGTCCTTGTTGTTTCCCATGTTCGACGTCTTCGCCGGTCGTGAGCTTCGGGAAGTGAAGCTGCGGGTCGGGGAGGAAGAGTAAGCATGAGACACAGATGTGCCCACATGAGACATGGACGCCCGTCTCCCATGTTCTACTCTTCCTCATCAAAGTTCGCGACCTGGATATCGTCGGTCGAGGTGAGGCTCACGATAGACGTGGACGGGACAGCCTTGTGGTGGTTGCAGCCCAGCGCGAACAACGTGGAGCTGCCATCATGTCCGTCCGCAATCACCTGTGCCACCATCCCGCCTCTGCGTTAGACTCCGGCGCGAATGCTGCGTGTGGCCTCATAGTAAGCCTGCTGCTCGTCGAGGAAGTCTGGGTCCTCCGTGGCATGGCTGTCGTGGCCTTCGTGCTTGTGAACTCACCATAGATTTCGCTCGTTATCAGCTGGTGAAGCGCGGGGAGGGCAAGGTTCTAGTGATGCGCTTGCTCTATGGTGAAGCCGACATGGGCCAACGCGAGCGGGGGACCAGCTCATTGTCAGACACCTCCTCCATTGTCGGGTCGTCGTCGCTTAGCTCCGATGATCTCGCTGGCAAGCCGGCCAATACCTGTCGCACATGACGGTCCTCCCAATCGGCCGCAAGGCCAGCCAAGTCATGCTTCTGCTCCATCGAGAGGCTCTCCCACATCACTCTAGAGCTCACGATCATGGTGAAGGTGGTGCATGGAGGAGGAACAGGAGTGGACATGGTACGGTGCGGATCATGTCAGGTGTGGCCACGTATGAATAGCGGTCACCGATCAGGCCAAGTGCGGGCTATTTCAATACGAGTGTTGGAGTGGGTTTCTCGGTCGTCGCACTTGTTTAATCTGGCAGGTGGACTGATAGGGCAGGTGGTCTGAATGTGATAGATAGTTGTCTCATCCAGTCATGTCTCTCAGGCATTGAGCAGGCGCATGCGCTCTCTTGACCGGTGCGGCACTTCAGTGCCGGGGTCTTCCAGTTAGTTCTCAAGTTATGTTAGAAAGAATTGAGTATGTATCATTATGAACTATTTTTTCAGTCATCTATATCTCAAGTTGCATATGCCTCTATAATAGACTTGGGAGCGGCATCCACAATGTATGCACTGAGATCATTATCAAATGATTTTGCAATCCTTTGTCTTTTGCTTCTCGCATGAAATCATCATTATCCTTCTCAAGGACTTCCTCGTGTGGGTTCGTGCAATAATCATCAGATGTACTAGATGTAGTAAATATCTCAAAAGAAATGCTAGTGGTGCTATACATATCTTCCATAGGAAACATATTTTCAAAAAATGCCGCATCATGAGATTTCAATATAGTACAACATGCATATCATGTACTTCATATTTAAGTACTGAAAACTATAAGCAATGCTTCGTTGAGCAGAACCTAGAAAGACATAATCCAAAGTCTTTGGTCCGAGTTTGCATTTGTTAGTGATTGGAACATTGACTTTCACCAAGCATCCTCAAATGTGCTAATAAGAAAGTGATGGTTTTCTCTCAACCCACTAATCATAAGGGGTTTTCTCTTTATTCTTGTTAGAAACTCTATCCAGGACTTGACATGAAGTCAACAAAGCCCTTCCCTATCATACCTTAGATAAACCAGCGATTTCTAACATGGCATTCACCGAGTCAGTAAATATTCAGTTTTTCGTCTCGACAACCTGTTTATTGCTTATTGGGGAGAATAGAGAGTCGTCCTCTCATGAAATAATATCATGTTCTTCACAGAAATCGCCAAATATTTTGAGAAATTACTCGCCACCATGATCCGGCGTAAAACACTTGATCTTTCTCTCTAATTGATTTTCTTCAGCCTTATAGATTTAAAGTAGTATGAAGCTTCATCTTTAGTTTGCAACAAATAAGCATGGCAAAATCTACTGGCAGCATCAATCAACGTCATGAAATATATCTTTCCACCTTTTGTCAATACACCATTTATCTCACATAGATCAGAACGTATGAGTTCTAGAGGTGCTAAGTTTCTCTCCTCGCTTGTCATATGAGGCTTCCAAGGTTGCGTCGATTGCACATGACTATGACACTTAGAACTTTTGGCGGTAGTCAAATTTGGAACTAAACTCATATTGGATAGCTGAGACATTAAACCAAAATTAATATGACATAAATGCGAGTGTCAAACACTTGCATAATCATTAATACCAGCACAAATTTGGTTCACTGACTTATTGCAAAAAAAGCGGTACAAGCCTCCACACTCATAGCATTTGCCTATAAATTGTTCATATCTCAACACAATTACTTTATTGGACTCTAAAACAACTTTAAACCCATCTCTACATAGAAGAGAGCCGCTAACAAGATTCTTGTTCATAGTAGGAACATGTTGCATGATTTTTCCCAAAGTGAACTTCAGATCCGCCGTGCCAATACCGCGAACGGAAGCATGCCGCCCATTCTTTATTAGGACGAAAAAAATATTGTGCGGCATGATAAGAAGTGAACATACAAACGTCAGTATACACACTTGAACGTTAGCACCAGAACCAATCCACCAAAATGATGATTGAAATGCTGAAAGAACAGGCAAATTATCATATCATCAATATTGTTAAGGGTCACAATGTTGACATTCTTGGAGCCTCCTCTGCGTCCATGTTATGGGCACTTGGAAAAGTGTCCGAGCTTCCGCACTCATTACACTCTAGCTTAGTCTTATTCATCTTCTTCTTCGTGAAGGCGGTAGTTTTGACATGCTTGTTTTTCCCTTTGTCCTTGTTGTGTGGGTATCTCTGCACAATATCGACGCTAAACTAGATCTCACCTCCTTTCTCAATAGTGTCTTTAGCAATAACTTTCTCCTCAACATCAAGAGATGATATCAGATTTTTAACTGATATCTCATGTTTCTTATGTTTCCTAGTAGTGGCCAAACTCCTCCATAAAGGAGACAGCTTTGCAATCGTGCACCCAGCCACAAATTTATCGGATAAGACAGACTAAGCAGTTTTAATTCCTTTACAGTGCATTGTACTTCATGAGCTTATTCAATTACAAAACAGTCAATAACCATCTTGTAGTCATGAAAATGGTGTAGATTTCACTGTCTACATCCATTGCATCGAATTTAGCATTAAGTGCCTCATATATTTGTTTCTCATCTTGTATGTACATATCGTGCTGGACTGTGGTCCATCAGCGACAATATTCCCAAAAACATTTGAAGTGCATCTAAAAAGAATTCTACTCTCCAATAGAACTTGAGTAGCAGAAAATCCACTCTCCAATAGAACTTGAGTAGCAGAAAATCCACTCTCCAATAGAACTTGCTCATAACCAAACAAGATGGCATGGGGGCAGCACAGGGTGTATTTGCTGCACGGCATGTGCCGCCCGGTGCATTTTCCGACAGCAAATCCGTTCCATTGTTCCATGTTTATAACAAAAATGCTGATACATTCTCATCCAAAAATGTTGCTTCCATCGGTTCCAACTTAATCTCTTGTTACAATGGTACCACAAGGAAGTGGTGAATATATAAATCAGATGCTTATACAATATAATTTAGGCTTATCAGTTATGGTGACGTGTATATTATACAGGGCAAAACTCACCATCTAACGCCTACAAACAAGGATAGGGACATATAGGGTACACCAGGCCCTTCAAGACTATCTGACTTATTATGTGTGCCAATAATCAATCAATCGATGAGGAGCATAAAAATCTCATCCAGATGCAGCCGCAACTCTCACCATGTCGTTGCTCTCCTCTTTATCAAACTCCTCCATCAGCTCCCGTTGCCGTGGTGTCAGCTCCCTACAAATGGCACAGACAAAACAATATGTTCATTTTGGTGTTTCATTTCTTTCCTTTTCTTATGTCAACTGAAATTTAGTTGAGGCAAAGAAACATACGTTGGGACTCTGATGTTGAAGTGAACATAATGGTTCCCGTACGATGACGAATTCTTCGCCTTTATTCCTGCAAAAATAAAGAGAGGGAAAAGGCACGTGCGTTAATAACATTTGGATCGAAATCCGATGACCTGGATAAAGGGGTTTCTTTTAGGGATTTAGGTGACCACAATGACCAACCTTTGCCCCGTAGGACAACCTTCTCTCCTGGTTGGGTACCTTGGCGAACCTAGACAGGGAAAACCAAATGCAACGTGAGCCTTAGGAAATACAGCATCATCCAACAAATACAAGCAGCATAGTCAGCTTGTGTCATGTACCATAACCCAAAAACTAACTCAATAGACCATGTATACCTACCTTGACTGAAACATTTCCGGTGAGGGTAGGTATTGTAACAGTCCCACCTAGCACAGCCTGTAAATCAAGCAGTTTTAGATACCCAAAAATATACGGAGCAATGCATGACGGTAACATATGCATCGTACTTTCAGCTTTTTTTTATTTTTTAAATAAACTAACTCACAGAGCCTAATACACATCGGAGCTGTATCAATGGCCTAACAGTATCGGGTAAGTCTGGTGATACTGATAGGACGATTGTGCAAAGTATCGGTGCATAGTAGGAGGTGAGTTGGTGACACAGGGCAGAAGACGTAATTTGAATATTTGTTTTCCAGAAAGAAAGATGTGATCTGCATAATGCAGTTACTTAAGAGTTCAGATCGGTGAAAACAACAAAGGGGAGGGCAACAATAGTAAGAGAGTTCACCTGGGCCATGCTTAGAACAGCATCAACATGCACATGGTTGCCTTCTCTACGGAAGATAGGATCCTCTCTGACCTGTAATAGGAAAATGAGTATTAGGGCTCCTTTACGAAAGCACTTACAAATGAAGATTCTTTTTTCATAGAAAAATATTGAAGAAATTAATAAATTGTCCTGACTAACTAGACTCCACAGTGAAGCAACACAAACAAGCCATAATTTCACTTGAAACATACTCCCTCTGTAAACTTCTATAAGACATTTTAGGTCACTACTTTAGTAACCTAAAACGTCTAATAAAAGTTTACAGACGTAGTACCAATTTAACTGACAGATAGAGTTGGAAACTTGACCAAAGAGAAATGTAACCTTGATAGTCAAAAGAAGGTCACCAGGTTTATTGCGCTCCGCATCCGCACCACCCTGACCACGAACCTTTATAGTCTCATTGTCATCAATTCCTGAAGAAGTGTTCTAGTTATGTATAATACACATAAAAATGTAAGTATTTTCCTAGACTCCAAAAGAACTCACACAGTTGCATACTTGTAGTAACAACTACTCAAACATTAACAGAAAAGGAAGAATAATTAAATAGAAGCATATTTAATAGAACAGTGAAATGAGCTATTGTCGTTAAACAGGGCCGGATATAGTGGGGGTGAAACATTTTTTAGTATGTACCTACCACTAAATACCTACAAGTTAATGCAACTTTAAGACTACTTGTCGAGATTATTTTTCGAGAAAACGCAAAAGCTTTGCGTTTCATTGTATTGAAAAGGAGTTTGGTACAATCCTCCTAGGAGTCTGGTTACAAGGCAAGTACAGGCACATTAGTGAACATCCCAGGTTTGTGGTAGAATGGCGCGTAGCCCTAGGGCCCCTGCTCTGGCCCAAAGTGCAGCCTCGTCTTTGATCGCGGCGATCAGAGAGGTGGTCGAAGGGCGAGCACCCTCGAAGACGCAGCCATTGCGATGCTTCCAAATCATCCATGGCACGAGCAGGGTAGCGGAGGCAAGACCCTTGTGCATAGGCTTGGGTGTGTTCTGTCTTGCCATTCGCCACCAATCATGAAGTGTGGCGTCGTTGTTGGGCGGCGGGCAGGAGAGGCGCAACCATGAGAGGATCGCGTGCCACACCTGTCGGGCAAAGGGGCATCCAAGGAGAAGGTGATGCGGCGTCTCCGGAGCCTGATCGCAAAGCAGACAACATTGTGGGTGTGGCACGTTGCGGCGCGCAAGGCGGTTGGCCGTCCAGCAGCGGTCAAGGTTGGCTAGCCAGTGGAAGAAACGCACCCACGGCGGCGCCCAACACTTCCAGGTTAGCCTCCAAGCCTGACAATGGGTGGAGCCGTGGAAGGTGGCGAGATATGCGGACTTGGAGAGTACTCTCCATTCGCAGTCCACTTCCAGCGAAGGCTGTCCGGCTCATTGCTGAGAGTGGTTTGGGCAATCAGGCGCCAAAGGCAGAGGTATTCGCCTATCTCCGGGATGCTAATCATGCCATGGATGTCGGTAGCCCATTGGTTTCCATGGAGGCCGTCGGCGACAGTTCTGGACTTGCGGCGCCGTTTGGGGATGCAAGCGTATAGGAGAGGTGCGATCTCACTGGCGGCGCGGCCGTTAATCCATCGGTCTTCCTAAAAGAGGGCATGCAGGCCATTCCCGATCGTCCTCATGCGAGAACTGCAGGTCGAGGCCGCTCCAGGCCCTCTCGTCACCGGCGCGGCTCGGCCATAACCAACACGTGCGCAGGGCGAGTCCGGTGCGCTCGAGGTCGTGCACGCCAAGGCCGCCAAGCGGGATTGGCCGACAGACGCGCCGCCAGTTAACATGGCAGTTGCCCCCATTGGCCTTAGCGCGGCCTGCCCAGAGGAATCCCCTCTCGATTTTTTCCAGAAGTTTGAGGGTCTTTTTTGGCGGTGCGAGCACAAGGAGTATATTAGTACCAATCTTCAAGAACAAGGGGGATGTTCAGAGTTGTACTAATTACCGTGGAATTAAGCTGATGAGCCATACAATGAAGCTATGGGAGAGAGTCATTGAGCACCGCTTAAGAAGAATGACAAGCGTGACCAAAAATCAGTTTGGTTTCATGCCTGGGAGGTCGACCATGGAAGCCATTTTCTTGGTACAACAACTTATGGAGAGATATAGGGAGCAAAAGAAGGACTTGCATATGGTGTTCATTGACTTGGAGAAGGCCTATGATAAGATACCGCGGAATGTCATGTTGGTGGGCCTTGGAGAAACACAAAGTCCCAGCAAAGTACATTACCCTCATCAAGGACATGTACGATAATGTTGTGACAAGTGTTCGAACAAGTGATGTCGACACTGATGACTTCCCGATTAAGATAGGACTGCATCAGGGGTCAGCTTTGAGCCCTTATCTTTTGGCATTGGTGATGGATGAGGTCACAAGGGATATACAAGGAGATATCCCATGGTGTATGCTCTTTGCGGATGATGTGGTGCTAGTTGACGATGGTCAGACGGGGTAAATAGGAAATTAGAGTTATGGAGACAAACCTTGGAATCGAAAGGGTTTAGGCTTATAGTAGAACTAAAACCGAGTACATGATGTGCAGTTTCAGTACTATTAAGTGTGAGGAGGAGGAGGTTAGCCTTGATGGCCAGGTGGTACCTCAGAAGGACACCTTTCAATATTTGGGGTCAATGCTGCAGGAGGATGGGGTATTGATGAAGATGTGAACCATCGAATCAAAAAGCCGGATGGATGAAGTGGTGTCAAGCTTCTGGCATTCTCTATGACAAGAGTGTCACAAAAGCTAAAAGGCAAGTTCTACAGGATGGCGGTTTGACCCGCAATGTTGTATGGCGCTGAGTGTTGGCCGACTAAAAGGCGACATGTTCAACAGTTAGGTGTGGCGGAGATGCATATGTTGAGATGGATGTAGTTGGGGTAGCGCCAATTGAAGAGAAGCTTGCCCAACATCGTCTGAGATGGTTTGGGCATATTCAGCGCAGGCGTCCAGAAGCTCCAGTGCATAGCGGACGGATAAAGCGTGCGGAGAATGTCAAGAGAGGGCGGGGTAGACCGAATTTGACATGGGAGGAGTCCGTTAAGAGAGACCTGAAGGATTGGAGTATCACCAAAGAGCTAGCTATGGACAGGGGTGCGTGGAAGCTTGCTATCCATGTGCCAGAGCCATGAGTTGGTTGCGAGATCTTATGGGTTTCACCTCTAGCCTACCCCAGCTTGTTTGGGACTAAAGGCTTTGTTGTTGTTGTTGTTGTTGAGCACGAGGAGTTGGTGGATGGGGATCGCGCTCAGGACGGCCTTGACGAAGGACAGGCGGCCAGCCTTGTTCATGAGCCAGGCCTTCCAGGAGGGCAGCTTCCCTGCCACCTTGCCGACGACGGGCTGGAGCTGGGCGGCAGTAGGGCGATGGAGCGTGAGTGGGATGCCCAAATAGGTGAGTGGAAAATCGACGATGGGGCACCCCAGGTGCTGGACGACGTGGGCAGCATCTTCGGTGTCACACCGAATCAGGGCCGCAGCGCTCTTCTGGAAGTTCACCTTCAGTCCGGATGCGCGCCCGAACAGGTGCAGGATTATGACGATGTTTAGACCAAATTATACTATCTAATTATCTATAGTGTAAAGTTTCACAAACTTTGAACTGTGGCACCCCAAGTCTGAGATTCTAGGTCCACCACTGCCGTTAAAAGTACCATCTTTACATTAGTAGTGCTAATAAATAAAGTCTGGAAGGGGAGATCTACTTCTGCATTGTGTCAAGGTAGTTGGGTTGATATCAGTGGTATGTCCACCTAGGTAAGTTAGTCTTAGTTCACACTTTACAGCAAGCACCCGATAAACAAAAATTATATGCAAAATGAATATGTTTGCTTTCTGGCCACGGGCCAAATCTACCCTACCTAGTTTACATGGTTGCCAATCTTTTTGGCATGCCCATGCCCCTTGTTACTCTAGTGCACTGGCATGGGCAAGTAAAACCTTATCCAGAAGAACCCAAGAGCTCTGTATACCCAAATTCATAGTTGCAAGTTACGAGTCAGATATCAAGCAAATACATGGTAATGATTAGTCATTTTTACCAGCCATTATGTCAAGCTTGACTGATTTTTTCCCCTTGACAAGCTGTTGGCCCTTACATGTCTTGCAAAAATTCTTCAGTGAAACATGGAAAAGCAGATTAAGTTAGGATAAAATCATAGAACAGAAAGTTCAGAATTAACAATTTACTGTACAATCACATTGAGCAATTCATATCATGTACTTGGCATAATGCAGAAATTTTAGGAATTACTACCCCAAATTGTTTAAAGCATCAAAGATGTTAATTCACCTCATATGACAGTGATGTAACTGAGCATCATAACAGACAGCAACTTCACCTCACATGACAATAATACCATAAAGACTGAACTTGGAGGAACATATAGACAAAATAAGCCTTTGAAGCAGAAATGTACCTTCACAATTTTTCCGCTTCCACCGCACCGAGAACAAGTAGATTCAAAACTCAACATACCCCTCTGGATGAATGTCTGTACTCATAGGACGACACTTTTAAGGTCAGGAAAGTAATCACCGAGTGAAATACTCTGTCAAAACATCATTTAAAAGGAGACATACCACACCAGCACCTCTACAAGCTTTACATGTTTGAGGTATAGTGCCAGGTGGAACGCCACTTCCATCTGCAATCAATAAATGTTACACTTTAGCCATCAAACGAGAGGTGTGGGGGTGGGGGTGCGCACAATTCAGAAAATTCCTACATCAACGGATAATAGACAGATGATAACACGTACTGCAGGTCCCACAGAGAACATCAGCCTCGTATGTAATAGTTTTTCTGCATCCTTGGACAGCTTCCATGAATGACAATTCAACAGGAACCTACAATTGAGAAAAAGAAAAATGAGCATTGCAACAATATATCAAGTTTAAAGTAACCGTTGCAATGAAGAAGAGTAACCTGGACATCTTGGCCTCCTCTGTCAAAGATCTGGTTGACATGGCAAAAAAATAAAAAAAATCAAGGAACTACTTCATATAATATGTTTATTTAAGTATACATAAGCCTAGGCCTTACACTAATGAATAAAGGAACTGCATTAGGTTAAAAACCATAAGTGCACTACAATGTTTACATGAACACCTTTGTGCAAACAAAAAAAGTCACGTATGGGCTGTTCGCCCCTTTTCTTCTATCTATATATTTCACATGCAGTTCTCCTGCATGGTTCAAACAAATAAAGTCCACTTATGTTTTGAAGTCCCTGCATTGAAGGCAATCACATATTTTGAGTTTGTAAAGCACAGCCTCATGGATACAACAGCTTACAGTGACAACCAAAAAATGTACAAGGGCCAATTTACTGATACTAAATAAAAACAAAGGACCTCTTACATCGGTAAAAATATCACTAAATGGATTATCACCAGCAAAGTCCCCACCGCTATCAGGGGAACCATCTGGGCCACCCCCTGATGCTAGGCGCTCATAAGCTTCAACTCCAAGCTGTCAACATGTAATAGTTAATACATAAGCACTAGATTTCGTGTATCTTATAATTAATTTTAGTGATTAGAAAATCAATGTTATCATTATGTAAGCAAGTTTAGATAAACAGTTAACACAGAAAGAAATGAAATTAGAAACTTGTTTCTTATTTATGATGGCATTGAGTTTATATATTAATATTATTTTATTTTCATACAAAACAAAGTAAGAACCTGATCATATGTTTCGCGCTTATCATCATCCTTCAAAACCTAAGAGAAAATCACAAACAATAGCAGTCTTTTAGATAAACATGTGCCATGGCTCATCAAACAGAATAAATTGTGTCTACGAAAACTCCATACCTCATAGGCCCGGTTAACTTCTTGGAATTTCTTTTCTGCGCCAGAATCATCTTTATTAGTATCGGGGTGGAACTTCTTTGCAAGCTGGAGAAGCATGCCAGTTAAGCTAAAATTTGATGAGCTAACAAATGTTACAAAGGAGACAGAAAGATCATCTAGTACATGAAGATCATGAATTGTTGATCAAACAGCCCGAAGCTATAAAAAATACAATGTAGTTGATCCTCAACGGTAGATCACAAGAAGTTGATCCTTTAGGCGTACAGTCTCTGCAAGGGGGCAGGACTATCTCTCTCATAAGCCATCATTGACAAGAAATAGCTTCT